>JANUYF010000005.1:4828000-6092000 GCA_026167975.1 Phrynosoma blainvillii
ATGCCATTAAGCTGTTTTGTTAATAATTGACTCCTTTTAAGCCAAACAAAATATAGTATAATATGCTCAAGTCTTGAAAACTTTAATACTATAAGAAAAGGAGGACTTGGAAACACATCTTTGGAATACTGTGCTTAAATGAGTTAATTTAGCACTACTTGTTTCCCACTTGTTTCATATACTCACATATAAGAAGAAATTTTAGTTAAAAAAATGACAGCCCCCCCAAAAACCTGGATCGACTTATCCACAGATCAGTGTAAATACAGTACTTTAATGCTTATCAAAAAAGGAACCATCTCCTTCTCTGAACACAGGAACAAAAGGTGAGAGCTTAGTTCGTCCCAGGAAAACCTAAAAGAAAAACTCACCTCTTCTACTTTCTCCACCATGGCACCGCTTTTAATAATCTTTTTGAATGCCTGGGTGGCAAAATGGCAGTAGTGGCAGCTCTTTTGCACTTCCACTGAAAGGAGCGCCGAGAGGAATCGGGGCTTGAAGGATTTGAAAAAAGACATTTGTGTATGTCAGCTTTTCTGTGTTAAAATCAGGTAAAGTGATCACATTAAAGTGAACGTTTTAAATCATGCTATCACCTCAGATTTCATTTTAAAGCATGGTGTTTTATTGGGTCTGGATAGTAGCTGAGAAAGATATGGATACCATTTCTGAATTGTTAGGGCTGAAATCAGTATCCACTAGAGCAAGACCTGTTTAACTCAGTGAAACTGACCTCTTAGTAGACATGTAGACCTCTGATGAAAAACCACGTGCTGCCCTTATCTTTTCCACTGAATTCATTTGGTTGAGTATCCCTTATCCAGAATGTGTGGGACCAGAAATGTTTTGGATTTCAGATTTTTTGGGATTTTTAAATATTTGTATATACATATACCTTGGAGATGGGACCCAATTCCAAACATTAAATTCATTTATGTTTTTATACACATAGCCTGAAGGTAATTTTATACATTATATTTTAAATAACTTTGTGCATGAAATAAAATTTGTGTACATTGGACCCTCAGAAAGATGCCACTATCTCAGCCACCCATGTGGACAACTTTGCTTTTGGGATATTTCAGAATTCCAGAGTATCCAGATAAGGGATACTCAACTTGTATGATTGCTACTGGTAGAACACAATGTGAAAGTGAAACTTGGTAGAAATCATTCTGAGGAATTCTTCTGCTACAATGAAAGTATCTAGTATCAGCCACACAGTCTTTACATCAGAAGAGAAGTTATTACGCAGACTCTTTTTTACAGATTTGTAGGAAAGGTGTTTTAGTACAGTTCTTGCTATAGCAGCTGCTTTTTTTGTATTATTCAGCAGTCTTTTTGTATTATTCAGCTTGGAAAATTCTAAACTTCTTTTTAAAGTAGTTCTTTGGGGAAATGTAAGATCCCACTTTGCTGACATTTCCATTCTCATTCAAGTCCCAGAGGGACCTCAGTGGAAATGTTAACCAGTATTGTTCCTTTTTCTTTGAATTTATAAGCACACCACAGGGAAAACCAGTTTTATATTTGAACATACTGAGTTGAGTAACAAGTAGCGCAGCTTAGTATTTAAGCAGTTTAATGCTAGAAAATATTTTGGAGTGGATCTCGTTGCTACACATGGCCTTTTCTTATCTGGTAGATTCTCTTTAGAATTCATTACTAGTCATGCAAGAAATCTGTTCAAGGAGTGCAGTACTTAACCCTTGTGCTACAGTCATCCCTCCATACTCCCGATTTTGCATCCACAGAATCAACCATCCAGGAATAAACTCTTCTAGAACATGGCTACATAACCTGAAAAACCCACAAAAAGCAACTATCCACAGCTTGGAAAAATATATATTATTTTTTAAAAACAAAATCCAAATCTTCTTTTTGCCATTTTATATCAGAGACAGTTTTTACTGCACCATGGTATGTAATGGGACTTGAGTAGCCACGGATTTTGGTATCCTTAGGGGGGCCCTGGAACCAAGCCCCAGCGGATAACAAGAGTCCACTGTACTTAAATAACATTTGTAAAGTATCTCTCATTATGGAAATAATTCTGTTAATAAGAGTGAAACTTTCTTTAGCTGACAAGCAGTGTTCTAGTATCAGAATCCAAAGATTATGATAAAAAGGGGGCTATAAATGCGCAAAGTACTATATACATTTAGTATAGAATTAGCAGCATACCTGTGAAATCTACCTCACTCCATAACACCTACTAAAGAATGCATGATGTGAGCTTATTGCATTAAGTAAAGCAATAGTGAGAAACTTTAAAACTCTGGATACACAAGTGTTCTTTTTTATTATGTATTAAGAGAAAGGAGAACTTAGATGCATGAGGCCTGGAGTGCTCCTTACTGGGAGGATGGGCTTCCAACTGTTGGTTGAGAGAGAATTCTTGTCAGATTAGAGTGCATCAGCAACCCAAGGCTCATATCTTGAGTCCAAGTTAGGGTGTTTCAACCCAGTACTGCTGACTTGCTGGAAAAGGAGTATGTGCATTAGAAATTACAGTGAGCCCTCCTCATTCACTGGGGTTAGGGGCACAGGACCCCTGTGAAAGTGGAAAAACTGCAAATAAAAAACCACGATTTTGTTACCTGAGAGAACACCTCTCTAGAAATCTCTAGGTCCCCCAGTGCAACTTCTGGTGGATGTTGACCATAGAGTCATGCTGGAGGACCTAGAGATTCTTAGAACATACTAATCAAATTCATGAATAATCAGATCTGCAAAAGTCAATGCCGCAAATGTGGAGAGCTGGCTGTATTCACTCTTCTCTTGCATACTGCATAATTTGTTCTTACAGGGGCTTGTAGCTATCAAATTATATCTGCCGATACAAAGCTCACACCTGTCTTCCGTCTGTAACTTGTGCTGGGGAAGAATATACACAAATGGTTGTTGCCTTACCAAGAAGTCTTGGAAAAAATGCTGAAAGGGGCACTTTAAATAGGCCAAATGCCTCTACTGCAACCATGCAAATTTTCTGACATTTAAAATGTTGGACAGTCTGTACTTGCATGAGAAACCAGGTCACCTAGAATCCTGGGGCAGATGAAGCAGATTCTTAAATATTATAGAAGAAACCTGAACATGTGTTTAAGCTTTGAGTAGTATATTTGAAATGCAACTTGGGCTGTCTGTGGCAACAAGGATATTGTCCTGTGTCAATGGTATATCATACTGAAAATATCTCTCCTCCTACATTGCTTAATGAGGACCTGAGATGTCTTGGAGCATACAAGAGCCTCCACAGCACAAAGTTCCAGGGAAGGCTAGTTTATGTTGGATTGTTTTTCCTTAAGACTAACCTGATTTGGGAATAGTTATCCTATAGGAAAGACTCCCATTTCCACTTTCTAGTGACAGTACAGGATTAGTAACTCAGACCATCTGCACATGCACAGATGCATGGTAGATTCCTGGACACCACAATGGAATGGAAGCTAGTGCGATTCTCTTGTGCCATTTGGGGAGAGTAACAGAGTATAGAATTACTTAAGAAGGAAGAGTAAACTCAGAAGGGCACCAAAGGGATGGTTTCTTAGACATGTGAAGAAAAAAGGGGCAGTTGTTGAGAAAGATTTATTGCTATTAATGGGGCAGAATAAAGCAGAATCAAATATTAGGTGGGAGTCTGGCTACATGAGTTATGGCAGTGAAGACTGAAGAATATTGATTTGCAAGGGTGAGTAGTAAGACCTTAATAGTGATATTAAAGCCAAGACCTGGGAAAGATGGTTTGTACTAAAGAAGGGAGGGACATCTTGGCATTGTGGTTTGAGCATTGGACTAGGACTCTGGAGGGTTTGAATCCCAGCTCAGGCATTGAAGTCCACTGCATGACCTTAAGCAAGTCACTCTCAGCCTCAGAGGATAGCAGTGCCAAACCCCCTGTGAAGATACCTGCCAAGAAAACCCTATGTTAGGGTCACCATTAGCCAAAAATGACTTGGAGGCACACAACAACAACTAAAGTAGAGCATTTAATGGAATCAACTCAGGAAAACTGTGCTCTTGAGTTATTTGGTATATGTCTTATCTTTCTGTTTGACTTTCCAAATCTTTCTGTTACCATCTGACAAATGCATATTTATCTGAAACTGTATCGTGCAGGCTCATAAGTCCTCCTCTCCCAAGTTTTTCCTACTCATGGAATGGGCTTCTATATACTGTCTGCTTCCTATATCACAAGTGAATAGGTAAAATAGCAGTTTTGGGGCCTCTAAAGACATACAGCCCTTTCTTATAAGTCTAAAATGGTCAGTTTCTTTTAGACATTTTAAAACTTAAGATATGTCTTTCTGACAAATAAAATCTACTTATAATAACATTCAAATGAAATAGAATATAATTAAAATAAAAATTGATTAAGGAAATAATTAGAAACAAATGAGAAGAACCAGTCCCCTCCCCCCCCCCCTTTTTTTTTTAAATGCCAATGGTCCCTGTGGTTATAAAGTTGGCAGAAGGACAACGGAAAGTGGGTCAGCCTAGCCATTTTGGCTGAGAGCTCCAGAGCCTGAGAGTGACCATTGAGAAAGCCCTCTTTTATCTCCACACAAAATACCTGAGAAAGCTTATATATAATAATACAGTCTTTCATGTATGGTAGTTCCAAGTATTACAGGGCTTCAGCGGCTTAACTTGATCATTGAAATAGACTGGTAGCCAGTGAAGCTGTTCTAACAACTGGCTATAGGGGTCATTCTGTCTGCAGTGTTTTGGACCAGCTTAAGTTGCTAACACTTTCCCTGTGCAGCCCCATGAATATACTAAGGTATGTGTCACCATGTCCAGGTCAGACGTCTTTAGGAATGGATGGGTATACAGTATGTACCATACTGGACTTGACTGTGTAAGCTCTGTTGGCTGCTGCTGAAATCTGGGCATCTTAACTTTAGAGCTGAATCTGGGAATACACCAAACTTTGAACAAAGTCTTAAAGGGGACCGTGACCCCACCCAATACCATTTGAATTCCTGCTCTGTTCATCTGCCTTACAGCTGACCAAAAGCACCTCTTTCTTGCCTGTATTAAGTTTCAGTTTATTTGCCTTCATCCAGTCTGCCAGCAAGATTGGCTACTGACAAAATGATTATGGTTTCTCATATATTATTCTTAACATCTTTGTCTGGTGAAGAAGCCAGTAAAGCTTCAAAAACTTGCATTTTCTGTATCTTGGTTGTCCAATATAGGTATCACTCTTTTGTGGATTTTGATGTATTTTGACTTAGGATAGTTGCCTTTCAGTTGGGTGGAAAGGAACTGTATGAAAAGGAAGTGTGAAGGCATCTCATACAGCAGTATTTTGCAGTCATTTGAAATGTTGATCAAAGAATTCATTAGAAAGCTGAAACTAGAATAACAGGGCATACTGTGTCAACATTGAGCAAATGAACTCTGTAAACCTTATTAGCCTAAAGCCTTATAAATACTGGGGAAAGATTCCAATGTGGTTATATCTCTGCAGTTAACCATGCCCCCAAATACTTTTGCTTTATATGTAAAAGGACAGTGAATAGTTCCTAAATATTGGGTGTGGCTTCCTGAACTGTCAAGCACTGTATCCTCTCAACCACACTGTTTACACTCAATTTATAGTTTCATGAAGTTACAAAAGGGGTTTTAACAGATTCAGTAAACTTCTGGATATTGATGTATTTAATCCTGTCCCTGCTAATGCAAATGGAAACTGGTCTACTCTAGAGTAGTCTCACTCAGCTCTGTATTTGTTTAATTTATACTGTGCTTTTCTCCTGGCACAGCACTTCTTTCACATGAGCTGAGATTGCAAATCCAAATGTACATATAGGTGTAACCCTTACATTGACATTAACCAGTCAGAGGTAGTTGTGCTAAAACCCCTTTTATACATAGCTCTGGACTGGCATATAGCTTAATGGACACAATTATGCAGTGCGGTGGACTGTATAAAATAGTCTGCTGTAGATACACGATTATCAAATATGGCACGTGTATTCTGCTAGCAAATATATTATTCTAAGCACTTTTGCATGCAGCTGCAATTCTGCAGTTAATGGAAACTCGTAGACAATGTTGTTGATGATTTTCTCTCTGTACTGAACTGGTGATCTGTATCAGCTCTCACCAAGCTATCAAGTTATCACCTAAGTGTTTATCCCTTTTACTTTGTTTTATAACATTGCCACCAAGGAGAACTGAGTTGTCACATATGATGACATTGGTTCTTGGACATGCTTATAGCAGGAATTGGTTGTTGGATGTTTTTAAAGCAGAGGGTTGCTCAGAAAATGTTGGTACCTAACACTAAATACTGTCTAAGTATTAGCTTTTGCCATTTGGTTTGGTTTGGTATTCTTCCCCAGTACACCTCCAGAGCATCATAAAGAATTATAACTTAGTTTTACTTTGCTACATGCTGAGTTGTGTTTGTGATTTGTAATCAAAAGAAATTGAATTTGGTAAGACACTATGAACATGCTGTCAAATTTGAGAGAAAATCTTAATTGTGAGAGGGCCAGTACAGACCGGTATAAAGGGCCGTCCTGGGGGCAGAGTTAGGGCATTTTTATTTATTTATTTGGTGCAGCGTTTACATGCATTGTGCCAAAGATGCAGTGAAAAGTCACTGCCGCCACAGGTAAAACACCCTTTCTGCATCACAAAAAGGAGCTGGTTTTGCGGCTTCTTTTTGCGCTGCAGAAAGGCCAGATCACGGCCATGGCGTGTAGTTGCCGCAGCCCTGATCCAGCAAAGAAAGGGGCTGTGCCCTGCCACCCCTTAGGTGCCATCTGTACAGCCCCAGACTTAGGTTTATCAGTAACTAGTGTGTGACCACTAGCAGGACACTTCAGCTCTAAAAATCATGGTGTGTACTCTTGACTCCAGTGACCCCTTCTTCTTGTTAGAAGAAATTGTGACAGAGCACCAGCTATTTTTTAAAAAAACTGACACAGAGATATCAGAAGTTCATAGTGCTTGGATATCAGAATTTGTATACAGTTCAGCTTCACTTAAAAATTTTTGTGAATGATCTTAGAATCAGAGGTATGTGTAGTCATTAGGATATTGATCTCCATGCCTGAATCTGAGGCTTTAAGGGCGGGGGGGGGGGGGGGCTCATCACACTGCTATTACTGATTGTCTGTGTATGTGAGACAAAGGTGTAGTCCCTATGTTGACTCATCTCTACCTTACATTTAGTAGAGGAGAAATGTTCATGCAGAATCATAGCATGGGCTGGGAAGGCCAGTAATGAGTGATCCTGTTCTAATGAAGGACATCACAATCTACAGGGCCGCATGTTATAAACAGTGTTTAATTCTTTTTATATGTACATGTATTCATATGAATGAGGAGCCATCTGATGGATTGTCCACCCAGTTTGCCTGCATTATCAGCTCATGAAGTCTGGTTTGGACTTCTAAATCTAAGGAGATTTAAGTGGCCTTGTGTGGGGAGAATGAGAAACATGATTACCCAGGGGTTTGGTGATGCTGGTGCTCTAGAATTTTAATGGCTGGAATTGAATCTTTCCAACCCTGAATTATCAGAGCCATTCCAGTTTCACTGGCAGGGAATGAGTGCATCCTATGGTACAGTTTAGTGAAGCATGTTTGTTTTCATTTAAGGAAAGTGGAATAATCTCGTATTATCTTTCTCTTCTAAAATTCTTCCTAGTTACAATACCATTTCACTGTAAGCTCCTCTTCGTGCTCTTAAAAGTTATATTCTACATTGAAACTCCAGTACTGTGAGTTGCTTAGGCATACTTTTACCTAAAATGTCTCCAGTTGAGTTCCAGGTAATTAAATCAGGTGTGATCATGATATCATATAGAGCTAACCTCTTTGATTTCTTCTAGGTTTCTTTGGCCAGTGAGTGAATTCCAGACTCAAGCATGGGGAATATTTTTGCTAACCTCTTCAAAGGCCTCTTTGGCAAAAAAGAAATGCGTATACTTATGGTTGGGCTGGATGCTGCAGGGAAGACTACTATATTATACAAGCTTAAACTCGGTGAAATAGTAACTACCATCCCTACTATAGGTAAGGCTTTAAGCAACTTCACATATGACTGTTTTTAAAAACAAGTTTAAGATGAGATGAAGACAACAATTGCATGAAGAGTGACAGGAGTCTGACAGCATTATGAGGGAAGCAGGTTTTTGATCTGTAGTGTTCTATGATACACCTACATCAGAGCACTTGAAATGCAGATTTGGTCCTAGTGCTGAACTTTGCAAGGTTGCTGAGATTACAAGATGGCACATGTTTGTGGATCCCTCCAATTTGCTCCTTGAGTGCATAAGATAGAACTCAAATATTTCTTGAAACAGTCTCCATTTTTCCACCTTGCAATACAGCATTCAGAAAAGGTACTAGTTACTGCTAGAATTTTTGAAGGAAGAAAATGCTGGTGAATATTTTAGTTTAGATTAATTTTAAAAGTGAGATGCTGACCATGATAGAAAATGATTTGCCAGAAAGCATCTAATAAAATATTTTAAAAAGCAGGAGATGATGGTATCCCAATACTCTTCTGATTTGTTTGGGAAGTATGAAGTTTATCCAGTTTTGATATTTAAATTTTCAGATGAGGAGCAGGGAGCTGTTACGGAAATTATTAACTTCCCTCATCTGTTTTAGACAAAAGTGGACAAGCACATTTTTCACCTGTTCATTACTGACTTTCTATCCTACCATTTCTGTTTCAGGTTTCAATGTAGAGACAGTAGAATACAAGAACATTAGCTTCACAGTGTGGGATGTAGGTGGCCAGGATAAAATCAGACCACTCTGGCGCCATTATTTCCAAAACACACAAGGTGAGTTGCCCTCTATAAAGTCTGTGTACTGTTTGTGTTTATATAAACCTGTTTAATGGTTTGGGTCAGTATGCCAGAAGCTACTTCAGTTACTTTATAACTATGTTGATCATATCAAATGAATCTGTCAGCTGTGCGTCCCAGGACTGCATATGATGGAAAATGTGCCATCATTATCGGATAGAACTCAGTCAACCCAATAAAGTGAAATGTACCAATGGTCCAACTTATTATAAAACAGTCGCTTAATTCACGTCTTAGTTCTTGACAGAGTTGTTTTGAATTTATTTTACCTAGAACGTGTAAAAACAAATGTACACCAGATCATATTTCAGTGGTCATAGTTCAGTATAAGCTGTGGTCAATAAAAGTGCCTCCATTGTTGGCTGCAGACGTGCTAGCTCAGGGTTAATAGTGTGTCAGTAGTCAGCAACTAAACCAGTAGAAGATGGTGGTTGCCTAGCATCCTTGCGCTGTTTCCTCATTTCTCTTTCCAGCATAACCCTTATGAGCCAAGCGAATTTGAATATTGCTGGGGAAGGAAGGCAAGTTCTGCCCCACTTTTCACTTACACTGGTAGTGGGACAAAAGGAACTTACTCTTCCATCTCACCTTAAGAGCCAGGATGTTGTTGTCCCTTCATGTCATTTCCAACTTAATGGTGAACCTAAGATGGACTTATCATGGGATTTTCTTGGCAAGATTTTTCAGAATGGGTTTGCCATTGTCTTCATTTGAGGCTGAGTGTGTATGACTTGACCAAGGACACTCAGTGGTTTCCTTAGTCTTGAGTCAAAGTCCATTGCTGAAGCCACTGCACCATACTGGCTGTCAAGTGCCATGTAGTGGAATTGTATGAGCCAAGTCCAATTAATGAGTTGCAAATCCCTCTTGTATGTTGCTAATGACACCTAGCCAGTTCTTTGTCCCTCCTTCTCTGGTTAGAACACATCAAGAAAACCCTGCAGCAGCTCTCTCAACTAGTAGTGTATTTCTTGTCAGTGCAGTGCAAATCACTTACCGAGCACTTACTTTTTGGTTCTGTTGTGGCCTGTTCGTTCTTAGCCTCCTGTCCTTTTAATAAAGATACCACTGTGCCCATCAGAGTTGTTAGGTTTTTTTACGGGTGTTGCTTCCAGCCCACAGTCTGACTTAGCAGACTCTCTGAGAGATTGACCTATGTTTTGTTTTTTTAACTCAACTAGTTCAATGCAGGGAGCTTGGTCTTAGTGGCACTTATGTCACTAAGGCTGCTTGGCCTCATGGTGTCAAAACTGTTGTGAGACAAAAGCTAAAGTTACAGAATCACTGGAAAAACAAGTTAACACATTTGTTTTGGTCTTGGATGTGACCCAGGTCACCTTCATTTTACTGTCTTAATGAATCCGTCTTGATTCAATGGTTGGAGACTGTTCTTGGCTCAGAGCATTTGCATGCAAGGTCCCAAGTTCATTCTGCAACTCCAGTACAGCTGGAGAAGATTCTTGTCTGAAACATAGAAGATCCATTGTCAGTCAGCTAGATAGTCTGATGTTTCATATTTATTTTATAATTATTTTTATATTTATTATATATCTTACCTTCCCTCAAAAATATTTTAAGGCAGCATATGCAGTCTTTGATTTGATGTAAAGCTTTCTACGTGCATGGAGTATTTATGTATAGTAAGAGAAGCTACTGTAGCTTAACATCAGGAAAGCTGAGCTGTTAACTAGGAGAACTAGGAGATCTCTTTCAAATTTTACCTCCATTATAAACTGAGGTTGCCTTGCTGGTAGATATATTTCTTAATTTTGCTTTGCAGGACCAAAATACTAGCCATTAGTTTTATTTTAGCAACTAAGGGCCTTTACAGACTGCTAGAAATAATGCAGCTTGAGACCACTTTAACTGTCCTGGCTCACTGCTAGAGAATCATGGGAACTGTAGTTTTTTCTGAGACATTGAGCCTTCTATGTCAGAGAGCTCTGGTGCCACAATAAACTACAGTTCCCATGATTCCCTAGCACTGAGCAAGGGCAGTTAAACTGGACTCAAGCTGCATTATTTCTGGCAGTCTGTAAAGGCCCTAAGTCATTCAACAGCTTGATGCTGTTGGAATGCATGAGGAAGTTAGGTCTTACAAGTAGATAGCTAAGGGCATCTTTACAAATATCCCTGTATAACGCTGTACAGCTTCTCCTCCTGTGTTTTGGAACTAGAAGTGTCTAAAATAACCAGGTTGGTGCCTTCCCTCTGAGTAGGTAGCAATTCAAGGTGAACTAATTTAAATAACTTTTCCATCGTTATGTGGTTTGACTATATCAATGTGTTGCTCATAGGAATTTCAGGAATAATGTTTATCTTAGCTGTGCAGGGTATAGAATAGTGTTCCTTGAACATCACATTAGGACCTCTTGGCTGAAAGATGAAGATAGGACAATGAGAGAGTGTCATATTACACACAAGTGAAAGAGAGAGTGCCATATTACGCATAGGTAAAATCAGTGTTCCTGTTAACTGTTGGTTTTAATTAATATATCCTACAGCCTTAGCATAGAGAGCCTGGTAAGCCACATGTTAACACTTCTGCTTCCCCCTGAAAGGTCTCACATCTTACTTACAGTTCCTACTTACTCTTTCCTAGTTTTAAATACATTGCATTCTCGCAAGTCAACTTAAATCCTACATGCTTAGAATCTGAACTAAACCCAGAAGATAGCTGTCTGCTTATGTATCTCATGTGGCTTGATCAAAACCCATACTTTTTAAAATTGAGTAAATGGTAACCTTACAAAATTCAGCACAAATTCATCCACCACTATGACAGATTTAAACCAAATAACTGTCATGTTGGGCAAATAGATATTTAGATTATAAGCCTTGTTTACCTCCCAGAGCATACCGTAGGAAAATAAGCCAAAGTCAATGTTTAGAGCCTTTCTGAATTGGAATCGTTTTCCACTATGCCTTGCCCTTAATCTAATTTAAGATACTGCCATGTGGAGTGGATGATGACAGAAAGTTGTACAGGACTGAAAATTCCCATTGTGTCAATTAGAAATGAAGGATGACCATTGTTTTCTCTCCAGCACATTCTCAGGGCCTTTGCAGACTGCCAGAAATAGTGCAAATTGAGTCCACTTTAAGGGTTAGGGTTAGTGCTAGGGAAGCATGGGAATTGTTTTGTTTTGTTTTGTTTTGTTTTCCTGAGACATTGAGCCTTCTCTGTCAGAGAGCTCTGGTGCCACAATAAAATACAGTTCCCATGATTCCCTAACCCTTAAAGCGGACTCAATTTGCACTATTTCTAGCAGTCTGCAAAGGCCCTCGTTTAACTTTTGTTGCTTCCTTTGTAGGTTTGATCTTTGTGGTTGATAGTAATGACAGAGAGAGAGTCAATGAGGCCCGAGAAGAACTTATGAGAATGTTGGCGGAAGATGAGCTCAGAGATGCTGTCCTTTTAGTGTTTGCTAACAAACAGGTATGGATGACATGACCCCTCTCAGTTTTGGCCATTTATGAGGATGGGCTTCATGGGTTCTTACCTCTTGCTTGCTTTGTGGGGATTGAAACAATACCACTGGATATAACATTTTATGTCTGTCAATGTCCTGAACACAATCTCTTGCATGACACCTCTGCAGGATCTCTTGTGGCTCATGTCATGCAGCTGTGATGAAAGAACACCCAGAGAATTATTTTTATGCTAAAAGCCCCTTTATGCTCCCAACTATTTATGCAGTTTGGCTTGTTATTGGCTTTCCCAAGCAACTGCCCTAATAGATAATGTAGAATTAAAATTAATTTGTAGTAAAACATCACAGTACCTAGTTCTTTAAATACATAAATAACTTCCAATTGGGCAGACATCTGTGTAAGGCTGTGGGGGAAATGTGTTGGGGGAATTGCTCACTGTAGGCTGGCTGACATTGTGCAGTGACATCTAAAGCTATGCCCACAGTCGCTATCATCTTAGGTTCTCCATTTGCAGCACAGGCTCTATCTGGGGGCTTTTCTTTGGCCAACCCACCAGGAGAGGTAGGGGGAATAAAGCACTCCTCACTCATTTGGGACTGAGTCCTGAGGCTGGAACTCAGCGCACTCTCCAAATGTTGATTGGATTTCCCCCCAGTTGCCTTACCAGTTGAATAGTGGCATAAGAGAACACTCCACTGAGCTATGTTCTGGGACTGGAAATTATACAGATTTCCTCAATGCTCTGAAAGGGCTTTGAGAAGAGACAGATGGGGAATCAGAATCAGACTGTGTCTGGGACAGAAGCAATCCATGAGCCAACATATCTCCGCTACCCTCAGTATTACATATTTCCATACTTGGAGATCTTGGAGTGTTAATAAATATGTTATAAGTGTTAATAAATATGCTAATGGCACCTAAGAGCAGACATTTAAGACAGTATATGAGGCACTGAGAAGCTTTATCTATCCATGCTGCTTCTCTCACTAGGCTTATCTTTTCAATATCTGGTGCCCAGAAATCAGAATGCATTAAAAGACAATCACTAGTCTTAGAAGTCCCTGTTCATCCATAATATCTTAGGCCAGTGTTTCTCCATTATTTTCTGTCACGCCCCCCCCCCCCAGGAAAGAAGAAAACATTTCGCGCCCCCCCCCCCGCGCGCGATCACATGGGCGGGTTTGGCCAATCAAGATAGAGCTACTGGGGCTGTGCTGGGACAATCTCCCTCTCTCCAGCCATAACGGGGGCCCCTTTATGGAGCCTCACGCCCCCCCTGGGGGGCCCGCCCCACTATTTGAGAACCGCTGTCTTAGGCTGACATGAAAGGATTGATAAAACAGATGTGAAGCTGGGTCACAGCAACAAAAATGACTTGATTTCTTTTAGAACAGGTTTCATTTGCCCACCCTACCCTCTCATTTTTTGTCACTTATGTGCTAATGTTAACCAACATTGTTCATCTGTGAGAAGGTCGTGAAACCTTAGAGAAACTAGTCTACAGTTTGGCATTGATAGGAGGGTGAAAATGGGTGCATTCTACGCTAGGTTCAGAGTGATAGCCACATAGTCTGAGCAGAAAGTAGAAGGCATTGCCATTGAATTGTAGCTGCGTTACTTGTGGTAGACTTCAGTGGCTTCCTTTGAAGAAGCACCATAATACTGGCAGCATAAGTTCATACTCTTCTGATTTCTATGTCAAAATACCTCCTAAAAATGAAGCAGAGAGACCCCAGTCACACTGAAATCTGGTTAAATTTTAAATTGAAAATTTCATTACTGCACATGTTCGCTTTATCTCTGGGCCAACAGCGAGCTATTTGAAACCAGTTTGTTGATATAACAGCTGTAAAAAAAACACCTGTCTGTGTAAAGATAAATTATTATTTTTCAGATTGGATTTTTAGCTGGGGAAGTGTTAGTCTCTTTAGCCTCTGATGCTTTCTGCATCTAAAAATTCATAGAAACACTACTGTTGGTTTTGTGCAACCATAACCACATTTAGAAGCTTCAGGTTGCTTCAGACCATGAAAGTAGCAAACTTGGATGCCTCAATGTTTAAAAAAAGTTTTAAACGATTGGAAAGATAGCAGATGTATGTAAAAAAGATTTTAAGTTTTATCTATGCCCTTGGTTTAATAGTGTTTCAGCAATTATGGCCGATAAGCATATAGCAAATCTGCCCTGATCTGTCCCAAGCTTAGAACTACATGGGTAATACAGAAATCATCTTGAAATTTTAATCCTCTGTCTCATAAGAGATGTTTCTAGACTGCAGAGGGAGCAGTTGTAGATCAAGACTGAAATTCTCATGCCATGCATACCTCCTTTCCCCAGAATTCAATAATCTCTGCATTCTCCTTTGGGGAAAAAAAACATAAAAGCAAAACAAATAATACATAGAAGGCATGTGTTTGATTCTGGGAACAGCAGAGGGATGTGTGAAGTGGCGTGCTGTACTTTTATCTTTTGTTATTAACTATGTTTTAAATTCAGAGACATAGCCATGTTAGTCTGGAATACCATATGCAAAGAGATCTTGTAGCACCTTTAAGACTGTGAAAGAAGTTGTACTGTAAGCTTTTGTGAAAATGATGCTCCTCTGACATTGTTCCAGTGCTTCATTTGTGTCCCACTGAACTCAGAATGCCTTTCTAGGGAATAGGTGCCAGAATTCTCCTCTTTACTAGCAATTGCAGGGGTCACAAAGCAGCAGCAAGGGAGAAAAGACAAAATGTGTTGGCTTTCATTGGCCTCTTTCTCTACCACCTTCCTTCCTTCTTTCCAATCACTGGGTCCACGGACCTTTTCCTCCTTCCCCACCACCTCTGTTATATAGCATGCAAACACGAATTTAGCCAAATAAATTTCAGCACAATATAGGGGAGACCCTGGCAATTTTGAAGAGACTGTGCATAAGGACAGCATTTTGCCTAGGTTTCACATAGTGCGTTTCAGGATATTCTCTTATTTGGGGAGAGGGGTAATCCATGCAGAGTAGGTTATATCCATCACTACCCAGAGAGGTAATGGACATAATCCACTCGATATGGATTCTTCTTCAGTCCAGAATGGATGTTCGTGGTAAGTGCGTAGTGTACCATTTTGTTATATAGGGCTTGGCAGGCTAGCTGGGGTCATCTGGAAATGTTCGTTCTTCAAGCACTGTTCTGGGACATGTCTGGTCTCTCTGAAGTTTGCAGCCTTGTCTACACTCTGTAGTCTGTAATAAGTCTTGCCATTGGGCAGAAGGTGGCAGCATAATGTGAATATTTAGCATGATTCTTTAAAGGAGAAAAGTGTGTTTTCTAAACCAGGTTGTTTCTATTTTCAGGACCTGCCTAATGCGATGAATGCAGCAGAAATCACAGACAAACTAGGACTGCATTCTCTTCGCCACAGGAACTGGTATATCCAGGCCACCTGTGCCACTAGTGGAGACGGTCTCTATGAAGGACTGGACTGGTTGTCCAATCAACTCCGAAACCAGAAATGAAGCCCTGAATTACTCCTCTTTTCCCTGTTTTCTCCACCCTTCCTTATTTCCTTCTCCTCCTCTTCCTCCTCTTCCCTTTGCTTTATTCTAATGTGGCAAACCATGCTACTTTGTGGTATTGAGTGCCGGAAGCTGTTTTCATTTCTCTTGTCACAGGATGTCCTTCACCATGCTGTACATGTGGCAAATCCAAGCCTGAAAACAGTTTAGGTTTCTTATTTAATGTAAATAGTTCTTGTTTCCAATGAGACAGTTTCTGGTACTCCTATGCAATATTACTCAGCTTTTTTTTTATTGTAAAGAAAGTCAACTCGCTGTTTAGTACTGGGAAAGGGATTTAAAATGAATTTGAAGAGTGGCCAGTGATCTGGTTTTACACTAGAGCTGAATATGATCCCTCTTGGCTTGTGAGGTCTGTGGTGGAGGCAAGATTTGGTGGCTGTTTTTTAGCCTGGAGATGTCAGTTTCTTTAATAAATTATTTGGGAGGGGGGTAAAAAAAAAAAAGGAAAGCTGAAACACTTGAACAAAATATCCATTGTAAGTTCTGCAACAACTTGAATACCAGCAATTTAACATGTTACAGATCCTAGAATGAGCAGCATTCTGTATCTTTTTGTGCATGGCAACCTTTTTTCTGTTTTTATGTGAATGTGAGACCCTCGTAAAGTCAGAGTTCAGTTTAGGCCACAGACTTAAAGAAGAAGTTGGCACACACAACAAATGCTGTAACCCTCCAGCTCTCTCTTAGATCTGGGCAAGAAAGGTTTTATTCTCTTGCCTCTAATTTGGATGCCAGCTTCATTGGTCCTCTTTGGTTCCCTCCCCCAGTACATACACAAACCCAAAGAAGTGTTTTGGCCTTTTCTTGCATAGAACTCCTCCTCCAAGAAGGCAAGTTCTTTCCACAGAGAGCACAGCAGCCCTGTAGCTTTTTTTTCCAGCTCTGCCATCAGCAAGTACTGTATTCAAGTAAGAAATGCCATCCAAGCCATCTAACGTAGCGTCTAGGGGAATAAAATATAAAAGCATGAGCGTTTGGAGTTCCATTCCATTTTAGAAATGTTTGATGCTATTTTTTTGGAACAATCCTACATCTGTATATGTGTGAAAACCTTTCACATCCCTCATACTGCAAGGTTCAGATTTGCCATCAAGAAAGACTTCTTAACCTTTTTTTTTTTCTTTTGTATTTTGATAAAACACTGAAGAAGCTGGAGCTGTTTAAATTTTAACTTGAGGAACTATCAGAACTGGTTTGTTTGGTGTTGTGGAAAATCTCTTTACTTGCTTTCAATACACAGTAATCAACTGTTTTGTATACTTGTTTTCAGTTTTCATTTCGACAAACAAGCACTGTAATTAAAGCTATTAGAATAAAAATCTCTTAACTATTCTGTGGGGTTTCCATGCTTTGCTTTTTCCATCATGCTAGGATCCCTAACCAAGTCCTTAATGAATAAAACTTTTCAAGGTGTTTGTGTTCATCAGTTTCTGCTTTTGAGTCGTTACCTGGACTAGAGGAAATCTCTTTACAGCTGCTCAAACTGACTCTCAGAATCCTGCATGGTGATGCTGAATCAACAAGTTACTCTTACTTGATTCTTGAATCTTGCTCCAAAACACACTGCAGAAATAATCCAGTTTGAGACCACTTTAACTACCCTGGCTCAGTGCTAGGGAATCCTGGGAATTGTAATTTATTGTGGCACCAAAGTTCTCTGAGAGAGAAGGCTATGTCTCACAAAACTAGAGTCCCCAGGATTCCCTTAGCACTGAGCCAGAGCAGTTAAAGCAGTCTCAGCCTGGATTATTTCTGCAGTGTGTTTTGGACCCTTATTAACCTGACTTGTAAATGGTAATGGTCATGCCTGTTGTTCTGTACTAATTCAGGTTCAACTTGCAGGATATTATAGATTTCCCATCAAGGGGCAATTATTAGGAATATTTCTGGGCAGCAAAACTGAAAATCGCCTAAGGCATATTACACAGAGGGTATCCTCTTAGCTTACACGGAGAAATTAATTTAAATACATTACTGTGTTAATCTGGAAAACCATTCTGCAAAGGGCTCTTGTAACATCTTTTGAGATCAACTGAAAGAAAAACTGGTAGCGTTTTACAGATCTGGGGAAGTAGACTCTAGTCTGCAAAAGCTCATACTGTCAGTCTCAAAGGTGCTACAAGATCCCTTTGCACAGAGAAATGAGAGAGGGAAATATGGCAGGTAAGGTGCTGTCAGTGCCTGCGTGTTTCAGAATACAATTGTTGGGGAACATGAAGAGCATGGTGCTTTTGGGTAAGCAATTTGTAGTCTTTAAGGCTGCAGAGACGTGCCTTTGGGAAAGGCACAACAGTATTGGGACATGGGTATAACTTTAGGAATTTAAAAAGTGGAAATCTTCCTTCAGATTGATTGGTAGTGTATGCCAGGAAGGGTGATTTGGACCAGTGCCCTTTGATAAGAAACTTAAGTGTTCCCGGTCACACGCAGTTTAATATGACCAAGGTGTGACAGAAGGGACTATATTTTCCTGACCAGTACCACCTTGATGAGACTAAAATCGTAGCTTAGCAATTTGGAACAACCCAGTTTGCAGTATTTTGAATCTTACACCTTCGCACATTCAAAAAAAATGTATATATATATTTTTCCTTCTGATAATTGTGACACAATTCTGGTAATCTAGAAGAAAGACAACTAGCAGCTCATGGTCCAAATGTCTCAAAATGATCTTAATATTTCAAGGCACTTTTTAAGGCTTTTGCACAGCACACAGTTTGGAAATGTGTTGGGAAATCCCTGCCCCATCCCTGGGTTTTAGGGCACATAGTTGAGTTGCTTACCATACAATCGCTGCTTGTAAAGTGCAATACCTGGAATGGCAAGGGATATGATTTACATCTTTGGTGTTGCAATGGGCAATAGCTAACTAGCGTGTTTTGCTGAGTGTAGCCTGTCTTTAACAACAATACCCAGAGTTCATCTGCTATATTTTCCCCAGCATTAGGACTTGAATCATCTTTTTTTAGGAAGGTTCCCTTTGTGCATTTGTGTGCCTTCAAGTCAGCTGTCGACTTAACTTTGGCTTCATGAATTTCATAGAGTTTTGTTAAGGAATCCTCCGGTGGTTTGGCCAGTTCCTTCCTCTCAAATATATCCTAAATACATATTAAAACAGTCTTCATTTACAATTCATCCTTTAAAATTCACAATTTTAAAAAAAATTGAACAGCCATATTCAGCTATCGAATCTCTTCTGGCAGGTCATTCCATAGTCTAGGGGTAGGCAAATTAAGGCCCGGGGGCCGGATGCGGCCCCCCGAGGCCTTTGGACCAGCCCCAAGCCAGTCCTGCTGCCGCCACCCGCCATGATGATATTGATTATTGTTGTTATTACTTGTTCTTGGGGTTTTCTTGGCAAAATCTCCACAGGGGGTTTGCCATGGCTTTTCTGGGGCTGAGAGAGTGTGCATGCATATTTTTAAAAAAAATTAAATTTTTTAAATTTTATTTATTTATTTATGGTGCTTCGGCCCCCCAATTGTCTGAGGGACAGCAACCCAGACCCCGGGCTCAAAAAGGTTGCCTACCCCTGCCATAGTCTGAGGGTGGCCGAAGAAAATGTCCTCTGGGTGACAGCCTAGTTTTGGCTAACAGAAGTAACTGTGCCCCAGAGGACCTGAGCATATGGGGCGGATTATATGGGAGGAGGTGATCCTGTAGGTAACCTGGACCCAAACTGTGTCGGGCTTTTAAATAATAACCAACACTTTGTACTTTGCCAGAAACTAATTGACAGCCAGTGGAGTGATTTTAATAGCGGTGTGACATGATCACCTCTGGATGTCCCAGTAACCAGTCCGGCTGCTGTGTTTTATTCATTCATAGCCAGCCTTTCTCCCAATAATGAGTCCCGGAACGTATTCAAAAACAATGCAGATTAAAAACTATGCCAAGTACTTCAGCAAGTGGGACTTCAGTCATCTGTCATTTCAATTCATTGAAAAACTACACAAACCACCTAGCACCTCACACCCTTAAGGGCTCGCTGCAGTCAGTTTCTGAAAGCCTGGCAGCATAAGAATGTTTTAACTTGCTGGTGGAAGGAAAAGAAGAAATTAATGTCCTGGCCTACGTAGCAAGGGAGGTCTAAAGTCTGAGAGCAGCCACCAAGAAAGCCCTCTCTTCTTCCCACCAAATGAGGCTCAGGGCGCACCTACACTGTAGAAATAATGCAGTTTTGGCACCGCTTCAAATGCCAGGCTTACTCCTTGTGGGGTTTGTAGTTTGGTGAGGCACCAGCACTCCTTGGCAGAGAAGGCTCAAGACCTTGCAAAACTACAAGTCCTAAGAGTCCATAGGATGGAGCTACAACTTTTAAAGTGGTATCAAACTGCATTATAACCACAGTTTAGATGCACCCTCAGAAGGTGGTAGGACAGAGAGAAGGACTTCTCCAGAAAACCTTAGCATTCTAATGTCTTTGTATTTGTTGTTGTTGTTGTTGTGTGCCTTCAAGTTGTTTCTAACTTATGGTGAAACTAAGGCAGACCTATCATGGGGTTTTCGTGGCAAGATTTGTTCAGAAGAGGTTTGCCATTGCCTTTATCTGAGGCTGAGAGAGAGTAACTTGCCCAAGATCACCCAGGGGGGTTTCCATGGCCAAGCTGGGATTTGAACCCTGGTTTCCAGAGTCATGGTGCAATAATACTCAAGCCCCTGTGCCACACTGGCTCTCTCCCATGTTAATTTCAGCCCTTTCTGATGTTCATTGACCATCAACTTTGAGTCCTTTGGCCCATCCTGTATTATTAAACTAATACTCTAATAATTAGAGGATTTTTAGAGCTATCTGTGTTGAATCAAGTGAAAGGATTCAAATGACATATAACTAAAATCAATGGAAAGCTGTCTCAGCCTTACTATGTACAGTCGGCCCTCTATAGCCATGGATTCAAGCATCCACAGCTTGAAAATAATACTTTCATTTGGTATTTTGATAGAACCCAAACTTATTAATAGATTATTGCATGATGGTCAACCCTGCAGGTCATGCATTTCGACCGCCCCTCATTGCTATTTGGAAAGCCTGGCAAAACTCTGCCAGCCAAAACTGCAACACTATGAGGAGATTACTTGCAAGGTGAGCTGGGTTGGGAGAACTCTGCATTATGCCATAAAGGGGGGGGGGGGAAT
Source organism: Phrynosoma blainvillii (assembly GCA_026167975.1). Classification (NCBI taxonomy): domain Eukaryota; kingdom Metazoa; phylum Chordata; class Lepidosauria; order Squamata; family Phrynosomatidae; genus Phrynosoma; species Phrynosoma blainvillii. Next base: position 4,848,970 of record JANUYF010000005.1, read on the forward strand.
CCTTTCCTAAAGGATTTTGCAAGGCAGCTTAAATATGGATATACCTCCTTCCTTGCAATTTCCACCAGCAGTCTTACCTGGCACAGCTCTACAGCGCCACCTTCTGCTATAACCATGTCACAACACAACTTTCCTGTTGGATGAACATTTCTTTCCATCAAAAATGCTTCTTGGAGACTTGGGCTGCATCTGCACTGCAGAAATAATCCAATTTGACACCACTTTAACTGCCCTGGCTCCATGGCGTGTAATTCTGGGCAATGTAGATTTGTGAGACGTCTAGCTTTCTCTGTCAGAGAGCTTTGGTGCCCCCAACAAACTACAATGCCCTCCCTTCAGGTTGAGACTCAGCCTGCCTCTCAATACCAATTTTTGAGAAATAACAGTGGCAGAGGGCCACTGCTCTCTTATATTGCCTATGGGCAGCTACCCATGTCATACAATCATAGAATCCTAGAGTTGGAAGAGACCCCAAGGGTCATCCAGTCTAACCCTATTTGGCCATGCAGGAAGACACAATCCAAGCACTCTCAACAGATAGGCATCCATCCTCTAATTAAAGTTATCCAAATATGGAGACCCTAGCAGTCTCTGAGGGAGCGTCTTCCACTTTCAAACAGCTCTTACTGTCAGGACGTTTCTTTGAATGTTGAGATGGAGTCTCTTTTCCTGTAGTTTCCATCCATTGCTCCATTGTGTCCTATTCTCTGGAGTAGTAGAAAACAAGCTTGCTCCCTCCTCAATATGACATCCCTTCAAATATTTAAACAGGATTATCATATCACCTCTCAACCTTCCCTAAGTCTTTCCTCATAGGGCTTGGTTTCCAGACCCTTCACCATTTTAGTCGCCCTCCTTTGGACACATTCCAGTTTCTCAGCATCCTTTTTGAATTGTGGGGCCCAGAACTGGACACAGTATTATTCCAGTTGAGGCCTGACCAAAGCAGAATAGAGTGGCACTATTACTTCCCTTGATCTAGATACTATACTTCTATTGATGCAGCCTAGAATCACATTGGCCTTTTTAGCTGCTGCATTGCACTGTTGACTCATGGTCAACTTGTGTCTGCTAGGACTTCTAGATCCCTTTCACATGTAGTTTTGTTAAGCCAGGTATCCCCGTCCTATATCTATGCATTTCATTTTTTCTACCTAAGTGCAGTACCTTCCATTTCTCCCTGTTGAAATTCATTTTGTTAGTTTTGGCCCAGCTTTCTAATCTATTAAGGTCATTTTGAATATTGATACTGTTCTCTGGGGTATTAGCTATTCTTCCTAATTTGGTGTCATCTGCAAATTTGAGAAGCATGCCATCTATTCTTTCATCCAAGTCATTGATAAAGAGGTTGAATAGCAAACTGGGCCCAGGACAGAACCCCACTGGACACCCCACTGGTCACTTCTCTCCAGGATGAAGAAGAGGAGCCATTGCATGATAAGGCTATGTATTTATTGTTAGAGACATGAGAACAAGAGGTGTTGGGACACTGACAGCCCTATATAGGAATGGACTTCTGGTTATTGCTAGCCACTCAGCCGTGGAGATCATGGGTGAATTTGGGCAAGTCCCACTCTCTCAGCTTCTGAGCAAGGCTACACCAAAACCCTGCAGAACAGATCTGCCAAGAAAACCTTAGGATAGAGCCAGCATGGTGTAGTGGTTTGAGCATTGAACGATGGTTCTGGAGAAGAGGATTTGAATCCCCACTCAGCCATGGGAACCCATTGGGTGACCTTGGGCAAGTCACACTCTCTCAGCCTCTGAGGAAGGCAGTGGCAAACTTCCCCTAAACAAATCTTGCCAAGAAAAGGGTTGTCTTTTCTTAGGGGCGCCATAAGTCGGAAACAACTTGAAGGCACTCAACAACAGCAACAACAAAGTCAGTAATGCGTCAAATTGAATTTCAAACACTGCAGAGAGAATCATGGGAATTATCGTATTTTTCGGCATATAAGACGCTCCGACATATAAGACGCAACCAATTTTAAAGGAGGAAAGTCAAGGAAAAAAGATTCCTCCCTTTAGCAGCAGCTGGTTGTTCAATGGGCTGCTACTGGGATCGGAGGACTTCTCAGCCCATTTAAAAACTGAGGCCGCAGCCGGAACGAGGCCTCCTCTCGGCTGCGGCCTCAGTTTTTAAATGGGCCGGTGCTGGGATCGCTCCGATCCCAACACCAGCCCATTTAAAAACTGAAGCCACGGCTGGAATGAGGCATCGTTCCGGCCGCGGCTTCAGTTCAATGGGCTGCTGCTGGGATCGATCCCAGCAGGCGCCGATTGAATAACTGAGGCCGCGGCCGCGGCCTCCTTCACTTTATAAGGCGCATCAACTTCCCCGCCCACGTTTTGGGGAAGAAAAAGTGCGTCTTATATGCTGAAAAATACGGTAATTCTCGCACAAAAGTAACTTTCCCAGCTGCACCCAAGGTTGACCAGGCATCCTCCTTTTCCTGGACATGTCCTACACATCAGCCTTCTGTAATTCCACAATGTCCTCTCCTCCATTTGGAGCATGACGAAGAAGCATGGGGGTACATTTCTAGGAGTGTTTCTTACCTTTTTCTTTGGCTGCGTCCTCCATTTTTCTTGGATGCCCTACATTTTGCAGCCCCTTGTCCTCCTTTGTGGTGAGGACATCTGGTCACCTTGGCTCTACCTCTGTGCAGAGAGCCAGTTAACAAAAGGGAGGCTCCCATTGACCTGTTGATACTGAGAGCAGGAGGAGGAGGAAGATGTGGGCAACTTGTCTTTGCTCAGCCATGATGTACGATTCCATACATTAATCCCTTCTGCCTGAGGAATGACCTCTTGCCACAGAGCAAGAGAAAAGGAAATGAAGATAATGAAAGGTTGTCAGAGCCAAGGAGAGACTCCAAATTAAGCCATCCGGATGAGGTTCAAAGAGGGATGGAGCTGGAAGAGACCTGGTTGCCCAAGGCTATGGGGGTAAGGAGGGCTCCTTGCTCCCCTAAAGGTGAGGGCAATCCCTCCCTGCTGTCTTCATGTATGATTGAAAGGGACTCAACGAGAATAGAGCCCCTGAATGTTGGACTACAACTCTGGAGACCCGAGTTCGAATCCCTTCTGAAAACCCATTGGGTGGCCTTGGGCAAACCACACTTTGTCAGCCTCAGAGAGCGATGGCAAACCCGCTCTGAACAAGAACTCCATGATAGGTTCACCTTCGGTTTGCTATAAGCCGGAAATGACCTGAAGGCACACAACAACAACAACAACAACAATCCACTTGCTCCCAGTATGCAAGATATGTGTGTCTCTCTTGCTATCTGTAGACACACTTTTCCTGTTAATGTGCTCATAAAGGTCCACAGGGTTGAAGTCAAGACTTAATATTAATTTAAACATTACTGCCGCTAGTCCTGACCAGAGTAGATCCATTAAACCAATGGGATCTACTTATGTGTCAGCTCACCATTCATTTATTGATTAAATAGGTCTACTCTTGTTGGCAGCTAAATCAGTGTCAAATTGCATCATTTCTGCAGTGTAGATGCAGATGGAGAAGAGTTGGTTCGAAACAGCTGGGTTACTATGTGCTGTGTGTGGAACTGTCATAAGGCTAGATGTTTTATTTCTTGTATAATAAATCTTTACGGTTCTTATTTCTTACCTCTCTTGCCTGAATATTTTAAATTTAAGAAGTAGCAAGGACAGCTGGTCACGCATCTTAGAAAGTAGAAGTCTTACAAAAGCTTATGGTACAACTTCTTTTGCTGTGACAAGATCCCTTTGCAAGATGGCTTTGTGTGGGCATATGTTCCTTCAAGCTGACTTATGGTGACCCCTTGAATTTCATATACCCCAAAGGCACCAGATCCCATCTCATCTTGGAAGGTTAGCAGGGTCAGCCCTGGTTAGTACTTGGATGGGAGACCACCAACAAACGCCAGGTGCTGTAGGCTCTATTTCAGTGGAAGGAATTGGCAAAACCACCTCTGAGTATTCATCGCCTAAGAAAACCTTGTGAAATTCCTGAGGTCACCATAAGTCAACAGACAAGTTGAAGGAACATGTTGTTGTTGTTGTTGTTGTTATTGTTGTTGAAACTACTTGAAGGCACACAACAGCAGCAACAACAACAACATGTTTCTTCAAGTTGCCTGTTGACTTATGGTGACCCCAGGAATTTTGTAGGGATTTCTTAGGCAAGCAATCCTCAGAGATGGTTTTGCCAGTTCCTTCCTCTGAAATCTAGCCTACAGCACCTGGTATTTGTCGGTGGTCTCCCATCCAAGCACTAACCAGGGCTCACCCTGCTTACTTTCCAAGATCAAATGGAATTGGGTGCCTTTGAGGTATTTATTGGAGGCAAATAAATTCTCATGGTCCCTTTTTATTATTCCCTGCAAGATTAGTATCTTTTTTTCATCCTGCAGCAGCAGGCAATCTCTACCATCTAGGTGTGTTTCAGTTTTGATGGGGAAACTGTTTCTAAAACCCACCAGATTGTTTTACAAGGGGATGCATGCTGGGCCATAAAGGCATGTTATCGACCTCTTTTGATAAAACATATTATACTGGGATTCATTCAGGAGGCACCAAGGGTTGGGGCTGAGAAAGGCAATGGGGACAGGGGAGAGATCCTTTGGAGAGGAAAAGGATAGCAGTTCAATAACCTTTCCTGCACAATAAAGTGTTGAGAAGGGAGGTTCCTCTCGCCTATGTGTTAACTATTGGGAAAGTGTGGGAAGGATGTTTTTATGAGCCCCGCCTGGGCCATAAGTTCTGGGTGCCAGAGACGCCAGGCAAGGAAAGAGCAGCTGGCCACTGGGAAATCACAAAGGACTTTATTTATATACTGCCCTTATCCCAGGCTGGGACCCAGAAAATAGGAATACCTTTGGGATCTGTTTGGGGTTTGGTTCCAGGACCCCCCATGGATACCAAAATCCATGGATGCTCAAGTCTCATTATATGCAATGGGGTTACTACTACTACTACAACTGCAGTAGCCCTTGGTAGCCACTTGGGTTTGGTTCCCGGACCCCTGATAGATACCAAAAACTGTGGATGCTCAAATCCCATCATATACAATAGGATATTATTATTATTATTATTACTACTACTACTACTACTACTACTACTACTGCAATGTGCCCTTGGTTTCTGCTGGGATTTGGTTCTAGGACTCATGGATACCAAAATCCATGGATGCTCATGACCCATTACATACAATGGTGTCATAAAATGGGAATCCCTTGTATAAAATGTCACAATCAAGGATGCTGCTTTTGGGAATTTTTTTTTGGGGGGGGGGGCATTTTTTAAAGCCGTGGATGGTTGAATCCTTGGATGCAGAATCCATAGATACAGAGGGGCAATTGTACTCTCTAGGTGAAACTCCTGAGTGTATATAAAGACAAACAGTTAATTAAGCTAACCTTCTCAACAGGAAGGACCTTGCTTGGAGGAGTGGATGGAAACCTGCTTATTTCTAACAGTGTACCTTTGGAACAATTTGATATGTGCCCCTGAATATGTGTGTAAATTCACTAGCGTTAGAATATATATTCATAAAACATCTTATTTTCCCCCAGATTACCATTTTGTGACCAGGGAAGAGATGCAGAAGGAAACTGATGCTGGAGGATTCATTGAACATGCAGAGTTTTCTGGGAACATTTATCTGCTGGGGTTTGGTTCTAGGATCCCCTGTAGGAGAGCAAAATGGTGCCCCTCATATAAAATGGCCAAAATCAGGACTTGTTCTTTGCATGTATCTATCTATATTTTTTTAAATATTTTCAAGCTATGGATGCTCAGATCTGTGGATAAAGAATCGGTGGATACGGAGGGCCGACTGTACAATGTCTAGTGGCACTGAATTACCAGGTGCTGATCTCTAAGAGAATTGCCACATACATACATATATACACACACACACTCACCCCTCTGTTTTTGTGGGGGATCCATTCTGGACACCACCACCCCTGCAAAAATGGAATATATATATATATATATATATATATATATAGAGTCACCCCTCCGTTTTTCTCAGACTTGAACTCCGCATCCCTCGCCCACCAGTGCCAAAAGTTGATGACTTAAGGATACATCTTCCCTTTCAAAGTGAGAGGAGGTGATGACTTCTTTCCACATGTACGCACATGTCTGTGCGCACCTCTTGCCTCCTTCTCTATTCATGGCATAAATCATGTCCTCTGTAGGAAGGAGTCAAAGGCCAGGAAGTGATTCTTACAGAGCCTTGTTAGGACAAAGACCTTGGCCAAGAAAGATGGGATTCCTCGTGGCCTTTTTGCCTGTGTGAGTGATGGCCTCACATGCCCAGCTTTCTTGCACTTCTCACTTTGGTTTTCAAGGAAACATTTGAACCACAGAATCCTAGAGTTGGAAGAGACCCCCAAGAGCCAACACCATCAAAGCACTCCCCACAGATCGCCATCCATTCGGTTTAAAAACCTTTACCACACTCCGCGGCAGCGTCTTCCAATGTTCTTACCATCTCTTACCAACAGGAAATTCTTCCCAATGTTTAGTTGGAATCTCTTTTCCTGTCATTTGAATCCATTGCTCAGTGTCCTAGTCTCTGGAGCAGCAGAAAACAAGCTTGCTCCATCCTCAACATGACATTCTTTCAGATATTTAAGCATGGCTCTCATGTCCCCTCTTAACCTTCTTGTCTCCAGGCTAAACATCCCCAGCTCCCTAAGTCTCTTCTCATAGGACTTGCTGATATCCAGTCCTTTCACCATTTTGGTTGCCCTCCTCTGGACACGCTCCAGCTTCTCAACATCCTTCTTGAATTGTGTTGAACAAAACTGGACACAGTATTCCAGGTGAGGCCTGAATAAAGAATAGAGTGGTAATATTACTCCCCTCAATCTAGACACTATACTTCTATTGACAGAGCCTGGGATATTGGCTTTCTTAGCTGCCACATTCAACCTGTGGTCTACTGAGATTCCTAGATCACTTTCACACGGTCATGCTAAGCCAGGTGTCCCCCATCCTATATCTATGCATTTCATTTTTACTGTCCAAGTGTAGTATCCTACATTTCTCTGTTGAAATTCATTTAACCATCTCCCTCAGTCTCTCCACATAGGGCTTGGTGGTTTCCAGACCTTTCATCATTTTGGTCACCCTCCTCTGGACATGCTCCAGCTTCTCAACATCCTTCTTGAACTGTGCTGCTCAGAACTGGATACAACAGTGTCTTGGAGGGTGGTGGAGTCTCCTCCTTTGGGGGCTTTCAAACAGAGGCTGGATGGCCATCTGTCACAAGGAGTGCTTGGATGGTGTCTTGCATGGCAGAATGGGGTTGGACTGGTTATGGTCCTTGGGATCTCTTCCAACTCTGATTCTATGACACTGACAATGCTAAACAGAGAGCTGGAAGCTCTCGTAAGACAGTTTTACGATCCCACTGAATTCCTTGCCATGGTCAACTTCTGAGACAGGACAACCTACTCTGTCTCATAGGAGATCCTTTGGTATTTTGTGAGGAATATGATCCATTCATGGAGGGATTGACCATCCTCATGTGAAATGAGCACATCCCTTCCCTGAGAACATACTTGCTCTACGTCTTAAACTGTGCATGGCAGAGGCAGATAATGAATGCTGTGTCCCAGAGAAACTAGTATAGCACCATCTCATGCTACACCCATCATCCCCAGGTGTGTTCTTCTCCCTCCCTGTTCCACCCAGGCAGAGGATTTTCCACCATAACCACAATGAGTAACACCAATGTCAAGAAATGCAGCCTTTGAAGGTGCCACTAATAATACAGGCCTGCGAAACAAAGGGTCATTAAAAAATTGTTGTTAATTTATGCTGGTCAGAAGATGAGATGCACCTGGCATAGAGTTCAGAGACACAGCTGTGTTAATCTGGAACATCAGCATGCAAAGGCATCTTGTAGCACCTTTGAGACTAACTGTGCAAAAGAAGTTGTAGCATAAGTTTTTGTAGATTTGGTGTTCCTTAGATGTACAGAGGAAACACCTGTGAATAAGATGAATTGAGCTTCAAAGCAAAGATGGAAGCAAGTTTTCAGGTTGTCACAGGTCTTTTTTTTTTAAAGCTTTGTTCTATTTTAATTGTACAACACTTGTCAATAGAATAAAAACATTTTAAAACATTTTAAAAACAGAAATAATGCTAAGGGCAACACATGACAACAAAGGACACTTGACAAGATCTGACAAACCTGTCCTGCAAGTACAAAGGAGAGGATGTAACCCTGCCCTGAGAAAAGCAAACAATGAACTCTGGAGAGTGATGATATAGGGGTTCTCGGTGAGCAATGCAAGGTTCTATTTATTTAGGGGATTTATATCCTGCCTTTCTCTCAAAATGGGATTCAAGGTGGCTTACAATAATTTAAAAGATGCCCTCAAAGAGGGACTGGACTGTGCCCTTGATGGGCATCCACTCCTTGATAAGATAAAGGAGGCAAAGAGAGGGAACTGTTTTAGCCTGTGATTTTGCTACAGAGAACAATCAGCACTGGGAAAACTTATGCAGTTACTGAGGGTGCATCTAAACTGTAGAATTAATGCAGTTTGATACCACATTAACTGTCATGGCTCCGTCCTACAGAACCCTGGAACTAGTAGTTTGGTGAGTCACCAGTTCTCTTTGGCAGAGAAAGCTAAAGACCTTCTAAAATTATAAATCTTAGAATTCCACAGGATGGAGCTACAGCACTTAAAGTTGGGGTCAAATTCCATTATTTGTACAGTGTAGATGCACCCCGACACAGGCTTGTGACGGTCAGAACCCACACTGTCAAATGCATTATCTTCTATGCAGGTACAATGCTTACCTGTTGAGGTTTACACTTCATGCCTCTAAGTAAAAGTTTCCACTGCAAGAAATAGATTAGCCTTTAAGACACCAAAATCTATCAAAGAAGATAGAAGGTCGATAAGAATCTTCTTTGCAACCATATACAGGTTGAGTCTCCCTTATCCAAAATTCTAAAATCCGAAATATTCCAAAATCCAAAATTGTCCACATGGGTGGCTGAGATTGTGGCACCTTTGCTTGCTGAAGGTTCAATGTACAGAAACTCATGCAGAAAATTATTTAAAATATTGTATAAAATTACCTTCAGGCTACGTGTATAAGATGCGTATGAAATATAAATGAATTTTGTGTTTAGACTTGAGCGTAATCTCCAAGATATCCCATGATGCACGTATGTGCAAATACAGTTATTCCAAAATCCAAAAAATAAATATCCCAAGACACCTCTGTTCCTGAGCATTTTGTGTAAAAGACTCAACCTGTATAAACCCTAATGATAAGACACTCTAGCCCACTCAACAGATACCAATTTTGGGGCATTTTTTCCCAAGAAAGCAGGTATGCTTTAGAACAGATCAATATTACATCAATTTAAAAAAAAAAAGTGTGATAGAACAGAGCTGCTCCAGACATTTAACACCATCTCAAGGCTTGAACTATACTGCATGTATCTGAATAAGAGCTCTGTGTAACTCAAAAGCTTGCTTCTAGCACTGCAAGACACTCAGTTCAACTACTCTTAAGTGCTTAAGCCAGTTGCAAAGAATCTGATCTGTGTTTTACGTGGGTCTCTAGCTACACACGTTTAGAGAGGTTGCTTTATGCTTTCTTGCATCCTCTTGCTCCTAGTGGAAAGTAGATTTGAAAAGCTCAACTTGGAAAGGAGCAGCAGACCTCTGAAGAACCCAGTACAGCACCTGGCACTGGGTCCCTTTAGGACAGAAGATTACAGCGGCATCTTCCGTTTCAAACAAGGATTCAGTCATCCGAATCTGTGTCGTGTCTTCTCTTGGCTCTGGGTGATGGGCTCCTCCTCCGTTTCCGACCTTCTTTGCCTCTGGGAGATGGGGACCGTCTGGGGCTGCCACTCCGACCTTGCCTCCTTCCAAGTTTAGGAGAACGTGACCTTGCTGGGCGATGGCCATGGTGGGGGGACACTTTCTCCATGCTGCCAGAAGAAGCTGGGTTGTGGTGCCACCTACTGCTCCCTTTCTGATCTTCTCCAGCAGATGATGGATGTCTACTATGGAGGTTGGCTCCATCTCTTTGGGAGGAGGATGGATGGCGCTCTGAAGACAGAGGAGGTTGCTTTTTTCTGCAAACACAGAGAATGAGATGAGATCATATAAATGTCTCATGATCCCCAAGGAAGAACAGAGAGGGTCAAAGATGTAGCAAGAAAGGAAAGTCTTTAAGTTGGTTTCAACATAATGAAAATTCATAGAATCATTGAGTTGGAAGAGAGCAGAGGGGATCATCCAGTTCAACACCCACCATGCAGGAAGTCACAATCAAAGCACTCCAGATAGATCCAGCCTCTGCTTGAAAGCCTCCAAAGAAGATTCCACCATACTCCAAGAGAAGAAATTAAGAGCATGATGAAGATCTTCTAGCTCAGTGGTTCCCAAACTTTGCTCTTCCAGATGCTTTGGACTTCAGCTCCCAGAATTCCCAATGGTTGGCCAACATGCCCGGGGCTTCTGGGAGTTGAAGTCCAAAACATCTGGAGGACCAAAGTTTGGGAACCACTAGACAAACAGCCAAACCAAAAGGTTTAGCTTCCAGACAGTCACCGGGAAACAATTAAGATTCACAGCCATCGCCAAAGCCCCAGCTGTACCTTTCCCTGTCATCTGGAGAAGAGCAGGAGGAAGAAGATGAAGCAGCTCTTTTCTTCTGGTGTTTCTCTTTCTCTTTCTCCTTCTTCTTCTTCTCTTTCTTGTGCTTTTTCTTCTTTCTCTTCTTCTCCTTTCTGGATTTCTTGCTGGCCTCTGGGCTGCGCGGTTAAAGAGAATTTTCTTGGTGACTTAATTCTTGCAAAACTGGCGTTATTCAAGAGTAAATACTTTTTATAAGTATTTTATACTTTTTTGCATAAGGAGGTAACAACAACAACAATATGTATTTTAATTTGTTGCTGTTCCCTGCCTTGATCCATAGAAAGAGGTGGTAAGAAGTATTGTTGTTTTGTTGTTAGTTTCTTTAGGAAATAAAATAAATTATTATTCTGCCTCTGACTCCGATGCAGAATAATCTATACCAACAGAATCCCAACAAAGCCATCAGTCAACCTTTCCTGTAACTTTCCACAGAAAGTATTTCATGGATTGTCCACATAAAGCAGCTGACCGGATAGTAAAACTCTTGTTTAAAAACCGCAGATCGTTCCCTCACTGGGAAAAAATAAATAAATCTGTATTTGTAGGGATCAACCTAAGAGTAATGGGACCAAGCTCAGTCTTCCTCCTCACATTCTTGTTTTTATTCTCTTAGACAAGGATATTAAATCATGTACTTCCCCAGCATGAAGCCCAGAATGGTATAATCCATATTTATGGCGCTATCTGTTGTACCGTATTTTCCGGCATATAAGACGACCCACGTATAAGACGACCCCCCCCCCATTTTCCCAGTCAAAATATAGAGTTTTAGCACCTCTATCTTCATTATCCTTATATCCGGTGTATAAGACGACCCCCCCACTTTAGCCACAGATTTTGCAGGTAAAAAAGTAGACTTATACGCAGGAAAATAAGGTATGTGTAGACTAGTTCTCTGTAACCTTCTTTAGGTTAACAGATCTCCTGATGAAGTCTTTTTTAAAAAAAATAGGCAGGCAGTCTTTATTTGGGTCACTTTGCTCTACCATTTCCAAAACTTTAAACCCACTGACTACTGTGGCACGTTTTAACATGCTTCCATGAGCTATACTGAAATATATATGTATGTATAAAAATACGATAAGCACACTTGCCCTTGATCAAACGTAGCAACAGAAACACCTGACCATGTTTTATTGTAGTGACCTTTAATCAAGGTATCTGCTCTAAACTAATAACCCCAATTGTACAAAAATTTCCAGGGAGATAGGAAAGATTTCATCTCTCCCTCCTGCTTGCAGATTCGGATATACAAATTATAGCAAAGGTAGCTAGGTTTTGTGCCTCTGTCATTACTGCCTATAGACAAATATCATGAGAGTAAACACAATATAAGAATTTTGGATGGTCTTGAAATTTTTTTAAGTTTAGATACTATTTATGAAATTTTATTACTTAGCTTTGAGAGGCCAGCGGTGCGTGTTTGAGTGCTGGAATATGAAAAATTACTGGTTTTGGTCTAAGCCACACTGCAGAAATAATGCAGTTTCACACCGCTTTAACTGTCACGGCTCCATCCTATGTAATCCTGGGATGCGTGGTTTGTTGTGGCCCCAAAGCTCAGGTTAGGCTGTATATTTCTCAAAACTACAAATCCCAGAACTTGATAGTATTGGGCCATGGCAGTTAAAGAGGTGTCAAACTGTATTCTTTCTGCAGTGTAGATGCAACCTCTCAAAGCCAGACATGTCCTTTGTTCTGTTTTTCAATTTGGGGATGGCAGGGCAATTTGGGCAGCCCCCCATATGGTCCCAGGGACTGAGAATTGACCCATGGACTCATTGCGGAGGCCCACCTGTGCTCCAGACCCAAGAGAAAGGAAAACACAGCTTGAAGGTATCTTACTGTTGTTCTTTGGCTTCTTCCTCCTTGTCCAGTTTCCTTTTAGTAGCTGAAACCTCTGGACTGCTGGCCACCCGATGATGCTAAGGTTTGAGAGGAAAAAGGAACAAAAATGAAGAAAACCTGCCTGATTTCAGATGAAGGTTTAAGAAAATATCATTAGGAAAATACAGGGAGCAGCTTAAGGACTTTGATACTTGAAGAAGCGCTTATCTATCCAGGCTGTGGAGCCAGAGTTGTCGAAAGAGTCAAAAATAATTTTGGGAAGAGGTGGGAGTTAGTAGAAAGGTCCTGACTCCAGTTTCAAAATAAAAACAGTGGGCCCTTAGTATCCGCTGCGGTTTGGTCCCAGGACCCCCTGTAGATACCAAAATCTGTGGATGCTCAAGTCCCATTAAATACAATGGCATAGTAAAATGGTATCCCTTATATAAAAATGGCAAAAATAAAGTTTTGCTTTTTGGTGCATTCATGCATACATCTGTGGCTTTGATTTTTGCAGCTTTGATTATTCATGGATTTAATTAATATGTTCTCTCTAGGAATATCTAGGTCCTCCAGCACAACTCTATGGCCAACTTTAACCAAAAGTCGCACTGAAGGAGCTAGAGATTCCTAGAGAGAACACTCCACTAGGCATTTGTAGCTCCTCCAGTGCAATTCTACGGTCAATGTCTGGCAGATATTGACCATAGAGTTGCACTGGAGGACCTAGAGATTCCTAGAGAGGTGTTCTCTCAGGTCAAAACAAAGTGTTTTTGTTATTTGTAGTTTTTCCACATTCATGGGGGTCCTGTGCCCCTAACTCCAGCGAATGTGGAGGGACGAGTGTATTCCCAATGAAAATGCTGCGCTTTAATTTTTTGGATGATTATTCTTTAAGAATAATTTTGTTAAATTTTTGTTGTGGATGCAGGGCCTTTTTATCTATAACTCTCTTAATTATGGTAAGCCACTCCGAGCCAGTTCAGAGAAAAAGAGCGGACATATTCACTATCGTCATCGCCAACAAATTCAGAATGGGAAAATGTTTGGTCGCATTAAAATACAGGTCAGACCCTGTATTTGATCAGTAACTGCAGTTTTGCTTAACCTTGGCGGGGGGAACCATTCTAGGCATCTGAAGGCCCTCCAGAGTGACTCTATGGTCAGCTTCCAGTAGAGGTTGGCTATAGGGTTGCACTCCCTACAGAGGCATCCTCTCTAGGCATTTTCTAGGTCCTCCAACACAATTCTATGGTATTCTATGGCGGTTCACTATTATCCATGGTTTCACTTAAAAACAGGTATCTCCTGCGGATACAGAGGGGTGACATTTATGAATAATGTGGCTCACTTCCATGAACTGAGATGGAGGCTATGAGGCAATGTCAACCACTTACTGTAAAAACCGAAAGGCCCAGTTTGGCGGCTTCTTTGTCTTCTTTGGAAAACATCATCCTGCTCCCGGCACTCCTGAAAGAGATCAGATTGGAATTTAAATGACATCAGTAAAGAGGTCATGGACCACCTGGGAAGACAGGGAATTAAGCAGGACAAGCTTGTGAGCAGATTTTTAAAATACCGCCAGCCCTCCATCTCTACAGATATTTTACCCACGGATTCAACTATCCACGGATTGAAAGCATTCCAAAAAATATGAATTCCAAAAAGCCAACTTTGATTTTGCTGTTCTATAGAAGGAACCCCATTTTTCTATGCCACTGTATTCAATAGGACTTGAGCATCCACAGATCTTGATATCCACGGTGGATCCTGAAACCAAATCCCAGCGGATACCAAGGGCCCACTGTAATAGCAAGCCCTGCTCACAGGATGCAAAATAATAATAATAATAATAATAATAATAATAATAATAACGCCGCCTACAGCTGTTGCACTTGAGAGAGAGAGACACAGAAAAGCAGTATATTCTTATCAAAAATGAATGAAAGGGAAGGGGAAATCTTCATTATTGAGCTCCTGAACACCTTAAGTTAACACATGCTACATTACTATTTGAAGATGTAAGAAGTGAGAAGGATTGCCAGTTTGGATATGAGATGGGGCTCCTGTGACTTTAATTCTGAACAAATTGTGGAACAGGATGAAGTACCAATAAAGCTCTGTTGGGCCGGACAAAGGAACCTGTCCTCCCTTATCTTCCTTCCAAGGAGAGAAAGAGGTGCAAAGGAGTGTCCAGCAATGTTCTTGTCATGGGCTGCATTCGCACTGCAGAAATAATCCGGTTTGACACCACTTTAGCTGCCATGGCTCAATGTGATGGAATTCTGGGATTTGTAGTTTCTTGTGGCACCAGAGCAAAGTTGTGGATGTCTTCACACAAACTTCTTTCTCATTCCCCACTGGCAAGGCAATAGCTGTGCTGAGAGGGCATGGCTGTGGCTAAAAAATTGGGGTTCAGAAAGTGGAAGGGCAGACACCTTTCTCCCTGTTTTATCTGTTTTAGCCCTTATCTGTTCAGGATTGAAGTCACAGGAGCCCTATCTTGGATCCAAACTGGCAACCCTAGCAAAGAGACACATGGCAAGATGGGCTAACTCAAAAGGCAGGCCAGAAAAAATGAACCCCAGAGATACCTAGTAGTATCTTTAAAAGAAGAGAAGGAAACTGCAGAAGATCCAGGAGACAGTTTTCTGCCCCAGAGGGATGCTTTAGGGGCTATATAGAGTGCCAAGAATGCCAATTTAAGGAAACCTGAAGTGGTAAAGGGTTGTTGTCTTTAATATTAAAGCAAATTAACTGCCTCTCCAACCTTTTAAAAGACAAACTGTCATTACTGGAGCCTTCCAGAAAAGGAAATTTACCTTTTTGTGCTTTGGCCAGAAAAAAAAAAGTATGGTTTGGGGAATATGGAGTGGTCAAGGACAGCAGAAACAGCATTGGGGTGACTGTTGTCATTGTTGTTTGTGCCTTGAAGTGGTTTCCAACTTATGGTGACCCTAAAAAGGGAACCTACCATGGGTGTTTTTTTTTTTTTTTTTTTGAAAGATTAGTTCAGAGGAGGTTTGCCATTGCCATTGCCTTTGTCTGAGGCTGAGAGCATGTGACTTGCTCAAGGTCACCCACTGGGTTTCATGGCCGAGCTGCGATTCAAATCCTGGTCTCCAGAGTCGTAGTCAAATACTCAAACCACTATGCCTCAACTGGCTCTCAGCATATTGCCCACTTTCATATTAAGACCAAAACAAAACAAAACAAAACAAAACAAAACAAAAAAACCCTGGAGCACAGGGTGTCTGGTGTGTTTTGCCACACTCTCTCAGCTGCAGAGGAAAACAAAGGCAAACCCCCTCTGAACAAAACTTGCCCAAAAGACTCCCTGATAGAGCCGCCTTAGGGCCGCCAAAAGTCGGAAACAACTTGAAGGCACACAACAACAATAAAGGGTGCCTGTGTTCTGCGTCATAGTTAGGAATACTTCCAGGTCTCTCCAGAGTTTTGTTCAGTGCCAAAACCAATTCCTGCTCTGTTGTTAAGAGTATATGCAAATACAGGCATTCCAAAATCCAAAAAAAGAAATAATGGAATCCAAGACACTTCCGCTCCCATGCATTTTGAATAAGGGAGACTCAAGAGAAAAAGAGATTCCACCTAAACATTGGGAAGAACTTTCTGACAGTAAGAGCTGTTCGACAGTGGAAGATGCTGCCTTGGAGCCTCCTTCTTTGGAGGCTTTTAAACAGAGGCTGAATGGCCATCTGTCAGGAGTGCTTGGGTTGGACTGGATGAACCTTGGGATCTCTTCCAACTCTAGGATCCTTTGAACCTGTACTTGGAGAAGAGATCCACCTACCTTGAACTCCCCAGGCCCAAGACACGATCCACCCCTTTCTCATCGCGCTCCGTAGCATCACGCTTACAGACTTCGGCAAGATCCTAGGAGAAAATGGCAGAATCAACAATGAAGCATCTGAGAATGAAGCAGGCACAGAAACCGGGGTATACAGGGCGAGTATCCCTTCTTCGAAATTCCAAAATCCAAAATACAGTCAGCCCTCCTCATCCACGGATTTTTTATCCACAGATTCAAGCATCCACAACTTGAAAATATTCCCAAAAAGTATAAATTCCAAACAGCAAATATTGATTTTCCATTTTATATAAGGGACACCATTTAAATATGCCATTGTATATGATGGGACTTGAGCATCCACGAATTTTGCTATCCACGGAGTGTGTGTGTGTGTGTGTGTGTGTGTGTTCCTGGAACCAAACCACAGTGAATTACAATGGCCCCCTGTATTCAAAATCCAAAACTGTCCATTTGGGTGGCTCAGATAATGGGCCTAAGCAGACGGCTTAATAGGCCGTCCTCGGCGCAGGGAAGGGGAGGGGCAGCCGCACGCTCGGCGCCCCATCTCCCTCCTGAGGTCGTCCTCGGAGCCGCCGGCCCTCCGCACGGCGGGCGCTCCGAGGAGGACTTCCTGCCGCAGTGTCCGGACACGCTGCCGCGGAAGGGTCGCCGAAAGTGCGCCGCAACCTTTTGCAGCGCACTTTCGGCGACATATGAAAGGAATGCTATATTAGCGCTCCTTTCCAGGGGCGCCGACGGTGCACCGCTGGATCGAGGCATGGGGATGCCTCGGTCCTGCGGCGCACCTTCCCAGGGCGGCTCATGGCCGCCCATCTGCTTAGGCCCAATGTCGCCTTTGCTGTCTGATGGTTCAATACACAGAAAGTTTGTTTCTTGCAGAAAATTATTTAAAATAATTTATAAAATTACCCTCAGACTATCTGTGTGTGTGTGTATGTGTGTGTGTTTGTGTGCGTTTAAGTCATTTTGAACTTAAGGCAGCCCCAAAGACAAGCCTATCATGGAATTTTCTTGGCAAGATTTGTCCAGAGGAGATTTGCCATTGCCTTCCCCTGAGGCTGAGAGCATGTGACTCTGAAATACAGTTGGCCCTTGGTATCTGCTGGCGTTTGTTTCCAGGCCCCCCGTGGATTCCAAAATCCATGGATGGTGAAGTTCCATTAAAATACAATGGCACAGCAAATGTCAAAATCAAGGTTTGCTTTTTGGAATCTCTATTTTTTAAAAATACATTTTCAAACTGTGGATGTCTCCCAAACAAGTACAGTCAACCCTCCATATCCATGGATTCAACCATTCACGGTTTGAAAATATTCCATTAAAAAAAATCCAAAAAGCAAACCTTGATTTTGCCATTTTATATAAGGGCACAATTTTGCTATGCCACTGTATATAATGGGATGTGAGCATCCACCGATTCTGGTATCTATGGGGGTTCCTGGAACCAAGCCCCAGCAGATACCAAGGGCCCACTGTACTAACCAGGACTGACCCAGCCTAGCTTCCAAGATCATATAGGATCTGGTGCCTTTAGGGTACGTAGGGGTTTTCTTGTTCAGCAGGGGTTTGCTTTGCCTTTCTCTGAGGCTGAGAGTGTGTGACTTGCCGAAGGTCACCCTGTAAGTTTTCATAACTGAGTGGGTATTCAAACCCTGGTCTCCAAAATGGTAATCCAACGCTCAAACCATTACACCACACTGGCTCTCGGGAATATGGTCTTCCCAGATCATATATCATAAAAGCTCTCTCTTCGAATACTTGCTCAAAGCTGGAAATTCCCTGGGTGACCTTGGGCAAGTCACACACTCTCAGCCTCAGAGGAAGGCAATGGCAAACCTCCCTCTGAACAAATCTTGCCAGCAAAATCCAGGACAGGATCGTCATCAATCTAAGTTGACCTGAAGGCTTCTTGTTGTTGTATGCCTTCAAGCCATTTCTGGCTTATGGCGACCCTAACATGGGATTTTCTTGGCAGAGGGGGTTTACCACTCCCATCCTCTGAGGCTGAGAGAGTGTGACTTAGTCAAGGTTTTTGGAATTTATATTTTTTAAAAATATATTTTCAAACTGTGGATGTCTCCCAAACAAGTACAGTCAACCCTCCACATCCATGGATTCAACCATCCACAGTTTGAAAATATTCCATTAAAAAAAATCCAAAAAGCAAACCTTGATTTTGCCATTTTATATAAGGTGCACGATTTTTCTATGCCACTGTAATTTTAGTTTAAGTTAAATTTTAATGTTGTATGGATTGAATATATTTTTAAGCGGGGGTGATATGTTCTTTGTATTATACGGGACTGAATTTTTACATTGCAAGTCGCCTTGATAGCCTTGGCTAAAGGCGGGATATAAAGAAAATTTTATTTATTTTATTATTATTATTAAGGTCACCCAGTGGGTTTCCACAGCCAAGCTTGGATTCGAACCCTGGTGTCCCAGTGTCCTAGTCCAACCATCAAAACCATTACACCACACCTGTCCCACCGAACAACAAACCATTTCACAAGTAAACCTCCATACCTCTTTGCTCAGTCCTGTGGGCTGCTTCTTCACACTCTTATAACCCCTGCAGAAAAGCAACACAAAAGAAATGTTGTGAAAGATGGGTGCAAAGGCGGCTCTGATGGATCGGACCCCAAGCATAAGATCTGCCCATCTCCAGCCTGCCAGCTACAATGGGGTACAAAAGTGAGACCCACTGATCTGCTTGGCATGCTGAGCATTGCCCCCCTGCTAAGCACTGGGTTTCCTTTAAATCTGAAAGCAGAAAAGGGACATTGGATTGTTCCTCCAGTTCTTCCAGGCTTTGGAAGGAATCCAGGGCCCATTCACACTGCACAAATAGAGCACTATGGTTCTACTTTAACTTTATTTTTTTTATATTAATTTTAATGGAAAGCTGTATACCACTGAACAGATATAAACACACATACACACAAATATATATAGTAATATCATTTCTTTCTGTGTATAAATCCCCTCCCCCCTTTCTCTTCCTTCAATACTTAAATGGCTTTGGTAATTCTTTGAACTTTTTTCTTCTATTCTCATATATCTATTATTATTCTGCATCTTCTAATCTCATGTATCTGCTGTTATTCGGCATCTTCAAATCTCATATACCTGATATTCTGCATCTTCTATTCCCATTTATCTACTGTTATGCTACATCTTTCTTCTTTTCTCATGTATCTACTGCTATTCTGCATTTTTCTTCTAATCTCATATATCTGTTATTCTCCATCTTCTAATTTCATATATGTTATTCTGCATCTTCTTTTCTCATTTATCTACTGTTATTCTGTATCATTCTTTTCTCATGTATCTGTTATTCTGCATTTTTCTTCTAATCTCATACATCTGTGATTCTGCATCTTCTCTTCTCATGTACTTACTATTATTCTGCATTTTTCTTTTCTCACATACAGTATCTTCTGATATTCTGCCTCTATCTTACATCATTTTTCAAGGGTCCCTGTGTTATTCTTCACATGTTCTTCCTCTCAATAAATTCTATTTCTTTTCACTTTTTTATATAAAATGCAAAGGCTAAACATCTCACAAAACTATGAATCCCAGAATTCCACAGCTATGAGCCATGGCAGTTAAAAGTGGTGTCAAACTGTATTAATTCTGCAGTATAGATTCAATCATGGTGGGGTAGAGATGGAAAGAATGTGCAAAAATATTCCCCAAAATATCAGAAAAGCTGACAAGGAGAACCTGGGACTTGTGAGAATCTTTGTGTTTTGGGCCTACTCTCTGCAAAATTTGTGCTTTCTTTTCACATGGGAAAAAAGTATTTTTCTACAATTTTCTGTGCAAAAACCTCAGGTGTGAATCCTGTGCAGAATAAGTAATAAACTGTAGTTTTCTAAGACTTTCTTGATGTAGGACCAAGACTGCTAAAATTGATTGTTACTTCCCTGGAGAATGAAACTAGCAAAGAATCACACCCTTATTATGAAAGGTTTGCACAGATTTTTTTTACAGTTTTCAATACATTTCAAATTTTAATGTGTCATGTTTTTAACTTTTGGAAATTGTTTAACTGTCTTATGAGTTTTGCATCCACATTTTAAGCATTTGTATTGTTTTTAATTTGCGCTGTTTTAAATTTTGTTAGCCATCTTGATACCGGGAAAAAAGGCGGGATATAAATAAACAAAATTAGTGTTAATATTACTGCTACTAACTGAAAGAAAGAAGTTGGCAGCGTGAGCCTACTTCCATTTGGGAAATGCATCTGAGGAAGTGGACTGAAGTCTAGGAAAGCTCACTCTGCCAACTTATTTCTTTCAGTGAGTCTCAAAGAGGCTACAAGATCTCTCTACAGACTGATTCTGCCGACTAACATGGCTATATTTTTGAATTCTATTATTGTTGCTGATGTTGTGGGGGCCACTTCTGTTCTGCAATGGGAGGTACTTCATAAAGCAAAAGGAACCAAGGGGTCCTCACCAATCCACATTTGGCGGTGGACATGTTTTTCATTTCTGCATGAAAACCCACTGCTATTCTGATCCACGGATTGCAAACCCAGCAAGGAGGTTGCATCTCAACACTTACAAGGCTGCCATCATGGCTTCCTCCTCGGCCTGTCGGACTGCGGCCAATTCCTGCTCCCTGGAGACAGGGGCATCCTCCCCTTTCTTCCCCTTGGCGTACCATGTCAGGTCCTTGCCCTTCTGCCACCGGCCCACCGGAGCCATCAAGGAATTCCCTACAGATTACAGGAACAAAAAACATTGCAGGGGAGCAGAAACAGAGAGGGCACTAGCGGTGCAAACGCAAAGCCTTGTGCAACGAAAAGAGAATAGGAGATGTCTTCCTACCCACCCAGGTAATTTTCCCTTTGTTTATCTGTCTTCACATCTTCCCAGTTGAACTGGTCCTGCCCTCCCCTCACACCGCCTCGGGAAGAGCCAAACATCCTGAAGAAGAACGCAGAAGAAAAGTCCAATTTATTGAGTAAGTGGTCCAGCCATCACAGGGAGAAGAGGTTCCAATCCTTGAGCATCTGGATCTAGAAAACAGGGGAGGGGTGGTTAGTTACAGGATTATACGCTAATAATAATAATAATAATAATAATAATAATAATAATTTTTCTTCCAATTGGTTTTTGTGGGTTTTTCACAATGTGGGGCCATGTTCTAGAAGAGTGTATTCCTGACATCCGTGGCTGGCATCTTTCTCTGAAAGCCCCCAAAGCCCACAAAAAAACCTATGGATGCCAGCCATGAAAGCCTTTGATTTCCTATTTCTTCCCATTGTTTTTCTCCTGTTCAGTTTGTAACATCTTGCCTGATGATGAAGAAGCCCGTGGAGCTTCGAAAGCCTGCAACGTGTATATTGTGGATTTTGGTTGGCCAATAAAGGTATCACTGATGGATTTTTGTTTGAATTTGCTCAATGGCCAACACAGCTCCCTCTGAATGTTTTCTGTATTGTGAGATACCGCATTGTAGCTGCAAAAGGGGAACCAGGAAGAATAGCCTGTGGACTGCGAACTTCATCCAAGGTAAGACAATTTTTCTTCTTCTTAAATTTGGATTGAATTTACATGTTTTACCTCCACCAAAATACTCCTGATGCAAACACAGGGAGACTTCTTGAGGAATTGATCGTTTTCTGACACAAAGAGGCCTGTGATCTCACTGGAATGGAGACATATTGG
Source organism: Phrynosoma blainvillii (assembly GCA_026167975.1). Classification (NCBI taxonomy): domain Eukaryota; kingdom Metazoa; phylum Chordata; class Lepidosauria; order Squamata; family Phrynosomatidae; genus Phrynosoma; species Phrynosoma blainvillii. The sequence goes on from JANUYF010000005.1 coordinate 4,870,992, forward strand.
ATTGCAAAAAAGAGGGGTCCCTGTTGAGATGCAAATGGATTTTAAATTTCCTGGACTTTGCAAATCTCCCTATAGCCACAGGGCCAGAAGGAGGAGGATCCTGCCTGCAAAAGATATCCTCCTCCCCATCATATACCATCTTAACTAAAGACTGAAACAACATCTAGGCACCTGACTAACATCTCCAATGGTTTTTCTCCTGTTTGGTTTATAACTTCTTGCCTGATGATGAAGAGCTTTGAAAGCTTGCAACAAGTATATTGTGCATTTTGGTTGGCCAATAAAGGTATTATCACTGACGGATTTTTGTTTTTCTTCCTGTTCCATTGCAAAGCTGCTTTTGCCTCTTCTCCTTTGCTTTTCTTCAGCAAACCTTTCCAGGTCTCTGCTATTTTCTGGTAAAAGCATGAAGTTGGGAGAAAGGAAAGGAATCCCCCAGGCAGAGAAAGGAATTAATTTATTTTTAAAAGAAAAGAAAAGCACATAAGAACCAAGAGTTTAAAATGCAATGTTATTTTTTTAAAGCCATTAAAAGACACATATAATTTTTGGGAGCCCCCAATGCAACCCTAGAAGCTTCCCCAAGACTTAATCCTAAATAAGGGTGGTTAGGGACTATTGCATTTTTTTAGCCCCCCCAAAGGGCTGGACTTACTGGTCAGGAAAAAGTTCATGCAAAGGGTCTGCAAAGCTTCCTGCTCCATTTGCAAAGAGAGAGAGAGGCACGTGTTGCAAACAGCTGGAATTCCAGGGTCCACTTCCTGGGAGAAACCATTGCATGCAAAGCAAAAGGGGGTGGCCAAGAAGAGAAGGCAGGCTGTACCATGTTCTTAAGAGGGGGAGACTCTTTTCTTTCTTTCTTTCTTTCTTTCTTTCTTTCTTTCTTTCTTTCTTCTGATTCCCCTCCCCTCCCCAAATTCATGACTTCCCAGAAAATAGCAGAGACCTGGAAAGTCAAAGCAGAAATTGCAAAAGCAGCTTTGCAATAGATAGAAGATGCACTAAAAGTGGTACCCAAACTTTGGTCCTCCAGATGTTTTGTTTTGTTTTGCACTTCAGCTCCCAGGATTCCTGACTTTTGGCCAAGCTGACTGGGGCTTCTGGGAGTTGGAGTCTAAAACACCTGGAGGACCAAAGATTAGGAATCAATGAGGTATATGCCTGGTTTTAAAAATTGCAAAATAGAGCATCATCCCAAATCCACCAAGCAGCGAGGGAAACTTGCATCCTATATCTTGTGCATTTTGGTTAAAGGTATCACTGTTTTGTAGATTGTGGATGGTCTTGGTCCAAACCACAGTGGTTCCCAAACTTTGGTCCTCCAGATATTTTGCACTTCAACTCCCATCATTCCTGAGTCTTGGCCAAGCTGGTTGGGGCTTCTGGGAGTTGGAGTCCCAAAACCTAGAGGACCAAAGTTTGTGAATCATTTCATTTTTTAAAATTTCATTTCTATGCCACCTTTCTCCCAAAAAAGGGCCCCAAGGCAGCTCACGGAACTGTTTTAAATAAAAAGATTTTTTAAAAAAATGACAAATAGACACGCAATGGAGACAAAGGGGATATTTACAGTTTTGATCAATGGTCCCCAAAAGCTGACCAAGAATGTCCAGTACTCCATTGATGTCAACACACCATTTGCAAGTGTGCCTTATTCCTATTTTGGGAGATGTAAACTTCCCTACAATTACAGGTAAAACATAATGCCCACCAGCACACAGGTGACGAAATGCATTTTGCTACGTATTCCATTTTTTAATTTCCTGCCCTGTATTGCAAGATCTCAAGGTTTCACAGAATCCTAGAGTTGGAAAAGACTCCCAAGGGCCATATAATGAACCCCCTTTCTGCCATGCAGGAAGAAACAATCAAAGCACCCCGGATAAAGTGCGGGAACCGCTGCGAAGGCTGGATGGACGAGAGAGGAGAGGGAGGTCAGTGCTTTCAGGACAGATGACCCTCATGCCTTTCACCAGGGATTTTTTAAGTAAAAGTTAAAAGTACAGTACTTACGTTGATAACTTGACTCAGGTTTTTGGAGTCAATTTTTTTACTAAAATTTAAAATTACTAGAAAAAAAGTCAGCACCCACCTCAACTACAGTATCCCAAATAACAAGAGCAGTACGTAGAATTTCTTCTACATATGATGTTACATATGCATATCCACATATATCAACTGCATATATAAAGGACTTACATATGCATGCTATTCTTTGTTCTAGAAATACATTCTCTTTGTTACCATTCCTCATTGAATTATAATTAAACAGAAATAATATATATACCACAGAAACAACTCACCACAGATGTATATCTAAGTTTGTAATATAACGTAAATATATTAGGCGTTTTGCATCATTTTATTGCTATGCCTTGCTAGTCAGTGGCTGTTTTGTGGTCAGACAAGACAAATATGACCTTCTCCATGCACAGCTGGCCCAGGTAGGTTGCCAATGAGGTCTGAAGACATGGGGATGAGGGTGAACTCTTCTCCTTTGTAGGTCTTTAAACAGAAGTTTGATGGGTCTCTTTTAGGACTGCTTTAGTTGGAGTATTTCTGCAGGGCTCAGGGGGGGGGGGGGGTTGGAGTAGATGCCCCTTAGGAATCCCTTCCAATCCCAGTGGAATAGAGTGGTGGATTTCCATCTTTGGAGGCCTTTACACAGAGGTTGGGTGTTCTTTCGGGAGCTTTTCTTCTTTCGGGATTGCCGAAGTTGTGCATTCCTGTGCGGCTGGGGTGGGATGAACTAGATGGCCCTTGGGTGCCCCTCCCAACTCCAAGATCCTCTAAAGCAACGATTCCCAAACTCTGGCTTCCAGATACTTTGGACTCCAGCTCCCAGAATCCCAGACCACTGATCAAGATGGCTGTGGCTTCTGGGATCTGAAGTCCAAAACACCTGAAAGACAGTGTTTTGAAATCTCTGCTCTAAGGCAATGATTCCCAAATTTTGATCCTCCAGATGTTTTGGACTACAACTTCCAGAAACTCAGCCAGCTTGGCCAACAGTCAGCAATTCTGACAGCTGAAGTCCAAAACATCTGGAGGACCAAAGTTTGGGAATCACTGTGTCTAAGGGATGATTAGCATTATTTCTGCCTTCCCTCCTCACTCAAAATGACAGCAACTGCTTAGGGCCTGGAAGGATCAAGGGTCTTTTCTTAAACGATAATGTTTTGAGGCAGAGACATTTGGAGACTAAAGGAGTCTATTTACCTGGGAACTTGTCTCACTGGACTCAGTAGGACTTACTTCTCAGAAGCCGCATATAGGACTGTGCGATAAGATTTCTTCCTCTGAGCAATATTCCTAAAATAAAGGCACCCATCTAACTAGGTTACCCCATCTACAAAATAAAAGGGGATCAGCCAAGACATGGAAGAGAGATAAATTCTTTATTTATGGTCCACTGATATCTGCATTGACAAATTTAGGTTGTTGTTTTTTTTTGTTTTTTTTAAATACACATCTCATTTCTTCTTCCAAAACTTTCTATAATCGTCCAATTTAAAGTCGTCTTCAAAAGTTGCCTCCTGTTTGGGTTTAAGCTTGCCAGCATCCCGTCTCCTCAGCCTGGCTCTCCTTTCAGCTTCAGGAAGAGTATTGATGTCTACAGGTATCTAGTAAAGGAAAGAGATTTTATTTTAAAAAGTAAAAACACCAAATTTTATAACTATATGTAGGACCCCCATTCCCTGGCAGGATCTAGTGATATGCAGATTTGTTTGTCCCACTTTTCCACAAAAAAGAAATGATGCTCAAGCTGGTCAGCATAAATAAAGCTAAATGAAAGCATTAAACTAAACTAAACTATAAAGATTAAAATAATCAAATTACAATATCAAACAACACTCAAACATCAAACAAGACTTAAAAGCCAGATTTAAAAGATGTCTTTTTCACAGCTTTCCTAAAGGCAGCAAGAATGGAAGTTGATCACAACTCCAAGGGTGCATCTACACCAGGGGTCGACAACCTACGCCCCCCGGGCCGGTTCCGGCCCAGGATGCCGGACTTACTGGCCCAGGCGGACCCCTGCCGCCGCCGCTGCGGCACCTCCGCTGCTTGTATTTGTCGGCGCGCGACTGTGCGCGCCGCGGCCGGCATTTTTTCCTCCAAAATGGCGGCCGCAACGCCGCCTCCGCTGCTTCCACCGCCTCCACCAATGCCCGCTTTTGGGAGGCAGCGGCGGCAGAAGCAGCGGAGGTGGCGGCAGAGGCAGCGCCGCCTCCGCTGCAGCCTCTGGCTCCGCCACCGCCTCCGCCTCCGCCACTGCGCCCGCTTTCGTCAGCGCAGGACGCGGCCGGCATTTTGGAGTCCAAAATGCCGGACGCGTCATGTTTGCACATGCGCAGGATTTGTGCATGCGCAAACGCAACGTGGCCGACATTTTGGACTCCAAAATGCTGGACGTGTCGCATCTGCGCATGCGCGGGATTTGCGCATGCGCAAACGCGGCGCGGCCGGCATTTTGGACTCCAAAATGCCGGACGCGTCCTGCGCTGATGAAAGCGGGCGCGCCGCCATTCCCCCCCCGCTTGGCCCAGCTGAGACCTGGGCTAGTGGAGACCGGCCCAGGTCTCAAAAAGGTTGCCGGTCCCTGATCTACACCGTAGAACTGATTCAGTTTATACAACTTTAAGTGCTGTACCTCTATCCTATGGAATTTTGGGATATGTAGTTTTACAAAGGGTCTAGCCTTCTCTGCCAAAGAGTGCTGGTGCCTCACAAAAATACAGATCCCATGATTCTGTAGGATGGAGCCATGGCAGTTAAAGTGGTATCAAAATGCATTATTTCTACAGTGTAGATGTACCTCGAGATGAAGCACTTCTACAATCTAGGCTCAAACTTTATCTCGTGTACGTCAAGATAGTCTCTGCAACTGTTGAAAATCAAGAATATTTTCCTTCAAATCTTAAGATCTGCACTCAGAAATAATGCAATCTGACACCACTTAAACTACCAAGGCTCAATGCTATGCAATCCTGGGGTTTGTAGTTTGATGGGGTTTGTAGTTTGATGGGGCACCATCAAACAAAAGGCTAAATGTCTCACAAAACTACCAATCCCAGGATTTCATAGCATTGAGTCATGGCAGTTAAAGTGGTGTCACTTCTGCACTGTGACAGAAGAGAGAGTTTCCTTCTGAAAACCTTTAAGTTTCCACAATAAGAATGCCAATAACTGCCTAAAAACTTGAAGACAGCTTACAAACCACTAGTGATTTTCTCCGGCATTGCTTGACCAACACTGGTACCCTGGACAGATCCTACAGTACCCTGTTCTGCTTAACATTATTCTAGGTAACAGCCCAACAAGTGGTCACTGTCCACACTAACAGAAGCTCAATTCTGAATGAGGCAATAAAACTGTGACTAGATTGTTCACGCTACAGCTGGGGGCCTCATAAAACCTTAATTCAAAAGCAATTCCTTACACATAAAAAATTAGTATGTCAGGGAGCAGACAAAGCTAGAAACCTTCCCTTGACATGCTACTTTTCTTAAAGTAGGGAGTGCTTTTTATTTATATACATGGAGGAGAATGTAGGCCCCTAGCTGCATTGTGCAATGACATAGTCCAGACACAAGTTTACCATTTCAACAAGGATTAGGCCCAGAATGTTGTGTATGTTTGATTCAAACAAAAGAACCGACAATTTGGCAGTGTTCATCCCTCCACATTTGTGGGATTATTCACGGATTTGAGTCATTGTGTTCTCTCTAGGAATTTCTAGGTCCTCCAGCGCAACTCTATCGTCAATTCCCACCAGAATTCATGCTAGGACATAGAGATTCCTAGAAAGAATACTGATCTAGGCATTTGTAGGTCCTCCATTGCAATTCTATGGCCAACTTTTGGCAGATGTTGACCAGACCTGTGCCGGAGGTCCTGGATATTCCTAGTGTGAACACTTCTCTAGGCATCTGTAGGTCTTCTACTGAAGTTCTAAGTTCAGACCTGTGCTGCAAGACCTAGATATTCCTACAGAGAACACTTCTCTAGGCATTTGTAGGTCCCCTACTATAATTCTGTAGTCACTATCTGGCAGATGTTGACCACAGACTTGTGCTGGAGGACCTAAAAATTCGTAGAGAGATGTTCTCTCAGCTTGTTGCTGTTTTCCTACTTTCACAGGGGTCCTTCTTCCCTAACCCCAGTGAATGTGGAGGACCCTCTGTACTTTCAGGGAGTTGTGTATGTCTCTATTTTCACTCTATCTGGTGGGGAAAACTCTCACCGAAAGGATCCGCCTCGGCTCTTTGTAACGGATGTGGATGGTGGAGCCATCAGGCCTGACTAGCAGCACTGGATAGGTCCGTCCGTACTTCTGCCTTGCAATGCAAGCAATGGATGTTCGATTGGAGTTGGGTTGGCTGGCCGATGTGTGAATCCCACAAGGCTTGGAAACGACTGCCAAGAGGGCCTCTCGTTGCAAGACCCTGAAATGCATTTAAGCAGAATAAAGAGATCTGTCATTTGAGTGCAAACGCCGATACGTGCTGGCACACACTTCTCAATGAAACTGAACACGGATAAGGAAAAGCCAATATGTGAAGAAAATACAACACAGACTTCCAACATTTATACTTGCACTTTCAAATAAAACAAGCTTCTAGTCCTTAAGACTAGAAATGCAGGCATTCACAACTAAAGCATTCCTGAGCCATGGCTATCCAACCTCTATTTAAAGACCTCCAGAGAAGAGTCTGCTGTTCTCTTCCTTACAAAAGGCTTGTATATGTCACATGCCAGACTTCAATGTTGTCTCTCCTTTGAATAATGCAAAATTGGTCTGTGCAAATAGGCTCAAGACGCATTGATGTAGGAAACAGTCTTAATACTCCCCTACAAAGTACTAATTTTCCACTGATGCCAGTGAGGCTTGCTTTTGGTGATGCATGCGCAGGATTGTGCCACAGGAAGTAAAGGTTGGGCAGAATTAATTCTGAAGAGACTAAATACAGTGGGCCCTTGGTATCCGCTGGGGTTTCATTCCAGGATCCCCTATGGATACTAAAATCCATGGATGCTCAAGTCCCATTAAATACAGTGGGCTGTTTATTATTATTGTTATTATTATTATTATGGGCCCTTAGTATATGCTGAGGTTTGGTCCCAGGACCCCCCGTGGATACCAAAATCCATAGATGCTCAAGTCCCATTGAACACAATGGCATAATAAAATTGTGTGCCTTATATAAAAATGGCAAAAGCGAGGTTTGCTTTTTGGAATTCATCTATTTTTTCAAATATTTTCTAGCCTTGGCTGCTTGAATCCGTGGATATATGGAAATGTATCTAGCTCCTCTCTCAGGAAGGAAGCCCAGCTTAGGATGTCATTATACTCCTCCCTAGTCTACCTTGCAGGGTTGTTCTGAAGTTTAGTCAAATAAGCCTAAGGGCTTGTCTTGTTGTTTGTGTTTTTGTTAGCTGCCCTCAAGTTGGTTCCGACTCCTGGTGACCCTGTGGATGAGAGATCTCCAAGAATCCCTATCTTCCACTGCAGTCTTGCCCAGATCCTGCAAGCCCTTCCCCATAATAACTCCCCTGATCAAGTGCATCCATCTGGTCTGTGGTCTTCCTCTCTTTCTTCTACCCTCGACCTTTCCTAGCATTATTGGTTTTCCTAGCGATCCATGCCTTCTCCTGATGTGGCCAAAGTATGATAGTCTCAACTTGATCATCTTTGCTTCCAAGGAGAGCCCTGGACTGATCTGTTCAAGAACCCATTTCTTTGTCTTCATGGCTGTCCATGGGATCCTAAGGACTCTTCTTCAGCACCATATTATCTCAAAGGAGTTGGTTTTCTTTCTGTCTGCTTCCTTCACAGTCCAGCTCTCGCATCCGTTTATGGGGATGATGGGGAATACAATGGCCTGGACGATTCTGACTTTAATGCTCAGTTGTATGTCTTTGCTCTTCAGGATCTTGTCCAGTTCTTTCATAGCTGCCCTTCCCATTCCTAGTCTTCTTCTTATTTCTTGACTGCAGTCTCCATTCTGATCAATGTTTGATCCTAGATATGGGAATTCTTTAACTATTTCAATTTCTTCGTTGTCTAGATTTAATTTGTGTGTTTCTTCTGTGGTCATTATTGGTTTTTTGTGGGTTTTTCAGGCTATGTGGCCGTGTTCTAGAAGAGTTGTTTGTTTGTTTGTTTTCTTTATGTTCAGCATCAGACCTGCCTTTGCACTTTCATCTTTGACCTTCCTTATTAACTGTTCCAATTCCTCAATTTCTGGTCTACACTTGTAAAAAAACAACAACAACAACAACTCTGAGCTCACGCCAAAAGCCACTGCTGTCTGTCCATTATTATTATTATTATTATACAAATTATTATTATTATTATTACACAGCTGCTTCTGGAGAAATACTGTGGGTTTTCCCTGTTAGGCCCAAGAGACCCTGCAGAAATAATCCAGTTTGAGGCTGCTTTAACTGCCATGGCCCAACGCTAACGAATTCTGGGAGCTGTAGTTTTGTGAGACATTGAGCCTCCTCTGTCAGAGAGCTCTGGCGCCACAAAAAACTACAAGTCCCAGGATTCCCTAGCACTGAGCCAGGGCAGTTAAAGCGGTCTCAAACTGGATTATTTCTGCAGTGTGGATGCAACCTACGGTGGCAAGATCTCCCCAATGCTTTCCAGTTACTGTAGTACCTCAGAGTCCTGCCGACGGCTGTCATCCTGAGCGGAGCCTGAAGCCTTTCAAAGCCAAAGCCAGATTCTAGGAAGGGCAAGGGCTGTATTCGAGGGACATGATCCGGGGGCCGGAATTATTTTTTTACAGTGTCTAATAGAAGAAAGAAGAAAAATTAAAATAATCATTAATGCTTTTGCTCTAATAAGGTTTAAAAATGGCTTCATGTGGCAGATCTCTAGAGAGGCTTAAGTGCTTTGAGCGTTGGACTGCGACTCTGGAGGCCAGGGTTCGAATCCTTGCTCGGTCATGGAAGCCCTCTGGATGGCCTTGGCTGAGTCACACTCTCTCAACCTAAAGGGATGGCAGTGGCAAACCCCAGGGTCACTATGAGTTGGAAACAGACAACAACAACAACAACAACATGGTTTGAGTGTTGGACTGTGACTCTGGAGGCCAGGGTTTGAATCCTGGCTCGGCTATGATAACCCACTGAGTGACCTTGGGCAAGTCACACTTTCTCAGCCTCAGAGTATGGCAAAGGCAAGCCTCAGGGTCACCAGGAGCTGGAAACGACATGAAGGCACACAACAACAAACCCCTAATACAGGCTGAGTCTCCCTTATCTGAAACTACAGATCCCAGGACCCCACAGGATGGAACCATGGCAGTTAAAGCGGTATCAAACTGCATTATTTCTACAGTAGAGGCTCCCTAAGAGCCCCATCTCCACTCCAACATGGAAATCCACTGGGCGGGTCACACTCTCTCAGCCTCAGAGGGAAAAAGGCAAGGGCGCCCCCTAAATAAACAATTTTAGTCCCTCCTCCGTTCAGCTCCTCAATGGTTTGGTCCATGCTTTCCCGTCCCCCCCCCCCCCCGTTTCCATTTGCAAATGGTTCCCTCCGTATCGTTTCACTCGCTCAGCCAACTCACCCCTTCCTTTGTCCGTCACGCGTAATGGTACGACCCACTGCCGAACTTCTCCACGCCCCTTTCAATATCTCCAATGGTTCGCCCGTCACGTGACTCAGAGTCCGCGCGGCCAATAAGGAGGGGCCCTTTCCGCCGGGCGTTGGACCCTGCCCACTCTCCTTGTCCCCGCCTCTCCTATAGTCCTGGCTGGGCTTACGCCATCATCCAGTGACACGGAGGGGGGGCGAGAAAAGGAACGGATGGCGCAGCAATGACGTAACGGTGTGAGGGGCGGGGCTTTTTGCCGGGGTGGCCGCCGCCTCTCCGGCCCCGGTCCATCCCTCTGAGTCACCATTCCGGGAAGCGGCTTCGACTTCTTTCTCTCCATGCACTGGCGGCGCTTTTTCTGCGGCGCGCTCTCCGGTGAGTCCCCTTTTGTTTGGGGTCCCCCACAGCCAACCTTTTCCCAGAGGTGTTTCACTAAAAGCCTCCCCCTTGCCCCTGCAACCGTTCGCCTTGGTTCCACCTCACACTTTCCTCTTTTTTGAGCCCTCTTTTCTCTCTCTTTTGTTGTTGTTGTTAACTGCCCCCGAGTCGATCTCGACTCATAGTGGCCCTATGGATGAGACATCTCCAAGATCCTCCGTCCTCCACTGCTGTGCTTAAATCCTGTGACCTCCTTAACAGAGTCGATCCATCTGGCCTGTGGCCTTCCTCTCTTCCTACTTCCCTCCATCTTCCCCAGCATTATTGTCTTTTTCAAAGAGTCCCCTCTTCTCGTGATGTGTCCAAAGTACGACAGCCTCAGTTTGGTCATCTTGGCTTCCAGGGATATTTCTGGCTTGATCTACTCTAGGACCCACTTGTTTGTCCTTTTGTCTCTCCATGGGATGCTCAGCACTCTTTTCCAGCAACACATTATCCCAAATGCATTGGTTTTCCTCCTATCATCTTTCTTAACTGTCCAAATCTCACATCCATCCATGGTAATAGGGAATATGATGGCTTCTGTGATGCTGACTTTTGTTCTGAGTTATATATCTTTGCATTTTAGAAGCTTTTCTAGTTCTTTCATAGCCACCCTCCCCATTCATAATCTTTTGATTTCCTGACTGCAGTCCCCATTTCTATCCATGATTGATCCCAGGTATGGGAATTCTTTTACTATTTCTATTTCTCCATTGTCTAGGTTGAACTTGGGAAGGTCCTCTGCTCCTTATTTTTGTTTTCTTTATGTTCAGCATTAAGCCTGCTTTTGCACTTTCTTCTTTGATCTTCCTTTGTAGGTGTTCCAGGTCTTTGAGGTTCTCTGCTAGTATTATGGCATCATCTGTGTATCTTAGATTGTTGATGTTCCTTCCTCCTATTTTCACTCCTCCTTCTTCTATGTCCAAGACTGCTTTTCTTATAATATGTTCTGTATACAAGTTGGACAGATCGGGTGAAAGGATGCAGCCTTGTCTGACTCCTTTTCCAATTGGGAACCATTCTGTTTCTCCAGACTGTATAGCTGTGTTAGTCTGGAAAATCAGTATGCAAACGGATCTTGTAGCAGCTTTGAGACTAACAAGGCTCCTATAAGAACCCTTTGAATCCTGGGGTTTGTAAGGTTTGCAAGGCTCCAGCACTCTTTGGCAGAGAAGGCTATTGCTGTTGTTAGCTGTCCTCGCTCATGGGGACCCTGTGGATGAGACACCTCCAAGACCTCCTGTTCTCCACTATTGTGTTTAGGTCCTGTGAATTTCTACCTCTGACTTCCCTTATTGAGTCTATCCATCTGGTGTGTGGTCTTCTCTCTTTTTGCTGTCTCCTACCTTTCCTAGCATTATTGTCTTTTCCAATAACCAACTACCTGTCACACACAAAAAACCCTGTATCCTAAGGAGAAAAAAAAAATAAAGAAAAGCTTTCAGTATCGAAAGTCACTCCTTTCATAGATTGCAATTTTGCAGGTAACATTTAATGTGTGTTTTGAACCTGTGTATCTTCAAGATCTTATTTTCAAGGAGTTGCGTGGCATTTAAAGGGTACTCTTGTAGTAACTAGTTCCGTCAGTAGGCTCTGTAAACTGGATTTAATATCTTAACTTAAGCGTTCAGAAGGTTGAGTCTCAGATTTAACGGCTGAAGTATCTTATATGTGGTGTCAGCCGTTATTGCTCACGTGCTTGTGTTATCTTGTAATTTAAGCAGGATGACTTCTATTTTTCAACAATTCCCCATTGAGCACTGCATGAAAACAGCTGAGGAAGGAAATGCCCAATTATTGCTGCCATCCACAGGGGAATCCACATGCCACACTCCTGCAGTAACTAGTTTCATTGATTGTAAGCATCAGCAGCCTCTGTAAACTGGATTTAATTTCTTACTCGAGCCTTGGCTGTATGCCATCAGGAGGAAGTTCAAGCAGAAAGAAGACCAATTTAAGCTGCATCCACACTGCAGAATTAATGCAGTTTGACACTGCTTTAACTGCCCTGGCACAATGCTATGGAATTCTGGGATTTGTTGCTTGGTGTGATATTTAGCCTTCTCTGTCAGAGAGTTTTGGTGTCACAACAAACTATAAATCCCAGGATTCTATAGCATAGATGGAGCCATGACAGTTAAAGCGGTGCCAAACTGCATTAACTCTGCAATGTGGCAGCAACCCAGGTTACTTTCGCTGCATCTTGACTTCTGTAAATGTCCTTTTCCTTGTCCTGATCTTTATATGAGTTCAAAAATTGCTTTATAATCTCTTCATAGGAAAGGTTGAATGCCTTGTGGTGTAGTGGTTTGAGTATTGGATTAGGACACTGGGAGACCAGGGTTTCATGGAAACCCACTAGGTGACCTTGGGCCAGTCACATTCTCTCAGCCTCAGAGGATGGCAATGCAAACCCCCTCTGAAGAAACTTGCCAAGAAGAGTCCATGACAGGTTTGGCTTAAGGTTGCCATATGTCGGAAATGACTTGATGGCACACGGCAACACCAACAACATACCTAGGGGCTTACAACTGGTCATTTTGCTGTTTACTGCAAACAGTATAGAATTTGGCTCCCTACCCCTTTGGTGCTCTGGTGGTACACTCAGTCCCAAACATACAGATAGTTTACAATAAATCACAACCTTTCTCCTTTTCACATGGCTCCCCCAAAGTACACATGTCCTCCTTCTATTAATACTTAATGTGAGTGAGTTTTCTCATTTGTTTGTTAGGTTCTTGATCATTTAGTTGTCTAAAACGCTTGTGCTCATACCTATATGTATTCTCACTTGAATAGGTAGCTTGCAACCTATTTAAAAGATGGATTTCCTTTGCCGGAAGTTTCTAGGAGAGGAAATTGCATCTGTATTGGCTGAAAGAGGGTGATCTGGAGAATTCAGGTGCCACAGAAAAACCACTGCATACAGACCCATAGCTGCACTTTGCTGGACACTGCAGTAGCTTAGCACCTTCTTAGACAATGTGAAAAGCTTGTGTGAGTTTAAAGCCATAGAATATACCCTCCCTGTCTGTTGGTTTTGCTTTCACATTTGCCTTGCAACCATATGGGTTGAGTATTTATTTTAAAAGTATGCAGGTGGAAAATCTAGAAATTAGAGGGGAGAGGCCTGACATGAGGACTGTGATATCATGACTGACTTGGATGAAAGAATAGGGGGCATGCTTCTCAAATTTGCAGATGACACCAAATTAGCAGGAACAGCTAATACCTCAGAGGACAGAATCAAAATTCAAGACCTTAATAGATGAGAAAGCTGGGGCAAAGTGATCGAAATGAATTTCAACAAGGAGAAATGTAAGGCACAGAAATGTAAGGGCAGAAAAATGAAATGCACAGATATAGGATGGGGGACACTTGGCTTCATGACTATGTGTGAAAGGGATCTAGGAGTCCTGGTAGACCACAAATTGAACATGAGTCAACAGTGTGATACAGCAGCTAAAAAGGCTAATGCATTTTTAGGCTGCATCAGTAGAAGTATAGTGTCTAGATCAAGGGAAGTAATAGTGCCACTCTATTCTGCTTTGGTCAGGCCTCACCTGGAATCCTGTGTCCAGTTCTGGGCACCACAATTCAAAAAGGATGTTAAGAAACTGGAGCGTGTCCAGAGGACGGCGACTAAAATGGTGAAGGGTATGGAAACCATACCTATGAAAAATAACTTAGGGAGTTGGGTATGTTTAGCCTGGAGAAGAGATGGTTCAGAGGAGACATGATAGACCTGTTGAAGTATCTGAAGGGTCGTCATATTGAGGAGGAAACAGGCTTGTTTTCTGCTGCTCCAGACAACAGGATCCAGAGCAACGGATGCAAGCTCCAGGAAAAGAGATTCCACCTGAATGTTAAGAAGAACTTCCTGATGGTAAGAGCTGTTTGATAGTGGAACACACTCCTTCAGATGTTGGTGGAGTCTCCTTCTTTGGAGATCTTTAAACAGAAGCTGGATGGCCATCTGTCAGGGGTGCTTTGACTGTGAGTTCCTGCATAGCAGGAGAGTTGAACTAGATGACCCTTGGGGTCTCTTCCAACTCTGTGATTCTATGATCATTCAGAAGCTGTCTTTAGTGGATAGTTAATAAAAGAGGAAGGAATTGAAAAACAGCTAATTCAGCTTGTTAACTCTGATTTTTCAAACTCTGTATGCCAAGCGGCAGCCATCTACCTTGGAAGAGGTAAGCTTTGCAGGTAAGCTGCCTGTCAAGCAAGTGGCTCAAAGTGAATTACACAACCCAGGCAGGGCAAAGCTGTCTCATGTTGCTGTCCAGCCTGACCTGGGAAGAAATGCCCTTCCTAGCTTCAGCAGTGATAAATAATGCAACCTTAAGTCGGCCACAAACATACAGACCTTAGGAAAATACAGGAAAACCGATTGCAGAATGCTTCAGTCTCCCTGGGCCTTCCATCTTGGGCCTCAGAACAGCAGTCCTTGAACAAAAATATTGCAAAGGAAGATTGGAAAGAGAAACAGCAGAATTGGCATGTATCCACAGACTAGAGTCCATCAGCAATGGGTTGAGCAGAAATAATGGTTTCCTGGCACACTGTACACATTTCAGCACTACGTATCCCTCGGAGGGGTGGCCTTGATCAGTTCATCACATCCTCTCTCTGTTTCCCACACTACATTCCAGTATTCTTTGGGTTATTGATTTTCCTTGGGTTTATGCAACAGCCTTCCTCCTGCCTTTGTCCCCCAAGGAGGGATGCCATATTGCGGAGGGAGCAAGCTTGTTTTCTGCTGCTCCAGAGAAGAGGAGACAGTGGAGCCTCAATGGATGCAAGCTGCAGGAAAAGAGATTCCACCTCAATGTTAGGAGGAACTTCTTGACAATAAAAGCTGTTCAACAATGGAATACGCTCCCTTTGAGATTTTGGTGGAGTCTCCTTCTTTGGAGGTCTTTAAACAGAGGCTGGGTGGCCACCTGTCACAGGGGATGCTTGGATTGGGAGTTCCTGCATGGCAGAATGGGGTTGAACTGGATGGCCCTTGGGGTCTCTTCCAACTCTATCATTCTATGACCATAGTTGTCCCCGATGACTATAGTTAAAACTGAACTTGTCACTTCATCTCCATAGGTTTTGAATTTGACTTTACATTTTCACACACAACCAGCTTATATAGGGCTGTCTCTGGATTCTCCACTCCAAGCACGCATCTGAGGAAATAGGCTCAGGTCTGCAAAAGCTCACAGTACGGGCTTCTTTCTTTCACTTAAGTCTCCAAGGTGCTACAAGGTCCCTTTGCATACTGATATTCTAGACTAGCAGGGCTGTGTCTTTGGATTATATCTGTCAGGAGCTTGGATGCCACTCCATGCCACCCATTTTTCATCATGCCAGTTTCCGAAAGGTCTGGGTTGGCTACAGTTGAAGCATCAGGCTAGAGTTCATAAAGCTTCCTTCATAAACCTGTCCAGTGCATTGAGCTGCAGTGAGAACAAATGGAATACCTCTGTTCTTAATCAGCTTCCAGACCAGTCTCAGTCCTTCTTTTTGACTTTGAAGCAAGCCTTATAAACATCTCTGGGGCAGATGTCCATGTAAGCATGCTCAGCATTGTAGTGTTTTTCTGACATCGAATCACACCAGAAAGCTCCTAACTCAGAAAGTCCCAGGTTAAAGTCTCCACATAGCATCTCTAGTTAAAAGGACCATGGATAGGAGGCTATGGAAATACCTTGCTGCTCAATAACAGATATTATTCCAAAGTCGCTGGACCAGTGGCCCTAGGACACGTCTTTCCTATTCAGTTACCTTTATTGTCTAGTGCATTTTTATTCTGTGCTTTTAAATTACTGCTTTAAACGGTTTTAACTCTATAGGCATACTATTTGAGTCTTATGTTCTTGTATGTTTTTAGCTACCTGTGATTGTACTTGTGTTTTTTAAAATCTTATAAGCCACCTTGAGTTCTGTTCTTTAGGATTTACAGAATTAGTCTCCCTTATCCAAACTGCGGGGACCAGAAGTGCTTAGGATTTTGGCGTTTTTTTGGATTTTGGAATACCTGTGTTTGCATATTTGTACATAATAGGATATCTCATTGAAGATGGCACCCATAATTTATGTTGCATATACACCTTATACACATAGCCTGAAGGTAACTGTATACAATATTATAAATAATTTTGTGTATGAAGCAAAGGTTGTGTACCCTGCACCATCAGAAAGGAAAGGTGTCACTATCTCAGCCGTCCATGAAGAAAATTGAAATTAAAGAATGCACAAAATAGTATATGCTTCCTACAAAAGAGTCAAAACTTCAATTCCTGAGTATACTAAAGCTATCAAATACTAGAATATTTGGGAATATTTAGGATTTCAAATAATAAGGGAGACAGGAACTGTAAATAAAGTGATTGATTGATTTGTGTTATGAGCCCAAAGAAATGCAAAGATGTTTAGTAGAAGGATGTTCTGCTGAAAATTTGTATTAGAATAATCCTCAGTTTCTCTTCTGGTCATTTGTCTTTAACCCTTTACAAATCAAACATATTTTTCTTTCTTCTGCCCTTTGCTCCCTTATTACTGAAGTCTGGGAAAGGTGAACTTGTCAAAGGACATACTATAAATAGGAAATGCGATTAAAAGTGCCTAATTGGAGAAACCTTTCTTAAGAGTACAATGACGACCTTTTCTTAATCTTCTTTTCTCCAGATGCTGAACTGCTCTGCCTTTTCTCCCTCTAAGCTTGCGTGCTTCTCCGAATATGCTTTCTTGATCTCCACCTGTCTTTACCTTTTGCCATCTTTTCTCTCCTTCCAGTGTTTTCTCTACATTTTAGGTTGTATCTTGTTCCCTTTTTGAAAGCCCTGCACTCCAATCTCTATGGAAAAATCCTGTTTCCTTCCCTTCCCATGGAAGTATTTCTCCCTCCTCAGTCTGTGAGGAGTTTTTGCAAAAAAAAGGAGTTTTTACGTAGTTTTTGCAAAATAGAGTCTTGAAAACAGGATGAATAATTTATCTGGATTATATTCCCTTGGGTTTATGCCAGGGCAACTCCAGACACCGATTAAGAGCCGTTGTGTGCAAATATTCTAATTTGCAAATTGTGAATAACAGAAAGGTGGATTGATTGTTAGGCTGGAGTAAAAATCCTGCATGATTCTGGTGGAAGAAGGAGTTGTGTGGGGTATGGTGAGCATAGGAAAGTTGACGGGGGGGCTGCATCTACACTGCAGAATTAATGCAGTTTTGCACCACTTTAACTGCCATGGTACAATGCCATGGAATTCTGAGATTTGTAATTAAACTTCTCCGTCAGTGCTCTGGTGGCACTACAAACTACAGATTCCAGGATCCCATGGGATAATAAATAAATAAATAAATAAAATTTATTTTTATCCCGCCCCTCTGAGAGCAATTGGGGCGACTAACAACATGTTAAAATACCAATACAATCAACCCCTATACCCTCCCCCCTTAAAACAATATTAAACCAATACAGATTAAAACCAAACAAGTATAAACCATTAATACAACAAAATGGGAAGCTGGAGCCACAACTGTTAAAGTGGTGTCAAACTGCATTAATTCTGCAGTGTGGCAGCAGCCTGCGATACTGGGTTTTGTACAGAGAAATATATCAGGAGTCCACAGTTTTACTTACTATATATAGTGAGGGTTCAACCATTTTTGGCAATGAGTCCAGATTTCCTTCTAAATTGGAGGTGACGAAACAGAGCAAGGATCGTGTCCTAACACACTGAAGGCAAGGTTGAAACATGCAGCAGAGTATTTACTCTATGAGTCAAAGCATTTTTGCCTTCTTCAGCCAAAAAAGGCTACAAGTGTGGCATAGGTATGTATGTGCCTTCAAGTTGCCTGTCAACTTATGCTGACCCCATGAATTTTATAGGGTTTTCATAGGCAAGGGATACTCAGAGGTGGCCTGCCAGTTGACCCTGGTTAGCTTTCAAGATCAGATGGGATCTGGTGCCTTTAGGATATTTAGACCTTAGGGTTTTCCATAAGTTGAAAATAACTTGGGGTACATCTACAGTGTAGAAATAATGAGTTTGACACCACTTTATCTGCCATGGCTCCATCTTTCAGAAACTTGGGATTTGCAGTTTGGTGAGACCCCAGCACACTTTGGCAGGGAGGGTTAAAGACCTTGTAAAACTACAAATCCCGGGATTCCTTAGGATGGAGCTACAACGCTTAAAGTAGTATCAAACTGCATTATTTCTACAGTGTAGATGCACCCTTGAAGGCACAGAACAAATTTTGCCCACCTTAACCTAGAGCAGTGGTTCCCAAACGTTGGCCCTCCAATTTTTTTGGACTTCAACTCCCAGAGCCAGGCCAATGATCAGGGCCCGGGCCAATGATCAGGAATTCTGGGAGTTGAAATCCAAAATAATAATAATAATAATAATAATAATCAAAAAAATATATCTGGAGGACCAAAGTTTGGGAACCACTGACCCAGACTCTTCTCAAAAGAGTCACAAAGAGGATGAGGCAAACAGATTCAGATGCATCTAATGCAAGCACCAGTTTTCCTTCTCTTACTCCTCTCCAAAGCAGTGGTTCTCATACTTTGGTCCTCCAGATGTTTGGGACTTCAGCTCCCAGAATTCTTGATTGTTAGCCAAAACGACTAAGGCTTCTGGGAGATGAAGTCCAAAACTCCTGGAGGACCAAAGTTTGGGAAACACTGTGTGTTATTGCAAAGGTGTGTCTTTGTTTCAAGTTAATGCTTTGGGCTCCTGACTCTCTGCTTTCTTCTAGAGCTGACAAACAGTGGAAAGAATGAAAATAAATGAATAAACATCCCAGGCCTGCTGTGCGCACATTTTCAATGCCTTGCCTTTGAAGCTAGTGTTCACTTTGGATCTAAAGATGCCCTTTGCAGATTTTTAAGCTCAGGCTATGGCCCTGGAGGAAACGGCAAGAGGCGATTAAGGATTTGAGAGCGGGTTTCTTATTGGCCATCTTAAGGTGAAGGATGGGGAATTTAAGGCTTTAGGGACTCAGAAATATCCAGGCTTTCTGCGTACTCTGCTCTTCCAACGGTGAGATCAGGATCAGCTCACTGCTGGCCAAAAAGGAGAAACCGAACCGCATTGTATTATTATTGCACTCGGAAAGGAGTTTAGAGAAGCAGAAGGTAAGGCATGCAACGTTTGGGAAGGCTGATGTGGTTGGGATGCCTGTATCTGGTACCCAGAAAAAATAGCAACCCTTACAGTCTTGAGTTTCTTTCATTTCCCCTTGTGATGTTTAAAAAAAATTAAAGGACCAATTGTGATCTTTTGAAAGGCAGACATTTTTCAAAAGCCCAGGACATTTATTGTTGGCTTTTCCCAAAGTGTTCCAATTGTTTTATGTTGAAACAATTATATATTTTTTAAAAAAAATCTACACAGGGAGTTGCAATTCCTGTGTATACTGAAGGATCAGAGGAAGGGTTTATTCATATTAATCCTCTCTGACAGCAAGGTAAGCGAATTCTTTAAAACTGGGGAATGTAATGCTAAAACCTACTGCTTGCAAGTGCATCAGATACTGGAGAAGAGCCAAGGAGGATATTGGACAGCACCAGAGGCTGGTATGGAGATGGGAGGAAAGATTCATAGAGTTGGAAGGGACCTCAAGGGTCATCCAATCCAACCCCATTTTGCCATGCAGGAAGACACAATCGATTTGCTTGGAAACCTCCAGAGAAGAAGACTCCACCATTCTCCGAGAAAGCATCTTCTACTGTCAAACAGCTCTTACCGCAAGGAAGTTCTTCCTAAGGTTTAGCTGGAATATCTTTTCCTGTAGCTTGAAGTCTTAAGTTGTAGTTGGTAGTTTAAATTGGTGGAAAACATTATTAAAGTCTGGACTATTGAAGTTGTAGGAGGCCAAGTCTCACAGAGAAAGAACCGGCGTGATTTGTGCAAAGGGACCTTTTTGCATCATAATCCCCTACGTTGCTCTTTGAAAATGTCAACTAGCAGGAGGATCAGGTCTTGTAGGTGTTGGGTACTTGGTTTTCCAAAGAGCATTGGACCAAAAGTGTTTGGACGGCTCAGGAGGCAGCCATGGGTTAAGAGAATGGGTCTCCTGATGCACTGACTGTATAACAGGGAGCAGAGAGTCTTAAGTAAATGGTCAGATTTACATTAGAAGAAGCAATGATTATCTGTTGTGGAGCTGTTGTGTGGCCAGTGCTGTTAAACCTTTCATTGCAACTATGCAATGCTATGTTTATCTCATTGGTAAAATAGATGTTGCAGAGCTGGAAAAGGTACAGGAAAAGGACAACTGAGATGGAAGTGTCAGAGCATCTTAAGAGTTGTTTTTGTTGTGCGCCTTTCAAGTAATTTCCAATTTATGGCGACATTAAAGCGAACCTATCACAGGGTTTTCTTGGCAAGATTTGTTCAGAGGGGGGTTGCCTTTGTCTTCCTCTGGGGCTGAGAGAGTGTGACCTGCCCAAAGTCACCCAGTGCATTTCCACGGCTAAGTGGAGATTTGAACCCTGGTCTCTCAGACTCCTAGCACTCAAACCACTACATCGCATTGGCTCTTAAGATTTATTTAGAGGAGGTTTGTCATTGCTTTCCTCTGAGTTTGAGAGAGTATAACTTGCCCAAGGTCACCAGGGAGGTTTCTGTGGCTAAATGAGGATTTGAACCCTGATCTCCCAGAGTCCCAGTCCAGCACACAAACCATTATGCAATGCTTGTCCTCTCTTCTCCCTATGAGTCTTCACCTTTCCAGAAATGTCATCTCTCTACTCATGAGAGTAGGTGTAGTGGTTTGAGTCTTGGACTATGTCTCTGGAGACCAGGGTTCGAATCCTTGCTTGACCATGAAAACTTACTGGATGGCCTTGGGCAAGTCACTTTCTCTCAGCCTCAGAGGAAGACAATGGCAAGCCTCCTCTGAATCAGTCTTGCCAAGACAACCTTGGGATATTATCATCATGTATCAGAGTCAATTTGAAAGCACATAACAAAAGGGGGAAAGGTGCATTTCCAGAGAAATGGAAACTTTGTGGGGGAAATTCCTTGTCAGAGCTGAACCTATTTTGATAACTTAAAATGCACCATTTCTACCATGCACATGAAAAATTGTACACAATCTCACCCAGTAATACTGATGTCCCTTTGATCTGGGTATATGTCTATATAGCATGCCTAAGAGTTATCATTTTCTTAGGCTGAAGGTTTTCTCACATAAATATCTCAATGCTGCACATTTTCAGTGGGTTGAACCCTGTCTGAGAAAACATTTTCTCATTCCAAAAGGGAAAATATTTCACAGGAATTGAAATTCTATTTCTTTATGCTGCAATCTTTTTTTTTGGGGGGGGGTGGATTCTTAAGGAAAGAAACACCCTCCTCCAGTTTCTCTCCTAACTCCATGATCAAATTTCTAGGTATGAGAGACAGTTAAACCAGGATTGGCATTTGGTTGGAGCCAATTTTATCACCCACAATAAGATACATCACAAAATTTGGGATCAAAAATCACAGCAGGACGTCTGTCCGAATTGTGACTTCCACTTATGTTAGGAACTTTTAATGTTTTTTTTTTTGTCCACTCTTTGGTTTGGGAGTTGTTTTAGGAAAAAATAATGTCCCTGGAGACCTCCAGGAACATCAGTTTCAATTTCCATGGGTAGGATTTTTGTGGCCCTTCAGGTGTAGTTGAACTGTAACTCCCAGTATCCCTTATCACTGGTTATACTGTCTGAGACTGTTGGGAGCTGCAGTCCAGCAATACCTGGAGAGCCGGAAAAGTCCCAAACCTCTGGAAAATGTGGACACAGTTCCATCTCTTCTTCTTTCCCCTGTTAGCATTAAAATTTGGATTCACCCGCTGGAATTCATTGGTAGCGGAATCAGACCTAACAACAGAAATACCCGTTTTAATACATTGCATGACTACATTGTGGGATTTGCAGACACGTGATCAGGCAGTGGCTTCTGGTTTACATGGCTTTAAAGAGGATTAGACAAATTAACCATGATAGCCGAAAAGATCCTCCCCATCCAGAGTATATCTCAGTTGCCAGGGAGCAAACTGATCAGTTCTTTGTCTCTCTTTGCAGAGAGGGCTTTGCAGACCCCTCTGTGGAAAACAGGATGCTAGACCAAGACTGAAATACCAGTTTGATGTTCTGGTTTGAGTTTTGGACTGGGACTTTGGGAGATTGGGATTTGAATCCCGCACACAGCTCTGAAAACCCACTAGTGATCTTGTAAATGTCACACTTTCTCAACTGCAGAGGAAGGCAATGGCAAGCCCCCTCCGAAAAAATCTCACCAAGAAAAACTTAAGATAGGGATGCAATAAATCAGAGTTGACTTGAAGCCACATAACAACTACTGATCCAGCAAGTTGTATATGCTTGTGTGTTTTATTTTCTCATAACATAGCTGTTTTCCGTGGTATTTTATTCTGAATAAAGTACACAAGTATAGAGATGGACTCTCATGTTTTGTCGTAACTCATTCTAAGGTACAGCGGGGGCTTTTAAACATGTGCACAATTTTCTTGCAGCATGAATTAATTGAAGTCTCTCTGCTTGACCCAAATTTTACAAATGTGCCTACTCTTCTCCAAGTCCGGCACTCAGCTGTGTTTCCAGACACTGATTCTTCTGGTCATATATCAAGGGATAGCCATGTTGGCCAGGTAGCAAAGTACAATAACATCCAAAATCTACAAAACAGTGATGCCATTATTGGCCAGCTAAAATGTACAAAATACATGTTGCAAGCTTTCAAAGCTCCACTAGCTTCTTCATCGGACAAAGGTATTAAACATCAGGAGGGGGTGGATGTCATGATACATTTTGAAGATGTTCTCTTCTCTGTTCAAGTGTTTTTGCTTCTGGTCATAGTATACCACTTTATTGCTTTATTATTAAATCCATTTCTTTATCAGGTTCAGTATCTAATGAAGGATCAATGCCCATGGTCCTTCTGAAATATTTGCATCCAGGCTGTTAAGTTAGGTGTATACTTGTTGCTAAGCATAGAAATATCTGTGAGGTGAGGGCAAAGACTGGAATAATTATAGCTCAGGTCACAAAGAGACTGGTAGTTTTGAAAGGTGAGAAAAGCAGGGATGTTCCCTTCTTGAATTCCTAGAGCAAGTTACCAGCATCCCCCATCCACTCCAGTATATTTAGGATTAGGGCTTTGATTTATGCAGCCTTCCAGATGTTGGGCTGGAACTCTCACCATCTTTCAACATATACTGACTAGGGATGCTAGGATTTGCAGTCCAATAGCATCTGAAGGGATGCATAAATTCTTCCCCGTGTTTAAATGGGGGTGTTGCTATAAAGTTTTTCTTGTACTACTACGGTACTTATTCTTTAATGTATAGATTTATCTTCTGCATTCGCAAGCATTAGGAAAAATACCTCCCTAACTAAGCAACTGTTTTGCCTTTCCTAGTTATGACGGGACCAAGGCCAGTCGTCCTGAGCGGGCCTTCGGGTGCAGGGAAGAGCACTTTGCTGAAGAAGCTGCTGAAGGATTACGAGAACGTCTTCGGCTTCAGCGTCTCCCGTGAGTGAGTTCTTTTCTGGGAGGCCAGTGGGAATGCAGACTGTTTGCATCAAGGATACTGCAGAGGGACAGGGCAATCTTGTAAATGTATTTGTATGTATTTTTAATTGTTGTTAGCCGCCCCGATTGTGCACAGTGGGGCAGGGTACAAATAAATTATTATTATTATTATTATTATTATTATTATTATTATTAAATATGCCTCCAACAAAGCCAGCCCTCAGCATGCATCTGTACTGCAGTTACAGCAGTTTGATCCCATTTTGCCTGCTGTGCCTCCATCCTACAGAATCCTGGGATTTATACTGCAGTTCAACACTCAAACTAAAGTATAAATCCCAGGATTCTGTAGGATAGAGGCATCGCAGGCAAAATGGGATCAAACTCCTGTAACATCTGGAGGGCAGGGTTCGATTCCTTGCTGTGTCCTGAAACCCGCTGGGTGACCTTGGGCAAGTCACATCCTTGCAAGAGAAGGCAATGGCAAACCCCCTCTGAACCAATCTTGCCAAGAAAACCCCATGATAGAGTCACCATAGGTTGGGAACAACTTGAAGGCACACAACAACAACAACAACAACCTTAGAATACTCTGCAATAGAGTTCTGCTGTATCTAGTTCAAGGTGATGGGCTAGAGCAATGTCACAATTTTAAGAGAACTATCAGTCTGTTTACAAATTTCAATCCATTAGCAGAGATATGAAAAAAGATAATGGCTTCATGGTAAAAAGTCTATGTATATTAATACAAGAGTCCAGCACATATAACTAAAGGAATCTTCTCAGAGAGCATTTTGAACCCAATGAAATTGACTTTTGGTAAGCAGATGCATTGCTTTCATGCATCAACACTAACTGACCACTGTAAAAAGTCTATTCAGGAGTGGCTGTGCTGCACAATACAACAAAATCCATAAGAGTGAAATCTTTGTTGGGCCAACTGCAAAACATAAAACACAAGCTTTGAAAGCTTGCACAACGTATTTTATGCTTCGGAATTGGCCCAATAAAAGTATCCCTGCTTGTGGATTTTGGGTTTTATTGTAGTTTGAACACCGTAAAGATCGGAAAGTCTTGTTTCATCTTACGCATCCCTTTGAAAATTTAGGGCCAGGGTCATGATTTGCATCTTTCTGAATACATTCTCTCCCACTCCCACAACTTTAAAAATATGCTTTATAACTGAGGCCTTAATACCATGCGGTATTGTCTCCAAAGAAGTGAGTTTGCATCCACAAAACTCATGCAAAAATAAAAACCAGTTAGTCTTAAAGTGCTCCTACATTTCTTTTTTTATTTCCCCCCCCCATTCCTTTTTATACACAGGATAGACCCACAACAATTAACATGGTATCAAAACTGCTACAGTTGTGAAGTACAGAGACTGATTTAAGAGTAGCAGGGAGTACAATTTAAGCTTCATGCACTCAAATTAAGCGCTGTCCCAGGAGATATGTAAGTGTTAAACGCTGAGACAGTGAATGACAACTTTTTCCCCTCCCCTCAATGCATGTTTGATGGAAGTGAATCTGCTCAGCAGTAGTCTAATGCAGCACCCAAACCACTAACTAATCTCCAGAACTAATGGACCCAAAGTATTGTGGAATAACACTTTATTTTTGGCAGGCGATGAGAAAGTCCTTGGAGGTCTCCCACTTCTTGGGAGAGACGAGATCATCAATCTTCTCCAACCTGGTGCCTTCTATATGTGTTGGACTATAATTCCCATAATTTCCTAACCATTTAACATGTGTGTTTATGTTGTGGTTGTTAAGGGAAAAAAACCCTATATATATATATATATATATATATATATTTATTGCTTTCAGATACCACAAGAAAGCCAAGGCCAGGAGAAGTCAATGGAAAAGGTCAGTCTTCAGATCCCATTGCTACTGTATAAACCAGGAGACTGTGCTTTCCAATCCTGATGCCTTCTAGAGATAAGGGATTAAAACTTTGTCGCCTAGGATTTTTGGAGCCTTAGTTCATTATGTTTGAAGGGAGGTATCATCTTGGGGAAGTTGTTCATTTCTGAAACAAAGGTCCAAAACACATTGCAGAAATAATCCAGTTTGAGACCACTTTAAATGCCCTGGCTCAGTGCTTGGGAATTCTGGGAACTATAGTTTTGTGAGATATTTAACTTTCTCTGTCAGAGAGCTCTGGGGCCACAAAAACTACAGTTCCCAGGATTCCCTAGCATTGAGCCAAGGCAATTAAAGCGGTTCCAAACTGGATTATTTCCGCAGTATGTTTTGGACCAAAGAGTTGTTTCTAAGCTCATTAGGGACGGGGATGGATAGTAAAACAGCTGTTCATGGGAGGCTGTCAAGGAAGGACTGTAGCTCAGTGGTAAAGCATATGCTTTGTTTGCTTGGAGCCCTGGGTTCAGTTCCTGGCATCTCCATGTATGCCTTACAAGGTTGTCTATATGCAGATCCGGAGAGCTTCTGCCAGTCACTAGTCCAGGAGTGCTCAATGTTGAAGAGTGGGATGCAATCCACTTGCCATCTAAGGATTAATAAGTAATCCTATCCATCTGATCTTCTAGATTTCTAGATTCTGACGACAATTGACTATTTTATTTTATTCTATTTTTATATATTATATTATATGCTCTTATAATTTATTATTGTTGTTTGATTTTACTATTTTATTGTTTGTATTTTGCATATTGTATTCATTTTATTGTGTAATCCCACCTCGATCCGCAGGGAGAGGTGGGAAATATAAAATATTATTATTATTAATCTGTCCAGGAGAGTGTGCCACAGTTTGGCAGCTATCAGAGAAAAGATCCTTTAGTTGACAGCTGTCTCATCCCAAGTACCTGCAGGTTATTGTTGCTGACAGACAGGTGTGTGCGTGTGCAAGAAGGCAGTTGTTTGGATAAGGTCTGCCTTCTCTCATAGAATTAAGAGGATTTTCCCTGATTAAGAGATGAAGCAGCCAACGCTCACTTTAGCTGTGGTTGCCTCTTGCTTCAACATCCTTGAGCTCCTCTTACACAACAAACAGGTGTTCCCCAGTTAACAAAGTGTGTGTGTGTTCCTAGGTTTTTCTTCTTTAACAGAAGATTCAGCACCAGAGACAGCAATGACATGTTTAGGGATAGGGATAGGTTCCCACACCCAAAAAAGAACAGCAGATCAACGTGTTTCATCAATTTTTTTTAATCCAAAACTAACAATATGCACATGTGAAATCAAGCACCCAGGCCAGAGAAGCCTTGTGTAAGAAAATAAAAATATTTTGAACCTTCTGGAGACCACATAAAAGGCCCTTCCAAAATACATTTCACAAGCCCCTATTTTTCTAGTGGCAAAAAGATCTATGCTCTTTAAAAAAAAACACTCACCAAGGGTAGCTGGTGAGGGAAGCTAATCTGCTTTCCCCTTTTCTCTCTGTTTTGTTGTTCATGCAGGCCCAGAAGGAAATTCTGGAGGCAGCTGCTGTTTACCTTGCCTGTTGTAGGCAGGCACACACAGATACAGTAGGATCATCTAAAGTAGAAATGTTTTCAAGCTCAAGCTTCATTGCCTTGTTTTCTGCAGACACACTGCTGTGACCTAACACCACAACTCTGTGTTTCTCCAGCCCTCTTTCACCACCCTCTCAATGCTGATGCAGCTAGACCAGGGGTAGGCAACCTTTCCCCTTTAAGGGCCGAAGGACTTCAGCTCCCAGAAGCCTCAGCCATGTTGGCCAATAGTCCCATGTTGGCCAATTGCTCCTGGGATTCTGGGAGCTGAAGTCCCTCGGCCCTTAAAGGGGAAAGGTTGCCTACCCCTGAGCTAGACCTTCAGCTAAAGGGAGAATGAAGAGGAAGGGAAGCTGAGTAGGCAGATAAATGCTGCTAAAAAAACCTTCCAGTTAGCCAGAGGATAAGGAGGAAAACAGAGTGGAAGAGCATAAAAAGGCATTCTAAAAAGGAAGCTTCTTTGTCAGAGGGTATATCTGTATTGTGAGCGTCAGCAGTTTTAGAGACAGTCACAGTGGTGCTGTGGTTTTGTTTTTTGCTTCTAATTCATCAAAATTAACAAGCAGATAGCAGAAGAACCGTAAAAAAATGAAGGCATTGTGGCACAAATGTAGGCATCACACATCTTAATTGTTGACCTTTATATACATTCTTGGTGAGCATATAACAGGGATAGGCAACCTTTCCCCTTTAAGGGCCGAGGGACTTCAGTTCCCAGAATCCCAGGAACTATTGGCCAACATGGGACTATTGGCCAACATGGCTGAGGCTTCTGGGAGCTGAAGTCCCTCGGCCCTTAAAGGGGAAAGGTTGCCTACCCCTGGCATATAAATCCTGAGAGTATATAACAGGGGTAGGCAACCTTTCCCCTTTAAGGGCCGAGGGACTTCAGCTCCCAGAATCCCAGGAGCTATTGGCCAACATGGGACTATTGGCCAACAAGGCTGAGGCTTCTGGGAGCTGAAGTCCCTTGGCCCTTAAAGGGGAAAGGTTGCCTACCCCTGGTATATAAAGACAAACAATTAATTAAGCTAATCATCACAAATACTATTAAGCCAGGAAGGACCTTGCTTGGAGGAGTGGATAGAAGGTGTCCTATTTCTAACACTGCACCTTTGGATTAATTGGATATGTGACCCTGAGTATATGTGTAAGTTAAGTAGTGTTAGGATATGTAAAACATCTTATTTTCCCCCAGATTACCATTTTGTGACCAGAGAAGAGATGCAGAAGGAAATTGATGCTGGAGGATTCATTGAACATGCAGAGTTTTCTGGCAATATGTATGGAACAAGGTATGAAATTTGGTAGGGTTGGGACGGTGAATCCACACTCTTTACTGCCACACTTCCTTCAGGTTCTTCAGGTTTTACAGGAACTATCCTGGCATTGGACCTTCGCTTGGCAGTGTGACAGCCCCATACAATATACAGAGCTATAAAACATATTCATCAGCCCTGCAAACTATTCCTAGATAAGATAAGGCACCATTTCTTCCTGCTGTACTGAGACCCAGATTGCACACACTCACTTTTGATGTCATGTGTAAAAATCTATTGCTGTGACCACAAGGAACTAGACATTTGAATTTAAAATAAAACATGTAGGATTTCTGGAATGAAGCCCCATGTATTCTTAGATGCTTCTTACAGATTGCTCCAGTGTGTTAATAGGTTCAAGCATTCTAGTCCTCCAGCGCTCCATTTATATTGTGTAGCTCTTCTTAGAAGCCAGCATATAAAGCCCTGTATGGCGCAGGTCCAGGCTGTCTGCCTGGTCTTCTCAGTCCCACCATTGTCATAAACACAGTTAGTTAGTTGGTGGGGACCAAGATAGAGCCTTCTTGATGGTCGCCCCTGGACTCTGGAGCAGACCCCCTCCTTGCTGTACTTCTGTCAGCTGTCAAAAACCTTTTTATTCCAACAGGCTTTTAAAATGGAAAGTTTTTAAAGAATGGCCTGGGAATTTTGCCATACAGTTTTAGACGGAACTGTTTTAATTGCATTTTATCTGTTAAGGTGTAAGTTGGAATTCTTTTAACACTGTGCACACTATAATTCCCTTTTAATGTCCGCTTTTTGTATGTTTTTAGCTGTATTGTGCTTTTGTAAATTGTAAGCAATTTTGGGAGAAAGGTGGGATTTGATGCTGGTGGTGGTGGTGGTTGTAAATAGTAGTAGTAGTAGTAATAGTAATAGTAATATATTTCTTATTCACCTCTTTGTATTGATTGAGGTGGAGAACAACAACAATTAGCAGACACACCACATCAGTTAAAGCAAATCAGTTAAAAAACACTTCAATTTAAAAGAAATTTAAACATCAGTTAGCTTCAGTTAAACTCCTGCGCTCCTCTCTGTCCTGGCTTCTACTCCACCATAAGCATCTGAAGAAGTAGACTAAAGTCTACAAAAGCTAATGCTACAAACATCTTTTTTTTTTTCAGTTTGTTTCAAAGGTGCTACAAAATCTCTCTCTATATTAATTTTACAGACTAACACGACTATATCTTTAACTTCAGTTTAAAAGGACATACATACATACATATTAGAACAATCCGTATTTAAAATTCACAATTTAAAAATCATCTGGATAAACCTGCCAGAAGAGATTAGTAATAGTAGTAGTAGTAGTAGTAGCAATAATAATAGTAGTAGTAGTAGGATGATGATGATGGTGATGATGCATATGTGGGCATTAATCTAACCTTTTTCTCCTTTTCTTCCTTGTCAGCAAAACTGCTATCCAGGCTGTCCAAGCACAGAACCAAATCTGCATTCTGGATATTGACATGCAGGGTGTGAAGAACATCAAAAAGACTGACCTTAATCCAATCTATATCTCTGTCCAACCCCCATCCATAGAAGTCTTGGTGAGGATGGATATAAGACTCAGCAATTGTTGTTGCAACTATTCTAGTGAAATGTTACTACCTGCAAAGTTTTTACCTGATGGAATAGAACCGTGGCCCTCCGGATGTTCTGAACTACAACTCCCATAATCTTGATCTGCATCCTCCATCCCCCTCCCTTTTGTACGGACCTTGGTAGGCCTTTTTTCATAGGAAAATTGCACTTTCTGGTTCACGATTTTCCTTGTTTTGGTTAAAAATGTTTTCCAAAAACAGGTGGGTAGCCCTATGGGGCTAGTGATGCCCAAGTGGCCCATGCTCAATGTAGACAGTTTGTGCCCATTATGAAGAAGTGAGACACAGAATGTTTGGAACCCATAACCAGATGCTGAGGATTTTTCAAGCAACGGTGAATGTGTGGATCTTAAGTTTGTTTTGTTTTTTCTTCTTCTGGAATTTAGGAAAAACGGTTACGGGACAGACAGACGGAAACGGAAGAGAGTTTACAGAAGCGGCTAAATGCAGCTAGTATCGACATGGAGCTCAGTGAGTACAGCGAGGGTCCATTTCAAAGCACAATCCAAAGTGCTGGTTATGACTTAATAATTAAGACCTAGAAATCTCAGGTCCAGGTTATTTGAAGGACCGTATTCTCCCGTATGAATCTGCCCATGTTTTGTGATCTGCTGGGGTGGCCCGTCTCTCTTTCCCACCACCATTATGGGTACATCTGATAGGAACTTGAGAGACAGGGCCTTTTCTGTGACTTCTCCCCAGGCTCTGGAACCAACTCTATAGGTTCAGTGTTTTATTGGAGCATGTTTCTTTTTAATTTATCAGGTAAGGAGCCTGGTCTTTTTGACTTGATCATCGTTAACAACGATTTGGAAGAAGCATATACCGAACTGAAGAACATTCTTGCCGACGTGAGTTTCCACAACTGCTAGTGAAACTTCCTTGGTCATGGAATGTGGGAGCGGCGCCTTTAAGATCAAGTAGAGCTGGGAAGAAATAAGTCAAAATGGCAATTTCCCATGAATTATCCATTTCTTTGCAGTTCATGTAGTTTGTCTTCTCCAACCTAGTGCCTTCCAGGTGGGACTCAGGCCTTAGCCACACTGCAGGAATAGAGTAGTTTGACGCTACTTTAACTGCCATGACTCTTAACTGTGGAATCCTCGGATTTATAGTTTGATGAGGCATCAGAGCTCTCTGACAGATCGGATTGAATACCTCACTGAACTACAAATCCCAGAATTCCCCAGGATGGAACCACGACATTTAAAGTGGCGTCAAACTGCTTTAGCAAGACTAGACTGCTCTTGGCGGCAGACCAAATGGTTGTGCTGGCTGGGGATGGTGGGAACTGTGGTCCAACACAACTGTGAGGTGCCGTGTAGGAGAAGGTGGAGTTAGGTACCTGACTCATTTGCTCTGAAGTCTTAGCTAGGATTATTCCCAGCCTCCCACCAGCCAAAACAGCTCCCTTCTTCCTCCATAGCAGCCATATTCTTAGGAGAGGTTTGCTTTTTCAGAGAACTATTTTCAGTTTAAACATCAGATAGTTTGGTTTTTATAAGACAATCTCAGAGGACCCCTTCCAGCGAACGGATGGTCTGAGGGGATTCTTCTTTCTCTATTCCAATTCTCTGGTTCAGTACTTCATGCCTACTTTCTTTCAATGTCTCTTAACCAAAGTTTTAGAGTATGCATCTCTCAGCATGCTCTTTTCTAACAGAGGGTTAACCCTTGTTCTTAATCCTCCTTGCAGGAAATCCAGAAGGCGCAAGGATCTAAGAAATCATGAGACTCCCAGGGTGCAGACGCTGGGACCTTGTCGACATTCCCAATGTCTTTTACCGCTTATTGTTATGTGCTAGAGAGAAATAAACACATACATTCCCTTTTAGCCACATCGCCTCCAGATTTCTTTTCGGGCACTTTCTATTGAAAAAGAAAATTGCCTTTGTGCTTGTTACGCTCTCTCCATGGGAGATATCTAATGAACGATACCTCGGATGAAAGAAGGGTTTGCCATCATTGGTACAAAATGTAGTAACAGGTGCTTAGAAAGGGAGGCAGCATGTAACAGGTAATCTCTCCTTTCCTGCATAGTAATTGGGCTTTTTTCTGGGAACATGAAAGCCAAAAGAGTTGGTAGATACATATAGAAAAGTTACAAATGAAAGATGACTTTGAGCTCCCTATAAAATCTGATGGATGTAGCAAAGAGGACACAATGACAGCTTGGGTGAAAGAGAGATTGAGAATCCATCACTTCTGTTGTAGTGAAAAAACTTACCATCTGCTTACCCAGTTACTCTGCTGCCTTTCTGGTCTTGCAGTGTTTTGCCCTGTGTTGCATGCTATGCAAGAATTTAGACCCTGAAAGGTTTGAGTTGCATAACCCAGAAAAATACACTAGAGGGAGCTGATGGAAAAAGGGAAAAATACGTACTGTATATATTTCAGAGGAATACCTCTATGTATTCCTTGCCTTAAAAAAACCTTATGAAAGTCATGGTATCACCATACATCAACATGCAACATGAAGGCATATACACACGTTTGGCTTTCCCATGTGGTATGAGTTCTCATGATTGCAGGTTTTCTGTTTCTTGTCATCGCCACCTCCACTTATTCCTTTCTTTTCAGAGACTGATTTCTTGGATCTGCACTAGTGCTTTGCCAAAGGTTTTTTTTAAAAAGTGTGGCATGGTTTGCTGAGATGATCCTGTGGTTTCAAGGTCAGTTTTTAGTCCTTTTTTTCCCTCTTTCTTTTTGTTTTTTTTAAAAAAACTTTAAGAGTTGTAATATTATAGTGCAAAAGTAGCCTTTCACAGATGCACTGTAAGGTTTTTAAAAAGAGATGAGATTTTTTTTTTCTGACATATATCCGAATTGAAAAACAAAACAGAACACTGAAGGATGGAAATAAAAGTTTGCAAGTCATGCTTGGAATTGCAAGAAAATAGTCAATGTGGTGCAGTGGTTTGAGTGTTCGACTACGACTCTGGAGACCAGGGTTGAGTTTTCAGCTTGGCCATGAAACCCACTGGGTGACCTTGGCTAAGTCACACTCTCTCAGCCTCAGGGGAAGGCAATGGCAAATCTCCTCTGAACAAATCTTGCCAAGAAAACCTTAGGGTTGCCATAAGTAAGAAATTATTTGAAGGCACACAACAGCAAGGCGCTGCCTTGAGTCCCTATATTGGGAGAAAGGCGGGATATAATAAAGTAAAATAATAATAATAACAACGATCCAAGACTAAACTTTGGAGATTTTCTTAAAATATTCAAGAACTACAACAACAAACACCACAACCTCCCAACATCTATGTGCCCCATCTTGAAAATCTCACTGGTTCCAGAACCACCGCATTTCCAGAGGATAATGAATTTCCTATCTAGTTGATCTGTCTCTCTAGGAAACCATTGTTTTTTTCTGCGAAAAGCTTTAGATTGTAAGCACTTTGGGGCCAGGTCCTGTCCTTTTACATTTTATTTTATTTATGGGATTTATACTCCACCTTTAATAATAATAATAATAATAATAATATTTATTTGTATACCGCCCTGTGGCGAACCAATCCGGGCGGTTGACAACAATAAAATATGACAAGATTAAAATATAACATTAAACATTATAATCCCTCCCCCCCTTAAGAAAGTATTAAACAATATAACAAATTAAAAGCACAATATAAGAACATAAAACCATAATTAAAACCACCTAAAAACCCTGATGTCCCTC
This sequence comes from Phrynosoma blainvillii, assembly GCA_026167975.1. Classification (NCBI taxonomy): domain Eukaryota; kingdom Metazoa; phylum Chordata; class Lepidosauria; order Squamata; family Phrynosomatidae; genus Phrynosoma; species Phrynosoma blainvillii. Next base: position 4,904,662 of record JANUYF010000005.1, read on the forward strand.
TGGAGATCCTCAACCATCACTAAAGATGGGGCCACGGGAGGAATGAGGGGATCAGGAAGCCTGGGCCGGGATGGTTAATCTGGAAAGGCCTGCCGGAAGAGATCCGTCTTGACAGCTTTTTTAAAGCTGTCTAATGATGTCAACTGACGGATCTCATCCGGCAGGTCGTTCCAGAGTTTGGGGGCGACAGCAGAGAACGCCCTCTGGGAGGTCGCTGCAAGCCTAGATTTTAAAGGCTGCAGTAAGTTCCTCCCAGAGGACCGGAGAGCGCGGGGAGGATTGTACGGGAGGAGGCGGTCCCTGATATAGCTTGGACCCAAGCCATTTAGGGCTTTAAAGGTAATAACCAACACCTTGTACTGGGCCCGGAAGCTGATAGGCAGCCAGTGGAGGGACCTCAGAACCGGAGTAATGTGGTCCCTCCTAGATGTACCAGAAACAAGCCTGGCTGCCATATTTTGTACCAACTGAAGCTTCCGAACCAAGCACAAGGGTAGCCCCAAGTAGAGCGCATTACAGAAGTCCAGGCGTGAGGTTACCAGTGCGTGCACAACAGTTTCGAGATCCCTTACTTCCAGAAAAGGGCGCAGCTGGCGTATCAGCCGAAGCTGATAACAGGCACTCCTGACCGTCGCATTTACCTGATTTGTCATCAGGAGCGACGAGTCAAGGAGTACCCCCAGACTGCGAACACAGTCACTGGAGGAGAGTGTGACCCCATCCAGGACTGGAGGTTGCAACCCAATTCTTGGTTTCGGGGCCGCTACCGTGAGCACCTCCGTCTTGTCTGGATTCAGTTTCAATCTGTTTTTCCTCATCCAGCCCATTACCGCCTGAAGACATTCATTGAGAGAAGAGATGCCATTGGAATTCGAGGCCGACGAACGAGACACGGAGAAATAGATTTGGGTGTCATCAGCGTACTGATAACACCCAGCACCATAACTCCGTATTATCTCACCCAGCGGCTTCATATAGATGTTAAATAACATCGGGGACAAAATAGCCCCCTGAGGAACCCCACAAGTGAGGTTCCTCTTACTGGAGCTACAGTCCCCAAGCAGCACCCTCTGGGACCGACCCGAGAGGAAGGACCGGAACCACTGCAAAGCAGTGCCCCCGATACCTAACCCCCTCAGGCGGTCCAAGAGGATGCCGTGATCTATAGTATCGAAAGCCGCTGAGAGGTCTAGGAGCACCAACAGGGTCACACTACCCCTGTCGATGCTCAGACGCAGATCGTCGGTCAAGGCAACCATGACAGTCTCAACCCCAAAGCCTGTCCTAAAGCCGGTTTGAAATGGGTCTAGATAATCGGCTTCATCCAAGACTGCCTGGAGCTGAAGAGCAACCGCCCTCTCGATCACCTTGCTCAAAAATGGCAGCAATGACACAGGCCTATAGTTCTTCATATCCAGGGGGTCCAGGGAAGGCTTTTTTAGGAGCGGCCTAACTGCCGCTTCCTTTAAACACGATGGAACATGTCCTTCCCTGAAGGATGCATTGACGATATCCGTGAGGAATCTCATCAATGCATCCCCCCCCTGGACGGCCAGCCATGATGGGCAAGGGTCGAGAGGGCAAGTCGTCTTCCTCACCTTACCAAGCAGCTTGTCCACGTCCTCGGTACTCACAGATTGCCACTGATCCAGTAGAACTACATCGGCGGAGTCACTGGACGCCTCGCCTATCGACTCTGTTTCAATGGTGGCATCTAAGTCGGCTCTTATCTGAGAGATTTTGTCTGCAAAGAAGTTGTTAAATGCGTCACAGCAGGCCGTCGTCGGGTTAAGCAAGGGATTTGGCGCAGGGGACACCTGCGTCATCTCCCTCACCACCCTAAACAGCTCTGCTGGACGGGACTCTGCAGACGCAATACGTGCAGAGGAGAAAGCTCTCTTCGCTGCACGTATTGCCTCCCGATAGGAACGAAGAAAGTTCCTATGGCGAGTTCTATCAGATAAGAGACGAGTCTTCCGCCACCTGCGCTCTAGCCATTGTCCAAACCGCTTCATCCTCCTCAGCTCTGGTGTATACCAAGGCCTCCGATTAGAAGCGGGATGGCAAGGGCGCTTGGGAGCGATCGTGTCGATAGCCCTGGTGAGATCGGTGTTCCAGGTATTTACCAGAGCATCGACAGGATCCCTGGCATTCCCAACCATTAAACCCTCTAAGGCTTTCTGGAATCCAATTGGCTCCATCAGCCTTCGAGGGCGGACCATTCGAATGGGTCCACCACCCCCGGAGGAGCAGAAATTGGCCCTGAGTTCTGTCTTGACCAGGAAATGATCCGTCCATGACAATGCGGAGGTGCTTACCACCTCCGCCCACGGATATGCCTGTTCGGTACAGAAGACTGCATCGAGTGTATGACCTGCACAATGTGTGGGCCCGTTGACCAATTGGGATAGGCCCATGTTTGTCATGGTCTCCATGAACTCCCGAGCCGCACCTGTTAAACTGGTCTCGAGCGGAATGTTGAAGTCCCCCAAAACTAAAAGTCTGGGGGTCTCCAACACCAGCTCAGAGACCAGCTGCGTCAGCTCGATCAGGGAGTCTGCTAGACAACGGGGTGGTCGGTAGACTAGCAAAATCCCCAAACTATCCCTGGTCCTCAGGCTTAGGTACATACACTCGAAGTGGACTGTGTTCCGGACAGGTATCCTGGTCAAGGTCAAGGTGTTCTTATGAACCAGAGCCACTCCGCCCCCCCGCCCACTTCCCCTCACCTGCTCACTGACAGAGTACCCGGCTGGGAGGGCCTGCGCCCATATAGCAGCACTATCCTCCCCCAGCCAGGTCTCTGTGAAGCAAGCCAGGTCGGCATCCTCATCCAGGAGGAGGTCCTGGATGATATGGGTCTTATTTTTCACCGACCTGGCATTGCAGAGGAGCAAGGTGAGGTTCTGTGGAATGGTTGGTCTGCTCTCCAAGCCATTCTGGGAAACAGGGGGAACTGAAGGCGGGATAGCTTTCAAACAGCGATCCCGTCTTCTTTTGTAACATCTGTTCCCTCTGTTACAACCATACCTCCCATTCCCCAACACAACTCCAATAGCCGCCCCCGTCCCATTCCCGGCCTCAGGTGCGGTGATAGGATTTAAAGCCACTGACAAGATGGGGTAATTGGGACGTAGGATAAACCGAGTCCTTTAACCCCATCTCAGATGACAAAGAACTTTATGGCTGATGGTATAATCCTATTTATCCAACCCACAACCTCCTAGGTCTTACAATAATACAATCAGACCTCCGATTTCCCCTTAAAATTATACTCTGAGGGAAATACAGGGGGAAGAACAGGATGTGCACCCTAATCCAGAGCCAAGGATGCTGCTCTGTTGGGGAAATAGACTTGGGCCTGCTGAGCACCGCCCACTTCCCCACTGAGGAGATGGTGCCTGGGCAGGGTTTTTATGCCCTGCCTGAGTCCTCTGCAGCCTTGGGCTCAGGTGCCGCTGGTAAGCACCAGTGGGAGGGGGGAGGGATGTCTCCAGGCCAGGCCTTTCTCCCAAAATGGGATGGAAGGCAGCTATATTACATTACATATTTGTAGTGTACATTATATAATGTAGTGCTTTGGAAAGAACGGGAGTGGAATAAATGTTGAATTGGACTAATACCATGAATGCAAACAGCCATAGCAAAGCTTTTTGCTGGAGACAGGATCTGAGAAAAACTACAGTCTTTTCGAAAACAGGAGGAATCCAGCTCATTGTGATTCTCCCAGCCAGCAAGTTCTGCCAAATCTTTTCCCTGGCACTGTTGCAGCAAGCTGTTGGTTGTCAAATTAGGCTCAGCTAAATAAATTGGGTAATAAGCTATTTTGGGTTATGGCGCAAGGGTCAAAAGCTCTGAACGGTTCTTGGTGTTTTGCCTTAATTGAAAATGACACTTTTTATTCCCCAGCACTGACGCAACAACAAAGGAAGAGGGAAGTCAGCTGGGATGGGTGGCTGACGCTGCAGCATCATTTTTGCAATTGAGCACTGGGAAAAGGACTGCCAGATGTTAGAGATGAATTATATATATATATATATATATATATATATATATATATATACACACATATATATATACATATATATATATACATATACATATATATATATATATATATATATATATAGTGTCTTGCATTCTCCCAAATTTCAGATGTAACAGTGTGTGATTACTTTGCACATGCTCCAAGGCATGTTCTTCATGACTATTTCACACTTCCGTGAAAGAACACAGACACATAGGTTTTTGTAGGTTTTTCGGGCTGTGAGGCTGTGTTCTAGAAGAATGTATTCCTGACGTTTCAGCTGCATCTGTGGCTGGCATCTTCAGAGATTCCCAGGAATACATTCTTCTAGAACACGGCCTCACAGCCCGCAAAACCCACAAAAACCTATGGATGCCGGCTGTGAAAGTCTTTGACTTCACATTCAACACAGATACATTTCTCTGGTAGAAACGGCTAAATAACAAAACCTACGAATCCAAGGATTCCATAGCATGGAGCCATGGCAATTAAAGCAATGTCGAACTGCTTTGGATATTGCACTTAGGCAGAAAAAAATGAAATGCATAGATATAGGATAAGGGCTCCTGGCTTGTCAACAGTACATGTGAAAGAGATCTAGGAGTCCTTGTAGACCACAAGTTGAACTTGAGTCAACAGTGTGTTGCAGCAGCTAAAAAGACCAATGCAGTTCTAGGCTGCATTAATAGAAGTATAGTATCTAGATCAAGGGAAGTAATAGTGCCACTGTATTCTGCATTGGTCAGGTCTCATCTGGAATAATCCTGTGTCCAGTTCTGGGCACCACAATTCAAGAAGGATGTTGAAAGACTGGAGCGTGTCCAGAGGAGGGTGATCAAAATGGTGAAGGGTCTGGAAACCATGCCCTATGAGGAAGGACTTAGGGAACTGGGATGTTTAGCCTAGAGAAGAGACAGCTAAGAGGGGATATGATAGCCCTGTTTAAATATTTAAAGGGATGTCATATTAAGGATGGAGCTTGTTTTCTGCTGCTCCAGAGACTAGAACACGGAGCAATGGATTCAAAGTAGAGGAAAAGAGATTCCATCTCAACATTAGGAGGAACTTCCTGACAATAAGAGCTGTTCAACAGTGGAAGACTCTGCCTTTGAGTTTCTTCTTTGGAGGTTTTTGAACAGGGTCTGGATGGCTCTCTGTCAGGGGTGCTTTCATGGTGAATTCCTGCATGTCAGAAGAGACTGGATGGCCCTTGAGATTTCTTCCAAGTCTATGATTCTGATTTGATGAAGCTGCATTAATTCTGCAGCGTAGATGCAGCCCAAATCTCCCCGCGCCACTCTTGACGCCAACCACCGCATTGCTTTTGCAATCCCCCTTTGCCTTAAAGCTGCCCCTCTTTTCTGCCTTGCCGAGGCTGCTTCTTCCATGACCTTGTGCTTGTTCTTGTCCTTCTCAGCCTGTCCTCCAGCTGTCAAGAGCTTCTAACTTTTCCTCTGAACTCTTCAAGGCCTTTTCCCTTTCCTCCGCTCTTCCCCTCTGGTCAAGGGCTGCTTTGTAGGACCAGTCTGGAAGCAGAGAAGAATAAAATCATCAAGCCTGAACCATTCGCTGCAGGGTGTGTATGTGTATGCATCTCTGTTGTGTATCCGAATGCTCCTATTCTAAACTTTTCATCACTTTGGGATCAAAGCTGCTATTTTGAAATGCTTTAAGAAAAATGATGCAAAACCTAAGGTCCTAAGCCTTTCATTGCAATGACAAGTAATGTTTCGGGCCAGTATGATGTAGTGGTGTTTGAGTGTTGGACTGCGACTCTGGAAGCCAGGGTTCGATTCCCAGCTTGGCCATGAAACCCACTGGGTGACCTTGGGCAAGTCACACTCTCTCAACCTCAGGGGAAGGCAATGGCAAACCTCCTCTGAACAAATCTGGCCAAGAAAACCCCAGAATAGGGTCGCCTTAGGATCATCATAAGTTGGAAAGGACTTGAAGGCACACAACAACCAACAAAATTTCTTGCTGAAATGTTCCTTTGGAGTTAGGGGTTTGGGGCTTCGGGAGCCACACTGGCTGGAGGTGTTTGGTAGGTGTAGGAATGGTAATCCAATAAAATGTTTTTCCCAACATACATGCATAAAGATGATTAAATATGGATCAGCGCAGTCGCCTGCAATTGGGGGCTTTTCATAGGAGATGGGAATTGTCATGCAGATAGCACCTCAATTTCAAAATGCATCACCGCGCCATTGCTTGTCTTATTTTATGCAGCAATGGTGGCCTTTTAATAATAATAATAATAATAATAATAATAATACAACTCTGGCAGAGTTGCACTGGAGGACCTAGAGATTCCTAGAAAGAACATACTGATAGAAACCACAAATAATCAAAGCTGCAAAAGGCAAAGCCGCAAATGTGGAGGGCCAACTGTACTTACTGTTTTAATATGTGAATATCTTTTTTGTCTTTTTTTGTTATGAGACTAAAATAAGACAACTCTCATATCTGCTGCCTAGATCTCTTTGTAAGAGGGATAGGATATGAGAAGCAGAATAATAGGAATTTAGCATGGCGTCATGGTTTGAGTGTTGGACTCTGGAGACAAGGGTTCGAGTCCTGGCTCAGCCATGGAAACTGACTAGGTGACCTTAGGCAAGTCACACTCTCTCAGCCTCAAGGGAAGGCAAATGGGAAACCTCTGAACAAATCTTGCCAAGAAAACGCTGTGATAGCTTTGCCTTAGGGTCGCCATAAGTCAGAAATGACTAAAAGGCACACAACAACAACAGAGTTTGAAGGTGCCTATTCAACACAGAACAATACACATTTTACAAGGGAATCACTCCTCCCTACCCAGGGTCTCACAGCATGCCCAACTAGCCATAGCGGGGCACAAGGGGTTCAAATCCCTTAAAATTTTGGATGGTCTGGGACTAAATAAATAATCTGTCATTTCCCCTTTGCTCTTTGAATTTAGTCACAATTTAGCTCCTACAGTATTTGGAGAGGCAATGGATTTTCCCAACAACACAGCATTGTTATGAACTCTCAAAGTTGTCCTCCAAATAATCTTGGAGATGTTTCCTCTTAAGTGAGCAAGACCTATTAAAAGTTTTTTGTGGGTTTCGGGCTGTGTGGCCATGTTCTAGAAGAGTTTCTTTCTGACGTTTCGGCAGCATCTGTGGCTGGCATCTTCAGAGAATGCTGGAATGGAAGAGAGTGGGTCTATATATACTGTGACCCTGGGTAGGGAGGAATGATTCCCATGTAAACTGGGTATTGTTCTGTGTTGAATAGCTATTGTTCTGTTGTTAATGGCATGGCTTCAGGGTGGGAGGATATGCAATAAAGGAGTCACAGGCAGAATAGGGAAAGTGGTGAGGAAACACAACCTCCAAATGGTTTACAAACTAACCAAGAAAATCCAACAAATGCTGCGCTCAGCGAAGGACACTAGAGACCCTCTCACAGCCGCAGGAGTTTACCGCATACCATGCAGCTGTGGACAAGTCTACATAGGGACCACCAAACGCAGTGTCCAAACACTGCAGACTGGGCCAGCCAGAAAAATCAGCAGTAGCAGAACACATTAGAAACCATCCTGGGCATAAAATGCTGTTTGAAAACACTGAAATTCTGGACCATGCCAACAGCTATCGGGTCAGAATGCACAGGGAAGCCATCGAAATCCACAAACACTTGGATAACTTCAACAGGAAAGAAGAAACCCTTAAAGTAAACAAGATATGGCTACCAGTCCTACAAAATAAGAAAATCAGCACTCAGCAAATGCAAATAGGAAACCAACCAGGGTCAGGGGCTTTCCCAGCAGACAATAGCAGACAATATCCTTGATTGCATATCCTCCCACCCTGAAGCCATGCCATTAACAACAGAACAATACCTATTCAACACAGAACAATACACAGTTTACATGGGAATCACCCCTCCCTACCCAGGGTCTCACAGTATATATAGACCCACTCTCTTCCATTCCAGCATTCTCTGAAGATGCCAGCCACAGATGCTGCCGAAACATCAGAAAGAAACTCTTCTAGAACATGGCTACACAGCCCGAAAAACCCACAAAGCACTATGGATGCCGGCCATGAAAGCCTACGACTTCACAAGACCTATTAACTTTGCAAAAGATCCCCTCTTGGTAAAGATGAAAATGGCTAGGGTTTTTTTTTTTTTTTTTTTAAATTGGTAATGTAGAAAAGCCAAGTGCTTGCATTCTTTTGGTTTCTCCCAGGGAATGCCACATTGAGGACAAGCACTTCAAAAATTTCCACTCCAGCACTGCATCTAACCCCTTGCTCAATGCTCAAATGAAATATGGCATTTTTGCATAAACGGTTTGATCCAAGGTTTACGACAACGGGAAATATCCTAAACTGGAAACTGGGCAGCAGGTGGACTTGGGCTGTGTGCATTCAGTTCTCTCTTTCTGCTCCTATCCATTTTCCCCATTTGCTCCTGGTGTTGCTCATCCAGACAAATCAGGCCCAGAGTAAGAATTAAGAGATCTGCTGATTCTCACACAATGCCTTCACAGTCTTTTCCACTACAATGATTAGTATTTTATTTTAGTACCAAGCTGCAAGAAAGCATCCAGCTGTGAAAATCGGAGGAGGAGGAGGGATGGATGGATGGATGCTCGGAAGACAACCAGCTCAGTCTTGCTCTTCTTTGGCCAAAATGACCATTTCCAGGAACCCAAAGAACTGGACGGCTGGACATCTAACAACTCAAGCTGTCTCCACTCAAAGGGTTTAAATCTTTGTTTAAATCTTTCAAGGGATGTCACATTGAGGATGGAGCAAGCTTGTTTTCTGCTGCTCTGGAGAATAGGACACGGTGCAATGGATTCAAGCTACAGGAAAAACAATTCCACCTCAATATTAGGAAGAACGTCCTGACCATAAAAACTATTTGACAGTGGTATGTGCTGCCTCGGAGTACGGCGGAGTTTACTTCATTGGAGGTTTTAAAACAGAGTCTGGATGGCTATCTGTCAGGAGTGCTTAGATTGTATATTCCTGCATGGCAAGGGGTTGGATTGGATGGCCCTTGGTGTCTCTTCCAGGTCTATGATTCTAGGGGTGCATCTACACTGTAGAAATAATGCAATTTGACCCACTTTAACTGCCATGACTCCAGACTACAGAATTGTGGCATTTGTAGTTTTGTGGAGCGCCAGCACTTTTAATCGAGAAGGCTAAAGACTTGGTAAAGCTACAAATCCCAGGACTCCATAGGATGGAAATACAGCACTTAAAGTGGTGTCAAACTGCATCATTTCTATTGCACCCCATGATTCAATGAAAAATAAACACTACTAGGTAATAGCATGGCCACAATGAGTCATACATTAGTACAAAATGAGCTCTGGAACAGGCTGGTGCAATGCACTCTCTATGCACTTATTTAGGAGGAGAGGCGTTGGACTGACCAGATGTCTGTGATTCCCAAACTTTGGTCCTCCAGGTGTTTTGGACTTCAGCTGCCAGAAACCACAGACAGCTTGGCCAAAACTCAGGAATTCTGGAAGCTGAAGTCCAAAACATCTGGAGGACTAAAGTTTGGGAACCACTGGGCCACAGACCAAGGTGAGCAAAGAGTTGTCCTGGGTCCTCACCCAACTCCCAAATCTATTTTGCAGTCCTCAATGTCTTCTGGCTCCCTAGACTCCCCCCCCCCCCTATTTTGGAAATAAAAGGTGAAATTGTTTCATGGACGTATAAGTACTCCATACCCTTCAATTGTCTCAGTTTAGCAGGGACATTCCCTATTAATCCTCTGCTGTCCCACTTTCTCCGCTGCCTTTAAAATGCACCAGTTTCTCTTTCCTCCTCCTCATTCATCCTCAGATTACTTCAATTGCTGCAAATGGATCTCAAACTGTAAAAGTATTTAGCACTCTGTTAATTCAGCCAAAGAGAGAGAAGTGGGCAAAAACCTATCCTTGTCAGTTGGTTGTTTTTTTCTCTCTCTCTTTTATTTCCCCCCGGCTTGCTTTAATTCAGTGCTGTACATACATTCCTGGGGTTTTCTGCTTAAAGCCAAAGTTTTAAACCTTTGATAAGAGCTCTGGGTATTCTTCATTTTTCAATATGGTATGTTCTGGCGGAGGCAGTGTGGTGCAGTGATTTCAGTGTTGGGCTCTGACTCTGGAGACCAGGGTTCGATTCTTAGCTCAGCCATGGAAACCCACTAGGTGACCTTGGGCAAGTCACACACTCTCAGCCTCAAGGGAAGGCAATGACGCACCTCCTCTGAACAAACCTCATCAAGAAAACCCTATTATAGGTTCGCCTTAGGGTTGCCATAAGTCGGAAATGACTTTAAGCCAGACGACACACCTGGCTAGGATACGAAAAATTGCTAGGTCGCTGATGTGTGTACTGTACATGTATTTGCAGCTTTGTAGTGACTTCCTCTGTTAAAAACAGTAACTTTCAACACAATGTGAATGTCAGGTTTGTGTGTAGTAGAGAAGCTTCCACTCAGGTACCTTTTGAATGGGAGGATGCATGTGGCTATAGTACAATAAGCTAATTGTAAAGCAGTGGGGGGGGGGGGGAACACCTTGTGATGATTTTGCCCTTGCCACTGTGAGGCTGGTGACTGCTAGCCCAATTTCCTGGTCCACTAGCCCTCAATGCTCATCTTTACGCTAACACACAATGCCAGGGATGACTAGGAACGCTCAGACACAGAGAGAAAGCTTGCGTGCCAGGCCGCTTGTGGTTGTTGCAATGCCCGCACCCTCGCCATTGTTATTTCCAGCACATTGGATCGGATGCAGCATGTGCGATCAGGACTAGCGGCATCTTCTTCCAAATATTGGATAAAAGTGTGTGTGTATGGGGGACCACTGCAGGGAGATGCCCTGAGCAAGGAAGGAGCAGGGAGGCTCTTCCCAGATACCCGAAAAATGAGCTTATTTTAGAATTTGATTTTTTAAAAACACACAAAACCATCACCACCAAACTCTCAGGGTATGCGAGGGACATGTCTGCCCTGACATTTGAGCCCGGAGGGGAAGGTTAGAGGTCGTCTTTCGCCCTGCCGACACGCCATAGCTGGTTCCCTGAAATGATCTCCCATTCCTTAGCATTGGCAAACAGCCTTTGGCAGCAAATGATGCACCCTCTGGGCCGAGCGGCCAGCGCACCAGCTCTCAAATATCTTATATATGCGGCAGAGAGGCTTATAAGAAAATGGGGGGGGGGGGGGGGGGAAATCTTCTATCCTTATGTGAGAGGGCTGAATCCTAGCTGAGAAAGGCAACGTTTTGAATATTGGTAAGAAAACCTAAATTTGAGAAATGCAAACTGGGGGGTGGGTGGGCAGCTAAGATTTTTGAACACTCGTTGTTGTGCACTTTCAAGTCATTTCCGATTTATGGCGGCACGCTTTGTAAGCATCAGTGGTTTGAGTTCTGGATTAGGACACTGGGAGACCAGGTCCTGGTTCCAGTTTGGCCACAGAAACCCACTGGGTGACTTTGGGCAAGTCACACTCTCTCTCAGGGTCAGAAGAAGGCAAGGGCAAACCTCTGTGAACAAATCCTGCAAGAAAACCCCGTAACACAGGGTTGCCTTGTTGTTGTTGCATGCCTTCGAGTTGTTTCTGGCTTACGGTTACTCTAATTGTGGGGTTTTCTTGGCAAGTTTCTCCAGAGGAGGTTTGTCATTGCCATCCTCTGAGGCTGAGAGAGTGTGACTTGCCCAAGGTCACCCAGTGGGTTTCACGGCCGAGCCGGGATTCAAACCCTGGTCTCCCGGTGTTCTAATCCAACACTCAAACCATTACACCACTTAAGCATTCTACCTTTCATAAGGAGATTATAAAGCAACCTTTGGACTTATATAAGATCAGGACATGGGATATTTACGGAAGTTAAGATGAAGTGAAAGTAATATGGGCTGCTGCTATACTGCAGAATCAGTGCAGTTTGACACTGCTTTAACCATCATGGCTCCATCTAGGCTATGGAATCCTGGGATTTGTAGTTTTGTTGCAGGGAATCAAACCCTGGTCTTCAGAGACTTGATGGAGAGTTGTTGGACCAGATGTCTGTGATTTCCAAACTTTGGTCCTCCAGGTGTTTTGGACTTCAGCGGCCAGAAACCCCAGACAGCTTGGTCAACAGTCAGGAATTCTGGAAGCTGAAGTCCAAAACATCTGGAGGACTAAAGTTTGGGAACCTCTGGGCCATAGACCGAGGTGGGCAAAGGGTTGTCCTGGGGCCGCACGCAACTCCCAAAGCTATCTCCAAAAACTGTCCATCCAACATTCAAACCACAACGTCGCGCTGGCTGGTTTGCCTTAAGTCAGAAATGACCTGGAGGCACACAACAATGGCTACACAGAGAAGGCTATTCAGTTCTTTAAATCAATGAGAAACACACACACATATACACATACTTCCAGGCAAGATTCTTGCCCTGTGGTTGCTCCCCATCACTCGAACGGCCTGAGACTCAGGGTCATTTCGGTCATTTCTTCAGACTTGGACAGCTCCTGGAATCTGTCAACACCATACCTGGCTACAAGGAGCACACAACTCCCTTGTTGCAACAGCCAGGTATTGTGTTGCCAGATTTCAGGAGCTGTCGGTCTCTCTCTCCAGACACAATCCAAAGCACTGGTGATGACTTACCAAGTCTTGTGCAGCTCAGGTCCAAGGCTATCTATCTCAAAGACCGTATTGTCCCCTAGGAACCTTTGGAGGTCTTTAAACAGAAGCTGGATGGCCATCTGTCGGGGATGCTTTGATTGTGAGTTCCTGCATGGCAGAATGGGGTTGGACTGGATGGCCTTTGGGGGTCTCTTCCAATTCTAGGATTCTATGAACCTCAACGTCATTTGACATCTTCTGGGGAGACCCTTCACTTTGTTCTACCACCTTCACAGCCACTTCTGGTCATAATATAGGAGAGGGCCTTCTTGGTGGCTGCTCCCGGTTTGCCTTCCCAGAGAGATTAAACTGGCACCTTCCTTTGGTAGCCAGGTGAAGACCTTTTTTTGTTTCAGGAGGCCTTCGATGCCTGATTTGTTCATCTTGGCATAACAGGACGGATTGTTGATGGTATCGATGGGGTTGATAGTGCGGTATGAAGTGGTATATATAAATGAAAGGAAGCTGCTTGTTTGCTTTTACCTTTTTAACTGCTTATTTTTCCACCAATTTTAATTTTATGGTTATTTAGTTTTACTTGTTAACTTTTGCATGGTGTCAATTTCTCAGGTGTATCCAGCTCTAACTTTTATAAGGTGCATCCTGTTTTAACTTTAGATGCTGCAGCCTCAGATCCCAGGCTGGATCCAAATATTGTAACCACCAACACAACCCTACAGCCCACGCAACTAACTGCCTGACCATTGATGAAGTATATACTTTTTTTTGATAAAATTACCAGCTTGGTAGATGAAGGGAATGCTGTGGATATAGTATATCTTGATTTCAGTAAGGCCTTTGACAAGGTTCCCCATGACATTCTTGCAAGCAAGTTGGTAAAATGTGGGCTAGACAAAGTAACTGTTACATGGATTTGTAATTGGTTGACTGGTCGAACGCAAAGGGTGCTCAACAATGGCTCCTTTTCAACCTGGAAAGAAGTGACCAGTGGGGTGCCACAGGGCTCTGTCCTGGGTCCAGTGCTATTCAATATCTTTATTAATGACTTGGATGACGGTATTGGGGGCATAGTTATCAGATTTGCAGACACCAAATTAGGAGGAGTAGCTAATACCCCAGAGGACAGGATCAAAATTCAAAATGACTTGAACAGACTAGAAAGTTGGGCCAAAGCTAACAAAATGAAATTCAACACAGAGAAATGTAAGGTACTGCACTTAGGGCGGAAAAACAAAAAGTACAGATATACGATGGGGGACACTTGGCTGAATGAGACTACGTGTGAAAGGGATCTAGGAATCCAGGTGGACCACAAGTTGAACATGAGTCAACAGTGCGATGCAGCAGCTAAAAAGGCCAATGCAATTTTAGGCTGCATTAGTAGAAGTATAGTGTCTAGATCAAGAGAAGTAATAGTGCCACTCTATTCTGCTTTGGTCCGGCCTCACCTGGAATACTGTGTCCAGTTCTGGGTACCACAATTCAAAAAGGATGTGGAGAAACTGGAGCGTGTCCAAAGGAGGGCAACTAAAATGGTGAAGGGTCTGGAAACCATGAATCCCTATGAGGAAAGACTTAGGGAGCTGGGGATGTTTAGCCTGGAGAAGAGAAGGCTGAGAGGTGATATGATAGCCGTGTTTAAATATTTGAAGGGATGTCATATCGAGGAGGGAACAAGCTTGTTTTCTGCTGCTCCAGAGACTAGGACCCGGAACAATGGATGCAAGCTGCAAGAAAAGAGATTCCACCTCAACATTAGGAGGAACTTCCTGACAGTAAGGGCGGTTCGACAGTGGAAGACACTCCTTCCTCGGAGAGTAGTGGAGTCTCCTTCCTTGGAGGTCTTTAAGCAGAGGCTGGATGGCCATCTGTCGGGGATGCTTTGATTGGGAGTTCCTGCATGGCAGGGGGTTGGACTGGATGGCCCTTGTGGTCTCTTCCAACTCTATGATTCTATGATTCTAAGTATATACTTAATAATAATAATAAAATTTTATTTATATCCTGCCTCTCTGCACAGCAATCGAGGCGGCGTACATCTTTTACTTCTTTTAAAGGGTGGTAGATTTAGAATCATAGAATCCTAGAGTTGGAAGAGACCTCCAAAGGCCATCTAATCCAACCCCAACCTGCCATGCAGGAAAACACAAAGCACTCCCGACAGATGGCCATCCAGCCTCTGTTTAAAAACCTCCAAAGAAGGAGACGCCATCACTTTCCGAGGCAATCTATTCCACTATTGAACAGCTCGAAGGCGAACCTATCGCAGGGTTTTCTTGGCAAGATTTGTTCAGAGGAGGCTTTTGGCATTGCCTTCCCCTGAAGCTGAGAGAGTGTGACTTGCCCAAGGTCACCCAGTGAGTTTAATAGTTGAGCTGGGAATCGAACCCAGCTTCCCAAAGTTGTAGTCCAACACTCAAACCACTATACCACACTGGTCCCAAAGCAGAATAGCGTGGCACTATGACTTCCCTTGATCTGGACACTATACTATAGTTTTATTATGGGGAGCCAGCATGGTGTAGTGGTCTGAATGCTGGACTATGACTCTGGAGACCAGGGTTGGATTCCCCACTCAGCCCTGGAAACCAACTGAAGGATCTTGGGTAAGTCACACTCTCTCAGCCTCAGAGGAAAGTTAGCCATCTCTGAACAAATCTTGCCAAGAAAACCCCATGACAGAATCGCCTTTGGTTGTCATAAGTGAGAAACTACGTACTTGAAAGCACACAACAACAACAACAACAACAACAACAACGTTATTCTCGGTATAGCTTCATGCAACTGTAGAGAGGCAGCGTGGCATAGTGGTTTGAGTGTTGGACTAGGACTCTGGAGACCAGGGTTTGATTCCCAGCTCAGCCATGAAACCCACTGGGTGACCTTGGGCGAGTCACACTCTCTCAGCCTCAGAGGAAGGGAATGGCAAACCTCCTCTGAACAAACCTTGCCAAGAAAAGGTTTACCTGAGAACCACCTTGAAGGCACACAACTGTAGTTTCCCTGGATCTCCCTTTGGGCTGGACTGTTCTTTTATCGCCATCCTTTAAAACTTGTTGCCACCTTTCCAGTGAACCTAAATAAAAAGAAGCAGAGCTTGCTAGACCTGGGCTGCCGCCTCTTCTGGGTTCAGTGGGGAGGGGGCCCAAGAAGAGGCCAAGTCTCCAAAGAGCTCTCTGCTTCTGAAGGCTTTATAAGGACAAAAGTTGGAAACTTTGAAGCGGGAGAGAGAGAGAGAGAGAGAAAATGCTGGCAAGGAAGTCTCAGGGGTCTGTCTCTTGGAGAGCAGGAAAGGCCCCTTCCTCCCATTCCCAAAACTCCGAAGGCTGGATTGGGAGGAGGACAGGAACCAGTCTTGCCAAGGGAAGCAGTCTTCCTTCCTTCCTTCCCTGTCTGTCTGT
This sequence comes from Phrynosoma blainvillii, assembly GCA_026167975.1. Taxonomy (NCBI): domain Eukaryota; kingdom Metazoa; phylum Chordata; class Lepidosauria; order Squamata; family Phrynosomatidae; genus Phrynosoma; species Phrynosoma blainvillii. Next base: position 4,920,701 of record JANUYF010000005.1, read on the forward strand.
TTTCCTTCCTTCCTCTTTCATTCACTTCCTCCCTCCCTCCTCCTTCCTTCCTTCCTTTCTCTTTTCTTCCTTCCTTCTTTCTCCTTCCTTCCTTCCTTCCTTCCTTCCTTTCTCTTTCCTTACTTTCTTTCTTTCTTCTCTTTCCTTCCTTTCTCCTTCCTTCCTTTCTCCTTTCCTTCCTTCCTTCCTTTTTTCTTCCTTCCTTCTTCTCCTTCCTTTTTCCTTCCTTCCTTCCTTCCTTCCTTCCTTTCTCCTTCCTTCCCTCCTTCCTTTCTTCTTTCTTTCCTTCCTTCCTTCTTCTCCTTCCTTCCTTCCTTCTTTCTTTCCTTCCTTTCTCCTTCCTTCCTTTTCTTTCTTCTTCCTTCCTTCCTTCTTCTCCTTCCTTCCTTTTTCCTTCCTTCCTTCTCCTTCCTTCCTTCCTTCTTCTCCTTCCTTCCTTCCTTCCTTCTCCTTCCTTCCTTTTCTTTCTTCCTTCCTTCCTTCTTCTCCTTCCTTCCTTCCTTCCTTCCTTCTTCTCCTTCCTTCCTTCCTTCCTTCTCCTTCCTTCCTTTTCTTTCTTCCTTCCTTCCTTCTTCTCCTTCCTTTTTCCTTCCTTCCTTCTTCTTCCTTCCTTCCTTTTCTTTCTTCTTCCTTCCTTCTTCTCCTTCCTTCCTTCCTTCCTTCCTTCCTCCCAAGGGGCCCGAATGGTCTCCTGGGGAGGAGGGGGAGGAGGTGTGTGTGTGTGTGGCTGGGGGCCTCTCTCTCTCTCTCTCTCTCTCTTTTCTGTCGGGGAAGAGGAGGAGGAGGAGGAGGGGGCTCCGTCCGTCCGTCCTTCCATCCTTCCTTCCGAGCGAGTGACCGACCGAGAGGCCAGGGGCTCGGCTGACCGGCGCCTGGCTCCCCACAGAGCCGCCTCGCCCTCCCGCCCAGAGGCCAGAGGCCAGAGGCTCGCGCCCCAAAGCTCCTCTGCTGGAAGGCAAGGCCAGCCTCCCTCTCTCTCTCTCTCTCTCTCTCTCTCTGCACGTGGGAACCCGTCCTTGACACGGGAGCTCCGCCTGGGCGGGCAGCCAGCCCCAAAGCAAGCTCCCTCCCTCCCTCCCTTCTTCCCTCCTCCTGGGCCGTCCACACGGGGGGCATGGGAACAGGAGGACCAACCCGCTTCTAAGCCTCCGTTGTTTGGCGGCGTGGGACGGAAAGAGAGGTGAGTGGAGGCAGGGAGGGATGGAGGGCCGGGACTGGGACCGGGAAGAGGGGCAGGAAGGAGGAGGAGGAGGAGGACCAAGGCTCCATCCCTTCAGGCAGAGAGAGGCTCGACTCAATGACCTCGAGGGTGCCCTTCCCCGGGAAGCCATTGGTTACACAGTAGTGGAATAGGAGGACACTTCCAGGTGGAGGAGGCACGAAGCAAAAGCCGCAGCAAAACGCCAGAGGAAAGAAAGAAAAGACAACCCAAGAAAGGCGTCCCACTAACTAGCAGCTTTTCTATAAAGAGAGAGAGAGAGAGAGAGAGAGCTTTTCCACAACTTTATTGCCGTCCAAGGCCAGCAAAACAAAAAAGGAAACAACATCTATTCTATAACAACCCCCACAACTACCAAAAACAACAACGACAAGAGGGAGATACAAAAAAAACACTTGCTAGCTAGCAGATTAAAATAGGAATAAAGGGAAAAGGGAAAGGAATTGGCTCAGGAAAAGCAGCCAAAGAGCAATTACACAGGCCAAGCAAAGATAGATAGATAGATTGATTGATTTAATGATCAGGTAAAAGAGCAAAAGAGCAATCACATGCCAATCAGATAGATTGATTGATTGATCAATCAGATAAAACAGCAAAAGAGCAATTACACATGCCAATCAAAGATAGATAGATAGATAGATAGATTGATCAGGTAAAAGAGCAAAAGAGCAATCACATGCCAATCAAAGATAGATTGATTGATTGATTGATTAGGTAAAAGAGCAATCACATGCCAATCAAATAGATAGATAGATAGATTGATCAATCAGATAAAACAGCAAAAGAGCAATTACACATGCCAATCAAAGATAGATAGATTGATTGATTGATCAGATAAAAGAGCAAAAGAGCAATCACATGCCAATCAAAGATAGATTGATTGATTGATTAGGTAAAAGAGCAAAAGAGCAATCACATGCCAATCAGATAGACAGATAGATAGATTTAATGATCAGATAAAACAGCAAAAGAGCAATCACATGCCAATCAGATAGATTGATAGATTGATCAATCAGATAAAACAGCAAAAGAGCAATTACACATGCCAATCAAAGATTGATTGATTGATTGACTGATCAGGTAAAAGAGCAAAAGAGCAATCACATGTCAATCAAATAGATAGATAGATCAGATAAAACAGCAAAAGAGCAATCACATGCCAATCAAATAGATAGATAGATAGATAGATAGATAAGAGGAAACTGATGACATACTAGCAGAGATATCTCAACTAGGAGATCTGCTCTCCTTGGTTTATTCTACTTTTTTGGCAAGTGATAGCGGATGCACAAAATTGCACTGCCCTAGATGTCATCTGTGAATTCCAGTCTGATAATAAATATTCTAAATAAAAAGCTTCAGATCGCCTTGGTTTTCTTAAAAGGAATTGGAGTAATCAGATCTTTACGGAAACAGTTTCAGGTTTTGTGCCTTCAAGTCATTTCCGACTTATGGGAACCTAAGGCAACACGATCACAGGGTTTTCCTGGCAAAGTTTATTCAGAGGGGGTTTGCCCTTGCTTTCCTCTGAGGCTGAGAGAGTGTGACTTGCCCAAGGTGGTTTTCCATGGCTGAGCTGGAATTCGAACCCTGGCCTCCTGGGTCCTAGTCCAGCTATGTACATAGGCGTGCAAATTAATTCATACATATGTAGATATGCAAATATATAAGTACACTGCACCTCACCCCAAATCATTGTTATACTTCATTTACCAATTTAAGGCAGGCTGGTTTTCAAAAGCAATGAGCATCTTAGCCTAATTTTATTTATGCTGTGTTTTATACTGTAGCATGCAATTTGTTTCAATATGGTAGCAATTTAATTCTGTTTCAGTGTACTATTTTGAATGCTTTTAATTGTACGTTTTTTAAAATATTGTAAGCCATCCTGGGAGTCCCAGTTTTGGGAAAAGGGTAGGATATTATTATTATTATTATTATTATTAATCATTTATCATTATTATTATTATTATTATTTATCATTTATTATCTATTATCTATTATTATTATTATTGTTATTATTAGTATTCATTTATTTTTATTATTATTATTATCAAAAAGTCAAACAGAGATTTCCAGTCCTTCAAAGAAAGTTACCAAGGACTTTTCTCTAACCAAAGTAGAGAGAGATCTCTGCCAATTTGTACATTTAAAACAAGCAATTCCTTTTAGTAGGTAAAGTCTTGCTATTCCATTTTGTAAATTTATTTTTTCAGTCTTTGTTTTGCTGGTCCTTTCCAATATGGTGGTTGATGAAAGCAGACCTTTGGCAGAAGGGTTATATATATATATATATATATATATATTACAGTCATAGACCAGTAAAAGTTTTTGTGTTTTTGTGAATAATTTTATTGCTATGAGTAAAACATTTGTGCCTTGTCTAGATTATTACATCTGTGTTAAAGGAGCCCAGGGAGCTACAGGTTGAATATCCCTTATTATCTGCTATTCCTAAATCCAAAATATTCCAAAATCCGAAATTATTCAGAATTGAGACAGTGACACCTTTGCTTTCTGATGGTTCAGTATATGCAAATTGTTTCATGCCCAAAATTATTTAAAATATTATATATATAATTACCTATAGATGATATTGATAAGGTGTCTATGAAACATAAATGACTTTAATGTTTAGACTCTAAAATGTGTAATTTCATCATCATCATCAACATTATCATCATCATCATCATCATCATCATCATCAGAAATTCAAAACACTTCTGGTCCCAAGCATTTCAGATAAGGGAGGCTAAACTTGTACTGGAAATAACTGTTATAATTCCCAATAATGTTAAGGGTAGTAAAATATATTACATTAGTAATATTAGTTGTTGTTGTTATTGTTGTTGTTGTTATTATTATTATTATTATTATCCTGCCTTTATCTCAGGCCAGGACTCAAGGCAGCTTACAAAAATCCAAACATAATACAGCTAAAAAAAATAATATAAAAATCACATTATACCAAAGTTGAAAATGTCATTAAAATTGCAATAGAATTAAAAGCAGTTCAAAGCATGACCATTAAAGTGAAAAATAAAATAAAATATAGACAATATGATAAATTATGAAAGGCCCTTCCATCTGATATAACCACTCAAAAATATATTGAAACAATAAAAGTGTTCGGCTGTCTCTGGAAGGATAGCCAAGAGGGTGCTAGCCCAACTTCTGTAGAAGGGAGTTCCAGAGCCTGGGAACAGCCACACTGCAGAATTAATGCACTTTGACGCCACTTTAATTGCCATGGCTCCATCGTATGGCATCCTGGGATTTGTAGTTTGGTCTGGCACCAGAGCTCTCTGACAGTGAAGGCTAAATACCTCACTAAACTACAGATCCCAGAATTGCACAGCAGTGAGCCATGGCAGTTAAACCGGTGTCGAACTGCATTAATTCTCCAGTTTAGATGCAGCCAAAGTTAAGCCCCACTGATCTCAAAAGATCTACTCTTTCTTTCCTCTCCTTCCTTTCTTCCTTTAAATACTAGGCCAGCCCCCCAAAAAATTTTTAGCCTTCTCTGTTGGTGCCTTGCCAAACTACAAATCCCAGTATTCTGTAGGATGAAGCTATGGCACTTAAAGTGGTGCATTATTTCTGTTGTTGTGTGGCATAGTGGTTTTGAGTGTTGGACTATGACCCTGGGTTTGATTCCTTGCTTGGCCATGGAAACCCACTGGGTGATCTTGGGCAAGTCACACTCTCTCAGCTTCAGGGGAAGGCCATGGCAAACCTCCTCCGAACTAATCTTGGCAAGAAAAGCCCAGGATAGGGTCACCTTAGGCTTGCCATATGTCGGAAAGGATTGGAAGGCATACAACAACAAACAACAAACTGGATCTGGACCCAGCCAAATACATGGCTTCTGTGTGGGAGTTGCTGCACAAAACCCACAGGGGGCGACGGAGAGCCATGTTGCATGTCCTGCGCATAGAAGCACAGCTGGAGCAGATGTGGCGATGTGGGTCTCTGATGGGCGGAGGTGAGGATGCCATGTTGCATGGGTCAGACTGTTCCTTGAAGACAAACATGGGTCTGGGGGCAGGTTTCTGCACTTGGGACTTTTTGGGGATTGACCTAGCATTTAAAGGAAGAAGGGAAGGAGAGGAAAGAAAGGAATGCAGCAGCACCTTTAAGGCTAACTGGTTTTTATTTTAGTGTGAGCTTTCATGGAGATAGCCTTTTGACTGAAGAGCAGGGTATAAATACTCCTAATAATAATAATAATAATAATAATAATAATAATATGAGCCCACTTCAGATGCAGTACAGAGAAATATTAAAGCCTCAGGTATAAATCATATTTATACAATTGGAGCCAGCGTGGTGTAGTGGTTTGAGGGTTGGACTATGATTCTGGAGAGCAGGGTTCGAATCCTCGCTCAGCCATGAAACCCACTGGAGGACCCTGGCCAGGTCACACTCTCTCAGCCTCAGGGGAAGGCAGTGGCAAACTTCCTCTGAAGAAATCTTGCTAAGAAAAACCCGCAATAGCTTTGCCTTAGGGTTGCCATTAAGTTGGAAACAACCTGAAGGCACACAGCAACAACACAGTTAGTAGGAGTGCTGGCTGGGGGATTCTGGGAGTTGTCATCCCAAGAACAGAACTGTTCCAATATCTGCAAATCTGTATAGGCTTTGAGTGTCCGATGTTTCCCTTTGGCCTTTTTGCACTCTGACTGTGAACCCAACACGGATTCAGTTCATCCCCGTCTATCGACCCGCCGTGTGTGTGTACTTTATTGGTCTGGCTGCGGAGACCAAAATCTGTGCCAGGAACATGTTCTGTAAATTGTTTTGAGTGGTTCAGTTGTTGCCTCCAGCGGTAAATATTAGACACTGTGAAACATTATGTAAAGGCAGGCTTACAACAAAAGACCATATATCTGAAAAGCAGAGTCTGTTAGTTCCAGGGATGTGAGTTTTTGTAGAGTTTTTGCCATCAAAAGAGTGCACAGAAAAATATAGAGTGCATCTACACTGCAGAAATCATGCAGTTTGACACCACTTTAATGGCCGCGGCTCCATCCTAAAGAATCCAGGGATTAGTAGTTTGGTGGGGCACCAGCGCTCCTTGGCAGCGAAGGCGAAAGACCTTGCAAAACTACCAATCCCACGTTTCAATAGGATGGAGTTACGACACTTAAAGTGATGTCAAACTGCATTATTTCTACACTGTAGGTGCATCCATAGACAGCCAGGGAGTAGGCATTCAAGACACTTCTATTATTGTTGTCGCCACTGTGTGTTGTCAAATCGGCTTTGACTCATGCATCCTGTAAAGCACAGAACTCCAAAAGGTCTCTGCGATTGCTCAGGTCTTGCAAACTCAGGGTTGGGGCTTCCCTGATTGACTCAAGCCATTGGTAACCTGGTGTACCTCTATAAGGGAGTTGGACCTCGCTTTAAATGCCATAGCTCCGTCCTATGAAATCTTGGGATTCGTAGCTTTACAATGTCTTTAGCCTTCTCTTAGCCAAAGAGCAGCAGTGCCGCACAAAATGGCAAATCCCAGGATTCTGTAGAATGGAGCCATGGCACTTAAAGTGGTGTCAAACTGCATTATTTCTACAGTGTAGATGCACCCCTGGTCTTCCTCTTTTCCTACTATCTCCTGCTTTCTCCACCGTTATTGTCTTTTCCAATGGGTCATGTCACTTCACGATACGCCCAATGTGTGATAGCCTCAGTTGAGAGTCATTTGGGCTTCTAGGAAAAAGTTCAGGCTTCCTGTGCTGTCAAACTCATTTATTTGCCTTTTTGGCAGTCCATGCTCTTTTTCCAGTGAGTTGCGTTTTCTCATGATGCGCCCAAAGTGCGACAGCCTCAGTTTTGTCATCTGTTGCCTGGAAGGAAACAGATCCTGTCCTGACAAATCAAGACAATTGAAGATATGTATGGCTCATCTGGCCTTGCTCCTTTTCCACGTATTAAATCCCCTTCCATCATCTTTGGGTTTCGCACCAATTGGAGTCATTGCAACAAAACGCCGCTCGGATTCTGTTTCCACAAAACGTCAGGAAAAGAGAGATTATGCAGCCTTGTTTGGATTGTGTAACCAGGGACATTTTCTTGTTGTGCCCATGCTTTGCTTTGCTAGAAAGTGGGAAAGAGAAAGAAAAAAAAGGAGATATGGAAAAGGGAAAAAAAAAAAGACAATACAGAAGAAAAGGGGGAGAGAGAACACCGAAAAATAAAATGGAGTGGATAAAGTGGAGAGCAAAAAGCAGAAGGGAAAAGGGAAATAGGAGAAGGAGGAAGAAATTGGGAAGTTGAGAGAAGTTCTATACATGGCATGAGAAAAAAATAATAGTAAGAAAAGGGGAATGATGTACGAGAAAATGGTGAGGGTTGCCCCGAAGTGTCCATTTTTTGTGATTTATCTCCAGGCAGGAAACAAAGGTGTAAAGGCTCCAGTTTTTCTGAGTTTAGCTCCAGGCAATTGGAAAGGGCTGTGCACAAAGCCAAGTGTAGCGCTTTGAGCATTGGACTACGACTCTCAGCCTCAGGGGAAGGAAGGCTGAACCAACCTTGCCAAGAAAACCCCATCAAAGGTTCGCCTTAGGGTTGCCCTAAGTTGGAAATGACTTGAAGGCACACAGCAACAACAACAACAGATGTACCATATGTTCAGTAAGTCACAACATATGTAAGTCGACACCTTATGTAAGTCAGCAGCGACAAGAAACTATTGCTAATGCTGCTTCTTTAGAGTATGTAACAGCAGCAGCAACAAGAGAATGAGACGAATCCACCCAAATTGTGTGAGCGTGTGATGAATGGGTGCCTGTACCTTTTCCTTGTGACTCTTCTACAAATTGTCTACTTTCCCCCAGCCTCAGCACTCTTAACATTTCATTAGCGCATGCAAAACCAATGGCAAAAGGGCCTTGATGATGCCAAGACAAAAGCGTTGGTGGATCAGCTGCGACTATGGCTGCATCAGTTCACTCTGGGCAGGGACGCATCTGTTTAATTTTGCATCTGGCTTTGCTTGGCATCTTTTGCCCAGTATCATTTCTCTCGTCTTCTTTTTATTTCCTGGCTTCCCAGGGAAAAAAATAAATACAGATTTGGAACCCCCCCAAAAAAATTTAAAAAAAGAAAAAGAAAAGATGAGTCTTATACCCTCCAAAATTTCACAGATGAAAAGCAGGACCAACCAACTTCGGAGCATGGTCCAAGATGGCAAAAGTCATTCATGAGGAAGAACAGACCAGTTAGGTGATGCTGCAGCACTTTGCTTTTGCTTCAGCCTCCTGGGAAGGGTCAAATCCTGTCCCTCCCTCTCCTCTCCCTCCTACAAGGTCCAATCCACACTGCAGAAATAATCCAGTTTGACAATGCTTTAATTGCCTTGGCTCAATGCTAGTGAATCCTGGGAATTGTAGTTTATTGTAGCACCAGAGCTCTCTGGTAGAGAAGGCTAGATGTTTCATGAAACTACAGTTCCCGGGATTCCCTAGCAAAGAGCCAGAGTGGTTAAAGTGGTGTCAACTTGGATTATTTCTTCAGTGTGGATTGGACCGGAGTTTGCACTTTGAAATCAGTTTGCAGCAACTGGGGAAAGCTGAAGATGAAGGGTGAAAGTGGGAGAAGGAGACAGAAACTGGGACATTTTAAATGCAACTGAAAACATGGGACAGCAGAGGATTCATCATGACTGTCCGTACCAAATCGGTATAGTTGGAGAATATGTAGTCTTTTCTTAGCCTCTGGTGGGCTAAGTTCTTTTCAGAGAAGAGATCACCCAAGCCTAGTCTAAAAATGTCAGCTTTTTCTCAAAAGTTTCCTTATTGTTTCGCCTGAGAAGGGACTTCCAAGTTTCACTTTCTTTAGAATACTTGGCTTCAAGAAAATCTGGTGACATCCTTAAGATGTGTGGGAGTTGGTTAAATGTAATAAAATCATAATTTGGGTGGGCATCTCCTCAACTTCACATTCTAAATTTTATATTCTTTTCAGTTATGAGGACTGGAAACTTGCTGGACTTTTTTTCAGCAAATTTCAGGCTAGTTGCGGGAAATCACACCATGAGCCACACTGCAAAATTTGGGATACCAAGTGTGCAAAACTGTGATCTCTCAGTCCGGTAAATACTACCAGAAGTTCAGCTTAAATTTAAAACCCTTTAAAAAAAAAGAGGAGGAGGAGGAGGAGGAGGAGGAGGAGGAGGAGGAGGAGGAGGAGGAAGAAAGAGTGGAAAAAGCAAAAACATACATTGAGATCTGTTTGCTTCCAGACAATAGATGTCTTGTTATAACAGTACACAAACACTTGGAATCCAGGAACGGAAAAAAGAAAAGAAAAGAAATATTCAGAGCATCAAGCTGTCAGTTCCGTGACTCTGTTTGTCTGGTACATGTCTGCGTTTCCATAAATATTGTGGCAGAACGCAACCTCTTTGGGATCCAGATTTTTATTTAGTTGCAACTAGCCCAGTAAAATGTCTTGCATGATGGTTCTCCCATCCACTCATTTTCCTCTCCTCATTCCTTGGAGAGCTTCTCTTACTCTGGAGAAACACAGTTCAAAGATATAATAGCCGTGTTAGTCTGGAAAATCAGTCTGCAAAGGGATCTTGCAGCACCTTTGCGACTAACTGAAAGGTAGATGTTGGTAGCATGAGCTTTCATAGACTGGAGAAATACAATTTCATCCACCTTTGCTTTCCTGCCATGTCCTATCCAAGGATGTGTCCACATTACACAATTGTAGCAGTTCCATACCACTTTAGCTTTCATGGTTCCGTTCTATGGAATCCTGGGATTTGTAATTTGGTGAAGAACTTCAGATTTTCTACTGAATTTCCACTGGTAAGAGAATTAGAAGTACCTCAACTATATATGCCACGACTCCAGAAGATGCAACAATGGCATTGTATGGAGAGTCTGTATGGTATAGTGGTTTGAGCATTGGACTAGGACTCTGGAGACCAGGGTTCAAATCCTGGCTTGGGCATGTAAACCCACTGGATGACCTTGGGCAAGTCACACTCTCTCAGCCTCAGGGGATGGCCATGACAAACCTCCTCTGAACAAATCTTGCAAAGAAAACCCCATGATAGGATCACCTTAGGGTTCCCATAAGTCGGAAATAGGTTGAAGGCATACAACAACAACAACTACAACAATAACAACAACAAAGCATTGATCCACCCTGTGTTTCACATTGGCAGAGGCTGTGTTGTCAAAGGATGGCAGAGAGACCATATTTAGTAATGTTATTCCATTTGTCTCATGGAGTTTCCTCCATGGTTTCCACACATTTGTAGACAAACTTATCCTGCAAATGCAAAATGAAACGTGACTCTTCACCCACTGCTCTGTTATTGGAGGGCAAACTACTTTGGATTCAGTTTGCAGTAACTGAAGTAAGCGGAGGACAAAAAGAGAAAGTGGGAGGAGGAGAGAGAAACTAGGACATTTTAAAAGTAGCTGAAAAAGTGGGACGACAGAGGACTGATCTGGACTATCCCTGCCAATTCAGGACAGTTAGAGAGTATGACGTTTCTGAGACTTGCGGTTCATTTTGTGTCGATGAAATCAACGTTTAAATTAAAATGTGAAGATGGGTAAAAGTGTGGTCACTTGGGGAAAAAGGCACAGGCAAAAGGTCTCTTCAAAGTTGTGTGCAGCAGCAAAAGTATGAAAATAAAGCTGTGTGTTACAGAAAAATCCTTATGGAAAATGCGTATGAATTTATTTGCAGGAGAGGAAAAGCAAGTCTCATAACTTCTATATATGAATCAATGTCGGCGTGCGAATGCAGAGGATTTAAGGAAGACTGGGAGTTTTGCCGCATCTGCTCACTGTGCCCAGCCTGCATTCGGATTATGCAGCGGTCTTTTTCTAAGAAAAGCCAATAAATATGAAAGGCTAACTTCATTTCTTAGCCGCTGCAACCCTGAACAGATGACCGCAACTGAAAAGATGGTTTGCAAGCTATCCAGCGTGCATTTCATTGCCTCTCCCTTTAGCACAGAGAGGAGGAGAAGGGATTTTATAGATTGAAAACCAATTGCTCATTATATTTATTTTTGCTAGAATAGAGTGCCCTGCTGAGACCAGCTGGAGGTAACCTTTCCAATGGCGTTCTGACCCACAGTGGGGTTTCCGACTAGCTCAATTCTCTCTGCTTGTGGCCTTTGCTCAGTTTTTGCCTATTGGCCCCATTCCTCCCAGTAAGGTCTACTCTTGGAACAGAGGTCAGCAATGGGGGGAACCAGTTTTCGGCCCCAGGACACACTCAGGGCCACACAGAGCGCCAAAATGCCCCTCCAAACCCATAAGAAAAAGTGGCATTTTCAAACTACTGCAACCTTTTTATGAATGGAATTACGTCTCCTAGGTAAAACATTTTACTTTTTTTAACAAGCCGGAAAAAGGCTTGCTTCTGGAAGTCTGGAACGCTCAAAGTCCGGGAAAACTGGACATGCCCTGTTGTTGTGGTTCTGTCCTGTCGAGCCGGCATGGATTTGTGGCAACCCTAGGAATGAGAGACCTCCAAGATCCCCCATCGTCCACAGCCCCATTCAGGTCTTCTGCTACCTTCCACTTCACCAAGCAGGTAAACCGAGTCACATCTCATGTGTTCAAAGTCTGACAGCTTCCATTTAGTCCATTCGGAGGGTGACCAAAATGGTGAAAGGCTTGGAAACCTCCAAGCCCTATGGCTTAGGGAGCTGGGTAGGTTTAGCCAGGAAAAGAGAAGGTTAAGAGGTGATGCGATCGCTCTGTTTAAATATTTGAAGGGATGTCATGTTGAGGAGGGAGGAAGCTTGTTTTCTGCTGCACCAAAGAACAGTACGCAAGCTTGCATTGGATGGAAGCTACAGGAAAAGAGATTCCATCTCAACATTAGGAAGAACATCCTGAGAGACAGAGCTGTTCGATAGTGGAATCCACTCCTTCGGAGATTTTGGTGGTCTCCTTTTTTGGAGGTCTTTAAACAGAGGCTGGATGGCCATGTGTCTCATGGAGTGCATTGATGGTGTCTTCCTGCATGGCGGAAGGGAGATGGACTGGATACCCCCTTGGGATCTCTTCCAACTCTAGGACTCTAGTCCTCTGGGCTTTTAGTTTACAGTTGATTTGCTCATGTACCTATTTATTTGTCTTTTTGGGTGTCCATTGGGGTCTTATTATGAGTCCCATAATTGTTGCTGTGTGTCTTCATGTCATTTCTGATTTACAGCGACCCTAAGGCGACCCTGTAAGAGGGTTTTCTTGGCAAGTTTTGTTCAGAGGAGATTTGCCATTGCTTTCCCCTGAGGTTGAGAGTGTGTGACCTGCCCAAGGTCACCCAGTTTGAATCGTTTGGAAAAGTTCCTTTTGAGGTGATGGGAGAATGATGGAACTCTTGAGATTGCAAGAACTGAGCGGGCCCCTTAATAACTGGGTCTCTTGGGGGATCTAAGGTCACCTTAAGTTGCAGCCAACTTGACATAACAACAACTGGGAAGCTCACCAGCTGCCCTTAGGCCAATTCCTGATCTCTTTCACACTGCAGATTTATAGCCCTTTGCTACTGCTCTAATTGCTATGGCTCCCCACTCTGGAATCCTGGGATTTCTAATTTGGGGAGGTATTTAGAATTCTCAACCCACTGGCTGACCTTGGGCAAGTGACACTCTCTCAGCCTCCAAGGAAGGCCACAGCAAACCCCCTTTGGACAAATTCTGCCAAGAAAACTCCATGATAGTTTAGTCTTAGGGGGTCGCTATAAAGCAGAAATGACTCGAAGACACACAACAATAACAACGACAACGACAACAGAACAGAGAGCCTGAGTGTCTCTCAGAAAACAACACACCTGAGGATGCTGTAGGATGCAAACCTCGTAGTTAAACTGGAATCAAAATGCTCTAATTCTATCATGTGAAAGGGATCACTCTCTCCTAGCCTGACCCACCTCACAAACTGTTGTGAGGATACATTGGAAGGAGGAAAGACACAATAGAAATGTTTGTTGTTATTGTTGTTGTGTGCCTTCAAGTCCTTTCTGACTTATGGCGACCCTAAGGCAAATATAAAAGATAAATAAGGAGGATGTTTTGCTCACCTGTATTGTGGGATGTATCCACACTGCAGAATTTAAGCAGCTTGACACCACTTTAACTGCTATGATGCTATTCTACAAAATCCTGGGATTTGTAGTTTGGTGAAGTGTTAACCTTGTCTACCAGGGAGTTCTGGTGTCTCACCAAATCACAAATCCCAGGGTAGACTCTGAATCACTGATGGTCCAAAGCTCCCCTGAATGACACTTAGCAAACCGTGAAAGCAGGATGAAGATCATCATCATCATCATCATCATCACCACCAAGAACAACAATCATAACAATACCTACCTTGCCTGATGAAGATGCTCCAGTGCTTCAAAAGCTAGAGTAATGTATAAATTACTTATACTGTCTTAAATTATTCTTGATTTAATTTGTATTTTAATTATTGTACTATTTTAATTCGATTTTTATGGGGTGGGTGAGTTAGGGATGGGGGTGGTGGAATTGTTTTAACTGTTGTCCTGTTTTAACTGTGTACGCCGCCTCGATTGCCTAGCAGAGGGACGGGTTATAAATAAAATTTATTATTATTATTATTATTATTATTATTATTATTAAAGTAAGCCAAATTAACTTCATTCCAATTTCATCCAACCAGTTGCTATGGTTAGTTTTTCTTTCTTGTCTCTATTCTCTATCTGACATATTTGTTAACCGAGCAAAACCCTGCTTCTTTGCAGGCTTCGCTTCTCGTATCTGTGGAGCAAAGTTTGGAAACGCTCAATTGCGGGATTGCAATTGGGGGATTGTAATTCCCATCATTCCCAAATCGGCAAGAAAGCAACCAAAGCTCTGAAACTGTCATTTTACCCAAGCGAAGAACCCGAGGCCAGATTTATTATTGATTTATTAGAACAGTTGTTTCCTGCCCTGTATCACAGGATCTCCAGGCAACACACAGATAACTCAATAATGCAAAACAACCGGGAACAATTTAAAAATTGAAAGCACTGAGGAATAACTGGAGAGCGTAAAAGCATATTAAACAATGGGACAGTTAGACTAAAACAGTTTCCAGCCATGTATTTGCTATTGCAAAATCACTAGACTTTCCATAAAGGCTAGTGTTTTTATAGTGTTGTGTTTTATCGTTCGTTTTTTTATTGTATATGTTTCTGATGTACCCTCCTTTGGTGGAAAGGGCATTATAAATAAATGTTCTTGTTGCTGCTGTTGTTGTGGTTAAGGCTTTAATAAAAAGCCAAAGGTTTTTTTTGGACCAGGAAGAAGGACATATAAATGGATCCAGGAGCAAACTGAGCCTGAATTCTTTCTAGAAGTTAAAAGTGATTACGCTCAGGCTATCCTACTTTGGACATATCATGAGACAAAGTGACTGGTAAAAGGGGAAAGCAATAGGAAGAGACTGCTCCACACTTGGAGTGATTCAATAAAGGTGGAAGCCACAGCTTTGCAAGACCTGAGCAGTGATGTGGGTAACTGGAGCTCTTGGAGCTCTTTCATTCATAGAGCTGCCATATAAATGAAAGCTGATTTGATGGTAAATAATAACGACAAACTCTTGTTAGAACAAGCCATTGGATTTAGGCCAAGATCCAAGCCATTGGATTCATGCCTATTGCTTCCAGAGCTTGTTAGAACTAAAATTTGATTTGATCATGAGACCAAAATCTCTTGAGCACTTTAATACCCAAATAGTTATGGGTATCATAAGCCATAAGTCAGAAATGACTTGAAGGCATAACAACATATAAGGAACAGGAGGGTGTAGTAGTTTGAGCGTTGGACTTTGACACTGGAGACCAGGGTTCGATTCCCAACTCATCCGTGAAACCCATTGGGTGACCTTAGACAAGTCACATACTCTCAGCTTCCAGGGAGTGCAATGGCAAACCTCCTCTGAACGAATCTTGCCAGGAAAACTCCATGATAGGAGGGTCACCATAAGTCAGAAATGACTTGAAGGCACACAGCCCACAGACACACATGGCCTTTAGCCTTCTCTGCTAAAGATTGGTGCTGCAAATTCAAAACTACAGACCCCAGGATTCTGTAGTGGTGTCAAACTGCATGATTTCTACAGTGTGGATGCACCCTCAGTGGGGAGGGGGAAGGGGAGTGGCCAGAATCGTGCCCTTCCCAGTAGGCTCAGGCAAAAGCAAGCTGCTGCAGCTTCAACTAACTTGTGTTTTCTTCCTCATTAATAACTTTGCCGATCTTAACTGCATTCTGATGTTGCTTGGCTGGCATGGTGCCTTGGTTTGCATCTGTGCAATGTCAGAGGGAGTAGGAATGAATAAATAATCTGATAGCAATGATCGGATGGCCAGTGTGGTGCAATGGTTTGGGCATTGGACTAGGACACTGGGAGACCAGAGTTCAAATCCTGGCTCGGCCATGGAAATCCACTGGATGACCTTGGGGGCAAGTCACACACTCTCAGATTTAGAAGATAGCAATGGCTAAACCTCTCTGAACAAACTTGCCAAGAAAACCCTATGACAAGTTTGCCTTAGGGTCTCCGTAAGTTGGAAACGACTTGCAGGCACGCCGCAACAAAATGATAGAATTGCCCTTAGGTTCGTCATAAGTCAAAAAGGACTCAAAGGCACAGCAGCAGCAACAGTAGAAGGAAATGCCTTGTAAAATAAAATGTTCCCCAGGTGCAAGGATCGTCTACCTGCTATGCTCAGCCAGAGGGTCACACTATCACGTCCACTGACTATGGCTTGTGTCACAGTTGCCTATAAGCTTGACCCTTGCTGGCCTCATGGTTTTGTTGAAGCAGTTGCTCTGTCATCTGGCCATGAGGTGACCGGAGAGGGATTGAGAAATGCAAACATTTGAACCCAGAAATGTGAATGCGGTTCCAGGCGCACGAACCTCACCGACCGTAACAATGGGACCCTTTGAAAAAGGGACGCAAAACGATGCCACGTAGTGCTTGGTGGTGCAAGCCTGCTGGTCCAGTTCCCAGATAATGATGAATTGTGTTTCTTTCTTTCTTTTCGTGTCAGAGGTGAAGCCACCGCAGCTCCATTGCACGGATCCTCTGTGTTAAAAAAAGAAAGAAAGAGTGAAAAGAAAAGAAAAGGAAAGGAAAAGAAGAAGAAGGAAGCTCTACGGTGAAAGACCACCCATTTTTCCTGTCTGTGAAAGGTATGGAATGCATTCTGCTTTTTCTCATAATAGAAAGTTCAGTGCCTCTTCCATGAGTTGCAAACAAACCTTATTCTGGAAATTTATTGTGCTGTAGTTTGTCCTATGCAATTCACGACAATTATTATTATTATTATTATTATTATTATTATTATTATTATTATTATTATTATTATTGGAAACGACACATCTTTTCCAGTTTACACATCTGCTCGGAGATCAACTTTATGGAATGAGAAGCCGCGTAACAGTTTCATCGCACGGAAGTCCTAATTTCTTTGGGTATCTTGGCATTGCAGCTTGCACATTTTTTTCCTCTCTCGCTCGACCTTTGAGTCAGGCATCCCCATGTTCACCTTCCAAAGGCAGAAGAGGCTGGCAGCTTCTCCGACTCTGTGTTTATGCAAAGCCGTGCTCAGTTTAGGATCTTTAATGCATCCTTCCCGACTGTTTTGACGGGTTGTCAGCCTTGTCCAGCGCCTGGAATTCATCTTGCGCTGTCATTTGGACTGCTGCATCCTGGTTTTTGGCCCCAGCGAGTTTGCTTCTTATCACGAAAGGAGCATCAGGAATAGGTTGAGTCCCGCACTCATAGAATCATAGACTCATAGAGTTGGAAGAGACCCCCAAAGGCCATCCAGTCCAACCCCCTTCTGCCATGCAGGAACTCACAATCAAAGCATCCCCGACAGATGGCCATCCAGCCTCTGTTTAAAGACCTCACAGTGGGACCGAATCTGAAGATGGGTTGAATGAGGCCATAGAAAGGGTTTAGTTAACATTGGTGATTGGTGTGTTCTTGGTGTGAAAAGTGCACACTTACCATAAGTAACTTGAGTTTTAGCTTAAGTGCCATGTAATAATAAACAAATCAACAACATTCTGATTTATTCATACAACGTCAATTTCCCCTTTCACTCCCAGATTGTCCTTCTCTGTAAATGCAGAGGACTTAGCAGAATCCCCCCCCCCCCGATAGATTCTAGGAGTTATAATATAGTTATAATATAATTATAATATAACTGTGATCTTCTTCCATATTGGTAGAATATGAGGTGAAAGCAAGCAAAGTATAGTGGTTTGAGCGTTGGATTATGACTCTGGAGAACCAGGGTTTGAATCCCAGCTCGGCCATGTTAACCTGCTGGGGGACCTTAGGCAAGTCACACTCTCTCAGCCTCAGAGGATGGCCACGGCAAACCTCCTCTGAACAGATCTTGCCAAGAAAACCTCATGATAGGTACACCTTAGGGTTGCTGTAAGTCGGAAACAACTTGAAGGCACACGGCAACAAGAATATGAAGTTCCTCTGTTGTGTTTCCATGGAAGTAAGCCTAAATACCCCAAAGGCAATGCATGCTTCTTCGTCATGCTCGAAATGGAGGATATTTTGGAATTCCTCCAGGGCAGAAGGCTGAAATGTACGGCATGTCCTGGAAAAGGAGGATGCCTGGCCACCCTGATGGAAGCTTATATGGTGTTAAAGCTGTATTAATTCTGCAATGGAGATGCAATAGCTGTTAAGCCTTTTCCAGTTTCCTCGTGTCTTTTTAGGAAAGCCTCCCAGTGGCATTTTTTGCAATGATCACTCATGCCAATATCTCAAAGCTTGGTCTCTCCTGAATCTTCTGGGCTCCAGTCCATCTCATAATAATAATATCAACATTATATCCATTTACTTCTTGATTTCTTCTAGCACAGAAAAAACTTTTCGTTTATATTTTACTATGCTTTCTATAATTTCTTCTTAATTGATTCTACATTAATATGTTCTCACTCTTATCTTATACCAACTACTGTATTATTAACTCATTGATGACATATAAACCGTACATTCTGAACAATTTAACATGCCTTTTTCTGTTCTGAAGCGATACTCATGAAGTTACCCTTTTCTTCTTGTTTATTTGTTTGTTTGTACTATTATTTTAAGTGTGTTTTTAAATTGTCATTGTTTAATAGTATTTTAAAGGGTGGATGGCATTGTGGGATATGTGATGCATATTTTAATGTTGTAAGCCGCCCTGGTTGTGTTACGCAGAGGGGTGGGATAATAATAATAATAATAATAATAATAATAATAATAATATTAATCTGAGGTCCCAATCTTTTTAAAATTCCTCTAACAATTTCTTTTTGAGCAAATAAGTTAATGTATCCATTTCCATGCAGTCATATAATTTTAAAAAGCCAAGCATTTACGTCCGGGAGTTCATTACTTTTCTAATAAGAAATGCATATAAAATTCTCGAATGGCAGAGACATCCCTTTTGACCTCTTCCCTCTTAGCAGCTGCAACTTTTCTCAGTGCAACCTGTTCCAAATCTTGAGCGGATGATCTCTCTTGTTGTTTTTCACTTGAAACCCGCCAGGACGTTGGGTCATTCTCTGACGGAAAGGTTCAACTTCCCGCTCTATAAAAGAAGAAGCCCAGTTGTTGTTGTTGTTGTTGTTTTTTGCACACTGGTGGTGCTGCCAACAAAAAATGCATCCAGGATACTCGATTTTAAAGGAATGGCGAGACAGAGACTGTGGCTTTTTCAGTTGCTTTGTGTGATGGAGCTCATGGCCAGATGTGGCTTGGCTGCCTGTCTGTGCTTTATCATACCCGCCAACATCTGGAATAGCAATATCAGAGTGGGGTTAAAAAAACTGATCTGGCCAGGCAAAGTTATTTAGGGGGAGAACATGCAAAGCTACTATTTTAAGCAGAGAAATCCTGGAACGTATGCGCAGAGTTGAAGAATAAAATAAAATAAAATAAATGAGCCTACTGGGAAAGACAAGATTCTGCCTACTCCTTTTACCATCTTGAACTCCATTTGCAGCAGCTGAAATAATTTTATCGAATGTACGCCATTGGCAGGCTTATTTTTATCTATTTTTATCTATTTCATTGACTGTATGTACAGCGCTATGTAAATCTACAGTGCTATATAAATAAAGCATAATAATAATAATAATAATAATAATAAATGTCTTCACTCCATGCATCTGATGAAGTAGACTGGACACACTGCAGAAATAATCGAGTTTGAGACCACTTTAACTGCCCTGGCTCAATGCTGGGGAATTTTTGGGAATTGTAGTTTTGTGAGACATTTAGTCTTCCCTGTCAGAGAGCTCTGGTGCACAATCAACTACAATTCCCAGGATTCCTAGCACTGAGCCAGGGTAGTTAAAGGAGTCTCAAACTGGATCATTTTTGCAGTGTGTTTTGGCCCTCAGTCTACAATAGTTTATGTTATCAATTTCTTTCTTTCATCTGCACTACTGCAGAAATAATCCAGTTTGACACACTTTAACTGCCCTGGGTCAGTGTTATGGAATCCTGGGATTTGTAGTTTGTGGTAGCACTAGAGCTCTCTGATAGAGAAGGCTAAACTATCTCACAAAACTACAAATCCCTGAATTCTATAGCATTGCACCATGGCAGATAAAGCAGTGTCAAACAGTAGTGCAGATGCAGCCTTAGTTAAGATGTAGAAATAATGCGGTTTGGCACCACTTTAACTCCCATGGCTCTGTCCTACAGAATCCTGGGATGTATAGTTTTGTGAGGCACTAAAGACCTTGTCAAACTCCAAATCCCAGGATTCCGTAGGATGGAGCTGCAACATTTAAAAGTGGTGTCAAACTGCATTATCTCTGCAGCGTAGGTGCGCCTTAAGTCTCAAAGGTGCTACAACAGCGATTCCCAAACTTTGTCCTTCCAGGGGCTTTGGACTTCATCTCCCAGAAGCCAGCTTGGCCACAAGTAAGGAATTCTGGGAGCCGAAGCCCAAAACATCTGGAGGACCAAAGTTTGGGAAACACTGCGCTACAAGATTCCTTTGCATAGTTGAAATAAAGCTGCGAGATGGAGGCAAAAGCAGGGCTTTGCCTTCCCAAATGAGACTTCTGCACAGCTGGCTTGGGGATTCTGGGACTTGTAGTCCACAAAAGAAACTTCCCCACTTTCTAGCACAATTGCAGACATAGCGATATTTGTGCAACCAGAGTGGAAGAGGGGGGAAAAACCCAATTTTTGAACTTCAGTCCACCTTCCCAAGCTCTCCTGCAACTGGAGAGCCAAATGTTCTCCTCCTCTCTCTCTCTCTCTCTTTCTTCTTCTCTCTTTCCCCTCCTCCTTTTCTCAGCCTCTCCTGTTCCTTTGCTCAGGAATCCAGCTGATGAGTGAAGTTTCCAGACTCCTGGAAGGGGAAGGGGAAGGGAAAGGTTGCTTTTGCCCAGGCAGGAGAGGAACAGAAGGCAGAACCCAGCATTATTGCAAAGTCTGCTGGAAGCAATCTGAGAAGTGGGAGACCCTCCAAGCCAAAAGGGAATGGAGCTCAACTAAACCAGAAGAGGCTGTCATTTGGGGGTCTGGCTGGTGGAGGTCTTTCCAGAGAACTTTGCCAAGGATGGGAGACTTTTGCAAAGACCCAAGGCCAGGAATTCGTTGTATGTTGGTTTATGCTCTTTTGAAAACACTGTTGAAATGGTTGCTTGCGGATTCCTTCTGAGAATGCTTTGCAAATTCTCCTTGCGCTTCCTTTGAGCATTGGCTCACGTCTTTCTGCTTTGCATTGGAGAGGCGTCTTTGTTGAGAGAGTGCAAATGTTAGGCTGGCTAGGTGGGTATGGAAATGGATTTGGGGACAAGATGTCTTAGCCGGACCACTCTGAACGGTGGCTTTGCACTCTAGATTCCTTTCTGGAGATGGATGGCTTCTTTCAGTAAATGCTAATCCCTCTCTGACTTGGTAAGCGCATATCTCTGCTGTGTAAAAAGTGGGTATGGTTCCCCCCAAAAAATTCTGCCCCCCAAATGAAATATGTCTTCAATCCCTAAATTTCTGGCATTGCAGTAACACAAAACTTCAGTTTAGAATTTATAAAGACAGTTTAGGCATCTGAGGAAAAGAGGCAAGGCAAAGTGACCAAGGGAATGCAGACACAGGAGATACGACAGTGCTAGGTGCGAATAATTTTCAGTGTCTCACTCTTTGCAATGCTGGAAATGTGGGGACTGAAGGATTTGATTGTTGTTTTTCTTGTGTGCAAGTCCTTTTTGACTTATGGTGACCCTAAGGCAGCCCTATAATGGGCTTTTCTTGGCAAGTTTCTTTGGATGGGGTTTGCCATTGCCATCCTCTGTGGCTGAGAGAGTGTGACTTGCCCAGTGTTACCCAGTGGGTTTCCATGGCCAAGCTGAGATTTGAATCCTGGTCTCCAGAGTCATAGTCCAATGCTTAAACCGCTGGCTTGAGGATTTGATTTGAGGCAGAATCCTGATTTGGGATGGCAATGCTTGGTCTACTTATCATCGCTCAGTACAGTTCAATTTAGTTACTCCTCAAGTAAGTACTGTGCAAATCTATGAGCAAAAAGTGAAGTTGGGAAATGGGCCTGTTTTGGGTTAAGTGGCATAAAGTGTGATGGAGTGGGTTGAACAGTGGTGCCATTTTTGGATATGTGTCTGTACATATGTGTGCATGAGCACATGTGTGCCATGTAAGGGTGCAAATAGGTTTGTTAATGCTGTGCGCTTTGGAAAGTAGTTGTTGGCAGCACTTCTCATGGTGCAAAGATGGTATTTTTGGATTTAATGCATGTGTATGTTTTGGGCAAGTGCCCAGGTACCCTAAAGGTTCTAGATGCTGGCTGAGCTTGGAAACTAAGCAGGGCCAGCCCTGGTGAGTACTTGGATGGGAGACCACCAGGGACTGCCAGGTTCTGTTTCAGAGAAAGGAACAGGCAAACTCACCTCTGAGTATTTCCTTGCCTAAGAAAACCCGATGAAATTCATGGGGCACCTATATATCAACAGGTAACTTGAGGGAATATACACACATGCTTTGGACGCAGGTAAAAGACCTCCCTATTTTTGCAAACTTCCATGGGTGAGAAAGACTTTTGATTATACCGTAAGAAGAAAATGAGGAGGGATGACTGCATTTTTAATGGTTGTTCCAAGCAGAATAGATGAATAGAATGAGTGGGATTTACACAAGCGTTGGATCAGTAAGGGCTCAGTGGGTCTACTTATGGGATTCAGGCCCATGTGTGGCCAGTGTAGGGCAGTACGGTACTTCCCAACCTTTGGTCTTCCATTTGTTTTAGTCTTCTTCTTCCAGATGCCCCAGCCAACTTGGCCAGTGGTCAGGAATTATGGGAGCTGAAGTCCAAATCATCTGGAGGACCAAAGGTTGGGAACTACTGATCTAGGGCAACCTTCCAAAACTTGTTGCCCTCCCTATAGCCACCTTGAATCCCATTTTGGGAGAAAGGCAGGATATGAATCCCATAATTAATTAATTAATAATTTTGATTTCCCCTCCCATGGTCTATTCTCATTGCCTGTATTAGCTGTGGCCAAAGAGCATTACAGTCCAATCCAAAACATCTAGAGGGCAAAGCTTGAGTTGGGCAAACTTTGCCAACAACCTCCTGCCCTTCACGTGCGTGGGACTACAACACCCATCATCTCAGCCAACATGGGGAAGGCTGGTGTAGGGCGATGGCGGACAGAGGAGGACGTAGCAAAAGCAACCAGAAGATAAAATTTTAAAAATATTGTGCCTTCATTTCACACATGCTTTGGACGCAGGTCGGGGTTTTAAGCCAGACAGTTGCCCCATCATGCACAGCTCTGGCATTCAAGGGATTTTGAGCAGCGCAATTGGTAGAAGGAATGGCCATAGGCAAGATGGAACCGGAGTCGTTTCTTCCTTACAAGGGTGGTGGCATTACTCCTGGGCCATCTCAGTAGTTGGAGGACAGGAGGGATGCAATGGAGCTCAGTGGCAGAGGACATGGTTGGCATGTGGGGTACCCCAGACTCACTCCAGGGCATCTCCAAGTAATGTTTGGGAAAAGTCCCCTCTTTTTTTATTATTATTATTGCTTTAATACTTCAATACATGATACTGCATAATATTGCTAAAAATAATTACATATTATTCCCTTTTTACCCTTCCCCTATTCCCTAGCTTCCCAGAGGTCAAAAATATCCCTACTACATTTGGCCCTTAGTATCCACAGGTATTTTATTCACAGATTCTAAAACTATCCATGGCTTGAAAATATTGGAATATATATTGGAATCTATATCTATATCTTTATCTTCCAAAAAGCAAACCTTGATTTTGCCATTTTAGATAAGGGACACCATTTTATTTTCATTGTATTTAATGGGACTTGAGCATCCAGATTTTGGTCTCCACGGAGGGTCCTGGAACCAAACCCAAGGGAATACCAAAAGGCCCACTTTACAATCAGAAACCTTCTTGAAAAATGTGGGTGGTGGATTGAATTACAAGATTTACTTCTTTATACCCTTTCTTCTCTTTAACCTTTTCTATCAGGACGTCCCAGTTCAAGCTTCATGTTTCTTTCTTCAACCATCCCATATAATTTGGGGAAAGTCAAAAAAACAGAAAGTCACCGCTAGGCAATGTAAGGCAGTACTGGGTTTGATATATCGGTGTTCTGATTTCAGACCCTTTTCATGCAACATGTAGAAATAAAGCTGTGTTTCCACTTTACCAGTTTTGTCTGAAACCTATTGCAATCCCAATTTTTCAGCTGCTTTTAAAATGTCGCAGTTTCTTTCTCCTTCTCCCACTTGCCTCCTTTGCCCTCCACTTATTTCCATTGCTGCAAACTGTGTTCAGAATGCAAAATCAGTTTGCAAAATTTGCAGCAAGGAGAGGAGAGGAGAGGAGGGATTTGCAGCAAGGAGAGGAGAGGAGGGAGGAGTCTTTCTTTGCTTGGGTGTCTTTATTAATTATTAATTAATAATAATTATTAATACCTTTTGCCATCTTGATCACACTCTGATGTTGTTGTTGTGTGCCTTCAAGTCGTTTCCAACTTATGGCGACCCTAAGGCAAACCTGCCATGGGGTTTTCTTAGCAAGATTTATTCAGAGCAGCTTGCCCTTCCCTTCCCCTGAGGCTGAGAGAATGTGACTTGCCCAAGGTCACCCAGTGGGTTTCCATGGCCCTGGTTTCCCAGCATCTTAGTCTAGCACCCAAGCCATACACCACACTGGCTCTACACAATGTTGCTGGACCTCATGTGTCCTGGCTTTCATCTGTGAAATGTAAGCACATTTTGCTGGCAGAGAATTCTAAGTACGCCTCCCTAAACTATAAATCCCTAGATTGCAGAAGATGGATTCTTGCAGCTAAAGTGAAATCGGAGTGCTATAATTGTGCAGCGTGGAAGAGCCTGGTGGAAGACAGTCTCCACTGTTCCTGTTTAATTCAGCCCATTTTGCTGAATCATGAGGACTAGAATCTTGCTTTATTTTCTGTTTTGGGTGTAGCTCAGCGACCGAACAAAAGGAAATTTATCCAGACAAAGTATTTCAGGACTGTTTGCTAACTTCTCTAGTTCAGGTTGGGAAAGAAAGGGGCCCCGAGACTCTCAAAACCTGTGTCCAATTCCTGGAGATAATACTAAACTAGAAGGAACAGCCATTTAATTTTAGTTTTGTGAGATATTGAAAAGAACAAGACCTTTGCCTTCTTTATAGGTCAGGGCACAAATTTTAACACAGGAGTACCCTGAGATGGAATTGGCAAAAATGATTGAAAGAATAAATATGCTTACAACTATGTTTTCATGTGTACAAATAAGCCGTGTGACACTACAAGTTATAACAAAATGGGATAACACTTATGACAACATAAATGCAACATTATCACAGCAACACTAATATTATTACTCTGGCAACCAGGTTGCCATTTGTATCTATGCTCTATGTACATTTCCTTCTCCATATGTGTAAGTCTAGATCTTATTTATTAAATGCACCACAACCTTCCTCTTATTGGCACAGCCTTATGGATATGGTTGTCAGCAAGTCATAGAGTAATGCCATTGCTGCAGTGGTAATGTTGCATTTATTGCAACATACGTTAACACACATAATGGCTCAGCATAGGGATTAGCAAGATCCAGTGCATTGTGTAAGATGGGGCTTATATCATTACTCACCAAATGTCTAAAAATTCGGCCACAGCAGATTTCTTAGCAAGGGGTCGAAAGGATCCTTTGCAATGGGAAGACCTCCAAAGAAACAGTACAAAACAACGCCCTCCAAGCAACTTATCATTATTTGTTCATTGCAACTGTGAGTGATGAAAAAGAGTAATGTTCCCCCTGGAAAAATTGGCAGAAAAGGGTTTTAAAAAATGTTTCCAAGCTCTCATGAGACCTTTGTGAATTTCCAACTTATGGCAACCCCGAGGTGAACCTGTCATGGGGTTTTCTTGGCAAGATTTGTTCAGAGGAGGTTTGCCATTGCCTTTCCCTGAGGCTGAGAGAGTGTGACTTGCCCAAGGCCATCCATTGGGTTTAATGGTTGAACTGGGATTCAAACCCTGATCTCCAGAGTCACAGTCCAACACTCAAACCACTACACCACACTGGCTCTCGGTTACATTTGCCCTATAGAAATATTGCAGTTTGACAATACTTTAAGTGCTGTTGCTCTATCCTGTGGAATCCTGGGATTTGTAGTTTTGCACAGTCTTGAGCCTTTTTTTTTTTTTTGGCCAAAGAGTGTGGGTGTCTCACAAAACGACAAATCTCAGCATTTTCTAGGATGGAGCCGTGTCAATTAAAATGGTGTCAAACTGCATTATTTCCACAGTGTAGATGCACTCTCTGCTTTGAGCCGGAAAGAACCAGCAATTCCATAAAGAATTCCTTTTTTTAATCTTGAAGCCAACCCTTTCTAGGGTAAAATTGACTCACGATTTGGGCATCAGTGGTCTTTCGCAGTGGTTGCCAAACTTTGGTCTTCCAGATACTTTGGACTTCAGGTCCCAGAATTCCTGGTGGCTGACCAAGCTGCCTGGGGCTTCTGGGAGCTGAAGTCCTAAACACATGGAGAACCAAAGTTTGGGAACAGGCATGTCCATTGATGCGAAACTACCCATGGGACTTTTAGGGCCTTTGCAGAGTGCCAGAAATAGTGCAAATTGAGTCCACTTTTAGGGTTAGGGTTAGTGCTAGGGAATCATGGGAATTGGTTTTTTTCTGAGACATTGAGCCTTCTCTGTCAGAGAGCTCTGGTGCCACAATAAAATACAGTTCCCATGATTCCCTAACCCTAACCCTTAAAGTGGACTCAGTTTGCACTATTTCTAGCAGTCTGCAAAGGCCCTTAGTTGGAGAATTACCAAAAAGAACCAGTTTTCACCATCAAAGTGTCTTTGTAAAAATTGTGTGTGACAGTGCTTTCAATGTCACATGTGCGTAATAGTTCTGAAGTATACAATTCCTGGAGCAAAAGATTTGGAGGAAAATCGTGGCAAAACTATGGTATCGTTCCCCAAATGTCCTTTTTAAAGTACCGCTAGGTGGAGCGCTTTTCTTTTTTCCATTGCAAATTTGCACAAGAAGCAGATGGAGAGACCCTTGGCAAGTAAGTGACTTAAAAGGAGTTTGGAAAGGAATCCAAATAGTTGCACAGGGCTGAATTGAATCATAACAAGAGTGATGACAGCAGCCGGGTAAAAGAGACATTTAATGAGATGGATGTGACTCTGTGACATTGGAAACGCATGCGCAATTTTTCAAAGTGCCGCACCTTTGTCTTAAAAATGTTGGATGGTTCATGTTCTGGGTTTTCCCAGGGAAGGAAGACATAAAAATGTGGGATAATCAGAGCTTGGAAAAATTAGCACAGCGACCAGAATCCCCCAGCTAGCGTTGCCACCGAGAATTTGGGTAGTTTCAGTTCAATAAAGTAACTTTTCCAAGTTGTGATGAGAAGTTACAGGTCACTAGGGCTGCGTCTGCACTGCGGAAATAATCCAGTTTGGCACCTGCCCCGACTCAATCTTGTGGAATTCTAGGAACTGCAATTTTGTGAGATATTTTGCCGTCTTTGTCAGAGAGCTCTGGTGCCCCAATAAACTGCAATTCCCAGAATTCCCTAGCACTCAGCCATGGCAGTTAAAGGGGTGTCAAACTGGATTATTTCTGCAGTGCGGATGATGCCTAGGTTTACAAAGGCATCACTTTGATCTACAAAAAAAACTTCTTCCAGACCCTGATATATTTTCTAATCTTTAACTCCAAAAGCCAAAAATCCTTACCTTAAAAACAAGGACTAGAAAACTAGGTATTTTAAAAATGAAAGCTGAGTTTACCATACTTTCCTCTAGATGCTTCTGTATTAGTAGCAATCTTCCATGTAACATTGGTCCAAAACACACTACAGAAATAATCCAATTTGACACTGCCCTGGCTCAGTGCTAGGGAATCCTGGGAATTGTAGTTTATTGTGGCACCAGAGCTCTCTGACAGAGAAAGCTCAATGTCTCACAAAACTACAATTCCCCAAAACCCCTAGCCTTGAGCCAGGGCAGTTAAAGCGGTGTCAAACGGGATTATTTCTGCAGTGCGTATTGGCCCATAGTGTTGGGATCTGTCTCAACTATTTGTGTAGTCACATCCAAAATCCACAAGACAGTGATACCTTTTTGTTGGCCAGTGCAAACGAACCATCTATGTGCAACATGTATTTTGTGCATTTAGGCTGGCCAATAAAGGTATCGCAGTTTTGTGGATTTTGGATGTTGTTGTATTTTGCCACATGGCCAACACGGCTATCCCTGGATATGTCAACTGCACTGAGTTTTTCCAATCCTGTTTCCCCCCCAGTTTCCAAAGGCCGTCATGAGAAGAAGGAAAAAGATGCCATTATGCTCTGTGTCAATCTTTCTGCTATACAATGGGTGCTGAATCCATATCCTAAATCTGATCCGCCGGTATGGTTCTGCTTTCGGGAGAGGCAAAGTGGATTGCCAGCCAAAGAAGAACGCTTTCTGGCGTACTTTTATCGCTGGCACCTCTCTGTCTAGGACAATGGGACTTGCTTGCAACTCCGATGAGTTATTTCCTTTGCGCTCTGCAGGAAGAAATACCTAAACCATGTCCATCTCAAAGAATGCAGATGTCAGTTTCCTTTGTTTCACCATGACAAATGTTTTGAGCATTGACAGACAGCAATTCGCCCAAGTCTGGGGGATGCTACCAGCTGTTTTGTCAGAGCTTGGGAAAAGGCTGCATCCGCAGGACAGAAATCATCTGGTTTGACCCTGCCCTGGCTCACTGCTGTGGAATTCTGGGACTGGTAGTTTTGTGAGACATTTAGCCTTCTCTGTCAGAGTGCTCTGGTGCCCCAGCAAACGACAGATCCCAGGATTCCATAGCATTGATCCGTGACAGTTAAAGTGGTGTCAAACCGGATTATTTCTGCAGTGCGGATTCAGCCTTAAATTCTATATCAGACTATAACTCCCAGACCACTGCTGATCTCAGCCATGTTGACCATGCACAATGGGGGCTTGACTGAGTTGTAAACTAAAACAGTAACCTTTCCAAACTCTGGGTTTAATCCTGTGTGTAAACCTCATAGGTGCATCTACACTGTAGGAATAAAGCAGTTTCCCATCCAACTACCAACCAGGTCCAACCCTGCTTAACTGTCCAGATCAGATGAGTTTGGTTGTATTTAGGGTGGTATCAGGAGGAAGATGGGGTGAATTAGCATTTAAAAACTTACTGAACAGAATATAGACTAATGTATATGGAAAGGCAAAGATACTGTAGATAGATGAGGTTATACATAGAGAATGGATATAAGAAAATAGACATGATTTATCTGTAAAATAACAGATCAAAAACCCACGAACAATCTGAAATGTTGAATAGTTTAGTAATAGGTAGAATGGCAGAAAGGATGTAAATATGAAGAAGAAACAAGGAATCAAATAAAGTGGACAAATTCAATCCTGTATGGAATAAGGAAAGGAGAAGATTTAACTGTATGAAAAATATTGAAGCGAAGAACAAAATTGTTTTGAGGAGAAGGTGGATGGAACAGTGGATGTATTTATATGATGAGCTATTTTAGATCTTCTTATTAAAAATAGCAAACTAATAAATAAAAAGAAATGAAGCCTTTTGACACCATTTTAACTGCCATGACTCTGTCCTACAGAATCCTGGGATTTGTAGTTTGGTACTGCACCACAGCTCTCTGTGAGACCAGGCTGTATACTTCACCAAACTACAAATCCCAGGATTCCACAGGATGGAGCCGTAATGACTAAAGCGGTGTCAAACTGCTTTATTTCTGCAGTGTAGCAGGCCTTTAAGAGAACTGGGAATATCAATGAAATGAATGAGCGCCTGACGTTTCCATATCAGGCTCCATTTAGGTGTCGTGATCAATTGTTGCTGGGGGAATTTTAGCTTTCCTCTAAAAATTGGCCAGAGATGAGTTGTAGCTTTCAGCCTAAATATAAAAGCCCTCCATAAACAATTAATTCAAAGTACAAGGAAGAGTAATCTGTCTCCCTTCACGCCGTAACCATGTACGTAACCAGTTCCTGAAATCATTTTTAGCATTTATGAATGCCCTTGGTGTAATCTCCTAGCCACTGTGACATCTTGTGGCAGCGAATTCCACAAGCTCCCTCAAGAGTTGTGTGTTACAGGACCCTTACGTTAATTTAAGCATTTATGAGTGCCCTGAAGTGTGACTTGGGCCATGTGTAGCGTTGCCAAATCTCAGGGATTAGCCCTGAATCTCCAGCATTCATGGATCATTTCCAGATGAGGGTGCAAATTCTCCAGTTTTGCTGGACTCAGCTCCAGGCAAGAGAAAAATATTCTGTGCATATTTCCAGCTCAGCTACTTAAACATCAGCTTCCTACGATCTGCAAGAAGGTATTGACTGGTTGCTGCAGTTTGCAAACACAAATATAGTTATCTCTCTCTCCTTCCCTCCCAGTTGTTGTAGCACCAGGATTCACCCTCTGCTCTGCTTTGCATCCATTTTTTGATCGAGAAGCAAGTATTAAGTCTTCCTTATCTCATCTTCTTAAGTAAAAAAGAAATAATCCCCTTGTTTTACTTTGCTCCGGGAATTTAGCTAACTCCTTAGCTAAAATTTCTGTCATAATTTCCAAAGAGGAAATTGTGTTCCTTTTCTGCTTGAATCACAAGCTGTGATCAACTGTGGCTGGTACTTTATACATGATGCGTAATGACCAAAAGGGAAATATAGGGTAATATATAGAAGGTCTCTGGCAAAAAAGACTAACCAGGAAAGTCTGGTACTTGGGAATCCTTATTTAACATTAATGCACAATTATTAAATTCATCAATTGCATGTGTTTGCTGCAATGATTCAATTTAAACATCCAGTGAAATAATGAAACGTTATAAACTCTCTAGCAAACGATCGTGCAGCAAAAATACTGAAAAGCAACCATAATAGAAGGCATACCATTTCAAGCATTTTTTTTTTAAAAAGGAACAATCAGAAATGCATAAGGCAATGTCCACACTTCAAATATAAGTCCATTTAAAGAATATATAAAGTTTGTGCTGTTTATGATGTAAGGTTTGGCTTGGAAAACTCAGGGCCTGGGGTAATCCTAGCAACTTTAACCGTGGTCCAAAACACACTGCAGAAATAATCCAGTTTGAGACGGCTTGAACTGCCTTGGCTCAATGCTAGGGAATCCTGGGGATTGTAGTTTTGGGAGACATTTAGCTTTAGCTCTGGTGCCATAATAAACTGGAGCTATGGCAGTTAAAGTGTATTATTCCTGCAGTGTGTTTTGGACCCATGAGTGTTCCTAGAAGAGTCCTTCCCTCCAGGCTCCCCCAAATTCATGCCCCTGAAAATGGCAAGCCTGGGGTTAAGCCATTGTAGCTGAAAGGACAATGGAGATGTTGTACAATGGCAACTCGGTTCCTTCGTGATGGGCAGCACATCCCTGGCATGGAGAGAAGAAGGGCTACTTTCTTCACCCTTCTCCATCTCTGCCCCCATCTCTGATGTTGCAATTCTGCAGAGCACTCCGAAGCCCATGGCCTTCAAAGATTAAACTTTGAATGGGCCAATTGTGGTCTTCAGATAAAGGATGCTCTTGACCCAGGCTCTCTCGGCAATCTGGCCACGAAACAGAGGCGTAAAGATATTTCCTGTGCCACGGGATGGAAGCAAAACACGCAGAATGGTCGAAGCACACGTTGCAGGCTTTGATATCTCCCAAAGTGCTGCGAGATCAAGTTGCTCAGCTTGGCTTTTTTCCCCAGTTGATCTTTTTCTCTGGGGACGGAAGGAGGTTTTGGTGGCCTTGGATGCAGAGGGGAAGTTGTTTGACAAGGAGGGCTGGTTTGTCCGGTGGACTTCCAGATGTTGTTAATAGAGACCGAGGGACTGAGGAATAAAAACATCCGGGCGGTTGCCAGCCACCATCCATTCTTGGGACAGCAGGAATCTGGTTTTGGAACTTAAGGATTCCAGATGTCCCTGGCTGAAGCCCAGTTGAAAAGACACAGAGAAATGGCAAAGGAGTGGAAAGAAAGGATGGATGCTCCAAATGCGGTTGGGACTGCCATGTTCCAGTCGTTGGAGCCACGCGGGGAGTTGTACGTTGTTTGAAATCTTGCGTTTTTTCCTTGCTTTAGCAGTGGAGCACGGCTAGGTTTTTAAGATATTTTCATAGAACTCATGGCTGGTTTTGCAACGATCGCTGCTGCTGCTACTACTGTTGAAAGGCTGCTTTGTCAGATGATCCCTATGGAAGACGACAAAGATTTGGCCAACTCAAGAGTAAGTGAGGATGCAGACTGTTATAAGGAGTTGTCCCTCCGCAACAAATGATTCTGGTTTGCTTATTTTTTTATTTTATTTTTTTCCAGAGCCTGTTTTATTGTTTCAGCTTTCCAAGGAGGAAACTGAGGCTGGAATCTTCTTGGGCTACAGTACTTTGTTGTTGTGTGCTTTCAAGTCATTCCCAACTTATGGAATTCCCTAAGATGAACCTGCCATAGGGTTTTCTAGGCAAGATTTGTTTGGACGACGTTTGCCATTGCCTTCAATTCAAAGTGACCTTAATAGATTAGAAAACTGGGCCAAAACTAACAAAATGAATTTCAGCAGGGAGAAATGTAAGGTACTGCACTTAGGTAGAAAAAAATAAAATGCATAAATATAGGATGGGGATACCTGGCTTAACAACACTACATGTGAAAGGGATCTAGAAGTCCTAGTAGACCACAAGTTGAACATGAGTCAACAGTGTGATACCGCAGCTAAAAAGGCCAATGCAATTTTAGGCTGCATTAATAGAAGTATAGTATCTAGAATAGATCAAGGGAAGTAATAGAGCCACTGTGTTCTGCTTTGGTCAGGCCTCACCTGGAATAATCCTGTGTCCAGTTCTGGGCACCACAATTCAAAAAGGATGTTGAAAAACTGGAGTGTGTCCAGAGGAGGGCAACTAAAATGGTGAAGGGTCTGGAAACCATAAAGCCCTATGAGGAACGACTTAGGGAGCTGGGGATGTTTAGCCTGGAGAAGAGACGACTAAGAGGGGATATGATAGCCCTCTTTAAATATTTGAAGGGATGTCATATTGGACCAAGCTTGTTTTCTGCTGCTCCAGTGAATAGGACATGGAACAATGAATTCAAACACCAGGAAAAGAGATTCCAGCTCAACCTTAGGAAGAACTTCCTAAAAGTAAGAGCTGTTTGATGGTGGAATACACTGGAAAGTGGTAAGTTCTTGAAACAGAGGCTGGATGGCCCTCTGTCAGGGGTGCTTTGATTGTGAGTTCCTGCATGGCAGAATGGGGTTGGACTGGATGGCCCTTGGTGTCTATGATTCTATGATTTTCCAGAGGCTGAGAGCATGGGACTTGCCCAAGGTTACTCAGTGGGTTTGATGGCTGAGCCAGGAATCGAACCCTGGTCTCCAGAGTCATAGTCCAACACTCAAGCCATGATGGCACTTGGGCTCGCCCTGCTCAGATTGCAGCTTGAGTGTAACTGCGCTGGTGTAGGACATGATGGCAGGAGGAAAAAGCTTGTGGGTGCAACTGTTATGAAGAGAATAAGGCTTTGCAAAGGTAGGATGCTCAGAGTCGGCAGGTTTTTGTCTGTCTTTCCTTGTCCCTACGGCGTGACTCTGGGAAGAGGTGCAAACCACTGCCGTAGCATTCGGTCCCCAAACGTAGTAGACTAAGAATATTTTGGCCTCGGTTCCCAAACTGGTGATGATGACAATGACTCCTGAAAGATGTCTGTCCAAGCTTTCAGAGCCCTCCAGAGATGTCTTTAAACAGAGCTTGGATGGGATGTTTTAGTTGTGTGTTCCTGCATGGCAAAGGGGTAGACTATATGGCACTTGGGATCCCTTCGAACTCTGCAATTCTACGATTTTATGATAATCTTGAGAGTCAGCGCGATGTAGTGGTTTGAATGTTGGCCTACGATGCTGGAAATCAGGATTCAGATCCCTCTTTAGCCATGGAAACCCACTAGTTGACCCTGGGTGAGTCACATACTCTCAGCCCCAGAAAACCTCATGATAGATTTTCCTTAGGCTCTCTGGAAATGATTGCAAAGCACACAACAACACAATGATCTAAATTTATGCCCTACCTTTTCCCCAAGGATGTGACTCAAGACGACTTGCAAATTAAAATATTACAATGCAGTTACAGATATACAAAATAGGACAACATTAAGATAGAATTAAACTAGTAACAGTATTAAAACAATTTAAAGGAAACACTTTAAAAGGGATAGAAATTTAAATAATACAGCTCTCTTAAAAGCCCTTTCCTTCCAAACCATCAGTTCTAAATGTTTGTCAGATGAAAGATAGTAAGGAGGGAGCCATCCATGGAGCCAAGGCGATTAAAGCGGTGTCAAACTGCATTAATTGTGCAGTGCAGATGCAGCCTTGCTAGAGCAAAGGTGGACACTTTCAAGTCCTGAGATCGAATCCAGTCC
Organism: Phrynosoma blainvillii; assembly: GCA_026167975.1. Taxonomy (NCBI): domain Eukaryota; kingdom Metazoa; phylum Chordata; class Lepidosauria; order Squamata; family Phrynosomatidae; genus Phrynosoma; species Phrynosoma blainvillii. Next base: position 4,954,940 of record JANUYF010000005.1, read on the forward strand.
TCGGCTGCATCTGCACTGCAGAATGAATGCAGTCTGACACCGCTTTAACTGCCATGGCTCAATGCTATGGAATTGTGGGATTTGTAGTTTGGCGAGACATTTTGGCTTTCTCTGACAGAGTGCTCCGGGGCCACAACGAACTACAGATCCCAGGATTTCATCGCATGGTGCCATGATAGTTAAAGCAGTGCCAACCTGCATTAATTCTGTATTTGGCAGCAGTCTATGTTTGACCCATTGAGTTTCCCTAGAAGGCTGTGTGCCCATCATCATGCTAATAATTATTATTAGTTAATAATTAATAATTATTAATTATTATTAGTTTCCAAGCTTTTGCATAGTTTTTCCCTGCAATTTAAAAGTGACTGTGCTCTAATAGATTACACACACACACATATATATATTTATACACACACACATATATATATAATGAAGCAAGATATTTTGCTTTGTTTTGTTTTTTGGCTAGGGAGGCATTTGGGGCTGGGGAATGCGGAGAGCGTCATTTTGCAAAGAAAGGAAAGGAAAGAGCACATTGTTCTGGCTGCTTGATGAGGGGAGACCTCTGCGGAGGACCAGCCAAAATAAATATTTGCAACCCGGGCCAAGGCTGTTCAAAGCAGGGGCTGCAGGATGTCAGCCAGGGCTCCCGTGGGCAAGGCAAGGCAAGGCAAGGCAAGGCATCCTGGACTCATTCAACAGCTGGAATGAATGCAGATGTTGGTTGCCGCCCATCAGAGAACAACAGAGTTGTCAGTGAATGTTGTTGCTGATGAGGACTTTCTGGTGGTGGCCCCTCAATTCCCATTCCGGATTCTTTCAGCGGCTGCTGCTTTGACTTTGGGTGCATCCTGCACTGTAGAAAATAATGCAGGTTGACATCACTTTAAGTCTTGTAGCTCAATTCTGTGGAACCCTGGGATCTGTAGTTTTACAAAGCCTTTCGCCTTCTCTGCCCCAAGTGTCCTGGTGCCTCACAAAAGCCCACCTCCCAGGATCCTGTAGGATGGAGCCATGGCAGGGAAAGTGGTGTCAAAGTGCATTATTTCTACAGTGCAGATGTATCCCTAGGCAGTTTCTTTTCTCCCTGATAGAAATGCCCTGATGCTGAGATGATGCAGGAGAGGTTGGGGGGAAAGAAGTACGGTGGGCCCTTGGTATCCGCGGGGATTTGGTTCCAGGACCACCACCCCCACCCCCCGTGGATACCCAAATCCTTGGATGCTCAGGTCCCATTAAATACAATGGCACAATGAAATGGTGCCCCTGATATAAAATGGCAACAACAAGATTTACTTTTTGGAATTTGTATTATTTTTTGGGGGGGAACATTTTCAAACCATGGATTATTGAATCCGTAGATAAGGAATCCGTGGATACGGATGGCCGACTGTAGATAAGTCTTAGTTCTCTCAAATTTTGGGCTCCTGTGTAGCAACAGTTTCTGGTTTTGATTTTTATCTTGGGCTCCATCTGCACTGAAGAAATAATGCAGTTTGACACCTCTTTAACTGCCCTGGCTCAATGCTATGGAACTGTGGGATTTGCAGTTTTGTGAGAGATTTAGCTTTCTCTGTCAGAGGGCTCTGGTGCCCCAACAAACTACAAAGCCCAGGATTCCAAAGCATTCAGCCATGGCAAATAAAGCAGTGTCAAAGTGCATTATTTCTGCCATGCAGATGCAGCCTTGGTTATTGTACTGTTGTGCACCCTTCAGGAGTGAGGAGTTTTTTAGCATAGTCCTACCTGGTTTTAGAACTTGGAAATGTTACTTTTTGGGGAGATGCTAAATACCAAAGAGTTTGTTTTCTGAGCAAATTCTGGAATTGTAGAAATGGAAGAGCTCCAGGTCTTACATAATACGTTGTTGCTGTGTGCCTTCATGTGGTTTCCACCTTACGAGGACCCTAAAGTGGAACCTACCATGGGGTTTTCTGAGGCTGAGAGTGTGTGACTCACTCAAAGTAACCCAGTGAGGTTTTTACGGCTAAGCAGGGATCCAAACCCTGGTCTCCAGAGTCGTAGGCCAATGCTCAGACCACTACAGCATGCTGGTTCCTTGCTTCATATGTAACATCAAGTTTATTTGATGTCATAAGTGGAGCAGTATTATTTGTTCTCACCTGGAATATTGCATCAAGTTCTGGGTACCACAATTCAAGAAGGATGCTGAAAAGCTGGAATGCCTCCAGAAAGAGTGACCAACGTGATCCAGGGTTTGGAAACCAAGCCTTAGGAGGAACGCCTTAGGACGCTGGAAATTTTAGCATGGAGAAGAAAAGACTGAGAAGTGACATAATAGCCATATTTAAATATTTGAAAGGATGTAGAAGATGAAGCAGCTTTGTTTTCTGCTGCTCCAGAGACTAGAATGAAAACCAGTGGATTCAAATTGCAAGCAGAGATTCTACCTAAACATTAGGAAGAACTACGGTACTTTACTTTACAATAGAGGGTGATGGAGTTTTTTTCCTTCTTTGGAGTTTTTCCAACAAGAGTTGGATAAGCGTCTTTCATAAGTGCTTTAGGCTAGTCTACACATAAGTGTATTTTGCAAATTGCTGCAATTTTTTGCACATTCACATCAACGTTTAATTGTCTTTACTTTCCTGTGCAAATTCACATCTATTCACCTTCCCTTTGCTGAAAATGCGCAGCTATCCAAATCCATGTGAAGCAGATGGATGGCCACATGTGCAATAATGCACATTTCTGCAGATTTCCGTGGATGCTACGGTAAAAATCCTTTTTCTGCTGAGTTTTTGGAGTTTTTCGGGAGGCCCTAGCCCAAACTCCTCCAAATCGCATGTGGTGGGATCACCTTCTATTCAAATAGAATGAGGAATACAGTCAGCCTTCCATATTTGCGGCTTTGCTTATTCACGAATTTGTGTAATAAGTTCTTTCTAGGAATCTCTAGGTCCTCCAGCGCAACTCTGCTAGAAATTGACCATTGAGTTGTGATGGAAGACCTAGAGATTTCTAGATAAAACATTTCTATGATCAAAGCTCAGTGGATTTTGACCACGGAGTTTCCTAGAGAAGTCTTCTCTCAGATTAAAAAAAAAAATGTTTTTTATTTGTGGTTTTTCCGCTTTCTTGAAGGTCTTGCACCCCTAACCCTAGCGAATGTGGAGGATGGTATTTTAATCATGTAGACAAGCCCTTAGTTGTTTATTCCTGCAAGAGGCCAAACTAGATGGCCTTTGCTGCCCCTTCCAGCTCTTGAGATTCTAGGGGCCCGTTCCCACTATGATTAAAAGTGAACTGCTGATCGCTTTATATGTGCCTCATTCCCATTGTAAACGGTTTCTGATGTGACTGCAATCGTTTGGACTCGCGTTGAATTGAGACAAATGCAAAAACATTGTTCTTTTTGGATGCTCGTCTTTTTTGGCAGTTCTTTTTTAAAAAAGTGATTCAGAAGCGTGTTCAACAAGTGTGAACGACGACGGCTCTGAATCACAGATGGGCAGAGGAGAGCGAGACAGGATAATAATAATAATAATAATAATAATAATAATAGCCTGCCTATTTCCAAAGGGAATCAAAGCGGGTTACAAGCATAAAAAAAGAGAATACAATAAGAAAACAATAATATAGAAGTTGCATAAAAAGCAACCCCCTTCCCAACCCCCAAGTTCCCAACATTAACCAAAACAGTTAAAATATAGAGTAAAATCAATTACAGAATGATCCAAATAAATCGGCAAAAATTTCAGCTAAAACTAGCAGGAGAACATGGGGTGAAGATAGTTATGATCACAAGGTAGAAGTGCCGTTATGTTCGTTATACATGGGGGGAGGGCTACTCTGGGAAGGCCTGTCGGAAGAGATCCGTCTTAAGTGCCTTTAAAAGGCTGTTATGGTGGCAATGTGATGGATCTCCTCCGGCAGGTCATTCCAAAACCTAGGGGCAGCAGTCGAGAAGGCCCTTTGGGTTACTGCAGCCAATCTAGATTTTTTAGGCTGCAGAAGATATTTCCCAGAGGACCTTAGTGTGCGGGGTGAATTGTATGGAAGAAGGATCCAGGCAGGAGCAGGCCAGCCACCGCCACCTATGCCGTACCCGGGCGGGCTGTGTAAGTGGTGGAAGATGGCCTCCCTCCTTTCCACGGAGTCGCTCTTGGGGGGCCCCTCCCACCATATCGGCGTGCTCTCATTGGGCGCTTCAAGGGATGCAGGGGGAAGGCCAACCGCGGTGGCCTCGGAAGTGGAGGCTGTGGCGGCTGGGAGGAAGGCCCCCAAGAGTGGCGCAGGGACGGGAGGGAGGCCAGCAACCGTTGCCTCCGCTGTGCAAGGGAGGCTCTTGGGGCCCTTTCTCCTGGCCACCGCAGGCTCTGCTTCCGAGGCCGCCGCAGTTGGCCTAGCCCCTGCGTCCCCTTAAACTGTTTGGGGGCAATGAGCTTACAGTTGTAAACCACTTAGACATCCCATAGCGCGATATGAAGCGGTATATAAATGAAAATGAAGCTGCTTTGCTTTGCAAAGTGCCCAATGAGACTGTGCTGAGCGAGTGAGCAGGGCTGGTGGGTGGGAGAGCGGCACTGGAGAAGCCGAGCGGGCAGGAGGGCCCCACCACCAAGAGCGGTGCTGGGAAGGTTGGGAGGCCATCTTCCACTACTTACACAGCCCGCCCGGAGGCGATGGAGGCGGTGGTGGCTGGCCTACTTCTGCCTGGATCCTCCGCTGCTGGTGATCTCAACCCTCCATGCTTCTCTGTCTCGGGAGACTCAGCTTCCAGCAGCCGAGCCCCCAGTGGGAACTACATGGATTACCGGTAATAGCAAAATTCGATTCCATAGTGGGAACTATGCAGTGGTCTCAATTGAACCCATGACCCACTGTGAGAGTGATTTGCTAACCAGTTTAAATGTAAGTGGGAATGATCCCTAGGTTTCTGTGAAGTAGTCTACGGCAAAATTTAAATGAGGACAATAATTGAGATGAGGTTGTATTTAGAAGTGAGGGCACAGTGTAGTGTAGATATATGCAGTCAATACACATCCAGAGAGCAATGGATGTGCTTACATATGTTCTCAGATGTGCTTTCTGATAACTCTTGGGATAATCAAAGTAAAGCTAGATATCACATTTCTGTTGATCCCGCCTTTGGTCAAAGCAACACCATTGTGGTGTTAATTACCCATTTGCAAAGGCCAAGAAGTGAATTTTCCAATTGCCGGTGGAAACTTTAGAGGAGGCTTGAACCTTTAGGAACGGAGTGATCATTTCCTATTCTCCTTCCAACATGTGAAGATATGGAACGGTAAGAGTTTTTTCTCAAACCCGAAATTGCTCGGATTTGACTCAGTGCGAAGAGCTGAGTTACACCTAGTTCCAGCTATTGAAATACAGGCAGCCTTTTCTGTCTCACAGGAACTGACCCTTCCATTGTTGGTGGAAGCTGTGATGACATGTACGGATTATTGCTTATTCACTCTTTCCAATGACTTTTCACTTCTTTATTTTTTTAATTTGCTTGATTTTATTATATTTTGCTGAGACTGGAATTCCAATGGGCTGGGACAAACTGATGAGGATACGGTTGGAGGAATCTCACTTTAGCAAAAGAATGTTAGCAATGGAGAAGGATGAGCTGATGTTTTGTCTCCAAGCAAATGATCTACAAAGCGCCAAATATTGTGACTTTACTTAATACGGTACTTTGCGTGTGCATGCAAAGAGGTCTTTCATGGCTTTTGAAGATAGTTGGGCTGGAGAGTTATTTCTTTGAAAGCGAAAAGGGTTAAGACTGGTATATATATGCTCATTCTCCTTTCTTGCTTCCACTGTTATATTACTACTAATACTAATACTGCTACTACAGTTGGCCCTCCACATTTGCAGCTTTGACTTTTCAGAGTTTGATTATTTACAGATTTGATTAATATATTCTCTCTAGGAATCTCTAGGTCCTCCAGTATGACTCTATGGATGACAACAGGCAGAGTCATGGTGGAGGACCTAGAGATTCCTAGAGAAAACACTTCTCTAGGCATTTGTAGCTCCTGCAGTGCAATTTATGGTCACTCCTTGTCCTCTTTGTAGCTGATGCCACAAATATCGTTGTTCTGGAAGAGTTTCTTTCTGACATTTCGCCAGCATCTGTCAGCATCTGTCTGAAGATGCCAGCCACAGATGCTGGCGAAATGTCAGAAAGAAACTCTTCCAGAACATGGCCACACAGCCTGAAAAACCCACAAAAAACTATGGATGCCAGCCATGAAAGTGTTCGACTTCAAATATAGTTGTTGTTTGTTGTTTACCACCCTCAGGTCAATCTCGACGCATGGCGACCCTGTGGATGAGACATCTCCAAGACCCCCTGTCCTCCACTGCTCTGCTCAGGTCCTGCAAATTCATACTGGTGACCTTTTTTATAGAGTCAATCCACCTAGCATATGGCCTTCCTCTCTTTCCGCTTCCCTCCACCTTTGTTAGCATTATTGTTTTCTCCAATGAGTCGTAGCTTCTCATGATGTGCCCAAGTTATGACAGCTTTAGTCTAGTCATCTTGGCTTCCAGAGAGATTTCTGGTTCGATCTACTCTAGGACCCATTGGTTTGTCTTTTTGGCTATCCATGGGATCCTCAACACTCTTCTCCAGCACCACATTATCTCAAATGAATTGATTTTCTTCCTATCTTCTTTCTTAACTGTCCAGCTTTCACATCCACACATGGTAATAGGGAATACAATGGCTTGTATGATTCTGACTTTTCTGCTGAGTTATATATCTTTGCATTTTAGGATCTTTTCTAGTTCTTTCATAGCTGCCCTCCACCTTCTTCGTCTCCTTATGGTTTTTGACTGCAGTCTCTGCTCTGATTAATGTTTGATCCAAGGTATAAGAACTCTTTCACTATTTCTATTTCATCATTTCCTAGGTGGAATTTGTGTAAATTCTCTGTGGTCATTATTTTTGCTTTCTTTACGTTCAACAGTAAGCCTGCCTTTGTACTTTCTTCCTTGATCCTCCTTAGTAGCTGCTCTAGATCTTTGATGTTTTCTGCTAGTAGTATTGTGTCACAAATATAGTCTCTTTGGAATAAGCACAAGGAACGCCTTATCCACATCAGAGGAGATGCCAAAAGACACACTTTGGTCATGCTCCAAAGCTTTGTGTGTGTGTTTGTGTGTGTGAAGTAAGACTTTTTAGAAAAATTCACTGCTAGAGGTATCTTTCATAAGATCAAATGTCAAAACAGGCTCCAGGCTTCTGAGAGAAAGAGAGCTTTCTGTGCTGGGAATTTGATCTTGCCATTCATAGCCAGATGTTTGTGAGCTGGAGAAAAGTCAGGGCTTGGGAAAGTTACTCTCTGAACTGTGACTCCCAAAGTCCTCCCCACAAGCCAGGATGGTGGAGGATTCTGGGGATTGTACTAAAAAAAAGTAAGAATCTCAAGCTGTGGGTAAAGGTTAGGGTTGATAGGTTTTCAGAATGGCAGTAGGAGACCATCAAAATCCATGACATGCAGGGCTGATCATCAGGAAATATCCACTAACAAGTTTGTGCTCTGCTGAAATGCTGCAGGTTGAGTCTCCCTTATCCAAAGTCCATGACACCAGAAGTATGTAGGATTTTTCTTAAATTGGATTTTGGCATATTTGCATAAACATAATGAAATATCTTGGAGATGAGTCCTAAGTCTTAACATGAAACTCATTCATGTTTTGCATACACCTTTATACACATAGCCTGAAGATAATTTTATATACACTTGTGCCTCACCATTTGTGGACTTGCCATTCATGTCCTGCGATCTTTAGTAGATGGCAAGTGCCGAGGGAACAAAATGGCGTGCGCGCAGCCATTAGATCCTTCAATATTTGCGGTATTTTCGATTGGTGGGGGTGGGTGGGTCCGGAACGGATCCCTTGGAAATCAGGAGGGACGAGTGTACAATATTCCTAATAGTTTTGTGCATGAAACAAAATTTGTGTGTACTGAACCATCAGAAAACAAAAGTGTCACTATCTCAGATACCCATGTGGAAAGTTTGGGGTTTTGGAATATTTTGGATTTCATAATTCTGGATAAGGAAGACTCGGTCTGTACCAAGAGGAAGTATTGATTTCAATTAACCTAGTCATGTATTCATCCGTAAAATTAATATATTGCCCACATTCATAAATTACATGATGGACACATTTTTGTCTTTATAAAGAGGCCACACTCAAAATACTGATGATGATGATGATGATGATGATGATGATGATGAGGCATCTTGTTCAATTTGAATAAAAAGCTTTCTGAGCCTCAGGTAGGGGACATCCTTTTAATAAGGGATACTTTATCGTCTTAGAAGTGACAAGCTTTTGGACACTCAAATAAGGGACATCCCTTATGATGAGGGACACCTGGGAACCCAAACAAAAGAACACAAATGAACAGCTCTGCTGGTGTTTGCCCTAAATGATGCAGTGAATCTCAAGCTCTTGTCAGACATTTCCTCCACACAAAGTGGAGGAATCAATGCCACACCTTCTGTCCCTACTTTCCTGTCTCTGGGTGTCTGTGAAGCAGGCCCTATGTATGAGCATCTGCCTACATGTAGAAGCCATTTTGCAGACATCTGTGGTCAGTGTTCAGGCGTAGGGGTGAGGATAAGGGTCAGGCCAGTTGGGGCATGGGTCTTCCCCATGCCCCAGGCACTTTCCTACTGGCGAATAAGCAGATGTAAAGGCACCTTACACGTCTCAGAGCATGTGGAAATGGCATTTGGATGTATTCTCCTGCCATGTGTCGCTGGACATGGGACCTGAACTACAGCAGGTGGGAAGATTGGCACCTGGCATCTCCCAGGTTAGTGTGGCAGTGAATCCTAGTATCCTAAAGTTGGAAAGGACCCCAAGGGCCACCCAGCCCAACTCCCTTCTGCCATGGAGGAATCAAAGCACTCTGGACAAATGGCCATCCAGTCTCTGTTTAGAAACCTCCAAAGAAAGAGACTCCACCACACTCTATGAGGCAGCATAAACCACTGTCAAGCAGGTCTTACCATCAGGGCATTCTCCCTAAGTTTGGGTGGCATCTCTTTTTCTCTAGTTTGCATCCCTTGCTTCGTGTCCTGTTCTTTGGAGCAGCAGAAAACAAGCTTGCTCCTTTGTCTATATGGCATCCCTTCAAATATCAAAATGGTGCTATCATGTCACCGTCTCTTTTTCAGGCTAAACATCCCCAGCTTCCTAAGTCGTTCCTCATAAGACATGGTTTCCAGACCCTTCACCATTTTGGTGGCCCTCCTCTGGACACGCTCCAGTTTCTTAACATCCTTTTTGAATTGTGGTGCCCAGAACTGGATGCAGTGTGAAAGAGGATGGAAAAGATTCGGAAGAGTTATGTTTTTTTTCGGTTGGGTGGGGGGTAGCAATAGAACACAGGAAATTGGGCATGACTTCCTCGAGGCACCATGATGGCCTCCCTTCCCTCTTTCATTCATGGAAGCTCATTCATGAAAAACACACATAATTAAGGGAATGAAAGCCAACTTTGAACTGGGTGCACATTTTCTCAAGCCAATAATTGAATTAAGTAGGATTTTTGCTCTTTTAAAGTCTTTGTTTTTACAGCTGCTCCACCTCCCTTGCTCCTTTATTCATTTCTTCCCCTAGGAATTCGTTCTTGTTCTCTATAACAGATTATTTCAGTGTGGTTATATGCACCCATGTTTCCATATCGGGAATAAATGCACATGTGCCAGATTCCTTCAAGTTGGTATCAACTTGACCCTAAAAGAAATAGGTTCTGGGGGTTTCATGGTAAGATTGGTTCAGAGGAGGTTTGCCATTGATTTCCACTCAAGCTGAGAAAATGTGACTTGTCCAGGGTCACTCAGTAGGTTTCCAAATTCTGATTTGGAGGGGCAGTGCCCATCTGGGAGACCAGGGTTCGAATTCCGCTCAGCCATGGAAACTGACTGGGTGACCTTAGGCAAGTCGTATTCTTTCAGCCTCAGAGGGAGACCCTGGCAAACCCTCCTCTGAACAAATCCTGCCAAGAAAACCCTGTGATAGACTTGCCTTAGAGTCGCTATAAATTGGAAATGACTTGAAGGCACCCAACAACAGCAACAGTCATAGCCTTGCCTCCGCTCTCTGCCTAGATCCCAGAATGTTTGCTTTCAAGATCTATCAAGTCTCCATTAAAAGCAGAGAGATGGGCAGAGCTCCACTCCAGAAATAGGATCTAGGATGGCCATGTTGGCCATAACATCAACAATCCAGAAAACTGGCCCAACCAAAATGGACAATAGACATATTGCAAGCTTTTGAAGCTGTCATACTTGGGCCAACCAAAATCCACAATAGACATATTGCAAGCTATCAAAGCTCCACTGGCTTCTTCATCACTCTTCGAAAGCTTGCAACATGTGTATTGTGCATTTTGATTGGCCCGATAAAGGGATCACTGTTTGGGGGATTTTGGATGTTATTGCATTTTCCAGAAATAGTGTCATTTGGTGTTGACACTTTAGGTGCGAAAATCTTCACTGCCTGGCTCATGCCCTCCTTTTAAATCCTGTTTCTCTCCTTACTTCTGGATATATAATGTGTAACCCACATATCTGGGAGCTGGCCCTCTTAGCATTTCAAGTGGCCAGCCCTTAGTTCCAGCCCATCTGATGATGGAGGGCCATCGGCGACACCGATATAAACAGCTCCAGGAAGCCCCCTTTGCCTCACTTTCTGTAGCATCCTGCTCTCTCTGGCACATCATCCTTGCTCTCCAGCTGTGAACAGATGTGCTGAACAGCAGAACAGACTCTCTCTGGTTTGGTCACTCTGTCCAAAACTGTTCAACTCATCCACTTGGAGGAGAAAGGTAACTCTGCTTGCAAGGTGCCTACAGAAAAGCAGGGGTTCTTTGCCGAGGCTGATTAGACACGGGAATATAGACACTGCAAATTTTTTTGGGGAAAACATAGTTTTATTTTCAGTACCATCTTAGTGTATAAGCCTGTTTACAGCAATAATAATGAGGATGACTATGATGATGATGATGATGATAATAATAATTTTCTTTGCACTAAATTATTTTTTTCCTTGAAATTTGTGCATTAAGGGTGTTTGAAAATTACTATTTTCTTTTTTACCTGCTTAGGGTACAAGCCTATTTACTGTAACAATGACAACAAAGCTGGATAATGGTACATTCACCTTGTTCTTGACATTTGTGTACCGAGGGCATTTTGAAACTTTTTGAAAACTATGCTTTCTTTTCTGCAAAAAAGTCGAGGGTACCAGCCCCCCTTCCCCCCCCCCCAAAAAAACTGGGACTCAGAACGGTTTACAATTTAAAAGAACAGTACAATTAAAAACATGCAAAAGGGATTAGTGATTGGTATTATTAGAAGTAATATTCATATTATTATTTCTGTTCAGGTTTCTTGAAGCTTATACATTAGAGGCATTTTATAAAGTGATTTTGTTCCTTAAAAGGTTTTGAGTTGCCATCTTTTTGTTTTGAAGGGAAAACTAGATGGCATGTCTGTTGTCAGCTTGTGCAATGTATATGTGAAATGTGCGGTCTTCCACTTTTAGTATATTCAGATAATGACAGGTATGTTACAGATGTTTGTAAGATGTGTATTTTTATGTAGGTGTGAATGTGAGAGAGGTATGTGTATGTAAATTACTATACAAATACTGTACAAAAGTGTTTTCCTTGATTGCATCGACAAGTTGGAACATTTCACCTTCCTTGTCAAGGAGCTCTGTGCCCCAGCAAACTACAAATCCCACCAAACTAAAAATCTAGAGGAGGGTGAGATAGATTATCAAAGGTCTGGAGACCAAAAGCCCTATGAAAAATATGGAGCTGGATACGTTTATAGCTTGGCGAAGAGAGGTCTCAGGCTGCTGCCCCATGGCAGAAATGAAGGAGTTTGACACCATTTGAATTTTGGGATTTGTAGTTAGGTGGGGCACCAGAGCTCTCTGACAGAGAAGGCTCAATATCTCACAAAACTACCAATCCCAGAATTGAGCCATGGCAGTTGAAGTGGTGTCAAACTGGATTATGTCTGCAGTATGGATGCACCCAGAGCAGTGACATGATAGCATGTGAAGGGATGCCATGCAGAAGATGGAGACAGCTTGTTTTCTGCTGCTCCAGAGATGATAATGAAAACCAATTTAATTCAAATGACAAAAAGAGAGATTCCATCATTAGGAAGCCTGTTTCAGTGGAATAGACTGACTCAGGAATTTTATGATGTGATTCTGACATAAATGCAGAGACTTTTCTAGTTAAGCAGGTAACTTGTGCATTGAAAAATTAGTGTGCAGGTTGCCATAAGTCAACAGGTGGCTTGAAGACACATATACACACACAATGCAAGTAAAGGCAAATGCAGGGATTTTGAATGTCGTGGGAATATAGATCCTGCCCCCCAACATATAGTCATTTATGTATTTATATATACTGCAGCATTCATATAGAAGATGATGCCTTGCAAGGTGTGTAACACAGAGAAGCCTCTGCTCTCGTGGTGCTTTCAGTTTCTACAGACTGTGAAAACATAGTGGAAGGAGGAGAATGTAGGCAGATGTTATTATACACGCTAAATGTAAGTTTCAAGGGTGAAGATTTGCAGCATTTTGAAAAGGCTGCATCATTAGTTTAAATAGTTTTTAAATGGTCTAGAGAGGGGGAAAATAAAGGATCTTTCTGTTTTACCTGTGACCTTTCTGTAGACAGTTTGCAAAGTAGTTAGCAGTCAAATTGAGTTTTATGTATTAAAAACCATTGGTTAACAAAAATAAAATTAGGGGAGAAACGCAATGATATGCACAGTTCTGTTCCCAGTGTATAACCTGAAGCTAATATGCTGTGTTGATTTTTGATAATCTCCAGTGCACTAGATCACATTTCTCAAGGCGTGGGTTTTCATCATTCTTTGGGCGACATGAGCAAATACACTAACCATATGTTTTGAAAATGCAGCGGCTGTGAGTGATTCCTCTTGCCATTGGATATGGAGTACTTTCCATTGCTGGAGAAGTCAGACCTGGTCTTATTATCTTTGCTTGAAGTCACTCCCAGATTGGATTGCTGTAATACGTTTAACATGGGGCTACAGTCCAGAAGCTTCAGTTGATACAAAATTTATTCATTTCATTTCATTTGTATGCTGCCTTTCTTCCAGGAGGGACCCAAGGTGGCTCACAGATTTAAAAAAACACACAAAAACCAACTTTAAAAATCTCAGTAAAATTTAAAACAATTAAAATCATCTACACACAATATAAAATCACATAAAAATATACAAAAGTTTAAAAGCATAACTAAAACCCACCTGCTCCATAAAAGCCACCCTAATATGAATTATTCTGTGGCTGCTAAAATTTTATCTGGGACCCGGTTACATTAGTCTATGGCCTGATTCCCACCACATTTTAAATCGGTTTGCAAACCAATTTGAAGCGGTTTAAATGACCCTGGTTCGCACTTGAACCAAATCGCCAAAGCATGGAGAGGGGGCCATGCGCTAGACCCATTTAATGTGCATCTTTTTCGATAAATTGATTCCGCGCAAGTGTGAACCAGATGCGGTTCGGAATCGGTTTAAATTTGCCCTTCGGCCGGCTGAAGCAGGTCCGTTTTGAATCGATTCATTCATCAATGTGAACCACAAGTGGGTTATTTTACAGCAAGAAAATGCAGTCGGGGCAAATGTAGTGTGAACCACGCTCCGCTGTCGAACCGATCCATCGATTCGGATCACAAACCGATTCATTTGTAAGTGGGAATCAAGCCCTTGTCGACTTCATTGGTTGCCAGACTGTTTTCAGATTCAATATGCCTTTGACTGGTAAAGCCTTAACAAAGTTGGGTGGAGGATACTGACACTCCCAGAATCCACTAACCAACATATCCATGCGGCTTTTGTGCACTAAAGACCAGTTTCCTATGTCTTTGTGTACTAACGACCATCTTTAAGACTGGACCTGCCACCTCATTTCCATACACAAAGGATTTGTAATTTGAATTGACATCCTCACATATATATGTCTGTATATATATGTCCCTTGCCTCCACTCCACCAAATGCATCTGAGGAAGTAGGCTTACGTTTACGAAAGCTCATGCTGTCAATTTCTTTCTTTCAGTAATCTCAAAGGTGCTGCAAGATCTCTCTATGTACCAACATATCCATGGTGGCTGGAGATTTAGGGAGGTTTCTGAACTCAAACATTTTGAGTTTGAGCTCAGTAAAATATTTTTATGTCCTTCATTTTGGAACCTAGGTGCAGCTAGGCTCCTCACTCCCACTTGTATGCCAGCTTTTATTTTATTTTTCTTTATTTTAAAGTCCCTCCCCCCCAAGAACTTTTAAAACTTGGAAGGATAACTGGATAATCCAAACAGATTTGGAAATAAATGGAATTATAGATGTTTTCTGGTCTGATTTTTTAAAACATACATCTTCCTCTAGCAACTCACCAAATATTCTTGACCTCATGAATAAGTTGAGGGCTGGTTTTGTGCCAGAATTATGCATTTTGATATGGCCCAAGGATTAGTTGAGGGTGCATGTAACAAAGGATGTAAAGGATGAAGGAAAGGAAAATGATGCCAAAGAAGTTGCAAATTTTGAGCGGGCTGTAACTGTTTTTGCTCATCCTACAGGTTGAATGGATGAAGAGGGAACTCTAGTAAATGGTGGCTGTGTGATGTGTTGGGGAGGCAACCAGGTGCGGATGGGGCTAAGAAAATTCACACATGTCAAAAAGGATGAAAAAGGCAAACGCAGAGAAAATGGCGACTACATTAGCAGTGACTATAGCTTTCAACTTTGCCTGATTTTACACAAACGTCTTCTTCAAATCCTTCACTGCCCGATTCCTCTCAGCGCTCCTGTGAGCGGAAGTACCAAAGAGCTGCCACTGCCGCCATTTTCTCACCCAGGCATTTAAAAAAAGAATAAAAAGCGGTGCAATGGTGAAGAAAGCAAAAAGGGTTAATGCTTCTTTTAGGTTCTCCTGGGACGGACTAAGTTCTCAACTTTTGCCATTCTGCACAGAGAAAGGGATAGTTCCTTTCTTTATAAGAGTTAAAATACAGTACTTACATTGACCTATGGATAAGTCAACCCAGGTCAATTTTTACAGTAAATTTTCTGGACTTATACATGAAAACATACCTTATACCTTCTTCCAATAACTTACATATTGCCAGCTCCTGACTATCCCAGTCACTTTTATCCCAAGGAGAGAGAAGATGATGTGATTGAAGACAAAACCTTTGTCTTGCAATGACATCTGGAATTTTATGCGGCAATCCACTTCCCAAAGGGCCATGTCTTCCATTAGTTACCCTCATGTTTTCACGCCATTATTCCACCTCTTTTCTTACCAGGAAAAAAAAAAGTGAAGAAGGAAAAGATTAAATGGTCATAGGATGATATTTGATTTGTAGTCTTTCTGGTAACAACCAAGAGCTTTCCTTGAAAGCAGGGTTTTGTTTTGTTACTTTTGGTCTAAAGCTTGAACTTATAAGTAACTTGTTATAGAAGGATGGACCATATAGCCAAGTATTTTAATCTGTACTGATGCATAAATCTAGAAAAAGGTTTTGGGACAATCCTAGCTTGGGGTGATCCCTTTGGAATGAGAGAGCAAGAAAAACTTTTAATGTATCTATTGTCAGGCCACAAGGTGAGGCAGGTAGAGCACCTTCACTTTAATGGGTTGCAGACAAAGCAGGGGGAAAGCTCCAGTCTTGGACTATAACTCCCCAAATCCCTTTGCTATACTAGCTTGGGGCACCGTAGGATTTGAAGCTCCACAAACAATAACTCTACCAGATGCTCAGGCCTGTTGTAGAGATGGTGGATTGTCTCTTGGATGTAGAAGATGGTCTACCTGCCCCGAATAATGCCAGATGTTAGAGATCTGGCTTGTTTAAGCAACCCACAGGTGCTTTGGGGAGCCCACCCATTCTTCTTGGCTTTACTCCTCTTTGTGTGAAAAGCCTGAAAACTGTGCCCTAGGACACACATTGCAACACCTGGCCAGAAGTGCTTGTTTTACCGTGTCTGCAGGCGTGCAAAAGGCCAGGGACCAGAAGGAGCATCCTTCCTCTCTGAAATCCTACCTTCTGAAAGCACCGGCTTCCATTTCCCGTTGGAGATCTTTCTATTGTTTTGTTCTTTTCATTTTTCTGCTTCCTTCACTTTTTCCCAGGGATTCTCTAGCTTCCTGCTCCAACTCCTGACCCTTTGCCACAGCCCACAGGTGCTGAAGATGCCCTTCTCCTGGGAGCAGTTTTTAAACAATGCCAAACTGGCTCCTCTCTTTTCCCATGGATCTTTCTTTCTTTCTTTCTCTCTTTCCTTTTCCTCCCTTCTCGCTATTAAAACTCACCCCCCCTTGAACTCTAAATGGAGCTCTTTTTGCATGCCTGGTGGAAAGGATCAGTGGCTACTTTTGGTGGATTTTGGCAAGATCCCCATAACAGGGAGTTCCATTTCCTTCCATGTGGAAGGGGGTTCCACCCTCCAGATTTCAGCCCTATTTCCTACATGTATGAAAAAAGAAAGAAAAAGGAAGAAACTGTCTTTCTGTTATGAAGGTGGGTAATTCATGCAGAGAAGAACCCAAGTCAACCCTTATTCTATCAGCCATGTAGTGGGTAGAATTCTCTGGATGATTACAGGGGTTCCCAAACTTTGGTCCTCCAAGTATTTTGGACTTTGGCTCCCAGGAGCCCCAGTCAGCTTGGCCAACAGTCAGGAATTCTGGGAACTGACATCCAAAAGATCTGGAGGACTAATGCTTGGGAACCACTGATTTGGAATCATAGAATTGTAGAGTTAGAAGAGACCCCAAGGGCCATCCAGTCCAACCCCCTGCCATGCAGGAACTTAAAATCAAAGCATACCCAACAGATGGCCATCCAGCCTCTGTTTAAAAACCTCCAAAGAAGGAGACTCCATCACTCTCCAAGGGAGTGTGTTCCTCTGTAAAACAGTTTTTCCTGCCAGGAAATTCTTCCTAATGTTTAGGTGGAATCTCTTTTCCTGTAGTTTGCATCCATTGCTCCATGGCCTATTCTCTGGAGCAGCAGAAAACAAGTTTGCTCTATCCTCAGTATGACACCCCATTCAAATACTTAAACAGAGCTATCATGTCACTCCTTAACCATCTCTTCTCCAGGCTAGACATACCCAGCTCCCTAAGTCGCTCCTTATAGGGCATGGTTTCCAGACCCTTCACAATTTTGGTTGCCCTCCTTTGTACACGCTCTGAACAAAAAGGATGTTGAGAAGCTGCTCAGCATCCTTTTTGAATTGTGGTGCCCAGAACTGGACACAGTATTCCAGGTGAGGTCTCACCAAAGCAGAATAGAGCAGCGCTATTACTTCCCTTGACCTACACTATACACTCGTCCCTCCACATTTGTGGCTTTCACTTTTGCAGATTATTAATCTCTAGGTCCTCCAATGCAACTCTATGTTCAACTTTAACCAAAAGTTGTACTGAAGGACCTAGAGATTCCTAGAGAGAACGCTCCGCTAGGCATTTGTAGCTCCTCCAGCGGAACTCTATGTCAATGTCTGGCAGAAGTCGACCACAGAGTTGCACTGGAGGACCTAGATATTCCTACAGAGGTGTTCTCTCAGGTAAAAGCATATAGTGTTTTTATTATTTGCAGTTTTTTCACAGGGATCCTGTGCCCTTAACGCCAGCAAATGTGGAGGAACGAGTGTACTTCCATTGATACAACCTAGAACCACATTGGCCTTTTTAGCTGCCGCATCACACTGTTGACTCATCTTGTGGTCCAAAAGGGCCTCCTAGATCCCTTTCACATGTCATCTTGTTAAGCCAAGTGTCTCCCATCCTATGTTTGTGCATTTCACTTTTTTCTGTCTAAATGCAGTACCTTATATTTCTCCGCCTAATCTACATGTGTGATGTGTACATGCCATAATGTGTAATTTCCAAAAACGTGCTAAAATACATCTGTCCATATATATATATATCTGTTCTTCCCTCCTTCCTTAAATATTTCTATATATTTTTTTCACAACTGCCTCAGGAAAAGGAAGAATGGGAAAGCAGGGAGGGGATGAAGGAACCCGGCTGCACCTCTGAGACCGACTGGTTTCTAGTCTGGCTTTGAGACTAACAGGAAAGGGAAGCCAATGGAAAAAGGAACTAATTACTTGACGAGATCTTTATGAGAGGCCTGCTGACATTTTATTCTGGCTGTGCTGTTTTTGGAGAGGGAACAGACAAAAAGAGCGGCGGTGGCAGCAGCGAGGGGAAACTTCGAGAGGGTGTGCTGGCCACCCGCCTTTCGGTGTCTTTATTTTTCTTTGCTAGTCGGAGTGAAGGAACAAGGCAAAGCTCTTCTCTCTGTTTCTGGAAAGAAATTTTTGGATGGTTAGCATTGCAGAGGAGAATAAGGCATCGCACTGGGTTCCAAAGAATCAGCTGAATCTACACCGGCTAAGGTCCAAACCACACTGCAGAAATAATCCAGTTTGAGACTGCTTTAACTACCCTGGCTGAATGCTTGGGAATTTTGGGATCTGTAGTTTTGTGAAACATTTAGCCTTCTCTGTCAAGAGAGCTCTGGTGCCAGGATAAACCACAAATTGCAGGATTCCCTAGCACTGAGCCAGGGCAGTTAAAGCAGTCTCAGACTGGATTATTTCTGCCATGTGTTTTGGACCTACGTAATGTGTCCTTACCTTGATCCCAGGGCTAGTCTACGCATTAGTGTATTATGCGAATTGCTGTGGCTTTTCACGCACTTGCAACTGTGTTAAATTGTCTTCACATTTTTGCACATATTTGCATCTATTCTCCCTCTCTCTGCCAAAAATGTGCAGCCATCTAAATCCACGCAAAGCAAACAGATGGCCATACGTTCAATAATGTGCATCCTTGTGGATACTCCAGTAAAACTGCAAACCCTTTTTTTCCTGGAGTTTAAGCAGTCCCCTTATGCAAAAGGCCCACACTCCTGCGAATTTTGTGCAGCCAGATTGTATTCTAATCGACTCAAAGGAGGAGTATTTAGACAAGTCCCCAGTCCTGTTGGGAGACATGATGTTCCTCTCCTTCCAGTGTAGAAAGACTTCTTTTCAATGTCTTAGGACTTTAAAGTGGTTTGGGGGGAAAATGTCCAATTTATTCCAGATGTTTTGGTGAAGAACCGGTTTTAAAAATGGGATTACGCTGGAATGAATAATCCTGTTTTTCCTTCTTAGCCTCAGACTGGAGACACTGTTATATTGGCCAGCAATGAGGACACTTTTTTTGGCTGGGCTGGAAAGGTTTCTGTTATTGCAAAATATCTCAGGAGAGAGAGAAGGAGATTCCAGTTGAATGTCATGGCATGGGCAGGGACAAAATCGGTGAGCCCAAAGCAAGGAAGGTGGACCCAGAAGAAGCTATTCTTATTAATTTGGATGTTTTCTTCATCTAGTGTAAAAAGCAGAGCTCAGTTCCATTATGCAGCTGTAGACATTACATTAGATGAACATGCACCAGGGAACCTTGCTCAGAGATATCCTTCAACATTTCTGCAATCTCTCCATCTTGTAGCATTGGTTGCCACTCCCCAGCCTCAAAAGAAAACCCAGTTGGTAAAATGAACTGAGAAGCTTATTCTTTTCCCAGCTTTGATGGTAATCTCCAGAAGATCTAGTCCTTGTCATTCTCATCCCAAAAGGCCACAAGGAATCAAACAAAACTCAACATAGTAGAGGACGATTGTGTAAGAAAGCACCATTCCTGACTCCCAGGTCATCATCCAGTGATTCCCAAACTTTGGTCCTCCAAGTGTTTCGGACTTCACAACTCCTGGCGAGTCAGGAATTCTGGGAGCCAAAGTCCAAAACATCTGGAGGACCCAAGTTTGGGAACCACTGTGTTATACAAATGCAGGGCTAGCCATGTTGACCATGAGAGAAATTCCACAGTTTGTATTGTTAGGTGAGGCAGCCTTGTGTGCAATTCAGAATTTCAAGTGTCAGGGCTCACTCAGTGTCATGGAACATTTTTAAAAACCAGAAAATGAGCAGGACATCATCACAGAATTAATCCCTGCTTATCCAGAAAACCTCAACCTCAAACAAACAGGGCATAGTGAGTCGAGGGCCGCATCATAAGAGAGTCTTTGTATTTGGCTTGGCGATAGAAGAGTCATATGAGTTGGCAGGAGGGCTTCCACCAAGAATTGAAGGATCCCTTCAAGTTCAGAATCTGTATGTAACTCAAGGGATGGGATCTAGGGGTCCACAGATGACACCTCAAAGGTCATGCATGGAGTGGCAGAAGATAAGATGCCCATGCATTGACCAGGGCTGATATGCCAATGATGTATTCAAGTCTTTTTCTCCAAGTCTCAAGTCATGTCTCAGGTCTCTGCCTTCACGTCTCAAGTCCTTGCAAGATACTTCCAAGTCTCAAGTTGAGTCTCAACTCTGGGAGCCCATTTTAATAGAAAATAAAAAAAAAAGCTGCCAGTGGTGGGGCAGGCTGGAGTTTCAATAACTAGAAAACCCAGAAGCCATGCACAAAAGGGAGCAGCAAATGCATTAGGCAACAGGTTTGAGGTGGAAGGATCCTTCTAAGGCTTTTCAAAATGCAGTTTGAAACCAGTTTAAGTGCTGTAGCTCCATCCTATGCAGTCCTGGGTTTTTGTGAGGCACCAGCCCTCTTTGGCAGAGAAGGCCAAAGACCTTGTAAAGCTTACAAATCCCAGGA
Source organism: Phrynosoma blainvillii (assembly GCA_026167975.1). Lineage (NCBI taxonomy): Eukaryota > Metazoa > Chordata > Lepidosauria > Squamata > Phrynosomatidae > Phrynosoma > Phrynosoma blainvillii. Next base: position 4,975,672 of record JANUYF010000005.1, read on the forward strand.
TTCCATAGGATGGAGCTACATCAGTGAAAGTGGTGTCAAACTGCGTTATTTCTATAGTGCAGGTGTACCCTTGGAGGAGCTCATCAGAATAAGGGCTTTAGAACAACTTTTAAAGTTTTAAAAGCAACAGCGTTTAAGTCTAGCACCGCTCGGTGTGTCATTTTGTGACGTCTGAGGATCTTAATCTAACTTCCCCCCCTTTTTCCCTCTTTCTTCTTGTGCTACTGGAGTTGTATTGAAGGCAGAAGCCAGTCCTGTAAAATGAAAACTCTAGCTGATACTAGAAATGGAGACATCCCACATATCCAGTGCCTAGATCCAAAAACCTAGGTCCAAAACACACTGCAGAAATAATCCATAGTGAGCATCCAAGTGTTTCCGTCCCTCTTCCTCCTTCTTAGAGCTGTTGACCTTCTGGGTGAAGGCTTCTTATCTAAACTAACCCACCAGTGTTTTTCTGCTAAGGCTTCCCAGTTTATCTTTACAACACATAGTTAGTTGCCCGCTAGACCAAACATTTGTGTTATCTATCGTTTTTTGTGGGGTTTTTTGGGCTGTGTGGCCATGTCCTAGAAGAGTTTCTTTCTGACGTTTCGCCAGCATCTGTGGCTGGCATCTTCAGAGAAAAAAGAAGATGATGCCAGCCACATATGCTGGCGAAACGTCAGAAAGAAACTCTTCTAGGACATGGCCACACAGCCCAAAAAACCCACAAAAAACTATGGATGCCGGCCATGAAAGCCTGCAACTTCACATTTGTGTTATCTTTATAGCCTCTCTGCTATTTTGGATCACTCAGTGTACAAATGCTTGAAATGAAAGTGTCTGAGAAGTTTTTGTTTTGCAGTTCTGTTTTGTCCTCTTCTGTGCATATAGATGGTTGGTGCTTTAGCAAAACTTCCCCCTTCCCAAAAAAGCCCCAAACTTTTCTCATTTACACAGCAGGGCCTTTCATGTGTGAGGGGTGTTATACCCCTATAGACTGATACCAATATTCCCCCCCCCCCCATAGGCACAGATCAATAAATACCATGGGGTATCATTTGCATTTAAGACAGAATTTCTCCCAAAAGATGAATCCAAATCTGAAAAAAAGTTGGAAATCACTAAGATAGAACTGGTCTACCTGTATTATATGAATTGCTGCAGATTTTTCCACATTTGCATCTTCACTTTCTTGCACAAATTTGCATGCCCTATGTCTGCTGAAAATGTGCAGCCATGCAAATAATAATAATAATAATAATAATTATAATAATTATAATAATCCCGTCCCTCTGCGAAATGCAACCGGAGCGGCTTACAACATTAAAACATACATTTCATATCCCACAATCCCACCCACCCCTTAAAATACTATTAAACAATGACAATTTAAAAGCACACTTAAAATAATGCTACAAATAAACAAATAAACAAAATCCATTCCGTTGCTACCTGAGGCTGAGAGAATGTGACTTGCCCAAGGTCATCCAGTGGGTTTCATGGCTGACCTGGGAATCGAACTCTGGTCTCCAAAGTCATAGTCCAACATTCAAACCACTTCACCATGCTACATTCAAAATAAGAGCAACATAAACCTTCATCATATTGGTATGGAGCTCCATACAAGCTTGGATACGTTTATGCATCTCTTTTCATTTTCGAAATCTACCGAAGAGATTTCCCTTGGATTTTTGGGACCTAAAGAATTTGAAGATGTAGGTCTCCCAACAAAGCATTTACTACCATGTGTGTGTGTATGTGTTCATTTGCACGTGTCTGTGCAGAGATCACAATTGCTCTTGTGTTTAAGAGCGAAGGTGCTCCTGAGACAATATGTCCAGGAAGAGGCGAGTTCAGGAAACGTCAGCAGTTGTTTAAGGAAGAGATGCTGCAAATCTCCTGCATGAATGTTTACATCTGGGGGGAATAAACCCTCTGTTTAAAAACTATAAGAGAACATGGCATTGATGATAATAATGTCGACCTTGATAAAGGGCTGTAACCACAAATTGCAACCCAACAGCTGTGGTTATGAGCTTCCCGTTGCCCAAAATAGCTGTTGCTATTTGCTCATTCCTGCATTCTTTGAATCTGGACTACCTATAAAATCAGAGAGTTGAAAGGGAACCCAAGGGTGATCTAATCCAACCCCTTTTCATGCAGGAATCCATGGTTAAAGCAGGCTTGAGGGGTGGCCATCCAGCCTTTGCATTAAAAACCTCCAACAATGAGTCCACACCTTTCAAGATGGTCTGTTGCAATGTTTTGGACTTCAGCTCCCAGAATTCCTGACTGTTGGCCAAGTTGGCTAGGGCTTCTGGGAGTTGACGTCCAAAACACCTGGAGGACCAAAGTTTGGGAATCACCAGTCTGTTGCGTGGTCAAACTGCTGCCATGGTCCAAAAGTTCCTCCATGTTGTTGGACAGCAACTCCCCGCATTCCTAACCATTGTCTCTGCTGCCTGCTGGGAGTTGCAATCCGACAATATCTGGATGGGCTGCATAAGTGCCACCCCAGATTTATAGCTTGCAGCCTAGATTTGCACGGTTTTTGTTTTTGCTGCCGCATTATACTGTTGGCTCTTTTTAAACTTGTGATCTGCCATGATGTCTTTTCTCAGCAACCTTCCAAGTTGCTTCTCACTAGATCTTGCAAACATTACTGTTTGGGGTATATAGCTCCCAGAAGCCCTCATTCAACATGGGGGATGCTGGGAGTTGTAATCCAAAGAAGTAATAATGTTCCCTGTGCTTATCGTCTCACATTTCCTCCCGTTTGGACACAGACACAGAGTGGGCCCTTGGTATCTGTAGGATTTAGTTCCAGAACCCCCTCGTGGATACCAAAATCCATGGCTGCTCAAGTCCCATTGTATACAATGGCATAGTAAAATGGTATCCCTTACATAAAATGGTAAAATCAAGGTTTGCTTTTGGGATTTTGTAATATATATATATATATATATATATATATTCAAGCCATGAATGGTTGAATCTGTGGATGCGGAATCCGTGGCTATGGAGGGCCCATTGTATACAGACCATAAATTGGATTCGGACCTTGTTTCTGCAGACAGAAGGATCTCACTCCAAAGAAAATGTCTCCACCCAAATTTTTGTGATCTTTCCTTCATCACACCTCACCTCAACCACTGGGATCCTCTGGATGGCCATCTGTCGGGGATGCTTTGATTGGGAGTTCCTGCATGGCAGGGGGTTGGATTGGATGGCCCTTGTGGTCTCTTCCAACTCTATGATTCTATGATTCTGTGACCTTTCTTTAGAGTTAGCATGGAAGGATTTAGAGGTGCCTGGAAGAATTGCTGTAAAGATGAAGGGAGTCTCCTCCTTCCATCCCATTCCTTGAGACAGTGGAGTGTCCAAGATGCTCAGCTACGCAGAATCAAATCTCTATTCAGCACCGGCAAATATCCCCAGACAAGCACTCTATATTCAACTTTAATCTTGCTATGTGTAGTACGATAGAGATATTGATCCTGGCCTATCTTATAAGGGCCAGACTTCTAAGGCCGTAAGATGGTGAATCAGCTCTGGGCTTTATTTCAAACATTAAAGGCACTGTCCAGGGTGCTGAAAGCTATCGGCTGCAGGCTGAGTCTCCCTTATCTGGAATTCCCAAATCTGAAATACTCCAAAATCCAAGACCTTTTTTCATGGGTGGCTGAGATAGTGACACCTTTGCTTTCTGATAGCTCACTGTGAACAAACTTCGGTTCATGCACAAAATGTATTAAAAACACTGTGTATAAAATGACCTTCAGGCAATCTGTCAAACTCCAAAATCCAGAACTGGTTCTGGTGAACAGTATATGAAACACAAACAAATGTCACATTTAGACTTGAGCCCCATCTCCAAGATATCTAATTTCACCTATGTAAATATTATAAAATCTGGAAAAAAAAATCCAAAAGTTCTGGTCCCAAGCATTTTGGATAAGAGAGATTCAATCTGTAGTTAACGAAAACAAAGTTATTTTCCCATTCCTTTCCATTCTTTTTGAGGCAGAGATTTAGGAAAGGGGTTGAAACAAATCCTGTTGAGATTTCCTTTGAAAGTAACTTTTTCAAATTCACAAGAAAGTCTTGTTTCTTACGACACCAGTTTCTCTCCAACTTGTTACATTAGCTTTGAAATTGCCATTTTATCATACCTTTGTTGCAGAAAGGCAACTGATTCTGGGGAAAATGAAGTTACATGCAATTCATTACGTCTGGGTTCCAAACCTCTTCCAAATCTCACGCTGTTTTCAGAGACAATGTTCCCGATCCAACGATCTGCTTGGCTGTTTTTATAAGCAAAATGGTGGGCTAGGCTGATCCCTGATCTGACCCAGCAAAACAGTCCTACAGATGTTTCCATCACAAAAATTTTATGGCACACCTATTTATCAGCGTATGGGGTGGAAGGTGACCCAGAAACAGTTGCGGCTGGAGGTGCCCACATAAATGGTGCAAATGAATCCATTTTGGGTTGTAATCCAGACTTTAAAGGAGCTGTCCAAGTGTTCATGGAATCCTAGAATCCTAGAGTTGGAAGAGACCCCCAAAGGCCATCCAGTCCAACCCCCATTCTGCCATGCAGGAACTCAAAATCAAAGCATCCCCAACAGATGGCCATCCAGCCTCTGTTTAAAGACCTCCAAGACCCTATCTGCTCCACAAATGGAGTCAGCACCTTGGATTCGGACTAAAAATTAAACATTAAAATTCAGACTAGACTTCAGAACGGATTCATAACATGGGAATAAATAGCTGCAACTGCTCCAGACCTCTGGCTTCTTACCTTCCTATCCAAAGTGGTAACAACCATTGGCTGAAAATCTCAGTGTTTCTTCCTAGACTGTCTGTGCAGGACCTTTTCCTAAATAAACATCTGGATCTCTTATTCTTTTCCTTTTTACAGTCTTCTTTATCTCTGTGGCTTCCTCCCTTCCGTGCATTTATTCTCTTTCGTTGTAAATTGTCTTGCACGGATTCCGATTTTAGCAACTATTGTCTCCTGGGATGGAACTCCTGTTTCTTTTGAAATCCGAATGCCACAAACCTCCTGGAGATTCTATTAAATTTTGGACTCAGCCCAGCAAGCCAATTTCAGCACTTTGTACAATTGTTCTTGCTTTTCAGTAGAGAAGATGTGCAATAGGTTTTAGTTAATATTTCTCCCTCTTCTTCACTGCTGAAAAATATCAGACCCGTATAGAGAGCCCATGTGGTGTAGTGCTTTGAGTGTTGGACTACAACTCTGGAGAACAGGGTTCGAATCTCCACTCGGCCATGAAACCCACTGGGTGACCCTGGACAAGTCACACTCTCTCAGCCTCAGGGGATAGCCATGGCAAACCCTCTCTGAAGACATTTGCCAAGAAAACCCCATGATAGACCCAGCTTTGGGTCGCCATAAGTCAGAAATGACTTGAAGGCACACAACACCAATATTGGAGCCTAGCTTTCTATTATTTAGTTATTTGTTCAAATATTTACTAACCCACCTCCGCAATATGGCCAGCATCACATAGTGGATTGTTTGGTCCAGGATTTTAATCTCCACTCAGTCAAGGAAACCCACTGAGTGACCTTGCTAAAGTCACACTCTCTCAGCTTTAGAGGAAGGCAGTTGGAAACCTCCTCTGGTTAATAAGTCTTGCCAAAGAAACACTAGTATATGGTTGCCCTTAATCGTGGCAGGGTGGTTTTCTAGGGGTGTGTGTTTTAGTTATGTTTTAATTGTCGGTATGTTAATTTTGTATTGCTTCAATTAGATGATGTTAACTGTTTAATTTTTTTACTGTAAAGTTTTCAAAAATGTTTTTATTTTGTGAGCTGCCTTGGGTCCCTTTTTTCGGGGAGAAAGGTGGCATAAAAATGAAAATAAATAAATAAATCAGAGTCAACGTGAAAGCACCTAACACCAAATCCGTCTAAAATTGTGGAGTACCTGTTGTTTGGTGCTGTTGTTATGTGCTCCCAAGTCATCTTTGATTTGTGGCAACCCAGTAAATGAGAACAGGGAGGGAAGCTAGCCAGACCTTCTGTGGGAGGGAGTTCCACAGTCACAGAAGTTGGAATCAAAGTATGCGTATATGTAGGCATAGTCTTCTTCCCCAGTGCTTTTGAGGTGTCAACCATTACAATGTGTTGGAATGCTTCCCCCCTCTTCCCACTGCTTTGTGTGCCTTCCAGTGACCGATCACAAAACAAAGCACGCTAAATGCAGGATACAGAGGTGACGAAAGCCACGCGCTATGAAACAAATAGATTTGATTGGCAAAGTGGAAATTTTTGCATGAACTTTTCCTTTAGTTCCAGAAACGTAGCCATTAAACACACACCCCGAGAGAGAGAGAATTTCAGAAATCCTTAAGCTGAATTTTGATTTTGTTTAGCAGGTTAATTGAGTCATCTCTCAGCCATTGTTTTTGTATGGATGTACTCCTGCCTGGCCTGAAATTGTAGATAAACTTCATTGCCTTTAAATCCAGAGATGGCTTTACTTCCCCGGGGCATCTAGTGTTTCTTTTTTCTCTCAAAGGCTTCCAGCCAGTTCTCTGGCCATGTGCTTCCCAGATGTTTCTCATTAGTCATGCTTTCCTTCTACTCCATCCAGTTACTGAATGCCCCACAAAGCTGCTCTTAACTTTCACCCAACAAAGGGAACGTGCAAAATGCAGCAACGGGAACCAGAACAATTTTTTTTTCTTTAGTGAAGTTTAAGAGAGTGTCTTTTTAAACTTTCCCCTTTTCTTTTGCAAAATCCTTGCTTATTTAGCTCTTTCCACACAGGATACTACATTCAAAGACTCCATTGAGAGCGAACGCTGGAATTCCTTCCTGTGAAACCTTTGTTTAAATGCTGTTTTCTTTCTTTCTTTTTTTTCCCCTATAAAGGGAAAATGTGCCTTTGCTTTTAGCGGGGCAGATGGGTAGTTGTTTCATGGTCAGAAAGGAGGAGTCCGGCAGGATGCATTTAAAAGTTTGCTCAGAAGTCGCTCTTAGAGTGTTAGTTTTGTGACACATCGTTTTCATGGAGAGGTATGCTTTTTTCCCAACCATGAAGAGGCAATAGTTGCGGGAAAACGTCCATGGGAACACTTGCTTGGCAAAGGAAGCCTATGCCTGGAACATCATGTCTCTGTGAGTAGCTGATGTGCATCAGTTTCTCCTTATTTTCCTATCTTGTGTAGGACGCAGCGTGATTCGGAAGAGAATTGAAGGAAGTGTATATGGAAGGGATGAATGAATTTGAAAAAAATGAGCGTTAGGGTATACCGTGCATTTACTATCCCTCTGAGGAATATTCTGCTGCCTTGGAGTGTGATGGAGTCCCCTTCTTTGGTTGGAGGGCCATCTTTGAGGAGTACTTTACAACTTCGGGGTGTAGTTTTTGGGAAGAGGGAGGAATGAGAGCCTGACACCCCAAATAGGAATCCTGCCCTCCAAATGACATTTTCCTTCACTCCCCAAATTTCTAGTATCTTAAAACTTTGGAGACCTAGCTGGGTTAGTTTGGAATAGCAGTTTGCAAAGGGAACTTTAAAGACATAGCTGCGTTAGTCTGGAAAATCAGTATGCAAAAGGCTCTTGCAACACCTTTGAGACTCACTGAAAGACAGAAGTTGGTAGCATGAGCCTTTGTAGATTTGTAGACAAAGGCATCTGGGGAAGTAGGTTCAAGCCTATGAAAGCTCATGCTTCTATCTTTCAGTATGTAGAGAGATTTTGTAACATCTTTGAGACTCACTGAAAGAAAGAAGCTGGCAGCATGGGCTTTCATAGACCTCAGTCTACTTCCTCAGATGAAATAGTATGTAGAGAGATCTTTTTGCATCTTTGAGGCTAACTGAAAGAAAGAATCTGGAAGCATGAGCTTTCCTAGATTTGAGTCTGTTTCCTCAGATGCGTTTGGTCCCTGTCTTCTATCTTTCAGTTAGTCTCAAAGGTGCTGCAAGAGGAATATTGAATCACTTTTTAGATTAACTGTGCAAAAGACGTTATAGCATAAGCTTTTGTAGCATAAGCTTTTGTAGACTTGGTCTACTCCCTGAGATGCATGGAGTGGACCTGTGCATTTCCATCCATCAGAGGAAGTAGACCAAGTCCGCGAAAGATTCTGCTATCCTTTTGTTTGCACAGTTAGCCTGAAAAATACTACTAGATTCCATTGCATATTAAAAATCTCAGTTGAGCTTAGGCAGCCAAAAAGAAAAGCGGCAGACAAAGTCACCCAGGGAATGCAAACACAGCAAACGGGGGACTTCTAGGCGTGGATGATTATTAGCATCTTCCTTTCTGAAATGCTAGAAATTTGGGCACTGAAGGACAATTTCACTGGGGGAGTCAAAATTCTCATTTGGAAGGGCAATGCCCTCATTTTACCCAATCACCCCCAGCGACACTTTCAGCATTTACAATTGGTTTTCCGTTTTTGCGGGGGATCTGTTCCGGACACCTGCGAAATGGAGATTAGCAAATATTCAAGCCCCATAGGGTTGAATGGGGTGCGCCCCATTGATTTAAACAGAGGTCGCCCCTCTGTGAATATGTAAAATCGTGGTCTTGAAGTCCGTGAGAATGGAGGGGCGACTGTAGTTGTGTATTCTTGCACAGCAGGGAGTTGGACTAGATATCCCTTGCCTTGTCTGTGTGTGGTTGTGTGTGAGTGTGCGTGTAAGATGGAGACCTGAATGGTGGAATTTGCACAACCAAGGAGACGGAGAGCTCATTCCCACTAGGATTTAAGCGATTTGCTGATCGCTGTATATGTGCCTGGTCCCCATTGGGAACAGTGGTTTCCGATGCAACTGCGATCGTTCTGACTCACTTTGAAGCGAGACAAATCCAAAAGAAGCGCACTTGTTGAAGAGTAGTTTTTGGGCGGTTCTTTTGAAAATGGTCAGTTAGCAAGTGTGTTCAGCAAGTGGGAACAACGGACCAGAATCGTACCAAACTGGAGGGGAGGGACTCATGGAAGAAGGTTGGGAGAGGGTGCAACCCATCCCCTCCTTGGTTTTTGGGAAATCTGCCATTTTCCCCCTCTCTTTTCCCAGGGCCTGTCCTACATTCCAACCTTCTGCCCAGGAGGAATTCCAAAACGTCTTCCTTTCTGAGCATGACTAAGAAGCATGAATTTATATGCATGTTTTTAGCTTGTGTGTGTGTGTGTGTGTGTGTGTGTGTGTGTGATGTCCCCCATTTTTTGCTGGGAAGTCCTCCATTTGGCTTTCAGCTATTATTTTGGTCACGTCCTACTTACTTAGGGGGGTTGCAGACTACCAGAAATAGTGTGAATTCAGTCCACTTTTAGGGTTAGGGTTAGTGCTAGGGAATCATGGGAACTGTTATTTTTCTGAGACATTGAGCCTTCTCTGTCAGACAACTCTGATGCCACAATAAAATACAGTTCCCATGGTTCCCTAACTCTAACCCTAACCCTAAAAGAGGACTGAATTCACACTATTTCTGGCAGTCTGCAACCCCCCTTACTCCCCTGAATGTCCTCCATTCTGAGCATCACTTAGAGAATGGAGGACATTCAGGGGAGCTTTGGACTTTGGTTTTGAAATGTCCTCCATTTTGAGCAGGACTAAGAGGCATGCATTGACATTCCTAGCAGTGTTTTGGGGTTTGATTTGGGGATGTCTTCCATATATATATTTTTCCCTGGACAATTCGCCATTTTGGGGGGTGCTTGGTCCTCCCAGCCCTCCTTTCCCTATTCTCCCTCCTTCCTTGTGTCGCCAATGACGTGTAGATGTGCACCATATGATCGACATTAAAAAAAAGAGTGGGATGGAGCGCCAAGTGGGAATGACAATTGTGTCAAAAAAGACACAAATGCAAGGAAATAATTTGTGGGAACTACGCATTGACCTGGTGTCAATGCGACTCACAAACTGGATTAAATGCAAGTAAGAATGAGCTCACAGAGTGATCCCTGGCTGCAAAGCGCTGTACTTGGAGAGAATTTCTAATTGTTAAAAAATCTTGAAAACTGAGCATGTTTTCTCCTTTCCCCCCCCCTTAAAGGAAAGCCGTCTAATTTATTTCTGCACAAATTTTCACAAACTATAGCCCATTGTCTCCTTGAAAATTACTCCTAAAGAAGACCCACTGAGTTTCTGTCCCAAGTGAGGTTCACCAGGTTTTGTGGGAATTGTGTCCTTTGTAAAGAGATAGCATAGCATAGTGGTTGGAGTATTGGACTAGGACAGTGGGAGACTAAGGATCAAGCCCCCGCTTGCCCATAGAAACCCACTGGCTGACCTTGGGCAAGTCACACTCTCTCAGCCTCAGAGGAACTTTCCAAGAAAGTGAAAGAACATTCCAAGAAAACCTTATGATAGACTTCCCTTAGGGTCGCCATAAGTCAGAAATGATTTGAAGGCACACCACCACCACCACCACCACCACAACAACAACAACAAACTGGGTTAAGCCTTCTTGGTTCCTGAAAGCAGGTGTCAGATGATGTACCTGCCTTTAAGGTGCTGCAAGACTCCTTCTGACTTTTTATTTTGTTGCTGCCACTGAATAATAGGGGGGCTGCCAATTTTGAACGGCGTTCCTGGGGCCCTTTCACACTACACAATGATAGGACTGTGATCCAACTTTGACAGTCATGACTCCTGTGGAATCCTTGGATTTGCAATTTAGGGATTGTTGTTAACTGCCCTTGGGTCACTCTCGACTCATGGCGACTCTGTGGATGAGACATTTCCAAGACTCCCTTTTCCTCCATTGCTCTTAGTTCCTGCAGATTCATACCCGTCACCTCCTTCATAGAGTCCATCCATCTGCAGTCTTCCTCTCTTTCTGCTTCCCTCTACCTTTCCCAGCATTATTGTTTCTTCCAATGACTTGTGTCTTCTCATGATGTGACCAAAGTACAACAGCTTCAACTTTATCATCTTGGCTTCCCTTTATCATCAGGCTTGATCTGCTCTAGGACCCATTTGTTTGTCTTTTTGGCTGTCAATGTATCCTCAACAGTCTTCTCCAGCACCACATTATCTCCAATGAATTGATTTTCTTCTTATCCACTTGGCCAGCTCTAGCATCCATCCATGGTCATTGAGGGATGGCTGCTTCGAATTTTCTGCCTGACTCCACAAACTACAAATCCTCAGGATACTACTGTGGTAGTTAAAGTGAAATCATAGTACTGTGCCTGCGTAGTGTGCAATGGAAATTTTAAATGGAAATTTAAAATGCACACTCTTGCATATTCAACACAAGACGAAAAGAGAGATGATACAAAACAGACCACCTGTTCCAAAACTGTATGTCTATGAATTATTAAAATTTCCCAATTTCACAACCTAAATTCTAACCAAATGGGCATCCCATCCTAAAACAAGCAACGAAAATAGAAAAATATATGTAAAGTGGTATTGTATGTTGGTGGCTAAAATTGTATATTGGTGACTAAATCTGGAAAGATGCAACACTTAATTTTAAATTGTATTGTATTCTGTGTATTTTATATTGCTGTAACCCGCCCTGATTCCTTGTGATTGGGCGGGCTATAAATAAATAAATTATTATTATTATTATTATTATTATTATTATTATTATTATTATTATTATTATTATTCCCCCCTGGACCACCAAATATTGGTTGCGTGGTTCTTGGCATTGTGGATGTATTTGAATGCAGCCCTTTGCGTGAAGCTGCCGGAGTCAGAGGAAAGGCAAATTTGAAGTCTCTGCCTCCAGAAGAGTTTGGTCTTTCAGCCATCCTCCCTTGTTGCCCTGTTTTGGCTGACCTCAATCTCAGGGTTTGTCTACATGATTAAAATACTCCTCGTTCATTCATTCCATGATTCAGGCTTTTCGCAGGAGAGGGCAAAATACTTCACAAACTCAGCAGACAAAAGGCTTTTTGGTTTTTACCATAGTGTTTGTAAGTATCCGCAAGGATGCACATTATCAAAGGTATAGCTGTCCATGCACTTCTTGTGCATTCGGATTTTTCCCTAGATTACATCATAGAATCCCAGAATCTTAAGAGATGGAAGGGGCTGCAAAGACCAACTAGTCTGGCCCCTTACAGGAATACACAACTAAGGGCTTGTCTACATGATTAAAATACTCTTCATTCTGTTTGAATAGAATGTGATCCCATCACGTTTGGGTTTTGGAGGCGACTGGGCTTGCGGGAGGGGAAAATGCCACAAACTCTGCAGAAAAGAAGGATTCGCAGTTTTTACTGGAGTATCTGCAGAATTCTGCAGAATTGTGCATTGTTGCATGTGTGGCTTCATGTGAGTTCAGATGGCCACACATTTTCAGCAGAGGGAGAGCGAATAGATACAAACTGGTGCAGGAAAGTGAAGACAATTAAACATTGATGGGAATGTGTGAAAATCCGCAGCAGTTTGCACAATACACTTATGTGTGGACGGACGAGCCATCGGTCAGGCTTTTATAAGTGGAACTGAAAAGTATGAAGACAGTGAGGCTGGCCAAGGAAGATGGCGCCAGGGGGGCACAGTACTTGGTTATAGCGCTGGTATGTGTGTCTGGAAGTGCCTAAATATCCCCAAGCATTGGAAACTAAGCAGGGTCAGCCCTGGTTACTACTTGGATGAGAGACCACCAGTGAATGCCAGGTGCTGGGAGTTATAATTCAGAGGAAAGAACTGGCAAAAATCACACCTGAGCATTACATTACATGCCCATGAAAACACTGTAAAATTCATGGGGTCACCATAAATCGACAGCCAACTTGAAGGTGCACACACACAATGTGTGCATGTGAGAACCATCCAAGCTCAATGAAAAAGGGGAAGGATCAGGAACAAATGCTTGCTTTTTATTTTTATTTTCCTCCATTCAGCTCTAAGCAACATACATGGCTATCCTCCTTGCTTCTTTTTATCCTCACAATAACCCTGTGAGGTTGGTCAGGTTGAGAGTTTCTCCGTCCTGTCTTGCTCCAGCCCTTGGTACACAAGTTTTATTTCAGAGTATCTTGGCATCAGCCTCATCCCTCCCCAATTTTGGTTTCTTGTGTCCCTGGGAGTACATACTAGGAAGCTTTAAAGTAGACTTTCTCAACCTGGGACCCTCAGATGTTTAAAAAAAGGTCCCAACATCCCCTGACAGCATGGAGGATGGGGAAGGTTGCTATGAAGGGTTAACTGGATATTTATTTCAAAGTGCATGCCTATCATTTTTGCCCTTTGGAGGAGGACTCTTGGAAGTTTTAAAGTCTTGATTCAAAGGCATTATAGTGAAAAGCTGTACAGTGCCCTCCACATTCGCTGGGGTTAGGGGCACAGGGCCCCTGTGAAAGTGGAAAAACCGCAAATAAAAAGACCACTGTTTCTTTTACTTGAGAAAACACCTGTCTAGGAACCTCTAGGTCAATGATTCCCAAACTCTGATCTTCCAGGTGTTTTGGACTTCAGTTCCCAGAAGCCTCAACCATCTTGGCCATTGGTCTGGGATTCTGGGAGCTGAAGTCCAAAACATCTGGAGAACCAAAGTTTGGGATCCATTGCTCTAGGTTCTCCAAAGCAATTCTATTGCCAATATCTTCCAGATGTTGACCATAGAATTGCGCTGGAGGACCTACAACAAATGCCTAGAGAAGTATTCTCTCTAGGAATTTCTAGCTCCTTCAGTGTGACTTCTGGTGGAAATTGACTATAGATTTGTGCTGGAGGACCTAGAGATTCCTAGAGAGAATATATTAATTAAATCTGTGAATAGTCAAATCCACAAAAGTCAGAATCGCAAATCTGGAGGGCCAACTGTAGTGTTCATGTAGTGTGTGTGTGTGTGTAATGGTAAAATTTACCATTTGTAAAATTATTATTATATTTGTTATTCTTTTATTTATGTCCCTCCTCTTTCCCAGCCCTGGAACTCAAGGCAGCTTACAAAAGTTAAAACAGTCAGAGCTAAAAGTTCACATCGTACAAAAGTTGAAATACAATTAAACTCTCAATGGCTGCTGCCATATTGCAGAAATAAAGCAGTTTGACACTACAATAGTGCAACCTCTTGACGCATTTGCCCCATGTGGAGGAGGCCTGAAACAAACTAAGACCCAATTTGAAATGTAGAAAAAATGCAAATCCGACACCGTTTTAACTGCCATGGCTCCATGCTATGGAATTCTGGGATTTGTAGTTTTGTGAGATATTTAGCTTTCTCTGTCAGAGAGCTCTGGTGCCACCACAAACCACAAATCCAAGGATTCCATAGCATGGAACTATGGCAGTTAAAGCGGTGGCAAACTGCATTATTTCTGCAGGGCAGATGCAGATATAGAAAGTAACAGCTGCCACCAGGTGGACTTTTGATTGGGCAAATAAAGGTGTAGTGCGCACAACTTCTAATATACTGCACATAAAGTGTGATATAGCAGTCTTTATTGGGACATATCTGGATTAAGTGTCTCCCAACCTCTGTGTCTTTCATACAGGTTATAAATGATTAGCCCCTATGACCAACATGAGCTGGAGTTTCCTAACCCGCCTACTAGAAGAAATTCACAACCATTCCACTTTTGTGGGGAAGATCTGGCTCACCGTCCTGATCATCTTCCGCATCGTCTTGACGGCCGTCGGAGGCGAGTCCATCTATTCGGATGAGCAGAGCAAGTTCACCTGCAACACCAAGCAGCCCGGGTGCGACAACGTCTGCTATGATGCTTTTGCGCCACTCTCGCACGTCCGGTTCTGGGTCTTCCAGATCATCATGATCTCCACCCCTTCCGTCATCTATTTGGGCTATGCCATCCACAGGATTGCAAGATCCTCGGAAGAAGAGAAGAAGAGGTTCCGCGGCTTCAAGAGGAAAAAGCAGTTTGCGCTCAACTGGCAAGCCGTCCGCAACTTGGAAGACCCATTGGGAGCCGAAGAGGAAGAGCCCATGATAGCTGATGAGATTGTGGAGATTGAAGAGAAAACCAAAACAAAGGAGGAGAAGAAGGAGCAGAAGAAACACGATGGAAGGAGACATATCCAGGAGGAAGGCCTGATGAAAATCTACGTCTTCCAGCTCCTCACCAGAGCCTCGTTCGAAGTGGCCTTCTTGATTGGGCAGTATATGCTCTATGGCTTCAAAGTCATGCCGTACTACCTTTGCACCCGAGAGCCTTGCCCACACAATGTCGACTGCTTCGTGTCCAGACCGACGGAGAAGACCATCTTCCTCCTGGTGATGTACGTCGTCAGCTGCCTTTGCTTGCTGCTCAACTTGGCCGAAATGTGTCACTTGGGAATCGGCACCATCAGGGACGCCATTCGAGAGCGGAAGATCCACAGCTTCAGACAGCCGCCCTACAACTACGCTGCCTATCCGAAGAATATTTCCTGCCCTCCGGAATATAACCTGGTGGTGAAATCGGACAAGCAGGCCAAGGTGCCCAACAGCCTGATGGCCCACGAGCAGAACTTGGCCAACGTCGCTCAGGAGCAGCAATGCACCAGCCCCGATGAGAACATCCCTCCAGATCTGTCCACGCTCCATAAACACTTACGGGTGGCTCAGGAGCAACTGGACATTGCCTTCCAGAGCTATAATGGTACTCAGGGGAATGCCCAGCCTTCCAGAACCAGCAGTCCCGCATCCAGTGGGACTGTGGCAGAGCAGAACCGAGCCAACACGGCCCAAGAGAAACAAGGGGTCAAGCCCAAAGCCAGTTCAGAGAAAGGTAGTTCTAATGGCAAGGATGGGAAAAACTCTGTATGGATATAGGGAGGTGTAGCCAAATAGAAAAGACAGGGCAATGGGAGGTTGAGCTGTCTTCTCATTGATTTGTTCCAGAGAGCTTTGGGTTCCTTTCTAAGGTCAAAATGTCTGGGAAAAGGGTACCAAATGTTTGTCATTTTAGAAAGGCTGTCCGGTTGGTAAAGAAGAGGCCTCTCTGCACACCACTCCTGCTTTCTACTCCCAGATGCTCTTGCCATTCAGCATCTGGAAACAGGGGGACTTGTTGGTCATTTTGTGTTAACTGCTAAACCACAAGGATTTTGTCTTTGACGTGTACCATTTTTCTCTCAGGGCAGAACGTGTGGGATGCAGTTACAAAGTTTGTTCTCTGACTTGAAGCTTCAGGGGATAAATCTCTCCCCACTACCACCACCACTGAGAAAGCACAAAAACTCCCAGATAATCCCCTTGCAGGAACCCTGGGATTGTCACTCACTTATATTCTCCTGAGTTCAGCTGGTTGCATCCAGTGTGTCTTCCCTTGGCTTGGCTGGTTCCTTTCCTTGCTGTTTGCAAGTCTTCCCTTTCTCTGGTGCATCCTCTGCTGACCCATCCATTTTTTTTTTTTAAATAAATCCTTTTCTTAGAGGCCATTTGTCACAGTTCCCTGACATCTTGTTCATGCACACACTGGAATCCGCATCACTTCCAGTGGCAACCTCCTTACTTTTTCCACATCTCACACTTCTGCCAAGGCCTGGAGCTGAGAGGGAGGCATCATGCGCCATCTCCCGTTGTCCAAGGAGAACTGCTGTGAGCATTCAACACCCAATGCATTGAGGTCTTTGGTCCTTTGTGCGGGTAGTCCTGTTCACACTAAGCATCTGTAAGCCTCAACCAGATACTCTCCTGTCCCGTGCATTCAAAGGTTTGTTTTTGCCACTCAAATAATCCTTAATTAATGTCTTAACTCCTTGGGTGTGGAAGATGACTATTGTGATATCTTACAATAATGCCCTGAAAGGCTGACTGCGCTTGCAAAACCTCTGGATTCCAGAAATGGTGCACTAACATGTATACATGGTTGTGTTGCAACTGTATGAAGGCTTCTCAAGATCGGGAGTCAGTTTGCAAGGAGAAGGTTGAAGTCCCAGTCTCAGGACATCTAGCACTCTCTATTTCAGCTTTGGCTTCAGTGGAGTCACAACTTCAGCAGTACATTGTGTTTACTCCTTTGTGCATCACTGTGAAGCTGAGAAGCACACAAGGATCTAAGAACCATTTTGCAGTCTGGTCGTAAAGGTGTCGTGATTGGTAGGAGATGTTGTAAAACGTTGCGCTTTCCTTTCCTGACATTTGTTCAGTGTAAAATGACTTTTTTCTTTTCCATTGCTAGAGCACATCCTGAACACAAAAGTGCCTTTAAGTAACACTGTGAAGAGTGAGTGACCAAAGACTTGTAATATCTTGGTTGTGTCTTTATGTAGGCCGATTGGTGCTAGCAGATGGCTCTTGTGGAATAAAAGTCACCTAGGGTGCTTTCCAAAATCACAGCCATGAGTGAGAGTTTGGGAAGACAATTCCCCCAAATGGGACATAGGGGGGTTGCAGACTGCCAGAAATAGTGCAAATTGAGTCCACTTTTAGGGTTAGGGTTAGTGCTAGGGAATCATGGGAACTGTATTTTATTGTGGCATCAGAGCTCTCTGACAGAGAAGGCTCAATGTCTCAGGGAAAAAAAACAATTCCCATGATTCCCTAGCACTAACCGTAACCCTAAAAGTGGACTCAATTTGCACTATTTCTGGCAGTCTGCAACCCCCCATAGCTCATGAATGGGATACTTCCCTTTCACAGCTTTAGGGCTGTCCTTGTTCTTTGGGCCCAGGATAATGCCTTCCCTGAGTGTCGCTGGGATTTACCATGATCAGAACAACAATCATAAGATATAAAAAGAGGCATGCCAGATCAGATCAATATTTATCCAAGCTGACAATGGGTTTTGAAGAGTAGCCGGACAGATTCTTCTGGGTGCTCACAAGCTCACTATGCAGCATGTGGATGGACATCTTTTGCTAATAGCTGGCTTTCAGAGCAGAGTTTGGAAAGTTATTTTTGAGAAGAATGAGCATAAGGAAATAGTAAATCCATCCATAATTGAGCAGTGGTAGGAGGATGGCTTCAGCATGTCACTATATTGCTTCTATAAAAGTAGATTCAGAGGCTGTTGTAGCTAATAGTCATTGATAAATCTGTTCTCCCTTTAAATGTATCCATTATTTCTGCAGTGCAGATGCTGCCTAAGTCAATATTGAGACTGATAGGATCGATCGTGGTGGCTTGCATCATCACTTAGGGTGCACCTACACTGTGGAAATACTGCAGCTTGATACCGCTTCAACTGCCATAGCTCCATCCTTCAAAATCCTGGGATTTGTAGTTCTGTGAGGCATCAGCACTCTTTGGCAGAGAAGGTTTGTCTTCTAAAACGACAAACCCCAGGATTCCATAGGATGAAGCTACCAAACTTAAAGTGGTGTCACACTGCATTATTTCTACAGTGTAGGTGCCCTTTGTATCATAATCACAATTCTCCCAGCTCTTTCCTTAACTCAGAAGCCGTGAAAAACGCCACCAGAAATACTGTATTTTTGGTCTCCTCAAAACCTTTGGGTAGACATAGCTTTTTCAAAAACAGTGGTGACTCTGCTAGTGAATTCCCCTTCTCCAGATATCACTCCATCCCTTTAAATCTCACCAGGGAACTTAGCCCAACTTTGTCCTCTCCCATGAATTCAAGCAGTTAATTCTAGTCTTGAGAACTGGGGGTCCCTCGTAGCTTCCATATAAGTGGAGAATCCTCTACTTTGCCTCTTCCAATATATTCAACCCCATTGGCTTTCAAAATTCAGACTTAAACCCACCGTGGGTTTATCACCCAGCTGACATGGAAGCCACAGATGGCCACTACATTTGGGCTCAATGCTAATGAAAAGGGTGATGCCAAAAACTGCCAATCCTCCCAGCGCTTCACCATTGAGGTCCTCAAACCTCTTTAAATAATAATAAAGCACTGGAAGAATAAAGGTAATGACATATTGCAGTAGCTGTGAGCGAATATCTTCTTGCATGACTTGGAGATTCTTTATTTTATAGGTTTTCTATAAGCAATTCATATCATGTTCGTCTTCAGGCTTGGATTAAAGTGGGTGTCTTTTTTTAAACAAACTTAATTCATACAAGTTTTGATATAGCATTCAGTAGGTTGAAGCCACAATTATTTTATTGGTCTTACTGACTAGCATTGGAAGCAGTGCTGGGATATATCAAGATGACAGCAAGTTCCTGATTTAACCCACAAAATGATGAAGATGCCGTAGAAGTAGTGATGCTTCTTTGTCGCAATGCCTTCTCCATATCAGAAGGGAGCGTACAAGTTACTTCCTATTACAAACTCCCATCGTAGCAGCCCTTCAGAAAAGAGGGAGAAAAGCCTTCCCAAGTTCTTTCAAGACTT
Organism: Phrynosoma blainvillii; assembly: GCA_026167975.1. NCBI lineage: Eukaryota > Metazoa > Chordata > Lepidosauria > Squamata > Phrynosomatidae > Phrynosoma > Phrynosoma blainvillii. The sequence continues at coordinate 4,994,858 of JANUYF010000005.1, forward strand.
TCTCAGAAGTTTTATTCAAACCGGAGGCTGTAAACTAATGCCCCATTCTGAAATGGAGGAGAGGAGAAGAAAGCAGATTGGAAATGACAGAGACGTTCTGCTTTGTAATGGTCAATCTTAGGATTTAGATCAGGATGGAGGACTTTTAGGTCCTTTCTGGCTTGTGTTTCAGTAATAATAATAATTAAAAAAATTATTTGTATTCCGCCTCTGTGCAACACAATTGGGGCGGCTTACACGATAAAACATACAATTCTGTTTCCACAGCCCACACCAGCCCCCAAAATACAATTAAAACATGCTATATGAATGTTTTATATAGGGCCCTTGGTATCTGCCTGATGGATACCAAAATCCGTGGATGATCATGCCCCATTAAATACAATGGTGTAATGGGCATAAAATGGCAAAATTGAAGTTTGTTTTGGGGAATTTGTATATTTTAAAAAATATTTTCAAGCTATGGATGGTTGGATTCGTGGATACAGAGGGATGACTGTACAAATATAGGGAATTCCTTCTACACATCACCGCAACTGTCATGAACCAACTACAATGGAGCAGTGGTTCCCAAACTTTGGTCCTTAAGATATTTTGAACTTCAGCTCCAAGAATTCCTGACAGTTGGCCAAGCAGGCTGTGCTTCTGGGAACTGGAGTCCAAAACACCTGGATGACCAAAGTTTGGGAACCACCGGTCTGGAGGGGTCAAGGGCCACAAGAACAGCGGTGAGGGCCACATGTGGCCCCAGCACCGCACTTTGCCCATGTTAGGTTGCTAGCTATATTAGCTACTCCATGTCACTGTACATAAGAAGGCAGAAGATAATAAGAGTTTCCATTCAGACATTTTTAAAGCTATCTGTTGCATTAAAATACACAGCCCGTAACAGCCATCTGTATTTAAAAAAAAAAATTATAATAATAATCAAGAATTTTTGGTTTTACCTATACAGTAATTCTTCCACAGGCAGCACTTGTTCCCAGAGAAGGAATTGTAGTTTTGCAAGACGGACAGAGACCTGCTACAAAGATCCTCCTTGTAGTTCCCAGACTTTCATGTGGGAAATTGTAACAGTGACTATGGCTTGCAAATGGTTTTGCATTTAAAAGCCAAAAACAGAATGAAAACCCAAACGACGCTGTCACTCACATTCCATTCCACTGGAAAATACTTGAAAGTAACTATAAATGTCCATAATCTTAATGTTGTTACGAAGTTTCCACACTTTGGGGAGGGATGATGTCTTTTATTTTTCTTTTGTACTAACTTGCAAGTTGTATGAAAAACAGGTTGAGTGTAAAACTGACCCGTATCTCTGTAAATAGTTTTCAGTGTAAATGTTACGGCCCGATTGTACTTAGAATGATAGAACATGTAAAACAACAGCAAGACAAAACTGTGGGATGTTCAGTTCTGATACTAATAAAATGGAATAAAAACTTCCTGTTTCTTTTGTATGTAGCAAGTGCAATTGTGTTTGTAAACTAAAATAAGGAAGGTTGTTTCCCAACGGCGGTTGGCTATAGCTCCCATCCTCCTTGACCATTGTTTTGGGTGGCTAATACTGATGGGGTTTGTAGTCTTAATGTTTGAAAGGCCACAGGTTCCCCACCTCTGCTTTAAAAATGATTTCTTTTTTCAAACAAGAAAAGGACAGACTGATATTCATACAAATTGAGCTGTGCCCTTGCAAGGAAACACAGGGCAAAGATAAAAGATAAAAAAGAGAGTTGCTACTGGGTCGCAGAGCTTTGGGATGAAGCCAGCTTCTTTCTGAGATAGGTGACACTTGAAATGATATTTTATTTATTTATTTATTGTCTCTCCTCAAGGCTTGAGGTGAAGTACAATGTGTTAAAATACAAAACACCAAAAGAAAACACATAAAACCATTAAAATACTGTATATACTCGGCTATAAGTCAACCTCATGTATAAGTCAAGTGCACGTTTGGGGGCCAAAATTATGGATTTTGATATGACCCATGGATAAGTCGAGGGTAAAATTTAGGAACATGTAACAAAGAATGTAAAGGAAAACAATGCCCAAGTAAAAAATTCCAGCAATCATAACTGTTCATGCCCGCCCTAAACACTGGATGGATGAGAGTAGAGAGGAGGTCAGTACTTCCAGGACAGATTGCACTTTTGGCTTTCATTAGGGATGGTTCATTTTTATGATTTAAAGTACAGTATTTACATTGACTCCGTTTTTATTGGGTCAATTTTGTGACCAAAATTTCTAAACCTGTACACTAGTATAAACAGTACACTTGTATGAATGAGTACTTTCTTTAAAATACACAAATTGAAATGTCATGTTTGAAAATTGACTGGGTAAGCCTGCCGAAAGAGATGTGCCTTTAATGCTGTTATAAATGCCGTCAGCGTTTTCAGCGGTCAAATTTCATCTGGCAGGTCATTCCAGTGTCTTGGGGCAGCTGAAGAAAAACTCCTCTGGCTGACAATAGCCAACCTAGTCCTGGCTGACCATAATAATAATAATAATAATAATAATAATAATAATAATAATAATAATAATAATTTATTTGTACCCCGCCTTTAGCCAAGACTATCAAGGTGGCTTACATGTAAAATCAATCACAAAACCCAAACAATACAACAAGCATATAACCCCCCTTATAATAGATTAAATCAAATCGGCATTAAAATCTGATTTAAAACAATAAGCTTTGAGGCATCTAACACAGACTAAAACAAACGGCACTCTAGGTAAATAGGGGAAGAAAAGAGAGAACTGACGACGACAAGCTGGTTGGAAAATATTATTCCAAGTAAGTGTCTGCCAGAAGACTTAAGCGTATGGGTAGATTATATGGGAGGAGGTGATTCTGTAGATAACCTGGACCTAAACCATGTAGGGCTTTAAAGTAATAACCAACACTTTGTACTTTGCCCAGAAACTTACTTAGCCTGGAGAAAAGACAGTGAAGAGGGCACATAAGCGCTCTGTTTAAATAATTGAAGGAATGTCATATTGAGGATGGAGCAAACTTAGGAGGGTTGCAGACTGCCAGAAATAATGCAAATTGAGTCCACTTTAAGGGTTAGGGTTAATGCTAGGGAATCATGGGAATTGTGTTTTTTTTCTGAGACATTAAGCCTTCTCTGTTAGAGAGCTCTGGTGCCACAATAAAATACAGTTCCCACAGGTTATGGAGTTACAGGGAGAGAAGGGTGACGAGAGGTGTGTGGTTTTCAGGGCTGCATCTGCATCTGCACTGTGCAAATAGGGCCTTTATAGACTGCCAGAAATAATGCAGCTTGAGACCACTTTAACTGCCCTGGCTCAGTGCTAGGGAATCATGGGAACTGTAGTTTATTGTGGCATCAGAGCTCTCTGACAGAGGAGGCTCAATGTCTCAGAAAAAACTACAGTTCCCATGATTTCCTAGCACTGAGCCAGGACAGTTAAAGTGGACTCAAGCTGCATTATTTCTGACAGTCTTTAAAGGCCCATAATCCAGATTGAGACCGCTTTAATTGCTACGGCTGGCAATTTAATTGCCAAAAAATGAGACTCTGGGAGTTGTAGTCTTAAGAGACATTGAGCATTCTCTGTCAGAGAGCTCTAGTGCCACAACGAACTACAATTCCCAGGATTCCCTAGCACTGAGCCAGGGCAGTTGAAAAGGCTGCAAAGCGCATGACTTCTGCAGATGCAGAGCGAGGTGGCAATAAATTCATAGAAAGTAACCAGTGGCTAGAAGGAAATTCAATGCAGACAGCCCAGCCCTCAAAGCGCGGGAAAGTGGGAAAACAGGCAGGCAAGCCGCCCAATGAGAAGCAAAGGTTCAGGCGTAGCCCCGCCTCCTTAGTCTTAAAACAGGGCAGCCCGAGCGCATGCGCAGTCAAGCCCAACTTTTCGCCTCAGACGGGGCGACTTTGTTTAGCTCTTTCTCCGGCCGCCATGTTGGTGAGGGCGAGCGCGGCACTGCGGCGGGCGCTCTCTCGCCGCCTGGGCTTCGACCCCGGAAAGAGGCGGCTGAGCGGGGAGGTTGGACGCCAAGCGGCCACCGGCACTGCAGTCGCCACAAAGTGCTTCCCGCTGAAGCGAGGGCTTCTCCGCCTCCGAGGCCCTGAGGCGGCGACCTTCCTTCAAGGGCTGCTGACCAATGACTTGACCCTCCTGACGACGCCAGCGGGCGGGGCTTCAGCTGCGCCGGCGCCTCCTCCTCTCCGTGCGCTATATGCGCACGCCCTCAACGTCCAGGGGCGGTGCCTCTATGATGTCATCCTGTACAGGTAAGGGGCGTGGCCGATGGGCGGAGCCAGACCGGCTGGATGCAAATGAGCGGCTTATTTTCCCGGGAAAATGGCACCAACTGGTCAAATTGGTTTTTTTAATAGCTATCTATTTCAACATTGTAATAATTGAATTCTTTTTTTAAGGCACCTCTTTTCCATGTTTTTAATTATATATTTTTTTATATTGTGAAGCTGCTCTGAGTCCCAGTTTTTGGAAAAGAGCGAGATACAAATAGATAAAATAAAAAATAAGGATTGCATTTGAAATCTGTTTACTCAGGCTACATCTGCACTAGTCCAGTTTGAAACCAGTTTAACTACAATGGCTCTATTATTATATTTATATTTATATTTATTTCCCCGCAAAACTCAGAATCGTTTACAGTTTAAAAGAACAGCACAATTAAAAAACATGTGTTTTTAATTAAAGTGATTCTTTTAAAATAGAATTAAAATTATTGCAATAAAACCAATTATGCATTAAAGTAATAAGTGTTTAAAAATATAAAAGTGTTTAAAACAGTACACTTCAAAACAATACAACATTCTGCCTGTTCTTTAAAAACTTCCTATTTTAAAAGCCTGGCCGAACAGAAAGGTTTTAACCTGCCAAAGGAAGGACAAGAGCTGAGTCCGCACTGCAGAAATGATCCAGTTTGACACCACTTTAACTGCCCTGGCTGAATGCTAGGGAATTCTAGGAATTGTAGGTTTGTGAGACAATTAGCATTTTCTGTCAGAGAGCTCTGAGGCCACAATAAACTACAATTCCCAGAATTGCATAGCATTGACCCATGGCAATTAAAGTAGTGTCAAACTGGATTATTTCTGTAATGCGGATGCATCCAAGGAGGGGGCTAGTCTGACATCCTTGAGAAGGGAGTTCCAGAATCTAGGGGCAGCTACCAAGATAAACTGCAATTCCCAGATCAATGCAACTGAGTTCTTGGAATGTTTATTGTGGCCGCAGAGCTCTCTGAAAAAGGTTAAATGTCTTACAAAACTACAAATCCCAACATACCATAGCATGGAGCCATGGCAGTCAAAGTTGTGTCAAACTGGATTATTTCTGCAGTGTGAATGCAGCCTCAGAAAGACACCCCCCCCCTTAGGTGATCCTCCCCCTCACTTTAGGCATACACTGCTGAAATGCAGTATGACACCACTTTTAACTACTATGGCTTCATTCTGTGGAATTCTGGGATTTGTACTTTGGTGGGGCATCAGAACTCCCTGACAGAGGAAGCTGAATCATAGAATTATAGAGTTGGAAGAGACCACAAGGGTCATCCAGTCCAACCCCTGCCATGCAGGAACTCCCAATCAAAGCACCCCCCCGACAGATTGTCAGCCAGCCTCTGCTTAAAGACCTCCAAAGAAGGAGACTCCAACAAAATCTCCGAGGGAGTGTGTTCCACTGTCGAACCGCCCTTACTGTCAGGAAGTTCCTCCTATAATTAAGGTGGAATCTCTTTTCCTGGAGCTTGCATCCATTGTTCTGGGTCCTATTCTCTGGAGCAGCAGAAAACAAGCTTGCTCCCTCCTCAACATGACATCCCTTCAAATATTTAAACAAGGCTATCATATCACCTCTTAACCTTCTCTTCTCCAGGCTAAACAATGGGGATTTGTAGTTGTGTGAATATCTCACACAACTACAAATCCCTGTTTGTATAGCACAAGGCAAGGGAGATGAGCTGGAAAAGGCTGAGGCTAGTCACAACACAGAAGGGAATAAGACGAGGCTTTAAAAGCTTCATTCCAACAGCAGCTTTGTTTTCTCCTGATTTTGGATATTTTTCAGGATTCATGAAAACACACAAGAAGAGCCTCACCTCCTGCTGGAATGCGACGCCACTGTCCAGAACTCCCTTCAAAAGCATTTGAAATTACACAAGATCCGAAGGAAAGTAGACATTGCTCCCTGCCTTGACCTCTGTTTGTGGGCTGTCATTCCAGAGGAACCGTCCGAGGAAGTGTCCCATAAACTCCAGCAATGTGCCAACAAAGCTGTGGTTGTTACGCCTGACCCCAGAGTGGATGTAATGGGTTGGAGGCTGATAACCAGCCAAGGTGCCGACCCACTAGAGATTGTTCCTGGAAGCCACATAGGAAAGGTTGAGGATTACCATAGACACAGATACAAACAAGGTAAAATCAATCTCACCTTTGGCCATGAACCACTTCAATCGATAGCATTAAAAACACATACAAGGAGTTGTATTTTTTTTGGCAGATGTTTTGAATATTATCCTGCTATATCTCAGATGGAATACGTAGGCTGGAAAATTAATTCATGAAGAGAACAGCCTTAAACACAGTTGGTTTCGGAATCATAAAATTGTACATTGGGAGTTCCATAGGTGTCTCAAACTTAGCACAAGAGAAGTATGTCTCATTTGTCTCTTTTGACATTTCCATCCTGCTACTTGCACATATTTCCATAAGCTTATGGAGAAAGCTGGGTGGAGGAGGAGCCCTGCAGGGCAAGCATTTGCCTGTCTTTCTCTTCCACCCAGCCTTCTCCTCGGGAGAAAGCTGAGCAGCAGAGGAACCTTGCAGGGTGAGTGTTCACCTGTCCTCCTCCTCCTCCACCACCACCTGGCCTTCTCCTTGGGTGAAAGCCAAGAAGTGGAGGAGACTTACAGGGCAAGTGTTCCCCCTTCCTCCTTTTCCTCTGCATGGCCCTCCCCTCTGAGCAAGGTCAAGCAGCACAGGAGACTGGAAGTTGTTCCACATCTTTGCAGGCCACCCAAAATCTTTTGGTGGGCTGCATGTAGCTCCTGGGTCATATGTTGTGCAGGCCTGGTCTAGAGCAATGGAAGCGTTTAAAACACACCAAGAGCAAGAGCTTTGCAGAAGGTATAAGTAATGTCCAGCACCTTGGTTTTTTTCTGCAAGACTCTAGAAAATAATTTCAGAGCAATGGGGCTGATGTGTACTTTTGCTGGCACTCGACTATATCATTGCAGGCAAGGCTTCCATGCTTGAATCATAGAGAAAGTAATCATTGTACTTAAAGAATCAGGGAGAAAAATAATTGTTTAGGCTGAATCATCTGACTTGCAGAATTTAATCTTTGTGTGATCGTGTTGCAACACACCTATCAGCTTAGAGTGCTATAGTCAGGAAAAAATCATATCCAGTTCTGATGGTTGTGTAAAACCTAGGCATTTTTTAAAAACTTTTTTTGTATTTTTGTTCTTAAATTGTGATTGTTTAATTTGTAATTTTAGTATGGGGGGGGTGTTGGGAAGGAATTAATTTTGAATTTTATTGTATTCTATGCATTTTTATTGCTGTAACCCACCCAGATTCCTTGTGATTGGGTGGGCTATAAATAAATAATTTGTTGTTGTTGTTGTTGACATGCTGCTTACCTCCCTGCAATCAGAATGTGGACATTTCACTTTTTGGACCATAGCTCCCAGAATCCCCCAGCTTGTATGGCCATGGAGAAGCCTTTAAGAGTTCGCCAATTCTATAATGGTGTCCAGAGAGAGAATGCTATCAGATTGATTATAATTTTTGCTTTAAATAACAACAATAAAATGTATTTATATCCTGCCCCTCTGCAAAGCAATCGGGGTGGTTTAAAGCATTAGAATTAAGCATAAGCTTACAATTCAATACAATAAAATCACAATCCAAATCCCAAACCCACCCAACCCTTAATATGCATCATATGACTGATCTTCTGGATTTTTTCTTTTCTTTTCTTTTTTTAGTAAAGTTATACATTTAAGTTTTAAAAATAGTCTTTTAGTGGGAGTGGCAACATTCCTGTGGCATGAAAACAGCCTTCCTATATACTGTATTCAGCAGTTGTGTAGTGAAAGAGTCTTTTTTATTTTTGGATCAGCTTAAACTGTTGTTTGCTTTTCTCATCACTATGGAGAAAAGGAATAGCGTAACCAAGAATCTGGGAATATATGTAGGAAAAATTGTGGGATGAGTCTATTCTTTGGTTTTTTTTTAGGTGATGAATCCTGTTTGACTACTGTCTACAGATGTTTCTGTGGGGATGGAAAGTTGTTTAGGCATGCGTGTGTACATTAAAAACACTTTTTGTAGGTTCTCCTATAAATTTGCATTTATTTGTTACATTGCAAAATGCTTCACTGTGATAGCAACATTGTATTGAAGATCTTACTTTGGATCATAAAATCAGATATTATGTTATTTCTAGACCTCGAACATGATACTTTTTGGACTACACCAGACATTCCCAAACTTTGGTTCTCCAAGTATTTTAGACTTCAATTCCCAGAAACCCCAGTCACCATAGCCAAAGTCCAGGAATCCTGGGAGCTGAAGTCCAAAACACCTGGAGGATCAAAGTTTGGGAATCACCAGACTACACCTTCCAGGATTCAAGCAGTTGTTCAAAATAAAAACAACAACTTCTGGTTCTTTCTCTGCTCAAAGCCATGGCCCATTCATAAACAGCAAGATGGAAATTGTCTGTAGCCTTCTGGTGATGATCTGTTGGTAGTTGTGAACTGTGTTGTTGTGTGCCTTCAAGTTGTTTCTGATTCATGACAATGCTAAGACAAACCTGTCACAGGGTTTTCTTGGCAGGATTTGTTCAGATGTGGTTTACCATTATCTTCCTCTTTACAAAAATGTTATACATTCAAACAAAAAACACAGTCATGGATTTTTTAAAATTTATTTTTCTATTATCCAGAACCTTTTTTAAAAAAGGTGACTGTGCAATCTAGCAAGTTTGGGTTACAGGGGTTTTTTTTGTTTTTGTTTTGCTGCCTTTCATAGCATATCCCAACAACTATGTCTCATATTGAAAATACCACCATCAGTGGATTGATGTGAGCAAAGACAAATAAATTATCAAGGATTATTTAGAAGGTAGACATCTCTGCTAGTTTACATGTGCATTGTGGACAAAAATACACTCATAACAAAGTACTGTATGCTGGTGTTCAGTGAAGCTCTATAATATTATCCCCCCAAAACTCTTCATTGAGGTACACAAAATACATCTGAGGTAATAGTGTCAAGCCTATGAAAGCTCATGCTACCAACTTCTATCAAAGGTGCTGCAAGGTTCCTTTGCATACTGATATTGCAGTTTAACATGGGCATGGAAGTACACAAAGGTATTCTTGGAAAGTCATGATGAGTACTCTTTATTTTAGTAACATTCACACAAGGAAACAACTGGTGTGAGCTGTGTTGTGTGGATGACAAAGGAAGACCTTGGTTTTGTTCATGGCAGAGATTTCAAACACTTCTGCTTAGGTATCCAACATGTGCTTCATTGGCAGAAGAGATAATATTATGTATTGAGCTTCAACCCAGGTGTCTCCTTTTTTTAAGGAGGATAAGTCTAAGGATATTCCATCGTTAATAATACTCATTCTGGTTGGCAGAGAAAAAGATAGTATCCCAAATAAAGTATATGTATATAAATTACAAGCAGACGCTTCTGTCACATGTAAAATATTACACAGGGACAATGTAGATTTCCAAATTCAATGTATGGATGCTGATTAATAACTTCTTCCCTTCTCTCTGTCCCAGGCATCCCTGAAGGAATTAAAGATCTACCTTGTGGAGTTGCCTTGCCTCTGGAATCTAACCTGGCTTACATGAATGGCATCAGTTTCACCAAAGGCTGTTATATTGGTCAGGAATTAACTGCGAGGACACACCATATGGGTGTAATCCGTAAACGCCTCTTGCCTGTAAGGCTCTCTTCTCCTGTGCCCTCTGAAAGTATTCCTGATGGTGCTGAAGTACTATCAGAATCCGGAAAGTCCGCTGGGAAGTATCGGGCTGGAGGAGATGAGTTCGGAATAGCGTTACTGCGATTGGCTAACATACACGAACCATTGCATCTAAAATTATCAGGCAATTCCCATGTGAGTCTCACTGCCTCCATTCCAAAATGGTGGCCCAAATCTGCCAATAAATAGAGTGACTTTGCATTAAATGTCATCTGCCCTACTTGTTGAAGATTCCTGATGGGCTTGAAGTTCATTCAGTGTTACTGTTGTCTCTGTTTCATGATTCAACATGAGTGAAGATTGTAAAGGACAGACTATTTCTAGTGGATTATGCCCATTTTCACATTGATTTACAGGGTGGACCAGAATACCTTTGGTTCATCTTCTTCCTGGAGAGCTTGATTTCTTTTTAATCTTCTGTAACACTGATGCTTTTCTACACTTTCAAAATAACCCTCCTTTTTGTCAATACCATGTGCCCTTGGTATCTGCCGGGGTTTGGTTTCAGGACCACCTGTGGATACCAAAAGCTATGTATGCTCAAGTCCCTTTAAATACAGTGGCATAGTTAAATGGTATCCCTTATATAAAATGGCAAGGTTTGCTTTTTGGAATTTATATATCTTTTGAATATTTTCAAGGAGGGCCAACTGTATCTCCCTTTCAGAAAGGTTCTGCATGACAGGTAAAATAAGAACCGAGCTCTACAAATTCCAGACAGTGTTACTGGAGCCTTGAATCACATGGTAGCCTCTTAATGTGACACATTTGCAGAAGCTTCTGTAATCTTATATTGGCGCTTAGTTGCAACAGCAGCAGAACTGTTTGCATCTGGAGGGGCCCTTCCAAACCATGCTCAAAACAGAGCAGCTTGAAATAAAGATCCTGTTTGCTGGCATAGCTATGCCAGAAGAGTTGGCAGTTTCCTGGCAGAAGAAAAGGAATGCAGGCACTATAGTGATGGTGGGTGGCAGGGAAGGCTGTCCCCATGAGGAGATGCAAGTGCCCTACTGGCACTCAAGCTCTCAGAAGCTGGCAAGGCCATGTTTTATCCTGAAAGGGACGGGTTTTGTTGCTGTCCACACGCTGACACGAACTAGGTTCCAGTCAAAAAAGGTGGCTTGTGCCATGTAAATGTTGGGAATTGCCAATATAATTATATTGAATTATATCCTTAGAATCCCTGGTGCTGCAACACTCTCACACCTAGAGCACTCTCACTTTTTTGTCAGAGTAAATGCACAGCTTTTTTGATTTTGCTCTCTGGCAAAGGCTGTTGCAATCTGAACAACTCAGCTGGAAAAAGTAGTCACCTCTGCAAGAAGGGTAATGGGAACTGTATAATATACATTATGTGTAAAGAGATCTTGCAACAATTTTAAGACTAAATGAAAGAAAGAAGCTGGCAGCATGAGCTTTTGTAGACCTAACTCTACTTCCTGAGATGCATTTGGACACAACAAATGCATCTGAGGAAGTAGACGAGTCTACAAAAGCTTATGCTGCCAACTTCTTTCAGTTAATCTCAAAGGTGCTACAAGATCTCTTTACATACTGATTTTACAGACTAACATGGCTATATCTTTGTGTACTATACATGATTTTTTAAAAAATAAATCACTATCAGTTGGAGTCTGAAGTGTGTAGATGCAGAGAAAGGTTTTTGCAGCATGGTACCTTCGATCAACACTGTTTCTGTGAAATTGCACAATGACTTTTCAGATGAAATATTATAATTTATTTTGAGCGTAAAGTATTTTTTCATTCTAACCTGAGTGACATAAAGGAATTACATTAAAGAGAATCACTACTCTAACTTGAAACAATTATGAAGACCTTTTTCTTCTACAAAATATGGTGGGCCCTTGGTATCCACTGGAGTTTGGTTACAGGGCCCTTTGTGGATACCAAAATCCATGGATGCTCACATCCCATTAGATACAATGTCATAGTAAAATGGTGTCCCTTCTATAAAATGGTAAAATCAAGGTTTGCTTTTTGGAATTTATCTTTTGACTACTTTCAACCCATGCATGTTTAAATCTGGGGATAAAGAATCCATGGATAAGGAGATCTGTTTTAATAATAACTTGGAATCCACACTGTTTTAAATGACAATTTATCAGCTGCTGTTGTATTTTCATCTGGTGCTCTTGTAAATCTGAAGACAAGAAAATTCTTTTCTTCTCAATTTAAAGTTCCAGAACTGTTGCTTTAATTCTAAGCAGACTTGCAATATGTACTATCTTCTAATAAGTATAACATATTTTTATTTTTCAAAAGTAAGAACTGCAAAACACAAAGTTAGAGATTGTAGTAACTGATGATGGAAAATTTCAAAATCCATGTTTCGATAGTATCTTTATAGGGATCAACCAGATTGTCACAAAAATGGTTCTTTTTTCTTTTTTAACCTTTATGAATACTTTGTAGATTTTTTTAATTAAAAAAAGGCACAGCCTGAAAACATCAGTCCTAATAAGAATATCTAATCTTTCTGAGATGCTGCTGTAAATTATAAAGTGTCTAGTCAAAAAGCTGCAAGTCATTTCTTTGTGATAATAACAAGTTTGATTCTAATCAATTACAGACAAGGTTTGAGGGCTGAAGAGGAGGAGCCCTTTCAGGTCAGTTGATGGGGGTTGCTCCCCCCAAAAAGGTGAGGAAAATGGGGGCCTATTCCCTCCCCAAAGCGGTGCACAGGTGTGAGGGCTGAGGAGAAACATTTTCGGGGGGGGGGGGTCAATGGAGTTGTCCCCCCAAAAGGCAGTTAAAAAAAAGGGGGGGGAGCTGTTATCTCCCCAAAAGCCCAGAGATGTGTAAGGGCTGTGGAGAAGCCCTCCCATGAGGTGGGTCCCAAAAAAGGAAAGAAAAAGGGGGAGCTGCTCTCCCCAAAAGACTGAAGAGGAGAGGGGGGGGTCCTTTCAGGGAGGTCAGTGGGTCTGCCCCCCCAAAAGGGGGTTAAGAGAGAGGGAGCTGTCCTCTCCCCAAAAGCCCAGAGGGGTGTGAGGGCTGAGGAGAGGCCTTTGGAGGAGGGAGGGGGGGCTCTTTCCTCCCCAAAAGAAGAGCAAGAGGAGGAGGAGGAGGAGGCAACAGGTGGGTCCTCACCTCCAGAAAATGGTGGCCAGCCAGCCAGCCAGGCAAAGCCCAAGCCCAAACGGCCACCTGAGGAAGGAGGCGCCCCAAATAAGACCCCCTCAAAGGGGGGGGGGAGGAAGGGGGTTCAGTTGAGGAGGACCCCCTCCCCAAAAGAGAAATAAGACAATTGTGTGTGTTTTACCTTGGCGAAGTAGAGCATCCAGAGCTCGTAGAGGCGCTCCTTGGAAGCCATGGCGCACCGAGGCGGAGGAGAGGCCAGGCAACCAGGCTCCCCTTCTCCTCCTCCTCCTCCTCCTTCCTCTGTTCACACGGAGGCTCCCAGGGCTGCTCCGCTTCCAGCCCTCTCCTCCTCCTCCTCCTCTTCCTCCTTCATGGCTCCAAGGAAGGAAGGGAGGAAGGAGGAAAGGAGGAGAGAAGAGGAGGAACGGTCGGCAGAGGAGGCGCGCGCTCCTTGGCGCTTTACGCACGGCTCTGGCTCTGGCTCTGGCTCTGGGTTCAGGTCGGTGCCGGCTCCGTCTGGGGCTCCTCCTTCGCGGGGCGGGCGCTGGGGGCTCCCCGGTCCCTCCTGGGGCTCTCCTCCTCCGGCTCTGCTTCCCAGCCAAGCCCCGGGAAGGAAGGAAGGAAGGAACGAAGGAAGGAAGGAAGGGAGGGAAGGATGGAGCCCGAGAGAGGCGAGGCGAGGCGCATAGAGGGACCTCCTCGCCATCCATCCTTCTCCTTCTTCTCCTCAGATGGGACAAGGAGACATTGAGGGGGTGGCAAAGTGTGTGTGTGTCCCATTTCGGTTCGGATCCTCCCTGCTCAGCCATGGGAACCCATCGGGTGACCTTGTGCAAGGCACACTCTCTCAGCCACAGAGAAAGTCCACAGAAAATCGCCTTGGAACAAATAAAACTCCATGAGAACTTGGCCGTGGCCTCCTGTTAACAATAACAGAAGAGCGTGCTTCTCTTTAGCTCTCTGGTCCCAAGGTGACTTTTTAAAACCAAAGTTAAATGTTAATCATCTGAACATAATAGGGGTTTCTGGAACTTTCCCTTGAAAAATGGAGAGGGAGAAGAACGGTACTCGTTTTGACAAGATGCATCATGTTTTTGAGGGTCACAGTGTGGACTGGTGTACTTGTTTTGAGTGTTGGACTGGGAGACCGAGGGGGATTACAGACTGCCAGAAATAGTGCAAATTGAGTCCACTTTTAGGGTTAGGGTTAGGGAATCCTGGGAATTGGAGTTTATTGTGGCACCAGAGCTCTCTGACAGAGAAAGCTCAATGTCTCAGGAAAAAACAATTCCCATGATTCCCTAGCACTAACCCTAACCCTAAAAGTGGACTCAATTTGCACTATGAGAGACCTGGGTTCGAATCCTTCCTTGGAGATGGAGAACTTTGGGGGCAAAGTTCCACTTTCTCAGCCTTAGAGGAAGGGAAGGGCAAAAAACAACAACCCCACTATGAAAGCACTCTTGCCAAGAAAAGAGGCTAGCCATATGTCAGAAAGGACTGGAGGGGGACACAACAATAATAAATTTTTAAAAAATCTCCCTCAGAGAATTTCCTCTTCCTCCCTCCAACTGTCACCCTCACAGCCGTTAACGGCTATTTTAAGCCCCGCCCCTTGCTCAGTCAGTCAGTGAGTCAGGGCGAGGCGCGCGCATGCGCACACACGCTCTGCTTGGCTTGAGGCAAAAGCCAGCGCGAGGACTTTGGCGCTTTTCTTTGGCGGGAAGAGCGCGCGCTCGAATACAACGCCTCCTCCTCCTCCTCCTCCCCTCTCCTCCCCGGAGGTGGGCGGGACCAACGAATCCCCGCCTTCTCGCGGCGCTGATAGGACCCGGCGGCAAAGCGGGAGAGACGGTTGGGGGACACCAAGCCTCGCCCCTTTGCTTACCAGCCAATCAGTGACTACCGACTTTTGCTCCGCCCCATGTTCTTCCCCCTCCCCCCCTCAGCTGTTGCTACGCCGGAAGGAAAAGGAAGGCTGTTGAAGATGGTGGCGGACGGTGCTCCTGCTCTGGCCGCGCCCTTCCCAGCCGGAGGGGCCCCGCGGCCAGAGGTGAGGCGCTGAGGGGAGCCTGGGGGTGGGCCAGAAGAGGGCTGGGGTGCGCGTCTTCCCTTTTCCTCGTCGTCTTTCCTGGGGGAGTTGCTGAGGGAGAAGACACTTACCCCCCCATCTACACTGTGGAAATAACTCGGTTCGACACCGCTTTAACCTGCCACGGCTCCGTGCTGTAGCATTCTGGGATTTGTAGTTTTCTGAGATGTTTAGCCTCCCTTGTGTCAGGGAGGTCTGGAGGCCCAGCGAACTACAAATCCCAGGACTCCAGAGCCTTCGGCCGGGGCATTTGAAGTGGTTTCAAGATAGATTGATTCTGCTGTGCACACACAGCCCAGTGCTGTGGCATCCTGGGATTTGTAGTTTTGTGAGGTGTTTAGTCTCCCCTGTCAGGGAGGTCTGGGCCCGCAGCGAACTACAAATCCCAGGAATCCATAGCCTTCAGCTGTGGCCTTTGAAGTGGTATCAGTCTGGATTAATTCTGAAGTGCAGGCACAGCTCAGAGCTGTGTCATTCTGGGATTTGTAGTTGTGTGAGATATTTAGCCTTCCTGGTCAGAGGGGTCTGGGACCCCAGCAAACTACAAATCCCAGGATTCCACAACTTGGCAAATTAATCCAATTGAATTCAAAAGATTTTACTGCTGAGTAAACATGCTGAATTAGGCTGCATCTGCACTGCAGAAATAATGCAGTTGTGCACTGCTTTAACCTGCCATGGCCCCATGCTGTGGGATTCTGGGATTTGTAGTTCTGGGAGACACTTAGCCTTCCTGGTCAGGGAGCTCTGCTCCCCTGCCCCACTACCAATCCTGGGATTCCATAGCATTGAAATGTGGCAGTTTAAAGTGTTGTCAAGATGCATTGTTTCTGCAGCCTAATTCAGCAGAATTAGAATTCCATTCAGAAATAAAATATTTTGATTTCAACAGGATAACTGCCCTGGCTCCATCCTGAGGAATTTGTGGTTTGATGATGCACCAGAGCTCACTGAGAGGGAAGGCTAAGTATCTCAGAAAGCTACAAGTCCCAGGATTCCATAGTATGTAGCAGTGTTGAACTGCATTATTTCTGCACTGCAGATTAGACTCTGGTCCCTATCTAACAGGAAATTCTCCCAAAGATGGAGGGAAACTGTGATTGCAGACATATGTTTGTGTTTGAGTAGTGTTTGCCTGTTGTTGTTATGTTTTTTGCCTCAAGCCTTGGGCCCTTCCACACTACACCGGTTGTACTGCTCTGGTTGCACTTTAAAGTGCCTTGCCTGCAGCTTATGGGAATCCTGGGACTGGTCCTTTTTGCGGTCTCTGGCTGAGAGTGCATCTTCTTGTTGTTTGCCTTCAGGTCTTTTTTGACTTACGGTGGCCCTAAGGCAAACCCTATAATGGGGTTTTCTTGACCAGATTTGTTCAGAGGAAGTTTGCCATGTCCTTCCTTCCCCTGTGGCTGAGAGAGTGTGACTTGCCCAAGTCCCCTAGTGGGTTTCATGGCTGAGCTGGGAATCGAACCCTGGTCTTCAGAGTCGTAGTCCGACACTCAAACCTCTGTGCCATGCTGGTCCACATCTTGTGTGCTGCTGTTGTTGTTGTATGTCTTCAAGTTGTTTCTGATTTATGACAACCCTAAGGGGGTTCTCTTGGCAAGATTTGTTCAGAGCAGGGGCTTGCCATCCTCTGAGGCTGAGAGAGTGTGACTTGGTTAAGGTCACTCAGTGGTTTTCATGGCTGAGCTGGGAATCAAACCCTGGTCTCCAGAGTTGTAGTCCAGCACTCAAACCACTACGCCACACTGGATCTCATGCTCTTTATATAAATGCTCTCTACCTATCAGTAAATGTTGTCTGATATTTGTGATTTAGCTTACATGGCCTTCAGTTGAATCACAAATGATTCTGTGTAAATTAATGTTTTTTAATTACTATTCTGTTTATTCATAATTTTGACGCTGCAGATGATGCTGTTTGCCATTGACAAATGGCACACAATCTGTCTTAAATAGTGGATGGAAATAGTGTGTTTCTTGGCTGGACTGGGAATCAAACCCTGGTCTCCAGAGTCATAGTCCAGCACTCCAACCACTATGCCACACTGGTTCTTACTGGTTGTAAATGGGGTTACAGTAGCTCAACTGTTGTACAAGTAGCTGTGCTTTAGGATGTTATGGAAGGAAAAGTTGATAAGGAAAGGACTTCAAACTTTGCAAACTTTACTAAAACCACTTCCAAAATTAAGCTAACATTCCTTACGCTGTGTAGCTGGGAAATTTCTCATTCGAATGCTGAATATACAAAAACATTAGAGAGGTCTTATGACACAGAAACTACATCCTAACTACTGTAGGCATTCAACTCTTTTAAACACTTCGAAAATGGAAAAACTGGTGTTTCACTTCCCAGTTCATATAGATAAAGAGAGAGTTGTTGCAGTTGTTTTGGAAGCTTGTGTGTAATCTACAAGCCTTGCGCTCTCTCTCTCTCTCTCTTGCTCTCTCTTTGTATATCACAAGAGCCCGAAGACTACAATTCCCATAATACCTTTGCATACTGGTATTCTCATGTCATCAGACATGATTGAGGCTGACTGTAAAGGAGGAAGGCCAAAATGTAAGCTTGATGTTTCTCATGCGAGAAAATGCACCCAGGGACCCTCACGGTTTGAAATCATTGAGGGGAGGAGCAAGGGGGAGGCTTACCCCTCCGTTTCTATTTCATTAGGAATTGTATGTTTGGAGAATATTTTGGGTATAACGTGACATCAGGCTTGTGTGTATGTGTGTGTGCGTGTGTGTAGATCAAAGGTGATTGTTTAGAAGCTGTACTGGGTGATTCAAAAAGGATGGTGCAAAAGTAAAGCTCTTCTTACTCGGTTCTGCACCTCTCTTTTTGAATCTCCCTGTATTAGTAATGCCATTAATCTTTTGAATATGCATCTGGGTAGACTCATGTTTGCATTCCCCTTGCTTTGTTTGCTTATTTATCATGTTTCTCTGGTGGGTGGAAAAGAGACACCACAATCACCTGGCAACAGTTTCTGTATACAAGTAGTAACGGAAGAGTTGTCATGTGTAAGCGTCCCATAGCAGCACCATTGAACAAGATTTTGTATAGGATAGACTGCGAAGCTGGACTTAATAGCAGAGCAGAATGTCGGTCAAGATAGCGTCTCCTTTCTCCCCCAAGAAGCTGGCATTCATGATGGGCCACAGGTGCAGGAAGCAACTAGAGTAACTCCTGAACAGGTTTGTTTGGAAATTTAACAAACATTTTGATAATTTCCTCCCATTTCTGAATCAGAGAAGAGTGTAAAATGTGAAGAATGATTTTGTGATTTGTATTCAAGGCTGTTAAATTGACCATCTGTGTAAGGTTTTTTTAAATACCCTGAACATTTTATTCCAGAATTTGGTGCAAGGGGGGTTTGATCCTAATTGCTAAAGACTTAAGAGATGAGAGAGAGAGGACTATGTTGCCAAGAGTTATTGTAACAGCCTTTGACTGAGGCAGTGGTGGATATTTTCTGAAAAATTTTGATCACATGTCTTTCCGCAGCCCTAAATGGATTTGGAAGTAGGTTAGTATGTTTAATTTTTATTTGGTAAACACAACTAAAAAGAAACTACATTAATTACCATATATACTCGACTATATGTTGACTTCGTGTATAAGTTATAGGCAGATTTGGGTACCGAAATTATGGATTTTGATATGACCCATAGGATAGGTTGAGAGTAAAACTTAGGGGCAAGGACCTAAAAGATGAAGCAAAGGAAAACAATGCCAAAGAATGTATAAAATTCCAGCAGCATAACTGTTTGTGCTCACACTAATGGTTGGGTGGATGAGAGTTTAGAAGGGGGTCAGTGTTTCCAAGACAGAGTGTACTCTTGCCTTTCACCGGGGGATGGTTTCTTTTCTTTTGGTAAGAGTTAAAGTACAGTACTTAACATTGACTCATGGATAAGTTGACTCAGGTTTTTGGGGTCAATTTTTTGACTAACATTTCTAGACATACATGAGTATATATAGTATAAAATATCTTGCCTTCTTTCAGTAGCCCTGGGCTAGGAACTTTCTCCCACCAACAAAAAATCTGTTTCCTTGGGAGTAATTTATTGACATCCACTTGCCAGCCATGGGCGAGTCTGGAGCCAAAAAAGGGGGCGAGGCTAGAGATCAAGGAGCATGTTTGCTGAAGGATTTGAGTGGATTCTGGAGAATCTTGGCTAAAAGATAGGACTCCCGGGGTCAGTAAATTAGGGGCTGGCACAGTCAGAGGGCTATTTTCAGCTTTTCTGGAACCTCATTGGGCTGTACTGGCATGTTAAGTGACAATATTTTGGCTGGTCAGAAGTCACTTGTCACTCTCTGGTTTGGTTTTGGGGTTTGGGCTGTTTTCTGGAGGGGGGATGAAATTTTGATTACAGCTGAACAAAACAATAAAAAAATAAAATAAAAACAGAACAACATAAGAACCCACCCCCAATCTGCATGTAGGCTGCATTTTTCCTATCTTTACATTTAGTAGAGAGATAAGGAAAAGTGGAAAAGCGGGCATAAAGCAAGCAAAAATAATGACCACTGAGGATCTACATAAATTCAACCTAGACAATGAGGAAATAGAAAAGAGTTCCCATACCTTGGATCAAACGTTGATCAGAATGGGAACTGCAGTCAAGAAATCAGAAGATGACTAAGGATGAGGAGGGCAGCTATGAAAGAACTAGAAAAGATCCCAAACAACAAAGATATACAAGTGAGGATCTCCCAAGCCATTGTGTTCCCTACTACCATGTATGGATGCAAAAACTGGACAATCAAGAAAGAGGATAAGAAGAAAATCAATTCATTGGAGATGTGGTGCTGGAGAAGAGTGCTGAGGATACCATGGACAACCAAGAAGACAAACAAATGGGTCATAGAGCAGATCAAGCCAGAAATATCCCTAGAAGCCAAGATGATGAAACTGAGGCAGTTGTACTTTGGAGATGTCATGAGAAGTCAGGACTCATTAGAAAAAACGATACTGCTAGGAAAGACAGAGGGAAGTAGAAAGAGAGGAAGGCCATATACTAGATGGATGGACTCTTATTAGGGAAGTCATGGGTATGAATTTACAGGACCTGAGCAGAATAGTAGAGGACGGGTTTGGGTTGGGCTTTGTTTTTTTTTTTTTTTTGGAGATGTCTCATTGACATGGTTGCCATGAGTCGAGATTGACTTGAAGGTGGTTAACAACAATAATAGTCCGAGGAAGAGAGCGGCACACCAAAAAAGTACTGTAATCTTGGAAGGGGAAGTGGGAAAATATAACAAGTCCTTCTGCAGGGTAGGAGAAAGAAGAGTGCGCTGCCGTGAAGTGCATATGGAATTCTTTTGAAGACACCACTATTTTATCCTAAAGTGTGGCTTTTTGAACATTGTGATAAGAAATGTCAATGTAGGTTAGAGTTTAGCTCTTTTAAGCAGAGTTTTAAAGCCAAAACACACTGCAGAAATAATCCAGTTTGAGGCCACTTTAACTGCCCTGGCTCAATGCTAGGGAATTCTGGGAACTAGCTTTATGAGACATTTAGCCTTATCTGTAAGAGAGCTCTGGGACCACAATAAACTACGGTTTCCAGAATTCTCTAGCACTGAGCAAGGGTACAGTAGTTAAAGCTGGATTATTTCTGCACTATGTTTGGCCCTTGCTCTTGTCCTTGTGTGATTAGATTAATGAATGAGTTGCTAGCTTGTGAGTCTCAGCTGTGACACCTTCTGCAATCTATAAGGTATCAGCTAGAATACAGATGATGACAGAGCGTGCTACAGCTGAGATCTGTAAATCGCTCACTCAGGTTATATGGCTCCTAGGAATATGAGAAGTGTGTGTGTGTGTGTATATATATATATATATAGAGAGAGAGAGAGAGAGAGAGAGAGAGGGAGGGAGGGAATGGGAATGGGAATGGGAATGGGAATGGGAATGGGAATGTAATTCTTCAAGCACACTGTAAAGAGGTAGTATATGTTCACTGTGTGTGAGATAGACAGATAGATAAATATGTTAAATACGAAACTGACAGTATAATGGAAGCAGAGAGTGGTTGAGGTAAGGGAACAAACTTAGTCAGTGGTGTAGGAGCTTGAGCATTGTCGGACTAGGGCTCCGGAGACCAGGGTTTGAATCCCTGCATGGCACAGAAACCCACTGGGTGGTTTGGGCAAGTCCCATTCTCTCACCCTTAGAGGGAGGCAAAGGCCACTGTACACATCTTGCCAATAAAACCCTGTGATAGCTTCATCTTAGGGCCACCGTAAGCTGGAAACAACTTGAAAGGCACACAGCAGCAACAAAAAACTTAGAAGTAAGGGGAATGGGATGACCCTGTCTCTAACTCAATAGGCTCCGTGGATGAACCAAAAAGGATTTATTGAGAAGCTCAGCATGGTAGACAAGCGTTTGCCAGAACAGGCTGCAAAGACCTGCACACAAATATGTAACTCCCTTTACTCTTAGCCTTTTTTTCCTGGTCATTCCCCCTCCTTCTCATTTCTTTCCCAGGAGAGCAACCCTGAGGCTCTGATAACATCCCTGTCTCTCCTTCCCTGCCTTCCAGTCCTAATAATTAACCCCTTAATTACAATTAAGTTGTAATGCTGAATTATCTTTAAACAGGTGAAACAGATTAAGACTTCCAACCTCTGTCTGTTTGGGAATGCTCAGTTTGGAAACAACAGTTTGCCCACAGAAAGTGAGGACATGGTTAAACAGAGCACCACCTTTGATTCTTATAAGCCACTGGTGAGTCCTTGGGAGTGAATTCACTTAGTAGCTATTCTCTGTGATGGTAGACTCAGATCATTGTGTGCCTGTCAGTTTAGAAGTGAAATAGATACTGAAATAAGGTTAAATTCTGAAGGGAACTTCTTAAACCTAAACCTTTTAACACATCACATGGTAGAGAAAGAAAAAAAACTTCCTTTAAACCCCTCCCCTCTCTGAAATTCCTTACCATCTCCAAGGCTGAATAATGTTTATAAAGCTACTCTTTCAGGCCATTGGGACCTCCAACAGGAGTACTCCTTTATCCAGCAGAGGGGATACACTGTAGTGTTTTGGGGAATTCCACTTGATCTGGAAAAGAAATGTATGCCATAATTGTAATGGTTGTTGCAGGTTGTAATTGAGTAATAGGAAGACGTGTGCAAAGATCATATAAAAGTACTTTCATATAAAAGTACTTTCATCTCATCAAATGCCATTTTGGTTTTTAACTCTACTGAATATTTTACATGGAAAATAAGTGCAAGCTTCTGTTTAATAACTGATAATTTATTATGATGCACATGCAGTAATCTTATCTGCCAGCATGGACAGGAGATTTCCTTTACTACGCATTCATATCTTTCAAAAGTAGGAATTATCCTATGAACTATATGCACTGTTAAGTAAGAAAAGCCAATACATTATATAGCTGTCAAATATATGTATGCTTGCACCATGTGTCACAAGGCACCATAAAATTGTACTAAAGACAATACAGTTGCCCCTCCATTCTTGTGGAGCTGAGATCCGCTGACTTAAATATTGACAGAGGGGCGACCTCCTTTAACTTTAGTGGGGTGCGCACTGGTGGGTGTGTGCCCCATTCAAGCCTATTTTCGCGGGGAGGGTGGGGGATCCAGAACAGATGTTGTTTAGTTTATCTTTCTAAAAATATACAACCAAATCCCTGTGTTCAGGTACCTGTGTCAGTAAGAATAGCATTCATGAATCATGATAGAAGAACTTTACAATGTTTGTTATTACATTAATCTCTTTATGAACTCTATCTTAAAATGCCTATCTGGATTGTTTATAGCTTTTTAAAAAACGATACCTCTCCTTTGATTCACAGACGCAAAGATTTACTTTCTTCTGGAGTGGGTGTGTTTGTTGGGCTATATGATTTGTAAAGATTGTTTTTTAAACTGCTCATTATTTAATTTCAACTCAGGTAAATAACACTCAGCAAGAAATGAATACACAGTTGCGTCCCCTGCTGTTTGGAGGAATAACTAATACACCAGCCACTGTGGAATCTCCCCAGTTATATAGTAGTTGGTCGACATGTAAAGATGATGCTAATGCTGTTCCTTCTTTACATGACCACACCAAAAAAAGGTAAGACGTGACTGCCATTTTATGATACTTCCTGTTAATTTCTTTTGAGTGGAACAATGGATTCTGGATTTTCAGTATACTTTTTTCATGCTTTAAATGCTAGCAGTTAGGTTCCTTAACATGCTATGATTGGTTAGGGTGAGGTGTATTGTTGTGGAATCATCGAATCCTAGAGTTGGAAGAGACCCCAAAGGCCATCCAGTCCTACCCCCTGCCATGCAAGAACACACAATCAAAGCACCCCCAACAGATGGCAATCCAGCCTCTGTTTAGCTAAGCAGAGTTTTGGAATAAAAAAACTGATTTTTACTTTTGTGAGAAGCATAGTTTGTTGCAGCTGGTCACTTATAAAGCTTAAAACAGTGATTGTGCTGGGCTGGACACTGTTTAATGGGCTAACAAGGGCCTCATTCCCACTACCTAATAAATCGGTTTTCAAACCAATCTAAACTGGTTTAAATGGCTCTTGTTTGCACTTGCACTGAATTTCTAGTGTGGTTTGCTGGGGGAGGGGGCAGCGCTAAACCCATTTAAACCAGTTCTTCTGGATCTGCAGCATTCCCCACTTCTTTTGAAATGAATCGATTCAACGCAAGTGTGAACATGCTATTTGATTTGGTTGCTGTAGCATGGTCACCCCTGTGAGGCGACTCCATGTTGAATTGATCCATTGCTGAATGTGAACGTGAAGTGGATTAAATTGAAACGGGTAGATTCAATCACGGCTTAAATATTGTGAATGTCTGTTCGGCATTAACGATTTATTTTTGTAGTGGAAACTTCATTGCATATCACAAATGCTGTAAATTAATCATAATCTGGTTGTAAATCATCACAATGCCATCATAAATCAATCATAATGTCATCATAAATCTGTGATGATGCTATAAGAAATCAATCATAAATCAGTCTCTGTCTAAGATAAATCATCATATATGACAAGTTGCATGTACATTCAGGTTGATGGGATACAGGGCATGAAGTTTCCATACCTACCGTATTTTTCGGCATATAAGACGCTCCGCCATATAAGACGCACCCAATTTTAAAGGAGGAAAATCTAGAAAAAAAGATTCTTAACCAAATACTGTAGTAAAATATTTTATATCAACTGTATAAAGTTAACAGCAGTTTAAGAACAATTTTAAGTTGTAAATGTAAGTTTAAGCCAGCAGCAGGGCCAGGTATTGCACAAATTCCCTGCCCAACTTTCTTGCAAGTCTCCTGTCGCCTTATGGTGACTCCATGAATTTCTTAGGGATTTCTTAGGCAAGGAAGACTCGAGAAGTGGTTTTGCCAGTTCCTTCCTCTGAAATACAGCCTTCAGCACCTGGGATTCTTTGGCGGTCTCTCATCCAAGGACTATCCAGGGCTGACCCTGCTTAGCTTCCAAGATCAGATGGACTGGTACCTTTGGAGTTTTTAGGCCATTGGCTTATGGAGTAATTTATGGCTTATTTTGACCCTACCATGAGGGTTTTCTTGGCAGATTTCTTCAAGGGTTTTTTTTGCCATTTCCATCCTCAGAGGCTGAGAGAGTGTGATTTGGCCAGAGTAATCCAGTGCCTTGGAGTAATTTCTGGCTCATTTTGATCCTACCATGAGGGTTTTCTTGGCAGATTTCTTCAGAGGAGGGAGTTTGCAATTTCCACCCTCTGAGGCTGAGACAGTGTAACTTGGCCAGGGTAATAATCCAGTGCCTTGGAGTAATTTCTGGCTCATTTTGATCCTACCATGAGGGTTTTCCTGGCAGATTTCTTCAGAGGAGGGAGTTTGCCATTTCCACCCTCTGAGGCTGAGACAGTGTAACTTGGCCAGGGTACTAATCCAGTGCCTTGGAGTAATTTCTGGCTCATTTTGATCCTACCATGAGGGTTTTCCTGGCAGATTTCTTCAAGGGGGGGACTCTTTCCACCCCCGTCCTGGGTGCTCCAATGGACTCTTCCTGGGATGGGAGGATGTCCTCTGACCCCAGGAAGAGTCCATTGAAGCACCCAGGATGGGGGTGGAAAGAGGAGGAGCACATTCAACTAGCCAGGAAAAGAGGACTCTTTCCACCCCCGTCCTGGCTGCTCCAATGGGCTCTTCCTGGGATGGGAGGAGCCCACTGCAGCACCAAGGCTGAGGTTGAAATGAGGCCTACTTTTAGCCTAGGCCTCGGCAGTTTGCCCTCAGCTTGTATATTCGCTTCATTAGGCGCAGCAACTTTCCCACCCTCATTTTGGGGAAGAAAAAGTGCGTCTTATATGCCGAAAAATACGGTAAGTCAATTGTTGAGCAGAGCTTCCTTCTGCTTCTGTCAGTTAAATCCCAGAGTAGGGGTTTTACCCTACCCAATCAGTGTGATTTAGCCAGACTGGACACATGGAGGTATGTCCTACATCTGCCCTGACTGCAGTATACCGCCCCCATTTCCAATGACTTTGTTATGCCTCATAGATTCCCCATCCTCCACATCATATCCTACATTGCAGAGCAGCAGAAAAAACAGGTTGCTTTCTCCACACCACATGAATCCTTATTTGTGCCTCCAGGCATGATAGGGATGAGCACTCCTTGTGGTGCAACACTTTGCAGGAAACCATTGGATTTTCTTGACATGCCCTAGCACAGCTCTGGGGTACTCTTATTTTTGAAGTTTAAAAACTGAAAGACAACCTTTGGGTAATCTTTGGTACCACCTTTGGGTAACCTTGAACAGTGACTGAAATGCCAGTCTTCCCCTCCCACAAACACACAACATTCTCTGAAATGAGCATAGCAACATATTATTAACAGGTAATGTAGCAAACTACTATGGCACATTCCACCCCAAGTGATGAGGAATGGGAATGAGGATGGGCAGGATGCAGTACTAATCAAACACAGGACAGCAAGAATTCCTCCCACTTCTCTGAAATCCTGTACTATAGGGCAGGGCATAAATATTTTTTAAAACAATAATACATAAAGTCCAAGCTCTGGCTTATTCTTACTCATCCTGCTGAACAAATGGTTTGCTTAGCAGGTGGATTGTGAAAACTTGTCTATATCAGGGAAGCAATAACAATATCTCTATTTCATACTGTGTTGGTTCCTCTGACTCCGGAGGGCCGTGTGTGTAACATTTAAGTGTTCTTACCTTTAGATGATTTATTGATACAAATGAATTCTGCCATTTGCCGTTTTACATCCTTTTCTTTATAAATTTTATCTTGTTTCTTTTATATATTCAATTCTGTATATTCTAGAAAGTGTCTTGCAGAACTGCAAGTCACATAAAGATTTTGTCATGAAAGAAATTTATAAAGGCTTTATTAAGAGGATTCATTTTCCTTTGTTTTTTTCTTCTATTTTCAGGGCACAAGAAAATCTATCATATTTTGGCGATGGCCCTGATGGGCTCGGTTTAGTAACAAACATCTTAGAAGAGCCAAACAAGCAAGAACCTGTTACAGACTGGTAAACTGAAACTTGTTTAGATAAATAGTTATTTTAAGATAGCACATAAGCTTACTTGAAAATGTTCCCTATATCTCAGCTATGGGAAGATCTAAGTTCATAGGTACTTCTATGGATCAAAACACAATGCAGAAATAATCCAGTTTGAAACTGCTTTAACTGTCCTGGCTCAATGATTTGTAGTTTTGTGAGACATTTAGCCTTCTCTGTCAGAGAGCTTTTGTGCCACAACAAACTGCAGTTCCCAGAATTCTCTAGCACTGAGCCAAGGCAGTTAAAGTATCAAACTGGATTATTTTTGCTGTGTGTTTTTGGCTCTTAGTGTAAATTTCATGTAAATAAAACTCTTACATAAGCGTGCAGTAGGCTTCAGCCTGAGCTTCATTTAGTTTAGATCTGTGTAAGATTGGAGATAGCTTAGTAGTTCTAAAACTGGAGCAGAATTCCTGAGGTATGTGTGTGAGAGATGCTCAAGGGTGTATGTGTTTTTGTGTATGTGAGACTTGGAGACCCTGATCCTCCTCGTCCTCTTCTTTCCAAACTTTTTTTATGAGTAAAATGTATACATGCATTGAGTTAAATATTGAATTTACTTACCATACATACTTGACTGTAAGTCGACCTCATGTATAAGTCGACAGCAGGTTTTGGGGCCAAAACTATGGATTTTGATATGACCCATGGATAAGTTGAGGGTAATATTTAGGGGCACATAACAGTGGATCTAAAGGATGAAGCAAAGGAAAGCAATGCCAAAGAACTTGCAAAATCCTAACAGGCATAACTGTTTGTGCTCATCCTAAAGTCTGGAGGGATGAGAGAGCAGAGAGAGGTCAGTTCTTCCAGGACAGATTATGTTCTTACCTTTCACCAAGGATTGTTTCCTTTTTTTGATGAAAATTAAAGTACAGAACTTACATTGACCCATGGATAAATTGACTCAAGTCAATTTGTTGACTAAAATTTCTAGACTTATACATGAATATATACAGTAAATGAAACTGTTTTAATTTGAGCAATGTTATTTCCTTATCAAATGTTAAAATATGAATATACATGAATATGCGAATGAAAATATGCACACTAAATAAAATATTTTTATTCATATACTACACCGAGTGGGAAGGGGTGCAATGTCCACATATAGATGTAAAGGGGGGGGTCCCAAGGGTAAAAAATTTGAGTACCACTGAGATAGCTCATCAGAGTTCATGGTGCCTGCCAGCAGTGATCTGCTATCATGTGAGATAGCTTCATATGCTTTAATCTAGAGAGAGAATATGTTTAACAGTGAAACTTCTGTTGTCATTACAGGAATTCTCTATCAAGATTGTTTCCACCAGTATGGTCATCAGACTTTGAAAACTATGGCAGCTTCTCAGGGCTTTTTCCTATAAAAGGTTTGGAAAATGAAGACTGTAATTTAGTTGGTATACAGAAGCCTTGTGAAGAAAGTATGGAAAAGTCATCCTCTGTAGAATTATTTAAAAAGGAACCTGATGATCGCCACGTTATACATTCCTGGCTTGCACCTTCACAGCCTGTCATTCAGTCACCCAGTGAAATCTTGAAGAGTGCTAATCCAGAAAACAAGGCTTTTAAGAATGGTGGAATCAATCATCTGGGCAGCTTTGCATATGTATGCAATTATGACAAACAATTAAACAGCGGCAGTGGGAGCACTCCCTTTTCTCAGTCTCGAATAAAAGATACCAATGCTTACAAAGAATGCCAAAAAACAGACAGTGCAGGAGGCGTGGTTGGGAGAAATGGAACAGAAGGATCGAGCACGTATTTCACACACTTGTCTAATTCTGCAGATAGAATATGGGAACCAGTGATCAAGGAAAACAATTTGTGTCCCAAAAGATGTACAGGTTTTACAGCTGCTCATGACTCTGGACCCTTTGGCTGTTCATCGTCACACTCTCTCAGTCAAGCACTTAATAAGGAAAATAGCTTTCCTGATGGCATGAATACAAAATTTCAGAAGAGCTACATGCAAAACATCTCCAATAGCACCAGTATAGTGACAAATTTTGGTCATACTGAAAGTAAGATCCCTGCACATCCTGGAAACCAGTTGCCTCTAAAACCAGATGTAGAGAATATGAATTCATCTTACAATGGGTATACATGGCTGGAAATTAAAATGCAAAGTCAAATAGCTACATCACATGTAACATATGGGAACCAAATGCAAGTAGGTTCTCAGTTGTCTTCACAGCCTTCAGCTCGGTCAAATGGGTCTTCCACAAATGGATCAGTCACCCAGCCTCCCTACTCACATATGTCACCAGTGGTATCCTCAATAAAAGACAAGAAACAGCAATTATTCACTGATGTTTCCAACAGTTCTGGATTTTCCAGTTGTACAGAAAGTCAGAAACATCATAACCCTATTGGACATTCTCAGAATGATTCCTTAGCTAGTACAGAGGGGTGCTATAGTAAAATGCCAAGTAATGTTTCCTCCAGTGCTATATCACAGCAATATTCTGTAAACCATTCTGCACAGTACCACAGATTTCACATTAAGGAGACTCGATACAATACTGATGAGAGAAAAGGGCAGAATGAAAGAAGATGTAAAAATAATTGGATCCAACCTTCAGGCTATGTAAATCCAGCTCCAGATCGAACACAATTTGATCTATTCAGAAGAAAACAAGAACAAAATGGTGCTACCTTAACTGATTGTCTCAATCCTACTTTCCTTCCTCTTTTCCCACTAGTGTCTGGTTATAAGCATGTGCCTAATTTTTCTCCATTCAGTCCGCATCCATTTTCATCACCAGTTAATGCTGCATTTTCCCTGTTGCCATTTCCATTGTCTGAACTTGTTGATCTTCTTCATTATGAAGATTTCCCCCATTTAAGTCCTTTCATTAATGACCTCTGCAGTGGAGATTTAGCTGCACCATATTTTGCCTTTCCGCCACCTCTTAACCACTACAGGCCTCCAAAGAATCGTAGTGGACCAGCAAATGAGCTTCATATTCATCTGGAAGAGTGTTATGAACAATTGAGAGCTCTAGAGAGGGAACGGAAAAAGGTAAGCAATGTAGTTTGTGGTAAGCTTAAACATAGGTGGAATTAACAATAACATAAGCAAAGAAATCTGCTTCTGTTGATTAGGTATACCATGTACCACAGATCTTTTCCAGGTGACAACTAGGGCAAAATAAAAGGGCTTCTTGAATGTTTGGTTCTGATATTTAAGCAGCTGTCAAATATAGCTCGATCTATAGAAGATAATAACCTCTTTGGGAAATCTGAATTGTTTAATGTGAGATCTAGTTGTGAAAACTAATGTCAAAGTCAAAATTTTGGTCTACACTCAGCATTCAGATGAAGAGTCCAAACACTTTAGCAGCAACTCTTGATTAAGACTTCTCATAATTTGCGCCTGGGATATCTAATTTCCATATCCAATGTAAACAAGGTTAATTAGATTAGAGGTTTAATTGTTTTTCATGGGATGCTTGCTTTGCATCTATTATTTCACAGTTGGAAACGAGAAATCTTTACTAAGAAGCAGTGTGGTAAGGTGATGAGTATGGAGCAAAGGATAAGATGGAAATAGTAATATGAATTACAGAAAGTCTGCTTACTGAGCAGAATGTTTTGTAGATCATTCAAATGCCTCTGAATGTGGAATCATCTTTTATTTCCTCCTAACTTTTTAAGAAGGAGAATCTCTACTATTTAGGAATTTGTGGTTTGGATTCATTGAATTCTGTGTGCAACTTCCTATAAAAGCATGGAAAAAGCTCAAAAAAAAAAAAGAGTTGATGGATCAATCAGGCCTACCATTTTAGCCCACTACTGATTATTGAATTGATTATTTTGAGGGGGACACCTTTTCCTTTAGTGGCAAGGTTGCGTAGTATAGATGTGCAATCTTCTAAGTTCTCCTGCAAGGCTAACATAGCTTCCTAGTGTCTAATAATTGCATACTTTTGCTCTATGTTTATTCAGGTTTACAAAACATCATCTGCTCAATTTTTTTTTTATTTTAGTATTTATTTTGCAGCATCCACTTTGCAGAAAGGACTAGAGAAAATGGGCGGGGGCCTGGCTGGAACAAGGGAATAATTGCTTGTTTGTATGGTAGAAAATAATTCAAATCCACAGTGTTTGCATTAGTTAACTGCTTTTTATCTGGCTTTTGATGTGGTGACATTACCTAGAAACACTTTTTTATTGTCAGCTAAAAATGCATAATGTATGTCTTTACCATGAGCTTGAAAAATAGGATATGTCTTTTAAAATACATATGGGGAAATGGCAATAAAGAATGGAACATGCCATGATAGATTATTTTGTTATGTTCTCTTCAGACAGAGGCAGATCTAGCAAGAAATTTCCCAGGGAAACGAGTATCCGGTTCAAGTAACATTCCGTTTTCTCGGCTTCCTGCTAAGCCTTCCAGAGTGGATCGTCTGATTGTGGACCAATTTCGAGAGCAGGCAAGGGTAAGCATTTTTTAAGGATGTCCTTAGGACAGCCCTTCCAGATTCATGTAAAGGATGCATTAGCCAACTTTAAAAAAATAATAACAATAATCTTGCACCTAACTTCACTTAAGGAAAAATAGAACTGTAAATTACTGTAAACAGTGGCAGTGGGTTCTGTAGTATATCCTTGCACATGGCGGGAATATGTGAAGAGAGCTAGTGTGTGAAGTGGGGGCACAGGTCCTGGTCCTATCCCTGACCCTGTGTGCTTTCCAATCCTCTTCCCATTCTCTGTGCATTAAATGAAGATGAGTGCAAAGGTGGGACAGAGTTTTGTGAGGATTGATATCAGCATCTGAGTTTCTGTGAAAATGTTGAATGAGCTTGTCCAGAGCTTTAGAACTAAACATTGTACTTATAATAATGACACATATGTGTTGATTAGCACTGACAGAAGAGCTTCAGCTTTAAAAATGAAACCAACATCTGAAGATTTTCGTCAGTTAGATGAACAGGTTGAGATTTTATCAAGCCAAAATTAGAAGGATTTTCCCCCAGAAATCTAAAACTAGGAAAGTTGGCATTTTTTGGTGGGCTGTCATTTTCCCTTGGAACTAGTTGACAGTCAGGGTGGGAGAAGGTTGGGGGTGCCTTCTTCATTTGAGGTTTTTAAGCAGAGGTAAGGTGTCCATCTTTTAGGGATATGATAGATGGCTATTTTCTGTATCAGCATGGGATTGGAATATATGACAATTGACAGCCCTTACAACCTTATAAATTTGTGCTTCTTTGTTTTCACATATACATGGGTAAATGCACATACCAGGAACAATGCAACAATGCAGTTGGCCCTCCTTATCCATAGTCAACCATTCATGGCTTTAAAATATTTTTTAAAAATGAATTCAAAAAGCAAATCTTGATTTTGCCATTTTATATAAGAGACACCATTTCACTGTGCCATTGTATATAAAAGAATTTGAGCATCCACAGATTTTGGTCTCCACACGGGATGCTGGAACCAAACCCCAGCAAATACCAAGACCCCATTGTACAGATGAGTCTGGTTAGAGTCTTGCATCTTGATTATGAAGTGCTGCATTGCTGTTTCTTCTTTCCCAGCCTTGCTCATGTAATGCATCTCATGTTAAAGTGATGACTGTCTCTTTTGTTGACAAGCGAATTGCCTGAAACAACTTCTTCTCCAAATCTTTTTCTGCTTTAGTGGTTTGGATTTTTACAAAGTCTTCACTCAGTGTACAATACTTAGCCATTGATTATAAGAGCCCTGATGGTGCAGGGTTAACTCCCTGTACTACAACCACTCACTCACAAACCATGAGGTTGTGAGTTCAATCCCAGCCAGGGGCTCAGGGTTGACTCAACCTTGCATCCTTCCGAGGTTGCTAAAATGAGTACCCAGCTTGTTGGGGGCAATTGGCTTACACATTGTAAACTGCTTATGGAGTGCTTAAGTGTATTTGTAAGGTATAGAAATGTAATTACTATTGATATTGTCCTTTCTTTGCGGCTACAAGGAGGCTCAGGTTTGGGAGGCACAAAACCAAACTGCAGGGCCTGAGGAATTGATTGTGGAAACAAATTTGAAATTAGAGCTCTGGCACTCAAGTAGAATGTGCCTGATAACAGAATGAGTGCCTAGCTGGCTCTTTTTCAAAGATTAAAATGTTCAATGAAACATTTCAACTTTTTTTTTTTAGGTATACACTATAATTGAAAAGATGGAGCATGTATGTGGCAGTTCTGTTCATAGAAATATAACAGCTACTTTGGGACGTCACCTGGAAGCCATCTGGGCTACTCAAGCAAGACGCAAGGCTGAAATTGTTAATTCTGTTAATCCTCAAAGGCAAAGAACATCTCGGTATAATAATGAAAAAGGCAAGTGATTTCTATTTGATTATTGAGAAACTTGCCAGTTATTACTAGACTTTGGGCCTTTAAAGACTGCCAGAAATAATCCAGCTTGAGACCACTTTAACTGCCTTGGCTCACTGCTAAGGAATCATGGGAACTGTAGTTTATTGTGACACCAGAGGTCTCTGACAGAAAAAGCTCATTGTCTCAGAAAAAAACTACAATTCCCATGATTCCCTAGCACTGAGCCAGGACAGTTAGTGGTCTCAAACTGGATTATTTCTTGCAGTCTGTAAAGGCTCTTTGACTCAATAAAATAAGTTATTATTTATCATACAGACTTGATTAAGTCAGAATAAATTACCTATGTATACATTTGGAAATTTAAAACCCTGTTTTTGTTACTTGGTAGTGCTGCATTTTTGTGGGAGGCTGAGCAGTGCTACACAAAGTAGTGGTCCATAGCTATTGCCAGGCCAGAAGCTATGAGGTGATAGTCCTTAGGATATTTCCTGGAAGTAAAGAAAGAAATAGTTGAAGCCAGTGGGCACAAATACAGAACTAGTCCGTCCCTGGCACATTGGAGAATAAAAATTGCCAGTCTTCCACATCAGATAGCTTGAGAAGCACTGTCTTAGAGGAAATTACAGTGGGCCCTCGATATCTGTGGGGGATCCATTTCGGATCCCCCCACTGATACCAGAATCCATGGGTGCTCAAGTCCCTACGTGGCTACACCACCATAAAAGACAATGGCACTTTGGAGGAGCTTTCTCCTCCTCCCCCTCCTCCTCTCCCCCGCTGCCTCTTTCTCCTCCCTTCTCCTCCACCTCTTCCCCGCTGCTGCTTCCTCCTCCTCCTCTTTCTCCCACCAAGACTTCCTCCTTCCACCTTGTGCTGCGCTGCACCTTCCTCTTCCTCCTCACGCTCACCTTGCCTTTCTCCTCCTCTTCCTCCCGCTGCGCCTTCCTCCTCCTCTTCCTCCCATCTCACGCCTCGCCTTCCTCCTTCTGCCTCATGGTTTGCTGCATCATAGCGCACCTTCCTCTTCTCTTCTTCCTCCTCTGTGAGCTTGGATGGCAAGTCTGCGGATAAGGAGGGCCCACTGTATTCTTCATTCTCTAATACACTCCAGCAACATTGGCTATCTGGGTTTTAAATATACTTTAAAATGCTCTCCCTGTTTATTAGGGAGCACATGTTAATCATGTAAATGGTAAACATATCAGCACGAGAGTCATTTTCCCCACTGTTTCAAGAAAGAAAGAAAAAACCTAAAGCTTATTTTTAAAAAATAAAATAAAAATAAGGCTATTATCTTGTGATCTTAACAGTAGTTTTGTTGTTCCAGCAGTTCCTCAAGAACTGTTCCTCATTTTCAGTGTACCAATAGCACCAAACATATTTCTTGTTTTTCAGTGCTGCTCTGTATTCAGTGAATCCATGTTTCAGTCATGTAGGTAAAGACAGTGACTTACCATAAACAGTAGGGCTAGATAGTTAGACAGTAAGAGACACTCATCCAGACATTGAGCTTAATGCTCTGTAAGAAAGTAGATCATAATGGGTTAGTCAGATGGAAGTTGGACCAAAGTGTTGGTTCAACACTGGAACTAGGTGAAAAAAATGTATGTAATAATAATAAAATAAATTAGTAAAATATTAGCAGTGGATTGATATAATAACTTTCAATGATCTACTTATACAAGCAACAGAAAAATGCACAAAATTGTAATAATGGAAGAGGACATTCCTGCATTCCATTTTGTTTTTGTTTAGAAGGAATCTGGACTCAAACCTTGTGACAAGTGTATTCAAATACCAACTGGGACAATAGGAATACAGCTCTTACACACAGTTATAAAACTTTGTGTGCCTAAACATTCATTAATATTTCAGAAGGATTCTGGACCTAAGGTTTAGATCCCACTCAAGATGAGTGCTGAAGCTGAATGTAATAGGATCTGGAAGACTCAATTATATTCCTACTGATGCTCCCTTCTGCAGAGATCTGTATTTAAGTCCCATAGTACAAGATGCATGGAGCTACATGCATGTCTGTTTAATTTTGAAATGCAGATTTGAAAGTCACAAGAAATTAATAGGATGAATACATATCCTGAAATAATCCCATCCCTAGCTACTTCTTCAGAATTTCCACTAAACTTTCTCTTAAATTACTGCAAAAATTCACCCTGTTGAATTTGCAAATAATTATATACTTATTTTATTATAGATATCCTTGCTCTGGCAGCTGCCATTAAAGAACTGGCTTTCTTCACACGAAAAGCACGTACAGCTTTATGGTGTGCTCTTCAGATGACTCTTCCAAAAACATCCGCAAGCACTCTGGTAAAAAAGGAGGAAGTGGAAAGGGCATTGCAGGAACTCTGTCCTGCAAATGGCAGTTTCCAAACGAATAGTGTTATGGGGCACGAAGGCAAACGAAACAAGAGGGAAAACTGTGGCGAATCGCAACAGGTCATCAAATGAGCAGATTCAAGCAAATATGAAAGCAGGGTAGAAGATACTCCACATTCTTGGCAAATCTAGCTGATCTGTGCTGTATTTCCACTGCTGTTATTCAAGTCTAGATACATGTGTTCCTGTAAAAGTGTTACAGCAGTCTTCATACTGGTAGTTTGTGTCTTCAGTGTAAAACATACAGGGTTGACTAAACAGAGACAAGCAATAGTAGTGTGTCTTCTTGAGCACAGATCCAAAGCTGTGACTCAAGCCATTTACTAGGAAACTATCAAGTGGTCTAGCCAGTTCTGTTTTATAATTTAGCACACTTTTCAATGCCACTGAAAGCTTTCATTTGTTCATTTTGTAATAATAATGTTCTAAGTGCCAAAGTTATTTACTAAATATTGTTTTTGATTTTTAACTGTGTAATACACCTTTCTCTTTTGTTATCATCAGAAGTTGAGGTTCTTGAGTTCATTTCCAACGGTTTGGCTCAAGTATTCAGCAACAAATATGAACATAGTAAAGCTATGTTTTTATCCTAAGTTTCCATTTGAACTAATTCAAACTTCAATTTTTGTATGTCAGATGATACAGCAGAACTTGTTTGGAAAGGAAAACGGAAGTAGTTCTGAATGCAGAGTGTTAAATGTTGTATTATGGTGAGGATTAGACAAAGAGATTAAATTGTTTAGCACTAGAAATGGAAGACTAATGCCTTAGTGGCTTAAATCTAATATTTATAATGGTATGCACTTCATGAAAAATGTAGTGATTAATTATTTGAGTATTTATTTTAAGGGTTAATATATCTATATATTCTTATTTTACTGTACACTTTGATCCCTTACCAGACCTAATAATCAGTCTTAATGTGTGCTCAGGGTCTGTACGTGTATATATAATCGCTAAGTATATACACTGCATTATGTTTGTGAGATGGGATGTTTGTAGAAAAAGTTCCTTAAAACTAATTCTATACTAGGTTACCAAAGCTGGCTGATTTTGTTTTAGCATGAAGAAATTTTGTATGTTAAATCACTGTTACTAGACTTCATGCTGTGACTTGGACAATCAGAGATGTTACATGCCATTG
The DNA here is from genome assembly GCA_026167975.1 of Phrynosoma blainvillii. NCBI lineage: Eukaryota > Metazoa > Chordata > Lepidosauria > Squamata > Phrynosomatidae > Phrynosoma > Phrynosoma blainvillii. The sequence goes on from JANUYF010000005.1 coordinate 5,031,518, forward strand.
TGAATGTACAAGTTGAGAACTGGAACCAGTGGTGCTCCAGTGCAGATATCTCACTGGTATTCATTGATTTTGTTGTCTGAAAATACAGGCTTCCCATTTCATGATAATGTTGGGGACAGTTCCACAATAGAATCTGGAGTACATTTGTGGAAAGCTGTTCCTCTCATTGCAGTGAAGAAGGGGCATCTGTAAACTTCTGTATATGCATGTGTTTTCCCAGAATTCCTGTGTGTCAAATGAATGTCTGGATTAGGTTTTAATGTCGGTGGGTGGTTCTTACTTATGAGTATTAACCTTTTAGCAAACTTGTAAAGGGTAAGATTACCTCTTTGTACTGATAACCAAACAGAGTGTTTGTATTTTAAATGTTAATAGAGTGAGCCGTTCCTTTGATTCTAAGAACTGCGTTTAAAATCTGAGGGATACATGATAGAAAAAAAATGTATATTTTAAAAACTAAGAACATGCTTCACTTGTTTAATATGTTAAATTGGACATTGCTCTGTAAGGTATAATTTGTTCATTCATCATATAACTCCCTAGTTTTTCAATTTTCAGCTTGTTAATATTTAGGATAGGTAGGACATAGCTGTGTAACAGGAAGTTGCAAATACCTCATATGCTCCTTTTTTAGTCCTCAAACAAAGGAATAATAGAAGGGCACAATCTTCAGAGTACCATGTTTTTAAAAGAAAATGAAACAAATACATTTAGTCTTGCTTTACTTTTCGCCTAAATATTAATGCAAAAGAAGTTAAATTTTGTGCATTTTGCACTAAATGCTTAAGGTCAAATCTTTTTTGTGGATCAGAGCTGTTTTCAAGTATGATGAGTTGACTGGATGTAACTTTTAATAAGATTGCTATGTTAAACTGCAATTCGGTAGACTATTTTTTCTGTTTATGAAATCATTGTATTTCTCCAAGACTGTAGTAATGAGTGTATTAGGCACACTGAATCTGTGTAAGTTGTTAACAGTGATTGTAATTCTTGTGCCTTTTAAAAGTGTTTAAGGTATATAGCTGTATGCCCAGTTTTTGTTGCAACTGAGCAATATATTTAAAGGGATAACTATTAAGAAGCATTTGATAGCTATAGTTTTATGGTATGGATGTTACATAATAAATTTCCAGCACTAGGATCCCAAGCTTTAGAATATTTACAGGTGCCTGTTTTACTTATATTGCCTAGAAAAACACCTGCTTTCATCTGATTTGCTTTGGTTGCATTCTTAGCCCCTTTTAAAAAATGATAGTACAGTGTGTCATATTTCACCAAAGGATGCAATTACTATGCATTTTTTGTAGAATCCAGTTTTCAACAGTTTTTTTTTTTTTTTTTTTTTTTTTTTTTTTTTTGGTAGACATTCTTGTTTAGAATGATTCCTGGCAGTATTGGAGGTTTATTGTGCCTTTGGCTGATAATCACATGGTTCATTTACATAGTTAGGGCATGAATTGGATATGAAACAGAATGAATACATGGGTTCTTCAGATGGAGCTTTATGACGCTTGTAAAGTGTTTAGCCCTAGATGCTAATCTGGGCCATTCCTTATATTGTCTGAACAAAGGTGTGTTGGGAGTTTCTCTTCACCCTGCCTCTGCAAACTCATGGAGCAGTCTGAGATTGCCAGCATGTGCCTGTTCCTTAAAAGTTCTTCAGTAAGTCCACCTTTTCAAGGCATTTGTAGCCAATTAGAAGTGGCACTCTATTAGCTTTGCAGAAATCACTTGCTTTTGAATAACATGAAAAATTAAGCTGTATATGTAATTTGAACATGAGGTTATTGGTATAGGAACCAATGCAATCCTTTAATCCTGTGACTGGGGCAAAAACATTTGCTGCTTCTCCATATGCAGTGCACTGTGAGGTCCCTACTCCTTGCTAAACTTCCCAGTGATGATTAATACCAGATGTATTAAATTATGCAGCATAGATATGCAAATGCAGATTTTTCTAATTCATTTGTTTTAGTAGATTTCTCTGTGATGGTACGTGTATTGCAAACTTCTTGTAAAGGTTGGTTCTTTAGTTTTCTTACACATGAGAGATGTGGATGCTGGTGAGGAGAGTAGCAATGACTGAGGGACCTGAATGGTTACCAAATCACTCTAAAGCTCAGTGTCAGCTGAATTGTTGATTTCTGTAGCACTTCTTAATGTTGAGGGTCAGTTTCTACATGAATGCTGCAAAATTTAACTTTGGAGTGGACTTTAGTTATGGTCTCTCACATAGGTGAATGGTATAATGACTTGAATCAAGAGAAAGTAAATGGAGGATGGCAGAGAGAAGAGTTTGTCTAACTCCCCACGTAGCTCTCTGCTTTCTATCCAACCCTTAGTGAGTGCTGAGAACTGAAGCAGAAATCAGCTATGAAACCTGCTCTTGCTATTTCCTGATTTGTGGGAGCAGAGAGAAACTGTTTTGTAAACAGAACTCATAGATTTTTAGTCAACCCTTCAGCCTCTGCAAAAATACTGACCCACAGATTTCTACAGCTGCAAAATTTGCAGTGTTAGGGCTTCAGTTTAGAGAATTGTTTAGGCTTGAAGCTACCTGAAAGGACTTGGTGTACCAATATCATTCACTGGGCTTTTGAAACCAATTTCAATTGTGGCTTGCCATCTGGCACAAGGACCTTTTATTTTGAGCAAAGCCCTACTAAACATATGGAATGTTTTGCAGTTTTCTCTAGACGGGGACTATAATTGTATCAGCACATGAAACTCATAAATATGGTAGAGCAGGGGTAGGCAACCTTTCCCCTTTAAGGGCCGAGGGACTTCAGCTCCCAGAAGCCTCAGCCTTGTTGGCCAATAGTCCCATGTTGGCCAATAGCTCCTGGGATTCTGGGAGCTGAAGTCCCTCGGCCCTTAAAGGGGAAAGGTTGCCTACCCCTATGATAGATAATATGATTCACTCTTAAAGGCATTTATTGCCCTTGATTTTAGTTATTTGCTTTGTTCTCGTTGATTATCTTGCATCAACAAATTCCAGGATGAGATTTGTTCTGGGTTGCTTTTCTTTTAAAGCTGAATATGTTTCTGCAACAGCTAGTGGACAAACTTTCAAATTTTTGAGAATTCAGCATTCTCTCTCTCTCTCTCTTTCTTTTGATTTGTCTTTTATAGGAACCCAGTTTGAAATGGTTCCCTGCATGGTTTTATGAGTCTCAATCACCAGCACACTTAAACCTTTGGTAGCTTTCTGTCAGTTTGTGAAAATGAATAGTTGTACTTAATGGTTTTACAATAGACTTTCATAGCATCTGACAGCTTGTTTTTAAAGACGTCTTTTTCTCCTAACCTTCCACTTGTTTTAAAAGCATGCATATATTCATCAAGCTTTATAGCAATACTACCAATGCAAAAAAAAAAAAAAGTTATTTGACTTATGGTCAGTCAGGCTGAGGGCTGAACACACAATACCTTAAATATGTAGTGTGTGGTTTATGATCCTACTTTTTTTGCAAGGAAAAACGTGCAGCTCCAGTCTATATCAGAACCATCACATAAAGGTGGGGGAGTTTTCAAGCATCCTTGTTATTTTTTACCTTTCCCCCTTGTTGAGGTTTTTAAAAGGCCGGTGTGTGTGTGTGTTCATTGGCACCACCTATGGTAAACAGATCTATAATTGTTTGTTCTCTTAGCTACTTTGCCAGGGAAGCTTTAATAATTATGTTTGCTTACTGAATTGATGAGATGGAGCGTCAACTTGAAATAAATCAGGACAGAAAGTCACTCTTTGTTTGCAGAACCATTGGCTTTGTTCCAGATTTCTCAGAGTAGTTCCACTGAAATCAAATTATCAATGAGGCTTAGGTTAGTCATGTCTCTGAGTAAGTTACGGTAATTCTGATTAAATCTAGAACCAGCCGATAGGATTTTCTCCCAAATGAAGCAATATCCAGTGTGTTTGGAAACTTAAGCATGCTTTTTATGTTATTAAAAAAAAAATAATGTGAAGATTAAAACATCAGTTTTTTTAGTAAACTGTTTTAGTATAATGCCTTGTTCATCTTTGGCCAAGCTTTTTGAATAGCAAAAATGTATACACTGTTAGTAATATGAAAAGCCTATTATGGAGACACAGCAAATTGAACTGAAATATGTTAACAGTAAGATCAGTTGATGTAAGACTTCATCATTGGACAGTTCAGGTGCTGATCCATTGTGTCTGGAAACAACTGTGGTTCTGAAAACGGCAAAACTTTTTACGTCTACCTCTCTTGACACTGGTCTGTGGGGGTCTCTTTTGTTATTGCATTAAGTGAAAAAGAATTCGATTTAGCCAAGGCTAGCTCTTCCGTTGGAGGATGTCACTTTAGCAGGTGTTCACTTGTAAATTGCAGTAACACAATTATACCACAGAAGAAAGATAATATAATACCTTGAAAAAGGTTTATTAAAATTTATGGTGAATATTTTCAAGAAATCATGGTGAGTGAAAAGTTCCAACGTTGTCTTGATATGTAATTTTTTCTCTCTCTCTAAATTGGCATGATTGCCAATATTATTCTGTTCTGTTAATGATCAGCTGCTGTTTTCTGTGTATGACTTTTATTTTGATAATTGTTATTGAATAACTGTTATGTGTGCTGGCTAACACTTAATTAAAGTATTTAATATTTAAATTACAGTGGTTGTGGTTGCGTGATTTCAAAAATTTTTGGGGAGAAGTACCAAGTTAGGAAGAAATTGATGGATCAATGTGGGTAGAGGCCTTTGCTATCCAGTTGTGAGCCACACTATTCATGGGGATTGGTAGTAAGCCTTTCTAGGATTGCAGCCATAGTATGTTTAGGTCATATATACAAGCTCTTTGTCTAAGCTATTCTTCAGGCGCAGTCCTATTTCAGTACCTTTAGTAGTACAGGTTGAGTCTGTCTCCCTTATCTGAAATACTTGGGATGAGAAGTGCTTTGAATTTTGAAGTTTTTCGGAATATTTGCATACACATAATAAGGTATCTTGGAGATGGGACCCAAGTCTAAACATTAAATTCATTTTTCATATACTCCTTATACACATAGCCTGAAGGTAATTTATCTACAATATTTTGGTCTAGTTTTAGCTGCAGATGTAGAGCTTCATCTGCTGTTTCCAATAATGTAGTAAATGATTTTTGTATTGGTCATCTGGTGGTGTCCACGCATACAGTCTCCTGCCTTGTTATAGGAAGAAAGGGTTTGTAATGAATAGACCGATGGTCTCGCAAAACTTATCAGTTGCTTTCCTGCTTCATTTCTTGATCATAGTCCAAATCTTACTATTGTGTTTGATGTTCAGCTTCCTACGTTTGCATTCCAGGCGCCTATGGTTAGCAAGAAATCCTGTTTTGGCATGTTATTAATTTCTTAGACTCCTTTGAAAAAATCTCTTCTTCCACCTCAACTATTGAGGTCCAAAAGCTGATTAGCAACCAGGTTTTAACTTGGTGCCTGAATGACATGTGGTAAGTATGGTACCAGTCGGAGGGCATTCCACGATTCTACATGTCCTTCCATGAACCTCCAATGTTCCTTAGGGGTCATTCAGATGCTTTTTTAAGTGCAACTATGCAAATAATCTCACCCATTCCGGGTTTTTTGTTCACACTATGGAATTGTATCGCTGTGCATCTCTGCGAGTTCCATTGTTCACACATATCAGCACTTGAATAAAGATGGAGTCGACAATATGAATGCATTTGGAGCATGTTCAAGGCATGCAGAGTTTTACTCCGGGTCTATTCACATCGGTTATTCACACGGCCGACAATGCAGAACTTTAAAAAAAAAATCTTGAGGGAAACCCCAGTATCAATTATCACAGGTTGAGTGGGTTTTTTGGCAGCCCCCTAAACTTAATGAGATGCATTCAAGATGCATGTGAACAACGGCGGTTCAACCCAGAGTCATCCTGGATTATTCTCATCATCTGAATTGGGCCTTAGAAAACATTGGGCAGGAGTCCAATGTATTTTAGAGCTGTGGTTTGCAGCAGACATGAGGCGTTTACACAATGTGCCCGTCAACAAATGAAAAACATAGTTTTTTGTGGATTTTCCAGGCTATATTGCTGGAAGAATTTATCCCTGATGTTTCGCCTGCATCTATGGCTGGCATCTTCAGAGGTTAGGTTGGAGGCATGGAAGTGAGTAGGATGTATGTGTATATATATATATATATATATATATATATATATATATATATATATACACTGTGTGACCCTAGGATGTATGTGTGTGTGTATATATATATATATATATATATATATATATACACTGTGTGACCCTTGGCTGGGAGGAGATGATTTACATGTGATTAAATGAAAAACAGATTGGTTAAGATTGTAATCTTAATGTAATGCAAGTCTGGAAGTTCAAGTCAATTCAGTAGCACTTTATTCTAAGTAAATGAAAATGGGATTTGATTGTGTGGCATGACTTTCATGTTTGAGTTATTTGGATTCCAGCTTAGTGTTGGGTTTTTAAAAAAAACAGGTTTGTGTTTTTCATAAATAACTTACTGTTTTATGTCACGTTTGTTTGAATTTGCATTATATGCAGTCTAAAAATGCTTTACTCTTGGAAGCACACGGAAATACAAAAGAGCATCCTCCGCTGACACCCAATTTTCATATGTCAAGTGGCAAAATGTGAAAGGCGATAGATTTACTTCATTCTAGAAAGCAGCATTTTCTCTTTCAGTTGTCAAAAATGATAACCTGTTTGGGTTAGTGGTGGAAAATGGCCCTTTATCAAAGAAACAAGGCCATTATTGTTGCTTAAAAATGCTGCATATTTAACATTGTGGTGGTGTTTTTTTTTAGACTGTATATTTTAACAAGCAAGGTCTTCAGAAGATGTGATAAGAGCACATATACTGTATGCAAGAATATGGGGGGAGATGATCCTCCCAGATAAACAACTGGCTTTTAAAAATATATTATTTTGAAAAAGATTGACACAATTATGAAAAACAAATCATTGAATAAATTTTAAAAAATGAATAGATTCCTTTAATAATGTACTTAAAGAATGAATGGAGAGATGTGTTTATAATTGGCTTGGATTGAGATATGTTAGATAGATAAAAATGTAGAAATGCATTTAGATAATTTTTTGGGAGTTAAGCAAATGTTTAGATATACGGAAGTAATTATTTGTAAATTAACAATAGGAAAAAGAGTTATGGGAGTTGTTTCTTTTTGTTTGTTTGCTTTGTTCGTATTTTTTGGGTCTATGTACTTATGTGTTTTTATTTAGTTATTTGTGGGCCTTGTTAATATGTTATATTTAGTCCAGTACACTTTTTAAAAATCAATAAAACATTTTATTTCAATTAAAAACATTAAAAAAGTGTGAGAGAGAAAGAGAGAAAGAAAGAAAGAAAGAAAGAAAGAAAGAAGATTTGATCAGAGACTGCCCTGGATGACAAATTACGGTATGTCTTGGAGAGTCTTCTTGGTTAGGAAACCAGTGTTTTGGCAAACACATTTCACACCAAAGCACTGGAGAGTTTCTAAGGATTAGGAGGGTTAATCTTAATTGGATGGATCCCATCTTGGTCATGGTTAGAGCAGATTCCTTGAAATAATGGGACTTGAAGTCATGACTTATACCATATTTGATGGATGTGTGATAAGGCAAAAAAAATATTGGACTCAAATTCAACAAAAAAATTAATGCAATGTTACATCTTAAGTTAAAACTGAGACCCGAAGTATTTTGTTAAATGCGTTAGAGAGAAAAAGCATAGTCGGATTTTATTTTACATGATAACAGCTGCGAGAATGGTCTTTGCAAAATCTTAGAAAAAAAGAAAACGGAAGAATGGTTTATAAAACTTTTTGATGCCATAGAAATAGACAAACTTACCAGAGGACTACAAAATGGAATGTGGGATAATCATTGGGAAGATTGGAACATGATGTTACAGCAGATCAGTATTTAACAATTTGTAATTGCATGTAAAACATAGAAAATGGGGGGAAAGGCAAATGGATAAAATAGATGTAATGGTTGGAAGAACAGCGTTATAAATATAAACATATATTAATATGATAGTAATAATTGGAGCTTGTTTTATTTTCTCTTAATTGGAACAAAATAATGACTAGCAGGTTAATGATCTTTAGGGATAATAGCGAAAATTAAAGGGACAGTACAACCACAAACAAACAAAACACAAGAAGAGGTGAAGAATTAGGAAGTAAGGAATGGCATTATGTATGCAATATTGTATAGTAAACCAATGTTGGTTAGTAGAAACTAGATGGAATGTACAAGAATGATTTTTTTTTTTATTTGACTAGTTGAGTGCAAAGATATTATTAAAGTGGATGCCTTGTTATTGTCTATGAATATATGAAATGTTTGGAGTTTTATATATTGGAAATTTAATAAAAAGTTATATTAAAAAGAGGTCATAACTGAACTTTTCCCCATTGAGTTCAACTGACCCAGTGATGGTCTGGATCCACACCAGGATGTGGAGAGATCTTGTAGCACCTTTGAGATTAACTGAAATAAAGACGTTGGCAGCGTGAGCTTTCGTAGACCTCTATTTCCTCCGATGCATTTAGTGGATCCAAACCAGTAGATGTGGCACTGTTTGAATGCTAGAGTACTATATAAATGCTATGTTGTTCTCCAATATCTCCAACAGCCGTAAACTTGTGAGTAGCTCTTTTATTGCCAGGTTTTGGAAATACGATCTGTGTATGTTACGCTGCTGGAGGCAGTGAGTCTGGAAGACTGCAGCACTGAAATGTTCAGCTTCCAGTTCTATGCTCATCTTGGGCCAAGGTGATTGAATGTGGCGTGTTGTCCTCGCCTTTACATCAGTTGAAGGTGTTTGACAGGTTAGTACTTCATGACAGACTGGTTAGCATACCTGTCTCTACATTGCTGCCCATGGGTTAGAGGTCTCTATGCATCTTTGGAACAGGACCCTTAGGCCTCGTTCCCACTATGATTTAAAGCAAATTGCAGATCGGGTTATACTACCGTCGTTCCCACTTGAAACCGGTTCTGATCCTATTGAGCTCAGTTGAAATCGCAATGAAGCAAGGCAGACACAAAAAACCCCGCTGTTTCCTGAAACTAGTTCTCGGGCGGTTCTTTTGAAAAGAATGAATTCCGAAGCGTGTTCAACAAGTGGGAACGACGGATCTGAATCGGATCATATTGGAGGGGAGGGACTAATGGCAGAGGGGTGGTTACCATCCTTCCTCAGTTTTTGGGAGATCCACCATTCCCCCCCCCCCCCGCCCAACGCTGCCTTTGTGCTTGTGGTGTGACCTATGGGCGCACTATATATATATATGTACCAAATTACCGAATATACGATCCGTTGCTTTTGCAACTTGGCAGTACACCAGGCGAGGGGGGCGACAGCAGCTCAGAGAGACAAGTAGTTACAAAATCAATGGATCGAATCTTCTATCAATTAAAAAACATTTTTTTTTCATTCCTAAGCCAGGCTCACTTCTGATGTTCCTGCAGGTGATATTGAGGCCCATGGTGTGTGTGTGTGTGTGTGTGTGTGTGTGTCATGAAGATTAAAAATGGACCACGCACCCACATAAATGTCCACTTATGATTTAAGGGTACCCACACTAGTGACTATGGAAGGCAATTCTTTTGGGAATTGAAAGCTTTGCAGTGACTTGGGGTGCATCTACCTTGTCAAACCAATGCCACTTGACACCATTATTACTGCCCTGCCTCCATCCTACAGGATCCAGGGATTTGCAGTTTTGTGATGCGGCAGCATTTTTTGACAGGGAAGGCTAAAGACCTTGTAAAACTACAAATCCCAGGGTTCCATAGGGTGGAGCTCCAGCACTTAAAGTGGTGTCAAACTGCATTATTTTTGCAGTGTAGATGCACCCTTTGCCTCTCTTTCACACATAGCTCATAATTCTAATAAAGGTGCTTGTTTGTATTATACCATCTCTGCATAGAAGGATTTTTTTTCCTCCCAAATAATACTAAAAAAAAAGACTACCTTGCAGATTTCTGTCATTTGATGGTCTGGTTTCAGGGACCAAGTAAAATGTTCTCCAGTCACAAAGATGCTTCCCTTTCCATGCTGTCAGTCACAGAAGCAGCCACCTGTTTTCTACACAAACACACACACACACAGCTCTAATGGGTGCAAGCAGATTTTTCTGGAGCTTTTGACCTTGGCTTTCTAGCTCGGCCTTCTGTCATTCTTCCCTCTCTTTGGACAAAGTAATATTCCAAGCTGCTGAGCTTAGAGCAGTGTTATTGCAAGCATGGAGGCACTGGCACACACATATTGAATCTTAAGAGTTGGAAGAGACCCCAAGGGCCATGAAATCCAAGCCTGTTCGGCCATGCAGGAATACACAACCAAAGCACTCCAGACAGATGGGACTTCCAAAGAAAATCCTCCAAAGAAGGAAACTCCACCGCTCTCTGAGGCAGTGTGTTCCACTGTTGGAAAGCTCTTACCATCAAGAAGTTCGTCCCAATGTTGAGGTGGAGTCTCTTTTCCTGGAGCTTGCATCCATTGCTCCAGGTCTTGTTCTCTGGAGCAGCAGAAAACAAGCTTGCTCCATCCTCAATAGGGCACCCCTTCAAATACAGTTGGCCCTCCTTATCCACGGATTTTTTATACATAAATTCAAGCATCCACGGCTTGAAAATATTAAAAAAAAAGTATAAATTCCAAATAGCAAACCTTGATTTTCTATTTTATATAAGGCACACAATTTTACTGTGTCATTGTATTTAATGGGACTTGAGCATCCACAGATTTTGGTATCCATAGAGGAGTCCTGGAACCAAACCCCAGTGGATAATACGGGCCCATTGTACTTAAACAGGGCTATCATATCACCTCTTAACTGTCTCTTCTCCAGACTAAACATACCCAGTTCCCTAAGTCGTTCCTCATAGGGCATGGTTTCCAGACCCTTCACCATTTTAGTCGCCTCCTTTGGACACTCCAGCTTGTCCACTTCCTTCTTGAACTGTGGTGCCCAGAACTGGACGTAGTATTCCAGGTGGGGCCTGACCAAAGCAGAAAGAGTGGTACTACTATTCCCTTGATCTAGGCACTATACCTCTAGAATCGCATTGGCCTTTTTAGTTGCCGCATCACATTGTTGACTCATGTTCAACCTGTGGTCTACTAGGACTCCAAGATCCCTTTCTCATATAGTTTTGTTAAGCAAGGTGTCCCCCAGCCTATATCTGCATTTCAATTTTTTCCTGCTTAAGTGCAGTACCTTGCATTTCTCCCTGTTGAAGTCCATTTTGTACTTTTGGCTCAGCTTTCTAACCTATTAAGATCATTTTGAATTCTGATCCTGCCCTCTGAGGATTAGCCGCTCCTCTTAATTTGGTGTCATCTGCAAATTTGATGGAAACATAAGCGTAAGTTCAGCATCTTCGTACACAACCCTTCTTGTCCTCCCCAAAAGCATTGCAGGGAAAGCCTAGGCAATCCTTCCTACCCCATAGGGTTGTAGGGAAAACCTAGTTAACCTTTTCCATATTGACAGAAAACTAGACAGTCCTTCCCATCCCATCTGGTATTCCCTCTGCTCTCCACAAGCCATTACCTGGCCAGAAGGGAGCACAGAAGGATGGTCAATAGCGGAGGATGGAGATGTTTTGAAGCTCCACCATGAGGGGACTTCATGAGATCATATCTTGATGCAGGATTTTGGCCATATATTCAGCAGTTGCGTTCAGCTGGTGTCCACAAACCGGTTGTCAAATGGTCTCTGGCAGATGTGCCAAGGAGGTTGCAACAATGGCAGAGAGAGGGGAGCTGAGTAAGGTGCATCACTCCTATGCATGGGCTTGGCGTCGGTTCCTTTATGTGAAGCCATGGCATGTTGAGTCCTAGCTGTGGCAAGGAACCTAAACTGGGGAGTGGAGGAAATTGGAAATTAAGTTCTGGCCCTCATCTAAAGCTCCAGTCGAATGAAGTGGGCAGCCCTTCAAGGAGAGGACACTGCGAAGTGTGAAATTACAGAGGATGCTGCCTGGCACCAAGCCCTCTTTTCACACAAGTTAGACAAGCTGTTTTCATGGCAGCTGAGCGCACGGATGCCAAACTCAACACCAAGTTCCATTTTAACAGAACGCCTCCATTTTGGTTGCAAGCAAGACTTTTATTTTCTTCCTCTTTCCGTCACACGCTGCCACTGATGCTGGAAAGGAAAACAAAACCAGAAATTGTGGTCTGTGCTCTTTTAGAAGTAGGAAAAGTATGAGCCCTATGTTCAGTGGCATCTCTAGGGTTGGCATCACCTGGTGCTGTAACTCATGGGGTCAAACCTCCCCGCCATTGACCTCCTTCCATACCACACTAAACACAACCCTAAATAATGTTTTCTGTAATGATGTTACTCATAAATTGTAATTCCCGTATCTCACCGAATGTAATGACAATAGCTGTGACGTAAAACAACTAGCAAAATTTAAATTAGACCTTTAAATTACAATATCATATGCACAGCTTAAAGGCATTTACGTGTACATAGTTTCCTCCTTCTGAAAGAGACAAAGATCTAATCCGCACTGTCAAAATAATCCAGTTTGACACCACCTTAACTTTCATGCTATGGAATCCTGAGATTTGGAGTTTGTTGCGGCACCAGACAGAGTGCTAAATATCCCAGAGAAGGCTAAATATCCCGGAAAATGACGTCTCGGAATTGCATAGCTTGGAACCATGGCAGTTAAAAGCAGCATCAAACTGCTTTAATTCTGCAGTACAGTTGAGACCAAAGACAAGGAAACGCACAAATATTGGCCAACGGCTTCTAACATTCCCTTTATGAGAATCTGTGGTTTCAACTGTGGCGTGGAAGGAAACAGAGGAATTCCCTGATTTGACACCTGGCACTGAGATCAATGCGCTTCAGAAGCCCTTGCTGCGGTGGGCACATGCTCACCCATGCTCTCAAGAGAGGGCTTTGGGGTCTGTCTCCGTGGTGGTCTTCCTAAAAAACGATGCCCTTTTGCCTCTCCCTTGCGTGAAATTTAATCTCTCTGTTAAATGACACCCCAGGCTATTTTGGACATAGGAGGCACGTCAGCAACCCAACTGGATGGGAAGGAAGGCAGCCAAAGGGAGGAGCTGGCCAGAGGCTAAACCCTGAGCACTGGAGCGATTGCAGTGGGACTAAGGGATCACCTTTAGCAAGTCCCCAACCTCACTGGGGTTTCTGTTTTATTTCTCACTGGGTGGAGGGGGGACCATAATTCGGCTGGTCTCCCCATGCCCCCTCCACTAACATACTCCCCCTTGCATCGACTCAACAAGGATCTGCTTTCTGTCATTCCAGTGAAAGTGGCCTGTCTCCTCCAGGTTTAAGACTCCAGGTAAGGCTCCAAATGTCAAGTTTGAACCTGGGGGGTTTCTAGAAGTTGGATCTCTTGGGAAGAATGGGCTCAAAGCGTTCTCTGCTTCATGCCTCTGGCAATTATCTATGGTTGGTTGTAATCCAGGAATGAACACCAAAACTGAAGGTCAAGAACAGAGACACGTTTCCTTTGGACTTTACAAGTTTATGAGAATCTGTGGTCTCAGCTGTGGCATGGAAGGAAACAAAGGAATTTGCAAGGAATTTAAGCCAAGGGTGTTTAAGGTTTGGATTTGGGATCGGTTTGGTTGACCATGTGTCCTGAGAGAGAGGAGGTTCTTTTTGTGTGAGAGAGCTGGAGTTTGTAGAAGGCGCTTTTGTATTCCTCTCCCATTTTGGTTTCATTCTAGGTGCAAAACAGCTTTTCATATTGTTCATTCTCTGACCTCATCGCTCGTCTTCTGTATTAATCCCAGCCGAAACAGCCTGCTCCTCATTCCTCCTCCTCTCAGGGTCTCAGCTTGCATTTCTGCAGATGGGCTCTGAAAAAAGATGGAGAATGACAGCTGAGTCTATTTTAAGCCCAGTATCTCAGTGACATGGAGTGGCTGTAATGGCAATGATGTCTCCGTTTTGCATTCAGTACAGAAGGGAGATCAATATAGAAGACTTGCATATTTGCGGGAAGAGGAAAGCGACAGGTTGGTTCTCATCTGTTGCCTGTTTTTCTGTTCTGTAAATCCTCAGTGATATGAAAAAAGCTGCAGTCCTTAGGCATACTGTCTTGGACATAACCCCCATTGAAGCCACTAAGTTCATAGAATCATAAATTTGGAAGAGACCCCAAGGGGCATCCAGTCCAACCCCATTCGACACCACCAAAACACTCCTAAACCTCCAAAGAAGAAGACTTGTTGAGCAGTTCTTCCCATCAGGATTTCCCCCTAATGTTTAGATGGAACCTTCAATAATAATAATAATAATAATAATAATTATTATTATTATTTATACCCCGCCCCTCTGTTAAAACAATTGGGGTGGTTTACAACAATTAAAAGTACATCAAGATGTAGCTTGAATCCATTACTTCATGTCCTAGTCTCTGGAGCACCAGAAAAGAAGCTTTCTCCATCCTCCATATGACAGCCCTTCTAATATTTAAACATGGCTATCATCATCCCTTAACCTTCTGTTCCCCCGGCTAAACAGGTCAATACGCATAGGATACAGGCATAGGATTGTATTGCAAACAAGACTTATTTTCTTTATTACAGAAAACAAGATTTCTTTCCTATTCTCAACAGTTCCTAATACAGCTTAAAATAAAATACTGCCTTAAAAACATTGCAATTTAATTTTAAAAAAGCAGTGAAATAAATGATCTTATTCAAAGCAACTCTAATATAAAAGACTTTAAAAGTAGTTAAAAACTTAATGATGAGAAGAAAAGTACAGTCCGCTCCCATGAAAAACAAACAAACCCTTCTGCAACTATCAGTTAACACCTGAAAGCCTTACTAAATCATCTTTGCTTGCTGATGGAATGAGAACAGAGAAAGATCCAACCTAGTTTCCTATATGATGGACTTCCACAACCTCTTTCTAAATATGTTATTCAAGTACTCTATAGGTTTGAGACAATGGGATGAGTCCCATTTTCAAACTTCAAAATGAGCCGCTTGGCAGCCAGATTTACAATTGGTATCTCTCCAAATCTCAGATTTGGTCCCTCCAAGGGCCATCACTTGTTGAATTTACAGGCTGGGAAAAGCAGAGGAAAGAAGCTGGATGGATGGATTGATTTTCCTAAGAAAGAATGACCAAAAACAATGTATACAGAAAGCTAGGCAAGACTTTGTGCTAAGGATCTGAATAAGAATGTGGATACTGCTTAATTCATAAATATATTTTTATAAAAAGCCCTTTGACCTAGATTTGGCCCCATATCTCA
The DNA here is from genome assembly GCA_026167975.1 of Phrynosoma blainvillii. NCBI lineage: Eukaryota > Metazoa > Chordata > Lepidosauria > Squamata > Phrynosomatidae > Phrynosoma > Phrynosoma blainvillii. Next base: position 5,046,804 of record JANUYF010000005.1, read on the forward strand.
GAAATTGGTGAACAGACTGAAGGAGTACAAGAGATAGATGGCACTCTTGACATGCTCAGAGATGCTCTCATCCCCAAACTGTTCAACAGTTCTGAAAAAGTAATAATTCCAGCTCACGTGCAAAATGGGAAAGAAGGGTTCTGGAATCAATGGTTTAATCTTTGGGGCAGAAGTTGTTGTGTGCCTTCAGGTTGCTTCTGACTTATGGCGACCTTAAGACCCTGGGGTTTTCTTAGCAAGATTTGTTCAAAGATGGTTGGATTTTGGTTAAGCCAGACCAGATGCAGTGAAATCAATTGGACTTCTGTTAGCAATGGTCCTATTAATTCAAAGGGCTCTATTCTAAGCTATTCACTGGGAAAATAGTTCAACAGCAAGATTATACTATTAACCAGCAGTTGCAGAGTAGGGCCATCACTGTCCTGAACTATATGGGTGGTTGAGATTTTCAGAAAGATGGTAGTTAACTCTCATTAGAACCCAAAATGGAGGCTATTGTACTTTGGACATACAATGAGATGAGATGAATCATTGGAAAAAATGACCATGCTCAATAAAGTGGGAGGCAGTAGAAAAAGAAGAAGACTGCATTCCAGTTGGATTGACTCAGTTAAGGAAACTATGGAGTTTATCACATGGCATCACATGCAGAAACTGAATTTAAACTGAAAAAAACCCCACAAAAGTGGGTAGTTTTTCAGACAACGTTTGGGATTAACTTGAACAGAAAGTAGAAAAAAACCCCTGCAAAAGCGGGTTGTTTTTCAGATGACGTTAGTGTTAATGAGAATTAATGAAACTTTAACCCGAACAGAAATTAGACAAGACCTGCTCCTTTTCAGAAAATCACGAAAGTAAAAAGGGATGGGTTTTGAATAATAATAATAATAATAATAATAATAATAATTTGTACCCCGCCCCTCTGTGCACAATCAGAATACTTTCTATTCAGGTTATTGTCACATTAACCCCATCGTGTTTGTAAATCTACTTGCTTTTGCGGGGTTTTAAATCTGCTTTTCTGTTTTTTAAATCCCGTTTCTGCATGGGATTTTTGCAGTTTGCCCCCATATGATCAACTCCTATGGCTCTGAGTTTGCAAGGTCTCAGCAGAGCCATTGCTGCCTGGGGCTATTGAATGTTTTTTATTCCTAGGGTTGCCACCAGTAATTCTGTGGTGGGTTGGCACCAGTTGCTGCCAATTTGACAGCAAACAACAGCAACGAAATTATTTGAGAAAACCTGGGATTTGTTTGTGAGATGTTGGGCTTAGTAAATTGAATGGGGACAGCAGTTTTCTCGAGTGAGAAGAAAAGCTAACAGCATTTCCTAGGGATTATTGGGAGTGGACAATAGTTTAGGAGGTGGCACCCATGATTGCTTATTAACAATCTGGGGGAGAAATGGCTGACCCAACTCAAATTGATTCTGCCATGCCTTGATAGGAGTAACACAATGTTAGTCATTACTGCCCTAAGCCCAATTGATATCACTGGGTCTGATCTGACTTAACCAAGATGCAACACAAAGATTTCGTGGCCCTAACTTTGGGGTAGTAGGATTTTCAGATCTTAGGTCAAAAGGGAGGGCAAGAAAAATATTTCGGTGTTTGTGCACCCCACCCCACCCCACCCCGTAATTTGTTAGGCAGTCTTTTTATTTGAATAGCATACTTTGTGTATCTGTGGCTGATGCTTAGGGTAAGATGCTCAATGCCATCAGCAGGAGCTACCCATTTTGACATTGCCAGGGAACACCTTTTGTGACACCACATGGCATCATCCCTAGGTCTTAGATACTGGCCTTGAAAACTCATGGCCTCGGATAGTTCCTGACCTGGCAGCCTTACGGGCGGGATCAAAGTTTACTACAGTCAGTATCTTCATATAGACTGAAGGATGTTACTGCACACGACATTGAAAAACATGTTTGCTGGTTAGTAGCATGCTGGGGCTTTATGTGCATGCTGGGTTTGTACATTTTTAAAGGGCAAGTGGCAAGGGGTGCCTAATCTTTCCCCTCCATGACTTTTCATCTCCATTGGGTTGGCTTATACACTGGGCCCTTGATATCCCCTAGGGTTTGTCCTCCGCCCCCCCCCGCCCCCGTGTGATACCAAAATCAGTGGATGCCCATTAAATACAATGGCATGGTAAAATGGTGTCCTGTATATAAAATGGCAATATCAAGACTTGCCTATTGGAGTATATGTGTGTGTGTGTGTGTGTATATATATATATATATATATATATATATATATATGGGGGGGGATATTTTCAAGCATTGGTTGGTTGACTCCATGGATAAATAATCGGTGGATGGAGGTCAAATTTTACATGAGTATATAGGGTAATGTTTCCAAACTCTGCTATATAGCATGCATCCATAGTCTGAGCCTTTTGAAAAGCACTACATGTCCCTCAAAAAAGAGCTGGAGTTTTTGAAAAAAACAAAGGCATCTCCTCCTGTTGTTAGCAACCAAGGGAGAAATGAAATATCAGTCCCTTGACATCAACCCCCACGTTAACACGGACTGTGGGTCAATCTCCAAAATCTATGTGAAAAGAGCATTATTTTTTGGTCAAAGAGCTTCCTTTCCCTCTGGAACAGGTCAGTGTTGCAGTCCATCTCAGGAGTAAACAAGAATAAATTTATTAGTACGAATCAAGGTTTTATAGACTTGCATAATGACTGCCACAAAATTTGGTTTTTGGTTTTGAAAGCACTAAACTACAAATTGTTGCAAAATGCTTCCTATGTGCACCATGTTGTATCCTGCGTATGCCCACAGCTGACCATCTTTTTCTGTGCCCCAAGAGACCTCCTTGAAGGAACATATTCTGTTCCCAGAGCAATGCAGTCCTTCAAATTGGCTTCATCGAGTACCCAATCTCGAGCAGGTCCTCCATGTTACTACAGAGTGGTAATAGTTTGTCCACAACAAACAGGACTTGGTTGGATAAGAAGCTTTTGTGCATCAGGGCAGGCTCACAACACTCTGAGCATCCCTTATCCAAAATCCTTGGGACCAGAAGTGTTTCAGATTTTGGAACAGTTGTATATACATCATGAGATATCTTGAGAGTCAGTATGGTGTACTGGTTTGAGCATTGGACTACAACTCTAGGGAGTGGGGTTCGAATGCCTGCCTGGTCATGGAAACCCACTGGGTGACCTTAGGCAAGTTATACTGTCTCAGCCTCAGAGGATGGTCATAGCAACCCAGCTGTGAAGAAACTTGGCAAGAAAACACCATGATAGTTTTGCCCTAGGGTTAAGTCGGAAACAACTTGAAGGCACACAGCAGCAACAATAATCAGATATCTTGGAGATGGGATACAAATCTAAACACAAAATTCATTTATGTTTCGTATAGACCTTGTACACATAGCTTGAAGGTTAATTTTATACAATATTTTAAAATAATTTTGTGCATGGAAACAAATCTGGTGTACCTTGAACTATCAGAAAGCCAAGGTGTCACTGTCTCAGCCATCCACATGGACAAGTTTGGATTTTGGAATATTTCAGGTTTCAGAATTCCAGATTAGGGGTGCTCAACCTGTATTGTTCCTCTCCTCCCTCCAACCAACTCTCATGGGCAGAGGTAAGGAACAGAAGGCCTCTTCAAATGTTTGTTGGATTAGAGATGTAAAATTTCCAGAACGTTTAAAATGTTACTTTTATTAGCTTTAAAAATTAACATCGTACAGTCCAGTCAAACCAATGGCAATTTACAAACACTTTTAAAATTCGCTCTTCCTTCCTTCTGCACATTGGTTCTAATTCATCTTTTCTGACTTTCACTTACTGTCTTTGATCTTTTACAAAGTTATAACACTGCTTCTTGAGTTTGCTTCCTATGCTGTTAAACATAAAGTCGTTAATCTTCAAAATCCTTTGTGTATTTATTTCCCCATTTCTGGTTTAAATAGACTATCAATGGGTTTCACTCCTTCTTTAAAATTTCTAGGGATTTCCCCCTATTCAAACAAATTAACTTATCTATTTCAACCAGGTCATACATCTTAAGAAGCCAGTCTTTTTGCAATGGCATTGTAAGCTGCATCCACACCGCAAATTTTGGTTTTTGGTTTGACACCACTTTAACTCTGCTCTGGTGCCACAACAAATGACGCTTCCCAGAATTCCATAGCATTGAGCCTTGGTAGTTAAAGTGGTGTCAAACCGGATTACTTCTGCAGTGTGGCCTCCTTCCACATCTGAACATATGCAGTAGAATTTACTTCTTTTCCAGATTTTCCTCTATCGTATTTAGAAAATAAAATTCTGGCTTCATGTGAATGTGAATGTTTAGAACCTGTGTTATCAATTCAGGAATTTGAAACCAGATTTTAATTTTATTTAATTTTATTTAATTTTTGCTTTTTTTACATAACCACCCCATGTGGAAAATACATTCCAACATTATTTGGACCACAATAGGATCTAACTAAAGACATCATTTCATGTAGTGCTGCCTGATTCATGATCTCAAAAGAAAACTCAGATCATTGTCTCCATGCAGAATGTCATTTGCTCACACAAAAAGTGATCCAGTGTTCTGATTTTGGAAACTTGGTCAGACCTTTTGAGTAGAGATGCTCCACTATCCCAATTTTGGTAATGTGGTGGCTTACCTCCTGCAAGCAACTATTCTTTAACTAAAGCTGGTAGTCCTCAGGCCAAATATGGCTACCCTTGGAATTAGTCATGTTTGATGAGTCTTTGGGGCAGGTCATAAGGATGCCTGCTTTGCAATATTTCATGCTGTAATAGCCAATTTGAAAGCATATTTTAAAAACGGCATTCATGAACATGGCTTTGGAATTGATTGAGCAAAAATAAAACAGAGAGCATGCAATATGCCTATGCTTAGCTGATGGGAAACGGATGAATGGTAATGCTTGCAATGTAATTTTAGCAAACCTGGTAATGCTGATTTTAGTAAAATGCCTTTGAGCAACTGGTCGTTAAATAGCATGTTGGTGTCTTCCAGATGCTGATTTTTGTCCTGTTTTGAAATCCCTCCTTAAACTAATGATAAATTGGTTTTGAATATTTTAAAGTAGCTCGGCTCTGTGTGAGGAGAGGCCATTTTGTACTGTTGGGTAAATTCTGGAGCCCCAGAATCCTATTGGGTCTCTCTTAGGAATGTGGAATTGTGGGTGGACCCTGAAACAAGCCAAGAAGAGTCTTATTCATAGACAAAAGTTTATCATTGATCAAGAGGGGGCTTCCCAAGAGAAGCAGGGACACACTAGAGCTTGTTGTTTGCAAGAGGCACCCCTTTATTGACTTGGACAAAGGCTTTATAACTTCAGTTCAGCATGAGCTCATGGCAATCAACAATGTATGAGCAGGAGAATTTTTTTTTATTGACAGTCAATATTGCCTGATATTGTTTGATTGACTGACAATCAAAGAGTAAGTGTTTTGATCAGCAAAAAGAACAGAAGAACAAGCTAAAAGAATTGCAGTTTGCAAACAAGAAGGGCCTGTAGATCTAAACTCTGGGAAGTCAGCCAGATGAGAAACATTTGCAGCATTAAGGTACACTGAATTCCTTCCCACCGCAGCTGCCTTCTCCGAAACATGCTCTCTTGGTGTTAGGAATTTGGGGGGTGGAATAGCATGAGAGCAATTGAGGAAGATGGTCACACTAGGGTTGATCAAACCCTTCCTAGTCCTGAATGTGGATCCTGTAAAACGAATGTAAATAACCCACCCCGATTGGTTGACAGAGGGTGGGGTATAAATAAATTTTTATTATTATTTATTTATTAAGCCATGAGATCTAACTCTAGATCTGCTTTTTGGAAAATTTGGTTTCTAGGTTTGCTGTCCAGGGTTCTGATTTCTGGTCATTAAGTAACATAGGAAGGAACTATCTTAACTCCTCACACTCCCTTTACCCTGCGGTATGTGTCCTGGAAATTTGGCTCAATTTGACCCATATCAGATTAAAGTGTCAAAAAACTGTTTCTCACGATCAAACTTTCCAATAGTGACTTTTCTTTGTTTCCCATTGACTTCTTAGGCCATCAAGATGGATTACAGCTCTTACAGCGGAGTCCCAAGATTCCTAACCAGGCCAAAGGCCTTTGTGGTGTCCATGGGAAAAGATGCCACCTTGAGCTGCCAGATTATGGGGAATCCCATCCCATTAGTGAGCTGGGAGAAGGACAAGCTTCCTATCCAGACAGGGGGCAGATTTAAAATGGTGGAAGATGGTGATCTATATCGTTTGACAATTTATGACTTGAACTTGGAGGACAGTGGCCAATACATCTGCAGGGCCAAGAACACCATTGGGGAAGCTTTTGCAGCGGTGAGTATCAAAGTTGGGGAGCAAACCACTGTGACAGAATCGGCACCTTACTTCATCCAGAAGCCTACTTCTATCAGAGTGATCATGGGAGAAGATGCCATGTTCAAGTGCATTGTGCAGGGCAGCCCTCCTCTTTCTGTGAACTGGGAAAAGGATGGGAGGAACCTGGGAGGCAAGTCAGAGTCCAACCGCATCCGGATTGAATCCCAGGGTGAGAAAAATGCTCTCAAGATCCAAAACACTCGGTTGGTGGACAGTGGGACATACACGTGCCGTGCAGAGAACCCTCTTGGGGCCACCAGTGCTGCAGCTGCATTGGTGGTAGATACACCAGATTCATACAGTCCAGGTGGTACCAGACATGCCATAGATATGGGCAACACTCAGACCTCCCCTTTGCTGTCCCACTTGCAAAAAAGGCGGGAAGAAATCCGAAAGACCGACTTTTCCAGCACGGACTCCGTGATCTCTTCAGCATACTCCTCCACAGAAGGACGGTCCAAATTTGGCCTGAATCTCTCCTTGGATTATGAGAGGGCTGCCAGCTTGACCGCCAAAGGCCTCCGGGGTGATGGTGGCTCATATTATGGTGTGACAACACGTACTTTCACCGTTACAGAGGGAAAACATGCCAAGATGAGCTGTTACGTGACAGGAGAACCCAAACCAGAGATAGTTTGGAAGAAGGATGGTGAGGTCATCCTGGAAGGTCGAAGGCACATCATCTATGAAGATGAACAGGAGAACTTTGTGCTGAAGATCCTCTTCTGCAAGCAGGTGGACAATGGTCTCTACACTTGTACAGCTTCCAACTTGGCCGGACAGACGTACAGCTCTGTGCTGGTCACAGTCAAGGGTGAGTACCTGTAATTTACAGTCATTACTCATCCTTACAAATGGTCTGAACTAAAGACATGTTCTGGTTCCATTGGTAGTAAATTGGTGCTAAAGGGATGGGCAACTGTGGGAGCTGGTCGGAAGGGTGTATTAGACCCCTAGGACATCTTAGAAGACGACACCAGGACCACTGCATAACCTCACACATAAGAAAACATTTTGCACCCAAATGCTTTCTACGGTTATAGGGGCATTTTTTTCCATTTTTTGGTCCCCAGGAAACTTTCAGCCAGGAGAGGCAATGTTTTAGCAGCAGGCTTTAAGAAAAAGGTCTTTCTTGGGTCTAAAATGGCCCTGAAGGCCCAGTAATGTGGGGGAAATGCCCCTATGTTCCCAGAGGGCATTTTGGATTACAGACCTGGGGACCTCATGTATTCCACAGGCTGACCATCACCCACCCCTGTGTGATAGTATGAATCGGATCTGATTTACTGCAAGTTTCAGGGTTGTAAAGAACTTCTCCCCATGCCAAGTCAAAGCAATATTTTGTTTGCTATGTGGCCCATTCTGTGGTGGGTCAGCTGTTTGTTTCTGGATCACACAGGCTTGGGTGGATTGGGATAAGAGAGAAGTTTGATTTGCTTAATGGATGGATCCTGCCTCCTGGTGCTGGAGAAGTTGGCTGTTTAGCCCTTTCCAATCTGTGATTGTGATTAGCAAGACTGTTTGTTAAGGTGCCCTGGTGGCGCAGTGCTTAAATGCTGGTACCGCATCCACAATGTTGTAAATTTGATCCTAGAGGAGGGCCCCAAGGTCCACTCAGCCTTCCATCCTTTCGTAGGTTAGTAAAATGAGTACCCAGTTTGTTTGGGGGCAATTGGCTTACACACTGTAAACCACTTAGAGCAGGGGTAGGCAACCTTTCCCCTTTAAGGGCCGAGGGACTTCAGCTCCCAGAAGCCTCAGCCATGTTGGCCAATAGTCCCATGTTGGCCAATAGCTCCTGGGATTCTGGGAGCTGAAGTCCCTCGGCCCTTAAAGGGGAAAGGTTGCCTACCCCTAGCTTAGAGAGTGCTAGTTCACTGATAAGCGGTATAGAAGTGTACTTGCTATTGTTATTGCTATTGTTGTTGACTGCCTTTGAGTCAGCCTTGGCTCATGGTGACCCTATGAATGAGACTTCTGGAAGACCCTCTATTCTCAACTGCTCTACTCATGATTCTGCAAGTTCAAGCCCATGACCTCTGTGACACTGAAGATTACCGCACATCATTTCTTCACCAGGAGGGATGCGGGATCTAAAACTCAAAAATGGATTTTATTGCATTGCTCCGACGCTGGGCAGTAGGAAGCCCCTGTGCAACTTTTATGCAACCTGGGCTTCTCCTGCAGCTTTTCATAGACAGGATTTTCCTGTCTATGAATAGCTGCGTAAGAAGCCCAGAGAAGTCTCGGTTGCATACAGGCTGCCTACTGCCTGGTGATGAAGCAATGCCATAGGATCCTTTTTTGAGTTTTAGATCCCTCATTCCTCCTAGTGCAGAAATGACGTACAGTAATCTCCTGTGTCTATCCATCTGGCCTGCTGCCTTCCTCACTTTCTACTTCCTTCTACCTTTCCTACTTTCTACCCTTCTACTTTTCCAATGAGTCCTGGCTTCTCATGATGTGGCCAAAGTACAACAGCCTCCATTTGATCATCTTGGCTTCCAGAGAGATTTGAGGCTTGTTCTGCACAAGGACCCATCTGTTTGTCTTTTTGGCTGTCCACAGGATCCTGAGCACTCTCTTCTTCAGCACCACATCTTAAAATGAGCCGATTTTCATTCTGTCCACTTCACTGTCCAGCTCTCACATCCGTACATAGTGTTGGGGAAACACCGTGGCCTGGACTATCCTAACTTTAGTATTCATTCTTACGTCTTTGCACTTTAGGATCTTGTCTTGTTCTTTCATAGCTGCCCTTCCTAGTCCAAGTCTTCAAGTCTGTTAGCAGCTTGTAAAAGCCATCTTAAGGATAAAAGGGACTTCAGGCTTGGCTCAGCTCTCAATGGGAGGTTTTAGCACTGAAGTCATTTTATTGCTCATCTGTAAACAAATTAAAGTCTTAGGGTATTCAAGGTTCAAGGCAGCAGTCCTGCATCCACGACAGAATCTAGTCATTAACAGTTGTTCTCTGTGTGTGCGCGTGCTACTAAACAAACAGGAGGCACTTAAACTCAGCCTGTCCATATCCATCAGATGTTCCTCAGACAGTGACAGAAGGTTGTGATGGCCTGACAGCTGTTTGGCCGCTTGTCTGCCATGAGCCAAGGGCCTCCCGTCTCCTTTCATGGCGACAGGTGCCCTCCAGCGCAGAACACAGCCTCAAAAGGCAGCGCTGCTGAAACCACTCCTTCATGAGCACATTCAGCAGAGGATCTTCTAGGCTGCAAAATGGTAGAGGAGGCCTCCCGTCTTGGCTTTTCACCTCCCCAGCGTGCAATTCCTTCAGGGTCCTCGGACCAGGACAGCTTGTTCTGTCCTTCCAAGCAGTTCTGCGTCCGTTAAGTTTTACATCATTTGCGCATCGAAAAATTTGGGGCTGCAACAAAGTATTGCCGCATTGACGTTCCCTCTAAGAGCGCATCTGCTTTGTAGCAATAATGCAGATGTTGATGCTGGTGCTGATGCTGGTTTTATTGCTATCCCTCTTTTCTCCTGGTATAGGGAGTCAAGGCAGCTAACAAAAATCCCAAACAGTTCAAGTTATAAACAGTACAAAGCATTACAATATAGATACAAAGTTTTTTTAAAAAAACAATTTTAAAAAGTTTAAAAGATTACACATTAACATTTAAAATAGATTAAAAACAATACAAAACGCTATACAAACCTTATAGTTTGACACCACTTTAAGTGCTGTAGCTCCATCCTATGGAATCCTGGGATTTGTAGTTTTACAAGGTCTTTAGCCTTCTCTGCCAAAGATTGCTGGTGCCTCACAAAACTATAAATCCCAGGATTCTGTAGGATGGAGCCACAGCAGTTAACTACCATGGGTCCAACTGCATTATTTCTAGATGAATATAAGTCTCCAGGACCAGATGAATTACATCCAAGGGTATTAAAAGAACTGGCAAATGTAATATCAGAACCATTGGCAATAATCTTTGAGAATTCCTGGAAAACAGGAGAGGTCCCAGCGGACTGGAGGAGGGCAAATGTTGTCCCCATCTTCAAAAAGGGGAAAAAAGAGGATCCCAACAATTATCGTCCAGTTAGTCTGACATCAATACCCGGAAAGATTCTGGAGCAGATCATTAAACAGAGAGTCTGTGAACATCTGGGAGATAATTTCATAATCACAAAAAGTCAACATGGGTTTCAGAGAAACAGGTCATGCCAGACAAATCTGATCTCTTTTTTTGATAAAATTACCAGCTTGGTAGATGAAGGGAATGCTGTGGATATAGTATATCTTGATTTCAGTAAAGCCTTTGACAAGGTTCCCCATGACATTCTTGCAAGCAAGTTGGTAAAATGTGGGCTAGACAAAGTAACTGTTACATGGATTTGTAATTGGTTAACTGGCCGAACGCAAAGGGTGCTCAACAATGGCTCCTTTTCAACTTGGAAAGAAGTGACCAGTGGGGTGCCACAGGGCTCTGTCCTGGGCCCAGTGCTATTCAATATCTTTATTAATGACTTGGATGACGGTATTGGGGGCATAGTTATCAAATTTGCAGACGACACCAAATTAGCAGGAGTAGCTAATACTCCAGAGGACAGGATCAAAATTCAAAATGACTTGAACAGACTAGAAAGTTGGGCCAAAGCTAACAAAATGAAATTCAACACAGAGAAATGTAAGGTACTGCACTTAGGGCAGAAAAACGAAAAGTACAGATATACGATGGGGGACACCTGGCTGAATGAGACTACCTGTGAAAGGGATCTAGGAATCCAGGTGGACCACAAGTTGAACATGAGTCAACAGTGCGATGCAGCAGCGAAAAAGGCCAATGCAATTTTAGGCTGCATCAGTAGAAGTATAGTGTCTAGATCAAGAGAAGTAATAGTGCCACTCTATTCTGCTTTGGTCCGGCCTCACCTGGAATACTGTGTCCAGTTCTGGGCACCACAATTCAAAAAGGATGTGGAGAAACTGGAGCGTGTCCAAAGGAGGGCAACTAAAATGGTGAAGGGTCTGGAAACCAAGCCCTATGAGGAAGGACTTAGGGAAGTGGGGATGTTTAGCCTGGAGAAGAGAAGGCTGAGAGGTGATATGATAGCCGTGTTTAAATATTTGAAGGGATGTCATATCGAGGAGGGAACAAGCTTGTTTTCTGCTGCTCCAGAGACTAGGACCCGAAACAATGGATGCAAGCTGCAAGAAAAGAGATTCCACCTCAACATTAGGAGGAACTTCCTGACAGTAAGGGCGGTTCGACAGTGGAACACACTCCCTCGGAGAGTAGTGGAGTCTCCTTCCTTGGAGGTCTTTAAGCAGAGGCTGGATGGCCATCTGTCGGGGATGCTTTGATTGGGAGTCCCTGCATGGCAGGGGGTTGGACTGGATGGCCCTTGTGGTCTCTTCCAACTCTATGATTCTATGATTCTATGATTTCTACAGTGCAGATGCACCCCTAGTCTAAAAAGGTTATTTCACAACATCATTTACTCAGGTGGGTCCAAAACACACTGCAGAAATAATCCAGTTTGAGGCTGCTCTAATTGCCCTTGCTCAATGCTAGGGAATTCTGGGAGCTGTAGTTTTGTGAGACATTGAGCCTCTTCTGTCAGAGAGCTCTGGTGCCACAATAAACTACAATTTCCAGGATTCCCTAAGACTGAGTCAAGGCAGTTAAAGTGGTCTCAAACTGGATTATATATGCAGTCAGTTTTGGACCTTAGTCTCAAAGGTGCTACAAGAGCCCTTTGCATACTGATATTGTAGAATAACAAGTCTATGTCTCTGCATTCTATCTCCATTGCCTTGAGTCATGGCAATTAAAGTGGTGTCCAACTGCTTTATTTCTCCAGTGTGGCTATGCCCCAAGAGTTTCTCTTGATGAGTAAGAAATATCCTGTCTTCCATTTAAAGATATATTTGAGCAGCTGTGAAAAGTTGCAGTCAAGGGTTGTCAGGACTGGCATAGCAAGTGTGGCTATTTTAGCAAAGATGAGAATGTGAAACTCAGATGAAAAACAGTGGCCATGTCACTTGGTCTCATGTTGCTTTGCTTGGAAAAGTAGAAGCGGAGCTTGCATAGGCAGGGAGGAACTGGGAAGAATGGGGTGGCATTTACTCCTGCCAGGTTCAAATGATGCAAAGGTTATTCAAAGGTTTTCGGAAATAAAATTGTTTTCAAACGGAGGCTTTGATGTTTCACACACACACACACACACACACACACACACATGAAGTTCAAAACAACTTTGTCTGAAAATGTGGAGGCAGTTAGAAAATGCCATCACAGATGCACTGTGATTTTACATGAAGAATTAGGCCATATGATCAAATTTAGTTCTCTGGGGAAACCCCCCCCCCATTAAAATGTAACTCTTTTCTCTTCCCTCAGGCTGCATCTACATTGCAGAATTAATGCAGTTTGACACCCCTTTGACTGCCATGGAGCGCTCTGGTGCCACAACAAACTATAAATCCCAGCATTGCATAGCATTGAGCCAGGATAGTTAAAACAGTGTCAAACTGCATTAATTCTGCACTGTGGCAGCAGGCTTGAATATGGGTCTTAATGATGATTCTGGTTTTATCTCTAGATAAAAACATGGCAGCAGCTTCAGTTCCACCAGTGCTTTGAGCACTTTAAAAAGCACCAGTCAGCATTGCAAGAGATGCCTCCTTTTAACTTACCATATCCACAGCTATCATGCAATTCTCTGTCCTGCTCCAGGTGCTCAAGTGAGTGTTGCTATCGTCCAAGAGAACAAACCAAGCCAGTCCAGGATCATATGCAGATGGACTGTAAGAGAAGAAGTATGGTCAAAGCAGTCCAGGGTCTAAGCATGAAAGGAAGTCTGAGCATGATCAAATGCCAATCAAGGAGTCCTTTCACCAAAGAGAATAGTCCAAGGAACAAGCCAAAGTTCAGGAAATGGTGGAGCTGTTGTCTTGCAGCAAAGAAATGGTCTTGGCTGTGCTAGACAACAGTGAGCTATGCATCAGAACAATTGGGTTCTCGAACAAATCAAGCCTGAATTCTCCCTGGAAGCCAAGATGACTAAATTGAGGCTGATGTACTTTGGCCATATCATGAGAAGACACGACTCACTAGAAAAGACAATGATTCTGGGGAAAGTAGAGGCAGTGGCATCACTAGGGGTGTGCAGGGGTGTAGATCGCAGTGTGTGACAACCCAGAAGAGGGGTGACTCCTGGCCAAGCGCACCTCCCTGCTGTGTGCCATTTTACTCATGAGTCGACCAGCATGTGGCAGTGAGGGAGAGTGTCCAGAGCATCCCCCACCCTATTCTACTTGTGAGTTGACCAGCATGTAGCAGTTAGGTGAAGGGGCATACCCTTTTGGCTCATCCCCTGGAAGCACTCCCCCCACAATGGGTGACACTGCAGTCAGTAATGCCACTCATAGAGGGCACTGGAAAGAGAGGAAGACTCAACTATGGAGACCATGGACCTGAGCATACAAGACTTATAGGATGGGGAACACCTGGCTTAACGAGACTTTGTGTGAAAGGGATCTAGGAGTCCTAGTAGACCACAAGTTGAACATGAGTCAACAGTGTGATGTGGCAGCTAAAAGGGCTAATGAGATTCCAGGCTGCATCAATAGAAGTATGGTATCTAGATCAAGGGAAGCAATAGTGCCACTGTACTCTGCTTTGTTCAGATCCCACCTGGAATACTGTGTCCAGTTCTGGGCACCACAATTCAAAAAGGATGTTGAAAAACTGGAGCATGTCCAGAGGAGGACGACTAAAATGGTGAAGGGTTTGGAAACCATGTCCTACAAGGAATGACTTAGGGAACTGGGTATGTTTAGCCTGGAGAAGAGACGGTTAAGAGGGGATATGATAGCCCTGTTTAAGTATTTGATGGGGTGTCATATTGAGGATGGAGCAAGCTTGTTTTCTGCAGCTCCAGAGAGTAGGACCGTAGCAATGGTTTCAACCCAGAAGAAAAGAGAATCTGTCAAAATATTATGAGGAATGTCCTGACAGTAAGAGCTGTTTGACAGTGGAACACACTGCCCTGGAGTGTGCTGGAGTCTCCTTCTTTGGAGGCTTTTAAACAAAGGCTAGATTGCCATCTGTCGAGGATGCTTTGATTGTGTCTTCCTGCATGGCAGGGGGTTGGACTGGTTGGTCCTTGAGTTCTCTTCCAACTCTATGATTCTATGACATGAGCAGAGAGATAGAAGATAGGGAGTCTTGAAGATGTCTCATTCATAGGGTCACCATGAATAGAGGTCGACTTGAAGGCAATTAACAACAACACCATAAATCAGAATGGCCAGAGGCATCAGTAGGGGTATGTGGAGAGTGTTGACTGCACTGGGTGATAGCTCAGAGGAGAGTGTCACCCATTGTGCTGGTGAAAGGAGCTGCCTTCTGGGTCTGGCAGGTCTGCTGGCCCAGTGGGAAAGCAAGTCTCCTTTCTTTCTGTTGGAAAATAATTGCATTCTCTCTCCCCCTCCTAAGATAGATAGAATCTTCCTCCATGCAAACTCCACTGTTTCCCCTCTTCTAAACATCCCATTAGGTTCTTGCTGAATCACAGGGGCAATAAATACCTTTGTAAATTGGTAAAATAAATCATGTGATTCAGCTCACTTCCTTTTAGGAAGTTTTTCCTCACCAAATAAATAAATAAATAAATACTTTTTTTTTCTCCTGCTACAATCCGGTCTCCCATCTCCCTGCTATCTCAACTTTCTTTAGAAAGATGGTGAGATAAAGATTTCTTCTTTTACCTGAACTATTCATTAGCTAGTTAGGATGTAGCCTCCATGCATATATAGATTCAAGCCATTAGGAAAGTTTTGTTTTTAAACTACAAGCTATTTGTGTTGTCTTTGAGTCAGCCTTGGTTCTTAGAGAAGAATTGTTAGACAAGGACACGTTTCTGCTACTCTGCTGATTTAAAGCTAGACCCTAACAGGCTTGGCTTTGATATTTTTGATATTTTGATTTTTTTGTTTCCTTAACAAAGGTTGAAGCCTTAGGAAACTTGAATCTCCAACATTTTTTTGGAATATGAGGCTCCAGATTCTTTTGTTTTAAACATGTTCCTGAAGACCTCTCATGGCTGCAACAAAGTCTTTATTACTGAAACAATAGATAATGGCTTCTGTTAATCCTAACCCTACAATGACCCACTGGAATATTAATTGGTACAAATTATAAAATGTGGTCATGGAAAATGCAAATGTACTTGACTGCAATGAGATTATTTAAAGCAGAGATTGGGCAGAAACCCACAGAAGCAGGAAAACAACAACAATTTGATGAAAATGCAGAGAAAGCAACTGCTTATATCTGCCTGTTTATAGATCCCAGTATAGCTTACCATATCCAAGGTTTGAACAATGCAAGAAAAATACGGGGTAAACTACAGAAACTATTTGATTCTCCAAGTACTTCTGATCAATCAGCTCTCATGATAACACAAAGCTGTCTTATCACTCTTATCAATGGCGTTAAGACAGCTTTCCCTGGAGTAACATCACCTGGGGAATCTTTCCCAGAACATGCAAAACTTGGACTATTTTTGGCTAGCCTTCCAAAATATTACTCTCCACTAATTAATGCTCTGCAAGTTAAAGGAGATGTTCCTTTGCAAGATGCTATTGCTCAAATTATTGAATTTCAAAACAGGCAGAATTTGATGGAAGGCAACTATGATACAAAAGTCACAGACAGAAAATTAGCTCAGCTTGTTAATGAGGATTTGCATATCAAAGCCTCTTCGTCTCCTAGAACAAATGGACACAATGTTAACAAGCCAAAGCTAAGAGCTGAACAGCAAAAAGCAATTTTAAGAAAGCAGCTTTTAACCCTAAATGGAGATCTTCCAGTCATGGTGATATTGGTTTGATTCATAAACAATTATTTCAAATTGCTGGAGGTAAATATAAAAATGCAGTTCTAGCGGATAGTGGAGCAACCACACATTACTTCAACAACAAAGAATGGTTTGTGGATTTTGATACAAATGTAACTTTTCTTGTTTATCTTGCTAATGGTCAAGCGGTTTTTGCTGAGGGAAAAGGGACTCTTATTTTGCAAACAAAACTTGGTCCTGACAGGATAGGGACCTTACAAATCCCTGATGATTAATATGTGCCAGATTTAGAAGCTTCTTTTTATACTGTGCAAACCACAACATCAAGGCAACCATGTCTGTTTCAGAAAGCAATCCTGCTTTGGTTTTCATGACAAAATTTTTATTTTTAGAGCAGATTTGGGACCTCATGGCTGTTATCAAATGCAGATTTTGCATTCATCTGCAAACATTGTAACTAAATGTAGTCACAAAGACTTGTTCAATTTTATGGCATTGCAGATTTGCTCATTGAAATGTGGAAACTACATGCAATGGCCAGGGCTCTGTTTCCACGGCAGGATGGCCAGATTCTTATAAGTCTGAGGCTTCTGCCTGGAGCCTGCTTGCTTGGCTCTTCTCTTCCCCTTTTTGTCTCAAGAAGCCTACTCCAGATAGGACATGACAGTCTCAGGCAAATTCAAGACTTCTTGCTGACATTATATCCCAAGAAGTAGTCCCACCACATGACTAAACAGTGTGCCAAAACTCAGCAACTCTTTGCAGTGCTTTAGGAAGAAGCATTCTATGTGGATCCCTTTTGACAGCTGCAGTGCCAGACTACGTTTTTACATAGTGCATTTTCTGTCATCATCCTGAGACTGTTGACAGGGAGCATCACTTGGCTTTATAATCATAGCCATGCAGAACATAATGCCATCTAGCTCTCTCTAGGAAGCTAACAAAGGAGGTGCTGTCATCGTTGTGGTCAGTTGGATTAAATACTAGAGGCTGATAGGCAATTTTCCAACTCCTATTTGTTCTTGAACCCACAAAGGACAACCAAAAGGAGCTACACAACTAGCTGAAGAGGAATTATATGGAAATGCAGGCGCAAAAAATACATAGATACATCTCAGCAGTCTAGGACAGGGATTTTTTGACTGCCAAGAATTGCAGAAGCTCTGTCTATCAAGATCTGAACTGAAGATGGATTGTAAACTATTAGGAAAGTTGCCTCTGATAATGCAAGTGCACACCAGGCTGTAGAGCTTTGGATTTAACCCCAGTTGTTTCAGAACTGTTGTTGTTGTTGTTGTTGTTGTGTGACTTCAAGACATGTTCAACTTATGGTGACCCTAAAGTGACCCAATCATAGGGTTTTCTTGGCAAGATTTGTTCAGAGGAGGTTTTCCATTGCTTTTTCCTGAGGGTGAGAGCATGTGAGTTGTCCAAAGTCCAGTGGATTTCATAGCCACGCTGGGAATTGAATGCTGGTCTCCAGAGTTGTAATTCAACACTGTAACCACTATGCCACACTGGCCCTCTTCACAACTGTAGATACCGTGAATCTGTAGGTCAATAGCATTGCTATGGGTCCTTGCCTGCATGGCTTCACAGTAAGTCAGTATATTTGGATATGATTTTAAACAACATTCTCTCAGTTCCTGACCTCAGTTTCCTCTCCTTCATCTGAGATATATCAGTTTTCATACTCTGGACCCAGAGAAAGGAGAATTTTGATATATTCTACAAAAATTCAAAAACTTCCACTTCTCCACTAATCTGCTTCTGGTCCAATCCATCTTGGGGGAATCCTGGGGGATTCTGTGTATTGTAGTCCAAGTCACCCCCTTAGTCACCCCCTTGGTTCTGACTCTTCATTTCCAATAGCAACCAATCAGGAGCAAATCATAACTGGATCATTTGGTTGGACCTTATTTTTGTGCTCTAAACCAGGTCATCTTATGTGGGGTACTGGAGCATGAAAATATATGATCTCTTGTCAACAGCCCAGCCTTAATTTGGGATATATAATAATAATAATAATAATAATAATAATAATAATAATAAGTATACCGCCCTATGGCGAACCAATCCGGGCGGTTGACAACAGTAAATAACAAGAGTAAAATATAACATTAAAACATTATAATCCCTCCCCCCCTTAAGAAAGTATTAAACAATATGACAAATTAAAAACACAATATCAAAACATAAAACCATGATTAAAACTAACAAAAACCCTGATGTCCCTCTGGGGATCCTCAACCATCACTAAAGATGGGGCCACGGGAGGAATGAGGGGATCAGAAATATAGCATATTGTTCTCTTAAGTAATGGATTGTTTAAGTCAGTGATCCCCAAACTTTGGTCCTCCAAATATTTTGGACTTCAGCTCCCAGAGGCCCAGACAGCTTGGTCAATTATCAAGGATTCTGGGAAATGAAGTCCAAAAAACCTAGAGGATTGAAGATTTAAGTCTTCAAAGTATTCTAAACAGAGGAAAGTAATGGGGAATGTTGCTTGTCATGCTGGAAGTACTTCATGTTATGTCAAACAGGTGGCCTGCCCTGCCGTTGGCAGTGATTCATAACCTTCACACCCACTGACAACCCTCTTCGGGCATTGGGAGTGGCATAACTTATTCCTGACTTTTCAACATTCAGGAGAAGCCTTTTCCTCAGGGGAGAAGATGGCCCAAGCTGGAGGGATCACAAGCTAAGAGTAGCAGTGCAATTTGAAAACCTCACATAAGTATGAAGGAAAGTATCTCACTTATGTCACTTACAAAAAAATAACAGTTGCTTAATCATATGGGCTTTAGTTGATTAATCGTTCAGCTAAATGTGCCTATTTTAAGAAGAATAGAGCCAAAGGACAAAGCAAGTTGTTGTTAACTGCCTTCGACTTATGGGATGCATCTGCACTGCAGAAATAATCTGGTTTGACACCAGTTTAACTGCCATAGCTCAATGCTATGGAACTCTGGGAACTGTAGTTTGTTGCGGCACCAAAGCAGACCTCTGCAGTTCCATAGTTCCCAGAAATCCATAGCATTGAGCCATGGCAGTTAAACTGGTGTCAAACCAGATTATTTCTGCAGTGCAGATGCAGCCATGATGACCCTATGAATGAGAGGTGAACCAGTGTGGCCTAGTGGTTTGAGTATTGCACTGTGACTCTGGAGACCACGGTTCGATTCCCTGCTCAGCCATGTGGGCAGTTAATTCGCATATTATGTGATGCCTTCTCATTGCATAACTATGACTCATGAGTTGAATAGAAGGATATACAGTTAGATCCATAGTGTTGTTGTTGTATAATACAGTAAGACCGCCATATCTGCATGGGATACATTCCCAAACTTACTCTAGAAACACAAAACTGCAAATAATAGTGAATGAACCCTATTAAAATGAATGACTTCCAGCAGAAGTTGTCTAGAGACACCTTTTTTTGGACATGGGTATGTGAAACTGGGTACCATTTCCACAGATTGTACTGTATGTGTGCTTTCCTGTTACAAGTAGAAACAGCAGAAAACGTGGGGAAAGAGATTTCCATTTAGATTGACAGGAACCTATGGAGGAGGGAGCTATTAGCGTCTGTGAGCAACAATAACTTAAATGAAGGATGGAGAAACTATGGCTCTCCAGGAGTTTTTGGGCTGCAACTCCTGTTGGCCCCAAGCAGCAAAGCTAATGGGTATAAATTATTCTGTCACGCTGGTATAAATTATTCCATCACACTGACAATTAGAGCAATCTTTGGAACGTGTTCTAGTTCTTTTGTTGACTTATAAATCCAATGTTGTTTCTTGTTCTCTCGTCCCCAAGAACCAAGAATACCTTTCAAGACAAAGCTAAGAGATCTGGAAGTCCGGGAGAAGGAGTCCGCTATTTTCCAGTGCGAGGTTCCTGTTGCCACTACAGAAACCACCTGGTTCAAAGAGGAAACGAAACTTCAACAAAGCCAGAAGTACAGCATTGAAGAAGAAGGGACCTATCGGAAACTCACGGTCCAGAATGTTACCATGGATGATGACGCTGTCTATATTTGTGAAATGAAAGAAGGTAGCAGAACCATTGCAGAACTGAGTGTCCAAGGTAAGTAGAAATGAGCTTCATGCATCTTTTCTTCTCAGGAACTTTGTAATATAAGCTCTGTTCTAACAGTGAATTCTGCTAGGGCACTACACCACAAAAATAATTGGTGAAGGTGATTTTGTCGTATGCTATCCTGAGATCTTTAGATACAGGGCAGAATGTCAACAAACAAACAAATAAAATTGTGAGTGTGGTGACATAAGTTTGGTTTCTTATGCAACCAATAATTCCACAAGCACACACATAGCCAGCCATCTCTTTCTCACTTTTGACTTGGTGAGTGGAGAATTCATTGACTGTTGTACAATAGATGACCTCAGGGCCATAGTGTGAGTTGCACAAATGGTTGTGTGACTATCAGATATATCATAACTATGGTGGTGTGTATTCACACCATGTTGAAAGGTTATAGGATCTTGATCTTGGACTACAGTTCCCAGAATCCCTCAAGCAGCATTATTCTTCTGAATACTGTGAATACATTATTCTTCTGAATAGATTCTCGTCTTGTGTTCACTCCTTTGTAGTATACTTTATTTATTCATTATATATTTTCCATTATTTACTTAACTATAGTTATATTTTGTAACCCCAACACCTTTCAAAAGAGACTGTACAGACATTCAACTAAGTGGCATCAAGTGAAGAGACAATAAGTCCATCCATCAAGTGATAATTGCACCTCTAAGGCTGCTGCTACACTACAGAATTAATGCTGTTTGACACTGTTTTAACTGTCATGGTTCAATGTTATGATATCCTGGAATTTGTAGTTTTGTGAGAGCTCTTCTCTGTCAGAGAGCTCTGGTGCCACAACAAATGACAAATCCCAAGGGTCCATAGGATGGAGCCATGACAGTTAAGGCAGGTTCAAACTGTATTAGTTCTGCAGTGTAGATGCATTCTTGGTTAGTTTTTAGATGAAAATCTTACTGCAAGAATCTGGGTTTGATAAAGTGGCAACTCATGGCTTCTATGTCAGTGGGATAAGTGTAGCTGAAACTTAAAGAAGCTATCCAAGATGCTCAAAGCCATCCCTACAATATACGCAGCAACTTGTGTACCCCTTTTCATTCACACACTAAAACCTGTAGTGGATCGACCCCCTAAATCAGAGGCCGGCAATCTTTTTTGCTGGGGGCCCGGGGGGGGGGGGGGGAAATGGCGCAGGGGGCCGGGCGCACGTGCGTGCTTGCCCCCCCCCCGCATGCATGCGCACAACGTACTTTTACAACTGTCTCCCTCAGAAAGAGAATGGAAGTGCTACATTCTCATGCAGAGAGGCATGGAGAAAGCTGGGACTCTCTTATTCTGTTTCGGATTTCTTTTCTCATGCAACAAGGCCCTCAGTTGTCTTTCCCTGGACACATTCTGACTTGTCGATGTCCTTGAACTGTGGTGGCCAACTGGACACCATATTCCAGGAGAGGTGTGAACTATCCTGCTACTCTCAGATGCAATGGAGGACACTGTCTCATCATCAGCACTGACCCAGTTGGACAGTTGGACAACTCTAGATTGCTTCTATATGTGGAATGGTGGTGGTGGGTAGCACCATCTTGTCCTTTGCCTTATGTGGCAAACTCCTTGGGCTTATGCTCATGTAGAGGACCAAACTTACTATGCAACTTATGTATTGGCAGAGCTACTTGTTGCT
Source organism: Phrynosoma blainvillii (assembly GCA_026167975.1). Taxonomy (NCBI): domain Eukaryota; kingdom Metazoa; phylum Chordata; class Lepidosauria; order Squamata; family Phrynosomatidae; genus Phrynosoma; species Phrynosoma blainvillii. The sequence goes on from JANUYF010000005.1 coordinate 5,068,745, forward strand.
CCGGCATCTCTTCTTTCACACCCTCAAATGTCTGGGAGAGCATTAAATGTACAGCCTGCCTCCTCCTCTTTGCAACTTGAATACTTCTTGCATCTTCTTGATGCTGAGTAAACAAATGTGTCCAGACGTCATACTAAGAGGTTACAAGCGGATGTTGTGTGGGAGTAGGTTTGGATTCTGTGTCACTTTGCTGCATGAACAGCTGAGCTGGAGCCATAAAAGTCACTTCCTGAGTTACAAACCTAGGATGGCAGGCAGTGAGTGGTAAAGCCTGCAGTGTAGTCCATCCTTGCCTCCTGGACCCATTTCTCAGGTGTAATTTTCATGGCAAGGATAGATTGTGGCTTTTCCTTCTTTCTTCACATAGTTACCAAATTACCATGTGACTCTTGAACAGCTTAAGCGTGCCTTCCACAAATCCCAAGAAAGGCTTCAGAATCAGGAAGACGTGTCTCCTGGAACAGCCTTGGCCCTTTGGAGCCAAGAACTAAATGAAACAGCTTCTACCTCCTACAATCTGCCTCTCCAGCCAATCTAAGGTCTTGGCTATATGGGTTATTTACTCTGAATTTCCCCCAGGCTTGCAGTGTCTTGCTTACATGACACTGGGCTAACATCTTCACAACATCTGCACCCAATTCAGCCTTTCTTTCCAGGAACCCAAACTTAAAAACGTTACCTTTTGTTCTGGATTTTCAGCCCTCTCTGCAGCAAAGAAGGGTGGCTGCCTTCCCACACACTTCCTGTGAACCATCCAGTGCCACCATTGTAAGTCCAAGTCACTCTGAGATCAGAACAAGGTGCCCAGCATGAATAATATGGTTGGGCACCATGTTGTGACCTCAGTGGTGGTGCCAGGTAATGAATGGGGATTGCATGGGAAGACTGCTGCCCATTGTTGCTACAGAGAGAGCACAGGTAGTGAGAGGAATTCAGGGCCAAAATACTCCAGAGGCATCCCCAAGTATTCTGGCTAGTGCAGACACATCCCAAGTCAAATAGGAATGGGCAAGTATCCAAGGTCTGAGGGACACATACATTCTTCGTCAGATTTTGGAGGGCTTCCACCCCCTGTCATTCCCCACTTCCTTGGGTTCTATTGTTGTTGTGTGCCTTCAAGTTGTTTCTGACTTATGGTGACCCTATCATGGGGTTTTCTTGGCAGGTTTCTTCAGAGGGGGTTTGCCATTGCCATCTTCTGAGGCTGAGAGAGTATGACTTGCCCTAGGTCACCCAGTGGGTTTACAATGCCTGATGCCTAACAAATTAGGGAAAACCCATGTAGGTACCAAATATAATAGAGGAAACGAACAAGAAATAACTGGAGAATATACAGAGAATAACTACAAATAATATAATGAACTGAAATTGCACAAACCAAAGAATAACATGAAAGTAACTAACAATTATATACTCTTTGTCTAGTGACAATTCTTCTCATAGACTTCCCTTTAGTATTTTAGCAATTTAGTAAAGTACTGGTACAGAAGTACTGTTACTTTTTCTATATGAGTGTATACCGTATATATTCGACTATAAGTCGACCTCATGCATAAGTCAAGGGCAGGTTTTGGGGCCAAAATTATGGATTTTGATATGACCCGTGGATAAGTGTAGGGTAAAACTTAGCAGCGTGTAACAAAGGATGTAAAGGGTGAAGCAAGGGAAAATGATGCTAAAAATCTTTAAAAATGTTGACAGGCAAAACTGTTTATGCTTGGCCTAAAGGTTGGATGGATGAGATAGTAGAGGGGTTGATGATTCTTTTAGGTGCTCTGAGAAGAGATTACGCTCTCACCTTTCACCAGGCCATGGTTCCCTTTTTGATAAGAATTAAAGTACAGTACTTACATTGACCCATGGATAAGTCGACCCAGTTTCTTTGGGTCAATTTTTTGACTAAAATTTATTCATGAGTATATACAGTAATTTTTTTAGTTACCTTCATGTTATTCTTTGGTTTGTACAATTTCAGTTCATTATACTATTTGTACTTATTCTATATATGTTCTCCAGTTATTTGTTGTTTGTTTCTTCTGTTATATTTGGTATCTACATGGTTTTCCTCTAGTTGTTAGGCATACTTTTCTTTTTGAGACCCGCCTGTGTTTGTCGAAGGCTTTTACGGCTGGCATCCATAGGTTTCTGTGGGTTTTTTCGACTGTGGGTCCATGTTCTAGAAGAATGTATTCCTGATGTTTTGCCTGCATCTTCTCTGAAGATGCCAGCCACAGATGCAGGTGAAACATCAGGAATACATTCTTCTAGAACACAGCCTCACAGCCCGAAAAACCTCCTGTGTTTCTTTGGTTTTAGTATTTGCAATGGCTGAGCCAGGATTCAAAGCCTGCTCTCCAAACCACTACACCACACTGGCTCTTGGGTTTTAGAAAGACACTTATAAATGAATATTGCAAATACAGTTACAAAAGTTTAAACAATTGGCAGGTTTATATACACTTTTTAAAAGCCATAAATCCCAGCAACAATGCTGAATAATTTATACAGAATTCAGTGTGTGTTTACAACCTCCCAAAGTTCCATGCTCTCCACAAAGTAGGATAGAGATGCAAGAGTGAAAACGGAGAGTATTACTGTACCTTTAATGGTTGAATAGAAGAGGGAATTTCAGCAGGTGTTGCTTATTACTTGGCTAGTAACATCTGCTGAAACCCTCTCCCTTTTCAGTCAGCAATGCTAACTTAGCAGGACCTGCTTGCAGGAAGATAGACATCCTCCGTTTCCATTTTGGCAGCCCTATCCTGCTTTGTAGGGTTGGCAAGTAAACAGCAGTCAATGAAATATACAATTCACACATGCCACATTTCCTTTTAAATTGCAGATATTCAAACCCACCTCTTCTTGGCTGGTCATTGGGTATGCAGGGCTCAGCTATGTGACACTAAATATTGAAGAATTTCATATCTGTGTTTGAATTAGCTGAAACTACTGAATTATATGTCTTTTAGGCTCTTGGGTTTAAATATATGTCCTGAATGCTCAAAAAAACCTATCTGTCTCCTCAACCTTTTCCATAGGGAATATTATCAAGAAATTGCCAAGAAAGACTGCAGTCAGTGTCAACGACACAGCTATATTCTGTGTGGAGTTAGAAAACAAATGCCAGAAGTTCCGATGGCTAAGGAATAAAGAAGAATTGAAGGCCAACAACAGGATTTCTTTAACCTCATCCGGGAAGGAGTACAGCATGATCATCCGAGATTGTAAAATGGAGGACACGGGAGAGATCGTGTTTGTGGCTGATGACTGCAGAACATCCACCCAGTTTACTGTTTCTGGTGAGCTGTTTTCCTGCTTTTCTCTCTCTGTGTTTGTGATTTCTCTGTGTTTATGCCTTGCTGATGTTTTCAGTCAGCCCGGAGTATTTGGGCCCGTGTAGCCCCACCCTTGGAAATGTATGTTAGACAACAATCTGGCTGTTTAATTTTGCACTCCCTGTAGCTTCCAAATAGTTTCCAAGGGCAGCCCCACATAGAATGCATTATGGTATACAGTACTATTCAAAAGGTAGAATTCAAAGATATAACTGTGTTAGTCTGTAGAATCAGTATGTAGAGAGATCTTGTAGCACCTTTGAGACTAACGGAAAGAAGAAGTTGGCAACATGAGCGTTCATAGACTTAAGTCTACTTCATCAGATACATTTGGTCTTAAGTAGACTTAAGTCTATGAAAGCTCATGCTGCCAACTTCTTTCTCAAAGGTGCTACAAGATCTCTCTAATTCAAAAGGTAGTGAAGGAAAGGATTATTCTGACCAAATCCTCGTCTGCTAGTGAGCAGAGCAGCTGACACACCAGGTGAAGCTGGAAGACCAAATCCCAAGTAGGACTGCTGTTAGGAAAATGTTGCAACCTGCCATTTGGAACACCAGGCTGGAGCCTTTTTCCATCAGTGAAAATGCTGGCAAGTACGTTCTTGTCATCCTGCCAGCCCAGTTTCACACTGCAGTGACAATGCCAGCTGGCTATTTATGGTAATAATAATAATAATAATATGTAGTAACCCAACCAAGTTCCTGTCAGAGGATATTATTATTGTTGTTGTTATTTGTTGCCCTGCCCTTGTTCCAAAGAGCTCAGGCAGCAGCTTACATAGATATTGTACTATGTCCTCATAACAACTGCCATGATTTTGGCTAGAGGAAGACACAGTGACTTGTCCAAAGTCACCTAGCAACCTGTGTAGTTATTTGGACACAAGTCTCCCTGGACTGTGTCCCATAATCTTTCACAGTGTCTTTGTGGTTCTCAGTAACCCTTACAACAATGTAGATAAACAGGCTTTATTATCACCATGTTGTAGAGAAGGGTGGGGATGGAGGCTGAGAGAATGACTGCTGAAGTTTTTCCAAATAAATGCATGGCAGATAAAACCTTTGAACTTGGGAGATGAATCTCTCTTAGCCATTAGGCTAGAATGGAAAACAAGCACTTTCTGCAGAGATGGGTGTGCTGGAGGTAGACATTATAGGACTGGAATGATCTGCATAGCTAACTGTTCTGCTGCACTTCTGGGAAACTTGGAATATAAAAGCAACCATCTCAGTAGACAGTGAGAGTGTCATGTTAGCAGATCCAAACTTCAAGACCGAGGATAGCATGATAGTAATAGAAATACTACAGCTTTATTTTGGATTTTGTAGACAGAGATGTGCCACAAACTTGGTAGTATCAGATCTGAGATTTTCCTCAAAACGATTCACTCTTTAAGGATTTCCCCCCTCCAACCCCTCCTTCCTCAGCCCACGGTTCATGTGCTTTGGAGCACATCAAAAGGCTCTTTAAACTCTCCACTTTTCCCCATCACCCATATCAATCTATCTAACTCAGGAAAGAAGATGTCCCCCACTTGGTCATCAAAGTCTTGTCTTAGGAAGTAAACAGGATCATAAAGTTACCACTTGCCCCATTTGTTCCCCGGTTTGCATTTCGTTCGGATTACAACCCTCCCTTTCAATTCCTCTTCCTTTCTCTATAACACTATTTCATTATCGTTCTATTTCCCCTTATAAAAATATTTCTATATCACCATATCCCCTCATATTTCATGACAGATCCATTTCTGGAGCGGAGAGAGGAAAACTTTGGTCTGTTCACTCAAGGGGAGGGTAGATGAAGAAGAACCTGATGTGAAGTCATAGGCTTTCATGGCTGGCATCCATAGTTTTTTGTGGGGTTTTCGAGCTGTATGGCCATGTTCTAGAAGAGTTTCGTTCTAACGTTTCTCCAGCAAGATGCCATCCACAGATGCTGGCAAAACGTCAGAAAGGAACTCTTCTAGAACATGGCCACACAGCCCGAAAAACCCACAAAAAACCAAGAACCTGATGGCTTTCACACTGCACAATTATAACATTGATTCCACCTTAAGAGCCATGGCTACACCAAACTACAAATCACAAGATTCCATATGATAAAGCCATGGCAATTAAAGTGGGGTCACAGTGCTGTAATGCTGCAATGTGAAAACGACCTTAGATGAGACTGTTGAGAAGAAACTGGTGAGCTTCATGGACAAAAGGAAAGTGTGATTTTGTTCTCTGAAAGAAGTGAGGCAGGTATCACTCCTTTGAGAGGGAGCTTGTCACATGATGGCATTTGTGTGTGTACAAACTTCCACAAGAACAAAAATATTTATATGAACTATTGGTTCAGATTCAGGGGTAGGCAACCTTTCCCCTTTAAGGGCCGAGGGACTTCAGCTCCCAGAAGCCTCAGCCATGTTGGCCAATAGTCCCATGTTGGCTAATAGCTCCTGGGATTCTGGGAGCTGAAGTCCCTCGGCCCTTAAAGGGGAAAGGTTGCCTACCCCTGGTTCAGATCAAGCCTGAATTCTCCCCAGAAGCCAAGATGACTAAACAGATATTGTACTTTGGACATGTCATGAGATGAAGTGACTCACTAGAAAAGACACTAATGTTTGGTAAGGTAGAAAGCAGTAGTGCCACTAGGGTTGATGCCACCCCTGTGTAGTAACTCATGCTGGCATCCCCTTTGCCAGGATAATGATACTACAGGAATAGATCAGGCTACTGTGGAAAAGAAAAGCTCTGGCTTACTTGCCCCAGCAGGTGGTGGACTGGGGCACCTGATGGGACTGTCCTTGTACCAGGCTATTCCAATCTAATCACTTTGCTTGCCACTTCCAAAGGGGTCCAGACACTCTTTGGTGAAGGGAGTGGTCCCTAGATTTTTGCTGTGGTGTGCTGCCAGCATCCCAGCCATCCTTCTTGCCATCTGTGGGTCAGTAGACTGGGTCCTTCCCAGGACCTACAGTCTCTGGAAGTCCTGGTCTACCCATAAAGAGGTGCAGCAGTAAACACCGGAAGGCATTCCCTTCCCACAAGTGCACCAGGAGACACCCCCTTCAGAGATGTAACCTGGCATGGTCCACAACCCCTAGAAATGCCCCTGGGCAGTGGGAAAAGAGGAAGACTGCATTAAGGATAGATTGAATTGATCAAGGAAGCCACAGTGGCCCTGAGTCTGCAAGACCTGAGCAGGGCTATTAATGGTAGGGTGGCCTGTAGGTCTCCCATTCATGGGGGTCACCGTAAGTCAAACTTGACAGAAGTTAACAACAAGAAGTGCTTCATTTGTATTGCTTTCTTGTTCATGAATAAAACAAAATAGTAAAGGAAAGACCTCTGACATGTCATTGTAAGTGTGGTGTCTTCTGTGTGATTTGTCGTAATCAGATGGACCCCAAACCCATCTCATCTCACCCTAGAAATCCTGTCACAATGTCTTAGAAAAGCAAGGAAGGGTAAACCTGATAAACCTGCCAGTCTTTCCCCCCCAAGTAGGAATGTGCTGAGGTAGACAGAGTATTAGTGCAATAAGATATAATTAGTAACAATTAATAGGAAGGCTTAAAGTGTTGTTGTTTTTTACATTCATATATTACATGGATCTTACCCATTCTTGTTGATGATAAACAGTGGGCCCTTGGTATCCACTGGGGTTTGGTTCTAGGCCCCCCTGTGGATACCAAAATCTGTGGATGCTCGTGTCCCATTATATACAATGGTGTAATAAAATGGTGTATATAAAAGGGCAAAATCAAGCTTTGCTTTTGGGAATTTTTTTTTTTTGGGAGGGAGATATTTTAAAGCTGTGGATGGTTGAATCCATGGATGTACAATCCATGGTTATAGAAGGCCGGCTGTGTGTTTGTGTGTGTGGTTATATGTCGGGGTAGGCAACCTTTCCCCTTTAAGGGCTGAGGGACTTCAGCTCCCAGAAGCCTCAGCCATGTTGGCCAATAGTCCCATGTTGGCCAATAGCTCCTGGGATTCTGGGAGCTGAAGTCCCTCGGCCCTTAAAGGGGAAAGGTTGCCTACCCCTGTTGATTCTGACTTATGGCAACCCTCTCCTAGGGTTTTCTTGGCAAGATTTATTCAGAGGAATTTTGCCATTGTCTTCTCTCAGACTAAGAGAGTATAACTTGCCCAGGGTCATCCAGTGGGTTTCTGTGGTTGAATAGGGGATTTGAACCCTGGTTTCTCTGGGTCTTAGTCAAACACTAAAACCACTATACCATGCTGTTTCTCTCTACAGTGCTCCATAGGCCTATTTTATATATTGGGGAAAACTCAGTAGATGTTGTTGACCGTGGACAAAAAGTGACATAGTTCTTTATGCCATTGCCTTATTCTGAATAACAAGATCTTGCACCAAGGGATGCAGTAAAAAAGGAAGGAGCCTCTGGGTTAATGTTTCAGAGTAATATGTCCAGGGTTAGGGCCTCGAGGTTTGATTTCAATATTTAGCCAAACTACTGAACCTGAGCTGGATGTGAAATTGGCAGGCATTCTGAGGGTTTGGCCTTCCCATTAAACCTCATGGGGCATGACGGCATATCTTGTGACACTGATAGATATTTCTGTGGGGAGGGTATATGGGGCCAAGGTTCCCTATTTTTACTCTTTGTATCTTACCAATTTTGTTTGCGCTATTAGAAAATTGCTTTGTTAGCTACTTGGAAAATCCCACCCCGGCTCCATCTGAATTGGCTGATGTTATGCAGCTAAAAAGCTTGGGCCCATTCTTGTACAACTCTTTCCATGCTTTTCAGCCATGGTTTTGGGACCATGGGCTGGCAGCTGTGTGAATACCAATGAAAACATACAGAACTTGGTGCCATCTGGCTTTTGGCAAGTTGCTGCTAGCATAACCTATCTAGGCAACTGGACCATGCTGAGATCTCAGGGCCTGGCCTTAAAGTCTCCAATTTTTGTGGGTCTTCTCCAAGAAGGAGATATGGTTGCAAACTCTCCAATTCTGGGGACCCATTTCTGGGCTGTGTGTACATCTCTAGCTCAGGTAGTAGAGCACCAGCTTGTTCCAATCCACAAGACTTATATGAGTTGGAGCAGCTTCCAAAAACATTGTGGAGGGGGGCTGTGTTTTTTCGACAATGTTCATTCGCTGCAAAACTGGAGAGGGCAGAAATTGGGTAGTCTCGGGAACAGGTAAATACAAGGTTGCTGAGCATGATTCTCCTTTACATTCTCTCTTTTTCTTGCTTTGCCTTTCAAAAAGCCTTGCCGCCTGTCAGCTGCCATGATCCAGCATCATACCCAGCAACAAAATGAACCTGGGGATGTTGCTTTGTGACCTAGTATTATTTCTGTCCTAGGGCATTCTGTCCCTAGGAACGCTGGCAGATGAGTCTGGTCAGTATTTTTTTTTAAAGTCAAAGCATTTTTCAAAGGCTACTGTCCACCTCTCTGAGTTAAACTAGATATTTCAACACTCTCCCCTATTCTGTATATTCCGCCTGTGTTTGCCCATTGCACCCTACATCCAGCAGAAGAAACGAACAGTATTGATATGTGAGCAGTGCTGGCATTTTGCAGAAGAGAATTTTCAGAGAATTTTCTTTCTTGGCCTTTAGCCCTCTGGGAATACTTGGCCATATACCATTGCCATCTTGCACCCTGTAAACTGAATGGAGAATTTTGGGAAGTCATTTTGACTCAGCTCAAGAGGTAAAAAAAAGTGAGTTGGCAGTTTTGAAAGAGAACAAAGTGGAGAGATCTGAGAGTTCACCAGATGTGAAGCTTAGAGAGGCAGAATTTACTGTATATACTCATGTAATTTTTAATAATTAATAATAATTTTGCAATTTTATTGCAATTTTAATAATTCAACTGTGTTAATTATTGCTGCTGTGTTTTGTCTTTGTTACTTTTATTTGTCGGGTTTTATTGTTATGTTTTAGTTTGTTGTAATTTTTACCTTTGTACTCCCGCCTCAATCCACAGGGAGAGGCAAGTATAGAAATAGACTATATTATTATTATTATTATTATTATTATTATTATTATTATTTACTTATTATGTATAAGGAAAAAAAATTGACCTCAAAAATTAGCCAAGAAATTGACCCCCAAAACCTGGGTTGACTTATCCATTGGTCAATGTAAGTACTGTACCTTAAGTCTTATCGAAAAAGGAGCCATTCCTTTCTCTAAGTAGAATGATGAAAGGTGAAAGCTTAATCCATCCTGGGAGCAGCTAAAAGGAGCACTGACCCCCTCTTCTGGTGACCCTAGAGTGAGCCTAGCACAGGGTTTTCTGAAGCTGAGAGTATGTGACTCACTCAAGGTCACCCAGTGTATTTCCATGGTCAAGCAGGGAATTGAATTCTGATCTACAGGGTCATATTGCAATGATCAAATCACTACTCATTAGTAAAAAAAAAAGTATAATTCAGGAAGCAGATTAATAATTGTATTTTTTTACTATATTTCTTTTCAATTTCTCTTTGAGGAAAAAATGGGGTACAAACCATTTTAAACATGTATTGCTAAAATAAACATGTATTGTTAAAATTATATTAGCAAACGTGTATTTTTAAACATGTATTGCTAAAATACATGTTTAAAATGGTTCGTACCCCATTTTTCCCCCTCAAAGAGAGACTGAAAAGAATTATGAGCATAGGACTCTATAGAGACCGGGGTTCGAATCCCAGCTTGGCCATTGGAACTAACTGAGTGACTTTGGGCAGGTTACACTCTCTCAGCCTCAAAGGATGGCAATGGAAAACCCCTCTGAAGAAAAGGTTTGCCTTAGGGTCACCATAAGTCAGAAACGACTTGAAGGCATGCAACAGCAACATTCCTTAAAATGTGACGGGTTCCTCCCACCCCACTTGACAGCTTGTTTTGCAATTTTTCATCCTCTCCAGCTCCAAAGAAGCCTCCGTCTCATCCCCCAGTGGACCCAGTGGTGAAAAATAAAACAGAAACCTCAGTGACGTTAGCCTGGTCCCCTCCTAAGATGGATCGCCCCATCCCCATTGACGGATACCTTGTGGAACGTAAGAAACTGACTGGATTCTCCTGGCTGAAGTGCCACGAGTTTCCAGTCCCCGAAACCGAGTTCACCTGGAGCAATCCCCCCGAAGAGGCCGATTACCAGTTCCGAGTGTCGGCAGTAAATAACTACGGGCAAAGCGACTACCTGGAGTTCCTGGGAACTCTGCACCTTGGTAAGTTTGAGATCCTGGAGTGGTTCTTGATTCATAAGAGACCACTAACTTCTTTGTCAGGGTGGTGTTGTTGGACTGCCAGTCCCAGCAGCTTTGGAGCTGGTCTACATGGACAATTATCCCTAATCCCTCCCAGGTATCCTGTTTACATGACGTAGGGCCAAAACCCTGAATCGAGTGTGGACTTCATAACACTTGCATCTGATTCAAGGCTTCCTCCCACAATCCACATTTAAATAACCCAACCTTTTGCTGTGTGTTTTTGGCTTCCTTCTCAGCAATGATGGTGGCTGCCTTCACTCATGCTATCCCTGTGGGCCACCTGGTGCTGCTGCTTTGGGCAAGAGTGAGGTCAGAATAGGTGCCCAGCATCAATAAACATGGTTGCCATAGAGTCATAGAGTTGGAAGAGAACCCAAGGGCCATCCCCTGCCATGAAGGAACTCAAAATCAAAGCATCCTCGACAGACGGCCATCCAGCCTCTGTTTAAAGATCTCCAAAGAAGGAGACTCCATCAATCTCCGAGGGAGTGTGTTCCACTATTGAACAGTTCATACCATCAGGGAGTTATTTCCAATGTTTAGATGGAATCCCTTTTCCTGTAGCTTGCGTCTGTTGCTCTGGGTCCTATTCTCTGGAGCAGCAGAAAACAAGCTTGCTCCCTCCTCAATATGACATCCCTTCAAATACTGAAACAGGGCTATCATATCACCTTTCAACTGTCTCTTCTCTAGGCTAAACATACCCAGTTCCCTAAATCATTCCTCATAGGGCATGGTTTCCAGACCCTTGTTCTGACCTTGGCAGTGGTGCCGGGTTGTAATGGCTCCATCTTATGGGATCCTGGGATTTGTACTTTGTTGTGGCACCAGAGCTCTTTGACAAGGGAGGTTAATGATCTCATGAACCTACAAATCCCAGGATTCCATAGGATGGAGCCATGGCAGTTAATGTGGTGCCCAACTGCATTAATTCTGCAGTGTGGCAGCAGACATAGGTCTTGATAGACTTTGTCGGAGGCACCTACAAACCTAGAGCTAGGTGTGCGTAGGCTGTTGGCAAACAGGCAAAACAGGTAAAGTTGGCATGGTGACAACTGCAAATTGGCTTAGGGAAGAAGAAATTGAAAAGGAGAAAGATGGAGAAAGAGATGAAAGCCGATAGGCAAGTCAACAGAAAGCACAGAAACAGTGAAAACATGCAAGAGATTCTGTGTAAAAGAGCTGCATGCAGATATTTGAATACCAACAGTTCATTGATACCGACATGTGTGATGTGTGTTTTTAATTGTGTTTTGTATTTTAAAGTGTTGTACCCTGCCTCAAGCCTTGAAGAGAGATGGAAATAACTAACTAACTAACTAATATTATTACTGTGCTGACTCACTGTGATTAGGATTATTGGGTGATTTCATTTTTGTTTTGTTTATTCTGTGTTGTACTTAATTGATGAATTGTTCCATTTCTCTCTTAACCCATGGGATGTAGAAACGTTGTCCATATTTATCATATATAAGAATTACATGGAAACTCCTCTGGGCCTTAGACACATGATGAGGAAAATACCTTGTCTATAGCTTAGTTGAAGTAAAGATTGAGTCTCCCTTCTGAAATCCAAAACTTTTTCATGGGTGGGTGAGATAGTGACACTGTTGCTTTCTGATAGTTACACAAACATGGTTTCATAAACAAAATTATTAAAATAATGCATACAATTACCTTCAGGATATGTGTCACACACACACACACACACACACACACGAACAATACAAAATGAATTTTGCATTTAGACTTGAGTCTTATCTCCAAGAGATCTCATGTACATATATGCCAGTAGAGGTATTCTAAAATCTGAAAAAATTCAAAACCCAAAACAATTCTGGTCCCAAGCATTTTGGATAAAGGCAATTCAACCTGTACTACATTGAGTATAGTACTTTTTCCTGGCTTGTAGGCCCACATAATCAAATTCTCTAAAAAAAAAAAGTCTAAACCTGGAAAATGTTTAATTGGTTTTGCTTTTCATTCTTAGGACAGGACTTAGAATAACTTTTAAAATACAGAGCAATAGAATTGTAAGGCTTTAGAATACATTGAGTCTCCCTTATCTGGAAATCTTAAATCCGAAATAGTCCAAAATCCAAAATTGTCCATTTGGCTGGCTGAGTTAGTAACACTTTTGCTTTCTGATGGTTCAATATATACAAGATTTGTTTTGTGCACAAAATTATTAAAAACATTGTGTATGAAATTACCTTGAGGCTATGAGTCTAAGATGTATATGAAGCATAAATTAATGTCATGTTTAGATTTAAGTCCCATCTCCAAGGCAGTTCATTATGTATGTGAAAATATTTCAAAATCTGGAGAAAAAAATCAAAATAATTCTGGTCCCAAGCATTTTGAATAAGGGGGACTCAGCATCTATTAGGGTTATTTCCTATGTGCAATTCAGAGTTACATTTTTTTTTTGGTCCTGAATTGTGTTCCACTTACATTTCTTCTACAATGTGGACATTTTAACTTTTGCATTTTGACTTTTAACTTTACTTTTTAACTTTACGTTTGTTCTTCTTGTCCTGTAGAACCAGTATTGGCCGTGAGAAGTCCTCTGAGAAATGTAGAAGTAGCCCCAGGTCGAGATGCTACTTTTACCGTTGACCTCACTAACACTTGTTCCGGCTCCTGGTATATTAATGGCACAGCTGTACAGAACAGTGATAAGTACATCATTACCAGAACCAAAACGAAGCACAGCCTCACTGTCAAGCGAGTCACAAGTGCCTTCAAAGAGGCAGAAGTGAAATTTGTCACCAATAACAACATCGAAAGCAGTGCAAAAATAAAGCTGAAAGGTATTTTTACATCTGTATCCCTTGCCATACTTTGTTTTCTGGGCTGGGTCTAGTAAGAGAAATGTGGAGCCTTTACAAGTTTGCCATTCACACCTTAGATTTCAGATGCTGGCTAGGAAACAATGATGTAGCCACACTTTTTTGTTCACATTTAATGGGAAACTGGTTCTTACTTGGTATGTTTGAATTGGGCCTAGACCAGAGCTTGATAAAAACTTACTTTCTGGACCAAAATTTTCAAAATCCCTTGGCCAGCATGGTGGGTTCTGGGAATTAAACTATTCTCATGTTGTGTCCCAGATTTCTGAATGTGTTCTCTTTTCATATATTCATAAAATGAATAACATGAACACCTTATTGATACTGTGCTACATGACTCCCAACAATTAGTGTTATTGGGTAATTTATTTTCTAATCTCTATGTCTAATTTGATTATAAGGCACTTTCCTATGTTCCTATGCAGCACCATTATCTAAACCAGGGACTGGCAACCTACGACCCGGGGGCCGGTTAAGGCCCCGGTCCCTGGACTTACGGGCCCAGGCCGAAGGTTGCCGCGGCGCCGGCGGTGCCGGCGGATTTTTGCCACGCTCGCCGCAACCACCATTTTGGGAAAAAATGGCAGTTGTGACACGTTTGCTCATGCACAGTACTCTTGCGCATGTGCAAATGCATCGCGGACGCCATTTTGATTTCCAAAATGGCGGCCGCAACATGCGCCGCGGTGGCGGCAGCGTGTGCGGGGTGTGTGTGTGCGGTGGCGGAGGGTGCGCGCGCACACACTGTCACCCCCCCTCGGCCCAGCTGAGACCTGGGCTACGGGAGACTGGCCCAGGTCTAAAAAAGGTTGCCTTCCTCTGATCTAAACGCTCAGATTTTGAATTTGGTGTCTATATGCATGTATTTAAATCCAAGCTTTAAATTTTGATTTGTCTTTTAAAATACACTTTATTGGAGGTTTGAAAAAAATACTGGGGAGTTTATCGCATTCCCTTTTTTGCCCAATCTAGGCACAGGCTGGGGATGTGCGTGAATGAGGGGAAATGGATTTTATCGCACTTGAAACAGTTGACAAGCCATCCACAAGCTGTTGCCTGACCACCACCCGTCCTCAAGCTGCATTGAACCGGCTGATTTTGTTCAGACGGAAAGCTTCCGTCCTTGAAAAATTGGCCTGCTCAATGCCAGGCCTTGGGGACAAGTGTTGGTCAGGCGGTGGCATAGTGATGGCTTGCCGACTGTTTTGAGTGTGATAAATCCATTTCCCCTCGTTCCCATGCATCCTCAGCCTGTGTCCAGATCAGGCAAAAAAGAGGATTCCGATAAACTCCTAGATCACCCCAGCCAACCTCAGTTCAAGCAAAATATTATTTCACTTGTAAACTCAATCCGTTTCTTACCCCTTCCCTAAACACAACTGGAGAGCCAGCTTGGTGTAGTGGTTTGAATGTTGGACTACAACCCTGGAGACCAGGGTTTGATTCCTGACTCAGCCATGGAAACCCACTGGGTGACCTCGGGGAGTCACATATTCTCAGCCCCAGAAAACCCCATGGTCGCCATAAGTTAGAAATGACATGAAGCCACACAGCAACAACAACAAACACTATTATCTCAACTTTCTTTTCTAGATGAAGTGGCAACCTTTGCCAATGATTCAGCCCCTGGAATTTCAGTCAAGCTCTCTGAGAAGTTTGAGTTGGTCTGTGAGGTGTCATCTGCAACTGAGGGTGTTGTTTGGAAGAAGGGTAAAAAAGATGTTAAGCCAGACCAGAGAGTGACTTTTGTTGCTGAAGGACTGCAGCGAAGGCTCATTGTCAAAAATGCAATAAAGCAAGATGAAGGGCTCTATTCCTGCGAAACGATGAATGACAGATTGACATTCCTAGTTGAGGTCAAAGGTAAGAATGGCCAGATGACTTCTGTTTGCCATCACAAAGCTGGGGGCCTCATTGCGGTGGCTGTTGGCTTCAATATCAGTCGTGGTGGGAGAATTAGTTTTCCCTTACCTTTTTTCACTGCAGAGCCAGAGCAGGTGTTTGCCAATAAGGAGAAGGTACAGAAAGAGGTCGAAGTGGTCCTTTCTGAGAACGCATGTCTTGCCTGCGAGGTGGCCCAGGCCAGCGCAGAAGTCAGGTGGTTCAAGGATGGGAAACTGATCAGGTCCAGCCAGAAGTTCAAGATAGAAGCTGAAGGCAAATCCCGGCGGCTGATTGTAAAACAGGTGGAGAAAAAGGATGCCGGCGAGTACACCTGTGAAGCTGCTGGCCAAACGCTGACTTTCAGTGTCATTGCGACAAGCCCCAAAGGTCTGTGTGTTTCCCTTTATATCCTGCTTTTTCCATGCACCAAAACGCTCCTTATTCATTTGCCTTCTCCTTTTGGCTACTTATGCTGGAAAAAATGCATCTCCTGCAGCACAACTTAGCTGTTCCTCCGTTCCATGGACAAATGAGAGCCAAACTAGATGTTCCATTGGTTATCTGATTTGGCTGCAAGCAAAATGACATTGAGACTTAGGTCCTGTCTGCACTGGCCAGGGTATTCTGAGTCCAGAGCAGACTATTCTGGCCCCGGGGCTGCCCCAACCCTTCCCTGTTACAAAGGCCCTCTGTTCCGATGCAGCACGGCTGTTCACATGAGTGTCCCACTGAGCCACTTGGCACATCTGTCACTGCTGTGGGTTGTTTCACTCTGAATGAGGTGCCCAGCGGCAGGCCATGAGGTTGGATACCTTGTTCTGACCCCAATGTGAGAGACTGACAGCAATGGTAGATATGCTGAGTGGGTCAGCAAGACATGTTTCAAACTGCCCAGTGTCACAATGGAGGACTCCAGAGCAAAAGGTAATTTAAAAAAAAATGCATCTTAAGAGGGGTATAGCCCAGTTTGATGCTGAACATGCCAGATGCTGTCTGGTCTGTTTGCACCAGAATCAGGATTTGGGCTGTGCATCATCCAGACTCCCTGCAGAGAGGACACGGGGAAACTGGTTTATTTGGCTAGTGCAGACAGGGCTGTATAGTAGCAATCATTATTAAACCAGACCTGCTGTATCTCTTTGGCATTGCTTCTGTACTCTGAAGATAATTTCATGATATTTGTGGAATGTCATGAGAGTGGCCCAGCCTGTGTTTAAGACCAGGGTGTAGATCATGAGGCTGCATATTACTGCAGGTTAATCCTGATCCAGAAAATTGACAGTTTTAAAGGTGTACTTGATAGGTGGACATCTCTGAACTGTGGATTTCATATATTTATGTGAAATATCAGTGTGCCTTAAAGTGGGAGATAATGGTGTTGAAATTTACTTCTTACTCTTTCATTCTATCAGTTATTGAACCTGAGGATGTATTTGCTAACAAAGAGAAGATACAGAAAGAAATCAAGGCCATCTCTTCAGAGAATGCTACACTCAGCTGCGAAGTGGCCCAAGCCAAGACAGAAGTGAAATGGTTCAAAGAGGGAAAACTGATCACCTCCAGCAAGAAATTCAAGGTGGAAACTGAAGGCAAATCCCGGAGGCTGATTGTGCAACAGGTGGAGAAGAAAGATGCAGGTGAATACACCTGTGAAGCAGCTGGACAGAAACTGACCTTCAAAGTTATTGTAGCAGGTACAAATACTATCTTATTTCTTTTCCTGCCCCTACCATATTTGGGATTGCAAATGATATTGGTAGATCTCCATCGTGGGAAAATCAATATGCTTTCTTTGTTTTGAAGCCTTATTGCAGGAGAAATAAAGCCAAAACGGAGTGAGTGAGTACTGACTTTCTCCTTGCCTCTCATAATGATATCATAGCATTTTGGATCTCCTTCCTGAGGGAGACAGTCATAAAAGTTTGCCTTTTGTTGAACAGATTTTTCCAGTGTGACAAAAGGCACGCCTTTACTATCATCTCCCTTGGGAAGAGAATGGAGGTGCTACGATGTCATGTGGAAAGGCACAGAGAAAGCTGCTACTCTTCTGCTCTGTTTCAGCTTTCTTATGTGATAATGCTCTTGGTCTGATTGTATAATGCATAGCCATTAGCAGACAGTGTAAAACTGTTCCAGCCTGAGTTTTATAACAATGCCTCTATATATCTGAAATGACCCTGCTATTTGTGTACGTGCATGAGTTTTTATTTTTGTGTGGTGTATGTGGGAATCTTTATTTGTTTCCCTGTGTATTGAGAATGAGCTATACAGCACGCCTGCCCCAACCGCAGACTTGCCTTCTGTGGATTTGAGCATCTGTGGACAGCAAGCCCCATTGAGTTCAATGGCCATGTGTGCACACAGTTCAGGAGAGTGGCCACACACTCGCGCGCCACCATTGAATACTGTGGGACTTAAGGTCCTGCAGTTTTTGCCATCCAAGGGAGTGGTAGTGGTTATGGAATGAAACCCCCACAGATAAGAAGGACCTATTGTATTTCTGTTTTTCTAGTAAAGAGCCCAGTGTAGCTATAAATCCTGCACAGTCTATATACGTATGGGAAATAGCATGAATGGAAGTTCAAGTCACAAATACAGGAGTGTTCTATAATTGAAATGTTGGTGTTTTGCTTGTTTTAAAATTCCTGCTGGTGTTATTGGTTCAGAACCTGAGGAGGTTTTTGCCAACAAAGAGAAAGTACAGAAAGAGGTCAAGGCTGTCTCTTCAAAGGATGCAACCCTCAGCTGTGAGGTGGCCCAGGTGAAGACAGAAGTGAAATGGTTCAAAGAGGGGAAACTTATCACCTCCAGCAAGAAACATAAGGTAGAAGCTGAAGGCAAATCTCGGAGGCTGGTTGTGCAACAGGCGGAGAAGAAGGATGCAGGGGAGTACACCTGTGAAGCCGGCAACCAGAAACTGACTTTCAAAGTCACTGTAGCAGGTACAAATGCTATTTTACTTTTCTATCTTTTTATCTATCTGTCCAACTACATGTGGAAAAAAGAACAAAGGCTGGAGAACATCCAAAACTCCACCACAAAAGAGGGAGGCACATCATAACATAATAGAAGATGATCTGTGTTAGCATTTCAGATAATGATTATCTTCCTGCATCTTGAGGCCTGTCTACCATATCTGAGGTCATTAATTGTATGAGGGTACATCTCCAGTGATTCCCAGAGTGGATGGCATGCCCCCCCAGGGGGCAGTGGAAAGATCCAGGGGGTGGTGAGGGGGAAACGGGGTGGCAGGGGGGCCTTGACTCAAAGTGGTGTTGTGCTAGAAAGACAAGGGGAGTCAGCAGCCTTTAGGACCATTGTGGGGATGATGGTTGCTTGAAACTTCTTTTCAGGGTCCCTTAAAACCACAATTCAGCCTTGCTGATCATTTGGTGTGGTAGTGTCTCCTGCTCTTTGCCTGGCCGCATGAGCCTTAGCTGCAGATTTACTGGTGGCAGCGGCTGGGAAACTCTTGCAAGGCTTGGGCACAGGACATTACTTTTATAACTCGGAACAGCACCATTGTGGGACAGACAGATTAAGCAAGGAATTAGAGCACATGGCAGTGGGGAGAAGTGGTGGAAAAAAGAGTTTTGCATTTTGGGCCCTGCTTAAGCTTTGTGAGCTTTGCTGGGACTTGGTTGACAAGTTGGAGCTACTCTATTGCTCCTGTTTTCTTTCCTTGGACAGGCTGAAATAACAGAAGAAATAATGTTTGTGTATGCGTGTGTGTAGGAGCACTTGAAGCTATATGGGGAAGACATGTCTCTGGTGAAGGAGCAGGAGAAGTCTCCAGGGTCGAGTCCTTGATCTTTGACACTATAGATCATGCCATCCTCTTAGATCGCCTGAGAGAGTTAGGAATTGGAGGCACTGCTCTGCAGTGGTTCCGTTCCTTCCTCTCGGGCAGATCTCAGAGGGTGAGGCTCGGGGACAGTTGCTCATCCAAAATTGAGCTTAATTGTGGCGTCCCTCAGGGCGCCATCCTGTCCCCGATGCTGTTTAATATTTATATGAAACCGCTGGGGGAGATCATTCGGAGGCATGGAGCGCGGTGTCTTCAGTACGCTGACGACACCCAGATATATCTCTCCATGTCCAGATCATCGTCTCAGACTTCAGATGGCGTCTCACCTCTTAATGACTGTCTAAGAGCGGTAATGGGTTGGATGAGGAAAAACAGATTGAAGTTGAATCCAGACAAAACGGAGGTACTCGCAATCACAGGCCCGAAACCAGGTCTGGGAATACAGCCTCCAGTCCTGGGCGGGGTCACACTCCCCGTAAAGGACTGTGTTCGCAGTTTGGGGGTGCTCCTTGACTCATCGCTTCACATGACTAGTCAGGTGAATGCGGTGGTCAGGAGTGCCTGTTATCAGCTTCGGCTGATACGCCAACTGCGCCCTTATCTGGATATGAGGGATCTGGAAACTGTGGTACACGCCCTGGTAACCTCACGTCTGGATTTCTGCAATGCACTCTACATGGGGCTACCCTTGTGCCTAACCCGGAAACTTCAATTAGTACAGAATATGGCAGCCAGGGTAATCACGGGAACATCAAGGAGGGAGCACATAACACCGGTGCTTAAATCCCTCCACTGGCTGCCGATTAGTTTCCGGGCACAGTACAAGGTGTTGGTTTTGACCTTTAAAGCCCTACATGGCTTGGGTCCATCTTATCTTAGAGACCGCCTCTCCCCGTATGATCCCCCCCGCGCCCTGCGGTCCTCTGGGAGGAATCTGTTACAGCCAATAAAAACTAGGCTGTCCCGGACCTCCCAGAGGGCCTTCTCCGCTACCGCTCCCAGACTGTGGAATGGCCTGCCGGATGAGATCCGTCTGATAACCACCCTTGCTGCCTTTAAGAAGGCAGTAAAGACGGATCTCTTCCGGCAGGCCTTCCCAGAATAATATCTGTCCATGGAGAGGGACAACTTGCTCATTGACCACTGACTCCGGATTGAGTTTTTAATTTATTCTTGTGTTGTTTTAATTATTTTTTGGTTTAATCTTGTTTTAAGGGGTGGGTGGAGGGATTATGTTTGGAGAGAATGTTTTTAACTGTGCTGTTTTAAAATGCTGTAACCCGCCCCGATTGCCTAGCAGAGGGGCGGGCTATAAATAAAACTTATTATTATTATTATTATTATTGATCTTGGAGCGGCTCCTGTAGATAAAATCTCTCCCTTTCTCCATCTGTGCCAGTCTCCAGTCCAGGGCATGTGGCCTGTGTAAACCCCTAACACACACGCTGGCTGGGCCCCTCTTTGTCCCAATGAAGGATTGCAAGTCCTTCCTCGGCAGGGAGAAGCTTCTCCCTTTGCACCTGGTCATCATGGGAGCAATAACTGAGCAACTGGATGAGCAGTGACCAAGAGGCCTTTTGCCTGTACTGGCCTTTGCTGGAGGGGTGGCACGCGTGAGAGGCTTCTTAGGGCCTCGGCAGACGACTAATAGAGTCGTCTTCCGGGCAGGGAAGAGGAGGGGCAGCTGCACGAGCGGCACCCCTTCCTCTTCCTGAGGTCGCCCTCGGAGTCGCCGGCCCTCTGCACGGCCGGCGCTCCGAGGATGACCTCACGCCACGGCGCCCGCACGCGCCGCGGCGTTTGAGTCAGGGAAAGTGCGCCCGACGCTTTTAGGGCGCCCTTTCCCTGAAATCTAAAAGGAGCGCCAATTTGGTGCTCCTTTTAGAGTCGCCGACGGTGCGCCGCGGTGCGGCTGCCGCGCTCCAGCGGCGCTCCGTCCCGCGGCGCACGGGAAGCTCCCGTCTGCTTCCCCCCTTTGTTGCTGGTCATCCAGCTGCTTGGTTGCTGCTCCCAGGGTGAGCAGGTGCAAAAGGAGCAGTGACCGGGATTGGATGTTTTGAAGTATAATAGCAGACCTAATACCAAGGGTAGGCAACCTTTCCCCTTTAAGGGCCGAGGGACTTCAGCTCCCAGAATCCCAGGAGCTATTGGCCAACATGGGACTATTGGCCAACATGGCTGAGGCTTCTGGGAGCTGAAGTCCCTCAGCCCTTAAAGGGGAAAGGTTGCCTACCCCTGCCTAATACCAAGACATATACATGCGGGTGGTGGTGATGGTGGTGGTGCTAGGGTCATTGCCCAAGACAAAAGGGGGCAGTAGTCAAAAAAAAGTTTGGAGACCACAGATCTACATTGTAGAAATAATGCAGTTTGACCCCACGTTAATGGCCATGGCTCCATCCTACAGAATCCTGGTATTTGTAGCTTTGTGAGGCACTGGCTCTCTTTAGCACAGAATGCTAAAGACCTTGTAAAACTATAAATCCTAGGATTCCATAGGATGATGCTAGGAAACTTAAAGTGATGTCAAACTGTATTATTTCTACAGTGTAGGTGCACCTTGAGAATGTCTCTGTTGTAGCAAAGCCAGTGCTTTTGGGTAGTTCAGTTGTTAGATATCCAAGCAGACTGAAACAATAAAAATTGGTTCAGATTGGTTGATCAAAACAGATGACTTAAAACTACACCAACTTGTTTTGGAATTGGGACATTATCTTTTTGAAATGACTGCATGAGAGAGATGTTTTGTTCTGTCTAGAACCAGGGAATGAAGTCTGTCTGTGCTCCTCGGGAAAAAGACCCATGTCAGGCAAAAATTATAATAAATATGATAGTCTAAATTTAATGGTGTTCTTCTGCTTTGGTTTGTATTTAATGCTTGTTTAACCTTTTCTCAACCTTTTTACTTTGAAGGAACCCTTTAAACAATTTCCATGACTTGGGGAACTACCTTAAATAAATATGAATATATTCTGCCCATCAGACCGCCCTGTAGGCCACATCTACCTGTTGCTGCTGTTCTGTTGTTGCTGTGTGCCTTCAAGTCTTTTCTGACTTACGGCAACACCATGGAGTTTTCTTGGCAAGATTTGATCAGAGGGGGTTTGCCTTTGCCTCCCTCTGGGGCTGAGAGAGTGTGACTTGCCAGGGTCAACCAGGTGGTTTCCATGGCTGAGTAGGGATTCAAAGCCTGGTCTTCAGAGCTGTAGTCCAGTGTGCAAACCATTACACACCACACAGGCTTTCCAAGATGAATGGCCATGCTACTAATCTGTATGGTTTGTAATGACTATGGATTAGATGGGTTTTGTAGTCCTCTGATTTATGGGCTAAGCATTAGGAGTCTGATTTGGGAATAACCTGCCTTCTGGGTCTTCTGATGTGGGGTTACATGTGCTATATATTTTATATGTTCATTAGAAACCTTAAAGATGCTTTAAAAGAGGAATGAGACTCACTGACCATGTCTTGCTCTGTTCTTCACTAGATGCAGAAGTTGAAGTATTTGCCAACAAGGAGAAGGTCCTGAAAGAAATCAAGGCTACCCTTTCTGAAAATGCCTCATTTAGCTGTGAGGTGGCTCAGGCCAAAACAGAAGTGAAGTGGTTTAAGGATGGAAAGCTGATCACTTCCAGCAACAAACTCAAGGTAGAAACGGAAGGCAAAAAACGGCAACTGACTATACATCAAGTGGAGAAGAAGGATGCAGGAGAGTATACCTGTGAGGCTGCCAGCCAGAAACTGATCTTTAAAGTCATTGTAACAGGTACAAATAGATTTTACATTTCTCTTTGCTTGCTACATATTTGAGCTGCAAGTAGGATCAGAGGGTCTCAGATTCCAATTGCAGATAAATAGCACTTGCTATATGATAGATTCAGAAGAAAATAGAATCAGAAGTAGATTAAGAATGGGGAGGGCAGCTACAAAAGAACTAGAAAAGATCCTAAAATGCTAAGACATACAACTCAGCACAAAAGTCAGAATCATACAAGCCACTGTATTCCCTATTACCATGGATGGATGTGAGAGCTGGACAGTTAAGAAAGAAGATAGGAAGAAAATGCATTTGGGATAATGTGGTGCTGGAGAAGAGTGCCAAGGATCTCATGGATAGCCAAAAGGACAAACAATTGGGTCCTAGAGCAGATCAAGCCGGAGAGATCCCTAGAAGCCAAGATGACCAAACTGAGACTGCCGTACTTTGGACACAACATGAGAAAGCATGAATCATTGGAAAAGACAATAATGTTAGGAAAGGTGGAGAAAAGTAGAAAGACAGGAAGGCCACATGCTAGATGGATAGACTTTATTAAAGAGACCACGAATAAGAGTTTGCAGGAGCTGGGCAGAGCAGTGGAGAACAGGAGGGCCTGGAGATGTCTCATCCATAGGGTTGCCATGGGTCGAGATTGACGTGAAGGCAGTCAACGACAACAGCAAATATGATAGATGAATGGATGGGTTGAGTCTTCCTTATCCCAAGTGCTTAGGACCAGGAGTGTTTTGGATTTTGGAGGAGTTTTGAATACCTGTATTTGCATCTACATACATTGTGAGATATCTTGGAGAAGAGACCTGAGTCTAAACATAAAATTCATTTATGTTTCATATACACCTTAAACACAGAGCCTGAAGGTAATTTTTTTAAAAAAATTATGCATGAAACAAAGTTTGTGTATACTGAACCACCAGAAAACAAAGGTATCACTATCTCAGCCTCCCATGAAAAAAGTTTTGGTTTTTGGAGTAATTTGGATTTCAGAATTCTGGACAAGGGAGGCTCAACCTTTCTCTGTGTGTATATATATTGCAGATTGTATGGATAAGCCCTTAGATCCCCAGGCTTAAAAGCTTGCCAGTGGAAGTGCAATGTAGTAGAGCCAATATGAAACGACTGTGTGACAGTTTGACCTGGTTTGGAAATGGAGAATGAGCAACATGTCTGTTCTACATAGTGAGGAGTGCCACATAGCTGAACATCTTACGTAGTCTTCATATTCTGGGGAAGCTCTCTTAGCATGGTGTTATGTCTGATTTCTTAGTCCCTGAACCCCACTTTTGAGGGCTCCTGAATTCTCCCACTAGTGCCCCAAAGCCCCTCAACATTAGAAAAAAAATCAGTACAGTTTGGGGGCTTTTTTTTAATGGAAACTCACATGGAAAGCCCTCTCCCCACATGTAAAAGTACCTCTCCCCCAACTCCACTCAGACCCCAGAATTCCCCAGCGCTTCCAAATATCTCTAATTGTATCAGAATGCTTCTCAAAATTGCAACAGAAAGTGACTTGGCATCACTTTGGGAAAGACTGAGATCAAGATATAGATATTTGGAAGGATTGTTTAGTGGGAAGGGGGTTACAGGCAGCGAGAGAATTGGAGGGGGGAAATTGATCCCTGTCCCCGATGCAGTTGTCCATCTCTGACCAACTGTTGGATCTCTTAAGCCTGATGTGTCTAAATTGTAGCAGTCCATTGTAATGAATGTTTGGTTTTTTCTTTGTTCTAAACATTTTGATGGAATCTTGTTGGTTTTAATCATACAGAAGCTGAGGTTGCATTTGACAACAAAGAGAAGGTACAGAAGGAGGTCAAGGCTGTCTCTTCAAAGGATGCAGTCCTCAGCTGTGAGGTGGCCCAAGCCCAGACAGAAGTGAAATGGTTCAAGGAAGGGAAACTCATCACCTCCAGCAAGAAACACAAGGTAGAAGCTGAAGGCAAATCCCGGAGGCTGGTTGTGCAACAGGTAGAGAAGAAGGATGCAGGCGAATATACCTGTGAAGCCGGCAACCAGAAACTGACCTTCAAAATCACTGTAGCCGATGAAAAAGGTTTGTGGGTGTTAAACTATGCTATCCTCTATTTGAGATTTCTTTTCCCCACTAGTCAAACATCACCACCACCCATTTTGCTTGCTCCCTCTGCCTGGGATTTAAATCTCTACCTTTTCTGTTCTTAAAGCAGAACAAATGAAGTTTGCAAAAGTTTTGTCCCCATTGAGATAGTTTTTGTACATTTTTATGGGCTTTATTTTAAATTTCAGGACTTTTCTCTGAAAAAATTGCACAAAGTATACTGATTTTTACCTAAGTTGGGCAAAACCCAATGTATTTATTTTTGGCACAAGCCCTGATTTTTTGCCCTTGGGAAAACATACCAAATGTGAAATATTTCCCAGTGCTTGACTATTTTTGTGCGATGTGTTCGAACACCTTTTCATCAAGCATGGGAAAGTTTACATCCCTACTCTGCCAATGCTGAAAAAAAGATATTCTTAATTTCTTGATATTTCCATTGAAATATGAACACAGGGCATCTGATATTGAGCCTTAAATCAACAGCAATTGATAGCTCAGCCTCTCTCCTTTCCTTGGCCATCATCTCCTTCCTTTGGAGGTTGTTAATAACATTTGTGTTTTAGATGCTATACAGGTTGAAAAGGGCCTTGGCCTTAGATGGTACATATGAAAAGCAGAATGCAAAATAGATATGGATTGACTTGTAGAGTCTTGGATGATTTGATGTAAATCAGCAAAGATTTTTTACTCCCAATTGTTTAACAATAGGGGCAGCAAACAAAAAATCACCTCCCAATACTCAATAATTATACAGTGTTGCAACAGAGATTTTGTTTTGAGTAGGAGTGGATTTTAGTATGGAAAGACTATGAGCTCCATTCCATTATTCTGGTGTGAAAAATAAATTCCTGGTCTCTTTCATTTTGAGCTTGTGTCTTCTGGTGGATTTCACAGTTCTGGTATAAAACAAAGTAGATCATACAAATCTGAGGTCTGCCTGCTCTTGATGTGAAATATTCAGAATAATTGTCCAAAATCATCCATATTTTTAAAGTAACCCAGTTCTCAGAAGAACTTGGTACACAAATAAAAGGGGTGTGTGTGTGTGTAGGTGTCTTCTCAAAACACAGAGGGATGTCCATCTCTCTGCTTGTGATATGCTGTAGTATAAAATTTGTGTGCTAATCTGGCTAAGGTTGATAAATGCGACTGGCTGTGTGGAGCATTTGATGTGTTTCTCTGTCGTCCTTGCTCCTTCTCAACCAGGGGTCAATGGGGAACTTGAATTGCCTTGAAGCAGGAAAGGTAAAGTTCTAAAACCTATCTGCTTCTTTCCTCAGTTGCAGAAGTCGAGGATGTATTTGCCAACAAAGAGAAGATACAGAAAGAGATCAAGGCTGTCTCTTCAGAGAATGCTACACTCAGCTGCGAAGTGGCCCAAGCCAAGACAGAAGTGAAATGGTTCAAAGAGGGAAAACTGATCACCTCCAGCAAGAAATTCAAGGTGGAAACTGAAGGCAAATCCCGGAGGCTGATTGTGCAACAGGTGGAGAAGAAAGATGCAGGTGAATACACCTGTGAAGCAGCTGGACAGAAACTGACCTTCAAAATCACTATAACAGGTACAAATGCTATTTTATTTTCCCTTATCATCTGGTATATTTGGGGCAGCAAGTGGTGTCAGGGAGCAACGATTTGAAAATATCTCTTTTTGAGTTTCACCAACTTCCACCTTCATTTCCTCCCCATTTTTGTCTAGTGTCAGGTCATACAATAGGTTGTTTAATTCCTGCTCTGAAGTTTGTGCACTTTTTTTTTTTTTAAATCAGATGTTTCATTTCTCCCCCATTTATTTGTGCAAATTAATTTACATATTTCCCCACTGACTTTTTTAAAGTTATGTGCATTTTTAATGTTCATATTTTAAAATGAGCATTGCTGTCTGCATACTTTCTTACTCAGAAATGTAAACCTTGCAGATGTGTGAATGCTTTGAAGCAAAGTGGGAGTTCCCAACCCTACAAAAAGTCTCCAGAGGTGCAGAATGTTCCTTTAATGTAAATTGTTGAGCCCAACAAAGTTTTTTTCTATTTCCATTATAGGTTCCTTATGAGGCCAAAACCAATGTATTTGTTGAGCTTATTGTGTAGGTTAGCTGTGAGAAACACATATAAATTGCTTAATACTGTCAGCATGAGTTTTATAGTTGTCCTGGAAGTGAAGCTGATATTTTTGTAAGTGGGAAGGCAGTTTTGAGAATGAGCTGTATTTTTAAAGAAGGGATACATGGAGCAATATCTTTTGCATCGAGTGCGTACTCAGGACATTGCTTCAGTGTTTGATTAAGTTGCATATATTACAGTCACCCATCCATTTTTGCGGACTTGGAGTCTGCATCCCTTGCCTGTTTGTGGATGGCGAACAGAGGGGGACAAAATGGGGTACGTGCCCATGGGCGCCCTTGGGCACATGCCACCTTTCAAGCCAACGGTGCTTGAATATTGGCGAATTTCTATTTTCGCGGGCTGTGTGTGTCCAAAATGCAAAAATTGAGGGGCGACTGTATATCAGTCTGTAATTGAAGTATTGATAATTTGTTTTAAAAAATTCTGCTGTTGCTAATGGTCTAGAAGCGGAAGAGGTGTTTGCCAACAAAGAGATGGTAGAGAAGGAGATCAAGACTGTTTCTTCAAAGAATGCGACCCTCAGCTGTGAAGTGGCCCAGGCCAAAACAGAAGTGAAGTGGTTCAAGGATGGGAAACTTATCACCTCTAGCAAGAAGCTCAAGATCGAATCTGAAGGCAAATCCCGGCGTCTGATTGTGCAACAGGCAGAGAAGAAGGATGCAGGCGAGTACACCTGCGAAGCCGGCAACCAGAAACTCACTTTCAAACTTAATGTCACAGGTAAGAATGAAAGACACCTATCTGTAATGAGAAAAGCTTTCCTAGAAACCAAATCAAGCATTCTCAATCAGAGGAGATGAAATACAGCTGCATTCTATACCCATTCTGTGCCCATGGATAGATTTTGCAAATGTCCTGTTTAATTTCTCAGCTCAAGTGTCATATCTCCCCAGCTAATATGTCATGTCTTCCCAAAGAAATCTGGGAACTGCATATGGATTAACAGCTTATCTAGTAAAAAATAAGTTTCTTTAAAAAGTGTTTTATATCCTGCCCTTCCACATAAAATATCAAAAATGGCTAACAATTTACATATATAGCAGTCAATAATCTTCATAGTTCTGGCACCATCAAAAACTACAATTCCCAAAGGGATCTTGTAGTACCTTTGAGACTAACTAAAAGAAAAGGAGGAGGAGCCAGCCTGCAAAGGATATCCTCCCTATACCATCTTAACTGAAGTCAGAAATAACAAAATGCAGGCATCGCCAATTGTTTTTCTCCTATTTGGTTTGTAACATCTTGCCTGATGAAGATGCCAGTGGAACTTTGAAAGCTTACAACAATTATATTGTGCATTTCGGTTGGTCAATAAAGGTATCATTAGTGGATTTTTGTTTAAAAGAAAAAAGGTGGTAATATGAGCTACTTCCTCAGATGCATGAGGAGTCTCACATCTGAGGAAGTTAACTGAAGTGAATGAAAGCTCATGCTATCAGCTACTTTCTTTTAGTTAGTCTCAAAGGTGTTACAAGATCCCTTTGCATACTGGTTTTCCAGAATAACACAGCTATGTCTTTGTATTCTTCAATTCTCTGAGTTTGCAGAAGGATGCCAGGGCATGGTGCTTCTGCCATTTTTACACAAGTTATAACCTTGCAAGTCTAACACAACAGCCCGCCAGCATATGCGAATATCAAGTTCTAACTCTAATATCAAGGACTGTTTTAATTGGTAATGGAGACATCTGTCCTCCACCAACAGAAGTTCTGTTTCTTTCTCCCATTTCACAGAGGCTGTTGATGTTTTTGCTAACAAGGAGAAGGTGCAGAAGGAGGTCAAGGCTGTTGTGAAAGAGAACACTGCTTTGGTCTGCGAAGTGGCCAGCTCTGAGACTGAAGTGAAATGGTACAAGGATGGGAAGCTCCTCAGCTCCAACAAAAAAATCAAGATGGAATCCAAGGGCACCTCCCGAAAACTGGTCCTGGAACAAGTGGAGGAAAGGGATGCTGGAGAATATACTTGTGAAGCTGCGGGCCAGAAGCTGATCTTCAAGGTTGAAGCAACAGGTAAGTTCATCCCCTCCACAGAAGGGAAAGCAGATTTCAGTGGAGAGCCAGGAGTCTGTGAGACATGTGTTTGTGTTGCAACGAACCATTTTGATCACTGGCAAGCGTGGCAAGTTTTTCTATAATAATCTTCCATGGACTCTCCATACTGTGTGATATGAGTAGAGGGGACATCAAGGAAAAAGAAGAAAAGCTATAGGAAGTTGTCCCAGTGAAACTAAGGAAATCAAGAGAAGCTGCATAAGAACACGATTCCTTTGTTTTATTGGGACTTGTAGTGTTTCTGCAAGAGACTCTTCTCACTGGATTTTGCCACATACATATTAGGTCTGTGCATCAATGGAGAAGATGGAGATGGTGATGATGATAATGTATGTTAAGCTCCACTTAAAACCTTGTTCATTGAAACAGTTAGAATGGCTCCTTATTTCATCTTTCAGCATGAGACATCACTTATTTTGTGAAATCGAAGTCTTTTACGGCTGACATCCATAGTTTTTTGTGGGGTTTTGGTCTATGTGGCCATGTTCTGGAAGAATTTATCCTGATGTTTCGCCTGCATCTGTGGCTGGCATCTTCAGAAGATGGTGGCATGAATTGAATAATTGCTGCTGCTGTTACAATTTTCAAGAAAGTACAGTTAAAATTTGGCTGAATTCTGCTATCTTGGAAAGAGACCAAAATTCCTTCCCAAACTCTTTAGCAGACAGAATTATGATGATATCCTAGATACTGTCTAGATACTGTTAGTGAGGAGGATGAACAAATAACTCTTTGATAATTTTAATTCCATTCCATATTAGTTTTGCCTATGTCCATTCATAAGTCTCTTCCATCCCTGTTCTAATTCTGCGAATTTTATTTTTTAAACAAGCTTCACAAATACTTGCATTTAATTACTGTTTGATAGACACTATTGTACGCATTCTATCTTAAAATATTTGGATATGCAGTGACCCAAGATTTATATTGCTAAATTCAAAGAAGTATCCAAAGGATATACCAAAGAATATTTTGCAAGTATCCAAAAAATACCTCCATTATCTGTATTAATCCAAGAAATGTTAATCAAGTTTTTTTTTAAAAAAAACATTCCATTGATTTGTGTGTTTGAGGTATTTGCTGATCCTGTAAGAACTCGAATATGTTAAGAGTTAGGATTAGGATTATAATACCAAGCTGGAGGATGTCCAAAGGAGGATGACCAAAATGGTGAAGGATCCGAAAACCATGCTCTATGAGGAACAACTTAGGGAACTGGGTATGTTTAACCTGGAGAAGAGATGGTTAAGAGGGGATATGATAGCCCTGTTTAAGTATTTGAAGGGATGTTATATGGAAGAGGGAGCAGGCTTGTTTTCTGTTGCTCCAGAGAATAGGGTCTGGAACAATGAATTGAAACTACAGGAAAAGAGATTCCACGTAAACATTAGGAGGAACAGTAAATGCTATTTGACAATGGGACATGCTCCCTTGGAGAGTGGTGGAGTCTCCTTCTTTGGAGGTCTTTAAAGAGAGGCCGGGTGGCTTTGATTTGATTTGAGAGTTCCTGCATGGCAGGGGGCTGGACTGGATGGCCCTTGTGGCCTCTTCCAACTTTATGATTCTACCAGTTTCTTGACTCTCATGACAAATTCCGATGGAAGAACATTTGGTTGCCTCTGAATGGAGACAAGTTCCTCACAGAGCATGATGTGCCATGGTTCACAAACAAAATGGTGAGGACATTTTCCTTCTCAAAACATACATTGGTTGGAACATTAAAATACCCCACTCGAAAAAAATAAAAAAATAAAAAATTTGTTGAAGCGTCATTTAGCTTAGCTGATATTCTTGTCTGTTTTCCATCAAATTGTGTGTTTTGCAAGAAAGCCATGCTCTTGGTGCTACTATTTCCTGTCATGGAGAGCAAAGCCTGGAAAAAAATAGTCATTTTTGCCTACAACTTCCAGAATAACTTAGTTGGCATGGCCACTGGCTGGAGGATTATGGGAGTTGTGGACTCCCCCAAAATAACTTGTCCAAGTTTTGGTGGAGAACCTGTATGTGAGACCATTTGCACATGCTTGCATTTATGTTGTTTCTTCGTTTGATGCTCTCTGGAATTTCTGTGAAACTTGATATATAGCCGTAGCAGTTACAACTATTACTCTTTCCTCCTCCTTCCTTTTTCTCTTCCTTCTTATCTTCTAATTACTGGTACAGAACCTGAGGCAAAATTCCAAAGAAAAGGTGCCCAAGAAGAAAAGATTGTTGTTCAGGAGCAAAAAAGCATCGTCTTGTCAACATCTGTGGTGCCTGATGATGCTGAGGTCAAATGGCTCAAGGATGGAGTTGAAATTAGGGGCAACAAGAAATATGAGATGAAAAAAGACGGAGCCTCCCGGACCCTGACTGTGAAGCAAGCTGATGTCAAAGATATTGGAGTGTACCTCTGTGAGACCAAGAATGATAAGCAGAAATTCCAAGTTCAGGTTCAAGGTGAGAGAAGCATCTCCAGATTAGTCAGAAATTAATTTACCATACTGGAATTTCAAACCTTGTAATGGGCTTGCATCCATAAGCACAATTTAATAATCTAAGCTTAATGTTAAGAGCCATAGTGGTTTGAGTGTTGGGCTATGACTCTGGAGACCAGGGTTCAATTCTCCGCTTGGCCATGAAACCTGCTGGGTGACCTTGGGCAAGTCACACTCTTTCAGCTTCAGGCAAAGGCAGTGGGAAAGCTCCTCTGAACAAATTTTGCCAAGAAAACCTCATAATAGGGTCACTTTAGGGCTGCCATAAGTTAGAATCGACTTGAAGGCACACAATGTCTAAGGCTACTGCCACACTGCAGACGTAATGCAGTTTGACACCGCTTGAATTCCATGGCTTCATCTTATGGAATCCTGGAATTTGTAGTTTGTTGTGACACCAGAGCTCTTGGACAAAGAAGGCTAAATGTCTTACAAAACTACAAACCCTAGAATTCCATAGCATTGAGCCATGGCAGTTAAAGTGATGTCAAACTGCATTAATTCTGCAGTTCAGCTGCAGCCAAGTTTAACCAAACCCAAAACCGGTTTTGAGAGGTCAGCCCAAGACCCTCCCAACCCAAGAACAATGTACCAGTGAGAAATCCTGGGAGTTGTAGTCCGAAACATCAGGAGAACACAGGTTGGGGAATGCTACAATATAGAATCGATGGAGAATGGAGCCCAATAGATTTTAATCCAGATCAGAACTGTGCCTTTCCTGAATCCAAAATATATCAATAAAATAAACATTCTGTATTGGTAAAAAGCTAGATTTGTATGCAAGTTTATCCATTTATGTTAAATTCAAAATTTGTTGGCTTCTACTAGTCATGGGAGAGAGAAACAACAGAGGACACTGACTGCAGTTTGACTACTAGAGGAATTCATAATCAATGGATCTCACCCTGCAGTTTCTAAACTTTTTTCTTGGCATTGCTAACACAAATTTGAATGAATCTCTAAAAGTATTGGTACTATGTATCTGAAAACAAATGGGAAGAAAGGCTAAACATCTGGTCATTGGCTCAAGGCTCTTTTCAGTACATGTGTGGTGCTGTCTCAACTCTTCTGTTGACATGGTCTTGTTTTCTTGTCTTTTGGAATACCATCTTTTGTATATGCAAGGAGGGGCAGAAGATGTTGCACAAATGAGGTACCCAGATGTCTCCTTCTCAAAGATGCTCAGAAAACATGTTAATACACTTTCTCCCCATCTCAATTAATCTCAGAAATCCCAGTGAAATTTGCCAAGAAACTGGAGCCAGTTAAAGCTGAAATCGGCGGGACCGTGACGCTGAGCTGTGAGCTAAGCCAGCCAAAGGGCGATGTTGTCTGGCGCAAGGATGGAGTGGAGCTCAAAGCTGACAAGCACTACCAGATGCGTGAGATTGGAGAAAAGCGTGTCCTGATCATAACAGGGCTCCAGGCAGCAGACAAAGGAGATTATTGCTGCGAAACCAAGCATGACAAGTGCAACATTCAGATTACCCCCATAGGTATGGCTCAGCACTGTTAGTGCTAGGGTGGTGCGCAGTTGGTGGTCCGGAACTGGCTATCTAGGATACCATTGTCAGTGGTCCCAGTTGTGGGCATGTTCTGAACGTAAGAACTCTGGGATAGGGATGTGAATATTCAACTATTTTTTCCACCCATGCAAGGATGAATAATTCATGTATTTTTCTCCTTGCTGTGGGAGAAAATGAACATTTCCCTGTAGGTCTCACCAGGTATTTACACATTTTGAAGTATCCTGCAAAATTATTAAGTCCCTGAAAATTGTATATGTGTGTGTGTGTGTGTGAAAGCCACACTTTTCTTGTATGAAAACACTATTTCTAAAGAGGCAAGTGAAAACTTCTGAAGATTTCTGCAAAACCCCCCCCCCCAACAATTTTGCATGAAAAAAACACACCACGTAGCTATCAGGAAACAGTGCTTTTGTGTGTGCAAGAACTCTTGTGTCTTTTTGCACAGAATAATTTCTTGAATCACTTTATCATGTGAGAATACTGTCAACAACTCACCAAGGTGTTATTCTTACTGACCAGGTTTCCCAACTGTCAGAAAAGCCCTTTTCAACAGTGCACGAATAGTGGTAAATATTCTTTCCAGCTTTACACTAGAGTTGGGTAAACCATCTGAGAAACAGATGGTGGACAGAAAAAATGAGAGTCAGTATAGGAGGCCATGGTGCAGCTTGTATGATGTGGTCCTAACTGGAGACCATGTATGAGGATGTTCAGAATTGAAGCCTAGCATGGGAAGCTTTGGGTACTTTCTGCTTTAGCAAGCACATGTTCTACCATTCAAGATTATTAAAATAGCTCAACTAACAGCACTTATTGTCCAGAGTGGATGAAGGAATGGATGATTTCTATAAATGATTATCATCATAATGTGCTCATACCATCAACTCTCTTCTTCCCAGTTCCTAGAGTGGTGAAGTTTGTCAAAGGCCTCCACAACATAGTAGCTGAAGAAGGCAAGGATGCTGTTTTCAAGTGTGTGGTCTCCCCCGGTGATGCAGCCATCACATGGAGCCGCAATGGAACCAAAATTGAAGCCAGTAAGAAATATGTCATTTTCCAGAAGGACTCGAACCACAGCCTCACCATCACTGATCTGACTCTGAAAGATTCTGGGGAAATCTCAGCAGAAGCTGAAGGGGTGCAGAGTAAAGCTAATCTCAAGGTAGAAGGTGAGTAATGGGAAGGAGTCAAACATTCAGTTTATATCACAGGATGGATGGGCTTGGTGACATCCAGCCAGATTGGACGCCAAAAGTTCCTAGGAAGCCTACTCACTGTCTTTCTAGTTTTCACTTGAAGGGAATTGTTATGTAAAGAGAGATTTTTTTAAAAAAATGGCAGCCCACAGCCGTCATTTGAAATGGTGCCATTCACTCTGCCCTATTAGGACTCTGGCTACTTTTGATGTGGCTCAGGGTACACAAATTAAGATGGAAAGGGATCTTGCAGCGCCTTTGAGACTGTGTGAAAGAAGTTGTAGCATAAGCTTCTGTAGACTTGGTCTACTTCCTCAGATGCATGGAGTGAAGTGCCCAGGAAGTAGTGTGCAGGAAGGTCAAAGTCTACGAAAGCTTATGTCCAGTTCACTCCATGCATCTGAGGAAGTAGACCGGATCTAGAAAAGCTTATGCTACAACTTCCTTCACTCAGTTAATCTCAAAGGTGCTACAAGATCCCTTTGCATACTGATATTCCAGACTATCATGGCTATGTCTCTAAATTCTACCCTATGGAAAGCACAAATGAAGATGATGGACTGAGGTGGTACAGTTTTGAACTGTTCCACTTTAGATTCTAGATAATAATGGAAAATCGTTTTGAATGCTTCCATGTGCGAAAAATTCCTGTTGTGTTGTAAACAAGCACATTAGGGTGGGAAGCTAGACTAGACCATTATTCCTAACATGCTAGCTTCTTGCTTGCGTGGAATTCTTTATGTGAGGAAGCACGGACAAACTCAACTCCCCACCGACACTTTCAAGTTGTAGAGCTCAAGACCTCTGTCTGAAGCATGAGAGGAGGGGCAAGACTGCAAGCTGAACAAACTTTTGACTGGTATGTACGTCAGGCAGCCTGTGAACCTGGATCACTCCATAGCTCAAAGACCTACTGTGGCCGATCTTAAAATGTCACATTTCTCGTTTTGTAAGATTAATATAACAGCATCTGCTTTATAAATCATAGGATCATAGAGTTTGAAGGGACCACAAGGCCCATATAATCCAACTCCCTTCCATGCAGGAATATACAGCTAAAGCACTCTCAAACGATAGCCATCCAACTTCTGTTTGAAACCTCCAAATAAGAGTACCACCCTCTGATGTAGGAGCGTATCGCATTCACAATTAAAATGTCTTACCTGAGCTGGCTTAAAATTTAAAATGGGCAGCATCCTGATCTTATCACAAGGATTTAGCTGCCAAATTTGCCGCCTGGGTCCATTCCTGCTCCCAGGGGTGCTCCAGCGGCCATTTCCATAAGCTGGAAAACTCCTGGCTTTGAAAAGAGGTGTACTGAGTCCCCCTGTGAGAGGGGATGGACCTGAGATGGACCTGGGTGGCAAATTCAGTGGCTAAATTCTTGTGATAAGATCAGGATACCACCTGTTTAAAATTTTAAGCCGGCTCAGGTATGACGTTTTAATTGTGAATGTGGTAAGCTCTGTAGTCTGTTCCAGTCTTGAGCAGCTCTTACAGTCAAGAAGTTCTTCCTAAGGTCTAGATGGAATCTCTTTTCTTGTACCTTGAGTCTGTTTGTTCATGTTCTGGACTCTGGAGCAGCAGAAAAC
The DNA here is from genome assembly GCA_026167975.1 of Phrynosoma blainvillii. Lineage (NCBI taxonomy): Eukaryota > Metazoa > Chordata > Lepidosauria > Squamata > Phrynosomatidae > Phrynosoma > Phrynosoma blainvillii. The sequence goes on from JANUYF010000005.1 coordinate 5,104,681, forward strand.
AAGTTTAAAGGATGGCTCTTATGTCACCTCTCAGGGTGCATTTACACTGTTGAAATAATGCAGCTTTACATCATTTGAGGTGCTGTAACTCCATCCTATGAAATCCTGGAATTTGTAGTTTTACAAGGTCTTTAGCCTTCTTTGCCAGAGAGTGCTGGTGCCTCACAAAGTTACAAATCCCAGGATTCTGTACAATGGAGCCATGATAATTAGTGGAGTCAAACTGCATTAATTCTACAGTGTATATGTACCCTCAGTCCCCTTTTATCCAAGTTAAACATACCCAACTTTTCATAGGACTTGGTTTTCAGACCTTTTACCTCCTTGGTTGCCCTCCTCTAGACACATTCCATCTTGTCGATATCCTTCCTGCTGTGCCCCTTCTCTTTGCAGATAACTACTAGTGTAAAATCATTTTGAGCTGTGTGACTTTGGCCATTTTTCTGGGCTTTTTCAAGATTGCATTTCTGTGTATGTGTTGCATGCAGAAGCACCAGCATTGTTTGTGAAGAAACTGGAAGCCAAAACGGTGGAGGAGAAGGAGACCGTGACACTAGAAGTAGAGCTATCAAAGCCCACAACAGAAGTGAAGTGGGTGAAGAATGGCAGCATGCTCCATTCAGATGCCAACATGGAGATCAAAGCTGAGGGGACAAAGCACAGCCTTGTGATCAAGAGTGCCGCCTGTGAGGACCGTGGTTTTTATGCCTGTGAGACCCTCCATGACAAGACCCAGGCAAAGCTAACTGTGGAAAGTAAGTCAGAATTATTTATATGTCTCTTCTTGAGGGCAGGCATTTTGGAAAGGTAAATATTGCCTGTCAGAAATGCACACAGTACTAGAACAACAGGAGAGAGGGAAACCATAGTTCAGTGGCCAAGCAATGCTTTTCATATAGAAGGCCTGAGGTTCAGTCCCACAAGTCCAACTGATGCAGGGCTGGGTTGGAAAGGTCTGGAGAATCTGGGAATCATAGAATCAGAGTTGAAAGAGACCCCCAAGGGCCAACCCCATTCTGCCATGCAGGAAAACACAGTCAAAGCACTCCAGACAGATGTTCATCCAGCCTCTGTTTAAAAGCCTTCAAAGGAGGAGTCTCCACCACTCTCCGAAGGAACCTTTTCCACTATCAAACAGCTCTTACTGTCAGGAAGTTCCTCCTAATGTTTAAGTGGAATAACTTTTCCTGTAGTTTGAATCCATTGCTCTGTGTCCTGATGTCAGGGACAGCCAGGTTGAGGACTTGGAGGACTCTGAGGGGGAGGATGTAGGGCCAGGTCCTAGCTTGGTGTTACCATCTCCCATAGACCTAGCTGAACCTGTACCTAGCTGTGTGGGACCCATTGAGGCACAGCCCCTGCCTCAGCAGCCTAGCTTCCCTCCAGCAGAAAGCCTTTCCCCAGCAGAGGTTTCAGGCCTGGAAGAAGCAGAGGAACAAGAGATTGAGATCCCTACCTTTGCTCAGAGGAGAACAGATAGGGTGGGGCTGCGGCGTTCTCGAAGGTTAGCTGAGAAATGCGCAGCTAAAGATAAAACCTGTGTGAGAGGAGCTGGGGCTAGATAAGCAGCTGGGAAAAGCCAAGCTCTTCGTCAAGGCTTATCTTGGATTCCCCGGTGAAAGCTCTTGGCCCTCGGCTTGACTCTGGACTGGTTTGGATCTTGTGACCTTTGGAACGGCTCTGGACTACCTGCTCGTGATAACCCTGGACCTTGGATTGCTCTCTTGACCTGCCTTTTGGAACTCTGGACTTGTTTGCCTGCTGCAAGCAAACATTGGTACGTTACTTGCAACTGTATTTGTGTCTTGGAAAAGGGCCGTGTCCTTATCAGCTGCATGTTGGCAGCTTTCCCGGACACCTAGTCTCTGGAGCAGCAGAAAACAAACTTCCTTCATCTTCAATATGACACCCTTTCACACATGTCTATCTTGTCCCTTCTTAACCTTCTCTTCCCCAGGCTAAACATACCCAGCTCCTTAAGTCTCTTCTCATAGGACATGGCTTCCAGATCTTTCACCATTTTGGTTACCCTCCTCTGGACACATTCCAGCTTTTCAATATCCCCCTTGAATATCCCAGAATCAGTTCCTCCTATCTCTGGAACTTCCAGTGGGCCATATCCCCACTGCTGTGCCACCAAAATTGGGGAGCAAATTGGAAAACTGATTCCAAACAAGTGGATAATGCTTGGGTTAGTCTGCCACGAAATTTTCATGGTACAGTTTCATAAAGGGCTGGGTAGCAGAAACAGCCTTGAGGGGAAGAACTGACTGATCCTGAGCTATACAAATGTACATTTTAAAATTCTTATGTGCCTATCTAACCCTCATCTCTGTGCAAATATTTTTTTTAGGAGTTTAAATTGTACACTGAAAACTATACCATGCCAAAGACAGATGCAAATATATAAACTGTAGGTAAAGATAAAGGTAGCCCCTTGACATGAATGTCTAGTTGTAACCGACTATAGGGGCGATGCTCATCCTGTTACTAAGCCAAAGAGCCAGCATTTTCTGAGGACTCTTCTGGTGGTCATGTAGCCAGTATGACTGCACTGAACACTGTTACCTTTCCACTGAAGTGGTACCTATTAGTCTACTTGCATTTGCATGCTTTCAAACTGCTAGGTTGGCAGAAGCTGGGACTAGTGGCGGGAGCTCACCCCATCATGTGGCACTTGGGCCTTGAATTGCCAACCTTCCGATCTTCCAGTCGTCAGAACTGGCATCTTAACCACTAAATGACCGCATAAACGGTTTGTTGTTGTTAACTGCCCTCGAGTCGATCTCAACCCATGGCACCCCTATGGATGAGACATCTCCAAGACCCTCTGTCCTCCACTGCTCTGCTTAATTCCTGCAAACCCATACCCATGACCTCAACCAATGAAAAACTCAACTCCTCCCTATGACATGCAGTTGCATTTCTTTCAAATCTGCTAGCTTCACAGGGGCATCTTTTGAATGGCAGAAGGAACATCTTCTGCCCAGAGGTGCTTGTGAATGTACAAATAGATCTGCTAGCTCAGTATGTCTGTGTGTTTATGTGTCTTTCAATCAGGAAACCCCCCCACCAGAAGATCTGATGGCTGACTTCACATACCCTCCAACTGTTCTGATTTGGTGTCAGTCCTGATTAATCCTCTCTCAACTCATTTTCTCAGTTGCTTTTAAAATGTCCCCATTTCTCTCTTTCCCTCCCACTTCTCCCCTTTGTTCTCAGCTTACTTCAGTTGGTGGAAACTGTTTCAAATCCACCTTGGGTATACTCTGGGAGAAAAGCAGCATATAAATGAAATTAACGAATAAATAATAAAAAGTAGTTGCCACCCAGTTAACTCAATGGGGAAAGGAGAGAGAAGGGAGCAGAATCATGCCCTACCCTGTAGGTTCAAGCAAAAGCAAATGGCCGCAGCCTTTCCTAGATTGTGTGTTTATCCTCATTAATAACTTTTGCCATCTTGACCGTTCACTGATTTTGCTTGATCACATGTTTCCCAATTTTGTTCTTTGAAATGTTGGAAGGCATGTCATTAGGGCAAGTGAAGTCCAGAGTTGGCAGCTGCAAAATTTTCTCCAGTGTAAGGCATTTTCCCCGAATTAATGGGAAGAATGACCACAGGAATGCACAGCATTGTGTGGAGACATTTAAGCTATATTTTCAATAGCCCAATTTAACTATGCAGACTGTTCCACTATGTTGGAGTGACTAAGTTCGGTTTGCAGAACAAAAAGTGCTTTTGCTTCTGGTCTCCTACTCTTCCACAGAAGAAACAGCTGCTAATGCAATCCTTAAGTGTGTTGAGTTGGTGCTTTTTGCTAATCCTTCCTCCTCAGCTCTTCCCCAAAATAACCCAGTGTGCTTGTAAGCACATTTTTTCACCTTGAGTGATGGAATATCCATTGACCCAGTCCAAAGGTCACCCCTATAAACAGGTATGCCTGAGATTTTGGGATCTTTGCAGCTTAGACAGGGAAAAGTCAGAAAAGGGTCCTTGTAGCAACAGCAGTAAATTTTTTAGTCAAAGGCAAATATGACTTTAAAAGACAGAGCTCTTGTAGCACTTTTGAGACTAACAGTGTAAAAGAAGTTGTACCACAAGCTTTCATAGACTTGGTCTACTTCCTCCAGATGCAAGACTTAAACTGTGTCTACACTTCAGAATTAGTGTAGTTTGACACTGCTTTAACTGCCACGGCCCAATACTATGGAACTGTAGGATTTGTAGTTTTGTGAAATATTTAGCTTTCTCTGTCAGAGGGCTCTGATACCACAACAAACTACAAATACCAAGATTCCATAGGATGGAGCTATGGCAGTTAAAGTGGTGTCAAACTGCATCAATTCTGCAGTGTAGATGCAGCCTACATAATTATAGCACCTTAGCACCACTTTAACTGCCATGGTTCCTTCCGTTGAATTCCTCAAATTTCTAGTTTAACAAGCTATTTAAAATTCTTTGCCAAAGAGCTTCCTTGCCTCACAAAACTACATACTCCAGAACTCTGTTGGATATGCTTATGACAGTTAAAGTGATATAGAAGTGCTGTATTTGTGTAGTGTGAATGCAAGGTATTTCTTAGGCCTTACGTCAGGGGTCGGCAACCTTTTTTGCTGATGGGATGGGAGGGGGGAAAATGGCACTGGGGGCCGGTATGCGCACGTGCGCTTGCGTGCATGCATGCTCTTGGCCCCCTGTGAGTGCGCGGGCGTGCGCCGCCATTTTGAAAAACAAAATGGCGGCTGCCCCTCCCCATGTCGTGCGCATGCAGGGGGTCCCCCCAGGACGGCTCCCTCGGCCATGCCGGGCCTCCGAGAGGCCCAGCGCCGGCATGGGTGCCCCCGGGGAGGCCTACCTCAGCAGTGCCAGGCCTCCAAGAGGCCCAGCGCCACCGTGGGGGCCCCCCGGGAGGCTTCCCTCGGCAGCGGCGGGCCTCCGAGAGGCTCAGCGCCGCCGTGGGGCTCCTCCAGGGTGCCATTTTTGGACCCCATGGCCGTAGGTTGCCGATTCCTGTCTTACGTCTTAGATTACTGTCCTACATTAACAATGAGTTATGTTCTCAAAGTCCATCTTTGCCACCGTTCTGTATCTTTTTCTTAGTGTGTTTTCCAGACAGATGCAGAGATGCTCCATATGTTCTCAAATGGAAGAGGGGTAAGCATGGGATCAGCTTTGTTTCAGACACATCTCATTTTTTATTATGTATTTTGTCCCTAAGTGAGGCCCATCAAGGTGGTGAAGGGTCTGCAACCCATGGAAGTCCATGAGAAAGACGCCGTCACTTTTGAAGTAGAGCTGTCCCATGAGAATGTGGAAGGAACCTGGATGAAGGATGGTGTGAGGGTGAAGGCTAAGGAGAAATGCCTCATTAGTGTTCAAGGGAAGAAACACTCTCTGACGCTTTCGTCTCTTGCCATCGAAGATTCGGGCCTCATTGCCTTCAAGGCAGAAGGTGTCCACACCACAGGCAGGCTTAACGTGAAAGGTAGGCATACTCTCCAATTTGGTGCCCTCTTTATGCAGTTGACCCTCCATAGCCACAGATTCTTTATCCCTGGATTCAACCACCCATGCATTGAAAATATTTTTAAAAATATAAATTTCACAAAGCAAACTCTGATTTTGCCATTTTATATAAGGGGCACCATTTCACTATGCCATTATATTTAATGGGACTTGAGCATCCACAGATTTTGGTATCCACTAAAAATCCTGGAACCAAACCCCACTGGATACCAAGGGTCCACTCTATTATGCATGGTTGTAGAGCCCCAATTTCTCCAATTGACAGATGGGATTATTTTGTGAAATATGGGGCCAACGGGAAGCACTGTACTTTAGATCCATCCATCCATTTTGTTGGCCAGAAGGAGTGTGTTTGAAGTTTGTACTTGTGGTTGGTTAGCAACCACAGAACTTTTCCCAGAACTAATTCTCTTGGGTTGCTAAACTTACGGGATCACAAATAGAACCTGCGGTTGCAAGGCAACTTCCATGATGTACCTCATACACAGAAGGGAAAGGTCCCACAGATAACAGAAAGAATGAAAAAGACAATATAAGGAGCCATGTAAATGGTAAGAAATACAGTTAGTTCAATTCTAAACAAACTAGCTAGAGAACTGGTTGAGTCTCCTTTATGCAGAATTCTGAAATATTCCAGAAACCAAAACTTTTTCATAAGTGGCTGAGATACTGACACTTTTGCTTTCTGAGAGTTCCATGGACACAAAACTTTGTTTCATGCACAAAATTGTTAAGAAATATTGCATAAAATTACCTTCAGGCTATGTGTATAAGGTATATATGAAACAAATCATTTTGTGTGTTTAGACTCCCATCTCCAAGATAACTCCTTTTGTACTCACATGCAAATACAGATATTCCAAAATCCAAAGAAAGTCCAAAATCCAAAACACTTTGGGTCCCAAGAATTGTGGATGAGGGATATTCAACCTGTAAAAACCAAAGTGAAATATTCAAAAATATGTGTTCCAACTATTCCAGTTTGGCTGGGACAGTCCCAAGTAATCCTCTGTCATCCCACTTTAGCTGCATCTATCCTACAGAATTAATGCAGCTTCAAGCCACTTTAACTGCCATGGCTCAATGCTATGTAATTCTGGGATTTGTAGTTTTATGAGGTATTTAGCCTTTTCTGCCAGAGAGCTCTGGTGCCACAACAAACTACAAACCCCAGGATTCTATAGGATGGAGTCATGACAATTAAAGCTGTTCAAACTGCATTAATTCTGCAGTGTGGCAGCAGTCTTGATGATGGCTCTGCTTTTATCTCTAGAAACAGCATTTCATTATGTGTCTTTTTGTATTTCTTACCTGACAGCCAGAACATCTCATGCTTTATCATATCTTTCACAAACACAGGGCTCCTTTTCTCTCTCTCGCTCCCCCATTCCTTTTTTTCCAGAAAGTCCAGTGAAAATAATCAAACCTTTGGTAGATATCAAAGCTCAGCACAAAGATGGAGTAACTTTTGAGTGTGAACTTTCCAGGCCAAATGCAGAAGTGAAGTGGCGTAAGGTACTGAATTGACTTTCCAGGGATGGGGCCTGAAGTTATTCTCTTTCTGAGTGTTGCGAAAGGTGGAGGGACTTTGATTCTTATTCTGTTGCTTATAATGAGCCCAACAGCAATTGCAATTAAAGCCAGACTGTCAATGAACGGAAAATGATTCAAGTTATATGAGCTATGGTCTAGCGTGCCAATTTCTGTATAGTGAATATGAAGAATATTAGTTTTTATATAAAGTGATTGTTAAATTTTGTCTACTATGATGCTCTTTACCACTGATAACTCTTTAAGTGTCCCTTTTAAACTAGTGTTCTGGTGAAAACTGATTTAATTAAAGAGCCAGCGTGAATGAAAAGGACCAGCCAGGTAGTAAAAGGAGATGTAAATCCAGTGGTTTGATGTTGGACTACAACTCTGGAGACAAGGGTTCAATTCCCCACTTGACCATGAAACCCACTGGGTGACCTTGGGCAAGTCACATGCTCTCAGCCACAGAGGAAGGCAATGGCAAAGCTCCTTGGTACAAATCTTGCCAAGAAAACTAAATGAAAGGGTTGCCATAAATTGGAAATGACTGGCACGCACACAACATGCAGGACGTATACATATACCAGCGGCTATATGTCTGCTGAACAGAGCATGGGATTCATTTTCTTAGTTCATGTTTGTAACAGAAAACTAGGTTTCATTTGCAAAGGTATTCTGCTCCACATGGCTGTCCTGTGTTTATCCACCTTTCCTAGGCAAAACGGAAGCCTTTGGAGTCAAGTCGAGGCAGGAGATACATTAAAATGTCAGATGTGCAGTTTGTCAGCAATTGGCTCCTTTCCCATTTGCTACAATAAGTAGCTGGAATATTATTACAGTCAGCCCTCAGTATCCATGGATTTTTGATCTACAGATTCAAGCATCCATGGTCTGAAAATATTTGAAAATATATAAATTCCAAAAAAGCAACGCTGGATCTTGCCATTTTATACAAGGGACACTGTCGTACTGTACCATTATAATGGGATTCAAGTATCCATGGATTTTGGTATCCCTGGGAGGTCTATGGGGGGAAACCAAACCCCAGTGGATACCAAGGGACCAATGAATTAGACTGAGATGACATCTGGCAGAGGCTGGAGTGGGTTCATAGGCAGACCAATGGGTTTTTAGCTTATGCTAAAAATAATTCTGTTGGGTTGCTAAGCCTGCAGGCATTGAAACAGAACTTGTGGTTACTAGGCAACTTCCATGATGTACCCCATTCACAGAAGGGAAAGGTCTCATAGATAATTGAAAGAATGAAAAGGAAGTAATAAAAGGAGTCAGGTAGTAAAAGGAGCCATGTAAATCCTAAACTAGTTAGATAGATAACTAATATACAGGTTGAGTCTCCCTTCCGAAATCTGAAATACTCCAAAACCAAAAACTATTTTTCATGAGTGACTGAGAGATTGACACCTGTGCTTTATGATGGTTAAGCATACACAAAACTTTGTTTCATGCACAAAATTATTTAAAATATTGTACAAAATTATTTCCAGACTATGTGCAGAAGAAGGTGTACAGTCACCCCTCTGTTTTCACAGACTTTGAGTCCGTGTCCCTTGCCCTTTTGTGGGCTGCAAACGGAGGGGGATAAAATGGGGTGCGTGCCTGTGTGCGGTTCTGCACATGCGCCACAGGTTGTGTGCCATTAATTTCAATGGGATTCGAAAATTTTATGAGCCACCATTTTTGTGGGGGTGTGAGAGGGTCTGGAATAGATCCCCCATGGATTGGGTGGGGCTGCTGTGTATGAACCATAAATGAAGGTTGTGTTTAGACCCGGGTCCCATTTCCAAGTATATTTATGTAAATATGGGTATTCCAAAATCCAAATAAATAAATAAAATTCGAAAATCCCAAACACTTCTGATCCCAGGTATATTGGATAAGGGAAGCTCAACCTGTTGTGATGTTTCCATATGCTTGGTGGATTTTTGAGTCTGACATCATATTCTTCTGAATGTTACCTCTCAGTCTGGTGAATCACTAAGAGCTGTGATGTGGTCTTGGATATTTGGCTTAATGATATCTTACATGTAAAGGGGTTTCTGAAGCTTGGAAGTATGCTAGTAGCTTTAGAACAAGAGAACCTGGAATAGGCTGTTTTTGGGAAATCGAGAACACATCATCTTGCCAGATCTGCTAAGAGCTTGTGATCATAAACACCTATTTGGACTTCTTCTTCCTAGGATGGAACTGAGCTGCGGCCAAATAAAAAAATTGGAATCATTTCCCGGGGGACTAAGAGAAGCCTCACAATACACAAATGTGAATATGAAGATCAAGGAAAATATATGTGTGATGCTGTTGATGACAAGAGTGTTGCTGTCTTGGAGATCCATGGTATGTTTCAGTGGCAAGCATGAAAACCCTTTGCTTTCTAGATTGCTTTGTAACAATTGATGTTATTATAGCCAGTTCACCAGCGCACATCTGTGATCCTGTCATTCTAGCATAAAATAAGGCCTTATGAAAGACAGATCAAGTGTGACAGGTAGAAATCTATGTCAGTGCTGATAGGTTCACATTAGGGTCGTCATAAGTCAGAAATGACTTGAAGGCACACAGCAGCAGCAGCAGCTGCTGCTGCAGCAAATGTCAATGCAAGTGCTGATAATGCTGTACATCAGGAAGACCAAAATGCAGCTATGGGGCTTTTGGACTCTGTAGACCTCCCCAGGTCTCCTCTTTTCTGGTTGGGGAAAAAAAAGATGAATTAACTCTTCTGGAAGAATCCAGGAGTGGCATTAACACCTTTTAAACACATTCCAGGCTTCCCTGGAGCTAGATGTGGGGGCCGTACAGGTGACCCCTAAGGGAACAGCGGATCGGGGTTGTGGCAACCACATGCCAGGGCCCCGATCCAGCTTTTTGCTGCTCTAAAAAGAGCTGGTAAATACCACTCCTTTTTTAGGTGGCAAAAAGCCGTCTTTAGTGCGGCAGCGGCGGCAGCTCTTTTGCACCCCTTTGGTGCAGCATGTCTACACGCTGCACCAACAAGGGTACCCTGATGCTGTGCGCTGTGCAGTGGGCGTGGGGCGTGACAGCAGTGTTGGGGTGCAGTTGGGGCACAGGCTGTTAGATGTGAACTTCCAGACACTTCCATTTTTACCCTAATTGGCAATTTTGGCATTTTAGAAGGCTCCTGGCTGTTCCCAGGGGCTCAGAATTGCCTCCCAGAGCTTCCAGAATTGTCCACCCCTGCTGTCCAGCCTAAGTGATTTGAGTCTCACTTTTGGGGAAAAATTGGGATATCAACAAATTGAGTGTGCGATGTATGTGAATGTATGAGTCCCCCCCACTAGTTATATCTCTGAGAATAGCATAAGATGCGACATGGGAGATTTTTTTTTTATTTTAAATAATAATCAAGCATCAAATAGAAAAACAACAACACATGAATAGAGAAAACAAAAATTCATACAATATATCTATTCATCACTTATATAAATTACTGTGTGTTTCCAGTTTCCATCCACCAACATAGCTTCTTTTCTCTTCATTCATCTCAAAATCCCCCCCCCCCATTTGTATACTATATTTGTCATCTGGATTTACAGTAAAGCATACATATGCAAATAATATTCCTCCTTAAACTAAGATGATTTCTTTGTTCAATCCACTTCTCATTTAATTTATTTGTAATATTTATAAGGCTATGTGTCATTAAATAAACTTTAATATACATACCTTTTACATCTTCCGCTGTTAATCAGTCCTGTCAATGTTATAAAATAGCTTTTACCTTACTATATTTTATTAATAATTTTGTACTCGTCTGTTACTTGACTGGTGCAGTTGCTCCTCCATCACACTGGAAGACGTGATATGGGAGATCTGTAATTGGGCTTTCCAACCTCTTTATTTAAAGCAGGGATGGAGAAAGTGTGGCACATAGAACCAGGTAACCCCCAAAGTCCAGGAGCACCCAGCACCCAATTTCTTTGCCCTCAAACATGGTAGGGCTATTTTATTATGTTTTGAGTCCTAAACAATGCTATCAGGGTCAGAGATGACAAAATTATCCCCATTGCCCCTTAGGAGGGGATGGGGGACATATTTTTAAAGAACTTTTTTCACGAATGCCCTCCAAGAATCTAGTGTGGCTGATAGCCTATGAAAGTTGGCTTACCTTTGATTTAAAGGCAGCTGGGAATGGCAGGGGAGTTTCAGACCACAGCTGTAGTACTGGGGGATCTATGAATGTTTACTTTTAAAATGTAATTAGTTACAGTTGTAGTTATAAGTCCTGTGCCCCATTTAGTTAGCAAAGGGGCAATTCAGAGGAACATGTTTAGCCTGGGTAAAACTTATATTAGAAGCAACAAACATACTGCAACAAATGTGTCTTTGTGTGTCCTCAGCCCGAGACATCAAGATCGTGAAGCCACTGGAAGATGTGGAAGTGAAGGAGAAAGAGAGTGCTTCGTTCCTCTGTGAGATTTCGCATGATGATGTCGAAACCCAGTGGTTCAGCAACGAACACAAAATCCGGGCTGGAGATAACATCAAGTTGCGTCAAGATGGTAGGGAAAGGAGAACGGACGGGCAACTTTTGGGGTTGTTGTTTATTGTGAATGAAATGTTGGAGAAGGCAATGAATTGATCTGTTTAAACCTGGAGAGCAGTCAGAGAAAGACAGCACAGCTACAGACCATGTACAAATTATTTATAGGCTAGTTTTGACTGTTACAGCCTTTCCCAAGGAATCTTGGGAATTGTAGTTTGACAGCAGTGTTGAATATTCATCTTGAGATCCTTAGTCCCTTCAGAGGAATACAGTTAATTCCTAAGATGCTCTGGAGCTGAGGGCATGAGTATCCTACTTGAATTTTGTTTCCCTTTACCTTAATTTCTCAGTTCTAACCAGAAAGTCCAGTTGAATGAAACTTTCATAACAGGCATTTCAAGAATGCTGTCTTTCCAGATCTAGTATGTGTTTCCCACACATATTTTAAGGGAAAGTGTTATGGATCAGAGCCATGCCAAAACAGATTTGAGTGTCATCACAATGGGCCTATGCGCATGAAGCAAGCCATTAACCCTGGGCTGGGATGAGCCTGTCTGGATCCCGATCCAATGGTCCCAGACTAATCCTGGTCCAAAGGGGCCTTACCCAGGGGCATATTGACCCACTTTCTGCTGCAGAGTTTCCTTGAAACTCCATGGTGACAGCTGGCACACCACATGGCCCCATACACCCCATACCTGCTCAGAAGACCCTCATCACAGCCTGTGATGTCAGATGGGCCCCCCTGGCTACACAGGTGTAGCTAGGCACCCTGTTTCTGCCCTTATGGGCCACAATGGGGGTCTTCTGAGCAGACATGACAGCCTGACAGGTATGGGGTGAGTAGCAGTAATAGCTCCATGGTACAGTGGCAGGCAGGCATGTAAACACCTGCCCATCACTGTTCAGTCGGGGATTGACCCAAGTCAGAACCTAGAGCAGGATAGCATGGGCTTGGCTTGTGTTATCCTGCCCTTCCACATAGGATCAACAAGACAAGCCCTTGAGTGCAATAAATTAATAGATGTATGAAAGTTTTCTTTAAAAAGAGCAAGAGTGGTGTAGTAGTTTGAATGTTGGACCATGAATCTGGAGATCAGGGTTTGAATTCCTGGTCAGCCATAGAAACCCACTGGGTGACTTTAGACAAATAATATTTTCTCAGTCTCAGAGGGAGGCAAGGATAAGCCCTCTTCTGAACAAAACTTGCCAATAAAACTCCATGATAGATTTGTCTTAGGACTGCCATATGTTGGAAAAGACTTGAAGGCACACAACAACTAGATCCCTCAGCCTTTTCTCACTGAGGCACTGGGGAGCCCTCCTCCTTATGTGGATGCAGAACCCCCCATAATGCACACTGTCACTGTCATGGAGTAGAGAAAATGTGGGCTCATGCCCTCTCATCATGCAGTTTTGACTGCATCTGACAGAACCAACACTTTGTTTTTGAGGTTCTGCATATTGGTTTGAACTGTAAACACTCCTGAGCTCCTGGAAATTACATGGTTGGATAGTTTCTCTTAGTGTGAGTGGAAATATTTTTTTTTCTGAAGCTTTGTGGATGTGTGTATTTGCCTTTGCAGGAAAGAGCTACCAGTTAGTTTATAGAAGTGTGGAAGTGGAGGATTCTGCGGAGATCAAATTTGTTGCTGAAACAGCAGAATCTCGAGCACAACTTAAAGTGAAAGGTAATGACATTGGTGCTATAAGTTGGTTACTATTTCTTAAAGTGTATCCCAGATTGAACAGTTCTGCAAGACCCAGAATGAGAAACAGCTTGCAATTCTAGGCCTCCTCAAAACTTGATTTGGTACCACAATCTGACGCAAATAATTGCTATAGGAAAAATGTTTTGGTGGCAAATTGATGCAGCAAGTGCTTTGTCTGAATAACGTGATTGTGGCAAGAATGGGGCTCATGAGAAAATGTCCTATCTCTTTGATCGTTGCTGTAATGACTAAGGACATTATCACATGAGCCCCGTTCTCAGCGATATCATGCTAATTACAAAAGTGCAAACATAGCAGTTTGAGAGCAGCCATAATTGCACATCTTCGCAATTGTGCAACTGAGGCTGCTGCCGCCATTGCACTCTCTTAAGCCTGCCTCCCTGCCCTATGCCCTACCCAGTCTGCCTTTCAGTTTTTTTATTTTAATTTAATTTTTTACTTTTTAAATCCAATTATAAAGCTCTGTGATTTAAGCTTTAAACAATAAAATAAAATAAATACAATTTTAAAAAATGAAACCAGGCTACTTGGGAATAGTGGGGGAGAGAAGGAGACTGACATCATGTAACTGCCAATCTTGCAACTGCCTCAGCAGCAACGTTTTGCATATGAGTAGTACTGGGGTTGCTGTGTGATTGGGAGCTATTGATGGGTTTCCCCTGTCAATGAAAAGGGATGCCCTAACCACACTTGGCAGACACAGCCGCTATGGCCTAAATATAAGGATAGATAGCACTAAAGGTGCTATTTAATTACTTTAATAGATGTTTAAAAGCCATGTGTGATAATGTCCTAAGAAACAGAGCTGTGAGCCTGAAAATCTATACGTCCATTAATCCACCAGGTGACCTTAGAAGACTATGCTCTCTCAGCTTTGGATTTCTCTTTCTCTTTCTCTCTCTCTCTCTAGAGTGTAAGTGGCCTCCTGTCAGGTGTGATTGTAAATGTTATTACGATAATGTCTGTGAAACTCTTTGAACTTCTTAAAATGCTTTATAAATGTGAAGTATTATTATTTCTTTGTCTTCCATCAGAACTGCCTGTAAGGTTTGTAAAACCTCTCCGTGTCAAGATCGCCATTGAGAAGCACCGCGGCTTTCTGGAGTGCCAAGTCTCTCGGGCCAATGCGGAGGTCAAATGGTACAAGAATAACAAAGAGATCCATCCTAGCCAGAAGTATGAGATTGTGAGCGAAGGGGTCTACAGGAAACTCATCATCAATGAGACAGAGTTTGAGGATGAGGGCATTTACACCTGTGATGCCATTGATGAGAAAAGCAGTGCTCAGTTCTATGTGGAAGGTAACAACCCATTTCTTGGTTGGAATATATCTCTCAAGACCCCATTATAGAGCAGTTTTTGTTGCTTGTCTCAGCATAATTTAGTAGGTCCACATATGGAGCTACATTAGGCTGAGCCGTATGCCACTCTTCTAGACTTATTTACAGCCTTGAAATCCCCTTGTATGATCATTCCATGCTTTGTGGAGAGCAGGCAGGATTGCAGAAGCATCACTGTGTTCCCATAGCCAGATGTGAAATGATTAAAGCAGTACTGAGACCTCCAGAAGGACCCTAGTGGATCTCAGTGCTGATATCATCCTTTTGCATCTGGCTGTGGGGAAGTAGTCAGACACTTCTGCAATCCTGCTTGCTCAATCCTGTGTCCACAAGACATCAAATTGTCATGCAAGAGGCTTCAGAAGCTGTTCAATAAGTCCAGGAGTGGCAGATTTGGGTACTGCTGAGGAAGGAAGAGAGTAGCAATTTCCACAATGCTCCCCTCAAGGACATACATACATGTAATGGAAACTTAGACATGCTTACATCTTTAACAGGATGGCAACCACACACTAGGTAATTTTTTCTGATATTTCTGTTGGCTCTTTCAAAGATGAAGATTAGGTAGAAAAATTGGCATGTCTGAGATCTTCTTAGTAGTCCATTGGGCTATGTCTATATAATGGCATTCAGTTCAAATTACAAATGTAGTGACTGTTTTAACTTCCTGGCTATAGCAACAAAATGGCAGTGTGACATAAATTTTAAAGCCTTCCCCCGCAATGCACACAATAGTGCCTCAGATTTGTTTCTGTGCACCCTGTTCCTGAACATATTTAATAAGAAAAGAGTTGTTGCCTGGATGGATCTAAACAGGATGATCTCTGACATGCGGCAGCTGTTAAAAATGGTGTCTTCCTGTCAACTTCACCTTTTCTAGATAATTCTGCTGCTCATATCACCATTTTTTGTCCCAAATCATTGACTACTCATTGCAAGAGATGGGGAAAATAAAGAACACAATATAATTCAGTCTGCTTAAATGATAGGGTCCACACCATGGCATTTCCCATTTCTACATATGGTAGTGAAAGCTGAACAGTGAAGAAAACTGATGGGAAGAAAATCAACATTTGAGATGAGGTGCTGGAGAAGAGTGCTGAGGATACTGTGGATTGCTAAAAAGATAAATAAATGGATCTTAGGTCTGAATTCTCCCTAGAAGCCAAGGTGAATAAACAAAGGTAGTTGTGCTTTGGCCATATCATGAGAAGAAAGAACTCACTAGAGAAGGGAATTCTTGGTATAATGCTTGGTAAAGTGGAGGGCAGTATGAAGAGAGGAAGATCCCATTCCAGATGGATAGACTGAATCAGAGAAGCCACAGCCATGAAAATGTAAGAGCTGAGTAGGGCAGTTGAGGTGACTTGGAGGTCTCTCATTCATAGAGTTGCCATAGGTTGAAGTTGACTTAAAGGTATTTAACAACAACAACAAAATGTTAGGGGAAAGGCAAAATCTGATATGAAGCTGCCATGATTTTAGTAGTAGTCCCACTTGAAGCACACAGAAGGAATTTAAAGTATTTGCTCCAGTATTAAAACACTATCACTTCATAAATTTTACCCACACTCCTCTCCTGTCTGAGGTTGGCATAATGGTGTTACTGCTACTACTGTTAATATTAATTGTGAAAATAATAATATGGTTAATTATTAGCAATTGCTAGTATTGCTAATTACTAGGAGTAATGAGTGTTCAGAATAACAGCAACCACCACCAGTCAGAACTGCAGCAACATGTTGTTGTTGTTGTTGCCATTGTTATTGTTGTTGTTGTTAATCATAGGAGCATGTTGGCGTAATTTTAAAAAGCTGTTGCAGTCCTTGAAGATGGATAGTGGCTTGCC
This sequence comes from Phrynosoma blainvillii, assembly GCA_026167975.1. Taxonomy (NCBI): domain Eukaryota; kingdom Metazoa; phylum Chordata; class Lepidosauria; order Squamata; family Phrynosomatidae; genus Phrynosoma; species Phrynosoma blainvillii. The sequence goes on from JANUYF010000005.1 coordinate 5,121,182, forward strand.
AGTCCTTTGCTTTGCTACAGATCAACAGAAGCAACATGAGTCAAGACACAATAAGCAGTTAACATTTCTCTTTGATTCTTCCATTCAGAACAAACCATTAATATTATTAAGGACCTGAAAGATGTTGAGGTGACAGAGCCAGCGGAAGCCAGGTTTGAGTGTGAAATCTCCATTCAGTCTGTGAAGCCCCCCAAGTGGTCTCTGCGTGGGGAGCTCCTTCAGGCCAGCAAAGACATTGTGATAGAGCAAGAGGGGAGACTTCACCGCCTCATCCTGAGGAAGACAGATGTGGACATGACAGGCACCATTCAGTTTGCCATTGGCAAAGCAAAGTCCTTGGCCAACCTGGTTGTAAAAGGTACCTTGTTCAAAATTACAACAGAATACTTCAGGGCTTGCGAACCTTGAGCCCATTTCCTAACAGGATGGCCAAGCTTTCCTGACATGGCCCACTAAATTCATGTCCTTTTGCCCATAGACGTTTCACACATAGGGCTCACAAGAATAGAAGAGCTGGGAAAGTGCGTTGTAATGTTTTCCTTGTATAGTATTAGGAATATGAATGAAATAAAAAAATTAAAAAGGCTAAGTTGCTGCCCTAAGGAGCTTTCCAAGCTGAAATTCAACACAGAGGGAAAAAACAAGGAAGTGGGATGGCAAAGACAGGGGAAGAATATTCCATTTATAGTGAACGGAATAAGTAGGAGGGAAGGATGAAGAGCCAGTCTTTTGTCTTACCTCTTTCTTTTTAATTTTGTCTGCAATTTATTTGTCTCTTCACCCATTGATTCACTGGGATTCCTATATAGTAATAACTTTGACCCTATGGTAAATGACTCCCATTGTCAGTGGCATCACTAAAGTTGGTGTCACCCCAGTGGGGTAACTTTCATAATGTCACCCCTAGGGTGGAGCCACCAGGCCAATGATCCCTTGGGAGTAGATCAGGCCACTATGGAAGAGAAAGGCTGTAGTCTACTTGCCTCCAACAGTTGGTAGACCAGGGCACCCAAAGGGTTGTCTTGGTCTACCCACCTTTTTTGCAAGTCCTGAAAGAGTCCAGATGCCATTTGGTGAAGAGGGAGAGGCCTGCATGAGTTCTCCATGGCATGCCAACAGTCTCTCAGTTGGCCTCCTTGCCACCACTGGGAATTTGGACCCAGTCCTTCCCAAGATGTTCAGTCTGTGGGAGTCCCAGTCTACTTGCAGAAAAGCATATTGGCACACTCCACACCAGAGGGCAACCAATCCTTTCTGAGGTGTCACCCAGTGCATTTAAACTCCCCCGCCCCCCCATGCACCTAGAAGCACCCATGCCTGGATATGGTCCCTTTCTCTTCAAATCAGGGCCAATACATTTCTTTACTCCTACTGACTGTCTTTCCCCTTCAACATCCTCTTTGCAGATCTTCAAGTGACGATTACTCGACAGCTAGAAGACAAGATAGTAATGGAAACCCACTCAGTGGTCCTCTCTTGTGACTTCAAGCCTTCCCCAAAGATTGTAGAGTGGTACAAAGACCATACCCTTATCGAGGCCTCAGAGAGGTTTAAGCTCAAGAGAGAGAAATACTCAGCAGAACTCAAAATACTGAAGCTGAATATTGGAGATTCTGGTGTTTACAAATGCAAAGCTGGAAGCACAGAAACCAAAGCGACACTGACCATTTTAGGTGGGTGAGCAATGCAGTGTGGATTCGGTAGAATGCAGTTTTGACAGTTAAACCCTATAATTGTGTAGTATGGAAAAGTCCTAAATGTAGTTGGGAGGTTAGCAACTGGAAATTCTGAAGCTGAAATGTTGAGAAGAGTGCTCTGTTCGAGATATGGCTTTTTCTAATTTTCTAAGATAACTATTTGCTTATTTGGAAAATAACTCCTGAGTATGAAAGGGAGACAGCAGCAGGTGCCAGGTGAATTCTAAAGTGTGATGAAGCACTAACTGTGTTTTGTAGAGGTAATTTTTTATGTTTGTGGAACCTCATTCTCTGCTCTTCCGCTGCCCTTATAAACAGAGCGCAAAGTGGAGATAACCAGACACCTGCAGGATGTGGAAACTGAGGAGGAGGGCTGTGCTGTCTTCTCCTGTGAGCTCTCTGAAGACAGCGAAGATGTGGAATGGTTCCTCAATGATACACATCTTTTCCCCAACAACTTCAATGAGATCAAGAGGCTGGGCAAGTCTCACAGCCTGACACTAAAACACGTCACGCCGGAAGACTCAGGGATGGTGACAGTCAAGGTTCAGAAGAAGGTCTCAGAGAGCGCACGGCTGAAAGTGAAAGGTAAGCATCTCTCATTCTCCAGAGGAGATTATCTGCCTCACCTCTTTCTACCTGAGGTTCTTTTGTGCCTTTACTGGTTTTGTGAAATGTTTTTTTCCATTTTACTGAATAAAAGCCAGGAATCACCACCCTGATGGCATGAGAGAACTGTTAGAAATAAATCAATCCTAGGGTAACAATCTTCGGGCCTTGGGGTCAAATCCAGTCCTCTTGGGGTCCAGTTCTGGACTTCTGGAGTTCCAAGATGGACATATCTCCTTCCTTAGGATTGTTTGGTGTTTTCCCAGATTTTGTATTTTGTACTGGCAGTAAAAGCTCAAAGCTAAATATGCCTGTGCTTTTTTCTCCCACCCTTTCGTCTTTGGTTTTATTCACTGTGGGAATATGGCTCCCAAGAATCTTATCTCAAATTTGGCTGATGGGCTGAAAGAGGTTGTCCAAATGTGAATTAATAAAAACAATAAAAGATTTTCTAGCATTCAAAGGACCCATCACATTTTACCCTTACCTTTATCATTTCATGATTTGTCCATTGATGTTGTTAATTGCCATCAAATCACTTTTAACTTATGGCAACTTCATGAATGAGAGACCTCTAACAGATCCTATCATTAATAGCTCTGCTCAGATCCCTCAAACTCAGGGCCATGGCTTCCTTGACAGAGCTGATTCACCGGTAACACTGTCTTATTCTTTTCTTACAGCCTTCAACTTTACTAAGCATTATTTGTCTTCCCCAATGAGTCATGTAGTTTCATGCTATGTCTAAAATACCATAACCTCAGTTTAGTCATTTTGGCTTCTCCCCCTGCCACATTCTTATCAGTCTAGGGTAAGAAAGAGCCAATTCTGTCTCATCTTTTTGTTGGGTGTGTGTGGATAATGCAGTCTTTTCTAGTACAGATATCTGGCAGAATCTTGTTGCAGAATCATTATTTTTCCTTGTAAATTGTATCTTACAAAGACAGCTCTTTGCCCCTCAAGGAACTTAAAGTTTAGAAGACAGCAGAAGGGAGGCAATAGAAAAGGAAAGATAGAGAGGAGATGAACATGTATCCCTATAATTATTGGCACTTGGGCATGAGACTCTAGGTCAGTGGTGGAACACCATGTATTGTATACAGAGATAAAACAAAAAGGTAGCTGTGGATGGGAAAGACTTCCTACTCTGGACAACTGATGGACTAAATGATTGAACAGTTTTGTTCTGGTATAGGGCAGTTTTTAATATATTTATAGATAATATATGCTGAAGCTCCAGTTCATCATTGGAAGATTTTCAATGGCCTAATAGATTTCTTTTACTGTATAAAGTGTAAGGAGATTATTGCAGCACTAATAAAACTGGCTTACCTGAGCCAGCTTAAAATTTAAAATGGGTGACATCCTGATTTTATTACAAGGATTTAGCTGCCGAAATCGCTGCCTGGGTCCATCCCCACTTGCGGGGCACTCAGCATGCCTCTTTTTGAAGTTGGTAGTTTTCTGGCTTAAGGAAATGGCCACCGGCACAGCCCTGGGAACGGCAATGAACCCAGGATGGATCTGGGTGTTGATTTCGGCGGCTAAATCCTTCTGATAACATCCAGATGCCACCCATTTTAAATTTTAAGCCAGCTCAGGTAAGCTGGTTTTATTAGCGCTGTGATAATCTTCTAACACTCATAAGAAATATTTTAAAACAAAGACAATGTGTGAGCTTCATTTTTGCAATGATTCTGAAGACACAATCCTGACCTCAAGATTACCATGGCCTTGAGTTACACATTCATCAGTTAAACCATTTCAGAAAGTTGCATTCCTAAACATGCAACACGGTGCTTTCTTTCCCTTGTTGCTGCATTTTCCAGAGAAGCCTGCTGTCTTCATGAAATCCTTGGATGATGTTGTTGGAGAAGAACGTAGCACCATTACATTGGAATGTGAGGTCTCTAAGCCAAAGGTGAAACCCATCTGGAAAAAGGATGGCGTGGAGCTCACTCCAGGAGACAAATATGAGATGCTGCAGGCAGGAAAGACTCTGGGTCTGGTCATCCATGAGCTCAACAAGAATGATGCTGGCTTGTATACCTGTGATCTGGGTACAGAGGTCGCCAAGTCTAGAGTCAATGTTCAAGGTACGAGACACTGTAGGGTGAAATCCAGGACTGTAAAACCAAACCATGGCACACAACTCCATGAAGCCACATAATCTATACCAAAATGTGTCACAAACAGGGACAGATACAAATGCCCTCCAGTATATCCATACAATGTGTTGGCTAACACATTGTAAACTGATTAGAGAGTGCTGAGTTCACTGTCAAGTGGTGTAGAAATATACATGCCACTGGCATTACTATAATCATTAAGGGAAAGTTGTGTGTATCTCTGGGACTTTGCCACTACTCTTTGCCTTGTATTCCCTCTCCTTTCCCTGAATTCTAAAATACTCAGAATTTTACAAATGATAAACAGACTCCACTCCTCATTTTTTTATGCAACAAATCCTGAGTGTTCTGGATAAAAATATGGAACAAAACCAGAATTTGGGGGATTTATTTCTTTGGACTCCAAGTCAGGCTGGGGTATTCTGGGAGATGTAGTCCAAAAAGTAACCTTTTCCGTCAGTAGCTGGAGGACATCTTCATGTGAGAGGAAGAAGCAGTCCAGATGAGGATGTCCTCTGTCCACTGCTGAAAAGGAATGGTCAGAGCCAATGTTCTTACTCCAAGCTCTGAGAAAAGGTATGTCTTACGGTGGTGGAAGATGCTCCACCAGGGTGAGAGGTGGGGTACAGCCATTTACTCCCCAGCAATAAAGGTAAATTGGGGTAGGAAAGGAGGAGGCAGGTGCTTTGCAAGTTTTCTTCAAACATTTAAAGCTGTGCTTGGCAAAATGGTATTGTGGGGCCACATGCGGCCTCAGGATATTTTTTGCAGCCCTTAACTCCTCTAGAACATCCCGTTTTCTGGGAAGTGTGTAAATGATCTCTTTTGAAATTCTCCGTGAGCAAGTTATAAATAAATTTCACAACCACCCGTGCTTTGTTGTTGTTCGCCTTCAAGTTGTTTCTTATTTATGCTGAATCAAAGGTGACCTTATCACAAGGTGTTCTTGGCAAGATTTCTTTGGTGGGAGGTTGCCTTTGTTGCCTTCTGAGGCTGAGAAAGAATATGATTTGCTTAAAGTCACCCAGTGGGTTTCCCGGGCCAAGTGGGGATTTGAATCTTGGATTCTAGAGCCTTAGTCCATTTACGCAAATCCCTAGACCACTCTGATATTCCCTCTTGTGCTATTTAATGTAAAAAAGCCAATTTTTTTTCCAAAACCAGAAAGGTACTTTCATTGGTTTCCAGTTTCTGGTTATTTTTTGGCATTTTCAGCATTCTTGCTGCAAACTTAGAAGCAAAAAGTCTTTTCCTTTGGATATAGGAATCCTTTTAGCACTCACTGTGGCTGGCTGACCCACACAGATAAAGAACATTTTCATACACAAGACTTAAATTGCCTATGACACTTCAGCATAACTTTCCCTAATGACCATGCTGGCTGGGGATAATAGGCCTTGTGATCTGATAAATTGGCAGGTGCCAGATAATAGATGTAGCACTATGTAAAGAGATCTTGTAGCACCTTTGAGACCAACTGAAAGAAAGAAGTTGGCAGCATGAGATTTCCTAGACTTCAGTCTACTTCCTCAGATAGATATAGCAGTATTTATGCGAGGAGATAACATTTATCTCATAATTTTTATCCATTTTCCTTTCCAGAGCTGAATGTTGGCATCACAAAACGCTTAAAGAACACTGAAGTACTGGAAGGAGAGAGCTGTACCTTTGAATGTGTCCTTTCCCATGAGAGTGTTGAGGATTGCCATTGGCTGGTCAATGGGGCTGAAGTGGGCCATGATGGACGATTTAGGGCCTTCAACAAAGGAAGGAAATATACCCTCAACATCAAAAAAGCCCTGCCTTCTGATGCTGGAGAAGTAGTTTTCTCTGTCCGTGACCTGAACTCTAAGGCCTCTCTGGTTGTGAAAGGTGGGTAGAGAATGTATCATATATCATACTGTGGTAGAACTTAGTTTTTTTAGGCAAAAACTCTCAGTAAATCAGGGGTGGGCAACTGTTCAGGGTAAAGGGACCACTTCAGCTTCTTAGGGGAGTTTTTAAGGCCACAACTCAACTTGGAATGATAGAATCATAGAATTATAGAGGTGGAAGATATCCCAAGGGCTATCCAGTCTAACCCTATTCTGCCATGCAGGAAGACATAATCAAAACACACCCAACAGATGGCCATCCAGCCTCTGTTTAAAAACCTCCAAAGAAGGAGACTCCACCACCCTCCAAGGCAGCATCTTCCACTGTGAAACAGCTCTTACCGTCAGGAAGGTCTTCCTAATGTTTAGGTAGAATCTCTTTTCCTGTAGTTTGAATCCATTGCTCCATCTCTAGATGGAGCAGAAAACTAATCTGCAGAGCAGCAGAAAACAAGCTTTCTCCATCCTCAATATGACACCCTTTCAAATATTTAAACTTGTCACTTCTTAACCTTCTCTTTTTCTAGGCTAAACATGCCCAGATCCCTAAGCTGCTCCTCATAGGGCATGGTGGTTTCCAGATCTCTCGCCATTTTTGGTTGCTCTCCTCTGAACATGCTCCAGGCCACTTCCTTTTATTAAACGAACTCCCTCTCCTGGGCCTAAAATTGCTTAGATGTTGAAGATTTGACAATATTGCCCCTGCCCGCATCACAGGGACATTTGGGGACATTTTTTCAATGGTTTTTTTTTTTTGGGTGTGTGTGTGTGTGTGCTGGGAACAACAAAAATATCCTTGGAAGCCACATGCATCCCATGGATTGCACTTTTCCCCACTTCCACATTAAACCATCAAGCAATGCTGAAATGGTCATTTATTAGGCTCACTGTGCAGCTGACGTTTCCCCATCCCACAGTTAAATCCTAAACTTGAAAGATAATTTTTGAAAAACTAATCGAAGGGATATTTTGCTTCCTTTCAGAAAAGCCAGCAGAGTTTACCAAGAAGCTAGAGGACAAGACCACAGTGGTGGGACAGGAGGTTAGCTTGAGCTGCGACATGTCCAAGTGGGACAGCAACATTAAGTGGTGCAAGGATGGAAAGGAGATTCGGAGGAGCCAGAAGTACGACCTCCGACAAGAGGGAAACCGGGCTATATTGATCATCCATGATGCCATGGTCAAGGACAGTGGTGAATACACCTGTGAGACAGAAATCTCCAAAACCAAAGCAACACTTACTGTGGAAGGTGAGTGTTTGTGTCCTGAGAAGAATGGTTGGGGACAGTTGAGCTTGGAATGGTTACTTTTGTGGCCATGCTGGCTGGAGAAATCTGGGAGTCATAGGGCATGTCTACATGGGCCATTTATCCTGGTTTTCCCCATCCGTCATGTCACCCTGTCCACATGATGCAGGGCCAAAGCTCCAATTCAAGTGGACTGTCTTCACATGGGAAGGCCAGTTCTGCATCAAATTTGGACTCTCTCTCTTTTAAATCAAATTTTAAAAATGTAGCTCTTGCTCTGGATTTTTTACGAAAATCTGGAGCACTATGTAGCGATGCAGGGTGGCTGTTTCCACATGCGTCCTGCTATGCCATCTTGTGCTGCTGACGCTGGTGCAAATCACTCTCTCTGAGTTCACTATGAGGTGCCCAGCCATGTGATCAACATTGGACACTTTGTTTTAGACCTCAGTGAGATCAACTCACATCTGTGGTCAGGCAGCAAAGTAGGATGTGCATGTGGACAGCCGTTGGACATTGCTATGGAGTGCAAAGGTAACAGGAGGAATTCAGGGCAGCTTTAAGACCAGAATACTCTGGGAGCAGACTGGAATATTCTGACTGGTGTCGATCCACCTTTAGTCCAAACAAAGTAGATTTTCAAGCTCTGCCAGTGTACAGGCTACAGTTCATAGAAATTTTCTTGCATTTTAATTATATCTTCTACCCATTCATAGAAGGGGATTATTAATTAGAAGCACTGCAGCAAACAACAAAGTGGTTAAATCTCCATTCTTTGTTCAAGGATTTGGCCAATCTATTTGGCCTCCCCGCTTCCCCAGAGGTCCTGTTCTAGACAAAATAAGCCTGGAAGGAAAATCAAGACAATCTAAAAGGACTAGGCCAGTAGTTTCAACAGGGAGCAGATTTTGGGTTTTGGGCAAACCCAAAAGCAAGGTCCAAAGGCAAAGCAGAGATCAGAGTCCTGCGAGTTGGTCAGATAAATCAAATGAGGACAGTCCTGAGCTGGGGTCCAGCAACAATCTAGGATCTGGAATCAGTCCAAGGGGCAACCAGGCAAGGGTGAGCCAAGAGCATAGTCAAACACAGTAACAGGCCAGGAATGACTGGCAAGGTTTAGGGGGAAAGTTGTTTCTAGCAGCTTGCAACTGAGCTCAGTGGTGGCAATAAATCTGCTCCAGGTTGTGGACAGCATATGTTTTATGTTTTTAGATGTATGCTTTATCTGTTTTTAACTTTTGTATGATTTTTAAAATGGGTTTTATAGTGTTTTAATATGGTGGTTTTAAATGGGTTTTAGAACATTTTGCTACTGTTCTTAATTTGTTGTTCTGGAAACCACCCTGGGAGAAAGGTGGCACATAAAGTAAATTAAGTAAATAAATAAATGAATGTTAAAGGACTTCCCAGGATGCTGACCTTATTTGGAGGAGGTAGTTCAGCACCTTGGATGATCTCTCTAAAGTTGTAAGATATCTAAAGTCACAGATAAAGCTAGAACCTTGGGTGGACTCACTCTTAGTGTGTCAACGGATCTATGTAGAGAGATCTTGTAGCACCTTTGAGACTAACTGAAAGAAAGCAGTTGGCAACATGAGGTTTTGTAGACTTCAGGGCCTTTGCAGACTGCTAGAAATAGTGCAAATTGAGTCCACTTTAAGGGTTAGGGAATCATGGGAACTGTATTTTATTGTGGCACCAGAGCTCTCTGACAGAGAAGGCTCAATGTCTCAGAAAAAAACAAAACAATTCCCATGATTCCCTAGCACTAACCCTAACCCTTAAAGTGGACTCAGTTTGCACTATTTCTGGCAGTCTGCAAAGGCCCTTCAGTCTCCTTCCTCAGATGCTTTTGGACTGAGGAAGTAGACTGAAGTCTTTGAAAGCTCATGCTGCCAACTTCTTTCTTTCAGTTAGTCTCAAATGTGCTACAAGATCTCTCTACAATACATACTGATTCTACAGACCAACACGGCTGAATAAATCTAATCTTTGAATAAATCTATGGCCAGTTTTCATCTAAATTTTAGAAGCTATCCAAGATGGTGGTCGACCTGTTTAGACCATAGGCTTCAGCACTTTGTTTAGCTCATCCTGTTCCCATTTACAAAGCTGATCAGATGGGAAGTCAAACATTTATTTCTTGCCACTCCAACCCTCTTCCTTTTCCTGGAATGCCCAAATTTCAAGACAGAGATAAGAGGTGTGACATCTAGAAGCTAATGCCTTATTTTCCAGCTTGATCAGTCAAGCCAAAAACAGCATTCCAGTCTCTCTCTCTCTCTCTCTCTGTCTTGTCTCTGTCTTATCTTATCTACCTACTCCAATCTATTACCTATCTATCATCTCTATCTATCATTCTATCTTTCTGTCTATCTACAGATCTATCCTTACCTATCAATCATATATTTAAAAGTCAAAATGGGTAGGGAATCTCAGTAACTGTAAAAGAGGCTCTGTGCATACCCTGGAGTGCCATTGTTGGGGATTTGGGCCATAGAGGTACATTTACCACCAATATTATAATAATGGATTTTCCCAGGCATTTTAGTTTAGGTATGCCTATTCTGTTTTCACTGCTTTTCAGTGGTTATGATTATGATTATGACAGACTTCTGCCACACTGTAGAAATAAAACAATTTGACACCACTAATTTCTATGGCTCAATGCTATGGAATTTACGATCTGTAGTTTGGTGAGGCACCAGAGCTCTCTGGCAGCAAAGGCTAAATATCTCACAAAACTACATATCCATGGCATTGAGTCATGACGGTTAAAGTAGTGTGAATCTGCTTTATGTCTGCAGTGTGGCAGCAGCCCTAGCCATTATTGTTTGTGTTGCAAAGCTAAATTAATAAATAAACAGTTATATCTTGCATCTGAAGATGTGTAGCCCATGCAAGCTTATGCTAGAAATTCCTTTTCCCCAGTTAGTGTCTGGGTTCCTTTATGTCTTTATAGTAAAGTAGACTAGTGTGGGTATCTCTTTGAGCACACTGTATGGCTAACTTGCTTATGCCTTTGTACATCATCTGAGTATCCATACAGGTGAAGGGTGATCTAGAATATTGTAAAAAAAAAAGTACAATAATTGATACTTGACTAATGCAAAGCCTCAGAGAAGTGTACAGCTGTCATCATGCTTATCTTTCAGCCATTACCCAGAACTGTCTTATCTGTCTTGCTGCATGTCATGAGAATGTTAACTTAACAATATGATTTTTATTCCATTTTTCTTTAGAAGCAGGGAATTGCTTCATCAAAGATCTTTCAGACCTGAAGATAGATGAAAACAAAAAAGCAGTTTTTACTTGCGAAACCAAGAAGCCAACTTCAGCTGTGATATGGAGGAAAGGGATCACTGATCTCAAAGCAAGCAAAAAATATGAGATCAGTCAGAAGGGGAATGTCCTGCAACTCACAGTGAATGATTTAGTGGAAAATGACAGCGACATCTATACTTGTGACATTGGCGATACCCAGTCAAGTGCAAAGCTGGTTGTACAAGGTACGAAATGTCATATAGTTTCTCTCAGTAGAGTAGAGGCAGGTTAGTAGGCTGGGAAGGGGACAATTCCAACATTTATTCAACATTCTTCAAATAAGCATGTAAGGACATGAGTATACTTGTATTCATGTAGTGTCTATTGCTTGTTATAAAATGGGACACGTGTCACAAAAAGCACAAGTCACCACAAATTGTGACAATATCTTGTCAAGTTCAGTGAAGTGTCTCCATGATGAGCCCTATTTTTAATATGAGCAGTAATACAATGAAATTATTATGATAAATAATTTTTGCTTTAATGAATTCTTTTACTGACAAGCTTATCAATGCATCCAAAGTCTCTTCCTCTATACTACAAGCTCATGCTTCCATTCACACACATACTTGTCCACAAAATTTTGTTTGAATTGAGGCAACAATTGAAACTACTGGTGTCCGTCTTATGTGTTCATGTATGCTTGTGTCTGTTTTCCATTTCTAGGTCAGTACCAAAAGGCATGGAAGATAATCTTAAAAGTATGCTATGTTCAAGTGGCGAATCTTCATAATCCAATATAGTAATGTTTACAGTCGGCCCTCCATTTTCACGGGGGATCCATTCCGGACCCCACTCGTGAAAACAGAGATTCACGAATATTCAAGTCCCATAGGCTTGAATGCTCCCCATGGGGTATGCCCCATTGATTTTAACATAGGTTGCCCCTCCGTGAATATGCAAAACCGTAGACTTCAAGTCCGCAAGAACGGAGGGGCGACTGTATTTGCTATTGGGGAAAAATATGGGCCAGTAGGTTTGGTGGGATTTATTCCCAGCTAGGAGTTTGGTGATTTCAAATGGAAATGCCGATCAAAGGATTATTTATTTTGGGCATGACTACAGGGGCCAATTACACCAGTTTTTCCCCCATCCTCACCATGACCTGTGTACATGCTGGCAGGGCCAAATCCCCAATGTGAGTGCAGGTTGTCTTCACAAGGTAAGGCGCATTATGCAATGAATCTGCTCTATCCCTGCCTAAATCAGATTTTAAATCCTCACCTTTTGCTCTGGGTTTTGCAGAAAAATCCAGAGCACTCTGTAGTGATGTGGGGCAACTATTCACATATGTGTCTTTTTACAAGATCTGGTGCCAGCGGTAGCAGTTTGAGTCACTTTCTCTGAGGTCACAACAAGCCACCCAGCCATCTGTTGAAAGAGAGATATTCTTCTTCTCCCTCTCCAGTGACTTATGTTACATACCTAGTTTTATTTATTTGAACTGTTTTTCTCCCAGTGAAGTTGCACAAGGTTTCCAAGCTTAGAAATGGAACAAGAGCTTAATGGATCAGTAGGCATGCTGTGAAGGCTGTGTTTTGAAATATACCTTTCCAAACTATGGAATAATTCTAATGATAGTGGAGTAGACCCAAAAATCTCAGCTAAAGAGAGAAATATGATGTTTTATGTTCAAGAGTGAACTGGCAAGAAGTAAGTGTGGAGTAGCAGGAAGAAAAATAGTCCTTTGGCTTGGAGATCAATGCCAGCTTCAGGAGATGTTTTCCTTCATTACCTTGCAGGTGAACAAATGACATTGTCTCATATTGAATCAGACCGTTGGTCCATCTAGAGCAGTATTGTTATGTCTGATTGGCAGTGGCTCTAGGGTTTTAGCAGGATTTTTTCCTAGCCCTACAAGGAGAGTCCTGAGATTCCCTGGTGGTTTCCCATCTGAGTGCTGACCCTACCTGGCTTCTGAAATTGGAAAAGATCCATGCGTTCAGGGGGCTCTAGTAACACCTCGGCCTGGAAGAGATCTGGAAATATGATGTGAAACTACCATCAATCAAAAACTCTTATATTTGTTTTTCAAATGAAAGATAGAAATCTTAAAAACCTCCCCACCTTAAGTAAGGAAGTTACCCTGTCTTCAACAAAAACCTGTGTGTGATATTTCTGTCACTGGTCATTTATGTAATTGCCGTTGTCTGTTATCACAATGTCTATTTGTCTTTTACTGAAGTCTATGAACACCTAGCTGTGTATATTTTTGTCTTACCTTTTTGTGTTGGTCTATTGTCTACTACATGTGAGAAAATCAATTTTATATGTTATTATATGCAGGAATTATATGTGTATATGTTAATTACATGTTACAAAGTTTGGCCTTCTTGAACCTCGCCGTTCGGATGAACCCAATGAATCCAAGCTGCCTTGGATCACATTTAAGGAGAAAGGCAGAATATAAGTGAAATAAATAAATAAATAAATAAATATTATTTTTAAAAAGCATTGTAATAGCAGACTGGGGTTACTATTTCTATATTCTTCAGGATTATTTTTTATTTTTATTTTTTGCAAGTTGTCAATAAATAGTAGAAAAGCTGCTAATTGTCATTTCCATCTTTTGCCTGTGGATCTCCCATTTCCAGCTTCCAAATTCCTACTTGCAAAAGCTTGTAGGGAAACCAACAACTCACATTTTCATGGTTTTAGCTTCCATTTTATGTTCACCATCTTTAATTCTGCATTTTAGCCCTGCCAGTTCTTTTTCAACAAGAACTGCAAAACAGGGAAGCTAAGGAAGGAAGCAAGGTCCGCTTGAGTTGTGAACTTAACAAACCTGATCTACCAGTTCAGTGGATGAAGGGCAATGAAATCCTGCAAGCAAGCGATAAGTATGAGTTCAAACAGCGGGGCACTGTGGCAGAGCTGTTCATCCGGGATGCAAAGATGACAGATGCTGGGGAATATACCTGCAGCATTGGCGAGCTCAAGACATCAGCTCATGTGGAAATGACGGGTAGGGGGAGCCATGAGCTCTATTGCCAACATCTGATAGTCAACATTTTGTAGAAACAGTATGCATGCTAATTTGTTCACTGTAGTAGCAAACTAGATGTATGTAGAGTGCATTTTGTAATCTCCTCTCTGTTTTCTATCTCATAGCACTGTTATGTGTGAGGTTGTACAAGTGTTAGCAAGTTATCACTTCCCAACAGTAATTAAAGAGACTTGGTCAAAATTGTGCCATCCTAGCAGTTTGAAAGCATGCAAATGCAAGTAGATAAATAGGTACCACTTCACTGGGAAGGTAAACAGCATTCTGTGCAGTCATGCTTGCCCCTTGATCACAGAGTAGTCTCTGACAATGCTGGCTCTTCGGCTTAGTAACGGAGATGAGCATCGCCCCTATGGTTGGACATGACTTGACAACCTTGTCAACAGGGAATACCTTTATCTTTTATTGATTCAAGGACAAAGCCATGGTAGAGAAATGCAAGCTTGTAGGACTCACACTGCAGGAAATGGTGCCTGTGGTTGTGCACTCACTGTAATCTATTGCTGGCTCCCCAGATGAGATCTTATTCCAGGTAATTCAGAAATTTAGGCTAGTCTTTCTGAGATGGTCTGGATTGCATGTAGCCCTTCAACCTGCACTGGTGACTCACATGATCAAATGATCCTATGTTCTGTACGTGTAGAATGCTAAATGTGAGGGAGAAGGATTATGGCCTTCTCTTTGATATGCAGGCTTTATGAACCACCTCATTGAGATGTGAGTTTATCAGTCTCTCCCTATGAAGTGAGATTTGATGTATTTCATTCTGTATGGTCCACTCCAATATTTACTTTTCATCCTTTCCTCCCCTCCTGGTTGTTCATTTTAGCTGCACCACTCATTTTCAAACAAGAGCTTAATGATACAGAAAAAGAAGAAGGGGAGGATGTAGCTCTATGCTGTGTGCTTGCTACTCCTGATGTTCCTGTGGCCTGGAAAAAAGGAACAACTGTTCTTCGAGCCAGTGAGAAGTATGAGTTAAAGAAGGAAGGCTGTGTAGCTGAACTGGTCATTCACAATGCAGAGACAGAGGACGCTGGGAGATACTCCTGTGATGCTGGAGATCAGCAGAGCATAGCTCAGGTCAAAATCCACGGTAGGGTGAATAGGGACGTGTTCATCTCTTATAGTGTCAGCTCATATTGCTCTATCTTTATCTTCTTGTTTTTAGGTCAAGATAGTCAACAGGACTTTAGTGTTCCTTCAGTTCATTGCTCATTTATAAAAAATCTATATTGTCTAGCATTAAGCAAGAGTGTTATTATAATGCTAGGGCCTTGTCATTGCCTAGACATTGAGGTGTCATTTTCTGAACTGTTCAGAATTAGGAGAATGATAGGAAAGGTAGAAGAATTTCAGAAGAGGCCAAGGGAAGCAGGGTTGGAACATGGAATGGTCTAGAAGAATGAGAGGAAGGGAACAGGGCCAGAGGGGAAAAGAGAAGGAAAACTAGTTGAAAGAATAGGAAGAAATATAAATGTCCAAGAGCTACAAAGTTGAGGAAGGTGGAATGAAGTGTAGAAACTGTGCATGAAATGGCCATATGAATCTTGGTCTCCTATAATGGAGTCAGATGCTAATACTGGTAAGTGATGCTCATATATGTAAAGAAATCCTTCATCCTTCAGCTATGCCTGTCCATTTCAAAGAAGTACTAAAGAACATGGAAGCCACACAAGATGGAGTAGTCACTCTCCATTGTGAGCTCAATAAGCCTGCTCCAGTGGAGTGGATGAAAGGGCACAAAGGCTTGAGGCCCAGCAGCAAATACAGAATGAAGAAGGAAGGACCTGTTGTTGAATTGACAATCCATGATCTAGACCTGAAGGATGCTGGAGATTACACCTGTGCCGCTGGAGACCAAAAGACAACAGCTGTCTTAACAGTGAAGGGTAAAAATTCTACACCACTAATCTATTGGAGTGCTTCCTTCACCTTTTTATTTATTTCTTTAGAAAGCTGAAGTGCCCCTCCTACCTTTTCTTTATCTTGACCTTCTCTATCATATTGACACATGCATCAAGCTTTACTCTTCACTGATTTCACAGGACACATGCTTGCATAATTTGTTCACTCCTTCCAGCAAATTGTAGGCATACTGAAGGGGACATATTCTGTACTTCTGTCATCCCCATTAAGAAAGCTTTGAGTGGGTTGTCAACCTCTTTTAAAAATGGGAGATCCCTTAGTTTCTAGTGAGAAATTCATTTTGAAGTTGGTCTTCCAAAGTTAAAAAGCGGATGCATTTCTATTCTATTGAAAGCATGCCACGAGGAAGATTCCCCACAACTGAGTAGTACAATGCACAGTTCGGCAACATGTCAGATAATAAATTGGGGTGAGGGGGAACTCCCTGTAGCCTGTGGCTGTTGACACAGTCTCTGTTTGATCTTCACTCCTCAGCTTTAGCAGCACAGTTCAAAACACAACTAAAGAATGAGGAAGCCACTGAGAGTGGAACGGCCACTCTGCACTGTGAACTGACTAAGGCAGTCGACTCCGTCGAGTGGATGAAGGATCAGAAGGTGCTGGAACCAAGTGACAAGTACCGAATGAGGCTAGAAGGCCGCTTTGCTGAGCTAATAGTCCAAGATCTGGAACTGATGGATGCTGGGAGTTACACTTGTGTGTGCGGAGATCAGAAAACCACAGCGGCATTGAAAGTGAATGGTAATAAAGTTTGTGTGCACAGTAAAAAACCTGTTAATGCACAAGCTTTATATCACACTGTTACGTGATTTTGCTCCACCATGGGGCTGCTTGCTGCTAAGAAGCATGCAAAACGACTTGCTTCTCAGTAGTTAGTTCCCATTTATCTTGATACACAAAACAATGCAAATGTACAATCCTTTGTAAGATGCCAGACTACTATTTCTTTGAGAAAGGGTGCACATTCTTCTACTCATTGCTACAGCTGCTTTTTATTCTAGGAGCAATTTACTCGGCAAATCTTGTATTAGTTTATTTTTACCTTTTATAGTTTTGTCGCCATATGCTTTCCAGTAACAAGGAGCTTCCCTACTCTGTAATCTGTCAAACCATGAAGTCCTCCAAGGATGTGACCCTTTCTCTCTGTCCATATTGCATTCTTTAGTGCTGCCTGTATTTTTCCAAGAAGAACTAAAAAGCAAAGAGGTTACGGAGGGTGAGACGGTTATGCTGCACTGCAGACTGAGCAAGACCGCGCCAGTGGAGTGGCAAAAGGGGCAAAAGGCACTCAAACCTGGTGGCAAATACAATATAAAACAGGATGGTCCCTATACCGAGCTGGTGATCCATGACTTGGATGTGGCAGATGCTGGAGACTACTCTTGCATATGTGGGAGCCAGAAGACAACAACTAGCTTGACAGTGAATGGTAAAAAAGAAGAAGCTAGCACTCAAATATGTATACATATAAAATATGTACCTCAAATCAAGCTGTATATACACACAGCCTTCTCTTGCAATTTTTCTTTTGAAATTAATTCCAAAGCTACACTTTCTGATCCCTTCCCATTACTGCATTATTGCAAGTCTGACATTCCTTTTCTCCCCCTCTTAAATATCCCTTTACAGGCTTCTGGAACTTTCCCCCTAAAATAGGCCCTGACAGATATTTTCTCCAAGCATGTTACTAATATACAGGCACACCCAGCCTCCTGCATATTGTATTTGAGAAAAGGGGCAAACAGGATTAAGTAGAATGCAACTATGCTTATTTTAGATGCAGGCATGGGAATTCTGAGCCTTCTAGATGTTGTTGAACTACAAGTTCCAGCAGCCACAGCTAGCACAGACAATGCTAAGGAAAACTGGCAGTTGTAGTCCAGCCACATCTGAAGGACCTCACAATTACCATTCTTACTTCAATACACGAGTGAGGTATGCTGTATATACTCTTGTAGCTCATGTACAAGTCAAGAGCAAGTTTGAGGCAAAAACTAGAGGCATGTAACAAAGGATGTAAAGGATGAAGCAAAGAAAAATGATGCTAAAGAAGTTACAGAGTTATGGCAGGCATGTTTGCCATCACCCTAAAAGTTGGCTGGATGGTGGTTCCCCCCCCCCCCCCCCCCCAAATTAAAAATTCACCAGTAAGAATGCCAAGGAAAGGTACATCTCCAGATCTGCCAATTAGCTAAACTCAAAACAGTCACAAGAAGACTTATTGAAGTGCAGGCTATTGTAATGCAGAAAGTGTTCTAACATTTAGCAAACCTAGCAAAGTTAGGGATATTTATTTGGTCAAGGCTCTAAATATTAATTTTTTAAAAGGCTGTCCCATAACTTTGCGGCCTGACAAAATGGGAGCCTCTGAGACATTTCAAATGCTGTAACAAATGAAAACCCATATAAATCAGTGTGCCCATGCTGATAGCATGCTTCTGACTGCTTGCTAAGAGAGGAATAGTTCATGATCCTGACTGTCTTTATCTTTGATGGGCTCCTGTCCCATGTTGCCTTCACTCTACAGTCCTGCCTGTGCTTTTCACCAAAACCCTGATGGACCAAGAAGCTACAGAAGGGAAAGACACCACTTTGCAGTGTGAGCTGAACAAAGCCTCTGCCATTGTAGAATGGAAGAAAGGTCACAAGACTTTGAAGCCAGGCAGCAAATACAAAATGAGGCAAGAAGGTGCCATGGCTGAACTGGTCATCCAAGGCCTGGAACTCACCGATTCGGGAAGTTACAGCTGTGTCTGTGGAGGGCAGCAGACCACAGCATCTTTAGAAGTCAAGGGTAAACTCTCCTCTCAAAAGCCCCCTTCTTTTCCTGCTGCTCACTCCATTGCTTTGGTCAGATCCCCATGCCTTTCCCAGTTGTGGGAATTTGCCTCTTTGCATTCTTTGGCATTGTGTTATTAAAGCATCAAGATTTAAGAGTGAAGCCTTTCCTTAGTTTAGATCTGTAGTTACTTCATTTTTAATGAGAGGGCTGTTGAGATGATAATATGTGTTTGTAACATATGATGTATTCCATTCAAATAGATGAAGCAAAGCAAAGCAAAGGCTAAGTTCACTATTAAAAAAAATCCATCAAATTTATGACTTCAAATACAATCCTAGTGATAAAGAATTCATAATTATTCTTGGTCAGGATATTTTTTGATGTAGTTGTGCTATTATGGTGTTTGACTCTGCATGAACAGTAACCTCAGGAGGATTTTCAAAGCACCCCGAGAGAAGAGAGTCCTCCTTAGATAGCTGAGACATCATTTTCTCAAGTACCATCTCAAATGGTTTCCATTCATCTAGGGCCACATACCTTTTTAAATTGCACAAATCCTCTTCCATTGAAAAGAGTATTCTAGAGAAGTTCAGACAACCAGTTTTTCTCCAAGGGGTGATGCATTTTGCTGCTCATAGTGATGGAAATTCAGTGGTTGCATGAACTCAGTATCATTTCTTCCCACACTTACTTCTATACTGTTTTCTTATTACCATCTTCTCAGCCTTGCCTGTACTATTCAAAGAAGGGTTGAAGAACAGGGAAGCTGTAGAAGGCACTACAGCCACCCTGCATTGTGAAATGACCAAAGCTGGTGCTGATGTGGAGTGGAAGAAGGGACCCCAAATCCTCAAGTCAAGTGAAAAATACCGAATGAGGCAGGAAGGTGCTGTAGCTGAACTTCTGATTCGAGATCTGCAGGTGGAGGATACAGGAGATTATACTTGTCTTTGTGGTGACCAAAAGACAACAGCCACCTTGACCGTTCATGGTAATGAAATGTTCTGTGTTACACTGGTGATGTTTCTCTGTGGAAATTCCTGGTTTTGTGTTGTCTCAGTCCACTGTTGTATTTTTTGGCTGGCTTTGATCTGTTACCTGGTTGCTCATGTGGTAAAGTATAGTATGCTGTGTTTGTCTCCAGTGTCAGAAAATGTCATAAAGTCATCCTAAATGTTACGGCCATTAAAAACATACACTTAAAATCCCAAATGTTTGTGCTTGTGTTATCTACTCAAACATTAAAATAACATCTATGTAATGCCAGAGAACTACAGCGGTGCATGATAGCAGCCGACAAAATCATATTTCTTTTCACTGTATGCATTTATTGGTTGTGGAACCATCTCTGACATAAGAAGATACAATGTCTTTGTTACGTATGGAAGCCACTTGATTCAGCCTTCTACAGTCTGAAACTATCTTTCATAGAAGTGTAATCTAACACTTCTTAAAAAATACTCCAATGTCAGAAGTAACACATTACAACTTGGAACCTTTTTCTGATAATGTAACTTGATAATTCATATAATTTTTAAATCTGCTGTTCTGGTGCATTGAGTAGAGTTCTTTCTTCTTTCATATACCTTTACGTTCTTGATTATCACCTCGTCCAGAAGGTCATATTCCTTTTGCAAGATAATTTGTCCTTTTCTTTCCTCTAATATCTGTGCTTTTTTTTCTTGCCCTTTTCCATACTGTGAACCCAAGTACATATTTCTCATAGAACCAGGGATCTATAGAATTTGAAGATACCCCAAAATTGTCTTGTCAACCCCCCTGCCAAATCAGGAAATCCATTGCTAAAGCTTTCCTGAGCAGTGGCCAACCAACTGTTGTTTAAAAACCTTCAATGAAGGAATGTCCATCTCCATTTCTGGTCAACCAGTTCTTGCCATCAGAAAGTTCTTCATAATGTTTAGTTGGAAGATCTTTCTTGTAATTGGAATGCATTGCTTTAGGTTGTACTTCTTGAAGCAGCAGAAGCAAACTCATTCCATCTTCTAAATGATAGTCCATATATTTGCAGATAGCATCATATCATCTTTTAGTTTTCTTTTCTCTGGGCTAAACATATCCAGCTCCCTCCTAGGGATTCCCTTGGACACGTTCTAACTTCATAATTGGTGTTACCCAGAAATAAGTAAAATATTCCAAATGGAGTCTGACCAGTCAGAATAGAACAGTACTTTTACGTCTTTTGAAGAGAAATAGTGATGTTCCTTTTTGAAACAACATTTTCCCTTACAACCTACCTCTTTTTTAAAAAAAGTTTTTGGAACCAGATTATCAAAAACAAAACAAAAACCCACAGTGAGTTGCAGAGCTTTCATCCCTGAAATGAGACATTCTTAGGAATAAAATATATTTTAGAACTTTACTTGGTACTTCCATAAGTCTATTGAAATCCAAGTTCTAACTGCATTTTTTGATCAATGAAGATTTTTATACTAGCATGGCAATCTTTGGGAGTCCATTCACCTTGAATTAAAAACATGAATTGTTCACATCCACCTATCTACAGTACATAATAGTAATCTACCTACCATAATCTTTTACAAGACTCAACAAATTGTTTTAGAGTTGGAAACGACTTGTAATAGAGTTGGAAAAACTCAGTGGCCACAGTTTATGTTATTAATGAGAGACTGAACAATTTTTGCTGGCATTTTTGAGCTGGCTTCTACATTTGTAGACTGCAGTTCTTTTAGAAACTATGATTAACTGCATTCTTTGAGGCTTACTTCTGAGTACCATGTTCAGGATATATTCTGCATATGACTCAGTTGAATGAAAATGGCTCACATGGCATGTTGGATCTGACATATCTGACATATAAAACTTATTGGACATATAAAACTCAAGGAAATCTGCAGAACCGGTCAGTCACAGCTGAACTTTACTACAATGTGACCGCTTACTACTTATTCCTGTTACTTAGAAGACATTTCTCTTAATTTCAGTAAAGCTCACTTTTAAGTGTGCTTAATTTTTGGATGGAAGCCTCTTTGGCTCTACTTTCCTTAAACAATTTGGTAGCCATATCTTTAAGACTGTCCTGTTTCTGTTTCTGGGATGGTCATCTTCAATTCTGTTTTATGAGATAATTGCTTATTTCATCCTTCGCTATCCTTAAAAGAAAAATTCTTTCCAGAGCTCATTTCCCCCTAGTTTTCTGCATTTTAGGGGAAAGTTGTTCCATCCCCATTTGCTGACAATGTTTACTTTTCATACTGTATGTTTCATTTGTGTCCTGGCGATATTTATGCGTCACTTGTTTTTGTGCTGTCATGTATATTTATATTTTATTTGTTGAGATGTTGACATTTAAAGTTGTTGAACATAAAAATTGTAATGTTGGGAGCTTTATTTTCCCCACCCCTGCATCCTCCAAAATTTCCCAAATTTCACTGTGAGGAGTGATTGAAAATTAGCTGAAAATAAAGCTAAAAAAATTAGAAAGTAACTTTCAACACTGTATTGCTTTGGCTTTATTTGCAGTATTGTTACAGCCCTTAGGGGATGCAGTACAGGAATGAAAACTGTCCCCTATCAAATTTAGTTGTCCATCCCTGCCACCATCCAGTTATTTGTGTTGTGAAATACTTGTATGTGCGTCTAATCTGTCTGTGAGGGTTGTGCTGTGAAATGTAACAAAAAGAAATTGCAATTAATTAATGATAATTAATTAATTGATAAAGGGTAAAATTTTGCTTTCCAACTAATTTGTTGCTGAAAAGTGAGAAACGGCCAACATTTCTACCTGACAGTTACGGTTTTAAGTTTGTTTTTTAAGTGTAAAATGTGATGGTTACACCAAAATTTAAACTGTCACCTTCTAAAATTCTGGAGCCAATGACTTTTTGATGAAATGGCATTGCGCTTATGAAAGAATTTTAAATATTTTGCGTATCATTGTGTTATTGGGGAAAAGAAGCCAAGGAACCTAGCCAGCGGAGTATGGTTCTCTCAAAAGTCCCCATTGATCAGAATGGGCCTTCCATGTACGCTGTCCTTGGTGAAACAGCCTCCAGTGTGTGACTCTTTGGGCCATGACACACTCTTTGTCAATATTACACCCTTCAGCTTTGCCTGCACATTTCCAAGAAGAGCTCAAAAGCAAAGCAGTGACCGAAGGTGAGACAGCCACTCTCCACTGTGAACTAAGCAAGGCTGCCCCAGTGGAATGGAGAAAGGGGGAGAAACTTCTCAAGGCGGGTGACAAATATAAAATCAAGCAGAAGGATAATGTGGCTGAGCTGACAATCCACAATGTCACTGAGCAAGATGCTGGAGACTACTCCTGTATTTGCGGCGATCAAAAGACATCTGCATCTCTAACCGTGCATGGTAAATATTATACATTTAGAAAAGTGTCATATCGCCAGTCCTTTGTAATATCTCTTTGTATCTAAATTCCCAGGCCACTTGATATGCATTCTAGATGGGTTTTCTATTCACAGTGGTAAGTCTCCTGTTCCTGTTTCTCGAATCCTGTGCTGTTTTCCCTCTGGATGTAAATAGTTAGACTTTAATGGATATGTAATATTTGAAAGCGACTGAGTCACAGCTGAGATCCTATGCCCAAAACAAACAATGATGTCAAGGAGCATTTCTCTCTAGTTGATATGTTTCAGCCATGATGTGTGGCATGTGCATATAATAATAACATCTATATAAACAAGGTGAAATACTCAGATTCTGGCCTTCCGTCATAGCTGCACATGAATGTTGCTTACACAGGCAAAAATCTTTTGTTGGTCCTACTGCAGCTTGGTGCCTGTACAGTTTGGTAGTTCTGCTTAGAACAGTAGTAGGAATAGATCTTTTTCGTAATGGAGCATACATACACTGTGCGTGCATGCATGCATGTGTATGTGGAAAGAGGGAGGTGAATTTATTTCCTGCTTTTTAAATTGCTGTCATAAATTTGAAGTTGGGGAAGAGGCAGTGCTCATGGGTCCATCAGGTACACATAATCCCACATGGGTTTTAGACTGTAAAATTTAGAGTAACCAAACAAGTTGTAGATGATCTACACACCAAGGGGCAGAGGTGGGATATATGGTATGCTGTATTGTTTTTCCTCCAGAGCCTGAGTGTAAAACAATTATGGCCTTCCAGGTGATTTTGACTTATAGCTCTTACCAGTCTTACCTAGTATAGCCAACAGAATTGCAGTTCAAAACCATAGTATTTGGTTTGCTACATCTGAGATAAAGGAATTGTAGAAGAAAAGAAAGTGGTTGAATGAAATGGAAGGGGGGAATGCAAGTTTTGGGGTTCCTGGTGGGAGAGGGTGAACTGTAATGTTTGTTGTTGAAAAACTTGAAGCAGTACTGATCTTGGTCTAAATGGATTAGACTGAACAACAAAACAATGTTTATTTATAATCAATACCCTTTCCACCAAAGGGCAGAACATCAAACATACAATCAAAGACACAGACAGTAACTTTATGGAAATTATTGGAAAAACAGGACAAGTTTACTGGTGAATATATTAAGTCCTCTAACCTGATATAGTTGTACTCAAGAACTGTGATGCCACTGTCCTATATGCACTTTCTCCCAATTTTTGTCTACAGTATTACTTCAGTTTTCCCTTTTTGTTAGAACTCACTCAACTCTGTGGATATAGTGAAAATCCATCTGGTTGGTGAATCGTATCAGGAAATTTACCGTACACAGAATATATAGCCATTCAACAGACCTGTGCATGTTAAATTTGAACCCCATGTTTTATAGCCAGTACTAACTGAATTGCCAGTTCCAACTATACGTAAATGAGAAGTTCAAGGAACAGGGAACCAGCCTAGAGAAGTGGCTCTCAGTCTTTGATTCCACAGCTGCTTTTGAACTTCAAATCCCAGAAATTCCAGACAGCTTGGCCACTAGTGAGCCATTCTGGGAACCAAAGTGCAAAATATCTGGAAGTCCAAATTGGGGACCATTGGCCTAGAGACAAAACTGGAGGCCAGTTGTAGGTTTTCCTTTATTCACCAGCTTATTTACTATTTGTAAATGCCAAGGAATTTCCTGGAATCTTCCAACTCTGATGATCTTGCATTGTTTAACATGATTTTTGTGATCTTCAGCTCTACCTCCACGTTTCAAACTAGAGCTGAGGAACCTGGAAGCTACCGAAGATGGAACTGCTACTCTCCAGTGTGAGCTGACCAAGACGGCAGCTCCAGTGGAGTGGAAGAAGGGCAATGAAGCCCTCAAGCCAAGTGCCAAATATGAAATGAAGCTGGAAGGTGTTGTTGCTGAGCTTGTCATTCACAGTTTGGAACTTTCTGATGCTGGACATTACAGTTGTGTGTTTGGTGATCAGAAGACCTCCGCTTCTTTAACAGTGAAGGGTATATTCAAGATTCTATTTCCTATTGTCAGATACAACTCATGTAGAATTGGGAGAAAAGCCATGCCTGTCTTATCTTTGATTGTTCCCTTGTGCAGTTCAGAGATCCAACCAGGTTTATAAACTGATAGCTCTTAAATTCTATAACTCAAGGGAGCAACCAGATACTTAGAAACCAGAATTATTTTTCTGCAAGGATGCCAATAGCACTGAAGTACATGAAAAAAACACCCAGGTTTAAAAAGAAGTTTGGGATAGCATGGGTTCTACCGTATAGTTCTTTTTGTTATTTATCTTTTGCCTACTTTCTGTATTAGGCAACCACATTCCTTCAATTAACATTGGTTCCATTTTAAATAAGTTAAACTGATTTTTGTTGGCATATTGATATTTTGTGATGGTTCTCCAGAGGCAGAGATTTATGAAGGAACATTTTTAAACCTCCCAGACTCTACCTTTGTATGGGAATCCTTTACATGAAAAACTTTGCAGTATGGAAGGTTTAAGCAAAGGGAAGATATAGTAATAACAAAAGAAGAGCCATGCCTAGATTAGATCAAAGCCATGCCTAAGGCAATTATTATGTTTACATAGGGACCAGCCAGTTGTATGGAAAGCCTACCAGCAGATCATGAATACAGCACCCTGGTGCTCATGCTTCCCAGCAATTGGTATACAGAGACATGCTGCCTCTGATACTCGAAGGAATCATCATGGCTAGTAGCCACTGGTGGCTTCCTCCTCCATGAATTTGCCCAATCCCTTTTTAAATTGGCAGCCATCTCTACTTCTCATGGTATGAAATTTCACCTTTTAACTGTGGACTGTGTGAAGTCCCTGGAACATACAGCATGAAAAAACTATAGGGTTCATGTTTCTTGAATAACCTGTACAGGTTGTTGGCTTTGCATTTACATGCTCTGTACATTCTCACTTCTTAGCTCTCCCTGCCCTCTTCAAGAAAGGCATGGAGAATCAAGAGGCACTGGAAGATGGAACTGTTGCTTTCCAGTGTGAGCTGACAAAACCATCTCCGGTGGAGTGGAGGAGGAAGCATAAGTTACTCAAGCCAAGTGACAAATACAAGATGAGACAGGAGGGTGTTCTCTCAGAGCTTATGATCTCCAACCTGGAGCCTAAAGATGCTGGAGACTATTCCTGTGTGTGTGGTGACCAGAAGACAACTGCTACTCTAACAGTGCATGGTAAATCACTGTGTCCCCATGTAAATTTCTGGAAAACCCTAGCCTACACATTCCTTTCTGTTTTTCTCATCTGTTGATGTCAGATTCGTCTTTGTAATGTGATGTATTTTGTGATCTCTGTTTAATGTATTGGAAGTCCCTTTGGTCTATTTGCTGTGTCCCCACTAGTTCTAGAACTGCAGTTTTCAGATTCTATTTTGGGAAAACCTTCTCTGCAGAAGATTATTAAGGTCTCTTCGATGAGAAGATCTCTACTGGCAGATATACATTCTTGAAAGACAGCTTTCCTCACCGCCTCTACCATCCTTCCTTTTCAAGGGTAATGTTCCATTTATGATTAAATCATACTCCCAGGTCATTTCAGAATGATAAAGAGCCCCCCCCCCAATCCTTGTCACTGTTTTTTCATGTTCAAATCTTTGCAAGACACCTGGATTCTGGTGGCAAGAAGTATTATACAGTAGATAAATTGTTGTAGAAGAAATCCCATGAAGTTTGGAAACCACAGTTCTAGAGCATCCTTAAATTATTTTCTTGATCAAAGAATCCCATGTGTTCTTATTTCTTGTGTATGTGTGCATGTATGTTACTTGTTTGGATAAAGTTCAAGGATGGACACTTGTATGTCGAATTCACATTCATATTTTTGTGTTAAATCCATGTCTTGGGCTGTCATCCGGCCAAAAAAGGACCCATGTATGACACAAGGGCAAACAGTAGTGTTGGTGATCTGCTGCCTCCATGCTCAGTGAGACAATGCAAAGATGTAAAGAATATTTGCTCCTTTCCTTGTTCCTCAGCCATACCCGTATTTTTCAAAGAAGAATTAGAAAGTACTGAAGCCACAGAAGGGGAAATGGTTACCATGTGTTGCAAACTCAGCAAAGCTTCCCCGGTGCAATGGAAGAAGGGCAACCAATCTCTGAAACCTAGTGAAAAATACATAATGAGGCAGAAGGACACCATGGTGGAACTAGTGATCCAGAACCTAGAAGAGGAGGATTCTGGCGATTATACATGTGTGTGTGGCAACCAGAAAACTACAGCTGCCTTAGACGTCCATGGTAATACCAAGCACCTGGATAGAATTCTACCATTTCTGACAATCCCTTCTCCTGTATGTGTATTATATTGTGTGTGATGGGCTTGTTTATAGTGTCCTCTTGTTTTGGACATTTTAAAACTATATTTTTTTGTGGGTATTTCGGGCTGTGTGGCCATGTTCTAGAAGAGTTTCTTTCTGACGTTTCACCAGCATCTGTGACTTTATCAAGATGCCAGCCACAGATGCTGGTGAAACGTCAGAAAGAAACTCTTCTAGAACATGGCCACACAGCCCGAAAAACCCACAAAAAACTATGGATGCCAGCCATGAAAGCCTACAACTTCACATTTTAAAACTGTTTGGCCTTTTATGTAATGCACTACCCTGCTCTACCCTCAGATATTTATGTCCTGTAAAGGCAATATCCAATATCTGTTTGTTGTTGTTGTGTGCCTTCAAGTTGCTTTGGACTTATGGTGACTCTAAGGTGACCCTATCATGGGGTTTTCTAGGGTGGAGATAGTGTGACTCACCCAAGGTCATCCAGTGGGTTTTCATGGCTGAGTGAGGAATTCAACTCTGATCTCCAGAGTCATAGTCCAATGCTCAAACTACTACACCATGCTGGTTCCTATTATTAAGACTGCTAGATTCTTAAACTGGTCAATTCCAAACATCTCTCCCAAGTGTTTATAACTGATTTAATAACTTTTTAAAGGGGGGAGGGAATTAGATTTTACTGTTGTAAGTATATTTTATTTTTGTTAGCCGCCCCGATTGATCTCAAAGGGGCGAGATATAAATAAATTTTATTATTATTATTAGGCCAGCCCATGTACATTTTAGATCAAGAGATCTTTGGCTGATCTCCTGACTTTCCCCCCATTAAAGATATATACACAGCTGACCAGTGATCTATCCTTGCAATTGACGGCCTTGGAATGGTTCCTCAGCTCCTGTGTCTTATCAATCACAGTGGACGTCACTGCTGTATATCTGTGTCTTAACTTTTTCCATATGTTGCATTCCTCAGTTTTACCAGCCAATTTCAAGGAACATCTAAAGTGTGAGGAAGTGATGGAAGGTGAAACTGCCACTCTGAGCTGTGAACTGACTAAGGCTGCTCCAGTAGAGTGGATGAAGGGGCAGTGTTTGCTCAAAGAAAGTGATAAATACAAAATGCGACAGGAGGACTGTTTTGTTAAGCTGGTGATTCAAGATGTGGAATTGACAGATGCTGCTGAATACACCTGTATCTGTGGAGCTCAGAAAACAGCGTCTTTCTTGACCGTAAATGGTAAAGAAAGATATGGTTGCTTACTATTCCATTCACTACGCATTGTCTGTAGTTGCGCATAACTTCTATCTATTAGTGTTTGTCATTTGGATTTGCGTTGTTTCTGTGATAATTGCTTCTGCTGGGCAAGGGCTATCTGTATTCCTCTCACACAAATGATATTGACTTAAATTGCATATTTCCAAGACATTTCAGTCATGTTTCCACAAGATAGCATTCCCTGCCTTGTGGAAATTCCTGTTCGCTCTCATACTTGCGATATAAATTGCAAGGACAGAAAGTTGTGTGTGTTGTAAGACATTACGAGCTTCCTGCCTTTAAAAATGTTATGCATTTTGTTTTATTATATTTCTGTCTTCTAGTGTTGTGTGGTCCCAAGTGTCATCACCTAGTTGTTACATGTCATTTTAAAAATATGGTGTTTTCTTTCTCTGATCCTCAGCTTTGCCTGCACGTTTCAAATGCAATCTCAAGAACATCAATGCCACAGAAGGTGGTGTGGCCACACTATGCTGTGAGCTGACTCGAGTCGCACCAGTACAATGGAAGAAGGAGCACCAAGTGCTCCAAGGAAATGAAAAATATGTCATAAAACAAGATGGCACCAGTGCTGCTCTGGTGATCCATGAACTTAATATTCAGGATGCAGGAAACTATACTTGTGCATGTGGAGATGAAAAAACCACAGCATCTTTGACTGTCCATGGTAAACAACATATTGTGAATTTGTTGTTGTTGTGTGCCTTCAAGTCATTTTGGACTTGTGGCAACTCTAAGGTGAACCTATCATGGGGTTTTCTTGGAAAGAGTTGTTCAGGGGGAAGTTGTCTTTGCCTTCCTCTGAGGCTTAGAGCAGCATCTTGCCCAAGATTACCCAGTGGCTTCCATGACTGAGCAGGGATTCAAACCCTGGTCTCCATAGCCATAATCCAACACCCAAAACATTATACCATGCTGGGTCTCAAGTTGTTTTACTGCAACAGCTTTACTTCAACAACAGTTACTGCACTGCAGATTCTTAACAGCTATAGTTCTCCTCTCTGTGGGTAGTGGTGATGGCCAGCCTTCTGACATGCATGATCCAAATTCAGGAATCGTATTCAGGGATAGCCACGTTGGCCATATAGCAAAGTACAATAACACCCAAAATCTGCAAAACAGTGATACCTATTTTTGGCCAACCAAAAGGCAAAAAACGTGCATTTTGGATGTTGTTGTACTTTGTTATATGGCCAACATGGCTACCTCTGAATATGTTTCCTGGATATGAAGATACCACATTTTAGCTGCTACAGGGGATCCTAAAGAGGGAGTCAATAGACTGGGACTTTACTATCTGAGGTTTCTACCTCCAATGAAGGTTAAAAAGTTTTTTAAAAATTGGGACTACATTTGGCATAATAATATAATAATAAATTTATTTCTAGCCAGCCCCTCTGCTAGGCAACTGGGGCAGGGTACAACATATTAAAACAGGCAACAGTTAAAAAACATTCCATCAACCCTCTCCCCAGCCCACCCCCCTTAAAACTGAATTAAACAAGCAAAGATTAAAATAGAATGGTACAAT
The DNA here is from genome assembly GCA_026167975.1 of Phrynosoma blainvillii. NCBI lineage: Eukaryota > Metazoa > Chordata > Lepidosauria > Squamata > Phrynosomatidae > Phrynosoma > Phrynosoma blainvillii. Next base: position 5,151,257 of record JANUYF010000005.1, read on the forward strand.
AAAATATAAAAATAGAATAAAAACAGGAAGCAGCAACAATACAAGGGAGAGGGGTGGCAATCGCTCTGATTGGGCTGGGAGGTTATTCTGGGAAGACCTGCCGGAAGAGATCCATCTTTACTGCTTTCTTAAAGGTAGCAATGGTGATAATAAGATGGATCTTGTCCCACAGACCATTCCATAGTCTGGGAGCGGTTGCAGAGAAGGTCCTCTGGGAGGTCTGCACCAGCCTGGTCTTCATAGGCTGCAGCAGATTCCTCCCAGAGGACCGGAGTGTGCAGGGGGGATCGTACGGGAAGAGGTGGTCCTTGAGATAAGTTAGACCCAAGCCATGTAGGGCTTTAAAGGTTAAAACCAGCACCTTGTACTGTGCCCGGAAACTAATCGGCAGCCAGTGGAGGGATTTAAGCACTGGTGTTATGTGCTCCCTCCTCAATGTTCCAGAGATTAACCTGGCTGCCATATTTTGCACCAGTTGCAGTTTCCGGGTTAGGCACAAAGGTAGCCCCATGTAGAGCATTTTACACCTAAAAAATTCCTAATGCAAAAGCACAGAGAGATTCAGGTGTTCTTTGACTTACAAAATTGGCTGTGATCTCATAAAGAATGGAAACATCTGGGATCTCAAAAAACCTACCTTTTACATTGCTAATGGAATTCAAATTTTATCTCCTGAACTTTGGAATGCTTTGTTCCCAGTGCCATGTAGCCAGAAGGAGGAGGGATCAGCCTGCATAGATAATCCTTCCAAAGAACAACACCAAAACCTTGAGAAAATGCAAGCCTATCACTAACTTCATCTTTTTATATATATATTTTTTCCTCCTGTATGATTCTTAACACCGTTGCCTAATGAAAGAAGCCAGCGTAGCCTCAAAAGCTTGCATTATGTATTTCATGCATTTTGGTTGACTGATTAAAGGTATCACTGTTTTGTGGATTTTGGATGTTACAGTAGCCAATTTTGTTTTACTTCAAGCTTCACTTTTTCCAAAGCTCCATATATTTTGTTGAGACTATTCCAAAGTCAACAGAAAATTGAGAAAGGGGATTCACAGGAAACACAAACCTGAAACACCAAGACTGAAGCCAAATATGGGTTAAAGTTGTTTGTCATTGTCTTTTTTGTTGTTGTTTCAAGAGATCTGCTCTGGAATAACCTTCCAAATAGCAAAATATTGCAGAGGTGCTTAGCTCTCCATTGTTTACTGTTTTATCCTTCACTTGGATCTCTTCTTCTTTCCTGAGGGATGGAATAGCCACAGATGCAAAAGCTAACAGTTTTTCTATAACTTTTACCCTCAGCCTTACCTCCTTATTTCAAGGAGGAACTAAGGAACCAAGAGGTCTCTGAAGGTGGAGAGGCTCTCCTTTGGTGTGAGCTGACCAAGGTAGCACCCGTTGACTGGAAAAAAGGTCATCTAGTTCTCAAACCATGTGAGAAATATGCAATAAAACAGGAAGGCACCATTTTGGAGCTGAGGATCAATAATCCAGATGAAAATGATGTGGGAGAGTATACCTGTATTTGTGGAAACCAGCGGACTACTGCTACCCTAACAGTCAATGGTAAATTATCTCCAATGGAAAGGTGGCTTTCTACGTACAGAAGGACTCCGTCATCTTTTTTGTTTCATCTGACCCTTGTTTGTATCTTTTGTGTCTCTATTCCAGCACAATCTGTTTGTTCTCCCTAGTCTCTCTTCCCTTCTTAACCCTCCCCATGTGTCTTATCAACAAGGCACAGGTCTTCTCTGGTCACAACGCATGTCTGTGTTCTGTTTTTTGCAAACTGGATGTATATCATATGACTGTGTTTGTTTATGTTTCATTGTTGAGCAAGATGGATTTATCACATGAATATGCACAAACACATGGGTTTATCATGCGAGCGTACACAAATGCAAGCAAGCAAACAAGCAAGCAAGCAATGTCTTCTGTATCCACCAAACCAATGGAAATTGGGTAGAACTATCTTGTCTGAAGGCATCCTGCATAGGACAGTGCACTAATGGGAAACTGTTGCTGCCATGGATACAGTTAACAATTCACCTTCAATTTTGAATGAAATGGATAAGGTGGAGTGGGAGCTTGCTTGCATGGTCTTCTCCCTGCTGCATTTTGGATGAAGAAGATAAAAGTTGCCCTTGTTGAATCCAGCTAAATTAATCTAGCCTCGCATTTTCCTCCAAGCATGACCAGACAGAGGTTTTAGCAGCTTATAAGCAAGTGCTAACCAATCTTTACTCCCAGTTTCACATTGTCAGAGAAATGCTACTTCTATAAATGTTTTGGTGGAACCCCAAAACATAAAATATTTAGGAAAAAGTTCACTGAAGACTTTCCACTCGTTGTCCACAGAATGCTGTTATGTGGAAATGATAAAAACAACCACGTTTGGCTAAAATCACTTGATTGATATGCTCCATAAATTTATCGAATCCTTTTAAAAACACTTCCAGTGAATTGTCTTGTAGATTCGGAACTTATTAAAGAGATGCTTCCTGTTTCCCGTTTGTAACTCTGCATTTGGATCTGTTATTGTATCCTTCACCCTTGCTTCTCTTTTCAAACAAGAGGTTGATGGTCCAGAAGTCACAGAGGGTGAAATCATCACTTTACGGTGTGAGTTAACATAGCTGGATGAGTTGGTGGAGTGGAGGAAGGAACAAGAAGTCCTGAGGCCAAGTGACAAGTATTTCATGAGGCAACAAGATTCATTTGTTGAGCTGCCAGTCTCTGATGTAGACCTGAACAGTGCTAGAGAATATATTTGCACCTGTGGAGATCAGCAGTTGCATCAACCAGCAATGGTAAAACCACACTGTGCAGAAGACATGGAAATAAACATTTCTTTAGTCCATCCTTTTACCTTTTCAACTTGGACACCATCATTTCATTTTGCACCTTCGTAGCTACGTTCCTACTTGTTCAGTGTTGTCTGTTTTCATGTTCCGTTGCATATTTGCATCATGCATGACTGCCGGTAATGTGTTACGAGAATATATTTGGATATTATTTTTCATCATTCTGTTGTGCTATCTGCCTTTTGAAACTGAGCCAGTGGCTGATGAAGTCAATGGAAGTGTTTCCATTAAAAATCCTCAGGCACTGGGTCAAGCCTTGGTACAAATTGGCTACTCCATTTTTCTATTCTCCCTCCATCCCATCAGTTTTTTCCTCTTGCTGTGCCATCCCGCTGCCAAGGTTGGACCTTCATGCATTTCTTTTATGTTCTGCAGCCCTCCCACCACAGTTCAAAATGGAGTTGAAGGACATAGGAGCCACTGAAAATGAAGCAGCCATACTACATTGTGAACTCACCAAGCCTGCTCCAGTAGAGTGGATGAAAGAAGAAAAGAAACTAGAAGAAAGCAATAGATGCCAAATAAGACAAGAAGGCACTGTTGTAGAATTGATGATCTGTGAATTAAACATTCAGGATGCTGGACTTTACACCTGTAGATGTGGAGACAAAAAAACCACAGCTGTTCTAACAGTTCACGGTAAAACATGTGAAAAAGAGCCACTTTATTAATATATTGACAATAGAATTTTAGGCATATAAACAAGGAATGCAAAAGTTTATGGTAGGTGTAGGAAAAATGGATACCAAAAATACAAATGTTTTGTGCATTTTGTGCTGATATTATGAATGCTGGAATCCCAGAACAGTAACATCTCATTGAAAGATACCATCTGATGTGTGACTAATTCTGTGCAAAAGGGATGGAAAAGTAAGCATGAAAATGATTTATTTCACAGCTGAGAACAGGCTATACATTTATTAAGTTGTAGGTGAGTCAAAAACCAAGGACAAAACAGTAAGTAAAGGTGGGTATAAAACCAACTGGGGCCCTTGCTATTACCAAGAAATATAGCCTTATCTCTCTTGCATGGCTTATAATCATTGACAATCTACAGTAGTAAATAAAATGGGCTTACTGTTTGAACACTTAAAAACGTCTTTTGAAAGGTCCTGGTTGTTTCTTTTAAAGCTGATAGAAACTAAGAAAAAAATCCCTTAAAGAAATTAGAAAGATCCTGGCAAAAACCTGTGGCACAGAAAAAGGAAAGCCATGTCCTTACTATGGACACCTTGAGCAAATCAATGCATCTCTCTTGTCGTATGGTTAATGATACAATTTCTTCCATTTGCAGTAGTTAACTATATAATATTACAAGTGGTGTTCTTCTCCCTTGTTACTAGCACTGATTTGTTGTTCACTTGGATTATCAAATAATAATTTGTTCCACAGCATGAAAGCTCTGGTGTTTTATCTTCCCAGAATGGTTCATCGATTCCTCTTCTTGTGTATGGTACAATGGTCAATATTTTGCATTCATCAACTGTTGTTGACTTTGCAGCCCTGAAGCCTGAATTCAAGCAACCTCTGAAGAACGAGAAAGCAGAAGAAGGTGCAACAGCCAGGTTCCGCTGTGAGGTAACTGTTGGTAAGGCCTCCGTGGAGTGGAGGAAAGATGGCGTGGTGCTTCATTCTGGCCACAAATATGAAATGAGACAGGAAGGTACCAGCCTTGAGCTACTTGTTCACAACCTGGAGCTTAAAGACAGTGGAGAGTATTCCTGCATCACTGGAGATCAAACCACATCTGCAACATTAACTGTGAAGGGTAAGAGGGGACACCCGTTGTCAGTCTCATTATTATAATTTGCTAGTTTAGTGATGCTGGGCTTCAAGACTTTCATTGGAGATTATCCCATTGCTGAAATAACCTGGCTTACCTTTTCCGAAACCGAAGCCTAATTTGGGAGGCAGCTGAGTCCTATCACAAGGATTTTGCCGCCGAAGCCACCGGGCGAGTCCAGCCTGGGTCCCCAGCATGCTTCGGCAGCCTTATTTCAAAACTGGGAGCTTTCCGACTTCAAAAAAATGGCTGTCGAAGTGTGCTGGGGACCTGGGCTGCAGCCGGGCTGGACTCACCCGGTGGCTTCGGTGGCAAAATCCTTGTGATAGGACGTGGCTGCCTCCCAAATTAGGCTTCAGTTCAGAAGAGGTAAGATGGCTTATTTCAGCAGTGGGATAATCTTCATATTCTGAATCCAGAAAGTAGAACTCTAAAGGAAATAGCTATTTAATGGGTTAATTAAATCAGTCGTGATGTAGTGGTTTGAGCATTGGACAACAACTCTGGAGATCAGGGTTTGATTCTTGGCTCAGCCCTGGAGGCCCAGTGAGTGATCTTGGGTGAGTCACGCATTTTCAGCCTCCCCCAAATGTATGTTGTACTACTTTTATATCAAACCTAGGCTTCAACTGCACTGCAGAATTAATGCAGTTTGGCATCGCTTTAACTATCATGATTCCATCCTATGGAATCCTGGGATTTATAGTTTGTTGTGGCACCAGAATGCTTTGACAAAGAAGGCTAAAAGCTACAAATCCCAGAATTCCATAGCATTGAGCCATGATATTTAAAGTGATGTCAAACTGCATTATTTCTGCAGTGCAGGTGCAGCCCTAAACTTCTCTTAGCTATTTAGTATGCTCATTCATATCTCAGTATATAAACTTGAACCATCTTTACCTAGGAGTCATATCAACTCATGAGGTGTCCAAAGTATGATAGGCTTAGTTTAGTCTTTTGGGCTTCCAGTAAGAGTTTAAGATTGTTTTGTCAAGACAATTGAAATAATCCCACTATCGTTCTCAAAATGTGTTGTGTCATATTGTAAGATCTTCCTTCCCTCATTTCCCTGATGGATACTGTGTCACTTGCAGAACTTGATATCACCATCACCAAGGGTCTGAAGAACGCCGAGGTGTTTGAGGATGAAGACGTGACCTTTGAGTGCAAAGTCTCCCATGACAATGCAAGGGATGTAGAGTGGAAGCTACAGGATGCCTCTCTCCAGAGCAACGAGATGAATGAGATCTCTGTGGAAAAAGGCAGGATCCACACATTGAGATTAAGAAAGGTCACCCAGCAAGATTCCGGCACCGTCACTTTCCGGGTTGGACCATATACCTCCACAGCACAGCTCAAGGTGAAAGGTAAAGAGAAGCACTACCTTTCACTACCATAATGTCATAACATTACAGAGGGATAAACTAAATTAAAAGTCTAGGGCAGGGGTAGGCAACCTTTCCCCTTTAAGGGCCGAGGGACTTCAGCTCCCAGAATCCCAGAAGCTATTGGCCAACATGGGACTATTGGCCAACATGGCTGAGGCTTCTGGGAGCTGAAGTCCCTCGGCCCTTAAAGGGGAAAGGTTGCCTACCCCTGGTCTAGGGCCCACCCATTCACACTACACAGTTATAGGGATTCCACTTTAACTGTCAAGACTGTATCCAGTGGAATCCTGGGATTTGTAGTTTGGCAAGGCATTTTGTCAATCCCTTGCAGATCTTTTTTTTTTAAAAAATAAATTCATTATATTTTCAGCACCACTTCCTATATTTAAAGAGGAGCTTGTGAACAAAGAATTACAAGAGGACAGCACAGCCATTCTGAAATGTGAGGTTTCCCAGCCCAATGTCTCAGCAACATGGAAGAAGGGTACCCAAGTGATTTCCTCAAGCTCCAAGTATGAGATCAAGCAAGAAGGAACAATCCATACCTTAAAGATTTATAATCTAAAGCCAGAGGACTCTGGCAAATATGTTTGTGATATTGGAAACCAGAAAACCACAGCATCTATATCTGTTGAAGGTAGGGCTTTTATTCAACCAGAAGGTCTCTGTACATGGGCATGATTCTGTAGCTAATTCCCCCCCCCCCCCGTTGTTATATATTCTAAAGAAAAAGGCCTAATTTAATTTTATTTAGCTTTGTTGCTATTTGCCATCAAGTTGATTTTGACTTACAGTAACCCTATGAATGAGAAACTTGGGCACTGGTCATCAATTGCCCTTTTCAGGTCTTGCAAAGTCAGGGCTGAGTCAATCCAACCGTAATGTGGCCTTCCTCTTTTCCTGCTCCCTTTCATTTCACCAAACATTATCATATTTTTCAGTGAGACATGTCATCTCATGATATGTCCAGAAATATGACAGCGTAATCTTTCTGACTATAAACTGTTGGGATATCAGAACCCCTGTGCAGATATGCAGCATGGGTTAGTGGTCTGAGTGCTGGACTAGGGAGATTATCACACGGAGCCTTACCATTGCTAAAATGTGGCTAAATCATCCGAACCCTGTGATGGCATGATCACCAGTCATGCTTGTTTCCAGTGATTAAATCATCATGGAGGCATCCCATTCCTCTCCCATCATCAAAGTGTTTGCATAGCAGCCATTTCTCCAATAACAGAAGTTCCCATTGTTGGGAAAATGGTTGCTGCATGAACACTTTGATGATGGGAGAGGAGCGAAACACCTCCATGATGATTTAATCACGGGAAACAAGTGCGACTGGTGATCACACACTGCGATTTTTGGATGATTTAGCCACATTTTAGAGATGGTAAAACTCCTTAGATTCTCCTTAGAATCCTAGAGAAATGGGTTCAAATCTCTGCTCAACCTGGGAAACCTGTTGGGTGACCATGGGCAAGTCCACTTTCTCAGTTTAAGAGGAGGGCAATGGCAAACGTCTTCTGAATTAATCTTGCCAAGATAACTGTATGATGGCATCAACATAAGTCAATTTGAAGGCACATAACAAGCCTTGGGAGTATATGAATCTATTTAAAAGTTCAATTCCTCTAATATCCTTCCTTGGCCTACTGATTGCTCTCTGGTGTGGCTTTGGAAGGAATAACCATGACATGTAGCTGAAAGACAGAGGCATCCACCACACAAAGCCCTCCCATTCTCTGCTCCCTCTATAAGCTAATTCCAGCTTACACAACTCGAAATGTGTGCTGATGGACATGAAACTTCTGTAGGAAGCCATGCTAGGGTGTCCAGTGGTGTCAAAACTGGTTCACTCCTCACAGTTCAGTAAATCAGTCCTCTGTATTGAACAGTAAAACTTTATTTCAGCAACTGGAGAAGTTAACAGTAAAACTTCGGCATACAGAACTACCATCATCCACAAACAAAGCATAAAATAAGTGATGCCCCCCCCCCCATACTTTTGTGAGCTTTTCCTTGATTTGTTTTCAAATTAAAGCATCACCTATGCCCACCCTTCTGTGTCTGGCCCTCTCGTACACTTTTGCTTTTGTCTATATCTTTCTTTTCTCATGAAACTGGGGAAATCCTCTCCAATACATCTGTGTATTCTTCAGCCAGGCAATGATCTTTCCTTGGAACCAGTAATGACTAATCCACCACTATAATTCCCATCACTCCCAACAAACCCCAACTACCCATGTATACTTTATTAAATGCAAACTCTAATATAACACTTAAAAACATATGAACATTAATAACACTGAAAGCCAGCATGGCATAGTGTCTTGAGTGTTGGATTATGACTCTGGAGACCAGGGTTTGATTCCTGGCTCAGCCATGTATTGACTGACCTTGGCAAGTCACACTCTCTCAACCTCAGAGGATGGCAATGGCAAACCCCTTCTGAAAAAACTTGCCAAGAAAACCCCATGATAGGTTCGCTATAGGGTCACCATAAGTCATAACACTATAACAACCAAATGAATACCACAGCAAAACACATCTCATGGCAGACTCCACCAGATTCTGACAGGAGGGGTCTCTGTCTATCAGTGCCATGTTCCTCCATCATCAGGGCAGCGCTATACAAATAACATTACATGCTATGGCCTTATTGCAGTGGAGCATTTCTTTATTTTGCAGCACCAGTGATGGTGAGCTCCCAAGCTCCAGCACAAAGACTGGTCATATCAGTGCACTGAGAACTTTAATCACATATAGTCATAGTTGCTTCAGTGACACTTCTGTGACCACGAACCATTCAACTATGATGCCCTTACATCTTTTACATTCTGGAATGCCAGGAAAGAGAGGAGGAAAAGGCAGTTGGTGGCCATTGGAAGCTGCGGTGAAGAGGACGGGGAGGACAGGAATGAGGCAGAAGAACAATTTGACCCAAAATTTGTAAAATGAACCAGTAATTCAAGGGAAAGCTTTGTAAAAAAACTTGGTCCATGCCCAAAGTATTTCTTCTAGTATTTCCTTGATACATTGTATGTTTAAGCTGCTTCTGAGTGGACATTCAGAGGATTTGGTCTAATAGTTTTAAGTTGCAGGAGAATAGATTGCTATTGATCATGAGAAGGATATTTTTTATTGATAAGAGCAGTTCAATATTGGGATCTGTTACCTAGGGAAGGTGGTGGGGTCTCTTCCTCTGGAGGTCTTCAGAAAGAGGCTTGACAGCTACCTGCAGGGGATGCTTTAGCTGGAGGTCCTGCACTGAGCAGATGGTTGGACTCAATGGTCTAAGGCAGTGGTTCCCAAACTGTGGTCCTCCAGGTGTTTTGGACTTCAGCTTCCAGGATTCCTAACAATTGGATAAGCTGGCTAGGGCTTCTGGAAGCTGAAGTCCAAAATTACCAGGTTAACCGAAGTTTGGGAACCACTGGTCTAAGGAGTCTCTTCCGACTCTATGATTCTTTGATTTCAAAGTTAGTCCCAGATTCCCCTCTGACCCCATCCCCAAATGATCAACATGGGGACCCTTTTAAAGCTTTTTGACTGCTTTTGAATAAAACTTTGTTGTGCTTTTGTGAGATCCCCCCCCTTTTCATATTTTAGATTAGCAAAGGAAAAGAAATCCAAGTATACAAATATTTTTGTAGTAGTTCAGGTCTGAAAATAGGATTGCTGGGAGCAGCAGATTGCGACTTTAATTTTATCTGAATTTTGCTTTGCTTACTGTTTTATCTTTGGGAAGACTGCACTTCTTGAATCAAATAAAATCCTGGATAAACAAGCCAAAGGCACTCTGGAAGTAACTGGGTTTTCGGGGGGTATATATTGTATTGCCATTCATCCACTATAGCAAAGGTTCTCAATGAGTGGCAAAGAAAGCAAAATTTTAAAATAATAATAGAATTTATTATTGTTGTTGTTGGTATTGGTGGAAGCCATTTTGAAATTTTCACCATTAAAATAAATCTTAAAAGTTATTCAGAATGGGGCTTAAAATGGTGGCCATTGCAATTCCTTTCCTCCTCAAAGACTTTTATACCACCTCCAGCTCCCAAAGCCCAATTTAAACAGTTATGTTTTAGATGAGGGTAATGAATAACTACTTTGTGCAGCCCTAGAAGGACTTAAAAAAGAAGAAACCAAATAAAACATCAGAAATAAGGGATAAAATTGGTACAAAACAATATTACCAATAATAGCTGTTACAGAAATGCTGTTTCAGTCAGTTATCATGTATCAATTGGTGTTTTAGAGCCAGATCATTAGGGAAATAATAGTCATTGTTAATCCGTTGTGTTAATTTGGTGTTTTTTTTAAATATCTGAGATAAGGAATCATTTTCCTATTTGTTGGACTAGGGCTGATGCCACACTGAAGAGTTAATGCAGTTTGACATTGCTTTAATGGTCATGGCCCCATCCTATGGAATGCTAGGATTTGTAGTTTATTGGATGCCAGAGCTCTCTGACAGAGAAGGCTAAATATGTCACAAAACTACAAACTCCAGAATTCTATAGCATGGAACCATGACAGTCAAAGTAGTGTCAAACTGCATTATTTCTGCAGTACAGATGGAGCCTAAGAACCGTTGCCAATTGTTTTCCCTCATCCATAGTTGAGGACTGTAGGATGCATTATAAAAATCTAAATGTAGTTTGTTGCTAGTGTACACTTCTCTCTTATTTTCCTTGTCTGGTCCTCAGCCATGCCAGTCCTTTTTGAAGTTCATCTTGAAAACCAGGAGGTCGAAGAAGGCTCAACCATCACCCTCCTGGGCGAACTCTCGAAACCCGATGTGCCCGTGAAATGGAGCAAAGGATCAGCCAAGCTGCGACCCAGTGCCAAGTATGAGATGAGGCAAAGGGGCTCTACTGTTGAGCTTCTCATTCATGATGCACAGCCTGAGGACTCTGGGGATTATACCTGTGACTCAGGTGACCACCAGACCACAGCATCCGTATTTGTAAAAGGTGAGCAGGAGTATCTTATGCGGTGATGCTAGGACTGGTCATGTAGGCAAAATTGCTATGGGAGAACAGACCATACAGTGATAGGGATCGAGGAGAACTCTGCTGCATTTCCATTTTAAATTAAACCAGACTAATTCTTGTTTCCTGCATGAAGGTGTAAATTGGACCACAATTATGGGGGAATTGCACATAAAATTATATCTGTTAGATAATATTACTTGCAAAAAGGAGTATATTTGGGGAAATATGTAAGCAAAAATGTATATGTAAGGAGAAGTGCACGCACAAAAATTGTATGAAAAGAAATGTATACAAAACTGGAAAGGAATATTCATGTCGCCTTTTCCTCACATACACCCATTCAAAATGCCTCATCCAAAATGCAAGTTAACACATTTTGGAAGCCTTCATCAAACCTTTTAAGTAGGACTTGTTACTGCTATCTTCTTTCTGATGTCTTTCTTCAGTGTTTGGGTGGTTATGACAATTCATCTGACAAATCCTACTTATTAATTGTGTACCTTTCAATAGTGAAATGTGTGCTGTACAAAAACTCTAAACTGTTAACATAAAGACTGTTATAACTTTTCATTTTCCCCCTCCATATGCTTGTCAGAATTTTGAACTTTCTTTTTGCATTCACTGTCCCTTTTGAAAGAGATTCTAAAGGCTCTGCAAAGCTTGAGGCTCTGAAGCATACATAATTCCTCCTTCCTTTTCCATTTCTTCCCTGTTAGCTCTGCCAGTGCTTTTTATTAAGTTTCTTGAGAACCAGGAGGCAGAGGAAGGAGGCACCGTCACACTCAGTTGTGAGATCTCTAAACCAGGTGCAGCTGTGCAATGGAAAAAGGAAGGGTCACTTTTACGGTCCAGTGAAAAATACAAGATGAAGCAAGCAGGTGCCGTAGTTGAGTTGACTATCTGTAAGCTGAATGCTGCTGATGCTGGGGAGTACACTTGCAGCACACAAGACCATAAGACTTCTGCTGCTCTTCTGGTGAAAGGTGAGATTTGGGTTGCCCTCTTTGGCAATGGCATCACTAGGGTTGGCATCATCCAGTGTGATAACTCATGGTGTCACCCCACTCCCAGCATTAACCTCCTCCCAGACCACACCATACAGAATCCTTAGTAATGTTTTTTGTACTAAGGTTATTTATTAACCATAATTCCCATATATCACTGAATGTAATGACAGTATTTATGACATAAAACAACAAGTAAAATTACAATTCTATCGTTAAATTACAATATCACACACACATGTAAATTCAAAAGTCCACATGTATTTATGTGTACAGCGCACCTGCGTCATACGCGGGCACACCATACGCACCTTTGTGGAAGTCAAGACCCATTTAAAACAATGGCCGTGCATGCCCGCTGTGTATGCACTGCACCACAGGTAGGAGCGCATGCCCGTTGTTTTAAACAGGGCTTGAACATATGTGTTTTTTCCTTTACATGGGTGTGTCTGGAACGGATTCCCCTATGTATAGGAAGGGCCCACTGTACATAGTTTCATGTGGTTAAAGTGAAAATCTGGTAAGGTGTGATGCTTTTTAAGAACATTTCAAAAACATTTTTAGTTCTTTTTAAAAAATTAATAATTTTAAGTTTATTTTTTTTTAAAACTTGGTCTTCCATTATCTCCCCACCTCATGATCCTCTGATCACCTGAGGTTTTTCTAGCCTTTGATGGGAAGGAGCTCAGGATTGTACTTCCACCTAACTGGCCATTTCATTGGGCAATTGCTCTCTTGTCACCTCTTGTCTTCTTACGATGACCCCTAATAAAATGTAACTTAACCTTATCACACCATGAACCCTTTGTTACCTGGGAGGGAAACTATCTTCTCAGCTGTACTGACTCGATAATGGAAATTATACACCAGAATTCTGAACAAATTATACCCCAGAATTCTGAATAACAGAGGAAACAGTTCAAGAGGTAATCATTATTGACAAGATCTAAAAGCTGCTTTCTAGTATCCAGGGGAAAGATTTGGAAAGGAAAGGCTAAGATGAAGTTTTGCTTTTGTGTTTAGAACCACCAGCTACCATTGTGGAGGGACTGAAAAATATCACCTTGTATGAAGATGAAGATGCAGTGTTTCAGTGTAAGATCTCCCAGGAGAAGGCTAAAGATGTAGAGTGGAGTCTAGCAGGAGTGCCTCTCCAGTCCAATGAAATGAATGAGATTGCAGTGCAAGGGAAGGTTCACACACTCGCCCTCCGGAAGGTCACAATTGAAGATTCGGGTGCTGTGACTTTCAGAGTGGGCCAGAATTCTTCAGAGGCTCAGCTGACTGTGCAACGTAAGTGAGCCAAACTTTCAGTAGGGGATTTACTGGTAATTGTTTTGGGCTTCAAACCCAGTTCATCATTTACAAATAAAGCCTGGACAATTGTGCCATGAAAGTAGAATTCAGAGACATAGCTGTGTTAGCTTGGAATGTATGTTACAACATGTTTTGCACAGTTAGTCTCAAAGATGCTACAAAAACCCCAAACAATCTCTGCTCTCAGCCCCCAAACTGCTTCATCTTATCTTCTGTGATTTTGGCTCTCAGGGTTGCAAAGTCCTAATATTCCACACAGGGGAATCCATGCCTATTTGGGATATACTGAAATGGTTAGTCTGACCAATTCACAAGGTTTATTCTGAGAGCAAAATGTGGGATACCTTTTTGAAGAATTCTGCGGTCTATGTATTCCCGTATAGTAGAGTGTTGTACTTGATGCAGGCCCTTCAAACTCTGCAGTTCTAAGGCATGACAATATCTGTTCATATGCGATTCTGCTTTAACACTCACTCTTCCTATTCATATGTCCTATTGTCATATTGAGGAGGGCGCTAGCGTGTTTTCTGCTGCTCCAGAGAATAGGACTCGGAACAATGGATGCAAGCTACAGGAAAAGAGATTCCACCTCAACATTAGGAGGAACTTCTTGACAATGAGAGCTGTTTGACTCCCATGGAGATTTTGGTGGAGTCTCCTTCTTTGGAGGACTCTAAACAGAGGCTGGATGGCCATCTGTAGGGTTTGATTTTGAGTTCCTGCATGGCAGGAAGTTGGACTGGTTGGCCCTTGTGGTCTCTTCCGACTCTATGATTCTATGATTCTGTGATTCCTGGTTAGAAGCAATAAACTAAAGAGATTAGGGTAGGGATGGAAGACTAGGGACTGGCCAGAGAAACACTGTCCATTTCTAAACAGTTGTTGGGGAGAGCTGAATCCTTAAAACATGGAGCAAGTATATACCCCAGAATTCTGAAAAACAGTAGAAATAGTTCAAGAGGAAACCCATTTTCTAAGTGCCAAGTCCTATAAGCAATTCCATGCTCACTTGAATGCAACTCTAGTTATACCAGCCTGACAAAAGTTTCCATATCTTTCTGTACAGCTGCACCAGTAATCTTCATAAAGCAACTGGAGAACAAGCAAGTAGATGAGAATGGCACGGCAATCTTTTGTTGTGACCTCTCCAAGCCCAGTGTACATCTGGAGTGGAAGAAGGACTCAGCCACAATCCAGCCCAGCCAGAAGTTTGAAATCAAGGTAGAAGGAACTAAACACATTTTGATCATTCATAATGTGGTCCCTGAAGATGCAGGAGAGTACAGCTGTAGTACAGCGGACAGGAAGACCTCAGCCGCTCTCAAGGTTAAAGGTGAGAACTTGTCTTGGCAGCAACTGGTGGTCCAGTTTTAATAATAATAATAATACTTTATTTTTATATCCCGCCTTTTGCCGTGGCAATCAAGGTGGCTTACATATAAAATTAAATTTAAATAAAACATGCCCAAAATAAACAATACTAAAGAGAAAAGCACTGCTTAACATGAAGCATTTTGAGCTGACTGTTTAAAAAGAAATTGGATCAGTCCTGCATGAAAAGTTAAGTCCAAGTGCAAGAGGCCAGCCATTCTCTTAATCCAGGACGGAAAGCTACCTCAGATCTGGAAGCTGCCCATGCCCCTCACTAGACCCTAGAAGGCTGCTCCCCATCAGCTGAATTTTATTCCCCCCCTCCTTTAATTCTCCACCTCTGAGAGCATTTTAGGAAACATAGTGAACAATTTTGCCATGGTGTTGTCTTCCATCTCCAGGCTGTTTAAGGACCAACAGAGGCCTTTTTTGAACCAGGAAGTACCTTCTGGTTAGCATCTTGGTTATAAAAATTCTGATCTAAAACAGACTGGCGAAAACAGCAAAATTGCCCTCCCACACCCTGAATGGAAGAAGGCAATATGAGTAAATAAATAAATAAAGCAAGGATGGCCCATTTGGGGGACCTTGGAAATAGCCTTTCAGGACCATATGCAGCCCAAGGACTGCATTTTTCCAGCTCTGCCTTCACCATTCACATTCACGTTCACTTTCATCAGCAGGATGCAGGATTTCTCAGACAACCCAAAATTAGTCAGTATAATTTAGCTCCCAGACAGTAAAGTAAGGAAAAAGGGGAGGCTGACTATGATTGGCACATAAACATGCATCTTTCATGTATGTACACACATGTAGACAGGCAAAGAGGAAGAATGGGATTTAGGTCTTTCTGAAGTTTGGAAAATTAGCCAAATCTGGAGTATAATGATCTTCTGTTGTTGTCTCCCTTGTTGTTGTTGTGCACCTTTAAGTTATTTCTGTCTTATGGCAACCCTAAGGCAACCCTATCATGGTGTTTTCTGGGGTGGAGTTTATTACTTGCCCAAAGTCAACCAGTGGGTTTCCATGGCCAAATGGGCAATTGAACCCTGGTCTGCAAAGCCATAGCCCAATGCTCAAGCCATTATGCCATGCTGGCTTGCTCTTGTTTCCCTACCATACTAATATTACACCAGTAGGAGGCAGAATTATAATTAGACCTGTTGAAGGAAATGGTGTGTGAGATTTCCCTTATTTGTTGGCCTTGTCTTCCAGCTCTCCCTGTGCTTTTCAAACGTAGCCTCCAGAACAAGGAGGTTGAGGCAGGGAACACAGTGTCTTTGTGCTGTGAGCTCTCAAAGGCCATGGCTCCTGTGGTGTGGAAGAAGGGAAATGTGGTCCTTCAGTCCAGTGATAAGTATGAGATCAGGCAAGAAGGGAATTTTGCAGAGCTCCTCATCTATGACTTGGAAGCTCAGGATGAGGGGGATTACACCTGTGATTCACGAGACCAGCAGACAACAGCTAAGGTGAAGGTTAAAGGTAAGGGAAGCATTGGTTTATTTCTTTATTTAATTTATTTCAAGGATTTCTATTCTTGGTTAGTTCCCAGGCCACCTACTCATCTGTCTTTTGGGATTGGGGAACATGCATTTTATTTCGATAACCTCCCGCTCTCATGAAATACCAACTGCTTGTGTGTTATCATCACTGCATTTATCTTATATCGAAAGGCAAGCTGTAGTTAAACTTCACACTCTACTATAATTGGGAAAAATATCCCTTTCGATGAGATTGAAATTTTGGGCAAACACTTTGCTACACCTCAGTTTAAATTTTCGTTTTAGAGAATGTGCTGGAAAGTGCTGAAATCCTTGCATCCACATCTGGAATTAGCAGCTCTATGTCTAATGTGTTCAAAATTTTGGGGGAAATGGCATTCTTGAGAGAATGACTCATCCATCCAGCTTGACCACTGACCCAGTCTTTGACAAACTTGTGAAACAGTAGTCTATCACAGTGGCTGGGACTACATTATGCCCATACCCAATGCCCATGAAATTGTTACGACCCATTGGTACTCCATTTTGTCATGTAATGGCTCTGACATTCTTCCCTCTAGTTCTGCCAGTGCTCTTTACAAAAGAATTGCAGAACGTGGAATCAGAAACAGGGGGAAAGGCTGTCTTGCACTGTGAGATCTCCAAACCTGATGCTCCCATTGAATGGAGAAAAGGAGCCTTAGTTCTCCAGCCCAGTGCCAAGTATGAGATGCAGCACAGAGGCACCACCATTGAGCTGATCATTCATGATTTGGAGCCTGAAGATTGTGGACCCTACACATGCAGCACTGGAGACGAGCTGACCACCTGTTCTGTTTATGTACAAGGTATGTTTGCCATACTTCATTTGGGTGGGTGTTGTAAACCTGGGGCCAAAGGTACACAAAGAGTATGACATTGTGAACCTTATTGCTTCCAAAGAAACACCTGTATCGAAGACCAAGGTCCAATATTTCAGATAATCACTTTGCAACTGTGTTGCTGCACAGTGTTGTTAAAATTTCTAGGGCTTGCTGACACAAGTGCTTCATCTTATTTTCCCTCCTCATTACTTGATTGCTCAGCACAATGGTGACTCTCAATGAATGTATAAACTGGCTTTCTGAGAGGTGTTGTTTTGGAAGCAATATGAGGGGATATGGAGGTACTCTTTGCTGTGCTTGATCCAGGGTAGGTAATTTCTACACATACAGACATTACCATCCCCATCTAGCTCTCACCAAGTTCAAAACAGTTGTATATGAACCAGTAGTTATATAGCCCTGGGTCTAGGAAGGCGGTGTGTTTCCAGCTCTATCAACAGCATTTCAGCTGACGACAGGCCAGATAAAAAGCCTTGTAAATGGAGTTCATATACATTTAGGCATTGTTTTGCAGTCCTGTAAGACAGAGCCATGAGAACAATACTCATGTTATTTCCTAACCACTGGAGATTGTAATGAGGACCAGATAAGTAAGCTATATCATATATATCATAATCCATCCCCTTCTTACCATTTACAAACTAATGATCCATTCCATGCTCCAGTTTCCTGAGTGGAAGAAGGTACAGGGTCCCTGCGGAAAGAAAAGCAACTTGGGAGGACTATTTTATGTTGGTGAATGGTGAAAGGAGAAAGGGTTAAGCAGCCTCCTTTGCAACAGAAAGTCTTCCACAGCTGCTTTTCAGTTGTTCAATTGATCACAGAAGTATTGATTTGGACAGGTTTTCAAGAACCAATCTGATGTATCCTTCTAAATTGTGCCTACCAAATTTTCCCTCCAAGAAGATATGGTTCATTCTCATGTTTGCATGTTAGTGCTCAATATCCACCCCCCTTTGTATTGAAGTAATGAATTGTTTGGTTGTACAAAACCAGAATCATAATTCTGTTTTCGTGCAACTTATTGTTAAATCATAGCCAGCTTAGTTTTGGGATGAAAGGGCCGATGCAGCTTCTCTAAATTTCATACTGAAACCTGGATCAGATTCAGTATGAGCTGTCCCTGGGAGCGCCGGATTGGGGCTGCAGCAACCATATGCCGCAGCCGCTATCCTCCTTTTTGCCGCTCCGAAAAGAGCTGGCGAATGCCGCTCCTTTATGGGTTGGCAAAAAGCCACCATTAAAGCCATTGCAGCAGCTCTTTTCTGCCCCTTTGGTGCAGTCTGTGCTCATGCTGCACCAATGGGGCACCCTGACGTTGCACACCATATGGTTGGGCATGCGGCGTGATGGTGGCATCAGGGTGGAGTTGGGGTGGTCAGTGTGCAGTTGCCCCACCCCAACTCCACCCCCAGGCCAGCCCTTTAAGTCGGTCTGCATTGGCCCTAAATCTTCACATTTAATTCTCAGGAGCATGGATGAAGAAATTTTGCAGATGTTTTCTCACTTGTGTCTCTTCTAGATTCGCACATTTTCTAACTTTTTTTTTTTTTTTTTTGCATTTTGTGACTTTTTGTGAAAATTGTGTTAATTTTTTTTTTTTTTTTTTTTTGCACAAACAAAATGTTGGCAAAAGGTCAAATCTTACAGGGTTTGGCCAGTTCCTCCCCACCCCCTAGTGGGGTGTCTCAATGTTTCAAAGCACCTTTTCTCTTTAAGGATGGGGACATTTCTGGTTATACTTTGCACTGGAAGGGTTTTTTTTGTGTGTGTGTGTAAACTAGCTTCCTGTGGCACACAGTGAGTGCTGTGCAAGCTGCAGACTTAGAAAATTCACTGATCTTACAGTAGTGTGACTCTTCATGAAGGATTTTGGCTGACTGATTCCTGCAATCATGTCGCTGTGACAGTGCCTTTAAATGTAGAATTGGCTTGGAACTGGTCCTAAAAGAATGCAGGGGTTTTACTCACTCTTACTGTGGTGGTTAGTGGCTTCCCTGTCAATGGTGGGAGGAAGGCAGTGAATCTGCTCCAGGTTTCAGTATGAAATTTAGAGAAGCTATCCAAGGTGCCAAAACTATGGGGTGCATCTACACTGTAGAAATAATGCAGTTTGACACCACTTTAGCTGGCATGGCTCCATCCTACAGAATCCTGGTGTTAATAGTTTTGTGAGGCACCAGCACTGTTTGGCAGAGAAGGCTAAAGGCCTAATAAAACTACAGATCCCAGAATTTCATAGGCTGAAACTACAACACTTAAAGTGGTGTCAAACTGCATTATGTCTACAGTGAAGATTCATCCTATGCTGGGGATAGGATGCAGCCTGTTGTACAGAAACGACATGAAGCCAGCTAGTACTGGACTCTTGACAAATTGAATTTTCCTGCAGGTGTGAGCTTATTTTTTTTAAAAAAATGTTAATGCTAAATGTTAAAAATGTTAAAGTGCAATGACCAAATTGCATTGTGTGATATCTCGGCTCAGCCAAGCTTGCAAAGAGCTTTTAGTCTGCTATAAATTTCAGTCATCACAGATGATCCACAAAGACTCTTGTACAATACAAACATTGCCAGTGTACAAAGGGATCTAGTAGTACCTTTGAGACTAACTAAGGGCCTCTGTAGACTGGCCCAAATGGCCAGCCTGGAGATAGAGTTGGGGTGAGGCAGCCACACGCCGACTGCCCCAACCCTATGCCAATGTTGTCCTGACACCACGCACCATCACGCATGGAGTGCCCTCTTGGCACAGGATGCCCTCTTGGCACAGCGTTCTGACACGCTGGGTCGAAAAGGGCGAGGAAGAGCTGTGTGCTGGCTCTTAGGGCAGCCTTTTGCCATCCCTAAAAGGAGTGGCATTTTGCTGCTCTTTCAGGGCAGCAAAAGGGAAGATCAGGGCCACGGCATCGGGTTGCCGTGGCCCTGATCTGCTGCTTCTCAGGGCGGCCCAGAGCCGCCTGTCTGCAGAGGCCCTAAGTGAAAGATGTTGTAGCACAAGCTTTCAGAGACTTGGGGGGGATGCAGACGGACGGCCCTAGGCCACCCCAGGAAATGGAGGATCGGGGCTGAGGCTGCCGGACATGTCAGCTCCAATCCTCCTTTTTGCTGGCCCAGAAAAGAGCAGCGAAATGCCGCTCCTTTCAGAGCCAGCAAAAGAGCTCTGATGCCATGTGCTGTACGTAACGGTGCGTGGGATGAGGACATCTTTGGTGAGGGGTTGAGGCAGCAAATGTGCAGCTGTCTCTCCCCATCCATGCCTCCAGGATGGCCCAAAGGGCCCCTCTGTAGAGGCTCATAGGGGGGATGCAGATGGGCGGCCATGGGCTGCCCCATGCCTCGGCCCCAATTCTCCCTTCTGCTGGCCCTGAAAGGAGCACTAAAATGCCAGTCCTTTTGGAGCCAGAAGAAGGGACGCATCAAGCGCTGCTGCACGGCTCTTTTGTGCCTCTTCTGGTGCAGCATGTTAACATGCTGCGCCATGATGGTGTCCTGACGGCGTGCGCCATGTGTAGTGATGCGCACCATGATGATGTATTCGGCGTGGGGTTGGGGCACCCGGCGTGTGGCTGCCCCTCCCCTTCCTTGCCTCCAAGACAGCACAAAGCGCCATCTGTAGAGGCCCTTGGTCTGCTTCCTCAAATGCATGGAGTGACTGGGCGCTTAGGAAGGACCTTTATAATTAGACTGTATGAATAGATATAGAAATGCAAAACTTGTGGGTCTGGTGATGAGGTGAACAAGTTCAGATTTAACTATAGTCATTGAGAGATAAAGCCAGGAAGAAAGATGTTGCCTAAGGGCAGGGTGGGTGATGCTCATATGAATTTTGGAATGTGTGTGAAGCCTGGGAACCAGAAACTCCCTCCACCATTCATATGGTCATCCACCAAGACTACAAAGGCTTATGCTACAATGTCTTTCACTAAGTCTCAAGGGTGCTACAAGATCCCTTTGCATAGTAATATTGCAGACTAATACAGCCATATCTCTGAATTCTACCAACACTGCCAGTAGACTTTGAAGAAGGCAGGTGTCAAACTATAATCATTTCATCATGGGGGGAAAAATCTGAATAATCAGCATCTCTTGTTTTTCTATGCGAGTGTGAAATATACTTCTGTATAAGCTTGGTTGTCAGTTTTGTAAACTCCCAAGGAGAGTTGGTTGTTCAAGTGAGCGATGTTGTCAGTTCTGTTGAAGGATGTGTCAGTGCATGTTTACACCTTTGTTCTCCCTTGGCATGCGTTCTCTTGCTCTGTTACGCAGAAGAAGAATTGCAGATAGTTTCTGGTTTAAAGAACACAGATGTCTTTGCGGGCGAAACAGCCACTTTTACCTGCGAGCTCTCACGCTCCAGCATGCAAAATGTACAGTGGTGGCTGGACGGCTCTCCCCTCCAGAACAGTTCTGTGAATGAAATCTCTGTGCAAGATGGAAAATTTCATACGTTGACACTAAAGGACCTGGGGCCTAATGATTCAGGAACAGTGACCTTCCGTGCAGGCCCCCTCAAATCCTCCGCTAAATTATTAATCAAAGGTATTTTGGATTTGAATGCAACACCAACTTTCTATCTACAAACCACACTGCTGCATATGCTTCTGGCTTTGGTTGGCCTCTAACAAAATTCTGCACAATGGCAACTAGAAGGCATGCATTAACAAGCACAATCCTGTATCCTATCAGTTATTCCCCTGAAGAAAAAAGAGAGGTTTAGTAGTGTCCTACCCCTGCTAGTACTTGGAGAAGTTGATGGCCAATAAATAATCACAGTGGAAGAAGCATTTTGCATAGCCATTCATGGGAACAGAGGAAAATGCAGCAGAAACATCTGTCTAAATGTAATACATTGAAACTCCAAGGCCTCAGTCCAGTCACTGGTCCCAGCTAGAGCAGATCAACTGAATCAATGGAACTAATTTAAGGGTTGAGTTACTGTATTCCCATTTGTTCACTGAGCCTACTTGGTTTGGCCCTACTAACTGGATTTAGGTCCAGGTTGCTTGTTGACTCTCATGAGAAAGCCAGCCAAAGAGCTGCTGCTAGATTTGTAGAAGTGACTGAAAACCAGCAGCTTAAATATGAAATTAGAGATGTTCCTGCAATAGATACATTTAGGGCTTGTCTTCACTGGACAGAATACTTCGAGCTGACCCCGGAGTATTCTGGCCCCAATTACCCTGTTACCTGTGCTCTCTTTACAGTGACCATGGGCAGCTGCCTTCCGACATGATCCCCGTTTGTTGCCGGGGTTAGGATTTGTTGCTTGGCATTGCTGCTGAGGTCACAACAAGGGACCCAGCCATGTTATTGGTGGTAGGTGCCTTGTTCTGACCTCAGAGTGACTTGTGCTTATGGTGTTGGTGTCGGGCATCTCACAGGGCCTGTGTGGAAAGCCGCTCACGATCTCTGCAGAGAGAGCCAAAACCCAGAGCAAAACATAAGATCTTGAAATTTGGGTTAAGGAGAGGAAAGGCTGAATCAGGTACGGATGTCTTAAAGACAGTCCACACCTGATTCAGTGTTTTGGGCCTGAGTCATGTAAGCAGGAAGCAGTCAGTGTGGGGGAATTTGGAGTAAATATCCCATGTTGACAAGCCCTCAAATAACTAAGGGGCTACGCAGATGGGCGGCTCTGGGCTGCCCCTGCTAGTCACGGATCGAGGCTGTGGCAACTGCACGCCATGGTCCCGATCCTCCCTTTTGCAGCCCCTGAAAGGAGTGCCAAAATGCCACTCCTTTCAGGGGCAGCAAAAGGGCGCTCTAAGAGCTGGCACGTGGCTCTTTAGTGCCCCTTCCAGCGCAGCACGTAAAAACTCTGCACCAGGAGGACGTCCTGATGCCACACAGCGTGTGTAATGGTGCATGGTGTCAGGACATCATTGGGCTAAGGTTGGGGCGGCCAGCATACGGCTGCCCCTCCCCATCTCTGCCTCCAGGCCAGCCCTTTGTGCTGGTCTGCAGGGGTCCTAAGACAGTATTGTATGAAGAGATAGAGAATCCTAACTTTGTTATTGTTGTTGTTATCCATCTTCGAGTTGATCCCAATTCATGGTGACCCTGTGATTGAGACATCTCCAAGACTCCCTATCCTTCACTGCTCTGCTTAGTTCCTGTAAATTCATACCCATGACCTCCTTAATAGAGTCCATCCATGTGGCATGCAGCCTCTTCTCTCTTTCTGCACTCCTCCACCTTTCCTAGCATTATTACCTTTTCCAATGAATTATGCCTTCTCATGATGTGGCCAAAGTATGACAGCCTCAATGATATCATCTTGACTTCCAGGGAATTTCAGACTTGATCTGCTCTAGGACCCATTTGTTTGTCATTTTGGCTATCCATGGGATCCTCAACACTCTTCTCCAGCATCAAGTTTCAAATGAATTGATTTTCTTGCTATCTGCTATCCTCACTGTCCAGCTCTCACATCCATCCATGGTACTAGGGAATACAATGGCTTGTATGATTCTAACTTTTGTGCTCAGTTGTATATCTTTACTGTTTAGGATCTTTTCTAGTTCTTTCATAGCTGCCCTCCCTATTCCCAGTTTTGCCCATCCCTGATTTCAGAAAAAAACACACCAGTCTTTCAAGCAAATGGATAGAAAGGGTTCTTTGACCTCTGAGAACCCAATATATAAAGAACCTAAAGTAAGTCACTATGCTTCATTCACATGGATAGCAAGATTCTGTCACAGTTCTAACCATGCTTATATTGATGTCTTTAACACACTCATTTTAATGCAACCGGATTAGAGCTGTGTTGTTTGCCTCTACCATTTAAATCTATTTAAATTTCTGACAAGACCATCATTTTCTCAGCGATGACCAAGAACCTCTTTCCTTCTCGTTGGCTGTCTCCCAGCATTAGCCAGACTTATAAGGGGATAGATGATGTCCTAGCTCATGTTTTCTGGTACACTGAGCCTTCCTTAAAAATTGTGGCATCGCCATCCTTTTAGTTTTGTGGCTTAATGTATGAAATGAAAAAATAGGTTTCCTGGTAACAGTCCAAATTCCACAGCTTTTCTGATCTGGCTCTTGGTTAGTATATGGATAAGTAACTAGATTTGCAGCTATGAGAGGTTTCCCGCTGCTTCTGCAGTTTGCAGCATCTCCACTGTGCTCTGAGGATGCCTGGCTATTTTTCAGTTGTCTCACATGATTTTCCAGATGTTCCAGTCTTTCCCTGATCTGGATCATGAGCTCCCCCCCCCCCCCCCCCAGTTTTAGCTAAATTTGAGCTCTCTGTAACATTGCAAAAGCAGTAACAAAATATGATTTCCCCTTCTGTCCCCAGCCTTCAAAAATTTGAACGTTGGAACTGTTTCTCATGCTGGACAACCTTGTTGCATTACTCCTTCTCCCACCTTATTCCCAACCCTAATCTTCTGTACACACCATGTGCTTGGAGATAAGTCATGGTGTGGTGAAGATTTGCCAGTCACATGTGTACTGAATGTTGATCCACGCACCCTCTGGGTTTGCACCAACACATCAGTGACATAAGAAACAGGATCTGCCTTAATGCCTAACCTCTCTGCTTCTATAAGACTCACTGCTGACACGACCGAACATTATTCATTCAGCCAGCTAAATAATGCTTCTGATCAGCTTTCATGCACCTCACTCACACTTGCAGGCTCTGTACTTGAAAAGTGGCCATACACTTTCCCCAAAGGCTGCACTAATACCTGTCCCTCCTGGCGTGTTGGTTGACAGATCCAACCATTGAGGTGGTCAGTCCCATGCAAGACATCACAGTTGATGAGGCCGGCACAGCTGAATTCGTTTGCCAATACTCCAGGCCTGTGCAGGCCAAGTGGATGAGGAATGACCAGGAGGTTCATGCCGATGGCCAACGGATTGTAATTGAGCAGGACTGGAATGTGGCCAAGCTTAAAATCAAGTCAGCTCTTCCGGGAGATACAGGCATCTATTCTTGTGAAGCTGGAGGCACGAAAGTGGTGGCCATGCTTGAAGTTCAAGGTGAGATCTTCCATGGTGGAAAGAAGACTCTCATATGAATAAAGGGAGCTACTGATCCGGGCCAGCAAATCAGTTCTTTGTCTATGCCCTGCAGCTGTTTCCCCTCTATGCCATTTGGAGTTAGTCTTAAGGAGCTGTCAACTGTTCCAGATCATATAGAGAGCGTGGGGCAAAGGGAATACTGCTCTTTTTTTTTAAAAAAAATAATTAATTTGGCCTCTGGGAACATAAGTCTAAAATTCTCCTTCAGCTCTTATTTGTTGCAGAGAAGTCATGAAGAAGGTCTTTCTGATCCTTTTGAGATGATACCCCAGGTTCAATCCTAGCTAAATTCTCCAAACATGTTCTGTTTGGTTTTGCAAAGTTTCCATCCTTTCTTGGCTGCCTACCAATGGGCGATGCAATATACTGCTGTAATGTCTTTCCTCAGAATGTCAGCTGAGAGCTAAATCTCTCATCTCAGCCATGAGCTCTAGAAGGAGACTTTGGACAAGGCTGTCTGAGATTCAACCTTCCTGTCTGTGATATGAAAACAGTAGGGCTGGCCTACCTTACAGGGCTGTTGTAAGGATCAATGAGATAATGTATTCAAAGCATTTGAAATGCCCAAAAGTACTTTATAAATGCCAAATATTACTTTTAATGTGCTATCCTGCCATTACTTAGAGCTAAATCTTGTTAAATTGTTCTTTAGTATATTATTATTCTGACTGGTTCTTAGTTGCCCGCTATGATTTTCTATTATTATGTGATTGTTGTTTCGGCTTATATTGTTTTTATAGTTATTTAACTATAAGATTTTAAAAGCTGGCTGTTCATTGCTGTGGAAAGATCATCATTATTGTAAATCAGATAAGCAAACTTTCAAATAAAATTAATGAAAATTAAGTATCCTTGATGATAAAGGAATGCCAAAAGAATGCTATTATGTGCATTAATGTGCTTGAAATCTCATATAGCATCTATGATGACCCAGTTTTCATTCCCTGTGTTAGTTGCTTATACACACAATAGGATTATCATGGGAAGTCTGCATACTGGGACTGGGACTTTTTGGAGCCATTACCACATTTTCTTTCAGCAATTCAAGGGAAGGTTTAAGCTTCTTCAAAACATTTCATATTGAAGAACAATAAAATGCATTCACATTCATTTTGGCACTGAAATTCTTTCCCTTGCTTTAGGGGGATCTATACAACATTCAGGTTATTTGTCAACTCTTGGAGGCTTTGTACTGTCAGCAGGGCATCTGAAGCTGTAGCAATGTGCAAATCTAGCAGCTTGTAGTCATCTCAAAAATCTGTAGTCGGAAATAAAGAAGAGTCTGGCAGTGGAGATTATCGCACTGCTAATAAAACCAGCTTGTCTGAGCCGACTTAAAATTTAAAATGGGTGGCACCCTGATGTTATCAGAAGGATTTAGCTGCCGAAATCGCTATCCGGATCCATCCCGGGTCCATCCCCGCTCGCAGGGGCACTCAACATGCCTCTTTTCAAAGCTGGGAGTTTTCCAGCTTAAGGAAATAGCCACCGGAGCAGCCCTGGGAGCGACGATGGACCCGAGTGGCAATTTTGGTGGCTAAATCCTTCTGATATCATCAGGGTGCCACCTGTTTTAAATTTTAAGCTGCCTCAGGTAAGCCAGTTTTATTAGTGGTGCAATAATCTCCAGTAGTTTGTTCTTGACACCAACCCCCTTTAAGTGAATATTACATTGGTATTCAACATGGAGTAGGCAATCCTTTTCCAGGTGATAATCAGATGAAACACTACATCATTTTAGAGCCTTTTGTCATTATTGAGTCATGCCGAAATGACGTTTGAGTTTTAAATAAAAGGAAAAATCTCCTATGAAGAATCGTGTTCAACTGACATTTGCGGTCAATGTAAGTTCTTTTATTTCCAGACTAACGTTTTATTTATTTATTTTTAAACAGCCAAGAACACGATCATCCAGGGCTTAGAGAATGTCGATGCCATGGAAGGTGGCGAAGCTCTGTTTGAATGCTACCTTTCCAAACCAGAGTGCTACAACTACAATTGGCTGATTGATGACGAACCAGTCAAAACCTCTGAAAAGATCGAGATGGTTTATTTTGAAAATGGCCTTCGGCATCTCCTTCTCTTGAAGAACCTCACTTTGCAAGACAGCTGCAGAGTGACCTTCCAGGCTAGTGATGTGGTGACATCTGCATTCCTGACTGTGAAAGGTAATGACAAAATGTACAGCACCATAACAGAAATTGCTGGTCCCAATAGGGGATTATTGGTTTATCTGATCCTTTGTCCTTTATCCCCTGAAAGATACCAGAACCATATCCTTCATAAGGGACTAATGTAATGTGTGAAACAAGATTCCTTCTAATGATACCTTTGCAGTATGGGAGTTGCTCCATCACATGCCCTAAAAGTAATGGCTTTGAATCATATAGGCTCTGATGCCACAACAGACTCTCATTCCAAGGATTCCATGAGATGCAGCCATGGCAGTTAAAATGGCATCAAGCTGCATTAATTTTGCAGTGTGGCAGAAGCCTAGATTTCATCATTATGTATTACTGTTTTTTTTAGATATTTTGGTCTTTTTTTTATTTGATCATTTTATCTTTGTCCTTGTATTTGGAAGATTCAATATGTTTAAATTAAAAACAACAACAATAAAATGTCATAATGGTCTCTTCCCATGTGACTGAGAAAGAAATGGGCTGCTAGAATTGCTTACACCCTTTGGAGACTTCCAGAAAGTACTTTCTTGAGTAGGCTTTTCTGTTATGTTATTGATGCCTAGACAAATGTGAATAGTGTCTAGCTCTTGACAGATGTTTCACATGCTACCAAGCCCTCCATATTGGGATAGAACAGAAAAAGGATAGACTTAAGTACCCACTGCCCATTTTCCTTCTTTCACGTAATATATTATGAGGGCAAAGATTAACTTTTCCAGACACACACTTTCAGAATTCATTCTGTGTCATTCCAGACCTTTCCGACGTAATTGTGGGATCCTTGGAGATTTGCTGATAGCTAGTTTGACACCTTTTGGTATCTTCACAGGCTTTCAAGTCTCCTGTCAACTTCCAATTCATTCCAAGGAATCACTGCAGTGCTAGACTTAACCTTTTCTTCTTTGCTTCCTTGTCTTAATTTCAGGATGGCGCCTAGAATTCTTGCAGCCATTAACTGACACCACAGTTACTGCTGGGGACCAAGCTGTCTTCACCTGTGTTTTAAGTGAAGCAGTGCCAGTCCACGAGGTTGCTTGGTACATTAATGACATGGATATCCAACCAGATGAAACTTGGGGGATCCAAGCAGAAGGGAATAGCTATACGCTCATACTCAAGAAAGCACAACCGTTTCATTCTGGAGAGGTGACATTTGCTGCAAGGGATGCCATTGTATCTTGCAAGTTATCTGTCATAGGTAGGTGGGAACCAAGCAAGCTCTTGATGACTGTAGCTCTGTCATAGCATTCTTCTGCTGCATTAGTGGTTCATGATATAGCTGTTTCTGTATCATGCCATTATTTCGTTGCTTGATAAATTCTGTGAATTTTAGATCAAAGAGATTTTTGTTGTTGTTGTTGTTGTTATCCCAAGTGAAACTTGCATGATATACAGGACTGTTGTATATTCCAACTTTAATGCTTGGAGTCCAGGTGATCTGCCTCAACAGCATGTTGCAGATATCGCAGATGACCCAAGCACTACCTACATTTTCAAAGATTTGTTCCAGTTCCAGCAAATCAATTTGAAAATTAGACTCTGTTTTGGTTTAACATCCTAACAAAGCCAGAATTATACTCAGTAGGGGTGAAGTAGATGGTTTTAAATCATGCATCATGACTTTGTGCGATGGTGTTAGTTTTGAAAGGCACTCAAGCAAGGAATGTCAAGGGCTTGTTTTGCTGCCCCGTGTTATGCGGTAAAATGCTAGGCATTTGTGAGTTTCATTGATGCGCTGCCAGTGGGCTCTTTTTATCTAAGCCAGACCGCACATTGTGGTGTTGAAATTGATCAAACTCACCCTTGAATGATCAAGGTCCTCCTCAGAGTTGATCAAACTCATCTTTGAATGATCTATCAGAAATTATTCTCAACAACAGGCACGGTCAAGGCTGGATATTATCAGTTGAATAATTGGAGCATTACCTGTTTGGGTTACAACTCACAGAATCCTCCAGCCACTCTAGCTTCTGTGAGCTCTAGCCCAAAGAAGTAAGACTTCCACATTCTGAGCATGAAACATGTTGAAACTCAATTTCTAAAGGAATCCAGTATCCCTAAGTCCTTGTTACATCTATCTAGTCCATTTTGCTAGTCTTCATTTTCAAAGATGTGCAGCAAGGTTTTGGTTTTTAGGCATTAGAGATCACAGCAAAATCATAGAAAATATTTTGTGGTGTCGCTGTGGTCCTATCTATTTATTTGTGCTAGGATTTGAGATGTTCATATAGTGGGGTAAAATGGTGGTTAGTGGACACCAGGGCTCTCTTATTCATGTAAGGGCCACCCACTTCACATGATTGTCTGTGTTTGGATGGCAAGAATATGGGGCTAAGCAGACGGTGCAAAGCGCTGTCTTCAGAGCAAGGAAGGGGAGGGGCAGCCACATGCTGGGCTCCCCAACCCCTTCCCGAAAACGTCCTCGGAGCAGCCGGCCCTCTGCACGGCCAGCGCTCTGAGGATGCCTTCCCTCTGCAACGTCCGCACACACTGCAGCAGAAGAGTCGCCAAAGGTGCACCGGCAGCCTTTTGCGGCGCACCTTCGGAGATTTGTGGAAGGAGCGCTATTTTAGCGCTCCTTCCTGGGGTGGCGAAGCTGCGCCACGGGGCTGAGGAATGGGGATGCCTTGGCCCTGATCCGCAGCTTCCTGGGGCGGCCCCGTGCCACCTGTCTGCTTAGCCCCAATGTCTCTAAGCCTGCGTCCCTAGCACTAGGGCAGGGGTAGGCAACCTTTCCCCTTTAAGGGCCAAGGGACTTCAGCTCCCAGAATCCCAGGAGCTATTGGCCAACATGGGACTATTGGCCAACATGGCTGAGGCTTCTGGGAGCTGAAGTCCCTTGGCCCTTAAAGGGGAAAGGTTGCCTACCCCTGCACTAGAGCAACAGACAGCTAAATTTACCACCAATGCCATGCGCACCATGTATTGGCTGGATGCAAGGATCCAGAAGGGTTGTCTGGTACACACAGCAGGGAATACGTCTGATACACTGTTGAAGACTGAACCTACTCTAATTTCCAGATTTTGAGATCAAAATGGTGAAACAGAAATAGTCTGTCTTAGACAGGGGTAGGCAACCTTTCCCCTTTAAGGGCCGAGGGACTTCATCTCCCAGAAGCCTCAGCCATGTTGGCAAATAGTCCCATGTTGGCCAATAGCTCCTGGGATTCTGGGAGCTGAAGTCCCTCGGCCCTTAAAGTGGAAAGGTTGCCTACCCCTGGTCTTAGAGTTTGGCAGCTGGCAGCACAGTGGATAGAGATCCTATGAGAGGGGATTCTAGGTCCAGCATGGGACCATTACTGCCAAAGAAATGGCACTTAATATGAACACACTATTTGCCTTCCTAAAGGCTGCTTTCTGCCAATGCTGTAAGGGATGAATCCACATGTACAATTAGAGTAGTTTGGTTCTACTTTAACTGTCATGTTGCATCCAACAAGAAACTGGGATTTGTAGTTTGATGAGAGGTACAGTACTTAGCATTTCATGTGAGAGAAATCTACGCTACTCCTTGAACTGCAGCACTAGAACTCCCTGGATCAGAAAATTCTTCCAGGAAGCTATATTTCCCACAATTCTGTAAGCTGAAAGCATGACAGTTAAAGTGGAATAAAAATGCTGTGAATGTGTTGTATGGATACACCCAAGGATGACCCTTGAAACTACATCTAAGGGCGGGTCTACAATGGCCAGAATACTCCAGGCTACTCCCAGAGTATTCTGGCCCCAGAACTGCCCTGAATCTCCCCCTGCCATTATATCCACATTCCATTTGACACCAGACAATTGTCTACACACATGTCCCCTGTGTCACCCAATGCCACCTGCGCTGGCATGAGTTGCTCCCTCTGAGTTGAAAACAAAGTGCCCAGCACTGATCACATGGTTGGGCACCTTGTTGTAATCTCAGAGAGAATGACTTGCACCAATGGCAATGGCACCAAGTGGCACAGTGGGATGCATGTGTAAAGGCCCACCTGGCATTGCTCTGGAGTGCTCTGGATTTTCCTGGAAAATCCAAAGAAAAAGGTAAGTCGTTTTAATGCAGGTTAAGGAAGGGATGGCCCAGATTTGATGTGGAACTGGCCTCACACTCTGAAGACAGTCCACAGTCAAATCAGGGCTTTGGCTCTGTTTCATGAGAATAGATCGCAGTGATGGTGGGGGAAAACCATTTCATTTGCCCCATGTAGACATGCCCATGGCTTTTCTTCACTTTGTGATAGTCTTCAATGTGCTACCTGATTCATGACCCGTTCCGCTTACCTTGTACATCCCTGGAACTATGTTGTGCCTTCAGCCCTCCCCGACCCTCCCGAAGAGCCGGAGGTCTTAAGTAAGACCAGCCATTCAGTCACCTTGTCCTGGTTCAAGCCACTCAACAATGGGGGCAGCGACATCATAGGCTACAATGTTGAAATGAAAAGCCCAGGCAGTGACTGGCAGCCATGCAACACCGAAGTTATCCCAAGCACAGAGTTTGTGGCGGACAATCTCACAGCAGGCAAGCCGTACCGATTCCGCATTTCAGCCATAAGCAAAGTGGGTGCTGGCAAACCAGTGCACTTGCCTCAAAGTGTGCAACTAGGTGAGAATGAGAGGCATCCTGTCCTGTCCTTAGACTTACTCAATAGTCTGGTATCTTGCATGACATGTGTGCTTTCCTCCTATAGAAAGACCTGCTTTGTTCTAAGCAATTTCTAGCCACACACTGAGCTTAGCAACTGTATTCAAAATTTTGTGGAGGAGCAAAGCCACAATTTGATTTGGACTTGCAGGGTGCTGAGTGTCTGATACCAGTAGCTTTTCCAAGAAAAATTATGGCAGAGAAAAATACATGAAAAAAAGTATGTCAGAGAAAAATGTTTCTCGTACACAGTTTCTAGCGCCCTGTTGTTCACATTAGGTTGTGTTTCTTGTTTTCTAACAAAAGCTGTGTGCATCAACTTGGTATGGTTTGCTGAAATACTAACATGCTCTTGTGAGGTCTGATTCTTCACCAATGAGAAAGGCAGGTTGTGATGACTTCTTCATACAATCTCTTTCTGTAATATCTATTTTCTCTCTTACAATTGAGATTTCAGAGATAAGACTGGCACTTTTCATGGCTACCTCTGAAAATTTGTTAGCCCATGACATCTGCTATTTCTCTGGTGTTTACATTTTATTCTTGTAAAATCTCCATTCACCACCACGGTTCCAGTATTGTGTTCTGCAAAGCATTCATTTGTAATGCAGCTCCATTTTAGTGCCATACATTATTTGAAAAAAATATGGCTGGTATAAATTTCCACAGGGTTGGAATGAATCATGCAGGGATGACAGATAATTATTTATTATTTCTTTATATTTCTATTTTGTTTGATTTTTTTCTCACTTATATAACAAGAGTTAAAATGGAAATATATAAACCATTCAACCAGACAGGGCTATAGCAGCACAGAGTAATCAATCATACGAAATCGACACATTTATTAATTCAGTCAGCCTTTACATAGATCAGCATGGGCTGTATGTAGGTGGGAAAGAGAGAGAATTATGTATTCAGCCTATTTTCTTCAATCAGTTGAAGATTTTTTTAAAAGAAGAAATGATAAATATATTAAAAATCTTAAACCTTTCATTTCCAAGCAGGAATTTTCAAATTGTTTATAAAACATTTAACCTTGATTTTGGATTTTGATAAGAACTCAAATTCAACACCCAATCTTATATGCTATACAAGGGAATACTCAGATCTCAGTGACATTGCATCGGAATTAGTTTCTCAAATGTAAATTTTAATTCAGTTTATTAAAACTTAGATCTAAGAATTTCTGTATTCAGAATTCTGGTTTTTAAATTTGGCAATTTAAAATTTAAAATGACCATAATGTTTTGTTGTACATAGACATTGCATTTTGCATGTAGAAAGCAAGAGCAGTGCAACAACTGATAATTTATCATGTTTATCATGAAGTCATGTTACTTGAGTTGCTTTCCCAATTCTGTTTTTAAGGAGACATTTTTAGACCTTGGCCTAGCCAGAAAGAGAGCCGGCATGGTATAGTGCAGGGGTAGGCAACCTTTCTCCTTTAAGGGCCGAGGGACTTCAGCTCCCAGAAGCCTCAGCCATGTTGGCCAATAGTCCTATGTTGGCCAATAGCTCCTGGGATTCTGGGAGCTGAAGTCCCTCGGCCCTTAAAGGGGAAAGGTTGCCTACCCCTGGTATAGTGGTTTGAGTGTTCGACTATGACCCTGGAGACCAGCTATGGAAACCCATTAGATGACCTTGGATGAGTTGCATACTTTCAGCCCCAGAAAACCCCATAATATGGTCATCTTGTTGTTATTGTTGTTAACTGCCTTCAAGTAGTTCCCAACCCGTGGTAACCCTGTGGATGAGACATCTTCAAGACCCCCTGTCCTCTCAGAAATGACCTAATTCTGAAACCATGCTGTTAGGTTTTTATTGGCTGGCCTGCTTCTCTGTCACTTTGGTTGCTGAAGTAAAAAACCAGAATTATGTGGAGTAAATGCATTGTTCTTGATGCTTCCAGTTTCAGAGGTAATTTCAGTCACTCGCCCATTGTTTGACAAGTCTGCGGTGGAAGGGGAGAAGACTCTTTTACAGTGCGAATTATCCAGTGAAGCTCAAGATGTGGTTTGGTTCAAAGGAAAAGAACCAGTCCAGCCTGGTGGGAGATATGAAATCATCTCAGAGGGCAAGAAACAGACACTCATCATTCATGATTTTAAACCTGAAGATCAAGGGTCCTATACTTGCATGGCATCTCCTAATGCCAAAACATCTGCCAATCTTTCTGTAGAAGGTACATTAGCATTTCGTTGTCATTGTTCTCACTGTGTTGGTAGTCTCCCCATGTCTAAAAATGAAGTTAGAAATTTGTCTTGGAATTTGTTTTTGCAAATATTGCGGGGGGGGGGGGGAGGAGGAGGAGGATTGTACTATTTAATGCCTCCACCTCAAACAGTCACATGTGAGATCCACTCATTTATTTGTTTACTGGATTTATATCCTGCCTTTCTCCAAAAATGAGTTTTAAACTGGCATTAAAAGTCACAAGATGACTGAAGTGACATCAGAATGCTGTGGAAACTTAGCAGTTTTGGTTATGTGATTATAGGGGGAAGCAGACGAGAGCTTCCAGGACGCTGTGGGATGGTGCGCCGTGAGAGCGACGCATCCGCACCGCGACGCACCGTCAGTGCCCCTGAAAGGAGTGCTAAATCAGCGCTCCTTTCAGAAGTCAGTGAAAGTGTGCCCCAAAAGCGTAGGGCACACTTTCACTGACTTTTCCGCCGCAGCGTGTCTGGACGCTGCGGCGGGAGGTTGCCCTGGGAGCGCCGGCCATGCAGAGGGCCGGCAGCTCCGAGGGCAACCTCGGGAGGAGGAAGGGGCGCCGAGCGTGCAGCTGCCCCTCCTCTTCCCTGCCTCGGAGACGGCTCTATTAGCCGTCTGCCGAGGCCCTATGTCACCAGAGAAGGGTCAGTGAAAGCAAACAGAACATTGTTAGATTAAGTGAACACTTAATTGAGAAGAAAAATACTTAGAGGAGAAACATGTGAATATTTAGGGAGATTTAAAACAACCCAGATGGCACTATTCTGGATTAAAGCCAGAGGGAAAGAGAACAGGAAGGCAAACTTGCCAGTAGGCTATTACAATAATCCAGGCATGACATAACCAAAGCCAGATGGGCAGTCTCAATGGTCAAGAACCTACAGATCCTACGAATGTTCAAGAGAGGTAAATTACATGCCTTTTCTGTTGCCCTGCTAAAGGAGCACAGGGACAGTCATCCAATGGGACACCAAGGTTCTTGGCAACCAGCACAGGAACCACTGTACAACAACTGTAAACACAGTGGAAGGCATGAAAGAGGAGCCATTGGACGGTTAAGCTGAAATACCAAGATCTCAGTTTTTTCCACACTCAGCTTAAGATGGTGGGTGGTCACCAGTGGGTAGTAAAGTATTCTTGTAAGACGGGCATGAGGAAAATCCTTTTGTATGTGTGTGGCTGTGCAGATGAAAAGTGTTTTAATATATGCAGAGTGCCAAGAAACCATGGTAGCTGTTCAAACCACTGCCAATAGGTTGGAATTTGTGGATATATCCTAATTCAGGTGTTTCTTAGCTTCCTTTAGCTTTAGTTTTGTTTTTGTGGTGGGGGTTGTTTAAGAATTTGTACTTGGAGGTCTGAGATAAAATGTCCAAGAAGGTTGAATTGCACTGCAAACGGTTTTGAGAATTCCCAAATGAGAACAACCACTCTGAAAGGGAAGCATTTTGACACTGTAGATCAGGGGTAGGCAACCTTTCCCCTTTAAGGGCCAAGGGACTTCAGCTCCCAGAAGCCTCAGCCATGTTGGCCAATAGTCCCATGTTGGCCAATAGCTCCTGGGATTCTGGGAGCTGAAGTCCCTCGGCCCTTAAAGGGGAAAGGTTGCCTACCTCTGCTGTAGATATTGGGCCTTTGCAGACTGCTAGAAATAGTGCAAATTGAGTCCACTTTAACTGCCCTGGCTCAGTGCTAGGGAATCATGGGAACTGTATTTTTTTCTGAGACACTGAGCCTTCTCTGTCAGAGAGCTCTGGTGCCACAATAAACTACAGTTCTCATGATTCCCTAGCACTGAGTCAGGGCAGTTAAAGTGGACTCAATTTGCACTATTTCTTGCAGTCTGCAAAGGCCCTATAGTTAAGAAAAATTCCAAGTAGTTTCATTTTTGCCCCATATTTTCTTAATCTCTAAACATTGTATGAATACCTTCAGTAGCTGTGGCACAATTATCTCATAACATGAGCATATCTAAACAGGAACTATATGCTGCTGTGCAACAGTCTGGTCCTGGCACTGTTCTTGAACTGAACAGCAGTGATTATAAAAGTCATTTGCTCACCAGTAGTCCAATCTAGACATATTGTGCCCATCTGGGGACCCCAGTACACACATGGGGTGCTTCAGTGCACATGAGAATCTGATTATTTGCACAACTTGATTTGTAGGTAGAGATTATAAGTGAATGAATGATTTTTGATGCTTTGTTGTTAATGCTAGTCATGCATTTCCCGAATAATACAATTTACAATTTTGTCAAATTCTCCACGACTATATTATAAATATTAATATGTCCATTGCAGAGGTATCATTCACAGAGAACCTCTCATTTTGAAACTGCCAATCCTAATGTCCTTTGATGGAATAACAAAACTTTACCTTTTAATTCCTCTTAGTTTCTGCAGTATCGATGTTGAAAGCAGGTGTTGAGGGAGAGGCACTAGATGACCAGATGCAACCTAGCTTACCACCTGAAGCTGCTCAAGAGGGTGACCTTCACCTCCTATGGGAAGCTCTTGCCAAGAAGCGTAGAATGAGTCGGGAACCAACCTTGGATTCAATCAGTGAATTGCCTGAAGAAGATGACAAACTTCAGAAAAAGAAGAAGGAAGAAACTGAG
This sequence comes from Phrynosoma blainvillii, assembly GCA_026167975.1. NCBI lineage: Eukaryota > Metazoa > Chordata > Lepidosauria > Squamata > Phrynosomatidae > Phrynosoma > Phrynosoma blainvillii. Next base: position 5,188,035 of record JANUYF010000005.1, read on the forward strand.
ATAATACAGTACTACTCAGAAGAATACTCCACTTGTGATGAGTCTGCTAAAGCAGGAGAAGCAGATTTCTCCTTCACCAGTTCAGATGATGAATCAAGATCGGGGACGCCTTCCCTAATCAGCTATCTCAAAAAGGCTAGCTCCTCCAAGGTTAGTGTCACTAGTAAAGTCCAGACCTTCTCTGCCGAGAAAATATATAAGCAGTGGGAAAAGGCAGGAACTGAAGAAGCTCCTCCTGCTAAGCTAACTGAACCAGAAACTGTAGAAGGAGACTTGGATGACCCTTCCTTGGCTCAGGCAGCTGTAAAAATCCAGGCTGCTTTCAAAGGGTATAAAGTGAGGAAGGAGATCAAGCAGCAAGAATGTCCTGTGTTTGTTGAGACCTTCAAAGACTTCTTTGGTGAACCAGGGGGTAACCTTCATCTTGAATGTGTGGCCCAAAGCAAAACTGATATGAAAGTCCGCTGGATGAAAGATGGAAGTGAAATTTTTGACGGGCGCCATTATCATATTGACATTTACAGTGATGGGACCTTTTCCTTGATTATCACTGGTCTGGAAATGGATGACATGGGCAAATATACATGTGAAGTGTCCAACAAATTTGGCAAGGTCTCCCACAGTGCCAAGGTGACTGTAAGGTCCCCTCCTGAAGCACCTGTACGTAAGCACAAGCCCGCCAAAAAGCATATTGAGAGCGAGACAGAAAGCTCCTCCGGCAGCGAGTTGGATGATGCCTTCCGTAAGGCAGGGAGGAGGCTTCATAAGCTGTTCAAATCCAAAATCTCCACAGAAATTTCTGATGTGGAGGAGGAACTCTTTGTCAGTGCAGATGAGGGAGAGATAGAGGTGGTAGACCACCAGACCTACCGTGAAGATGAAAGATACATATATATCAAGTTTGAAGTTATGTCTGAGGCCAAGACAGCTGCTAGCCGGTTTAGAGAGATGTTTGCTGCTATGGGTATTCCTGTTGAGATTGACATCCTTGATCAAGGTCCCAAGAAATTAGAACTGCGTATTGGGAAGGCCACACCACTTGTGCCAGGGCAACTGCGGACCTTGGTGAAACGGCCACCACCTCCTTTGCTAACATCTGATACCGGTAAGTTGAAATTCAAGGCTTTATACATGGCAGGTGGGCACCAGACTTTAGGGACTTTAGAGGTGAACTGACTAGCTTTCTAGGGTGGATAGACATTCCTCAGCAAACAAGATTCTTAGAAAACCATCAAAAATTTTAGTATTGTCAGATGGCATATTATATCATGGTTTGGGGATGAATGGGCTTAGAACTATTTGATCCATTTATTGCTCTGTCATGCTTGTATTCTACATATCATATTCATGATGGGGAAAGCAATGTGTATTGGGTACGATTTCCCAGATTTACTTAGCTACAGGGGTGGAAATGCATTGGGCTATGGACTGCACTTTACTGTGTAACTGAATTCTAATGTTGCATTCTCTTCTGGGGTTCTAAGGGTTCTAGGTGGGGTTGTAGGAATTTAGGCACTTGATCTAATTGGAAGGATCTTTATGAGAATGGACTTCATCACTTTCCTTGGGCATAGTTGCTTGAGTTTCAAAGTAACCATCTTGTTGTTATAGCAGACATAGAAAAGTTCCTAAATACTAAAATAATAAATTACTTTTCTAAAAGGTAGCACCCATCTGTTCTTCATTTCATAAATGATGGATTTGTTGGTTGTTGGTTTTTTTTAGCACCAATGTTTCATAATTAGGATTGGCAAGTACAGCATCAAACAAATCCTGGGCTTTCACTAAATTTTGGTGCCAGAATGGGGTTCAGGATTCAATACTCTTCTCTAGAGGTCCAAGCTAAGATAAAGTTTTGGACTCATCTTACTTACTAGACTCTGCCTGTTTTTTAACTGTAAAAACAGTAGGAAAAAGATCCCTGAGTGCAAATCTTGTACTCTTGAAAAATTAGCAAGGAAATTATCAAATTGGATTTTCCCTTTTATTATTATTTGATTTGTGGTGGAATAGCAAAGTAATATGGTGGTAAAACAACCTTTCCATTAAAGCTTCTTAAAAAACAATCTTGTATTTCCATAACATGTACAAACACACAAAAATGAATTGTGTACTGACATTACTCTTACTAATCATCATTATCATCATCAAAATAATTCCAGCTCCTATCTTCATAACTGAACTTCAAAACCAAGAGGTGCAGGATGGTTATCCAGTCAGTTTTGACTGTGTTGTTATTGGTAAACCAACCCCCACTGTCCGATGGTTCAAGGATGGGAGAGTCATTGAAGAAGATGACCACTATATGATCAATGAGGATCAAGAAGGCTGTCACCAGCTGATCATCACTGCTGTAGTTCCCCTTGACATGGGTGTCTACCGGTGTCTGGCCGAAAACAGCATGGGGGTCTCTTCAACAAAAGCTGAGCTACGAGTGGACTGTGAGTTCTGCTGTGGGGTCCGGGCAGAGAAATATAATGCAAAAGAGGGAATTGCATCTCAACCACTATGGCATGTTAGATATGAACAAATGAACATTATGCTAATGATTTGGGGAGGATGATGAGATCATAATGGAGTGCAAGGTTTCAGAGAAAAGGTGAATAACCACTGGAACAGTTCTGGACAAATGGAAATCTCTTGGTATATGGCATTATACAATTGCCTGTAGGCGTTCTCCTACGGCCTATTGGAAGAACTTTAATCCCAAACACAGTTTTTTTTGCCTAAATACATGTCACCGTCTTTCTCATTCTGTTCTTCAAGTAGCTGTATTAATTTCTACACCCAGTTCAATTTTGATGAAACAGTTCTGAAACCTGTGAGAACAAATACAGGTTGAGTATCCTCTACCCAGAATTCTTGGGACTAGAAATGTTACATAGTTTAGATTTTGGAATACTGCTATTAGCAATTACATAATGAGATGCAATGAGGCTGGAGAGAGACTGAGGATCTGTGAAATGGCAGGAATCCAAGTGTAGTGATTGGTGCAAATCCACACCTCCCACCATTTTTCAGTTCCTCATGTGTCTCTCCAGCTGCGTCTCTCTTCAGCCTTGCAAATACAGTGCAGATACATGGCTCAAAAAGTTTTGGATTTTGGAGTATTTCAGATTTCAGAATTCTTGATAAGGGATGCTCAATCTGTTACAACTTTCTCTATACTCATAGTGAGCCCCTCTAGAAGACTAGTCAAACTGAACAGTGGCTATTTCATCCTGTCCCATGGTCACTGCTCTAGCAGAGCATAAAAGGAATAGAACAGCATAGCATAGCCGAGAAGAGAAGAAAAAAGAGACAAGAATAGCACACTGTAGGCCTTTCAGAAACCCTGCATTAGGAATAGGAGCAAATGCCACTGGGGTGAACTGTCCATGCTGCCACAGGGCTGATGTCAACTCTTGGCAATGGCTGTGTGCAGCAGTCAAGCTGGGGTCAGGATCCAGTGAACTGATGCAAAATCTATTCACTGTGGGCCTATAAGTCCAGGAAGTACACAAATTTTATTTTGTCTATTATTTTTTATCTAGCATTGATCTTCCAGGGCTCATAAATCAAAGGAAACATGAGGGACCTAAGCCATGGAGGGCATAGCAAGGAATTGTCGGAAGCTGGATGGCCAATAAAAATAGACTCCCAGATAGATAGCAAACTCAGGGATTCCTAGCACTAAGTCAAGGCTCGTGTGTACCCATCCATTGTGCTGGTTAAAATTGGGGATGGAAAGACTACACTCCATTATTTGTCTCCCAGTTGAAAGAAGTGTTTCCCAACACTTAGAAAAATCTATGGAAAGAATAACACAGCAGTGAAATTTCTGTGCAATTTGCTGCCAGCTCTGGCACATCCTGAATCAGATTATTCAATGTAGAAATTATGTGGTTTTTTCTGTGTAAAAAAAGTAGAGGTTGTGCAGTAGAGATTTGGCACTGAATTTATTTATTTTTGTGTACTCAAAACCCAGATTTTTTGGCACAGAACAATTACATGTATTTCTACTCAGAATAACCCCCCAGAACACTTAGGGATGTGCCCATACAAGGATATTATTGCACAGAAGTATTTATTTTTCTCCCATCATGGGGAGAAAATCCAGAAGTTATTTCTCCTCAAAACCAAGAACCAAAAAGTCAAGAATGTACATCTCTAGTTGATAGAGATGGAAATGGAGACATCAGACAGTTTGACTCCTTGCTTCCTTCACCACTGAAGAAAAACTAGGCAATGGAGTTTGCAGCTCATCCCCTACAGCTGCCTATACAAAAATCAATATGTCACACAACCTATGCATTTTTCCCCTTTCTTTTTCATTCTTTAGTAACCAGCACAGATTATGATACGGCAGCAGATGCAACAGAGACCTCATCCTATTACAGTGCCAAAGGATATCTCTCCAGGTAAACTATCACTACATTCTGAAAAAGATCTAATTTATGATAACCAGGCTTGTGAGAAGCTATCAGGTGGACACTTCCTAGATGTACCGATCATGATACGTTATGTAGCTGTTCTGTCTTTTTCTCCTTAATAGATGTTTTGTGGGGGAAGGCTGGAAGAAGCAGTGGGGAAATACAGGAGGGTTACAAATAAAAAATAATGGTTATCGGAACCCTTGTAAAATTCTGTAAATGAAGCAGGACTTCACATGAATATCACATAATTATAAATAAATATAGTACATGTACACAACTTGAATGAAGTTTCACTCTGCACAATGGCTTGGTCATGGTTTTTTACATTGATCATGGCCACAGAAACCTTCTTCTGGAGTGTTTGCAGGATACCAGTTTACCATCAGCACTTTGGTGTAGTGTCTCAAAAGTTACTTTTCCCCCCTCCCCTTCCTGCGCCAGCCGAGAACAAGAAGGAGTAGAATCCATGACAGAAGAGGAACAACTGCCACAGATCCTGGATGAACTTCATGACATTCATGTAGCCCCTGGAGCACCCTTGGCCAAATTCCACCTGAAAGTTAAAGGTAATGGAAAGCTTCAATACAGGCTCAGCCACATGATAGTATGCATGTTGGGTTTTGGTGAGATGTTCTTAATTTTTCACATGATGATGACCTGTTTGTGAGGGCACATTTTTTCCAGCTTGTCACAGAGAAGTAGCTGGATCTGTGAATATATTGACAACTAATCTTTTTTTTGCGGGTGCGGGAAGGTGTTCAATTCAGTGATGGAAACATTGGAATGAAGATTGGATCCTTGGTGTCATATGATGAAAATGGGTTAGTGGGAAAGTCTAAAAACAAAATGGTGGCATTCAATTCAATAGATCTCAATCCATCTGTTCTCACAATCACATGGTTGTTATCGTTTCTCTTCTTATCTCTAGTTCATATCTCTACTTTCTCTGCATAGGTTACCCAGACCCTCGGCTCTACTGGTTCAAAGATGGCCAGCCATTGCATGTGTCACAAAGACTGTTAAAGACAGACAAGAGGGAGTTTCATGCTCTTGAAATTCGTAATGTCACAAAGGAGGACGCTGGTCAATACTCGGTATTTATTAGCAACTCTGCTGGTTCTGCCTACTCAGCGGCCAGATTGGTTGTCAGAGGTGAGGAGTGTGATGCTGAAATGGTGGCATATGGTATACCTATAAGCATAAAAGCAGCAGTCTTAAAATGAAGGCAATGTACTTGGTTTTCCTATTTCCATGCAGGCAATACATAAACAGGCAAATTTTATTTAGCGTTCCATCAGATATTACCTTGTTTCAGTTTTGAGGCAGAAACTAGCAAAGTGCTAATACTGAAATCTCCTGCCTGGGTTTGTGTAAATATTCTTGTTTAATGTTGCTATTTTTCCTTTAAGCCATTTCCTTCTTACATAGATAAGTCAGTCAGATGAGTCATGGATCCAGCCATGGATGAATTCTGCGGTGGCTATCAAATTTGACTGTGTGATTTCACTATATGAAAAACAAATAGATAAAATGCAGTGTAAACAAAATACATATTTTATTATGGAGCACGCAAAACTTAATTTGAAAGGGAAGGATTTTTTTAAATATAGTTTTTATTAGTTTTTATTAGATTTCTCATGTTAAAAATCAAAACAACAACAACAACAACAACCCTAATGCCTTAGATATCAAAGATATGACAGTACATAACTTCACAAAACAAACATACACATACCGTATATATGAAAGGGAAGGATTTTTGATGGCCATTTTATGATGTCTGACATTATGCCTCTCTAGCCATATAAATATACCCCAATTAAATTTCAAAGAGGTTTTTTTTTTTTTTTGCAGAAATTTTGGAATTTGTGCAATAGAGTGGAAAACAGTTTTTTAAAAAATAAAAAGTGGATTTTATGAAAAAAGTTTGTGAAATTTTTGCAGAAATCGTGAAATGTAATACAATACAATTAAAAACCACATCAAGCATGCACAAAACACTCACAATTTCATCAGGGTAGAGATGGGGGCTTTTTAAATGTTTCATTCTGTCATGCTAGAATGGAATGAATAAAGGTTTACCTTCCCTTGCTTCTGGGTACCAGTTGCCAGCGAACATGAGCTGGTGGTGTTTTTGCATTCATGTCTTATTCGTGAGCTTCCTTGGACATGTAGTTGACCAGTGTGGAAAGAGAATGCCAGGATAGATGGGTCATTCGTTTGTCCCAGGATGACTCTTTTATATTCTCAAGTCAATGGTGCTTTTACTCAAGTATGCTAAAAGGGTTAGCTTAACAAACTTTGTATTGTTGTGATAACATAGTATGTGGATTATGTTTGCTTTAATATCAATGGAACTGAATAATACTCAGGTGTCATATGATTTCTAGAATTCACAGAACTTTTCAGATGTTAATTCATGTATTCATTCTGTTCTGCAGGCCCTGGTGAGAAAGAAGAAGAGCCAGGAAAAGGTGAGAAAAGAAGCAGAAAAGAGAAAGAGAGCAGTATTTGGATTAGGCTGTTGTGCTATCAATCAGCAAATTTTAGAGGAGTTGGGTTTTCCCTTACTGACCAGTCTGCATGTATCCTTACTTTCTCCAGATGGCAGGGCAGATCAATCCACTAATGCTGGGTTCTATCCATTTGTGAGGGTCACAAGGCAGAAGTCCAAAGCTCTAAACTGTTACCTTTTTCTGTTGGACCCAACTCCCCTTCTCTTCAGTTCTAATTTACCTGCCCTACAAGACAGTCGTTGGGTGACCTTTCAGAGCAGAACTTAGAAAGCTGGGGTATGAGAAGCTCTTGACTGCATGGCCTTAGTCTTGTCTGTCCAAAGTCATGCCACATTTTATGTTTTGTTTTGTTTTTTTGTCTCTGGTTAACTTATATTTTAGATGTTCATGAGCAGCTGGTACCACCAAGATTCCTTGAAAGATTTACCAACAAAAAAGTGAGAAAAGGTGTCAGCATTACCCTTTCTGTGAAAGTTGAAGGTAAATGAGTTTAAAGGTGATTTTCTTCCTTTCCAGTTACTGAATTTGCACACTTCTTAGAGGCATGATGAGGCTTTTGTCATGCTGTAGTTTCAATCATTGTAGTCTATGGTTTTCAGCTCACGGTTTAGAGCAGCAATGACCAAAACTTGATACTGGGGACAAATCCACCCCGATGGGTCACAAAGCCATTTTGCAGGGCTCAAGGGCCCTTTGCTGTCATATCTCCCAAAATCATCCCCCGCAATTGTCTGTGTCTATGTGTCTGAAAATTGTATCATCCACATGCCTTGGAAAGAAGAGTGCTGTTGGCCATTTTGTCATGTTTTCAGGCATCTTGCCCTCCCTTTTTAGATCTGCACAGGCCTTTTTCAGAATTTTCTTCCAGGTTTTGAGAAAAGTGCTGTACAGTCCTAAGAAAGGCGTGTGGAGGGGAAAATGTCTGAAAATATGGAGAAGTAGGAGGGAGCGACAACCCAGAAGCCATTGGCTGTTTTAGGGCAAATGATTAAGATCAAACCTACCAGAGTTTGGGAATGGGAAGTGTGGATGTGTGTGGATGAAAATAGAGGTGCCATCCTCCAGTTTGCATGGGAGTGGGCACTGTGTCTCCCCTGATCATGGCAGTTGCCCAGCCCTGGTTTAAAACTTGACACTGGGGAGAAACAGGAGGAATGGGAAGGAACAAGCATAGCAGCAAGTAATGTTATACAGGAACCAGGTCTTTGCTGCAGTCATGGTTGAAGCCCAGGGCATTAAGCATTTTAGAAGAGGTTGTCTGGTGGACCTGCAGAGCCATTATGCTATTAACTCAGCTCCTTCTTCTAGGAAGTCCACCACCCTCAGTGACTTGGTTGAAGGAAGAGTCTCATGGAGAAGACATCCTCTGGATCAAGCCAGACACTCCCGGTTATAAACTTGCCAGTTCCAATATGCAACACAGCCTAATCTTACTGGATGTGAAAAAGGGACTCAGTGGGAACTATACCTGCATTGCCTCCAATCAGGCTGGCCAGTCCATCTGCAGTGCAACTCTAGAAGTTTTAGATGGTAAGGTTTTTTCCTGATGTCTTTTTTTTTAATAGTTCCAGTACCTGTGTGCCTTGGCTGTTTTGGAAAACATTAGCTATGTTAGCTACGATCTCTGTGTTTCTATACCATTGTAGATCACTGCTGTGGGGAGATGGCTTAGGTATAAGATAGACCGACCCTATACATTTGCCTCCTCAGTGGATACCAAGGGCCGACTGCATACCTAATATAAGTACCACTATATTTCATTTTATGAAAAATTCAGAGGAAGCAGAAAGAGGAGAAACAGAGCTACAGCAACAGTTATGCCATCTTCTCCCATCTTTCACCCTAGCAAATTTTGGCAGGCTTCCCTGTGTAAAATATATTGTGCATAAAAATTCTTCCATGTATAAGATATATTAGGTATGTAGTTGGCCCTTGGTATCCACTGAGGTTTGGTTCCAGGACCTTCTGTGGATGCAAAAATCCATGGATGCTCAAGTCCCATTGTATAAACAGTGGGGTAGTAAAATGGCATCCCTTATATAAAATGGAAAAATCAAAGTTTACTTTGGGGGATTTATATTTTTCTTAAATATTTTCAAACCATGGATGATTGAATCCATAGATACAAAGGGCCAGCCATAGTATGTCCTCCTGAATGTGATTCAGGTAGATTGTGGCCAAAAGAAAGACAGCACCAGCAAACTTGTAATTTGAGAATCATTCTTCATATTGAAATTTGGGTTATTAAGAGTGATAAATAGCTAAACAGAGAAACACGAGCTTCATTATCAAATTTAATTAATAATCAGTAATAAAAAGCTGATATATGATCGGAAAGAAAAGATTTATAGTCAGGTGCCCAGAATAAAGGTAAAAAGAAGATGAATTATTGCTGTCAATGTAAACTATAGCTTGTAAATATGATAACAGAATTTTTCAGATAGCTGTAGCTTAAGCTGAGAGGGGGTATATGGTAAATTAAAAATCTATTGTCCACGGTGTTCCTTATCACAATCTTATTCTCTTGCAGTGAAAGAGGCTGAATCTTTGACCCAGGAGCGTGTGATGGTGACTGAGGCTATAATGACATCACTTGGGTAAGCAGATGGCAGCATGGGCAGAGATACAGGGAAGGACAAATAGTGTTAGCAGTAGGAAGGGAGCAAAAACCCTACGTCCAAAGAATTCAGGAAATGCAAAGGGGAAATCACCAGGAACTAGCTAATTGCCCATTGCTCCCTCCTTCTGAATGCTTGATCCATGACATTGATGCCTTGTAGTTCCAACAAGTATCCTGATGGAAATCACCTATTGACCTGTAATCAAGAATTTAAGCTTTCCAATTTCACAAATTTATGAAATGATCTAAGGTTCTCATATTGGAACCTATGAGAAAATACATTGTTTTCTCCTCCTATTGGCTGCTGATATGAAGACAAAGAAAGAAAGAAATGTATGTCTGTGTGTTCTTTTTAATATACAATATATCCCTGATCTTAGTTATTATTATGATTCAAAGATGTAGCCATGTTAGTCTGTAGAATCAGTATGTAGAGAGATCTTGTAGCACCTTTGAGACTCACTGAAGGAAAGAAGTTGGCAGCATGAGCTTTCATAGACTTCAGTCTACTTCCTCAGATGCATTTGGTGGAGTGGAGGCCAGGCACAAACACACACAGACACACACACACGTGTGTGTGTGTGTGTGTGTGTGTGTCAATTCAAATCCAATGTTCAATTCAAATTTGAATTAACATCCTCACATACATATGTCTGTGCTTGGCCTCCATACTCCATACTCCATACTGTTATTATGACTGTTTGTTTATATCGTGCCATCCATGTACATGGTGCTTTACAAACAATTGCAGAATAAAACATTTATATACTATTCAATAATATAAAATAAAATACAATGACACATACACACCCAACAGACATAATGCAAAATAAAACAAAATAGGCACTACAGATGATCAAATATACTAAAGAGATAAAACATTAGTGACATTTTGCATGTTTAAATGCTTATTTGTGCTTGGGCGTAATTAAATTTTTCACCTACAAAAAAGTAAGTGAGGAGTCAGTGCAAAGGTTCTCCATCCATTGTTGAGGGTTACAAGTCCCATTGCTCAATTTTACTATCAAATTGTTGAATTTCAGCAACAAACTGGGGAAAGCCATTAAAAGAAATGGGGAATGTGTGGGTTTAGAGCTTCTTTCCTAGTTTGCTGCTGAATTTCAGTGGGAACCCATGAAAAGCACTCTAAAGAAAGCATAGTCTGTTTGATTGCATGCGTGCTTTAATGGCTTTTAGCAAAATTTCCTGTCAAAATTTGGCACTGCAATTTGCTATTCTGTTTCAGCACAGTGATTTTGGTGGCGCCAGGGTGGTGGTGTATGGAGATGATGGGCTTCCAGCCCTGCTTTAATCTTTGAATTTCCCCTCATCAAGTGTAAAGAAAAATGAGGATAAGGATGGGCTGAATTGTTTTGCTCTGTGCTGCTGTTGCAAGTGCTCTCCATACAATTGTTCCATCCTATTTGTACTGTTTGAAAAGAATCCATACAGAAATTTGCACTACTTGGGAAGTTCAAAACCATGTAGATAATTGTCTGTGAATGGGGAATCAGATTAGATCATGCCACAACTCCCAATAATTGAATTCATTACGCATTCCTAAGTCAGGGTTGTGACTTAGGGCCTTTGCAGACTGCCAGAAATAGTGCAAGTTGAGTCCACTTTAAGGGTTAGGGTTAGTGCTAGGGAGTCATGGAATTTTTTTTTTTCTGAGACATTGAGCCTTCTCTGTCAGAGAGCTCTGGTGCCACAATAAACTACAGTTCCCATGATTCCCTAACCCTAACCCTAACCCTAACCCTTAAAGTGGACTCAATTTGCACTATTTCTGGCAGTCTGCAAAGGCCCATAGTTTTTTTAAGCAAAAGGGACACAAAAGTTGAGATCCAGCATGGTGGAAGTAGTTTCAGTGTTGGACTTGGACTCTGGAAGACCAGGGTTTGAATCCCACTTGGCCATGGAAACTCACTGAGCAGGTCTTACTCTCTCAGCCTTACAGGGAGGCAAAGACAAGGCCTCTCTGAACAAATCTTGCTAATAAAACCCTGTGCTAGGTTTGCCTTAGGATTTCCATAAGTCAGACATAACTTGAAGGCATACAACATCAACAACATGGAAGAGTTTAGGGACCAGGAACCTCTTCCCTGTACCTGCCACTTACAACTGTGCAGTCTGTCCTGGGCATTTTTCTTCCAGTAAAGCTTACTGGGCATGTGCAGGAGAACTTCACATTACTTTGTGCAGTCATCCCTCCATACCCACAGATTCTTTATCCACAACCGTCCATGGTTGAAAATATTTTTTTAAAAAGAAATAAATTCCCAGAAGCAAACCTTAATTTTGGGATTTTTATATAAGGGACACCATTTTACTACACCACTATAGGTAATGGGAGTTGAGCACCCACAGATTTTGCTATCCAGAGGGTCCAGGAACCAAATCCCAATGGATACCAAAGTTCAACTCTACTCCATATCTTGCTTCTGTTCCAATACATTAGTACAACCTATGCAGACCCATAAGGCAACAGTCCAGCCCAAGGAGTAAGATGAGTAGAAACCATGACAAAAGAGTCACACGTTTTCAGATGTAGATACAATGTGCAAAAGTAAAACAATCTGGGACAAATTAAGTAGTCTACTTAGTGATTAGTGATATTATTAGTGATATTATTGCCCAAAATATCAAGAGGAGTGGCACGTTACTGTTTTTGTCAACATTTCAAGACAAAAATGAGTCACCTTTTTGCTTTTTAGTGAAAAATCCTCCATTTTTTTTCTTTCTTGTTTGTCAGAGGTGGGGTTTCAGCTCAACCTCCTGGAGGCCAAAAAGGTAGGAAAAACTGTTGCAACTTCATCCATACATTAACTGTTTGTATAATCACTGCTTTCTGTTTCATACTACTTTCAGTAAATATTGATTAGGATACAAGAACTCTCATGTATTTTCTTATCAAATAAACAATTTTTCATCGGAGAACGGAAAGGAAGTTCCATGATCAAGAGTAAAATAACTCCTCCACAAATAACTCACAGCAAGGGTGAGAAGTGTAGCATACATGCTCCACAGTCTTGTGGTGTTCCTTAAAGGCCTTTACAAAAATTTTGAAAATGTTCCCTCAAAAAAAGTTTTGTAATAATATATGCCAAAAGATTGAACTGCAGAAGCTGAGTAAAACAAATCCCATAGAGAGTGTGGGAGGCATTGGGGGCAAAATATATTTGGATGTTTTGGGCAACAGACTGCAGCCCCTTAAGGTCTCCAGGGGAGCAAATGATGCCTGCCCCCTAACCCTAATGGTTGCCTGTCCCAATTTTGGACAACAGACACCCAAATATTTCATCTTTAGGTATCATGTCAGCCTTGTAGGGGTATCCATGCTTCCTTGGATGGTAGAAGGAAACATCTCAAAGGATACTTTGAGAAGCCCCTGGTGCCTGGAAAGCTGAGAATAACATGACCTTAAATCTCTGTTCTTATAGTGGTGTCCTTGGCCTCCTTCAGTTCTTCCCTACTTTCACTCTGGACAGAGCCTTCTCTATGAACTCTCTGTTCCCCTTTTTAACTTGCTGTTTTACTACTAAACTTAGTTTACTACTAAAACTCTTCATGTACTTAGCTTAAATTCCTTCTCCCCCTCCTTGGTTAATTTCCTACTTCCTCCAAAAATTCATCTGTTTACCACTTTTCAGGCATTTGCTTGAATTAAGGCCAAGTGATCTCTGCTTTCCTTCACCTATCCTTTCAGATGCCACCTTCTCATTCAACCAGGAGGAATCTTTATAAAAACCTCCAATGGAGGTTCTCCTTTCAAAATACCCATGAATCTGGCTCCATCTTTTTTGTTTTTGCTTTTTTGGTCAGCAAATATTTTGTAATTGAGCCGGTGTAGTGTAGTGAAGACCAGGGTTCAATTTTCCACTTGTCCTGGAAATCCATTGGCTGACTTTGGATGAATCACACACTCTCAGCCCCAGAAAACTCTGTGATAGATTTGCCTTAGAGTCACCATAAGTTGGAAACGACTTGAAGGCACACAAAAACAACAACAGCATTTTAAAATTACTGCTTTAATTTTTAAAAATGTGTATCCAGTGTATGTATACTGGTATCTGAACCTAAATGAACCAAATGTTTCAAGAAAAGCAGCTCATAAAAATGTATAGCTTGTAAAAGTAGGGAAATATATATACAGTCGCCCCTCTGTTTTTGCGGTCTTGAAGTCTGTGATCTTGATCATTCAGGGAGGGGCAAGCTCCATTAAATTAAATGGCATGTGTGCCCATGGCACATGCACAGGGCCACACACAGTGCCATGCAGCCATTCATGCCAATGAGGTTTGATTATTTGCAAGTTTCTGTTTTCACGGAGGGTAGGTGGGTGGGTCCGAAATGGATCCCCTGCGAAAATGGAGGGGCTACTGTATCAAGTTCTGTTGTACTTTTAAAAAAAGTTATTTACCAAGTTTCTTCCACAGCATGCAATGTAGTACTGGCCCTCTCATTTCAAATGCATTTCTCAGTTCCTCATGGCTGTAACAAAAGCTTGTTAATCATGATCCCATAGACTATGTCCAGTCTACTGCCTGATCTCACAGCTCAAGGTTTCATCTGTTTAAGCAGGTGACACTTTCAGGAGTTGCATGTTTTAGCACAACATTCTGTTTTGGTAGGAGAACGTATGGAGGAGGAAGCTGTGCGGAGCCATATTTCACTTGCCGAGGTTGGCACTGAGGAATTTCTCCAGAAACTGACCTCACAGATTACAGAAATGGTATCTGCAAAGATAAGTCAAGGTAACAGTTTGACAAGTGCAAATGATCTTTGCTTTTGCAGGGGGCAACCAACATTGGGCTTGCTGATGGTTAGTTATCAGTCCAAGATACCTTTTAATCATTTCCTTTTAATCTTTCCTTTTCAGCTACACTCCGAGTTCCTGGAGCTGACAGTGACGATGAATCAAAAACACCATCTCCATCCCCACGACATGGCAGGTCTAGGCCTTCCTCAACTGTTCAGGAGTCTTCCTCTGAATCTGATGAAGGGGATGCAAGAGGAGAGGTATAATACCTATATAAGTAAACTTTATGCAAGTGTTCCTGAGGAGAAGACTGCCAGTGAACAGAGCATTCTGCATACTTTTCAAAATCTAAGAAGGCCACTGCAATTCTGCATTGCAGAATGGCATTCCAGTTGGAATGAACAGCTGATACTTTTGGCTTACAAGAAATAAAGCTAAAGGAAGTAGGCACTGTGAAGTCGAAGGCTTTCATGCCCATCATCCATAAGTTTTTATGGGTTTTTGGGGCTGTGAGGCCGTGTTCTAGAATAACGTATTCCTGATGTTTTACCTGAATCTGTGGGTGGCATCTTCAGAGAATCTCTGAAGCTGTCAGCCACAGATGCAGGCAAAATGTCAGGAATACATTCTTCTTGAACATGGCCTCACAGCCCAAAAAACCCACAAAACCCCATGAAGTAGGCACTCTTTGAATGGAAAGGAGAAGTAGGCACTCTTTGAATGGAAAGGAGAAGTAGGAACTCTGTGAATGGAAAGGAGAAATGAATGAATGGGTCAAACCAAATGTTCGCATAAAAACCCCAGCAAAGAGAAGGCTCAATGTCTCAGAAAAAAAACAAACCCCTTTATGAGGAAGGGATATGAAATAAAAAAGGGGAATCATTAGGATGTATTGAAAAGACATTCCAGGCTTTATCCTCTTCAAAGGATCCATGGGAGTAGAGAGAAGCAGTATTGATTTTATTCCGTACTGTCTTCCATTACACAATAAGGGAAGGCAGGAAAAAATAGAGTCAGATAAGGGAGCCCATCGGAGAAAACACAAAAGAAGCCAGATTATTCCTCAAAGTTGCTGCTGTTTTGCTTTTGGGACTACAAAATGGAGCATGGTTAGTCATTTAACTTTTTTTTAAAAAGGACATTATTTTTCTACATTGCTCCACAGCTGCACAGGAATAACATACCAGGGAAAGCGTGTTGTTTGCAGCTGGAGTCTGCACATGTATGCCTTGGGGAAGTAGTGTTAAATAATGTTAAAAGTTAAATAATTCATGATGTACCCTTGTCAAAAATGATCAGAGATTGGAAGTGTTCTTGTAAACCCACATCCTCTTCACCAAAGGTAAAAGATGAAAGCGGGAAGACCAGTTGCTAAACAAGTTCAGTAGGCAAAGGGAGTTCTCACAATGATAAGTTAGAGTACTGTCAGTTTAGCACATTCTAACATTTATATCATATGCCAACCACAAGACTTAAAAAACATCCCATAAAAATAGTGTGAAGAAATCTAGAATGCAAGAGAAAAAAGTCTTTGGAGAAAACTTTGTGGACTACAGGAGTTAGCCAAGGTTACAATAACAGGAAACATGTAACACTCGTTAGGCCTAGAATATTTTGGCATTTTCAGGGTCTGTCCATACTGCAGAATTAAAGTAGTTTGACATCACTTTAACTGCCATGACTCTGTCCTACAGAGTCATGGGATTTATATTTCGGTGAGCCACCAGAGCTGTCTGATAGACTAGGCTGAATACCTTGCTAAGCTACAAACCCCAGGATTCTGTAGGATACAGTTATGGCAGTTAAAATGGTGTCAAACTTCTTTATTCCTGCAGTGTGAATATAGTGTCCTTCCTTTATAGTGAGTAATATATCTGTATATCTATGTGTATACTGAGTAAGTCCTCTGCCTACAGATTTTTGACATCTACATGGTCACTGCTGACTACCTACCCATGGGTGCTGACCGTGAAACCATCTCCCTGAAGGAAGGGCAATATGTGGAAGTCCTGGATTCTGCTCATCCTCTGAAATGGCTGGTGAGAACCAAACCCACCAAGTCCAGTTCATCAAGGCAAGGTTGGGTTTCTCCAGCCTATCTGGATAAGAGGTTGAAGGTAAGAATCGTCCAAGCCCTGCTTGAAGAGAATGAGCTTGTTTTGCTTTCTTGGCTCTATGTGTCTATGAAAAATGACAAGCATATTAAAGAAGCTGGTATGTTTTACTGAGTTTATCTCATTTAATTCTTAAATCTGAGCCCAAATCATACAATTGCAAAGACATGCGGTAGTGACTGCTCATGAAACCAATATATTTGCATCTGAAAACTGATGGCAGGGGCTCGAGGAATATGTGTATGGTCCATAAAACAAAAATTTAGTTTTGTCCGATCCCAGAAAGACTCCTGTCCAAGGCCCTGCATCATTCCTTAAATCTGACTGGGAATCTATAGAGGTGAACAAAAATTCAACATGTTTCTACTTTTGTCCCATCCCAGAAACCAGAAACATGAAACTAGAACATGATTCTAGTCCCATCCTGGAAAGATTCCAGTTTAAGGTCCCTGTCTCTTTCCTTAAATTTGAGCGAGAATCTATAGAGGTGGATGAAAATTCAACATGTCATGTCACTGCAGAACTGAATTTAACAAAGAAGGCATTCAGTTCTTTACTTTTACTCCATTATGATTAGGATGTTCAGGCTTTATTATCTGCTTAATCTCTTGCAGTTAAGAAGTTAGGATCCCAAATAAACATAACTGGACCTTGATGGGCAATGAATTCTCCTTTGTGAAGCTGTGTAGCCAATGTTTTAAAAATCATCATGAACTGTGGGACAGTTAACAATAAACATTCACATCCTATCATTTGATGTGTTGTCCACTATGTGTCACAGTCCAGACTGGGTGACTTGTTTAATAGCCAAAGACAATGACAGGTCTCTTGTGGACCTGCCTCCTACAGCTCCTCATTCCCAGTGGGTCTGGTTTTCTTTCCTTTGTTTTAGCTGTCTACAGAGTGGGGCGTTCCAGAGACTCCAGAATTCCCCGGTGAATCTGTTTCAGAGGATGAATATAAAAAGAAGTTGAGGTAAGCATTGTGTTTGAACACCCTTCCTTGAAGAGATTTACATTTTCTATTTACCTCTGAGGATCAAACTACACATATTATTAATAGTTTAGTCAATGGCACAACACAGGCATTGATGGTTCATTTAGTTACACTCTGTCCATAACTGAAAGCCAAAGGTTTGTCACATCAGAGGTCCACTGTGGTCCACTGTGTTAGTATAGACTGGCAAGGAGGAAACCTGGATTAAAAGTCTTCACTTCTGTGGTGCCTCTGAAGACATGGGTAGAGTAGGAGCTGTGTTGAATGTATATCCTGCAAAGGACAGAACCAAGCAAATGGGACTAGGCACAAAATAAATGTGAAACACATAACATGAAGGTAATGGTATATAATGATATACAAAAGTGTGATATACACACACAAATAATTTTATGTGCTATGAATAATATACTAAAGAAAGTACTGTGGAATGATATATGCAACACATAATACAAATATGGAGAATTGTAAGTACAAATATACAAAAGCTGCAATGCAATGATAATGCATATCAGTATTAATGAACTCAGTGAAGCAAAGAAAGGAATAATTACAATATGCAAACTATCTCCAATATATCTTCTGTTGTGCTTCTTTCCTTGTTGTTGTCCTGCAAAGAATGCTTTTACTTGAAACTAAGTGTACAGATTACTCACTATATGCATATAAGTGAAGTTGAACCTCCAGCCATTCCATTTCTTGCATTAATACAGCCCCATATACATAGGGGCTAAAATGGTGGTGGTGGTAGGGTATAATTGGTGTCTGGTCTACCCATGTAGAATTAGGTGTTAGGTGTTAGAATGTTTGAAGTAAATAATGGACAGTGATGTTTAAGACTGCAGGTAATGGACTGTTTCTGTCCATTAAAACCTCTCTGTATATAGAAAATTAATATAACAGGCAAGGCAACCAGTCTAAAATTGCTGCACTAGTTATTCACCTGCAGATGGTTTGTCTTTTTAAAAATTAGGTGGGAGCATCCAAAGTGGTTTGCTTTTGCCCACAGTCTGGAATGATACATTATCTTCTGTCTCTCTAGCAGTCTATCATAAATATTTGGCTGCAAATGCAGGCCCACTCGTAGTTAGACACATTTGAAAGTATTTTAACTTTATAGCAGAAGTAATAATAATAATAATAATAATAAGTTTTATTTTTAACCCGCCCCTCTGCAGCGCAATCGGGGCGGCTTACAGCAATTAAAATACAATAATTAAAAGACAATCCAATATCCCAATCCCTCCACCCACATCCCTCCCACACCCCTTAAAACAGAATTAAACTTGAGAATATATTAAAACAAATAACTATATAACTATATAACAATAAAAAGTAAAAACAACAAAACAGCAAAAGGCTTGAGGAGGAGAGTTCAGTATTCATTCTCTGAGGAGGGTTATTCTGGGAAGGCCTGCCGGAAGAGATCCGTCTTAACTGCTTTCTTAAAAGCAGTAAGTGTTGTAATAAGACGGATCTCGTCCGACAGGCCATTCCATAATTTAGGGGCAATGGCGGAAAATGCCCTCTGCGAAGTCTGTGTCGACTTCGACTTCGGTTGTTGCAGTAGGTTCTTTCCAGCTGACCGAAGGGCACGGGGGGGGGGGGCTCATATGGGGAGAGGCGGTCCCTGAGATAAGTTGGACCCAAGCCATGTAGGGCTTTAAAGGTCAAAACCAACACCTTGTACTGTGCCCGGAAACTAATTGGCAGCCAGTGGAGGGATTTCAGCACTGGTGTAATATGCTCCCTCCTGGATGTTCCGGTGATTAATCTGGCTGCCATATTTTGCACCAACTGAAGTTTCCGAGTTAGGCACAAGGGTAGCCCCATGTAGAGTGCGTTGCAGTAATCTAGACGTGAGGTTACCAGTGCGTGCACAACGGTTTCCAGGTCTTTCTTATCCAGGTATGGGCGCAGCTGGCGTATCAGCCGAAGCTGATAACAGGCACTCCTGACTGTCGCATTCACCTGACTAGTCATGTGAAGTGACGAGTCAAGAAGTACCCAAAAGTGTTTTTGGGTTGATGGATGCATACTTATTTCTTTACTCCACAGTCACTTTCATGATTATTTAGCTGAAATAGGAGCTATTTTAATAGTGGGTGTTATTTTATGGAATTGTTTCAATAAGATTGCATTTTCTCAATGAAAGTTTCCACCATCTTTCTCTTTTCATTCCCTGTTACTCTTTAGCCTCCTTATTCAGGATCTGCTGAACTCTGAGGAGGAGTTTGTCAAGGATCTGCAATTCCTCCAGACTCATCACATTCAGTATACTGAAACCTGCCCCAACATCCCTGAAGCTGTTTCCAGTCAGAAGCTCATTATCTTCAGAAATGTCACTGACCTGACACATTTCCATTCCAAGTATGTGTATCTGAAGTTATTGAACAGCAACTAAAGTAGGTGCCACGTGACAAATTAGATGCAAATGTATGTAAGAACAGCCCCTCTTCCACAGGAAAAGTCACTTTGGGAGGAGAAATTTGGAAAAAAATATCAAAATGATGGTTGGAAAAAGTTTTAAGTGTTCCCCATCTCTGTTTCTCCCCTCAAGCTGCAAAAAATAGTGTTCTCTAGATGGCACAAAATTTATTTCCTGAATGTTGGATCCACTGGGATATGCAAATAAGCCTCTTCTAGATCTATTGACAACAACCAATCGTTGATTTCCAGATAGTCTGCAGTATTTCCATTTTGAACCTCTGATATTGAAGAATTCCATTCAAATATCTGAGGTCCAAGATTGGTCTGTGAGACTCACTGCTCTTAGATACCGTGAAGAGAACTGAGTACACTTCTTTGAATCTTTGGCAGTGAGGTACCCGTTCTATGGCTCCAATTTCCAGGAGATGTTATATCTCTTTTTGAACTCTTACCACATCTCTATTTTTTAACTGCCCAGCACTGAACCACATTGTAAGAGGGAGGGAAAACCTCAATGTAGGGATGTGTAGGAATTTTGGTTGCCTTTTTTAAAAAAGGACTTTCCAAAATTCACACATTTCTCCAAAAATATTTCAGAATGCAATGGTCAAAAAATAAATAAAATGAAACTGAAATAATTTTAATCACTATTTCAGAGATGTGCATGGCTTCCAAGATTCAGGAAAAACATCTGGAAGCATGAGTTGTAGGGGTTAAAAAAATCATTCCAGATTATACTGAGATCTAGTGATCAGTGCTCTGTTAGGCATGTTTTATCTGTCCTGGGATAAGAGATAGGGGCTGCCATGCGCTTAGCACATTCCTGCCCACTTCAGTGGACCTTTCTTGAGAGAAGTGGTTGGAGGTATTGTGCCTATGTGTTCCCTCTGATG
This sequence comes from Phrynosoma blainvillii, assembly GCA_026167975.1. Classification (NCBI taxonomy): domain Eukaryota; kingdom Metazoa; phylum Chordata; class Lepidosauria; order Squamata; family Phrynosomatidae; genus Phrynosoma; species Phrynosoma blainvillii. The sequence goes on from JANUYF010000005.1 coordinate 5,208,781, forward strand.
CATCTCAGGACGTTTTCACACGGGCCTTTTTGAGGAGGCAATCCTGCCTCCGTCCGGCCTCACTCCGGCTCCATTTCCCGGTTGTGCGGCGGCGGCGGCGGTAAACCCCGCCCCTTCCGGTGTCATCCCTGCGTCCGTCCGGCTTTTCGCTCCGTGTGTTCAAACGCATGGAGCCCTAAGTCTGGCGTCACTCCGGCCGAACCAACGCTAACTCCGGCTTCAGCGGTGGAAAGGTAATTCCGGCTGTCCAACAGGAATTAGCCTTTCAGCGGCGGAGCCATTCCGGAATCGGTGGCACGACCCATTCCGGAATGGCTCCAGCCGGCTTTAGGAGGGTAGTGTGAAAACGTCCTCAGTCACAATACTGGAACACAACACTGTTCCAGATTCCCCTCCTCACTGAGATGTGACAGATGAGCAAGAAGGATAGTGCTTTTTCAGCCATGGTCCCAAGGAAGGGTTGAGAAGTGGGGTGACCCCATTATTCTACAGACTGATTTGGTGCTTTTTCCAATTGGATATTTTGATAGTATTCAGACACACTGTTTTCCAGTGCTTTCAGTCATTCTGAATGTTTTAGAGTGAATGAATGGTTCTGTGAAGATGCCAGCCACAGATGAAGGCAAAACGTCAGGAATACATTCTTCTAGAACACGGCCTCACAGCCCGAAAAACCCACAAAAACCAATGGTTAGGTTTCCCCCCAGTTATATTTTGCTCATTTCATTACTGTTGTAAAAATGAGTACATCATGCCAAGAGAAATGCATAGCTCAGTCAAGGAAAGAGAATATGATGATCATGGTTTCACTTTCCTTTCTCCCATCATCCATAGCACCTTCTTCCCAGAGCTCCAGAAATGTGACACTGATGACGATGTGGCTATGTGTTTTATTAAGAATGAGGGAGAATTTGACAAATACATCCAGTATCTGGTGGGCCGTATACAGGCAGAGTCGGTTGTAGTCAGTAAAGCAGTCCAGGAGTTCTATAAGGTAAGGTGGAGCTGGCTACACTTTACGTTTATCTTGTACAAACATCTGTTTGGGTTTCTTGCCTTTGCACAGGTTCTTTTGTAATCCCATATTATTATGCAGGACAGGTTTCCTGATTTCAAAAAAAAAATATCTGTAGATCTGTGTGTCAAATTTACACTTGTACAATGATTCTTTCTGGCAAGGGAGAGGGGGAAAATCCTTATTGCCCCATTTCTGTGATCATGGTGGTCTTGTGCAGACATCCAGATCTAGGAATAGAAAGAATATCCCAGAATATTTGAAAAAAATGTCCAAAAATGTGTTTCTTGAGTGTAAGGCAACCCTGGCAAGGAGAATCCTGGGCTGATGAGAATCTTGACAGGCTAGAACTAATTCTGGGCAAACTTTGCATATTTTTTAATAAGAAAATAACATCTTTTTTTGCAAGATACAGCATTTCCTGTGTAGAATTATTTTTTTCCTGCACAAAATACTGAGTGATTTATTGATTGGATTTACATCCTGTCTTTCTCCTACAATGAGATTCAAACGTGTGAATGTTGCACATTGCTAGAATTACACATTGCTTTTTTTGATAATGAAATTATCAAAGAATTACATCCCTATCCATATTTCAGTGAAGCTGTAAGAAATCAGTAAGTTGATAAGAAGAGGTTACATTAGATTTGAGAACTAGTCTGTTGCAGGACCAGATCTAAAGGACTGTGTGAAGTTTGTTGTTGTTGTTGTTTTGCAAAGGAGTCAAATGTTTGGTGATTGTTAATATGAGAGTTGACAGTTTTTGAAAACCTTGTTGTGTTCTTTTGTCCAGCGATACACAGAGGAAACATCATCCAGTGAGGATCCTTCCCAGCCGCCTGTGTTTCCTCTGCAACACTATCTAGAGAGACCAATAAACAGGATCCAGAAATATCAAACAGTAATCAAGGTGAAAAGTTTTCCTTCACTATTGGATGTGATTATTTGCAACCATTATTTTAGGATGCTTCTCCTTCTTCCCTGACTTTTTCGCCTTTGGTTCTTAAAATCAGAGGTGGCTGCTCTGCCTATTTTTTAAACTGTATTTAATTGTCTTGGGTTTTAGAACTATTTTCAAAGAGGGGTTTTAGTTTGTTTTCAATCATGTTTAGCCATGTATTACTGTTTTAAATTGCTGTCCATTGTACATTGCTCCAGGAGCCCTAATGTGTGAGTAGTAATAAACAAATTCCTTAAATATTAAATACATCACTTTTATGTTGTTTTTTGGGTTCATGTGGCTTCCTCATGCTTCTGAGTCCTTCCTTCTTTGTTCAACATCCCAGTTTACATGATTAATTGTATGGTTGGCCAATACAATATAGGTTTCATTATACCATTCTGAAAATCCATGAGAACAGTACTAATGGATTCCATGACAGATTTCACTAGCATCCCTGTTATGTAGTAGTACTAAGAAACCAGTAAGCATGGTACTGTTGTTGTGTACCTTTAAGTCATTTCTGACATATGGCAAACTTAAGGTGAACTTATCATCGGGTTTTCTGGGCAAGATTTGTTTGTGGGGTATTTATTGCCTTTGACTTCCTCTAAGGCTGAGAGAGTGTGACTCATCCAAGCTTATCCAGTGGGTTTCTATGGCTGAGCAGGGGATCCAAACCCTGGTCTCCAGAGTCCTAGTCCAACACTCAAACTACTACTCCACACTTGCTCTTGAGATCAGGGTTTGATTTCCTGCCCAGCCATGGAAACCCCCTCTGAACAAATCTTGCCAAGAAAAACCCATGATAGATTCACCTTAGGATCACATAAACTGGAAACGAAGGCTCACAACAACAGCAACACCATATGATCACTGGTTTCTTAGTACTATTACATAACAGGAATGCCAGTGAAATCTGCCATGGAATCCACTAGTTCCAGATGGTTTCTTTTCTGAAGAGGTGGCATACTTGCAATGCCAGATTGGCTTATCTCAGTGGAATCTGGACAGAAAGGATCCTTTGCACTCATAATTTATGGAGACACTTATGCATTTGCCTGTGGAAAATATTGCATTACTTTGGAAATGGATGGATGAAAATGTAGGTGATGCAAAATAAAGAGAAGGGGGAAAGAACCACATTTTTCTACATACAAATGCATTATCTGCTTCTTTGTATTACCATGCCTTGCAAAACAATGTGTATTATTTTACCTATTATTTTCCATCCAAAATCTGCTAACATGAATAAAATTTAGACTGGAAAAGAGTGCGTAGTGGATAATGAAGTGCATGAGAACATGTGATGTGCTTTCAAACATGCAAGGCAGTTTATATTTGATTTGAACATCACAATTGCATAATATTTCATAAAACATTGCACAAGTATTTCTTCTGCAAATATTGCTGATCTTTGGGGGTGGAAAAGAGAGGAGGAGGAGAACGTGATTTGGACTGGGGCAGAACTTGGGAAAGTTACTCTTAGGACTGCATCTCTCAGAATCTACCACTCATTCTGACCAAACTGGTTGGGGATTCTGCACCCTGTAGTCCAACAAATACTTTTCTAGGCTCTGGATCCAATCTGGTTTACTAATTAACAAGAACTTAAAGAGGTCTTGTGGGTAACCTAGTCTGATCCATGAAATATGATAAAGTGCCAATAGGTCTTTTTGCCTGCAGGAAAACAAGCAATCAATGGACTAGTTTGCCTTGCTGAATCTGATAGGAGACCACCATACTGCAAATGCATAAAATCCAAATTAACTTTTCAGGTTCATTTTGATTTCCCTACCCCATCCTAACATCTTTCATCTGTATGGAGATATCTAAGTTTAGAGTACTTATGAACTGGAAGCTACAAATGATGCAAATGGTGTGATTTTATATATCCACAGGAACTCATCCGAAATAAAGCAAGAAACAGTCAAAACTGTGCATTGCTGGAACAAGCTTATGCAATTGTGTCTGCACTTACTCGACGAGCAGAAAACAACCTCCATGTGTCTCTGATTGAGAACTATCCAGGAACTTTGGAAATCTTAGGGGAGCCCATCCGACAGGTAAGAGAAGATTGGTAGTCTCATTCTGGCCACGTGTGCCCATGCCAGGTAGATATTTGAGAGCTGTCTTTGGATCACTCTTGTTCACTCTGAGCCACAGAAATGTTGAATTAATATTGATTTATGCAATCATATTTTTAATGTTCCTTACTTCTTTTCTTGGACAGAAGTTATGACCCTTTCTTCTTGTTATTTTGTTAACTATCATGGCAAACCTTTAATGAAGTCACTGTATAGGGTCATTCACTGAAGGAAATTCTTTTACACCCCTGCATACAGGCTGCCCTCCATATCCACGGATTCCTCATCCACAGATTCAAGCATCCATGGCTTGAAAATATTCTCTCTCTCTCTCTCTCTCTCTCTCTCTCTATATATATATATATATATACACACACACACACACATATATATATATATATATATATATATATATATATTCTGAAAAGGAAACATGATTTTTTCCATTTTCTATAAGGGACACCATTTTACTATTCATTGTATTTAATGGGACTTGAACATCCATGGATTTGGGTATCCATGGGGGTACCCAGGAGGTCGTGGAACCAAACTCCAGTGGATACCAAGGCCCCACTGTATTTCACAGTTATTCCCCAGATTATGAGAATGCTCACTTTTTACTTATCCCTTTTGCTGCCATTGTTCGTTCTATGTCAGACATGGGAACACTATCCAGATGTTGTTGGACTACAGTTCCAAATATTCTTCCCATTGACTATGACGCTTAGGGCTTTTGGGATTTGTAGTTCAATAACCTCTAGAGAGCCATATGATTCTTTCTCTCCTCCATTTGCTTCTGTCAAGGGCCAGGTATAACTAATTATACTAATTTTTACTCTTTCTCCCTCTCTCTCCAGGGACAGTTCATTGTATGGGAAGGAGCACCTGGAGCTAGAATGGCATGGAAAGGGCATAAGCGGCATGTCTTCCTCTTCAAGAATTATCTTCTAGTGTGCAAGCCCAAACGAGACACCAAAACAGACACTTACAGTTACGTCTTCAAGAACATGATGAAGGTTTGGTCCTTATCCTCCTTTCCTTGATAATGAGATGGTCTCCTACATTTGCATATTGGTTTGGGGCCAGGATATCTGACAGATCACCTCCTCCCATATGAACTTGCCAGACATTTGAGATCTTCAGAGGAGGCCCTCTTGTGTATCCCTAAATCTCATAAAGTTGGGTTGGTATGTACAAGTAACAGCTTCCTCTGTAGCAGCGCTTCGACTGCAAAACTCCATACCCAAGAAGGTTAAACTGTCTCCGTCTCATTGGAGTTTCCAACAGGCAGCCAAATAGTGCTTTTAATGTTTGAAACTGCTGTATTATAACTGTTCTATACAGTGGACCCTTCCCATCCATTGTGACCCCACCCCGCAAATGGCAAAAAGCACAGTCACACCCCATGTTATTCAATATGCATGCAGAGGCATCAGCATCTCTGTGCGCATGCACTGATATTGAATATGAGGCATTGTGATCTGCAGGTAATCAAATCTGCAGATTGCTAGGCTGCCAATATGAAGAGTCTACTGTAATTGGATTTTAGGATTGTTTTTAGATTGTTTTAAAGAACTTCTAAGGAATATTTTCATCTGCTTACATTTTTTAATCTTTGTATTGTCTAATTTGTTTTTTACTTGTTCATCACCTCAGGAACCCTTAATGGGCTGAGAAGTGATACAGAAATACAATAGATAGATAGATAATTACCTTATGCAAAGAGGTCAAAGTTGTCTCTTTAGGCTGAGCTAAAATTCAATGCATTGATCTTAAATTATTTATTTGATTTCTGTTATCATCCTCACTGACAGACACTAAGCAAACCACCAAAGTACGTAATTTCTTAAAATAATGCTGACATAAGTAGAGAGGTAACTAGAATATGAATGAAAAGGTAACTCTTTGTTAAAAAAAGTGAACCAGTCATGTGTGTCCATTTAATTTCCCAGTTGTACCTTTGGTAACCCATTTTCTAGGGGTCTCCAAATGAATGGCTGAATTGGACAGGCATAGATTGCCTGACTAGAGGAGTGTTGTTCTTATCTGAAAGGAACACACTTCTTTTACCAGGAGATCAATACATTAGATTGCCAAGTTTGATGGTTCTGTCTATGTCTGGGCCACCTCTCTGTCTCTTAGCGGGGTTGCAGACTGCCAGAAATAGTGCAAATTGAGTCCACTTTAAGGGTTAGGGTTAGTGCTAGGGAATCATGGGAACTGTTTTTTTTTTCCCTGAGACATTGAGCCTTCTCTGTCAGAGAGCTCTAGTGCCAAATAAACTACAGTTCCCATGATTCCCTAACCTAACCCTAACCCTAAAAGTGGACTCAATTTGCACTATTTCTGGCAGTCTGCAACCCCCCTTAGTCTCTCTGCCCATGTTAAAGAAGGTTGTTTTCAGTCATCTTTTTGCAATCTTCCCGTGTATGCAAGGAACTTTGATGTTAAAATTGCTGGTATTGGTTCTGACTTTTGATCTGGCCAATTTTAGTAGATCGAGGCTTTTTAAATTAGATGATAATTTTTACCTTCTAAAAAGTCTGAAGATATCTTAGTTGACTTTTAACATTGTCTCTTATCAGCTGACAAATATAGATGTGAATGATCTGGTGGAAGGGGATGACCGGGCATTTGAGATTTGGCATGAGCGGGAAGACTCAGTCCGCAAATATCTGTTTCAAGCCAGAACAGTCATCATCAAGAACTCTTGGGTGAAGGAAATTTGTGGTATCCAGCAGCGTATCAGCCTCCCTGTATGGGGTAAGTATAGGGGAGGAGAAGGCTAAGCCTTTTGCTGTTAATGTTCTTTCCTTCTACACTTTTCCCATGGCATCTGAAAATCCCATTCTTCTTTTCTTTACCAAAATTTTCAATGAAAGACACTTCTACATTTCCCAGAATACTCCAGGCTGCCCCTGGAGTATTCTGGCCCTGAATTCCATCCAAATCTCCCCCTTACCTCCTGCAGTAAAATGTGAGATGATGGGTGGATGCCTTCCCACGCAGTCCCTGCAAATTGGTCAGGACCTTAGAGCAACCCACACCCACATGATGCTCACAGGGGAAGATTGTTGCCCATTGTCACCACGTTTTGAAAAATCTGGAGCAAAATTTAAGTCTTTTTAATGCAGGGCAAGGGGTAGAAACCCTGAATATCCAGGAGTTGTGTAAACAGCCCTGTCTTGGGCCTGATTTGGGGTTTTGGGGTTGAGTACCCAACTGTTGGGGGGCAATGAGCTTATAGTTGTAAACCGCTTAGATACCCCATAGTGCGGTACGAAACAGTATATAAATGAAGCTGCTATGTAAATGAAGCTGCTGTAAATAGCACACAGTAAATAGGGCTTGGGGGCTGTGTAAATAGCATGCAGCCAGCCCGGAGGAAATTTGAGGTATATAGTTAATGTTGACCAGCCCAAAGAGAACTGATTTTAGTCTGTTTACTTTCAGATCCCCCAGATTTTGAGGAGGAACTGGCTGACTGTACAGCTGAACTTGGAGAAACTGTCAAACTAGCCTGCCGAGTAACAGGAACCCCTAAGCCAACTGTCACATGGTATAAAGGTATGACCAAGCTAAGTTAAGCATTCTTGCAAATGGATCTAATGATGTCACTGTGCAGGCAGAAGTGGTAGGGGGAATATTCTTCCTTCTGCACATCCCCAAAATCTGCCCCAAACAATTTTTCAGGCAGCATAGAAGGCTGCATGTAGAAGAGACAGAGATAGACAGCCCCAATGTGCTAGCAGAGGCCCATTATTACAGCATTGGATTTAATCTACAGTTCCTTGGGAAATGGTCATAATCAGTCTTCCAGTTGTAGTCACTGTGGCTACTTGTCAACAGTTCACAGTTTGGTGAATGATTTTCTAGCTCTAAAGACAGCATTGTGATTGCAGAAGGGCATTTTCTTTGTTTAATTTGAAGATGGTAAACCTGTGGAGGTGGATCCTCATCATATCATCATTGAAGATCCTGACGGCTCCTGCACATTGATCCTTGACAACCTCACAGGTGTTGATTCGGGGCAATACATGTGCTATGCTTCCAGCCCAGCTGGCAATGCCAGTACCCTAGGAAAGATTCTTGTTCAAGGTAAGAGGCCTTGATGTACATATGACTAAATATCTGCCTGTTATGTAGCACACACATAATGGTCCAACAGCATTTAATGTACCTTAGCTGGAATATCCTACAGTACTTTTATTTCCCCACATATTGAAAACTGCCAGAATTGTATATCAGACATGTTGATCACACATAATAGCTTATTGTTGATAACTGCCACTTTGGTACCAGTCGGTTCATACCATAATCTGGGACTCTCTGTTATGTCATTACAAAGAAACACATGCCTTTATACAAGGCTCAATTACTTTAAGGAATCCATGATCAGAATTAGTGTAATGCAACACTAAAAGTCAGGTGCTGGTGATAAAACAGAAGATGAATTATTGCAGATTTCTCCAGCCTGGAGACCACCAAATATATGCATTACACTTTATGTATTAGTTATAGCAATTATAGTTCAATATATCTGTAGGGCACTAAGATGAGAAACAGAACTGTTGGTTTCCCAGACACACTTGTCTGATCACTACTGAAAACATGACACAGGTTCAGATGATCTACCAGGGCTTTACTTGGGTTCTTAATATGTGCTTTACAATTTTGATGTGATTTTCCATAAAGTATGCCACATGGCAGAAAAAGAGAGACAGTGGAGATTATTGAACAGCCAGTTCACCCACAAGATAGACATGGGATTTAACCGTCAAAGACAGATTTTATCGCACTGCCCCATAGCCAGGCAGTATGCAGCCCATATGCAATCCACACTTCTCTGGGCTTCTCACTCAGCTTTTCAAGAACAAGATTTTCCCGTTCTTGAAAAGCTGAGCACTCAGAATGAGGTGCCCAGCCTTGTGACCATCACTGGGTGTCTCATTCTCACCATAGAAGTGAGTGACCTGTGGCAGCAGTAGATGCACCGGGTGGCTGAGTTAGATGCCCATGCAAACAGTCACCATAGCACAATAACAGAGGCTGAGGTAATGTCAGGGCAGCTGTGAGGCCAGGATACTCTGGGCTGCTCTCAGAGTATCTTGGCCAGTCTTAAGACTAACTGATTCATTACATCATGAGGTTTGGGGACCATGCTCCACTTAGTCAGAAGCATGAAGTATAACCTGGAGGTTTGGCACACATGGCAGTAGGAGGATGTTGACAATTAGGTCAACACAAATTTAAATGCAAAACATAACAACTTTTGTAATTAAATTATTAAAATGTAATTGCAATGATTATCATCTTCCCATCTTCATGATGGGAAGCCTCCCTGTTTTGGAATACAGTTCAAGTAGCTAGTGCTGGTAGCATTTTCTGTTGCATAGTTGCCATAGGAAGGAGATCTCCATCTGGAATTGTCCTTTAAAAAGGCAACTTGAGTACTCTCTGATGAGTACCATCCCCAACGTTCAGCTCAGGGGTAGGCAACCTTTCCCCTTTAAGGGCCGAGGGACTTCAGCTCCCAGAAGCCTCAGCCATGTTGGCCAATAGTCCCATGTTGGCCAATAGCTCCTGGGATTCTGGGAGCTGAAGTCCCTCGGCCCTTAAAGGGGAAAGGTTGCCTAGCCCTGGTTCAGCTGGTCCTTATAGATATTCACTGATTAGAACCAGCAAGAGAACCAGAGAGGAGGGGGGGGGGCAGGTTTGTTCTCTACTGTCTTAGAGGATAGGGCCCAGTCTAATGGGTTTAAGTTACAGGAGAGTAGATTTTGATTGGACGTTAAAAGGAACTTCTTGACAGTAAGCGTGGGACCAATTGCCTACAGATATATTGGGGTCTTCTTCTCTGGAGGCCTTCAAAGAAATACCAGACATCTACCTGCTGGGGATGATTTAGTTTGAGATCCTGCACTGAACAGGGGGTTGGACTCAATGGGCCATGGAGCCCCTTCCAACTCTATGATTCTATGTGATCATTTCAAGGCTGGCTTCCCATGTTTATAGCAAGAGTGAACTTGTACTAACTGCTTTTCTTTAGAACATTTCTTGAGCTTTTAGTCTTGTATGTCCACTGCCCAGTCAGGACTAAGGAAAGCCATTGCGCCTATATTCATCTCTCTAAATGGGTGGCAGAATGAGCCACCTTCCTGTTCAATGGGGAGCACCATTTTCTGGACTGGTCCACAGTAATTCTGAATTTTCCCTTGTCATCTGTGTTTTCATTTATATGGTTTCAAATTCAACTGTCACTCTGTTTACGGTTTCTTTCTAGTGCCTCCCCGGTTTGTGAACAAGGTTAAACATGCCTATTATGCTGATGGGGAAGATGCACAATTTACATGCACCATTGAAGGTGCACCTTATCCACAGATCAGGTAAAAAAAGAAATCAAATCCCATTTCTTCTTAACATTTCAAAGTACTGTAGTTCTTTCACTTTGCAGTGGAATACAGTGGTGGAACCAAGGGTACCTTGAATTCAGTAAAGCAGATTTTGATATCCTACCACAGTATACAACTTTTACAAAACCCTAAATATGCCTAAATTGTATGCTATAATTTGATGACAAGTTCAGTATGTCAAATAATTTTATTAAATTTGTCCTACAAGTACTGTGGTGATAGAAATGAAATTGAAAGAGAACCATAGATGCAGGTACGTTGTCTTCAGACAGAGAATTGTGCCTAGATTTGGAAAGTCAAATCAGGAATGGACATGCAAAAATCCCAGAGGCATACTTGACATGGAAGCTATTAAATCTCATCTGGGAATCCCAGACTGACACTCTGAGGGATGTAAATCTTCATTTATTTCATTCTTGCATGCAAACACGAACAAATCATTTCAAATGTTTTCTCCCCATGGGGTGAGACTACAGGAGTTTCTGCACATGTTTTAAAAATTGTTTTTGCATTGCAATTCTTTTATTTTTGCAAGCAGTCAGATTGTGCATAAAACCATGCTTTTTGCAAACAAATAGTTTCTTTTGAAGAAAACACCTTTTTGTACAAAAAATTGTTTTGTGCAAAACACACAAACAGGACAGACGAGTCAAAGTGCTGGGTTCAGATGACACAATGAATAAACCATGGATAGAAAATGGTGGCAGTGGGGTCAAGCTTCTCATACATGAAGTGGAAATACCTGGGCAGTGCACTGCACTAGCACCTGATAAGCCAAGATTCTGAAGTGAATGCAGGCAGAGCCTTGCATTAATTGTGCAACATGTCTGCACTAGCAATTTGACTTCAACAGCAGTTTGCATCAATAAGTTTTATGGATTCATAGTCTTGTTAAAGAGTTCTGTCTGGCCTGAGAAAACTGAGTAGTGAGTTGCTGAAGCCCTTTAAGACTGCTACCATGACTGTGCCAGCAGGTCTGCAGATGTACAACAGTGGCTTCTGATACAGCAATAAAAGGAAATGTCTGGTTACAACAGGGGTAGGCAACCTAAGGCCCGGGGGCCGGATGCGGCCCCCTGAGGCCTTTGGACCGGCCCCAGGCCAGTCCTGCCGCCGCCGCCGCCAGCGCCATCTGCCATGATGATATTGATTATTGTTGTTATTACTTGTCCGTGGGGTTTTCTTGGCAAAATCTCCACAGGGGTTTTGCCATGGCTTTTCTGGGGCTGAGAGAGTGTGCATGCATTTTTTTTTAATTTTTAATTTTTTTTAAAAAAATATTTATTTATTTATTTATTTATTTATTTATTTTTGGTGCTTCGGCCCCCCAATTGTCTGAGGGACAGCAACCCGGCCCCCGGCTCAAAAAGGTTGCCTACCCCTGGGTTACAACATAGGGATATGGACATAAACTGCAGAATTTAACCATCCATCTATTCCATTTTGTATTCCTAAGCTTTTTAAAGATAATGTCTTGTTATGTTTTGTTGTCTTTCCATCTTCTCCTTGCAGATGGTACAAAGATGGAAATCTACTGACTGACCCAAATAAACACCAAAGTTTTAGTGAACCACGGAGTGGTGTTGTAGTTCTAGTGATCAAAGATGCCTCCAAAGATGATGTGGGATTCTATGAATGTGAGGTGAGTAGCCCGAAGGTTCAGAATCTTTTTGACATATTGTCGGTGTTGCATGTATTCCTCCTAGATGACCCATTTTATTTGGATCTCCTGAATGAACCAAATAAAATACATAGACTTGTAGTCCAGTATGCATTTATTTGGGATTAAGACCCATTGAAATTAGAGGGATTTATCATATATATTTGTGTATAAGTCAACCTCATATATAAATTGAGGGCAGGTTTGGAGGCCAAAATTATGGATTTTTATATAACCCTTAGATAAATCCATGTAACAGAGGGCAAAGCAAAGGAAAATGATGTCAAAGAAGACTGTCATTTTCCTGCCTAAGCATTCAAAAAGGCCAGAAGTTGTGCCATAGTGGAGAGAGTAGAGGGGTCAGTGCCTCTCTTAGGTTCTCCAAGGATGGACTAAGCCAGGGGTAGGCAACCTTTCCCCTTTAAGGGCCGAGGGACTTCCGCTCCCAGAATCCCAGGAGCTATTGGCCAACATGGGACTATTGGCCAACATGGCTGAGGCTTCTGGGAGCTGAAGTCCCTCGGCCCTTAAAGGGGAAAGGTTGCCTACCCCTGGACTAAGCTCTCACCTTTCACCACTCTACTTAGAGAAGGGAATGGTTCCTATTTTGATAAAAGTTTAGGTGCAGTACTTATATTGAGCCATAGACAAGTTGTCCGAGGTTTTGGGGGTTGATTTTTGACTTCTAGACTTATACACCAGTATGTACAGTATGTCCAAATTTATGAAGTATTGGGAGATCCATGGCTGGATTTTCCCCACTCTTCTTTTATAAAGTGATTACCTAGGCGCAGGGCCTTTATTGAGATTCCCCTATTCTTTTTCTCCCAATTAACACTCTCCCCATGAAGGCAATACAGAAGCAATTTATGCCAAGGGTTGGGTGATAGGAGAAAGATTAACTAATCTTGCAACATCCTAATCCCACCCCTTGTTTTTAGCTTTGTTTAAAAAAACCAAACCACAGATCTGTTGACAGTGCTCCAAACATCTCTTCTAATTTAATGCTTACGTCATGCAATTAAATATGTAAAGTAATTGGCTGCAATGCTAGATAGCTTTCTTGTTAAACAACATTCCTTAAGACTCAGATACTTGCTACAAGGAATTGTAAATTAACGTCCCCTTTGGAGAGTGAGGAATGTTTGGGTTAGAGTGTAATAAGCAATAAGATATATGGGGTTGGTTTTAAAGGCTGGTTTCAAAAGCTGAGGTCATGCAACCGTTTTAGTGGATCAGATATATGGATTTCATGGTGGGTTGCTTATTGGGTGGGTCATTTATCTTTGTGAATCATTTACCAGAACAAATCAGCAATAAGACATTTGTGGCTCAGATTAGTTTGCACTTGCAGCCTGCATGTGTTGTAAGAACCACAATTAAAGTAGGTAACACTGTGAAAATGTGACGTGCAAATGATTAGCCTGGCATGTGAAACTGACTGAAAGAATTAACTTTCTGCCCCAAATATAATTTTATAAAGCTCCATTGGGTTTTAGGGGGAATGTCAGGCAAGTCGCTCTTAGTCTTAGGAGTTTATCACATGAGCTTTTAAATTGGCTGCAGCCCAATGGGATGCAGCCAGGACCCGGGATGGAGATGGGAATTATCGCATTGTAATTCGCTGCCAAATCTGTCAGGCAACTGCAGCCTTGGTCCCAACCATGCTCAGCTAGCCAGTTTTCTGAGTCGAGAGCTTTCGTTTTGAAAAAGGGTCAGCTGAGCGCATCTGGGACTCAGGCTGCAGTCGCCCGGCAGATTCGGTGGCAAATTATAATGCAATAATTCCCTCCTCCATCCCAGATCCCAGCTGTATTCTGTTGGGCTGCTGCTGATTTAAAAGCTCATGCGATAAGTTCCCTAGCAAAGCCCAGAATCAATTCTGGCTTTCTGAAAGAAATACAGTGCCCATTCTGCCAGATGTGATGGGCACTGCATGATGAAATAGGTGTGTGTTTTGCTAAAAACAGATGTGATGTTTTAGTTATTTCAGACGTGAGCCTTGAGTTTTTCAGAGATGTACTTTTTAATAGAATTAGATTGTTTTTTAATGTTTATGTAATACGAGTTTAACTTGTTTTAACATGTTATAAGCTGCCTTGGATTCTTTTTTGGCAGAAAGGTGAGATATGTTTTGTACACACACACAAATAATTTGAAAAATGTACCTGTGGCATTTCATGTTTGCAAGTCCCACTTGACAGGGCACTCATGCATTTGTAGTTGGGTATTGCATAGCCCATCTGTGGTGGGCATAATATCTAATAGCAGAGTGGTGAAAGAAACAACCATTGATGTCCCTTATAGAACCAGTTGCCCAACACTGGTCCAGTTAGCCATATTTGAGTAGAAGTACTGTAATGGTATCCAAATTCATATTGGTTGGCAACTGTGGTTTTTGTTTGTGACCTTGAGGCATCTGAGCTCATATTAATCAATATTAATCAACACTCGTTGATTCACAAATAGAATAATAGAATCCTAGAGTTGGGAGAGAACACTCCTGATAGATGGCCATCCAGCCACTGTTTAAAAACCTCCATAGAAGGAGACTCCACCATCTCTGTGGCAGCATTTTCCATTGTCAAACAGCTCTTGTCAGGAACTTTTTCCTAAAGTATAGATGTAATCTCTTTTCCTGTAGTTTGAATCCATTGCTAAGTGCTTGAATCCAAAGTCCTAGTCTTTGCAGCATCAGAAAACAAGCTTGCTCAATCCTCAATATGAGACCCCTTCATATATTTAATCATAGTTATCATGTCACCCCTTAACCTTCTCTTCTCCAGATTAAACATACCCAGATCCCTAAGCCGGTCCTCACAGGGCATGATTTCCAGACCTTTCACCATTTAATCAACATTGGTTAATTTACATATATTCTTGAAAGATTCATGTTCCTCTATGCTAGTGTCAAACTTTAATGGGACTCATTGAGAATGTTTAGAAAGAAAGGATCCCAGCTCTGTGTAAGAGGCTGGCTTCTCTCAGTACTTTACTGTGCCCATTTGTGCACAGGCAAAAGCTTTTGTAAGTGACTGGCATGGGGGAATTAGTTTTCTTCTTTTCCCGGGTGTTTTCTTGCAGTCTAACATGTATTGCACCCTTCTCTTTAGCTGGCAAACAGATTAGGAACAGCGAAGAGTGGTGCTCAGCTCTACCACCAGAGTGCAGCAGCATTGGCCCAAGAGAGGAGACCGGATCAAGCCATTACGATTGAAGGTATGCCTTTTTATCAGCTTTGTGAGTATGTATGAAACTTCTGTTAATTCAGTCATCTCCTTTATAGGTTAACATAATTATTTGTACATCTCTTTAAGTACTGTATATATTTTGTTGATATCCAAAATCTTCTTATGGAGCAGTTTCAAAGGAGTAGCTGTGCTGAGCTGTTGGAGCAAAATAACAAAATGTTATGTTGTGTGTTTATTACAAGCGCAAGCTTGCAGGGATTTCATAGCTCATCAAATGCATTCATCCAGCTCCAGACAAGATGTATTGTGTCTGTATCTGAATCTTTAGAGTTACATTCTACGTATCATACAAAGTGAGTTGTAATCTTTGAAAACTGATGCTATAATAAATAATTTAAATATAATAAATAACTGCTAGTTGTAAAGGTGCTATACTTTGAATTAATGTGAAGCTTCACATGTATTATTCCAATAGTTGTTAGAACAGTTCTGTCAGGTAAATCAGGATCATTATCCCCATATGACATATGAAGAGATGGAGCAGATGTAGAGTGGCTTGTCTATGACCACTTACTGAATTCATGGCAATGGTAAAATCTGGATTAGGTATTTTTACTTCAGTCTCCATATGTGCACATACAAGTGCACAGTTCTGCCTGAGAGCAGGACACATGAGATACCTCTGTGTGCCATTTCTTTAGAGACAGAGGTCATCATGGCAGATTATGGTTGAGAGCCAGTGTGGTGTAATGCTTTGAGTGTTGGACTAGGACTCTAGAGACCAGGGTTTGAATCCCACCTTGGCCATGAAAACCCACTGGGTGACCTTGGGCAGGTAACACTTTATCAGCCTCAGAGGATGGCAATGACAAAGCCCTTCTGAAGAAATTTGCCAAGAAAACCCCATGACAGGGTCACCTTAGGGTTTCCATAAGTCGGAAACTTGAAGGTACACAACAACAACAACAACAACAACAACAACCTCCCAATTAAGCACTCAATAGCCTGCCAACAACAAGGCCAGAAATTATCTGAAATCCAGAGCTGGGTTTAAACTGGGCATATTGTGGTGCTGGACTACCAATGCAGGGAGACCAGATATCGTCCTTCCTCAGGACATGTCCTACATTTCAACCTTCTGTCCAGGAGGAATTTCAAAATGTCCTCTATTGTGAGCATGACTAAGAAGCATGAATTTATATTAGTGTTTTTGGCTTTTTATTTTGTAATGCCCCACATTTTGCAGTGCCTTGTCTTCCTTTGCAGGTAGGACATCTGGTCACCCTGTACCAGTGCCATTCTGGCAGCAGTCGAGATCTTTGACTTTGCAGTAGAATTATGGTTTTCATGTGGCCATGTATCAGTTATGATATTTAAATATGTCTGTTGCTGTAGGCCATTTAATCTCTTTATTTGTCTTCCCTTTCCTCACCTTTCAACATTTGGGGCACAGACAAATCTCCATCCTCCCATCGCATCTTACCATGGCCCATAGCATACTGAAGTTTAGCATGTTGTGCCTTGGGCCATAGTGGGTATGTGACCGAGGCAAAACTCCACACCTCTGTGTAGGAGGGCAGAATCATCCCGATAGATATTTGTACCACAGGTGGAGTTGTTGGTAGCTGTATTTAAGTTAATAACAGTCATTGAACATTTGGATTCAGCTGCAAACAATAATTGAGATAGCATGAGTCATTCAGTTGGATTCCTCTGCACAAAATTGTGATGTGGTTTAATTTTTGCTTCCAAGCCACTGCTAATATGGAGCATCAGAAAATGTGGGTAATAAAATGTGTCATCATAATCTTTGGAGTGCAGATTAAAAAGAAGTACGCTAGTTGGTTTTCTGGAAGCTACCAAGTTTGAAAATTGTACTCTTAGGAAGTAGCAACTTTGAAAATTGTACAAGGTCTTCTCTTAGGAATTAGCAATGTAAAAGTGATTATCAGGTTTGTGTCTTGCAAAAGGAAAATCTGTGTTAACACAACCTGGAAAAGGTAACCATGGGTGGTTTCTCCATAAACTACAAAATAATATAACATGGTGTTTGTTTCAGTTATTGCTGCTGTATGTTAATTAATGGCTTCAAATGAATGTTTGGGTGGAAACAGCACTTTGTGATGTAGCTTCTGGATATAGTTTGCATGAAATGATCAGGGTGAGTTGTGAAGGATTATAGTCCGCCATATTCCAGTGACTCCCAGACCTAGCAACCTCATGGTCATTGCAAAGGCCTGATATACATGTCCACTAGCCCACAAAATTGAAAGACACTTTGGGAATCTACCTGTTTCCTCCTACTGTCATTTATTTCCCTTGACAACTAATTTCCTGTAGATATTGAGAGGAAAGAAGATAATTCATCACTCTTCCTTCATTCTATTTTGTGCCTTCAAACTTTCTCTGGATGATGTGAAGTTGAAGGCTTTCATGGCCAGCATCTATTTTATTTTATTTTTTGTGGGTTTTTCAGGCTCTGTGGCCGTGTTCTGGAAAAAATTATTCCTGATGTTTCACCTGCGTCTGTGGCTGGCATCTTCAGACCTCTGAAGATGCCAGCCACAGATGCAGGTGAAACGTCAGGAATAAATTCTTCCAGAATATAGCCTCACAGCCTGAAAAACCCACAAAAAACTATTTCTTTGGCTGCATTTACACTACAGAATTAATGGAGTTTGACACCACTTTAACCGCCTTGGCCCAATGCTATGGAATTCTGGAGTTTGTAGTTTTGGATGATATTTGGCCTTCTTGGTCAGAGACCTCAGGTGCCACAACAAACTGCAAATCCCAGGATTCCATAGCATGGAGCCATGACAGTTAAAGTGGTGTCAACCGGTATTAATTCTTGCTTTGTTTTAAATTTGCTGTGCACCACCTTGAATCCTTATATTGGGAGAAAGGTGGGATATTAGTAAACAACAATAACAACAACAACAATTTATATTGTCCCTCCACATTCACTGGGGTTACAGGCACAGGACCCCCTTGAAAGTGAAAAAACCACCAATAAATTATTTGTTATTTGTAATTGAAGTATGTTTTTATATTTTGTCTGTTTAATTGTATTTTTGGGGGGTGGGCTATTGGGGGATGGGATTGTTTGTTTTATTGTGTAAGCTGCCTCAGTTGTATTTTACAAAGAGGCGGGATATAAATTTATTATTATTATTATTATTATTATTAACAGTATTTTTTTAACCAGAGAAAACACCACTCTAGGAATTTCTAGGTCCTCCAACAAAACTCTGTGGTCAACATCTGCCAGAATTTGACTATAGGATCATGCTGGAGGACATACAAATGCCTAGAGAAGTGTTTTCTCTAGGAATCTTTAGGTCCTCTGGTGCAACTCTGTGGTCAACCTCCAGCAGATTATCTCTGGAGGACCTAGAGATTCCTAGAGAGAGCATATTAATCAAATCCGTGAATAATCAAATCCACAAAAGTCGAAGCCGCAAATGTGGAGGGACGAGTGTATTTCTGCAGAGTTGCAGCAGCCTCTGTCTGTTGGTGGAGGAGTCTTTAAAATTCTCTGCCTGATGGAGTTGTTCCATAGCAAACACAACAGGTAGAGTTGGCTCATCCCAAGTGACCTGACTTGGGTTCCACTTTAATATCTTATAGAGTTCCTTGAGGCTGAAAGAATAATCCAAAGTCCAATGACATCCCTGTGTCCTTTACAGCTATCTGGCACCTCTCATCTCTATCCAGATATTGGCATGTCAGGTAGTCCAAAGCAAGAACTAGCAACTTCAGGCCAGAATCAAAGGCCAGGTGTGATCATGGCACAAGCAATGTATGCTTAGACCTTGACTCCCTTGTCAAGCTTAGAAGGGAAAAGGAATATGCAAGATCAGGCTCTCCATAGCCTCTCACAAGGCAGGGCCAAGCAACGTGTGATGTTAGCCTTATTTAAACAAGGGTGTTTAATCTAGCTGTGTTTATTGTTGAGAAAAAAGTCACTATGCTCCTAGTATACTTTGACTTTTAAGTATAGAGTAAATTTCTTAAATGCATGCTTACAATTTTTTTTTTTGTCTCTCAACTAATATGCTATGATTGAATTAATTGAAAAGTTTCTGCCTAACAGTGTATTTACCTGTCACCTTGTCGAACCAGAGACCAGTAAATCTATTGATTGTTTTGGCATAGCATTCTGGATAATTGTACAATGAAAATGACATTTTCCTTCCATAGGATATACAATAAAGTATCTTTGGAAACCACCTTCTATGCAATTCAAAGAGTTCTGAGAGTTTTATTTTTTTTCTCCATTCACAACCGTTGTATCATTTTACATTGTGTGAATTAGCTGCCTTAACACTTTAACAAGGAAAACCTGTAGCATAGATGCAGATACTTAACAGCTTTTAACCTGCTTATCAGGATCTCTTGCTTTGCAAAGCTAAATGCTGCTAAAATATCACAATCAAAAAGGTTGAAGGTGGTTCTGAAAATCGTAAAAGAGAGAGTTGATTTCGTATTGCTTATTTCCTGTTAACCTTGCTGCAAATAGGACCAGGCCAATCCAACTGTGTCTCCAAATGTATGCCATGTGTTTCTCAATGTCATCTTGAATGCAAACAGCCGTGGGCTTGAACAATCCATCAATTTAAGGCATGCTTCCTTACTTTGATGACAGTTGATAATCCAAGTCATCACAAGGATAATCTGTCCACATCCATGTTTAACAGCAGTTTTCCATTTTGTTGTGGGTTGACGGACTTCACACAGACCAAAGTGTTGGTAATTAAATAGTTCTGGGAGCTCATCTCTAACCTGTAATACTTTGCCTAGCATTGTTTGACGCTGTTTCTCATGTTCAGCTTTTAAAAACCTAGCAATTCCTACCAAACACTTCTATGTTTGCAAAGACATGTGGATATCTTGAATGGACAGTTTGCAAATTTGTCTCACAGAAAGATGTATCGATTGACTGCTGTTCACAGATCTGTGTAGGTGCCATCCATTCTGTCAAGATGTCAATACATGTCTTCTTCTTATATAGGAATGAGTCTGGAGTAACATGAGAAATGCCTTAACTTTCGTGGTTTATTTAAAACATAATATTAAGAAAGACATGATCATTTCCCCCGAGCTTACTAACTTGTTAAATCCTGAGGTGTGTTTTGCTTTGCTTAATCCCTGCTTCAAAGACTTTGTATACATTCTACTCTTTAAAAAAAAGCAGCCAAGAAATAGATAAATTATATGTTCTTAGCCTGGTTTGAGGAATTAAATCTCCTCCCTGCCTAGGAAAGATGGAAATCAAGGATAATTTCATCTGAAAGAAAATGCTCTCTTTTGACAGATTACAGATTGGTGAAAAGTAGCCTCATGGTGATAGGTTTTCATAAAATGTTGACCTTCAAAAAGAAACCCTATAATGTTCATAGATAACACACAACACACACATCCTAAAACCTTTTTAAAAGAAGCAAGCAAGCTCACCCCACTTCAAGTTATATTTGTTCACCCATTCTTATCTCTAGATCATCTTAGAACTATAATACAGCTTTTTCTGAGGATTATTTTAATATTTGGCTTGGGTGGTGTGTGTGTGTGTTGTTTTTTTAAATTATCCATTCCCACTTTTTCTTAAAACATTTTTCTCTGCAATACATAGTTTTCCTTAAGTGGTTTACTTAAGTATAGTTTATTTTAGAATTTTGCCCCAGTATGCACCTTAACTAAGGCTCATTTTTAAAAACCACCCAATAAGCTATTGTTAGAATTTGATTTTCTTTTCTCTGCCCCAGTTCAAAATATTAAAAAGGACATTTTCAGGGAGAAAAATAATCTTATATGGGCAAGGACACAGCAGCTGCCTTGCTGAATGAAACTAGGCATATCAGGGTCTGTTTAGTGCCCAGATTAGAATGACTGTGAACCCTTTCTAAGCCATCTTGAGTTCCTTCGTGGAAAAAAGTGGGATATAAATGTACTAAATAGAGAAGTATATTAAGTATTCACAGCCACTTGGAATTGGTTCAATAGCCTCGTGATCCACAAATCAGTTAAGACACTGAACCTGCACATACATTGACAAATTCAGAGTCTGGTTTAAGATCAAATGCCTGGGCTCTTTTGTCATGGTTCTCATCCCTAGCCCTTGCTAGGTCTCTAGGCATACCATTATTGGAAAGAAGAAATCTATCTACATAGGAGCAGGGGATGGGGGCCAGGATAGGAATGAGCGCCAATACTCTGCAATAGACCTTTGCTCATTTAGCTGAGGCTGACGTATGGGTTGATAGCCAGCATGGCATAGTTGTTTGAACATTGGACTATGACTCTGGAGACCAGGGTCTGATTTCGGCTCAACCATGAAAACTACTGAGTGACCTTGGACAAGCTCTCAGCCTCAGGGGAAGGCAATGACAAATCTCCTCTGAACAGATCTTGCCAAGAAAACTCCATGATGGGTTTGCCTTAGGGTCGCCATAAGAACCCATCATGGGGCTTTCTTGGCAAGATCTGACTTGAAGGCACACAACACACATATGATGTATGGACTCCACAAATTTGCATGCTAAGTTGCTGATGCCATTGGTTTACACTGATGGTGTCTTCCTGCATGGCAGAAGGCAGTTGAACTGGATGGCCCTCATGGTCTTTTCCAACTCTATGATTCTATGAAAAACAACAGAACAAATGAAGCCAATGTACATTGTGCAAGCATACTGCCAGCTTAACTGATTGTGGATCCGACTCCCAGGACTTTACAGTAACAGTCAGGAATATTAAAACAAACAAACATTTGAAATAACCACAGAAAGCAGTGATGGGATGGTATATGTTCCCCCGCTTCTAAATTTGAATTCTTTGCAATCAAGGTTTTTTCTTGATTCACTTAACAAAGTTAATGAAATTGTTTGAGCTTTTGCCTTTCTTTTAACCCCATGCTGTTCATACTGTTTTCTTTGTAGTCACTGAACAGGAGACTAAAGTACCCAAGAAAACCATCATCATGTAAGTGTTGATATTTTTTTCTAACATTCACGTTGTGATGTGCTGCCTCTGCATGTCCCAATAATAAGCCTGGGTTTATTGGCCATGCAAGTGTGGTTCCCCCCCCACCCATCCCATCCGATCTTGTGGTATTTTTGTGTTATGAGGAAAGGAAGCAATAGGGTTGGTGACAAAACCAATCAACAAACCAACGTCACTGCAAGAGCAACAACATTAGCACTTAAACATAGTTTCAGTCTATTTCTGGTTCTTCTTCTGAAACAGTCTATTGCAAATCAGCTTGAGTTGAGTAGGCCAAAGCCAACCCGTTCAATAACAAGACTCCATCTTTGAACACTACAGCTTCCAAAGATGTGCTAATGCATACTAACATGCCTTTTAACTTGTCTTTTTTCCCTTCGGTTGTTTAATTTACCAGGAAATGGCTTTGTGAAGGACATAGACAAAAATTGGCAATATAACCTGTTTTTCAATCTTGGATAAAAGTTTTCAAGCTGTTACTGCCCAAGAGCAGGATGTTTTCTCAATCCCTATTCTCACTTAGCTTTTCTATACATGTTCCCCTGGGTTTGCTGCTTCTGTCAGCAACTACTACCATAGCATTTTAAGAAAATATGCTTCCTTTGGGCAATGGGTTTAAACAGTGAATATCCCATGAAAATTGTGCAATCGCGATTAAGATTTTCACACAATGTCGTGATTAAAGAGTCATTATCCCAGGAATAACTAGCAACAAATAATTTACGGAGAAATCCCATGAATGATTTATTTCTGTTTATTCCCTAGTTATTCCTGGGATAATCACTCTTTAATCACGATGTGTGCAAAAATCTTAGTCATGATCGCACAATTTTCATGGGATATTCATTGTTTAATCCCCCGATTTCCCCCCGTGTGATAAACTCCTATGTCTTGCCAGTCAACAGGGTTTATGTTGCCAGCTTGATGACATCATACAGTCATGTGGTCATTAGCCAATCTGATTCGTCTACATGAAATTGTCACAAAGTTGAATTAGACGAGTTCCTTGGTGTCATACTCTTATAGAATAGCCATGGCTCTTTCTTCTGCCACTATTAATGTTGCCAGTTAGCCAAAATTATTGCCAGAATTTTTTTACTAGTTACTAGGTTGGAAATAAAAGGGGAACTTTTAGCACACGCCCCCAGAAATTCCTCAGCAACAGCCTGCTACATGTTGAAAAACTGGAAATGCACTTTTTGATTGAAGCTAGATCTCAAACTACTTGGCTTAAACATTAACCTTCCATTTCCAAGGATGGAATCAATTGTAAAAGCTAATTTTGACCCCAGTCTCCATGGACTTCACTCATCGTTCTAAATAATAATAAGGAGATCTTCTAAAAATGGAATGTATATACAGGTTGAGTCTCCCTTATCTGAAATGCTTGAGAGTAGACATCTTTTGGATTTTGGAGTTTTTTGGAATTTGGAAAATTTGCATATATGATGAGATTTCTTGGGGATGGGACCCAAGTCTAAACACAAAATTAACTTCTATTGCATATGCACCTTATACACATAGACTGCAAGTAATTTTATGTACAATATTTTAAATAATGTTGTGCATGAAACATAGTTTGTGTACAGTGAACCATCAGAAAGCAAAAGTGTCACTGTTTCAGCCACTCAAATTTTAGATTTGGGAATATTTCTGATTTTGGAATTCTGGATAAGGAGACTCAGGGGCTAAGCAGACGGCTAATTGGGCCGTCTTGGGGGCAGGGAAGGGGAGGGGCAGCCGCATGATCAGCGCCCCAACCCCTTCCCCAGGTTGTCCTCGGAGCAGCCAGCCCTCCGCACGGCCGGCGCTCTGAGGAGGACCTCCCGCCACAGCATTTGCACGCGCTGTGGCGGAAGAGTCACCGAAGGTGCGCCGCAGCCTTTTGCGGCACACCTTCGGCGACTTGTGAAAGGAGCGCCAATTTAGCACTTCTTTCAGGGGCGGCGAAGCTGCACCGCGGGACCGAGGCATGGGGATGCCTCGGTCCCGCGGCGCAGCTTCCTGGGGTGGCCCAGAGCCACCCGTCTGCTTCCCCCCTCAGTCTGTACCTTTTCTTCACTTTGGTAATGGGAATTGATAACTCTGAAGATGAACAGGCTAACTCATTATGAAAATAAGGAACAAATTTCTGCAAAATGAGATGAAGATCAGAAAGTCTTTAAACTTATTGCTAAACAGAACATATATAGAATATCATTTCCTTTGCCAATCAAATACAATGAGAAATTCCATAGAGAATAACAGTATCTTGACCCAGTTAGAGTCTCTCCTAATCTTTGGCTTGGAGTTTAGTTTTTGATGCTATAGTCTAACTGAGCTAGGTTGTGAAGTCTTGCCTGCTTGCTTGCTTGCTTGCACTTTACGGTACTATCTTGCTAAGTAACAACTGCTTTAAATTATTTTAAAATGATAATGAAGAATGTTATTATTAAGAATACCCTTGATGAAATGCATGTGGTTTGGGAAATAACACAATATGAGGAAAAATCTTTATAACCGAAATACACTGCTATCGGTCATTTACTGTATTTCATATAATATAATAGGGCCAGCATGGTGTAGTGGCTCAAGTGTAGGGCTATGATTCTGGGAGACCAAAATTTGAATCCCTGCTCAGCCATAGAAACCTACTGGGTGACCTTTGGAAAGTCAAAATCTTCCAGCCTCAGAAGAAGGCAAGGGCAAACCTCCTCTGAACAAATCTTGTCCAGACAACCTAGTAATAGGTTGCCTTTAGTGTTGCTGTAAGGTGGAAGCAACGTGAAGGCACACAACCACAACAATGTATGCCATATCACTAGTAGTTCTCAAAATCATAGTAATTTCTCCACTTGTATATGGAACCCTATTGATGTGAGGGGGCAATGCAATGTGGCATGTTATTTGAGGAATGATAGTATTGTTTGGCCTGCAAAGTTTGGAAGTTACTCTTACTGTATAGAGTCATCAAGTAAAATAGATAATCTGAGATGGTCTAGTCTAGTCAATTTTTGCCCATTCATTAAAACCTGAGAACCTAATGGGCCCAAGGAGCACTGGAAACCATTCTGGTTGTCTAAAGAATCTATTGTGAATTTGAGATGGTCAAGTGGGTCTGTGTTAATGCATGCTTTCTGGACATTAGCCCTCACAAATTGCTGAAATGCTCACAAAGCTAACACTGCTGTGCTTCTATTTTTGTTATTAGCATGTAATGGCTGCGCATCGCAAAGGTGTGGGGAAAGGGGCAGGGGGAGGTTTCCTTTCACACACAAACACAGTTTCCAAAATTTTCATCATCAGAGAGGAAACTATAACCACGGTGGTGAAGACTCCGAGGGTAAAGCGACGACTATCTCCTGCCCACCCATCTTCTGGCTATTCTCCTTCTCACTCCCCAAGATCTGAGTTCTCAACGCCTGAGCCAATATTCATAAGCAAGATTAGGCAGCCTACCCACAGGCATGACCAAGAAGCAATGCTAAAGGCAGCCGTTCCGACACTTTTTGTGACTGAGCCGGATGAAAGGCAAGGGGCAGGAGTCAGAGGCATTATTGTAGAAACCACCGTGGAGGAAAAGAAACCCAAATGGGTGGAAGTAGAGGAAATAATTGAATTCAATGTGAAGAGGCCCACCCAAACTACCAGGAAAAGAGGAGCTTCTCCTGCAAGATCAGAAAAAGATGAATTTGGGTCAGGTTATACTCGGCCTGGCACAAAGCCCAGGCGTTCACCTGAATATGACCCAAACACAAATAACTCAAACAATAAACTATTGGAGCAGGCTGAGTCTTCCCTTTCCCAAGATGCTGAAATAACTGGAGCTGACTACAAGAGACCACAAACCAGCCCTCAAAATAAGAATGCTCATGAAATGTTGGAAGAAAAGAGCAGCCCTCAAAAATTTATGAGTGATTCACCACCTACATCTCCTATAGTTGCCTTTGTGGATGAACCATTTGAGACAACTGTGGTGGTCAAGGAGGACTGTCTATGTTCAGATAAAGACCTAGAAGTTAAAGATCATGCTGTTGGATATGATACAATATGGGTAGCCAAAGATGAATCCACAGGTCCTGTGCAAGATGAAGACGTTCTTGAGGAAAATGTTATAATAGACGAGCCAGCGCAGGCAGATTCTGATGACCTTAAAAACCGAGATCTCAGAATCCTTACTCGTAATGGGAAAGCATTAACTTTTCAGGACCTTGAAGATTATGTCCCGGAAGAAGGGGAGACGTACAGAAGTGGTGGTCCAAACTCCACAGAAGAGAAACCTTGTGAAATAGCTGTGCTCCAAACTGAAATTAACAAACCAACCATTGGGAAGCCTGTTTTACTGAATGTGGGTAGACCTGTGGTTTCAAACCCACGGCAAACCCTTTTTAGAGAGTTTGAAGGGCATCGTCCTGGAGATGTCTTTGTGTCAGCAGCCAGAGTGACAGGAGTACAGTCCAGGGGTCCATCAAACATATCTTTCCATGTCAGTGAGTCCTGCACAGCTGCAATGGCAACACCAGCATCATGTGCTACAGGAACAGGATCCCCATTCAAGCTGTCACCATCTTTCTGCACTGAAGTCCAGCTGACTACAGACAATGGACAATCCAGTTTCAAAACTGAAGTTTCCACAAGAACCCAGAGCTACAGCACTGTTGGCGAAACTGTCACGCTGTGCATCAAGAAGGAAGACCCCAGCCAAAGCTGAACCAAAACAAGATCACTTTCTTTATTAGTTATAAACTGTACCACAAGTACCGGTAATAACTTTATTAGTTATAAACTGTACCACAAGTACCGGTAATAAGCAACACCAGGAACCTCATAGGAAACTATGAAGGGAATCAAAGAAAAAGCTAACAGGACGTTATCTCAGAGAAAATACTGTATGTTAAAATTAAATGTGGAGCTTTTCCAGTCTTAAAGGGAACACTACGATATATATAATGTAACCTTTGATTTGTGATTTTTAAGCGGGTACACCATTCCATTATGAAGTGTAGGCCTATGAAACAACTAGTAAGAAGCCCTACAGGGATGTCATTTTTGTTTAAAATGGTTATCATGGGCTGCCAAACTTTATAAGTTAACCTTAGAAAATAAAATTGTGCTATCATTTTTTGGCAGTACCTTCTAGTAATTAATGGAAGGCTAAGTATTTTAATCCGAACATGTTTCAGTTTGCTGTTGTGTACCCCAGATTGTCATAGAGTAGCTGAGCTGACACTTTTAATAAATGACATAATGACCATCAACTGCTTCTGAACATTTAAGTCTACTTTTAAAATGATTTACTTCAACTTCCTACATGTACATGAAAGCAGAGTCTGAATGTACAAATGATGTCAGGTAGTTCATTTCTTTGCAGTAGAGTTAAACCCAAATTGAAAAGATTGCCAGTCTTTATTCCAGTGTTGTTTTACTTCAGAGAAAACTGGATTGTATGTGATCAATAGTGTGATCCACATGCTAATAAGTGCGATCCACAAGGTAATCTCTAATTGGGTTTAACATGGACTATATACTATAATAAACCAATTTAAGATCATGTCCTTTTCATCATGATCTCTAATGTCTTTACTGCCAACAGAATTCATCTGCAATGTTGGTATAACATCTTTTTTATTTTTATTTCATTATAAAGACAATTGCCATTCTAATATCACACCTACATTTATATTTGTTAAGGGAACTGGCCAATTTATGAGTACAGGTAGCATTATAATATGTCAAATATCACAAATTCATTTACTCATGAGTAAATAGCTACATGACATACTGAGTTTACTTGCTTCTATAGAATGCCTTAACTAGCAGTGTCACCAAGGATAGCTTTACATGACTTTTTTTTTAATCTGCCTAATCTGATATCCAAAATCTTACCAAGTCAAAATATTTGCAGTATTATTGTTGTTGCTGCTATACTATTGGTAGGATTATTATCACTCTCCCAGTAGTAACTATGTAAAGAATCCATATGTGGTAGATCCTATCCTTTGGATTCTTTAAGATTTTCGATTTTCTGTGCATATGAACCAGAGCTTGGAAACATTACTTTTTACTGATCTGACTAAATGGGATCCTGTAAGTGCTAGTAAAATAAGTAACTCTCCTGAATTTTCACACAAACTGTCAGATATATATATAGAGCAAATGAAATAGGTAATCATAGATGTATTGAACAGCAATTCCTATGAGCAAAGGCAAAATAGCAAAACCACACTAAAGGGCCAGATAGACATTCTTTGCTCATCCAGTTTCCTGGAGACCATGCACTCCCAAATAGACAGAGAAGCAAAGGGTTCCTTTGCTCTTAAAAATAACATTTCTATTTGTTGAGAGATCTTGTAGCACCCCGAGACTAACTAAAAGAAAGAAGTTGGTAGCATGAGCTTCCGTAGGCTAAAGTCTACTTCCTCAGATGCATTTCCATTTGTTTTTTACTTTTACCTACTATTTGGACAGATATGGACATGCAATAAATTAAGATCTCCAGTCTGTGAAGCTAGCATCAACTAATAAAACTCAGGTGTAAGTTGTTGCTTTAAAATAAGCTTAGCAATGTTCCCTAAACTGGCATGCTCCAAGTATTTCAGACTGTGGCTCCCATCAGCCCCAGCCAATATGACCAATGGTCAGAATTGATGGTAGTTGTAGTCCAAAACATCTGGAATTGAGTTTAGGGGAGGCTGCTTTAAAGGTCATTGGGAAAAAGCAAGGGTCATCTATTATGAAACAGGAAGAATGCTGCATATATACCGTATATATTAGGACAGTTCATTAACATGCATTTTAAGAACAAAATCTGTTGTGTGTTTTTTCTCGCTTTGTTTTACTGGGGAAGTAAAATGACACATAGCATTGCTTCTTGAAGTTCACAGACCACATACCTTAGAAAATATTATCAACACAGCTTTTGGAAAGAACTCACTCAAATCTTCATCCCAAGATTGGTACTTGAATCTTGCAGTGTAATTATTTTAGGCTACAATCCTATACACATTTACCTTGGAGTAATAGCAATAGCAAAAGCCGCTGAAATCTGCTTACTTTGTTGGTAGCATGCATAGAACTGCACTGTTAATAAATTTAACTGCAGTTTTAATTTTCAGAATACCATGTGCAGCACTTTTACTGAAGGTGAGGACCTTCTCAGTGGCTTTCTTTGGCAAACCTTGTATCTGTAGTAACTTTGATTTTTTTAAAAATACGGCATCAATTTATACTGTATATAATTAAGGTCCATGGTTATCTAGTAGTGTCTATTGCACTATGCATTTTATGTTGGAAAGTTACAGACATCTCAAAAGATGGAAATACCTCTCTGCTAAAGATTATTTGGCCTAGATATTTTTTTTAAATAGCAGATACATTTCATGGAAATATAGAGTATTGTCAAGGACGTACTTCTTGACACTGGCCATTTGTAATCTTATGTGCAGTTATTTTAAGGAAGTGTTGTGTCTGTGAAAATGTGCATAAATGCAAATATTTTGGTTTTACCTTGCTGAATAATGATTTCTTACCAAATAATCATTTGTTACAAGGAATAAGTATTTTCCTTTGATCAACCAACACTCCCCTCATCTGTTTACATTTGCTTTATAAAGTTAAACAGAAAAGTAACTTGATGGAATGATGGATCCTTCGCAGTACTTAGGGGGGGAAAGAATATAAAGAGTCCTATGTGTTTATTTTCAAAGAGTTTTCCTAGAGATTAAAAGAGGATATGCTTGTATGTGATTTACAATTTGTAGAAAAGTTAAGATGTGTGGAGATTCATTTCTATTTTTTAAAAAATGAAGATATTCTTGAAAACGTCAGTGCAAAAAAAACCATCAACTGCATATTCCCATGGGAAGGGAGGATGTGACAAAATGGAAGCCAGATTGTTTGAGAAGTGTGCTCAGACAAAATTTAAGACAGAACATGTTGTTAGCTGCTCAATTTCATATCAATAAATGATATCAGCTGCTGTATTATTCCCTCTCTTTCGTCTCTTGTTTCATGTGGTTTCTTCAAAATAACTTTTTGTAGGATTTTTGCCCCCTGGATTCCTTATCCAATGGGTCATAGCTTAGATGGGAGTAGGGAATGACAAAGGTGCAAGAGTGTGAGGCAGAAAGGTTGTGAATACTTATAGGATAATTTCCAATGGTTTTGATGGGGAAAGGTGAGACTTTATGGAGGCTCACATTAGTTTCTTTAACGCCTTCTCCACATGGGACAAATATGTCAAGAGGTTGTAGTTTTTGATGTTGTAGTTCTCAGAGTATTTGAAATATCCAAACCCTGTTTCTGTTGCCGCAGACTATTTTTTTCCAATTCCTGGCTCCAAATGCAGCACTTTATTCCTAACCTTGAGTGAGCTTCTTTTTGATTCTGAAACATAGCATCATGTGCCCCCTTTTCTTCTCCTCCTTTCCAAAAAAAATAAAAAAAATAAATAAAAATAAAAGTGTTACAGTGTTGTAGTACATCAGTAAAATGGCACCATTTGCACTATAACTATTAAAAATAATTCTAAAAATATCCAGAGAGGAGAAAATTTGCCCTTCAAACTTTAGGGCCACCTCAATAAAACGTGCACCAGTTGTTGTTTTTTAAACCTAAACCCTTGAAGAGTCCTAGTGCTGATATAAGAAAGTGCTGCAAGTAGTCCCCCAAAGAATGGAACAAAAAGATGTAGAGGCAACAACAACCCATACAGCCTGATAAAAAGCAAGGAGCTAGATCAGGAGGAACACTTCTTCAGACCAATCTGGAAAAGCCTTATGTTTGGCAAATAAGGATCAGATCCAGTAGACCACTCCCTCCCAAATATATCTGACCCAATCTTCATATGCCAGGAAAAGCAGGAAAAAAATATGTCCCAGATCATGTCATGACATGAAGGGGAGACATCTACCGGTATGTTTCAGGGTCACCTTGATGTTATTCCTCCACCACTACCTTGCATTGGCAAGGATAGTTTTAGGAAAGTTAAATCTCATGCACCTGAATGAAGATAATTATGGACTGGAACCAAAAAAGGGGTATGGATGTACTAGTCTTATGTGGCGAGAACCCTTGACATTGTTATTTTGAAAAGTGGCGCCATCACTAGTGAACAGAGGTAAGAGTGCAAAGAAATGAAGAGAAGAAAAAAGCAGGAGATTGAATGAAAGAAGAAGAAGGGTGAGGGAAAAGCCAGCTACCATGCATCATTATTTGCCACATTTCAAAACACATTCCCATTATTTGTCTGACCTGTGACATTTTTCTCTTTGATTCTCCATTATTATAAGAGATTATTATAAGAGATTTCCCTTATTTGAGGGTTAGAGAGCATTTCCATTTATATATAGGCTGAACCAGATGACATGAAAATTCCATCTTTTTGGACATGGGCCCTTTGTAAAGAAAGAAACATGTATTGTATAACGTATGAATGTTAGTTGACAATATGTTAATTTAACAGAGAAACACATGGCTAGGTTAACTGAAATCAATGCTCTCATCTGGTATTTAGCTAGATCACAAACTTGTTAATAGCTGCATCCTGTTTGTCAGCCCTGTGTTTCATGGATTTTTACTCTCCCTTACTGCTATTTTGAAAATGTGGCAACATTAAATCTGTGATCAAAAACTGGGACAGTGAGGACTTTATCACATGAGACGAGGGTAAAAAAGTGAAATTTTAACAGGATAAAAGGGTCTTTGGCTGGTACTCATCATATGACTTGGTGTCCATCTTGTTGCCTTGCATTCCATTCATGACTACTGTGCACCTTTTCATTGATGGGCAAACCTATCAATACACTCCCAGTTTTACTGCTGTTCCATTTCTGCCCTTTGCCTTAATGCAATAGGTCCCTTCTCCTGCAGTTCTGCTTCTCAGAGTTGGTGGGATTCTGCACCTTGCAGTGACTGTGGCTGCCAACACCTTCCCAAGGCCAGCTGTTGTGTGCACATTCATACAGCAGCCGGCTTTGGAAAGTGGTTGCAGATGCAATCATTCATTCCCATCCTTCCTCCTGGAAAGTGGCATCTGACAGTGCAGAAAACAGATCATGCAACCACAGATCACAAAAATGCAATCATGGGGAAAGGTGTGATAAGAAATTATGCTGATATACCTTCATTCTTAAAGTAGTGGAATTGTGGTGGGACAGGAGGCTGGTGTGATATAGTCCTGAGATCCACCACATAGCTAAGGAAACAATATAGCTTGGTGGCATGGGCATTGAAGGACAGAATGGGTGGCACAAAGCTCTTTCTTCTATCATCTTGCTGCCACTGACCCTGGCATCCACTGAAGCAATCTTCCTTCTTTGTACCTGGTCTATTGACAAGGCCATTTCTGGGTCACCATTTCTCTAGAACTGAATTACTTTTCCTAATCGTATCGCTGTTATCAGAGATTGCTGACAGCCGCACACATAAAAATAGTTCACCTAGATTGCTTTTCATGAATAACTCCCCCCCCCCCCGAGCAAATAAAGCACACTTCACATCAACACCTGCCCCAAAGGTAGATAAGTATTCAAGCCCCGAGTTACAGGCTCTGTTACTCTGGGTTTTCCTTACAAAGGAATAAAGTCTTTCATCACTGAGCAGCACTAAGATGGCTGCCCTTTTCTCATATTATCTTGATAGATTTCCTGATAGCTATGCTTTACTGCAGAGGTGGGCAAAGTCCAGCCAGAGGCCACATGTAGCCTAGGGTCCCCACTTCAGGGGTCCTGAAGCCCTCTGCCAATCCTTCAAGTCTCTTGGACCCCACCTTAAAAAAAAATGATGTAGGGACTGAAAACCACATTGAACACACCCCAAATGTGCAAAACCACCCCCAGTCTCACACAGAAAGTCCCACAGAACCCCAAATAACTCCATTTTCATTGGAGTTCTGCTCAACATGGTAACCAGGACTGAGGCAATCTCATTTCTGGCCACCATTCTGAGAAGGACTTCAGTGAAGATAGACATATTTGGGAACAGTTTGGGGGAGGGGGAAGTGCAGCCCATAGGAGATGGACAATTGTCTACTCTTGCAAAGGATTCTGTTTATCCTTTGGTGTATCTTTCTTTTGTTCTCTCTTGTGTTTTAAATTCATTAGTTCATAGACAGATGGATAGACAGATATAGATACAGTTATAGATATAAATATGGTGGGGCCTTGGTGTCCTCCAGGGATTGGTTCCAGGACCAAAATCTGTGGATGCCCAAGTCCCATTAAATACAATGGTGTAGGGCAGGGGTAGGCAACCTTTCCCCTTTAAGGGCCAAGGAGGGACTTCAGCTCCCAGAAGCCTCAGCCATGTTGGCCAATAGTCCCATGTTGGCCAATAGCTCCTGGGATTCTGGGAGCTGAAGTCCCTCGGCCCTTAAAGGGGAAAGGTTGCCTACCCCTGGTGTAGGGAAATGTTGTCCCTTATATAAAATGGCAAAATCTTGGTTTGCTTTTTGGAATCTAGATAGATAGATACTAATATTTTCAAGCTGTGGATGCTTGAATCCATGGATAAAGAATCCGTGGATACATAGGGCTGACTGTATAGATATAGATATATAGGTCATAGCAAACTTCAGAGTCTATATAGAAATCTACAAGATTTTTTTTAAGCCAATCTCATCTGGCACATAACCAGAATTTGGAACTTTTTTTTTTAAAGGGAGCCATTATTATAATTTATTACAAGAGCCCCTCAAAGTAAACTATTGTTGTCACCATTATGATTACTTTGGAGTAACTCATTACATTACTTTTTGTTTTGCTGGTTACTTTTTAGATCCTTGTATGGAAAGGAATCCATTTTTTAAAAGCAAGAAAATGGTGTTAAAGGGAGAGGGCTTGAAATGCCTTCCATTTTAGACACACACACACCCTGCAAACTAATAAGAAAATGCTACTTATTAAATGAAAAATGGCGTCAATGTTACTGGTTTTGAAAGTGGAACCATTCTTCCCATTCAAGAGTGTTAAGCTACTACAGGAATACCATTTATATCAAACAGTTTAATGCTGTGACATATTGATAATGGAGAAACATATATCTGCATTGCTTCTGTATTACGTCAGTATGGTACATTTTTGGTTGGCCCAACCAAAGCCTGTACAGTTTTGTTGTAGAGTAGGATCTGCTACTCTCAGGAAGAGCCTTATCAGATATGATATGACTACAAGCTGGGTATCTTTCAGGCATATTGTGCCAATGGAATTTGGAAGGAACCCACTTTTGAAAAACTATTTCAAGTTGATGTGGGTCCTGCTTGAAAGGGCTCACAAAAAAGAGAAATAGGAGACATAAGTTTCTAAAGCTTGTTCCAAATTGATTTAAAACAGTGGTACTCAAACTTTGGAGAACTACCCCTTTACAGCTACATGCAAATGTCCTACCCCTCTCCACTCGACTTAGTATATGAATAAAAATATTTTATTTAGTGTGCATATTTTAATTTACACATTCATGTATATTCATATTTTAATATTTTATAAGGAAATAACATCATTCAAATTAGAACAGTTTTATTTAAGTTCAGTATTTAACTCAAGGAGGCTATCCTGGTCCTAAACCAGTGTCTGTCATCAGTGATGGACTGGATGAGAGCAAACAAGTTGAAACTTAATCCAGATAAGACAGAGGTGCTCCTGGTCAATCGGAAGGCAGATCAGGGAATAGGGATCCAGCCTGTGTTACATGGGGCCACACTCCCCCTGAAGACGCAGGTTCACAGTTTGGGGGTACTCCTGGATTCAGCTTTGAGCATGGAGGCCCAGGTCTCTGCAGTGATCAGGAGTGCTTCTGCACATTTAAAACTTGTGCGCCAACTGCACATGTTCCTTGAGACACCGGGTCTGGCCTCAGTGGTACATGCCTTGGTGACATCCCATTTGGACTACTGTAATGGACTCTATTGTTATTATTATTGTTGTTGTTATTTCGTTGTATTTTAATTCTTTCTAAGTTTAATTCAGTTTTAAGGGGGGGAGGGTTGTGGATTGAGGGAATGTTTTTTAACTTTGTTGTTTTTTAAAATGCTGTAACCCGCCCCGATTGCCACGCAGAGGGGCGGGCTATAAATAAAAATTTATTATTATTATTATTATTATTATTATTATTATTACTTGGGGCTGCCTTTGTTCGCAAACTTCAGCTGGTCCAAAGAGCTGCAGCCAGGCTGCTAACAGGGGCAGGTTACAGAGATCATACAACGCCCCTGTTGAAACAGCTCCACTGGCTACCAGTTTGTTTCTGGGCACAATTCAAAGTGCTATATGGCTCAGGTCCAGGCTATTTGGCAGACCGTATCTCCCTCTATGATCCGGCTGGGGCTCTGAGATCCTCAGGGGAGGCCCTTCTCTCCATCCCACCCCCAT
Organism: Phrynosoma blainvillii; assembly: GCA_026167975.1. Classification (NCBI taxonomy): domain Eukaryota; kingdom Metazoa; phylum Chordata; class Lepidosauria; order Squamata; family Phrynosomatidae; genus Phrynosoma; species Phrynosoma blainvillii. The sequence goes on from JANUYF010000005.1 coordinate 5,244,429, forward strand.
CAGAAGCATGGTTGGTGGGAATATGAGAGAAGAGGGGCTTTTCTGTGGCTGTCCCTCGACTCTGGGACTCCCTGCCCAGGGAAGAGTCCAGAATGGCCTCTTCCATGATGGCCTTCCACCGACAGGTGAAAACCTTCCTTTTCAGACAGGCATTCAAAACAAAGCTTCTCACACACACCTGGGGGTCCCACCCCACTATTTGAAAACCACTGATTTAAAACATTTAATTTAGTAATTTAGTAATTTAACAATTTAATGTGTGTCCTGCTTGAGAGGGCTTATAAAACACAGAAACAGTAGAAGGCATTGCAAGAGCAGCGCTTTTGTTTTCCCTCCGTCTCCATCGTGTATACACAAACTAATCACTTCTGTTTTCGCTGCTAGCTGGAAAGAGGGAACCTACTGCTAAAATCCCAGACAAAAGTGAAAAAAGTCCAGCCATTGCTCAAAAAGATACAACTCTCCAGGATGTTGGGATTCGTGAACGCGCCGTTCCTACTGCAAGGTAATTACACTGTATAAATCAGATACGGTACCATCAAAACCCCTTTTTTTGCACTTCAGCTACTCTCATTTTCAGACGAATTAGGTGGTATTGAGTTCCTCGGACAAAATTGGATAGAATTCAGGCAAAGATCACATAACTGAATATTCCTCAGCGTCAAAACTCAGATTCTCTGAGAGGTGTGTTTTCAGCCTAGTTTTCTCTCCGATGAACTAGTTGCCTATGATAAGGAGTTTTCAAAAACCAGGGAGCTTTTATTTATTCAGTTCATGATCTGATCTTAAGAAGTCAATCCTACAGGCTTCTTTTGCATGCCGAGGTTTAGCAATGTTTTCTTTATATTCCACATACTTCTAAGAAGAGATTTTGGACTGAGCTGAAACCAACCATTCCCCCTTCCCACTCATTTTCTCTTGGGTGGAAAAAGCACCTGCCTTTTCTGGCAAAATACAATGTCCAAAATCCAGAAAACAGTGATACTCAACCAGAAAGTAAGTACTATATATTTAGTAGACTAAATTCTACTAACTGTGTATCTGCATCAGTTTCATACCATTGTAACTGTCATGGATCCATCCATGTAGTTTGATGAATTAGAATTAACTGCTAGAGAGTTCTCTACACAGAAATCCAAACACCTCACTATTGCATAGCATTGCATAGGATAGAGCCATGACAGTTAAAGTGGGATCAAACTGCTATAACTATGGTGTGCAGACACACACCAAGAGTAGAATTCCAAAACACGAATACCCTGCCTACTATTTTGGAAGGATCACTCAAGCAGATATTAAGAATGTCTTTGTGCTTTACCACTCACAATAATAGGCAAGATAGGCTTGCAACACTGTGGACCAAAGAGTTTGAAGACTGTGTCTCAAAAATTCTGTTTGCATTGTGATTTTCTTTCTTGATTTAATGCTAAAGAACACCCCAAACGACGGATGGTGCAGAAGGACACAGGGCTGATGGAGCCGATATCCTGGATATAGAGAGACAAGTTTGTCTTGCGGCCATGGAGAGAACTTGCATCCCTAAAACGGCAGAGAAAATCGCAGCAAGTAAGCCAAGAAGCTAGATATTTCAGCCTAAAGTCAAGATGACAAGAGTTTTGCCAAAAATGTAGGGAGCCTTCAAATTTTACATGCAATTCCTTACCTGTACTACAAGCATTTAGCATTATTTATGTATAATTTGTAATATAAATAATCAAATTCACACCAACATAATACACATTTTTTAAAAAAAAGATAAAAAAGAGGGAAAGGGGGAGAAAAGAAAAACAAAGCAAAGAGAGAAAACTGCATAAATAGAAATACCTATATATGTATAACTAAAACTAAGCTAAACTAATTTGAGCTTAGGAGACCTGCCACGCTGCAGAAATAAAGCCATTTGACACCACTTTAATGGTAATAATAATAATAATAATAATTCTTACCCATCTCTCCCTATGGATTGAGGCAGGGAACAACAACAATCAACAGACAAACAACATCAATTCAAATACATCAGTTAAAATGAACACCAATTTAAAAGGACAAATAAGATATGATCACATTAAAAACAATCCACATTTAAAAGCCATCATTTAAAAGCCATGGCTCCATCCTGTGGAATCCTGGGATTTGTAGTTTGGTGAGGCATCCAGCTCTGGTGCCTCACCAAACTACAAATCTAAAGGATCTATAGGACAGAGAAATGCAGAAAACGGATTTTTGGGCAGAAACATGCTTTTCTCCATTGAAACTTTCAGACATGGAGAATGCTGCAGAGACATATTTATTGTCTCCCGTAGAAGGGAGAAAACTACTTTAAGTATCCATCTTTGTATGCAAGGACAAAATAGTAGAGGATTTATCTCCCTATTTGAATGTACCTAATGTTTTTCATCTCATCAGGTCCACCATACATGCAGGAGACAATTGAGGATGTCCAGGTTCGGTCTGGAGAGATGGCAAAGTTTCATGCCATCATTGAAGGAGATCCCCAGCCACTTGTTTTGTGGTTTAAGGTCGGTCAGAGATATTTTAGGGAAAAAGGGACAAGAATGAGATCCGTCAAATCTAGAGAATTGTGGATAAACACTGGGAAAGAATGTGCGTTCAGAAATGAAATCATGCAGTTATATCGTCTCTTTCATGAATTTTTGGATTATTAAAACACCCCATCGTTCCTTGCATATGGAGAAAAGAAATGGGCTTCAAAACAAAGCTTCTGTTTCAGTGTTGGGCAAATTGAAAAAGAGTGGCTGCATCCACACTGCAGAAACAATCGAGTTTGATGCCACTTTAACCACCATAGCTCAATGTTATGGAATTCTGGGATTTGTAGTTTGGTGAGACATTGAGCCTTCTCTGCCAGAGAGCTACAGTTCCCAGGATTCCATAGCATTGAGCCATGGCAGTTAACGTGGTGTCAAACTGGATTATTTCTGCACTCCGGATGGCCTCAGTGTGAGTGACAAAAGAGAATTAGAACTAGAATTATGTACTTACAAAATCTTCCACTTCCTATTTCCTTTTGGGATTTTGAGATTCTGCTTTATTACATTTATCTTCAAAGGAGAGATCAAAATGTTGGAATTTGTGATTCATCTGGAGATATTTTTCTGATGTATACAAAATGTACATTTTTTTTCTTCCCTTTTTCAGTCTTTGGAAATATATATATATATCATAGATTTTATTTTCATGTTCAACATGAGTGCCAAAATCCAATTCCTAATGCTAATTAGAACAGACATAATGAATCAAGTAATGGTAAATTAATATTTTAATAAATCCCTTCTATTCAAGGGGTCTACTCTAACTTGGAAAAATGCTTGAATTGAGGTTATAATTTGTATATTAAAACATATTTATATTTGGATACTGCTCTGTAACACTCCTCTGTGCCTGAAGGGTGGTATAGATACTTTTTAAAGCAAGCAAGTGCCGTATGTTACTTTACTTTTTGAACCTCTGGGTGGGTGGGATTTTCTAAAACATTTTTAAAATTTTCAATCCAGTATTTATTTTCCAAAATTTGCCATGTCTGCCAGGATTCAAATGGCAAACATCAGAGATATTGGAATGTTGTAATAATGCTCATCCTTTTAAAAATGCATTAGGATCAAGAAGATCATAACCTGGGTTTAAAAATAAACCTAATATCAGTTCTGCAGTCTATTATGCTCTCCAGGGATCTGCTCTGCATGCATTTGCAGCAGAATAATGATCACATCCAAAGTGATCTTATTCCCACTAATTTCAGCTTGTTTTCCCCAAATGTACAGATTTGTATATTCTATCTTCCTAAGCTTGATGGCTTGTGTGTAAGGTTTTGCATATCCAATTAATGTCAGTCTATGTTCATTTTCCTGCCTCTGTGATATTGGATGTATCTACACTGTAGAAATAATATAATTTGACAGTACTTTAAGTGCTGTGGTTCCATCCTGTGAAATCCTGGGATCTGTAGTTTTGCACAGTCTTTTGCCTTCTCTGTCAAAGAGTTCTGGTGCCTCTCCAAAAGTCAAATCTCAGGATTCTGGAGGATGGAGCCACGACACTTAAAGTGGAATCAAACTGCATTATATCCACAGTGTAGATGGACCCATTAAAGCAACTAAAATGTATTCTCACCCTTCCAGGGCATTTCATTGTTGATAGACAGTGAAAGAATCCATCAGTTCAATGAAGGCACAAGATACTCCTTGATTCTTTACAACACTAGACCAGAAGATGCTGGTGTCTATACTCTCATTGCAAAAAATACAGGAGGAGAAGTCTTATGCAAAGCCGAACTTGTGGTTCAAGAAGGTAACCAGTTGTGTGGCTCTGTCTCCAACCTATTGCTTGTGCCCAGCTTGTGTATAGTCCTTGTTACTTCTTACTTGTTGGCTGTTTTCCCTATCTCAGAGGCTCTCAGCGAATAACTACTACAGCCAATGCTAGATTAAGGTGGGGTGATTTGAGAAAGAGAGCCCCATTTATGCGGATATGTGAGCTCCCTTGTTTGGAAGGAGAGAGCAACAAATGGGACGTACATACTCCTTTTGAGTGCACAAATATAATCATCCTGAAAGCCCCAGGATTTATATGGTTTTCTTGTGTGAATTATTCTAGATAAGAAAAGCCAAGAGGCAAAGAAAGAAAGTACAAGAAGAAAGCTTCATTCCTTCTACGAGGTCAAGCAGGAAATAGGAAGGTGAGAACCAGTTTTTGCTTGGAATTCCAAGTCATAACTTCAAAGTCACAACTGATGCTCTTGTGTCTTTGAGGCCTGGGAAGGAACTGAAAAGGAAACTTGTCGCTAACCAATACCGGAAATATGTCTTCTGAAGGTGTTTAATTCTTCACAGGGGTTCCTTTGGCTTTATCAAGAGGGTGGTCCACAAAGACAACCAAACATCCTGCGCAGCCAAGTTTATACCTCTGCGGAGCAAAACAAGGGAGCAGGCCTATCGGGAAAGGGACATTCTGGCCAACCTGTCCCATGAAAGGGTCACTAGGCTTCTGGATGAGTTTGAGACACGGAAAACTTTAATCCTCATTTTGGAGCTGTATCCTTCTTAAAAGCAAGCAAACAAACCCAAAACTCTGGCATGGCATGCATCCTACTCAGGTTGTGGTAGTGTTGAGAGGTGGGAGAAGGAGAACATGTGGATTGAACCATATGTGGAAGAATCCACAGATGATTCTTAAAAACGCACACCAAAGGATTGCATCAAGTGTTGGGAGTATCCCAAGCCCTGAAATCTCAGGGCCTGGTGATGTTATGAAGGACAGCCCTTTGCAATATTATTAAGCACGATACATTAGACATCAACCACAGCTGCATAGATTATGCCGTTCACACAAAATAAACCAAGTGAGAAAAATATATATTCAAACTTTTTAAGAGACTGCGGTTGCCCTGAGATTCCTCCTCTCTGCAGTCTGTGAACTCTACTCTGCCTCCTTCTTCATAGTGAGTGCATATACTGACTTTAGGAGGATTGAGATGAGCATTGGTTGCCTATCCACTATATGCATTATGGGCCAATTGATTCTGATGCCACATCACAGAGAGGAACAAGAAGTCAGCAAGCTCTGAAAACTAGCATAATGGGGTTTTTTATGCTTTTTGGTTGGCCCAAAAAAGGTACCATCAAGATATATTTTGCCTTTTGCATATTCCTTAATGTGTTAGATGCTCCAGTGAAGAGCTCCTGGAAAGGCTGTTCAGGAAGAATGTGGTGACAGAAGCAGAGGTAATAGTCCTTCTGTGTATTTCTTCTGGAAAAAAAATGCATGATTCTAAATCAAGGGATTATAACAGTCTTCTTGAATAATTCTAAAATCAGAAATACTCTTCTTGAAACCCACTGATAATAGTTTGCATTTTAAATGCACTTTTACAGGTCAAGATATATATCAAACAACTTTTGGAAGGGATTGGATACCTCCATGAAAACCAAGTGCTTCACTTGGACATCAAGGTAAGATTTAAAGATGGCTGTAGTTTCAGTTCACCAGATAATAGTGAAAATTGTTTGGGAGAGAAGTGTTCCAGAAACTTCTGTTGAAAGATTACTTCTGTTGACTTCTCTAACCTGGATCTCTAACCAGATGATGATCCCATGGATCATCACAACATCCTTTTCTGATGTAGAGCTAACATCCCAGATATCACAATTGTCTGGAGCTGATTCATGGGTCATGGTGGGCTGATAGTCCCATCTCTCAGAGTTTCAGAACTACTGGAAATAGGCAGGGATACTGCTTCAGTTGTGTATAAATGGGTAGAATATCCTGAGCAGAATGAGACTCAGGATGTAGCTAAAATTGAGCAAGGATGCCAGTTTAGGGATCTGTTCACTATGGGCTGATGATAGCATTGGAGATAGCCTTGCTTGCCACGCAGAGGGGCGGGCTATAAATAAAAAATTATTATTATTATTATTATTATTATTATTATTATTATTATTATTATTAATGGTAAGTCCAAAACTTCTCCAAACAAACCTTTTCGTTCTTTTTATTTCCACAGCCCTCAAACATCTTGATGGTTTATGATGACCGGGATGACATTAAGATCTGTGATTTTGGCTTTGCTCAGAAGATAAATCCAGCTGAGCCTCAGTATAGTAAATATGGCTCTCCAGAGTTTGTCTCACCAGAAATTCTCTCCCAGTCACCAGTATCAACAGCTTCTGATATCTGGTAAAATATCATCCTTTACCCCCACCTCATTTTTTGGGAATGATTGTTTAAGGGAGACCACATGTTGGGCTCCAGCTCAGTGGAAGGAGCAAACTAGAAGTAAAAGCAGCTTATTTATATACCGCTTCATATCACTCTATGGGATGTCTAAGCGGTTTACAACTGTGAGCTGATTGCCCCCCAACAGTTGGATACTCATTTTAGCGACCTCGGAAGGATGCAGGCCTGAGTCGAGCCTCAGCCCTGGCTGGTATTGAACTCGCAACCTTGTGGTCTATGAGTGAGTGGCTGCAGTACAGGCATTTAACCACTGCGCCACCAGGGCTGCAGACACTCACTCATAGACCACAAGGTTGCGAGTTCAATACCAGCCAGGGCTGAGGCTCGACTCAGGTAGAGGTAATGATGGTTGGGATTCTTGTTGTTATATGCTTTCATGTTGACTCCAGCTTATGGCAACCCTCTCTTAGGGTTTTCTTGGCAGAAATTCTGCAGAAGAGGTATCAGCTTCCTCTTAAGGCTGAGAGAGTGTGACTTGTCCAAGATCATCCAGTGGTTTCCAAACCCTGGTCTCTAGGCATCCCAGTCCCACATTCAAACCACTGCTCACATTAGTTATGATAGCGGTTAGCAATTCAAAGTGGTTCACACACATTATCTATCACATTCAAGCCCAAAATGGAGATTGGGTATGTTAACTATTATTATCAAAAGTTTGGGGTGGGTGCTCTTCATTGTCCCAGGGCCTCCCCCCCCCCCCCCCCAGTCCAGCTTCAGTACTGAAAGCACTGTATGGTGGACTGCACTAAATGATGGCCTGTTTCAGTGTGAGGAACAAAAGTGATGCTTTGGAAGGAACCCAAAATATCCCGTCCCCCGGGGAGGAGGAAGACCTAGAGCTGAAATTGGACATAGTTTCCAGGCCAGCTTTTCCTCTGTCAGCTGCTGCTTCAGTGGCCTTTTTTCCTCCTTGCTTAGGACTTCTTTTTCCTTCAGCAAGTCAGAGATCACAAATTGACTATCATGGTATGATGATGTGATGATGGTACACAGATCTGGCTACATGCTTATATCACACACACACACACACACACACTCACACAGAGAGACATTTATCCTTGCAGAAAAAGAGGGTGCAGAGAGGCAGAATTGCAACACTTATCTCAGTGGTTGCTGATGAAGCAATCTTTTCTATGGACTTTATCACACAGGGACTTTGGAAGTTTAAACGGTGATTATCCCGTGAAAAATCACGCATTCGCGATTAAGATTTTCACATGACGTCACAATTAAAGCACCATTATCCGAGGAATATCCTGTGAAAATCGCACATTCACGATAAAGGTTTTCACACAACGTTGTGATTAAAGCGCCATTATCCCGAGAATAACCAAGCAATAAACAGCAACAAATCATTCACGGGGAAATCCCGTGAACGATTTGTTGCTGTTTATTGCCTGTTTATTCCCAGGATAATGACTCTTTAATAGTGCTGTGTGTGAAAATCTTAATTGTGATTGTGTGATTTTCATGGGATAATCACTGTTTAAACTCTCAATTTCCCCCCGTGTGATAAAGTCCCAAGTTTTAGCCCATTTGAAGTGTTACTTTTATCCCCAATAGCTCCTTTGATGTCACCTCCTTTTTGGTAACCTATCATTCTTGCATAGGATGTAATGTTCCTCTCTGATTATGGGGGCAGAACATGAATTCCATGTGCTTATGTGACTCCCAAAATGCTGTTCAGTATGTATTCTTGAGGCAGTTGTTTTGATGCAGAGCCTGTGAAGATATGTTTCTGAGAGGGTTTCCATCAAAGGTTAATCTTTGAAATTCATGGAGGTCAGCTTCTCTTATTCTTACTCTTTCTCCATGCTATTATCTCTCTCTAGCCCACTTCTTTTTGATATAAACTACATGCATTCATACCTTCACTCATTCCTGCAGATCTGTTTCTTTTGACATAAACTCCATAAACTCAAATATGTATCAGCACTTCAAAGCCAGTGAACAAACAGAGACTATCCTACTTTAACTGTATCATGCGACAGCATGACTCCTTAGAAAACAATATGTTTGGTAAGGTGGAAGGCAGTAGGTAAAGAGGAAGACCACATTACAGTTTGATAGACTCAGGCTGCATCTACAGAAATAATGCAGTTTAACAACACTTTAACTGCCATGGCTCAGTGCTATGGGATCCTGGGATTTGTAGTTTGTTGTGGCACCAGAGCTCTCTGACAGAGAAGGCTAAGTAGCTCACAAAACTACAGATCCCAAAATTCCATAGCATTGAGCCATGGCAGTTGAAGTTGTGTCAAACCGCATACTTTTTGCACTGTGATTCAATTCAACCGAGGAAGCCTGAGTTTGCAAGAGTTTATTGGAAATGTCTAATTTCTATCAGTCACAGACAGGTTTACAGCAAATGCTACCTTTCAGAAATGACAGTTTTGCTGTAACATGCCTGATTTTCACTTAGCCTTATAACTCTAGACTATTAAAAATATTCATCATGAAATACTTTTGGCTGGTGTTGGGAAACCAAGAATAAATTTTCATTGTGTTGAGCACCACAATATGCCGACCAGACCTGAGTAGCACTCTTTCTAGTGCTCTCTCTAGGGCTTCAACATATGTGCCAAGTTGTCTTAAAAATACATTTTCTCTATATCATAAAATTATAGAATCTTAGAATTGGAAGGGACCAGAAGGGCCATCCAGTCCTATCCTTTGCCATGCAGGAATCCATAACTACTGCACTCCTAAAAGATGCCCATCCATCCTCTACTTAAAGATCTCCAAAGATGGAGTCTATATCAAATATAGCAACAAGCCTCTATTGCTATGGTCAGATGCTGTCTAAATCTTCCCATGTCGTCCTCTGGATTGACTAGGAAGATGTAATTTGCGACTTACGGATCTGATTGCCTGACAGATTTAGAAACATTTGATTATCACTATGTCATTGATTCAACTGGACCCAAGAAAGGACACACTCCAGAGAGAGGGTTGCTTCCAAAGATTTATCAAGAGGCCATGTAAGACAGACAGTTAAGAATTCCCTGGGTTCTTGCTACGGTACCCATGAAGATGTATCCAGGATCAATCATATTGCACAGATTACAATCACCACATAAATGTAATAAAGTTGTCTATAACAAGTTCTATCAAAATCTTTTTTTCTGACTTGTCTTTTCCCCTTTTCTCTATAGGCCTGTGGGAGTAATTAGTTACTTAAGGTAAGTACTTTTGACCACAAGGAGTCTTCTCATTTTGACAGACCCCAAAAGGCATATTCTTTCATTTTGATTGTTATCTGCTACTCTATTTTATTTATTCATCAAGCTTGGTTCTAATGGTCCCTTGGACCAACTAAATAGCAGCCTATTTATTTATTTATTTATTTATTTATTTATTTATTTATTTTAAAATGATTAGTTTGACATGCAAGTCTCCATTTGCCGGGGAAAATGACAGAGCAACCCTCCTAAATATTCAGAACGGAACAATTTCTTGGGATATTCCTGAGTTTGCTCATTTGAGCAAAGAAGCAAAAGACTTTATCAACAAGATGCTGCAACCATCTCCAGAGTGAGTACATTTTAAAAAAATCATTCCCTAGTGATACCAAAAAGGATGTGTGTGGGCAGCAGGCTGAGGAAGGAAGGAGAGAAAAATAAAACAACACTGTAACTTCTCCAACTCAAATCACAGTTTCTCCGTCTAGGTTCACATATTCTTACAGTGGTGTGATTGCTGCCAAGCACTGTTCCAATTTCATTGGAATTCCTTCCAAAAGGTTGCTAAATGTGAGTGATTCCAGATAGAAGTCTGCTACTAGTGATAGTACAACGGCACTATACATTTTCTCCCTGCCACCTCCATTTAACTGATATTTGGGGTTAAGAAAAAATACAGAAGAAGCCCTGAGGAAACCTGAGAAACTTACAAATGGAAGACAAGATCATCTAGATCTGTCATACAATTCAGGGTCTCAGGGGCATACAGACAGCCCCTAAGGGGCAGCTCCGTGCCACCCCTAGTAGTGATGGATCTGGGCCGTGGCAACCACACGCCCTAGCCCCAATCCATCTTTTTGCCGCTCCAAAAAGAGCTGGTAAATGCTACTCCTTTTTGGGGTGGCAAAAAGCTGCCCTTAGCGCCGCTGTTGCAGCTCTTTAGCATCTCTGACGCCATGCGCTGTTAGGTGGGGTGCATGGTGTGATGGCATCGTCAAGGCGGAGTTGGGGCAGCCAGCGTGTGGTCACCCTGCCCCAACTCCACCCCGAGGCCAGCCCTTTTGGCCAGTCTGCACAGGCTGTGAGTCAGGGCTACTCAGGAGCCCTGGTGGCAAGGTGGTTAAATGCCAGGACTGCAGCCACTCATGGCCACAAGGTTGCGAGTTCGATCCCAGGTAGGCCTCCAAGGTCCACTCAGCCTTCCATCCTTATGTAAGTCGGTAAAATGAGCACCCAGCTTGTTGGGGGCAATTGGCTTACACATTATAAACTGCTTAGGAAGTGCTAGTTCATTGATAAGCAGTATAGAAATGTACACACACTATTGCTACTGTGCAATAAAAGTTTCATCCAGGCTCAATGTTACTCTAGCCCATCATGCAGAATACTCGCATAGCAACACTGGTAGTAGCATAACCGTTGCATTGGAATTTTCCAAGTATGGTGGGCAATAGAAAGATAGGGATATGCGATAGCAAGAGATGCCTATTGTGGGGTCAGAAGAGAGTGCTGATGGACACAATGGCAATGTCAACCACTATTGTTTGGGTTCATGGGCTGCCACATTAAGCAACTCATCTGTACAAGTTAGGATTCTTCATAAGCTATTCAGGGTAGTTGAAAATACTGTTGCTGCATGCAATTATAGAGAGAGATACAACCTACAATATGTTTTTCTCTCTTCCCAGGGCAAGGCCTAGTGCAATGGAGTGTCTCTCCCACACTTGGTTTGAGGTATGGAATCTCTTTCCTACACATGGTTGGATCTTCTAGGAAAAAGAACAACCTGGTCCTTTCTTCCTTTTCCAACAAGATATTTTGTAGGACAGCATTAGTTCATACCAAAGACAACTCTTTTCTCATTTTGAATTACAACCGTTAAGAGGGCAAACAGCACCAAATGAAACAACCAAAAAAAGGGAACAAAAAGTCAGTTGGTGAACAAAAATACTAATTGTTGAAAATACTAGATGAATTCTAGAGTAGGTCACTCACAAGCTGAAACTTTAAAAAACCCCTGAAACATTAAAGTTCCAAGACATTCTTGCTGTCTTGTGAACAAACCCAGTCACATTATTTGAGCAACCATTTCTCATGCTCTATGCATTTTAATAAAAAAATAAAAATAATAATTAAAAGAAAGTGCCTCTTTCCTCAAATGCATGATGCAAGATTCTTTTAAAATTGATACTTTAATGTTTATATTAATTCTATTTTTCCCCCTTTACAGCATAACCTCCCACTTGAAGTTGCTCATTTTATTGATACAAAGCAGCTCAAATTCTTCGTATCTCGAAGCAAATGGCAGGTTAGTGAGATCGGTTTTCCTCCTTTTATGATAGGTCTTATGAGAGATGATTGTAGGAAATTACTGGTTTTAAATATGAAGAAAATGAATGTTTTGTCTTATAATATTAAAAGAAAAGGGAGTTATGTGTCAATTACTGTTAAATGACTGTTTGAATAAAAATAAAATTAAAAACAACAGCAGCAACAAAAACAAACCAATACTTATCTAGGCATTTGTAGGTCCTCCAGTGTGATCCAGTGTGATAGGGAGGAATCTCTCAGGTAAAAAAAAGGGATTTTTTTTTTATTTGTGGTTTTTCCACTTGCACAGGGCCCTTGTGCTCCTAACCCCAGCAAATGTGGAGGGCCCACTGTATATACCTTGCAGGTTTACATGACATTTTTAGAAGTACCGGTTAAACATAGTAAATGCACATCTAAAACCATAGCATATGTAAAGGTTCCAGTCTGACACTACAAATATCAGGTTATGTTTGCTGCTCTTGACCATTAATTCACTATATAGTTTCCTCACTTGCGAAGAACCATGGACACTATTGCAGGTATCTGGACTAAATTGTATAGCACACAATTTCAGTTCTCCAAAAAGCATAGGAGAGAAAGTTTTAGAAGCTTTGCATGCTTTGAATCACAGTTTTCTTCTCTCTGTTACTTACATCTCCGCTTATACTTTCTTTCAATGTTCAGCGTTCCCTTATGAGCTACAAATCCGTCCTGGTAATGAGACCCATCCCAGACATCTTGGAGAAAACTCATCAGACCACTTCTCTTGGCATTTCCCGACACTTAGTGGAAGAGAGCAGCTCATCTAGCACCAGTGGGTCATCTTCAGACAATGAAATTGCAGTGTCCCCGGGGAGAAGACAGTTTGGTCCCACACCAGAATTTCACCTATCTGTGTTTGAGGGATCAAATTATCCAGAATATCATCCATTCTTAGCTGAGGGTAAACCTTCAGAAACCTCACTGCCACCCATCACACCCACTAGACGTAAACAGGTATCAGTCAAGGGGCAAGAAAGTGAAGAACAAATGCCCTTGGCATCAAGATTAACAAGTATGGAGGTATCTGACTCTTCACAAGGTAAAGCAGGTTTGTTAGTTCCAGAAGAAGGCAAAATTGAAGGAGCTGAAGTAGGAAGGTCTCCTGGATGTGTCCCTAGGCACAGTGTTATAAAAAGTACTTTCTACAGCCAGCCGTCGGAAAGTCTTGCAAATGTTCCCTCCTCACCAGGCAAGGAGCACAGGAAGCATTTAGAAAGAGCAAAGAGAACATATAGGAAATCAGGATATTCAAAATCAGCTTTAAGTGGTCTGCGCGAACCCCTCCTAGAGCAGTTTGAATTTGGGGAGGAAGGAGTTGGAGGGATATCTGGTGATGAAGAAATGGAAAGGTCCAGGGAAGGGGGACCTCTGATGACCAAATCAGCTTCTTTTGATACTGCCCAGAAATCGCCACCAATTGCCTTCCAGGTTACCAGCAGAAGCCGTTCTCTGGATGACTACAGGATAAGAGCAGCAAGCTTTGCTGAGGAGCACTATATTGAAGAAGAAGAAAGTGACCAAGTTCCCCAGGGCAGTCCTATGGAGGTAGCTCATCAGAGTCATGTTTCTGACTCTGGCAGAGAAGATAGCTTTGAGAAGACTTCTGCAGGAGAAAGCGCAAAGAAAGCTACACAAGATTATCCCAAGAAGCAGCCACAACTTGGTGTTCAGCAGAGCTCAGCTGGGGTTACACAGCAGCAAAAGAAAGATTCGACTGCAACCCAGTCCCCTGGAAAACAAGAGGGGTTACTTCAGGAAACTAAGATGCCTCTTTCCACTCAGATGGGAACACCTGTTTTAGGAGGGGAAGGACTAATCCTAACTGATCAGCAAACAGATATAGCCCTAGGGCTAGTCCAGAAGCCTGAAGGGGAGGAAAGACCACCAGTGACAGCTCCAGTGGTCCCCCAAGACAGTGAGAAGGGGAAATGCCTTCCTCATGAGAAAAAACTAACAGCTTCCCAAAGTGAAGAAGGAACTAAAACTCTCCAGAGTGAAAGTCCTACTCCTTTGAAGCCTGTTGGTATTCAGGGAACATATGAAGGCGGGGTTCCTTCTGCTCAAGGTGAGATCCAACAAGTTGCTGTGGCAAAGGGCAAGAGTCCAGAGGTCCTACAGACTCTGCCAGTGGGTGAAGGTCATTCAATGTTACACCAGAAGCCTTCAGATGGCACTGGAATGGCATCTGTTGCCCTGGAAAGTAAAAGTACTGGTATTCTTGTCTCACAATCAGACATATCTGCTGCATCAATCCCTGGAAAGAAAGAGCACCAGATTCTCCCTCAGAAGCCTTCAGAGGTTGCAAAACCAGCTGCAATAAAAGGGAAAGGCCCAGTTATTTCTCAAGCAAAAGCTGTTCCAATTTCTATCTCAGACAAAAGCCAGAAGCTTTTATACCAAGCACCTCTCATGCCCAGTAAGATGAAACTACCTGATATAAAAGGGGAAGGTCCTATTTCTATAGACACTGTGCCCGTTTGTATGTCTGGGGGAGAAAGCCAGCCAATTTTACAACAAAAGCCTCCTGGTGCACTCCAAAGTACATCTCCTGTTACTCAAACTGCTTTCCAAGCACAAATCCCTCCTGGATCAGTGGCCCATGAGGAAAGGCAAAAGAGCTCCTCTACAAAGCCCTCCATTTATGGAGAAGCTGCGTCTGTTCCCCATAAAGTTAAAGGTCTCCCTCAACAAGGAGAAAGTGTCCACTCATTGATGCATGAAGGGAAACCTCAGAAGCATCTACAGCAGGGATCTTCTGTTTCAGAAGTGGGGAAACCTTTTGTCTTTGAAGGGGAGAAGAGGCAACCACTCTCAAAAGCAGGCTCAGTTTCTGTGGCTGACAGAGAGGACCTGGTACATAAGAAACCTTTGATACAGGGTGATTTTGCATCTGCTATCCCAAAGGGTAGAAGTCCCCAGACTTTAATGGCTTCACAAGTTTGTCCTTCGGAGGCTGAAAATCAAGAGCTTCTTCATCACAGGACACCTGCTCCCAGTGAGAGCAAACCAACTATCCAAAGAGGCCATGACACATCTCTTTCAGGCTTCTCTCCAGTAAAAGCTGCCCCATTTTCAACCACTGGGGAAGAAGACCTAATTTGGCTAAAGCAAACCTCAGTTTCCACAGGTGGAAAAAGAACCAGGGAAGGCATACCTCAGAAACCTTCTGTTTACAGTGACACTGAGGCTGAAGCTCTGGAGAGTTTAGTAGACGAAATGGTTTGCCTGTCAAAAGAGATGACTGCTTGGGCAGAATCAGTATCTGAGCAAGAGGGATTCAAGAGGAACATCTCTCCACCAAGAGAGATGTTCTTCCATGGCTCTCCTGAGCAGCCAGGAAGATCACTAACCAGATATCTTGTGCGCAGAGGAAAAAGAGAAGGAGGCATTGGATTGGCAGATCCGTCAGAAGTAGACATTATTTATCCTGGAGAAGAAGATCTTTTTATGAGCAAGAAAGCAAGGATGTCTCCCTCTTATGAAGGCAACATCTTGGATTATGGAGGTGCAGAAACATCCATGGAATCTCAGTTTGCTAGCTCTGAATTTTGGGACAGATTCTATTACTCCGGCAGCCAAGGCAGTGGCCAGATGTACAACCGGATGTATGAAATTGCTTTAGTGCAGATTCAGGACCTCTCAGAAGACATGCCCCGCCCTGACAGCAAGACAGCCAAATTTGACATCTCTGAGGTAGAGCCTGCCTTCCTCAATCTGTATGAGCTCTATGACATTGTATACTACCCCTTTGAGTTCCTCAGCTTCAGAAAATCCCCTGACAAGTTACCCAGGAAAAGACGCTTTCCTTTGGGTGAAAGAGCCAGGTTGCAGCCTGGAATACCAGCTCATTTGCACCAGGAGAAAAAAATATGTGTCAGGGAAGACAACTTGCAAGGTGAGACTCTAATAAGGGAAACATACAAAGGTGAAGAGCAAATTGCACCTACCCCTGAGATGGAGACAACATCAAGAGCAGCCAAAGCACTTGTGATAGGGAAAAGGTCTGATTCAGAAGGCGATATACCTGTGGAGTCTCAACAAATTTATGTTCTCTCAGAAGATCCAACTGGGAAGAGGAGGAGCTCTCTACAGAGCAGAGTGGGACGCTTCAAACCTTTTGTCAGGTCTCAGTCCATGGAACTGGTAGAGCAAAATCTAAAGAAGAAGGTGAAAGCATCCGTTGCCCACCTTTCCAGGATGTTGACAAGAAAGTCATCTTCTGATGAGGAAAGCAGGGAAGGTAATGCTTTTATTCTGTGTCTCCCATAGACTAAGGGGGATGCAACAACATATATTTGTTAGCACTTCTTAAGCCTGAAGGATTTGGGATGGAGAATGATGGATGAGTGAGAGGTGATATCTGAAGCCATATGAAGCTACAGTTGTCATGAAAAGTTATTTATCTAAAGAAGGAATACCCTCTCATAAACCTAACTATACCACACAAAGATGCAAATACACCCCATGATTTACGATAGCAATAGAAATGGTAGTGATTGATCAGAGCACATTCTTGCTAGTCTTATCCATATAAATATTTGTTTATTTACTCAAGCTTTTCTTATACTGGTTGAGTATCCTTTTTCCAAAACGCTTGGGTTCAGAAGAGTTCCATATTTTAGATTTTTTTTCCAGATTTTGGAATACCTGTATTTGCATATACATAATGAGGCTGGAGAGAAACTGAGGATCTGCAAAATGATGGGAATCCAAGTATAGTGACTGGTATGAATCCATGCCTCCTGCCATTTCACTGATCCTCCCAACTCTCCCCAGCCGCATCTCTCTCTGTCCTCACAAATACAGTACATACACATAGCTTAACATGTTTTGGATTTGGAGTATTTCAGATTGCAGGATTCCTAATAAGAGATACTCAACCTGTGCTTGCTTTCCCAAAAGCTCTTAGTTAGTCTTAGCAGTTTTACAGCTGTTGTGTCCTCTGAGCTCAGAGCAGGTGCAAACAAATTAAAAATGTAGACAGAGAATATCTGATAAATCAGTCACCCATTGTCTTATCCTAGCTACTCTAAGCCATTTCAAGGTATTGTCTTTCGTCATGGTTTCTTTCCTTTTCAACAGACTCTGAAGAGCAGAAGAGTGAATTACAAGAGAGAGTGTCCTTGACAGAGGCTTCTGGGAGTGTGAAGAAGAGAACAGCATTCCCTTCATTCACCCTTCCAAGCCTCAAAATGAAGGAAAAAGGTAGCGTATGAAATAGAAAAAGCTAAAACCCACACAAGTGTAGTCTGAACGCCATACAGTGGTACAACTGAAGACTGTTAAACAAATAAGCAAGGGACAAATTGGAACATGTTCAGAGGAGGGTGACCAAAATGGTGCAAGATCTGAAAACCCTCAAGCCCTGTGAGGAGTGTCTTAGGGAGCTGGGTATGTTTAACTTGGAGAAGAGAAGATTAAGAGGTGACATGATAGCCATGTTTAAATATCGGAAGGGATCTCATATTGAGAGTGGGGCAAGTTTGTTTTCTGCTGCTCCAGAGAGTAGGACCAGGAGCAATGAATTCAAGCTACGGGAAGAGATTCTACCTAAACATTAGGAAGAACTTCCTGATGCTATTAGCTATTCTTCAGTGGAATACAATTCCTTGGAGGATGCTGGAGTCCCCTTCTTTGGAGGTTTTCAAAAAGAGGCTGGATGGCCATCTGCCGGGAGTGCTTTGATTGTATCTTCCTGCATGGATGGGGGGGGGGGGGGTTTGCAGTGGATGGCCCTTAGGGTCTCTTCCAACTCTATGATGCTAGGATTCTATATAACAAAAGTTGTTAGGCTCCAGTCCTGGCAGGTTGAGTCTGTATTGTGTGCTTCTCCAACCTTCCTCTTGCAGTGGTCACTTTATTATATTAGTTATATTAGTGGTCACAATTGTTCACTTAAAATATAGAATAGAAATGGTAAGCTCTGGCACATTTGGGGTATTAAAGCTTTCTGGTTTGCTGCTGCTCGTGGTTTCATGTTTTAGAATATCTCTTTCTCCTCCCTCTCTTTTTCAGTACCATCTTTTGTAGAAGAGCTTACTGACCAGACCATTTCCTTAGGACAGTCTTTAACGCTCTCCTGCCGGACATCTGCCCATTCATCTCCTCGTATTGAATGGTTCAAAGGTGACATTAAGCTCCTTCTGTAGCCAGTCAAGATATCTTAGCAACAGGGTGGCCTTTGGCAAAGCGAAGACAGAATGACAAGGTGTTTCTGCACTGATTTGACCTTGTCCACTTATCCATTTTATCCCAAATCCCACCTTCTAACACAACATGTCCATACTGAGAGATTAAGCAGTGGGTCAAACAAAGCTGTCAGTGAACAAGAATGCTGGGCCTTAGAGTCTGTGGAGGTAGTGGAGGCCAGATTTTCCCTACCCTAAACATAATCTGTAGCAGCATTCCCCAGTTTAGTAGTCTCCAGTTGCATTGAGGTGGTATCTTCCTTTATCCCAGCCAGCTCTTCTTTCCCCAGGTTAAATGGAAAATAATAGAGTCCCACCTCTTTACAAGCTTTGTGTCTTCCAAACCCACTCCAGAAGAGAAAGACAGGCATCTTCTATTATCTCTAATTTTAGGGGCTGGCTTGATAATGTCTAATGCCATAATGCTTAATGCCAGGTTCTTCCAGTGAGTCCACCTGGAATGTAATGCAGAGTGATTTTCTGATTTATGGCTTTTCACTTCCACCTCCCAGATGGAGCAGCCATTCGCAGCACGGATCGGATCCTCATCTCGTCTACGCTGAAACATTACCAGCTTTTAACAATATTAGCAGCTACAAGAGATGATTTCGGCACTTACACTTGTGTGGCCACCAACTCCCAGGGCACCGTTTCTACCTCCTGTGTAATAAGGAAAGCAGGTAAAGGCAAGAATTATGTCGTCTTTGCTATCCTGAGCTTGAAGCATGAAATTGGCAAAAGCACCTTTGGAAAGAAGGATTGTGCCACATGTGGGTTTTGAACCAATTTTAACAAGAGATAGTATCTTTGGCAGTACCTATTGCATGTCGTTGCCTCCAACCCATTGCTGCTGTGCCTCTGAATTGTTGTTAGAACACATCTTTTCACTGATGGGAAAACCCATCAATTAGTGCCAATCATGCTGCCATCTTATTAGTCCACAGGTACAATAAGTTGCTCCCACAGTCGTCCTGATAGTGGGCAGTTATGTGGTGTCAATCTCCTCCTTTTCCCCTCCCCCTTGCTATCCCTGCTTTCTTTCCCCCACATGTTCATTTTCTTTTCTCCTTCTCCTTCTCCTTCTTCCTCTTCTTCTCCTTTTTTTTAAACTAAATCACGTTCCCATAACTCTGAAATTGCATTAAAAGAATAAAAAAATAAAACATGTAAAATAAATAATAAATAAATAATGGTTCAATTAAATAATAATTATTACCATAATAATTAATACCGTAAATATATTAAATAATTATTATTTAATTGAACCATTATTTATTTAAATAATTAAATAAATAATGAATGAAAAATAAAATCACAGAATCATAGAGTTGGAAGAGACCACAGGTCCAGTCCAACCCTCCTGCCATGCAGGAACTCACAATCAAATAAACATATACACACACACACACACACACACACACACATCCAAAGGCATTCTGGGTATGGCATAGGGCAGGAAGGCGGAAGGCAGGATTAAGGGGAAATTGCAAGAGAGAGTGCAGAACTGTAGATGGCACAAAAAGTCGAAGTCATCCTGTTGAAGAGATGTTCAATAATAAAAGTCCCAGAATGGGTATGTTTCCCTTTTCCATAACATGATCTCAGCAAGACCAATGTGAAACCAAGGCTCATGTGATAAAGTCCAAAGGTTCCGGCATTGCTTTCTTCTGATATTCCAGCTTTCCAGGTGCAAGAAACGTTGAAAGCTGAAATGTTTACTTAGGGCAATATTACATAAGCTCTCAAGAAATAGCATTTTTTCCCCCAGGAGTTTCCTCCTTGGTCTTTCTGCACTTTGGAATGCAAGCTAACCTGGTATCTCTATTGTTTCCCTAGTCTGGTTGGACCCCATCTTCTGGCAGCTTTGTGAAAAGTAGTAGTATAGGGAATATGGGGAAGTAGAGAGAACATTTCTAGGAAATATAGAGGCAATTAGTGCCGTTTGTTCCATTTAGAAGCCAGTCATCAGAGAACCTTGAATGATTAGTAAAGATCTGGAACATATGGTTCATTGAGTGTAACTGTTACTTGCTAAACTACTTAAGAAGAAAGATATTCAAACCATTTAGGGCTGTACTATTTTGCTAATTTTGCATGATGGTGGGTGATGTTTAATTTTTACAGCATAAACAGCAGCTGTGATGGAGAAAGGCTGACACAATTGGTATCCTGGTGTATGATTGCTTTAAATCCTATCCTGCAATATCCCAAATAAAAAACATCTCATTGCTATTAGCCCTGGGTGGCAAGCTTCTGTTTAGTGACATGCAATGGCTCCAATCTGCCTCAGGCATCTGCAACCAGCTATTTGTTAAAATGGAACAAAAACAAAAAATTACAGCCACACATGGTAAACTATATGGGACATTCTCAAGATTTGGTGACTCTCCAGAAGAAAAGAATTATATGTGCAGCTGTTGAGTAGCCACCAAGGGCCAAATGTAGCTGCAGTGTTGTTGGGACTGTGGAGTTGGTGGGAATAAGAAAAGTAGGTTTCCTTGCCATGGCCACAACTGTTTTGATGTTCAGTATGCAGTTTAGAAAGGGCTTTATTCTTCCACTCACATAATTAATCTTGTCTTCCTTTCTGACAGAGGCACCTTCCAATCCCCCAGCTCCTGATATTGTTGAAATCCTTGAGGATGGAGTGCAGCTGGCATGGAAACTGGTGGAGCTGAAGACCCCTGTGACTTACACTGTTCTATGCAAAAAGGATGGTAAAAGAGAATTCCATCAATCTCATTCAAACATCTTCAGAAAAACGGAGCCTCTTGAGAACTTCCCTTAGCTCTCCCAGCCCAACTCATCACACAGTCATGACATAATAGTAGACTACTGCCATAAAATCGTGTAAAAGATATTTATTCCCAGGAGAAAATTGTTGTGAGAAAACCCAGCATCCTCACATTGGCAGCTGCATTTTTTAGGTTGTCATACAAGGGTGATATCCTGACCATGGTTTGCACACCGTTTGCACAACGGTTATGCTTTTTAAGGCATTGTGTAAGTGCATCCCCTAGCACTCTTTGGCTGGAGGCCTCTTGACGATTGCGCAATAGGAGTATGCACACCAATGTGATCTGAGTTGTCCAACAGTGAGATCCATTATTTTGTTGTCAACTGCCCTCGAGTTGATCTCAACTCATGGTGGCTCTATGGATGAGACATCTCCAAGACCTTCTGTCTTCCACTGCTCTGCTTAATTCCTGCAACCCCTTAATACCCATAGTGACCTCCTTAATAAAGTCCATCCATCTGGCATATGGCCTTCTTCTCTTCCTACTTCCCTCCACCTTCCACAGCATTATTGTTTTTTTCCAAAGAGTCCCCTCTTCTCATGATATGTCCAAAGTACAACAGTCTCAGTTTGGTCATCTTGGCTTCCAGGGAGGTTTCTGGTTTGATCTGCTCTAGGACCCACTCGATTGTCCTTTTGGCTGTCCATGGGATCCTCAGAACTCTTCTCCAGCACCACATTCTCTCAAAGGAATTGATTTTCTTCCTATCCTCTTCCTTAACTGTCCAGCTCTCACATCCATCCATGGTAATAGGGAATACAATGGCTTGTATGATTCTGACTTTTGTGCTGCATTTTAGGCTCTTTTCTAATTCTTTAATAGCCACCCTCCCCATTCTTAGTCTTCTTCTGATTTCCTGACTGCAGTCCCCATTTCTATCAATGTTTGATACCAGGTATGGAAATTCTTTTACTATTTCTGTTTCTTCATTGTCTAGGTTGAACTTGTGAAGGCCCTTGGTGGTCATTATTTTTGTTTTCTTGATGTTCAACATTAAGCCTGCCTTTGCACTTTCTTCTTGGATCTTCCTTAATAGGTGTTCCAGGTCTGTGAGGTTTTCTGCTAGTACTATGGTGTCATCTGCATATCTTACATTGTTGATATTCCTTCCTCATATTTTCACTCCTCCTTCTTCTGTGTCCAAGCATGCTTTTCTTATAATATGTTCCGCATATAAATTGAAAAGATAGGGTGAAGTCAAACTTCTTTGACTCCCTTGCCAATTGGGAACCATTCTGTTTCTCCATCTTCTGTTCTGACAGTAGCCTCTTCTCTTGAGTACAGATTCCTCATCAGGACTATCAGATGTGTTGGCACTCCCATGTCTTTAAGGGCCTTCCATAGCCTTTCATGATGTATGCAGTCAAAGGCTTTCCTATAGTCTATAAATCACATGCTAATTTTCTTTTGGAATTCCCTGGTGCGCTCCATTAGCAATCATGACCTCCGCCTGAGTATCGACAGGGGTAGTGTGACCCTGTTGGTGCTCTTGGATCTCTCAGCAGCCTTTGACACCATAGATCATGCCATCCTCTTAGATCGCCTGAGAGAGCTGGGAATTGGAGGCACTGCTTTGCAATGGTTCTGTTCCTTCCTCTCGGGCAGATCTCAGAGGGTGAGGCTCGGGGACAGTTGCTCATCTAAAATTGAGCTTAATTGTGGTGTCCCTCAGGGCGCCATCCTGTCCCCGATGTTGTTTAATATTTACATGAAGCCGCTGGGGGAGATCATTCGGAGGCATGGAGCTCGGTGTCTTCAGTACGCTGACGACACCCAGATATACCTCTCCATGACCAGATCATCGTCTCAGACTTCGGATGGCGTCTCACCTCTTAATGACTGTCTCAGAGCGGTAATGGGTTGGATGAGGGAAAACAGGTTGAAGCTGAATCCAGACAAAACGGAGGTACTTACAGTCACAGGCCCGAAGCCAGATTTGGGAATACAGTCTCCAGTCCTGGATGGAGTCACACTCTCCTCTAAGGACTGTGTTCGCAGCTTGGGGGTGCTCTTAGATTCATCGCTTCACATGACTAGTCAGGTGAGTGCGGTGGTCAAGAGCACCTGCTATCAGCTTCGGCTGATACGCCGACTGTGCCCTTATCTGGACATGAGGGATCTGGAAACTGTAGTGCACGCCCTGGTAACCTCACGTTTGGATTACTGCAATGCTCTCTACATGGGGCTACCCTTGTGCCTAACCCAGAAACTTCAATTGGTACAAAACATGGCAGCCAGACTAATTACCGGTACATCTAGGAGGGAGCACATAACATCGGTACTTAAATCCCTCCACTGGCTGCCGATTAGTTTCCGGGCGCAGTACAAGGTGTTGGTTTTGACCTTTAAAGCCCTACATGGCTTGGGTCCATCTTATTTTAGGGACCGCCTCTCCCCGTATGATCCCCCCCGCGCCCTGCGGTCCTCTGGGAGGAATCTGTTACAGCCAATAAGAACTAGGCTGTGTCAGACCTCCCAGAGGGCCTTCTCCACAACCGCTCCCAGACTCTGGAATGGCCTGCCGGATGAGATCCGTCTTATTACTACTCTTGCTGCTTTCAAGAAAGCAGTAAAGACGGATCTCTTTCGGCAGGCCTTCCCGGAATAGCGTTTAGCTGGGAGATGAGTTTTTAGAGTTTTTAGAATTGCTCCACTGATTCTGTGTTATTGTATGGTTTTTTTTATTTTATTTTTTAACTATGTGGCATTTTTAATCTGATTGCAGTTTAATCTTATTTTAAGGGGATGGGAGGACGGAATTATGAGATGGGGGAATGATTTTTAACTCTGTTCTGTTTTTAATCTTGTTGTACCCCGCCCCGATTGCCACGCAGAGGGGCGGGTTATAAATAAAAATTATTTATTATTATTATTATTATTATTATTATTATGCTTGCAGTGTGATCCCTCGTGCTTCTTCCTTTCCTGAACCCCGCTTGGATCTCTGGGATTTCTTTCTCCATGTATGGTTGGAGTCTATGTTGCAGAATTTTGAGCATGATGGGAGATCAGTGCTATGGTCCTATAGCTGCTGCAGTCTCTTGTGTCTCCCTTTTTGTGGATGGGGATGTATATTGATTGCTTCCAATCTGTTGGCCATTGTTTTGTTTTCCATATCTGTTGACATATGTTGGTTAGCACTAGAGTTGGCTCTCTCAGTGTAGATTGCAGCAGTTCAATTGGAATATCATCTGTTCTTGGTGACTTGTTTTTCAACTATTTCTCTTATTGCAGTTTCCACCTCACTTTTTACAATTTGGGGTTCATCTTCATATGGTCCTTGTTCCATGTGTCTTTCATTTTGTCATCTCTTTTGTATAATTCTTCTGTATATTGCATCCAACGTCTTTTTATTCTCGTCCTGAATTATATTATTTTTATTGTCATATATTGTCCCAGTCCTTGGTTTGAATTTTCCTTTGATTTCCTGGGTCTTGTGAAATAGATCTCTTGTTCTTCCCTTTTTATTGTTTTCTATTTCTATGCATTGATCGTTGTAGTAATTTTCTTTATCTTTCCACACAAGCCATTGTACTGTTGCATTCATAATTTTTAGTTTGTTCCTATCTCCCTTTTGGTTTTTTCTCTTCTTTTCTGTATTGTTTGTAGTGTTTTTTCCCTGTTACCCATGTTTTTTTTCTCTTTCTTTTTGTTTATTGAAAGTGCCTGTCTGCATTCTTCTTTTATTATGTCCCTGGCTTCAGACCATAATCCCTCTGGTTCTCGGTCTATTATGCTTATTAATGCAAATCTGTTTCTTATGTTGTCAGTAAATTCTGTTGAGATATTATTTAGATCATATTTTGGTATAATCACTGGTTTTGTTTTCTTCTTGAGTCTTACTCTTATTTTTGATATCATTAGTTCGTGATCTGTGCCACAGTTGGCACCTGATCTAGTCTTGGCCACCAATATAGAGTTTTGCCATCTTTTACTTCCAGTTATATAGTGTATTTGATTTTTATGTTGACCATCTGGTGATGTCCATGTGTATAGCCTTTCTTCTGGTTGTATGAAGAATGTGTTTATAATGAATAGGTTATTGGCTTCACAAAAATTTATCAGACGATCATCTGCTTCATTTCTTTTACCTAATCCAAATCTGCCAACTGTTTTTGATTCTTCTTTGCTTCCAACTTTTGTGTTCCAATCTCCAATGATCAGCTTAACATCCCATGTTGGTGTGCTATCAATTACTTCCTGTACTCCTTCATAGAATCTATCAATTTCTTTCTGTTTTGCCTCTGTGGTTGGTGCATATACTTGTATTATGGTGATATTTATAGGTTTACGATGGAGCCTTACTGAAATGATTCGGTCTGATTTTGCATTGTATCCGCTGACTGCTTTTGCCACATCTTTTCCTAGTATGACAAGATAATATAGGGAGACAAACAGCTACTGGGCTGCAGCAGTAGTGGTGGGTGTCACTGACAGGAGTGAATTGTGACACCATAGCTAACATTGGTTGGCACTGCACAGTGGGAGGAGTAGGTGGCCCTCCTTGTGTAACCCCATCACTTAGTAAAACCTATGATGGGACACAGGCAGGATCAGAGCATTAACAGAAAGTGAAGGAGGGAGAGATAAAGGGATATCACATTTGCAAGATTAGCCAGGTGCATAAGAAAGATGACAAGACAAATAGCAGATACCCTTAGAAAGGCAAATAGCATCCAAAGCAGCATTACACATAAGATAGGGACATGGAATGTGAGGAGCATGAGCCAAGGGAAGCTAGACATAGTAAAAATGGAACTGGAACGTATGAACATAGCAGTACTGGGGGTGAGTGAGTTAAAATGGACAGGAATGGGCCACTTTGAATCAGACAACCATACAGTGTTCTGCTCAGGGAATGAAAAGACAAGAAGAAATGGGGTGGCTTTTATACTAAGAAAAGATCCATTATATGGGCGGCATAATACACCCACAGCAGAGCTATGCTGGAATACATTTGCTTTCTACACAGTTAGATCTTGACTACAGTTCACAATACAACCCACCCCCCCCCCCCGATTTCCTAAAATGTCCAGTCAAATAGGTGTCATTGAGTAGAGAGCATGGCTTCCACTTTGGATCCTACAAGACAGGTTGGACAAATGGTGATATTCGGACAGTGAAAAACAAGAGTATTGCTGGAAGCAGTGGTGCCATCTTTCTATTTTTCATCTCTCAAATGCCAGTTCTGGACATTGCTCAACGCCTTTGACTCTGTCCTTCCTCCACCTCTGAGAATATGTATTCATATGATTATCTTTATTTCAGTCCTCCATGAATACTTATTTTAAGTTTCCTCTTGAGAATATTGACTATCTGTGGTTTTCTTCAAAGAATGATAAAACTAGGGAGTTGGAAGATATTCCAAGGTTCTTCCAGTCCAACTCCCTGCCAGTGCAGGAACTGAAAACGAAAACATTCCTGGAGGAGTGAGGTTTTTAAAAATAAAGCCACCACATTATAGAGCCTAAGTATATATCTAGAGAGGAATACAAAACTGAATGTTGTGCTTTTAAAATCTCATTCTATACAAATAAAAGGGTCTTCACTTAGGAGTTTATCACATGGGGGAAACCCGCAAAAGCGGGCAGATTTTCACACACATTGCTGTTAAAATGGGGTTAACCCGAACTGAAAGTAGTCAAAAACTGCTTTCTTTTTACTTTTGGGATTTTCTGAAAGTAAAAAGAAGCAGTTTCTGACTACTTTCCATTCGGGTTAACCCCATTTTAACAGCGACGTCATCTGAAAATCTGCCTGCTTTTGCGGGTTTTTTCAGTTTAAAACTCCGTTTCTGCATGGGATTTCCCCCATGTGATAAACTCCTTAGTGTGTGACAAACCTGAAAGTGCCATATGGATCTGGCTACCATCACCCAATCTAAGGGTGCACCTGTCTAAAATGATAGTAGGTTTTTCTTATAAATGGCAAAAAGAAAATCTTGGCTGTGGGTGTAAGTCTCCTTTTTTGAAAATCATGATCCCCAAAATACATCTTGTCAAAAGTATGGCAATGATACACCACTCACCAAGTTCAAATATTAATTTTTTGCCTTTTCTTTCGCCGGCCAAGATGGCGAATGGAAGACTTTGGCCAGTGACATATCAGACTGCTGCTATACTGTGGAACACCTCCCTGAGGGTTTGGTGTACTCCTTCCGGATTGCCTGCGTCACCAAAGCTGGTGTGGGTCCCTACAGCAACCCAACTGCCAAAGTGAAAATTGGAGAAAGAGATCAAGAAGGTAATCCTCATATTCCAAACCAAATGAGGTCGTGATGTGCTAAAGTGATGGTCCCTCGATCGGTGTTGGTCCACAAATCATCAATGGCTGGTTCCTACCACATTTCCAGGAAAGAAAGAAGCAATCGTAGCCAATGAGCACAAATATGGTAGTGATCCATGGCACACAGGGGGGGAAAATTGGCTCACAAGGAAGGAAACGAATGCACATATTCAATATAGCGGTTGCTGTGGGAGTCATTTTTTGTGAGCCTCTTAGAGAGATTTTTTATTTTATTTTAATAATACAAAAATATTTTCCAACTATAATTTTTCACGCACACTCTTACTAAAATTCAAAAATATAGCTGTGTTAGTCTATAGAATCAATACATAGGGAGATCTTGTAGCACCTTTGAGACTAAATGAAAGAAATAAATTAACAGCATGAGCTTTCATGGTGTGTGAGGATGTCAGTTCAAATTACAAATCCTTTTGTGTATGGAAATGGAATGCCCAGGGAGATTCCATCTGAGACCTCAGAACAATGATCACTGAACAAAAGAACTACAAAGGTCGATTGGAAAGAGAAACAGCAAATTGGAATTCATCCACAAACTACAGTCCCTCTGCAAGAGATTGAACAAAGACAATGGTTTCCTGACTCACTACACACATTTAACACTAGATGATCCCATCCTCATGAGGGTGCCCTATATTCATCTAGTCCCTTCACCACAGCCTAGTCCCATTGCAAAACTGGATCTGCCAGTTCATCTCCATGCTAAAGACCAATTTCCTATGCCTTTGTGCACTAATGACCATCATTAAAACTGGACCTGTAACTTCATTTCCATACATAAAAGATTTTGAATTTAATAATAATAATAATAATAATAATAATAATAAATTATTTTTATCCCACCCCTCTGCGTAATGCAACTGGGGTGGCTTACAACTTTAAAATATACAATCATATCCCCCAATCCCACCCCTCCTTAAAATACAATTAAATAATAACAATTTAAAACACATTTAAATAATAACACAAAAACAAAGAAATAATTTATATTAACATATCACATATCAATGGCATATATATGTCTGTGCCTGGCTTCCGCTCCACCAAATGCATCTGAGGAAGTAGACTGAAGTCTAGGAAAGCTCCTGCTGCCAATTTCTTTCTTTCAGTTCGTCTCAAAGGTGCTACAAGAACTTGTACTAAAAATGTGTTGTTGCTCTATAACACTGATTTTAAACATTGGAGAAAACTCTTTCCACCTCCCTTCCTTGTGATTTCCCCACACTTGTTAAATACTTCCAATCTACATTCCCAACCCAAAGCCACCATTAAACCATTCAGCATTTGACACTCCATTGATAGTAATGGACTGTTATGCTGAAGTCCAAAATGCACTGCAGAAATAATTTAGCGAGAGACCATTTTAACTGCCTTGGCTCAATGCTAGGGAATTCCGGGAACTGTAGTTTTGTGAGACATTTAGCCTTTTGCGTCAGAGAGCGCTGGTGTCACCATAAACTACAATTCCCAGGATTCCCTAGCACTGTGCCAGGGCATGAATAAATAAGTTGTTGATTTTTTTTTTGAAAAATTTTTTTTGCTTCTTGGACTTTTTTTCAAGTAGTGATGCGGGTGACTGGACCTTCCCCTTCCTTACTCACAGCATCTATGCCTCCTGCGTCTACAGAACACAGAGAAAAAGTGCAATATTGTAAAAATCTGTTGCAATGGAGATTGTAGCTCCATTGTGGCTGCAACAGTTTTCCTGTTTCAACTTTATCTGCTCTGGCATTTCCCCCTTTCCCTCCCCTCCCAGCATTCCAGTCTCAGGAGGCAGAGGACAGCAAAATGACGGCTCCAACTCAGCCAACCCACCAGACATACGCTTTCCAGACAGAGATTAAAAGGTACAAGGCTTGATTTTCACCGAGAAATATCTGCAGCAATGCTCACCTCGCTTGTTGCAGGTTGCACACCTCTTGGGATTTTTCAGCATGTTTTCAAACATCGGCATGGTTTATGAATGATGCCGTTGGCATGCATGGTCTGCTTGATGTATGAGAAGCTTCTGAGGAATACTACAATTTGCTGATGTCTTTTGATCTAAAGATTTATCTGCCTGGTCCTCAAAGACAGTGTATGCCCTGCATGCATTGTTGTGTTGTTGTTTTTTTAGTACCTCTCTACTGTGGCCCCTTTGTATCCATTGGAATTTGTTTCCAGGACCCTCGTGGATACCAAAATCCATGGATGCTCAAGTTCCTTATATATAATAGCCTAGTAAAATGGTGCCCCTTATATAAAATGTCAAAATCAAAGTTTGATTTTTGGAATACACTTGTCCCTTGCCATTCATGGCCTTGCCATTTGCATCCCTTGCTACTTCACAGATGGCAAGCCGTGAGGGACAAAATGGCGCATGTGCCCACTTTGCCACGTGCAGGAGCGTGCCTTATATTTCCCATTGGAATCAATGGGGCTCCAACATTGGCGATTTCCCAATTTGCAGGGTTTTTTTCCCCAGAATTGGGAGGGGCCACTATATTTTTTAAAAAAATTATATACACTTTTAAGCTGGGGATGGTTGACTCTATAGACACAGAATCCATGGATACGGAGGGCCAACTGTACTACAAATGGGACGCTGTGGGCCAAAGAAGGCAAATTGTAAATGAAATAAAGTTATCATCATTCTTCCTGTTGTTTGTGCTTCAGCAATAACAATCAACTTTCTAGATATATCACACTGTATCTTTTTTGTGGACTATATAGAGAACGAGACAGTCTTGGGTGGGGTAACCCATCCAGCAGTCTTCAGTACCCTATTTGTTTCTTTTAAATGGGGCTTCAAGAGGTGTAGAAAGAGTTGCTGGTTGTCACTCATTGAGCATTTTGCATCCCTCACCCTATTATTCAGTGCTCCTCTTGGTGCTAGGCCTGGTATTTATGAGAGAAGAAGATCAACCCACAAAAGAAAATAAACAATAAAACCACAGGGTCATAGGTTGCTCTTGTGCAGGAGGTATTGCAATAAAACAATTCCATTGTCTGCATTGTATGCAGCAAATGGGTAGGGAATTGGTAAGAACTATGTAAAGTTCACATTTCAGTGCAGAGTCATGTCTCCTGCATCTGACTATAAACTAAACACAATTAGACATGAAAAGCCTTACTTTTCCAGCAGTGGAGGAAAGCAATCTAGAGTGTATTATTCCTTTCTGCTCCATAAGGTATTACTAACTATAAAATATTTGCAATGCTTCTTCCTGTGAGGACAGTAGTTTCTCGTCTTGCACACTCCAGATTACATGGCCACTTTGTTAGCTTTGTGTTTTCTCCAGCATCTTTATAGCTTGTATTGAGGCTACTTGTCTTTTCCTTTGAGGATGGCTGCATTCCATGTTTTGGAAGAGGATAGTCCAGCATTGCCAATGGTTTCTTCTGACAGTATCTCAAATTAGGAAGGCTGTCATAGATGTGCGTGAGATGTGTACATTTTGATAGATACACATATAAAATACATAAATTTTTGTGCAAGGTTAGGGAACAATAGCAATCCAGCACTTGACTGAAATCTATCTTGACAATATCACCAGTTCCTGAAACATGACTGTACATTTATGGTGCGTGGCGAATATTGTCCATGTCCTGGGTTTCATTTGCAAACAACAGGCTGAAACTTTGTGGTTCCGCCAAAAACGTTGTGGAAACTGTTGAAAAGAGTGCAAGTCCTTTCTTGTAGTGATGTGCCATGTGCTTCCCCTATTTATCCATCCGATAGAAATAATACCAATCTGTAAAATGCTTTAACTTTGCAAATCGTGGAAGAACGTGGGCTGGTTGTTCCCAACTTTCGGGGGTATTTGTGTTGACCTTGGTGTGTGTCTTTTTTTTCTTCTTCCTTGGAACAGAGGACGCTTCAGCATCATCAAACAGTGCAAAGAAAAGCTCAGTGGAAATCCCTTGGCTGCCAAAATCATCCCCTATAGGCAAGAAGACAAGGAAGCTGTGCTCCAGGAGTATCACATACTGCGGAAACTTCACCACACCCACATAGGGCAACTGCAAGGGGCTTATGTGAGCCCACGACACCTGGTGCTGATCATGGAGCTTTGCGTTGGGCCTGAACTCCTTAATGCTCTGGCTGGAAGGTAAACCACTTTATCCTTTATGTTTCAAGCAACAGTGTGTGCATTGACTATAACAGTGATGGTGGCTCTTTTCTTTTGTCTCTTTCCCTTCTCTATTGTGTTCTTATCCTCCTCTTCCCTAGAAGACACTTTTCAGATGTTCAATTTCTGATTTCTGTGGCCAAGGGCATAGGAAGTTAAAGAAGACCAAAGGCTATAGACAATTTAAATTTTCTGAATCAGAAATGGAGGTATAGTGTGCAAGGCCTTTTTCAGTTGCAGTGTGACTGCAGATCCAGTTATGGAACTGCTTGAACAGGAAATTTAGCAAATTCTAAATTACTTTCCCGTGTTAGTAAAGATGCTAAAGTCCCCCTCCCCTTATTGAAAAATGGCAGGAGAAAATTGGAGGTAAGAGAGATAGTCTAAAAAATATTTTAATATTAGTTTATTGTCAGTTCAGAGACATAGCTGTGTTAGTCTGGAATATCAGTATGCAAAGCGATCTTGTAGCACTTTTGAGACTATCTCTGAGAAAAAAAGTTGTAGCATAAGCTTTGTAGACTTGGGACTCATTCCCACTTATATTTAAACCAGTTTGCGATTCGCCTTCACTCTGTGTCAGTGAATCGGTTCCAAAAGGTCCATCATTCCCACTATGAAAGCAGATCTTTTCATTATTCCCTTCTAATCGCTTCTTTTTTGGCATGATTGTCATTCCCACTAGTTTGCAATGCTTCAAAATGCATGCCAATCATCTGCGTGTCATCGGTGATGCAAGCAGCAACACAGTGAGGACGGGCCATTCCAGGAGACTTCAGCAACTCTGCCTTTCAGCAACCCAGGCTGCTCAAGCACACCATTTCCTCTTTGAGCAGCCTGGCTTGGGAACTAATACATATATATATATATATATATATATGGATATGCAATCTATTGGTTTTGCAACTACTTGCCTCGCTGACCTGCAGTTGGGGCCCGGTCATCCAGTGTGCCTCCCGAATAATTGCAAGTAGTTGCAAATATAATGCATTGCATAATCTCTCTCTCTCTCTCTCTCTCTATATATATATATATATATAATGCACCCATAGGTCACACCACAAGCACAAAGGCAGCGTTGAAAGAGGGGGGAAATGGCTGATTTCCCAAAAACTGAGGAGGGATGGTAAACACCCCTCTGCCATTAGTCTCTCCCCTCCAGAATGATGCGATTCAGATCTGTCATTCCCACTTGTTGAACATGCTTTGGAGTTGATTCTTTCCAGAAAGAACCGCCAAAAAACTAATGTCAGGAAAGAGTGGTTCTTTTGTATTTGTCTTGCTTCATCGCGATTGAAACTGAGCACAGTAGAGTCAGTATCAGTTTCAAGTGGGATGAGGCACATATAACCCGATCAGCAAGCAATTCGCTCTAAATCATAGTGGGAATGAGGCCTTGGTCTACTTCTTCCATGCATTGAGTCTACAAAAGCTTATGGTGCAATTTATTTTCTACAATTAGTCTCAAAGGTGCAACAAGATCCTTTTTATTGTCAGTTGTTTTCTTTTTGAATAAAAAAAAGCATTGAATATACAGTACCTTGACTCAGAGTCAGAACCGCAACAGATAATTTTAAAAGCCTTTTGCTTACTGCTACACTTGCACTATCAAAGGCTATCTGGACATGACCTCATAGGATTAAATCCTAATACTAAATCCAACTAGCACAGATTCATCAAATCAATATGTTTTGGCTTACCTAAATGCTACTAAGTGGATCTGCTGTACTTAGAACTAGCAACTGCATTTACACCGTAGTTTGCCTTCAGACAAATATTTATGCACATCCTTGGGTTTGCACATTATAAACTGATGTTGGATCTTGTGTGGAACCTAGAAAACCTTGGGGTTTTACTTGATTTTCCTTCTTAGGTCATACTATTCAGAGGTGGAGGTGAGAGACTATCTCTGGCAGATGCTCAGTGCTGTCGAGTACCTCCATGCTCAGAACATCCTGCACTTGGATCTAAGGTCTGAAAATATGATTATCACTGAGCCAAATCTGCTCAAAATCCTGGATTTTGGCAATGCTCAGTTCTACATGCCAGACCGAATCATTACTTTGGAAGGGTGTACAGACTATGTGGAAACTATGGGTAAGTATACTTCAGCAGTGATTTGTAAGTGCAACACTAGCATAGATTAAGATCTGTGAGGCTTGGTCCACAAAGTGAACAGAGGAACAAATCAAGCTGTTCTGTGCTAATTTAAAACTTTGGATTAGGAGGTCCATTCCTGTCTACTCTGAGTGGCTGTGGCTCTCAAAACTCTTGGGGAATTTTTCACAGTCTTGCTCTATGAGATTTTTCTAACTGGTGATGTTCTGAAACAGATATACTCCATAGCTGTTCCTATGGCTCGGACATATCTACTAGACTAGTGCTTCTCAGGCTTTTTTTATATGGGAGACTGACAATTATTTTCCCCCAAAGTACCAGGGTTTGATGCCATATTTTGGGGTGTTTGGATACTTTTTTATTTCTTCCCTTCCTGGAATTTCTCTGTGGACTAGAGTTAGTGGCTCACAGTCCACATACTTCCACTGTATTAAAACTTTTTATAGCCACTGTAAAACGCAAGGAACGTCAATACTGTACTTAGTTCAGTTACCCTTGATTTAATCTAGCCGCGACCAAGGTGGTGTCTGCACTGCAGAAATAATGCAATTTGACATCACTTTAGCTGCCATGGCTCAATGCTATGGAATCCTAAGATTTGTAGTTTTGTGAAATATTCAGCTTCTCTGCCAGAGAGCTCCGGTGTCACAACAAACTACAAATCCCAGGATTTCATGGCATTGAGCCATGGCAGTTAAAGCAGTGTCAGACTGCATTATTTCTCCAGTGCAGATGCAGCCTCTGTCCCTTGAAAACAGTACCTTGGCTATCTCTTTGTACCTTGGCTACCTCTTTTAAAGTTTCTGCTAAAACGACATGCAGACTCACTGCCCCACAAATATCGGAGCTGCCATCTGCCACTGGACATGGCTCCTGAACCTGTTTGTTGAGGAGTGAGTTTTCCTAACACCAATGTGTCTCCCTTAGCATCAGAACTTCTCTCAGATAAAGGAGCTGTCCCTCAGACTGACATCTGGGCTATCGGTGTAACAGCCTTCATCATGTGAGTCATCTTGTGCTTTTTCTACTTGAGAATAAGTTTGTGGTTGTTAGATTAAGACAGTCTGGGACACGTAACATAAAAGGAAAAAACACGCAGAGGAAGTTTGTAGTGCAATTGCATTGGGATTATAAAGCAGCAAAGCAGCTTCATTTATATCAGGGGTAGGCAACCTTTCCCCTTTAAGGGCCGAGGGACTTCAGCTCCCAGAATCCCAGGAGCTATTGGCCAACATGGGACTATTGGCCAACATGGCTGAGGCTTCTGGGAGCTGAAGTCCCTCGACCCTTAAAGGGGAAAGGTTGCCTACCCCTGATTTATATACTGCTTCATATCGCACTATGGGATGTCTAAGAAGTTTACAACTGTAAGCTCATTGTCCCCCAACAGTTGGGTACTCATTTTAGCGACCTCAGAAGGATGCAGGCCTGAGTCTACCCTGAGTCTATTGAACTCGCAACCTTTGTGGTCTATGAGTGAGTGGCTGCAGGACAGGCATTTAACCACTGCGCCACCAGGGCTCCAGGGATTATGTTATTTTACAGAGGATAATCATTCCTTTTTGGCTGCTGGCTGCCAAGACAAGAAAAAATATCTATCCCTGCATGATCCCTTTTCCTCCAATGCACTTCTACTGTTCTTTACTGAAAGGGAGCTGCCACCTTTTAACTGGCACAAGCTTTTTCTGTCTTTTAAGATTTCTAAGGTAGGCAGGTGCAATAAAGAAAAGAAAAGATGTATTTCCCTCCAATGCTCCAAGCTGGAGGATAAGGAAACAGCTGACTGTTCCCTTTGCACAGAATGTGGAGCGGGTTGTGTATTGGGGATGGAAAAAGGGAGAAACACATTGTGAAGGAGAACCATACCAGAGCATACTTGACCAGAGTACAGGCAGTATTTAACTGGAGCCATTATGACACAAGGCTTTTAAACCACAATTAAAAGTTGAAGAATAGTGTCCTTGAAAATATCGAACAATGTCGTCACCGCTATCCCTGTTGG
Source organism: Phrynosoma blainvillii (assembly GCA_026167975.1). Taxonomy (NCBI): domain Eukaryota; kingdom Metazoa; phylum Chordata; class Lepidosauria; order Squamata; family Phrynosomatidae; genus Phrynosoma; species Phrynosoma blainvillii. Next base: position 5,280,240 of record JANUYF010000005.1, read on the forward strand.
TAGAGTCTTGTTAGATCATCCCTTTTCATTGATGGGGAAAATCCGTCAATAAGCTCCCAATCATGCTGCTGTCTCATTAGTCCTAGGTGCAAAACATCACTACAACAGCAGTTCCAATATTGGCAATCACATAGTGTCAGTGTCTCCTCCTCTCCCCCCTCCCCATTGCTATTCCCAAGAAGGCTGATTTCCTCTATTTCTATTTCTATTTCACTTACATCACATTACGAGAACTCTGGAATTGCATTAAAAATTAAAAATTAAAATCCCAAAACTAGGTAGGTCACAGGGCAGAGAGGCAGGATTACAGTGGAGTGTAGAAGAGAGCAAAAAGGAATATCCATGGCAGAAACAGCCCCAGTTGCACTATTGCGGAGACGTGTGATAATGGCTGCTCCAAAACTATCTTGTTTCCATTTAATTTTAATTAATGCAATTGTGGCAAGAATGGGCTTCATGTGGTAATGCCCTGGGACTTACCCCAAGTGTATATGCAGTCAGTGAACAACTGATGTACCGCACTGAAAAGGACAGTGATGGCAGAAGTGATGTTTTATATACTGCTGGCATGAAAGCAATCACAACAGTTTTTTAACATTCTTTTTCTCTGTCTTAAGGTTAAGTGCTGAATACCCCATCAGTGCTGAGCCTGCTTGTGACTTTGGGAGGCTGGTCAAACGTGAGAAAATCAAGCTGAACAAATGCTATGCTGGCCTTTCAGGGGGAGCTGTCTCATTCCTCCAAAGCACACTTTCCTCTAATCCATGGTGAGAAGATGCTTTCTCAGTTCTTGAGAATTCCCCCCCCCCAAGCATTTGTATATTTGCTCTTGTTTCTTGGGTCCCACCCCTGTGGTCCTTTTTGTTATGCAATTTCAGTATAGCCCTCTGCCAGCTCCCCAAAAGCAAGTGCTGAGAAGCCAAATTAGGCTACAAAGGAACAATCGTCCAGTCATAATATGGGCTAGTAAAATGTTGGCTACCCGCAAATGAAGTGGCACCCCACAACCATTGGAGACATTAAAATTGTCCAGCTTTACTGAAAGTTGGGGCAACATTTGTGACTGAAGGTCATGTTTCCTATCCTTGGGACTCTCTGGGCTGCCATTTGCTTTTGAGAGTAAAACCTAGAAAGTAGGCAGTAGAGTGTGGTCTTGCAATGTATTTTAAAGATTCAGCATTGCCCCTAGAGCATCCAGTGGTAGCAATTCACTTTTTTTAAATCGGAGTAATCTAGGAATCTGGAAGAGTCAGGAAGGCTAAAATATTATCTCTGGACGGTTCATGTGGGCCCCAGACTGGTCTTTTCCCATCCCTTTTCCACTTGGATTTCTGCTATTAGCTAATGACAGAAGTAGGACAGTTTCCCAGAATAGCTGATGGGAGCCCAAGTACACTTCCCAGGTAAAGAAAGGACTGATCTCACTAAGCTCCCTTTGCCCTTCCTGTAGACATAAGAGTTATTCAAATGGTTAAAATAATCCAGGATGAATCTGGGGTTGAATCTGTGTTGTTCACATGCATCCTGAATGCACCTGATTAAATTGGGTGGGCTGCCAAAAAACCCACTCACCTGGGATAATCAATATTGAGGTATTTTCTGAGGTTTTAAAAAAGATTTACATTGTCACCAGCATTTTATCCTGGGTCTATTCAGGTCTATTTGCATTGGTTATTCACACTACCTATGATATGGATCTTTTTAAAAAAACTCGGGGAAAACCCCAATATTGATTATCCTGGATTAAGTAGGTTTTTAAGTGTTTAAGAGGGATGCGTGTGAACAACGGAGATTCAACCTGGATTCATCCTGGATTATTTTCACAGTGTGAAAAATCTTCTGTTAGTCATCTGTTTACAAGTATCACACCTCACCTATTTTTCATTTAACTGTGTGGGCCTCCTTCATTATACCCAGATATTTTAGGACTTTATCACATGAGGCTTAAAAGGTGGAATTAAAGCAGGAAAAATAATGCCGTTGTCTCAACTGAAGCCATTTTTCATGTTCTTTTCTAGGAGGCGGCCAACAGCATCTGAATGTCTTCACTCTCCTTGGCTGCAAGAGACTGCTCTGGATGAGAGGCAGCAAGCCACAGTTACTTTCTCCACCACCAAACTGAGGAATTTTGTGGCTGAGCGGGAAAGAAAAAGAGTCCTGCTCTGTTCAAAGTATGGTGTGATGACCGTATAGCGAAACACAATCAAGGTTGATCATTTTCAGTGACCTCTCCATCACCACACCTCTGTCCCTCCCTTACAAATGTCCACTCAAAATGTTTGATGCCTACTTTCTAGGTTTTACTCTCAAAAGCAAATGGGCAACTTCTTCAGGCTGAAACAAAAGTTAGCAGAAGGGGAAAGGGCTGTGCCTGTTTAGATAGGTCCAGTAATAATCATCATTGTATCTTCATTAAGGGATGGATGTCATAGCTCATGGACCGGTTTAATTAATTCTGCAATATTGTTTTCCACCCTGAAATTGTCATGATAAATCATAATGGTCAATTAACAGGATGACACAAGTTGGCATGAGTCAAAGTGTTGCAACTTGTTTGCCTATTTAGAGAACCATAATTTGTGTATTTTCATTAAGGGAGTGGACATCAAGTCACAGTTCATAGACATGTTTAATTTATCCTGCAATATTGTTTGCCTGAAATTGTAATAATGAACAACTGTGGTGAACTAAGATAATGACACAATTGTAAATATGGGACAGAAGGTTGTTTAAGGTTGCTTAAACAATATGGAATACTTCCTTTTCCAAGAGCAACTTAAGGACGGAATAACACAGAAGAGGGCTGGTGGAAGCTCCTTCCTCAGTTGTTGTTTTTAAAGGAAATAGTTTCACTCCCATTTTGCTGCAGAACTCAGGCTTGAGATGCTATTAGTTATGAAGTAGCTCAAACTGCATTTAAAGCCTGCTGTTTTCAGTTAGTTGGAATGGCAATCTATATGGCCTTTTTCATTTGGCCTATTACAACCTTACCTATTCTGCTCCCCAAAGAAATGCTGTTTCAGTGGTTATTATAAACTTGGCTCCCAAGAAGCAGTTAGACGTTGATTGCAAATGCAATAACTGAAATGGAAGACATTTCCCGTATTTCCAGCAAAGGTAAGAAGGCCTACTTAGAATAACCTGAAAAGCATAAGAAGCCAAGTTGTCAAGCAAAAGATTTTCCATGGCGCCTGCATCTGATTGTTATGTGCCTCTAAATGCATCCTGACATAGATTGATCTTATCATAGGGTTTTCTTGGCAAGATTTCCTCCAAGGAGGCTTGCCATTGCCAAGATTGAGGGAATGTGACTTGCACAAGCTCACCTAACAGGCTTCCATGGCTGAGTGGAGGAGTCCAACCTAGATTTCCCAGATTCAGCTCTGAAATCACTACACTATGCTGGCTGTTTCTGCAACTGATATATAATAATTATCATTTCGGTGTACATGAAATGTCTATCTTTGCATGCAGGATAGCTTCTGTCTTCCTGTAAAGTTCCAAACGTACCAGTTGCCCACAAGGTCTACAGAAGTGTGCCACGGTCTTATGTGCTGCTTGTTGCTTTGTGATCCCATTGCTGGAGATTCAAAAGCATCACTTAAATCCATCATTTCCACACATAAGGAGATTTATCCATGTAGGAGAAACTTTCATAGTCTTACCTAATAATAATAGTTGTTGTTGTGTGCCTTCAAGTCGTCTCTGACTTTTAGTGACTAGTCTAAGATGATCCTTTCACAGGGTTTTCTTGGCATGATTTGTTTGGGAGGGGTGTGCCTTTGCTTTACTCTGAGGCTGAGAGTGTGTGACTCACCAAAGGTCACCCAGTGGGTTTCTATGGCTGAGTGGAGATTCGAACCCTGGTCTCCTCCTAATATATTTGATTGTGGAGGTTTTTTTCCTGTTTAAAACATATGATGAAGTGCATGTAGTCTGATAGGCCAGGATGCCTTTCTGATAAAAATACAAGTCTTTATTATGTTTCTTCATTCAGTGCAATTTAATCTAATATACAATACAAAAAAGTTCCCTATTTTGCTGTTGTAGCCACTTGCTTTGATCTTGGAAATATTTCTGGAACAAATTTATATGCTATGTTCAAAACTGGCAATATGATTTCATGCTGTTCGTATTTTTTGTTTTAATATGCCACTGGAAGAAAGGAGCTGAATTATTGTTGTCACTGTCTCAATAGGTAACTGCTGACTGGTTTTTTATTTGGCATTTGGTTGCAGTGACATAACGGTGGGTTTCCATAGCTGTTCCAGCCCCCTCATTCTTGTAAGTTTTTCCTCCCCAGAAAAGTCATATGTGTATCTAACTTCTGTTATACCAGCATCTGTCGCATAAGCAAGCATAGTTTGTTTTAGCTTTCATTGAAAAAACAGAAACTTATTAAACTTAGTGGTGTGTTAATGGGGGTGGAGAAACTGCTTGTATTTTATTCTAAACTGGGAAGAACTAAAATTGTTCCTGGATTTCTGCTGGGGACATAGGTGACTTACATCTGTGAGAATTAGCAATTCCATAATCTCTCATCTTCTTTGAGTTGCAAATGGACGCTAAATTTCCTTGACTTTGAGAAGCTCCCAGTGACCGCATGGCCAAAGGAAGAGGTGCCAGCCTACAGATAGCCCTTTCCTACCATCTGAACTAAGACCAGAAGCAGAAAATGCAGACCTATGACTAACATCCTCAATTTTATTCTCCTGTTTGCCTGATGAAGAAACCAGCGTGACTTCGAAAGCTTGCAACACGTAATTGTGCATTCTGGTTAGTCCAATAAAGGTATCATTATTTGGATGTTATTGAATGTCTGTATCCAGTAAGAGGATGCTGTTACATTTCTAAGAAGGGGAGCCGGCAAAGTGGCTGATGTGGATCAGGAATGATACACAATAGGACCAATGCGCATTGGTCCTAATGCACATCAGTCCCATTGTGTATCTGAACCACAGCTAGGGAGTACCGATGTATATTGGTACACCACAATGCACATCAAGACACTCTTGTTGGTATCCTGTTATGCATTTTTGCAATTCACTGTCAGGGCTTCTGAACACCTTTGCTATATAGTTAACTATATGTCAAGTTATGTGATGTAGACTGTGATAGATGATTCTGGCTATCTTGTGCAAAGCAACCAGGTTACTGTCAATGCCTTTGGAAGGGGGAGCAGGTAAATTTCTGCCTTGTAGATGTGGTTGAACTATGCCTCTCCAAATTTCTCACTATTGTGATGCAGCCTAGAGCTTCTGTGAGTTGCAGTCCAACAACATCTAGACTAGGTCAACCCTATTTTAGAGAAAGTTTAACTGGACTGAAAAGAAATAGATGGTTGAGCTTTGGGTTTCCACAGTCGAGTATGTTTATTGTGGCTAAGCTAAGAAATGTAGTTCTTTTACCAGACATATTGACAGGGAAGGAAGGAGCTTCCACGAACAGCCTGGATTTAACAATTGGCAATCTAAAAGTTGCCACAGTTTTAATGGTTTGAGGTTTTATGTAGAGAGGAAACCATCATTAGAGGGAATTTTATTTTATTATTTTAATGTAGACTTATTGGCTTAAATTCTGTTGCTAGACTTACCTTAAAGTAGATCCATGAAATCAATGGAATTTACCTATGTGTTGACTTATCATTCAACAATTCATTCAATGGGTCTACTCTAGTTGGGACTAACCAATGGGATTACAGCCATTGTTTCTATTTTAATGTCAGCCTCAAGACTCTTAGTATCTTTTATTCTGTATATGATGTGAAAAGACATTTGCATGCACTTTCAGCACAACTAAAGGTATTTATGAACACAGTGCTGTTTTGTTAAGTTAATAATTTGTTAAATTATTTTAATAAAGATTTTATGCCAGAATTATTGGTTTTGAGTAGAAGTTTTATGTTTTTCAATCAACACATGGCATCAACACAAAGAAAGAATACCCCATATTATTACCCACAGTGTCAACAGAACCAATGAACTAATAATAGCTCTTTTTCTACACAGCAACATTTGCCTTACAGAACCATGGTGGACTGATGGGTGATGTGGTTTCCTCCCTTGGCAGCAACTTTCTGTCTCCCATAAAGAGCTGAACATTGAGTGCTGTGGCAGGAACTAGCAATATACCAGTTCCACACCATTCCTGAATACAAGTGACATGTGGTGTGCGATGTAATGACACAGAAGCACCTCACACACAGTGGTAGTGTACAGTAAGCATCCACAACAAGCACATCTCCATCTTCCAGTTCAACCCAGGTTCTACATAACTGGGACATGGATGGCATCACAAGCACAGAGCTTGAGGTTGCCATGTTTGCTTTTTTTGGTTTGTTTTCTTTGAAAAGAAATGGGTTGTTCTCATCTGCCACATCTATAGAACTATTATGTTTCATGCCCTCTTCTATTTTTCCATGACAGAAAGCTAATAGCTATCAACTTCCATGATCAAATGCAGATATCTTTGAGCAGGGCGAGTATCATGGTCTTGCCAATGAGCTTCCAGAAGCAATGGGCAGAAACCAGACTTGAAAGAGAAGGCCCGGCTGGACTTTGGTCTGATCCAACACCAAGGTGCAAGGTAATTTTTAGACTCTTGTACCATGAGGAAGAAAGGTGAAGCAGCAGCAGGATTAAATATGGATGTTAAGAGATTTTGATCGGCTGGCCACAACCCCATCAGTATATTTTTGTCATTGTTTGGGGATGAATGTTGCCTTCTTTACTGCTTCTTCTTTGGATGAGCAACAGTGACCAAGGTTGTATGTACAGTGGGCCCTCCACATTTGCGGCTTTGGTTTTTGCAGCTTTGATTATTTTCAATTTTGATTAATATGTTCGCTCTAGGAATCTCTAGGTCCTCCAGTGCAGCTCTGCTAGAAGTTGACCATAGAGTTGTGCTGGAGAACCTAGAGGTTCCTAGAGAAAACACTTTTCTAGGCAATTGTAGGTCCTCCAGCATGATTCTATGATCAACCTCTGGCAGATGTTGACCACAGAGTTGCCCTGGAGGACCTGGAGTTTCCTAGAGGAGAGTTCTCTTATGTAAAAAGAATTTTTATTTGTGGTTTTTCCACATTCATGGGGTCCTTCACCCTTAAGCCCAGCGAATGTGGAAGGACCACATTCCTGTGCACAGCTCTGATTCTCTCGCCAATGATCAGCTGCAGCAGTTCACCAAAAAAGAAGAGCAACTTTGTACCCAGGGCAAAGACCATCATGCAAAAAAGTACTGGATACTTCCTTCTGCAGTGTGTTCAAAAGTTCATATGCTGGCATAGCCAGGGACAAACCAAAGGTAACTCATGAAGCACACATAACAGTGGGTCCAAATTGTTTCTGAGCTGATTTCATCACTGCCAGGAAAAGATTTGAAGCCTTCTTCCTCTATGGGCTTGGGGAAGCAGCTCAGAAGGAGAACTGAAAAAATTACTAGTGGGAAGAGACCAACTGAAAGAAAGAAGCTGGTACCATGAGCTTTTGTAGACTTGAGCCGATGTCCTCAGATGCAGTGGGAAGAGTATTAAGCCACCCTCTTCTTGCTGCAATTAATTTCAACTCTTCTCACCTGCACAGCTGTATTCAAATAAACATAAAATTGGAAGCTACTCCATTGTTCATGCCTAACTTGCCATCACCCTGTTATTGACACATGTATGGAGTGGGGGGCAAATTATTCACCACAATGCAACAGACATATTCTGCTGAAGTATTAGCAGCAGCATTGTACATGCAGCTGCACTGCATGTTTCAATTGCACCCTTGTGTATTGCAACTGTGCATTGTGCATTACAGTTGCACCCTAAAATTGCTCATGGTGCAATGGCACCAGCTCATTGGTATGTGTTCCACAATAGCAGAAGTGCCCTGGCTGGCAGAGGGGGACAGCTGTGGGGGACTTTGGAAAGAGAAGGGCGACCACCACATTGGGTATTCAACCCCTCTGAGGTGTTACCCAATGTGGTCTGAACCCCACACGCTCCCTGGTGACACCGTTGCCTGTGGAATAATGCTTTGCATGACTTTTCATCAGGCTGCAAAATAATAACTTATGGCCTGCATCCACACTGCAAAAATAATGCAGTCTGGCACACTGTATATACCATGGCTCAATGCTATTGAATTCTGCGGACTGTAGTTTGTTGTTGCACCAGAGCGGAGCAACAATCAACCATCCCCAGAATTCCATAGCATTGAGGCATGGCAGTTAAAGCGGTGTCAAATTGGATTATTTCTGCAGTGTGGATGCAGCCCTGGAGTACAATTCCAAGAATCCCCCAACCAACATTGGAGATGTAGTCCAAAAAACCAGTGTCTGCTTCTCGTAGAGTTTCTTAACTGAAACAACTGCAGGCAAGGATGGCTTGATTATGCCGCCTTCATCCGTCTGAGAGCTTTCTGTTTCCAGACAGGCAGACAAAAGAAGAAGAGAAACTGTACGCCACTCACAGGTTCTAACAGCTTCATTTTAATAAGTGAAACTGAATGCATCAAGAAAACACAGGACAGAGTCCAAACATGTTGGTTGATGCTCTTGATCTCACTCCTGCCAAGCATTTAACTTTATCGGGAAGATTGCATAGGCAAAGATCACTGTCCTAGAGTTATCTCCCATTTACACACAGCTTTGATGTTTATCTCACAGGGTAAAAGAAATGATAAACACCAAGCCAACTCATCCAAGGACACCAGATAAATATTATTACTGAGCAGCAAAATGGAATACAGTGGACCTTTAACATTTGTTGAGTCTAGGGGAACAGGACACTCATGAAAATGGACAAAATGCAGATTAAAAACCCCACTATTTCTTTTTAACCTGAGAGAAAATCTCTCTAGTCATTTGAAGGTCCTCCAGCACAAGTCTATGGTTGACACCTACCAAAGGTTGGCCACAGTATTGCAGTGGAGGACCTACAAGTGCCTAAAGAAGTGTTCTTTTTAGGAATCTCTAGGCCCTCCAGTGCAACTCTGTGGCAAAATCTGCCAGAAGCTGACCATAGAATTACACTGGAGGACCTACAGATGCCTTGAGAAGTGTTTTCTCTGGTAATATCTAGGTCCTCCAGTGCAGCTCTATGGTCAATGCCCAGCAGAGTTGCACTAGAGGACCTAGAGATTCCTAGAGAGAACATAATAATTGAACCTGTGAATAATCAAATCTGCAAAAATCAAAGCCACAAATGTGGAGGGATGACTGTACTAAACAGGTTCAGAGAAAGACTTCTTTAAAGCCTCTGTGTTTTCAGTGCAGTTCTCATATCTGTCTGCCAAGAGGGAGTGTATTAAAGTTTGGTAGTGAGCATGAGAAAATTTCAGACATGTGTTTGGAATTCAAGGCTGGGGCAACCCATGTGGCTGCCAACTGATAATGCTGAAAATCTGTTCTGAGTACGGACTTTCCAGCCCATGTCACCCCATCAGACTCTTTCCTATCAGCCCTGACCCTTGTTCAGCACCAACAAGTGTGAACAGAGATGTCAGATTTCAGGCTGGAGTACAGGAGGGAAGCGCAACCTTTGGAATGCATTGGAAATGCCACAGCAATGGGAATCTTGTTCAAATCTAGGGCAGACAGCCAAAGTGAAGCAATTGAAGTCCTAGTTTTGTTACAGGAATAACAACATATTTAGACTTCTCCTTTTGGAGTGCAAGCCATAGTAAATACAACCCCAATGATTATTAGGCTTAATGGAATGCATTTAAAGAGCCCCAGCTTCTCCATGTATATTGCCTGAGTAATCATTACAATCATAATACAAAATAAGCCAGTTTGGTGTTCCCGTACTGCATGTTAGGAGTGGGGTTTTCAACTGGGTTGTGTCAGGAGAATTAGGGTAGATACACACTGCTGACTTATAATACTTTCATGCCACTTTGCCTGCCATGGCACCATCCTATCGGAGGAGGTGTAGTTTGGTAAGGGGCCCAGGAGTCTCTAGTGCACATTCCTGAGCTACATCATCACAGTTCTCTGGCAAAGAGTTTTCAGCCCCTCACAAAACTACAAATCCCAGGATTTCCTACGATGGAGTCCTGGCAGTTAAGTGCACTTTGGCAGCAATTATATAGTCTCTCAGATATACAACATGGGAATGAGACAGAGGAGAATCACTTATAACATCAGAAGACTGTTCTGGTTTAAATATATATCAGTTATGCCATTATCTGCTTTATTTTCGACATGCAAGGAAAGTACCACTGCTTCCTTTAGCCCAGGGGTAGGCAACCTTTCCCCTTTAAGGGCCGAGGGACTTCAGCTCCCAGAAGCCTCAGCCATGTTGGCCAATAGTCCCATGTTGGCCAATAGCTCCTGGGATTCTGGGAGTTGAAGTCCCTCGGCCCTTAAAGGGGAAAGGTTGCCTACCCCTGTATTAAAGGAAGGTATCAAGCATGGGGAAGCCCCCATTGTTTGCAGAAAAGACCTGGGAAGCCATGGACCCCAAGAAAGCCCAGTGGGCTCTAAGGTTGCTCAACTGTTACAGAATGAAGACTGACCCTTGGCAGAAATACTAGAAATCTTAGGCTGCAGCCACACTGCAGAATTAATGCAATTTGGCACCACTTTAACTATGGCTCCATCCTATGGCATCCTGGGATTTGCAGTTTGTTGTGGCATCAGAACTCTCTGACAGAGATGGCTAAAAAACTACAAATTACAGTATTCCATAGCATGAAGCCATGGCAGTTAAAGTGGTGTCAAACTACATTAATTCTGCAGGGTAGATGCCACTTACATATGAGCAGCAGTGAAATATAATACTGTGCGGAAGGGCATGGCTTACCAAACCCTAAATTGATGCACTCTGTACTACAAAGGTTGTAGAAAAGTCTAAATGTAAGAAGGAGGAGGAAAAGGAGGAAGAGGAAGAGGAAGAAGAGAGGAGCAGCTCTCCAGCTGGTACTTCAGTTCATAGCAACAGAAAAATAAAACTGAACAATACAATAATGACAAGTGGGATGTTAGCAATCTTGGCTTATGTTTGGCCAACTTACTGTACAATCTTGGCCAACTTACTGTACTAGGACCACTTTGTACCACATGTTGTCTTCTGCATGCACAAATATACAATTGATTTTTCAAGTTAGCTTCCCTACAAAGAGATTCAGGCCCAACAGCCGGTAGGGCTCTGAGTCCAGGTTTCCCTTCTCAATAGCGTAACCGATACCTGAACTGGATATCATGTGTGGGTTGCATCACGCCAAACCCGTAACGCCTTTTGTCTATGGGAGGGACTTCCTCCTCCTTGTTGACCAGCTCCATATCAAAATAGGAGAGCATCAGGAAGGCAAAAAGCTTAATCTCATTGACAGCAAAGAAACGTCCAGGGCACATGGAGGTCCCTGCCCCCCAAGGCATGGTGGAATATTTCACCTTTTCCCCATTCTTATAGAACTCTTTTTTGTTGCCATCCAGGTCAAGGAAGCGGTCATGTTTGAAAAGATGGGGCTCATGGTGGATCTCCGGATCCATATGTGCTGCCAGATAAGGGAAAATGGCAATTTTGTCTCCTTTGCGCAAAGTGTAGACCCTTCCGTCATGCATCTTGAGGCCCATGTCTTGCAGCACGGCCCGTATCAGCATGGGAGCTGCTCCCATCCTCAGAGACTCTTTCACAGCACTGTCCAAGACCGGGGTTTGGGTTAACATCTCCCTGGTGACATTAAGCATTTCACTCCCTGGCTTCAGTTCCTGACCAAAGTCCCTCACCACCATGGCCACTTCTTTCCTCACCTCCTCCATGGCTTTGGGATTTTTCATAAGGTACGCGAGGAGCCAGAAGGAAGCTGGACCGGTGTTACCTTGAGCTGCCCAAAGGAGCAAAAACATAAACCGATCCCGCATGTATTCGGGCATCCCAACCTCACTGAGCTCCTGCTGCTGGTCATGTATCCAGCCACTGATGTTGTCTTTCTCATAGACTTTCTTGACCGAGAGGATGTTCCAGAAGTATTTCCACAAACTCTCGACTTCTTTTTTCTCTCCGTAAGACAACATAGAGTAGGATAAGCGGGGGAAAAGCTGGTCGTACTTGCGAAATTCCACAAAGATCTCTTCGGAGTGCTTTAGGTCCTGGTTCATGGCTTTTTCTTTCTCCTTTTCATCTTTACTGGGCTCATTTCCAAACAAAGCAAAATATCCTGCTCTGAAGACGGTGTTATAGCAGTATTGGAACAACCCAGCTTGCTTCCAGGGTTTCTCCCCTTCTCCAGAGTTCAGGGCATGAAGCATCACCTTCTGCAAACTCTCCATCATGGCTTGAGTCATCACCTCCAACCCGTTCCCCTTCAGGTGTTTGACACTGGCTGTCTCTATTATCTTATGGGTCGTTTCGGAAGGCCGGAAGGCAAACACATTAGCCACGAGTTCAGAGGCAAAGGAGATAAAATCCAGCTTGGCTCTTGATTCCTTCACTACTGCTCCAAAAGACAACGGGTCCATCAGAAAAGTGAAATAGTGCCCGCCGATCAACACCGTAAAAATATCCCCATGTTTCTTTTGCATCCTTTGCAGGAAATCTAGAGTGTTGTTTCGGAAGTTCAACCCATGCCCTATCCAGGGAATGAGGCCTTTATCCACGGGAGGCTCACCAGGTTGCCTCTTGCGAAATGCTCCCACCTGGTAAAGCACCCCTAGTATGACTACTAGGAGGGCACACAGGACTGTCACCCAGAAAGACATCCCGCAGAGCTCTGCAGCAGAACCGTAGAACAAGTCTCCGGTTATGAGGAAGCATGATTCAAATAGGCTGCTGGTCTGGAATTAAGGTGGAGCCTCTGAACTTTGTACACATCAGGAGCTGAGTTTAACCCTTGCTGTGAAGATTTGTATCTAGTAAAGAAATCTCCAGTGTGCCATACAGGAAAAAAAAATCTGCTTTATGCCAGAAAGCTATTAAGAATCCTTAGCAGGTGAAGGGTGGGGATGCAGATATGTTTGTGTTTGGTATGCGCTTTTTGAAGAACGTAGCTTTAATGTACACCATTTCTTTATCTTTTCTTCCTTCCTTCCTTTTTAAACAGCACAATATATCATGCAAGTAAATAACAAGTTCTAAGTTAAGGACAAGGTGGAGGAAAGAATGTGAGTTTCTTGGAGAGGAAAATCAAACCCGGGGCAAGAATTTTTATGATAATTCAAGGAGAGGTGAGCTGGGAAGTGGAGATAGGAATGGGAGCAAGGCTTGAAAGAACATGCATTCTGTATTTTGTTGTTGTTGTTGCTGCTGCTGTGTGCCTTCAAGTCATTTCTGACTTATGGCAACCCTAAGGTGAACCTATCATGGGCTTATATCATGGGCTTTTCTTGGCAAGATTTGTTCTGAGGAGGTTTGAGGCTGAGAGCGTGTGACTTGCCCAAAGGCACCCAGTGGGTTTCATGACTGAGCTGGAAATCAAACCCTGATCTCCAGAGTTGTAGTCCGACACTCAAACCGCTATGCCACAACTGTCTCATTTCTTGCTTCTGTTCTGTGTTAAAATGACAATTCTGTACCTAGCTCTTTCCATTAAACAATCACATCCACATGCCACTCTATGATGGTCGGCCTTTTCCTTCCTAAAACAAGAAGAGGAGGAGGCACATGCCCCCCCTCCTCTACAACCCTGTAGGACAAGACTTTTCCAAAAAGTAGGCACCATTTGCAAATATGGAAACTGGAATTGAGTTTGTAACACCGGACAATAAAGTTTAATCCTCTGGCTCTGAGCTAATTCGCCACTGTAAATGCTTTTTATGTTTTCTTCATCGTTGTAATAATAGCCTTCAGGGAAATCATTTGAAATGGCCCATAGGACCAAAAGGGCCCTATGCCAGGATTGCCAGGATTGGTTACTTAGAGGGGCTGCAGACTGCCAGAAATAGTGCAAATTGAGTCCACTTTTAGGGTTAGGGTTAGTGCTAGGGAATCATGGGAAATGCTTTTTTCCTGAGACATTGAGCCTTCTCTGTCAGAGAGCTCTGGTGCCACAATAAAATACAGTTCCCATGATTTCCTAACCCTAACCCTAACCCTAAAAGTGGACTCAATTTGCACTATTTCTGGCAGTCTGCAACCCCCTTTAGTTAAATATACCTGTATTTTATTCAACTATTTTATAGTAATAGGCCCTGAGATCTTTGGATATAGAGTGGAGTGTAAAACTTTTTAAAAAAATTAATACAGTATGGGCCCATATCTGCATTTCACTTACCCACGTTGAGTTTCACTTACTCACATCTGAAAAATGTCTGAAATGCTCCAATTTTTTTTTAATTGAATGCAATGAAAATTAAGTTGAAATTGAAGTCATAAAGACAAATATGTAAGTGGATACAAGCAGAATGGAAACTCCTGTGCTGTATTGAGTGGGAAATGAATGGAGAATTCCCACAATAGTGTGCAGCTCTCTCACACTCTCTTACGTTCTCACATTTTCTCGTGATTTTCTGCCACATGGGGGGTCTTAATGAATGAAGTACAGTAGATGCTTACTAGCTCTCTATCCCTGATCAGATCACAGCGCCGTGCGGTCCTCTAAAGTTCTTGTCCCTGTGTACAGTGATCTGCTTCTGCTTGGAAAGTGCTCATGATTTCCAGATAAGTGTTCGAGTCTTTTTGTAGATGTCTCAAGTCAAGTCTCTCCTTTCAAGTCTCATTCTCATGTCCTTGTAAGATACTCTCAAGTTGAGTCTCAAGTTGAGTCTCAAGTCTGGGAACCAATTTTAACAGAATAAAAAAAGGAAGAGGGGTGCGTTCCTCAGAGGGCACAGCAAGTGCATTAGGCAATGGGCTTGAGGCAGGCAGCTCATTCCCATTGCGCATCACAGGAGCCTTCTAAAGCTTTTCAAAATGCAATTGCTATTCCCTTCCAAGAAATGGACCTGGCAACTTGGGGGACATCTTGCCTGCTGCACAAAGTAAATGGCACCAGCAAGTCAGTCATCAAAAATATACAAGTCTCAAGTCAAGTCTGAGTCAAGTCACTGGAATGACTTGAGGGCCTATACAGACTGCCAGAAAGAATCCATCTTAAGACCACTTTAACTGCCCCGGCTCAGTGCTAGGGAATCATGGGAACTGTAGTTTATTGTGGCACCAGAGTTCTCTGACAGAGAAAGTTCAATGTCTCAGAAAAAACTACAATTCCCATGATGCCCTAGCACTGAGCCAGGACGGTTAAAGTGGTCTCAAGCTGAATTATTTTGGGTAGTCTGTATAGTCCCTTAAGTCCAATTTAAGGTCAAGTCAATTGACTTGAGTCTACATTGCTGGAGATTTCCAGCTGCTAAGTGTTTCTGCTTGGAAAGTACTGCTGCTTTCTCCTTCCTCAGCAGAGAGAAGTGCAGCAAACCCAGCTGTGCCTCTCTTGGCTGGGGAAAGATGGAGACTTTGTCCTCTGTGGAGAGAAGTGTGGAAAGCGCATATTGATTTGGCACCCAGGGAGAGGGATGCTTTAGAGCAGGGGTAGGCAACCTTTTTGAGCTGGGGGCCGGGTTGCTGTCCCTCAGACAATTGGGGGGCCGAAGTACCAAAAATAAATAAATAAATAAATAAATAAATAAATAAAAATATATTTTTTAAAAAAATTAAAAAATTAAAAAATATGCATGCACACTCTCTCAGCCCCAGAAAAGCCATGGCAAAACCCCTGTGGAGATTTTACCAAGAAAAATCTAAGAACAAGTAATAACAACAATAATCATTATCATTATGGAAACGGCTGGAAGGCAGGCCCACAAACAAGCAGGGATGCGTGCACACTGTCTCAGCCCCAGAAGAGCCATGATGGCAAAACCCCTGTGGAGATTTTGCCAAGAAAACCCCAAGAACAAGTAATAACAACAATAATATCATCATAGCGGGGGGGCGTCGGCCGGCCTGGGGCCGGTCCAAAGGCCTCGAAGGGGCGCCTCCAGCCCCCGGGGCTTAGGTTGCCTACCCCTGCTTTAGAGAGCTATGCGCAAATAGCTTGGTCCCCCTCTGCCCTGGCCTTTTCTGTGGAGCCTCCAGCAGAGTGAATCTTTGAGAGCATGCGGCAATAAGGCAAGGAAAGAGTTCAACCAGCGGCAGCTGGAGTCCTGGCCATTTGCTGTGTGAGTCTTCCCTTTTACTACTCTCCCCTCCACAGGGCAGCAAGTGAGCCAGTCGATGGGGGATTTGTTGTTAACTGCCCTCAAGTCAACTTTGACCTCTGGTATCACGGTGAATGAGGCATCTCCAAGACTCCTTATCCTCAATGGACCCACTCCGTTTCTGTAGAGTTAGGGCCATGTCCTCTTTGATTGAGTCCATCCATTTGGCATGCAATTTTCCTCTCTTTCTACTACCTTCTACCTTTCCTGGCATTATTTTGTTTTCCAGTTATTCATGGCTTTTCATGATGTGGCCAAAGTATGACAGCCTTAGTTTAGTCATCTTGGCTTCTAGAGAAAGTTCAGATCCAATTTGCTCTTCTACCCATTTGTTTGTCTTTTTAGTTGCCCACGGTATCCCCTGCACTCTTCTCCAGCACCGCATCTCAAATTAATTGATTTTCTTTCTGTTGGCTTCCTTCACCATCCAGCTCTTGCAGTGACTGGAAATACAATGGAATGAACAATCCTCACGTTAGTGTTCATTTGTATATCTTTGCACTTTAGGATCTTGTCTAGTTCTTTCATAGCTGCCCTTCCTACAAGTCTTCTCCTGATTTTTGACTGCAGTTTCTGTTTTGATCCAAGATATGGGAAATCTTTGACTATTTCAGTTCCCTTGTTATCTATATTTAATTTTGACTGTATGTTTAAAATCCTATAAGGTTCACTAATGTCTATAGTTTTGCATATCCACACTAAGTCCGGGAACGTATCCCCTGCAGATATAGGGGACATATTTTAAATAAATAAGTTTCTCATAATGATATGTTTTATTGTTGTGTGTCTTCAAGTCATTTCCAACTTTTGGCGAACCTAAGGCGAACCTATCACTGGATTTTCTGGGGCTGAGAGTGTGTCACCCAGTAGGTTTCCATGGTTGAGAAAGGAATTGAACCCTGGTCTCTAGAATCATAATCCAATGCTTTAACTACTACACCATGCTGGCTCTCAATGGTATGTTTATGAATCCTAAAACGAAAATATAATTTGGCTCCCAAACCTCATTGTGCTTTTTCTAAGATCCCTTCTAGATTCATTCTGAAACATTTTGCTAGATACAGTGCATATATGCTGTGGCTTGGTTCCACTCCCCTTGGATACCAAAATCCATGAATGCTCAAGTCCTATTGAAAACAATGACATAGTAAAATGGTGTCCCGTATATAAAATTAAGGTTTGCTTTTTGTAATTTATATATTTTTAAAATATTTTCAAGCTGTGGCTTCTTGGCTTCATGGATAAAAATAAATAAATCTATGGATATGGAGGGTTGACTGCACAAAGTTAGCCTCCCAGTCCATTTTCACTGAAACGTCTTAGCTGATATTTAAGCAAAAAAAGCAAAGTGTTTTGCCACTTTGTTGATAAGATTCCCATTAAGTCACAAAGCCACTTTATTGGGTTAAAATATATGCTGACTTGCTTTACATAAATCAAATAAAATATTCTGCAACTTCAATGGATGAGCTCCATTGTGGATGAGCTCCATTGTGTAGGCCATAGATGTTCTGTAGCTGTTAGCAGTTGTTGGTTGGTTTTAACTACTGGAATTGGTTTTAACTACTATTGTAATTTTAATTCATCTAGATTTAAAATGGTTTTAAGGGGGGGAGGGAATAATTTTTCGGATTTATGTATTGTACATTGTTTTACTGTTGTAAGCCGCCCTGATTGGGTTTTCCCAAAGGGCGGGATAGAAATAAATTTTATTATTATTATTATTATTATTATTATTCAAAGTGACACATCAAGCAGACATGGAAACACCTGTATTAAGATGACAGTGAGCTATAATCAGTCTATTAGACTAACAACAATTGCAAAAGCCTACATTTTCTTTGGAGACAGGATGCAAACAATGAATTTAAAGTCATGCATCAAAATATATTAAAGACCATTATAATCCAACATACTAAAAATACTGAAGCATTGCAAAGGCTGTCTAGGTTTCATTTCACAGCCTCCTGCACTGGTTGATTTATGAGTTTTTGAGTGAGGCACCTTGATATTGTTGGGCTGCAGTTCCCAAAACCAGAGTTTGAGGGCAGCAGTTATATAAACTAGCACTGGAAATGCTACAAAGCTTTGTTGTTTGTTATTGTGTGCCCTTAAGTTGCTTCTGACTTATGGTGACCCTAAGGCAAACCTATCATGGGGTTTTCTTGGCAATATTCGTTCAGAGGAGGTTTGCCATTGCCTTCCTCTGAGGCTGAGAGAGTGTGATGTATGACCATGTAGAGCCTAGTGGAGCCTCAGCTGCAGACCGCTGAAAAGCATCTGGCTATGTAACCGTAGCCAGATGCACAATGAGAATGTGACCCACAATGTCAAACCCAGAAATAGAAAAAGGGCCTTCCCTCCATTCCAACTGCCATCACTATGGCCTCAGAGGGAGAGAAGAAAAGGCAGCATCTGCTGGACGTGATCCCCTTCGCCACTACATTCCCTTCTCCTTTTGTGTCATGTCTTTTTTAGGTTGTAAGCCTGAAGGCAGGGAACTGTCTACTTAACAATCTGCAAGCTGCTTTGGCAGAAGAGTGGGTTATAATAACTCTGAATGAATGAATGAATGAATGAATGAATGAGTGGTCCCAAAGGATGCCTCCATCATTGTCTGTCTGTAGTCACAAAGCCAGATGCTTCTCAACTTTCTCCTACTCTCCACCAGTCACTATCTGGGCTGGTGTCCTCTAACAGAGTCCGACAGCAACAGTTATATAAATTCTGTCCTCTGCAATGACCAACAAAGGGAGAGAGGGAGGGGGCATTGGCTGAAATCCTATTGGTTTTTTCCCATGTAGAATAGACATATTGACTAAATTGTTTAATGGGGAGTAAACACATGGGTAAATTCAACTGATTCAGTGACTCTGTTCCACTCTGGAACAGCTCTTACAGCTAAGATGTTCTTTCTAGTGTATAGGTAGGATCTCTTTTCTTGCAATTCTGGAGCAGCAGAAATCAATCTCATTCCACCTCCTCATGGCACTCCTTCAACTATTTCAAGATGGTTATGGTGTCACCTCTCTCTCTTCTCCAAGTTAAATCATCCACCTCCCATGTTAAACGCACCCAGTTCCTCATGGGCCTTGACTTCCAGACCAACTTGATCACCCTCCTCTGGACACATTCTAGCTTCTTAATATCCTTCTTGAATTCTGGTGCCCAGAATTGGACACACTGTTCCAGGTGAGGTCTATATAGAGCAGAATACAGTGGTACTATTATTTCTCTCAGTCTAGACATTATACTCGTATCGATGCAGCCTAGGATTGCACTGGCTTTTCTAGCTGCTGCATCACACTGTTGTTGACACCTGTTCAGCTTATGGTCTATATAGATCCTTTCACATGTACTATTGTCAAGCCAGGAGTCACTCATCTTGTATTTCTGAGTTTCATTTTTCCTGTCTACATGAAGCGGCTTGCATTTGTCCCTGCTGAAATTCATTTTGTTAATCTTGGCCCCGATTCTCCAATCTGTCAAGGTCATTTGGAATGTCGATCCTGTCCCTGGAGTATTAGCAGTCCCTCCGAATTTGGTGCTATCTGTAAATTTTATTAGCATGCCTTTTGTTCTTATCTTGTTTCATTTACTTTTGTTTGCTGTCCCAACAATTATCTCTGCGTTTTGCTTAGAGCTGGAGAAAAATGTAACTCCTAATTGAATATTTTCCAGGGAAAACAGTGGAGATTTTGTTTATTTTCCCAATAGCTTTGATGAAACATCAAACAAATCAGCCCCTAGAAGAGGCTTATCTCAGTTTTATCCAGGACATGAATTTCAGATCTTCTTAGACAAAAGAAAACTTGGTGGCTTTGCGGTCATGCTACCAACTAACACACTCTCCTGTTGTTTTGCTAAACATTCAGTTTGAAGTACCCTAACATTTGCTCCTTCTATTGTGACATTTTAATTGGACCCAGTAAAAGCATTGTTTCCAGTTCCTAAATGGAATGGGGGAATGGAAAAAGACAAAAGTTGTACGGAAATAGGGGAATGTTACAAATGGAAAATAACTCTTTAAAATTCAGTGAATGAGGACAGTGATTGCAACAATAAAAGGCTGATCTGGATGCACCCTAGATTTTGGATCCTTTCCCATGGACCAAAAAATTGTTGTTCTTAACTGTCTTCAAGTCAGCTTCAACTGATGGTGATCCTATGAATGAGAGACCTTCCAGACACTCTATCACAGGGCTCCCCAAACTGCATCCCACGGGTCGGACCTGGCCCATCGAGGCCTTCCTACCGGATCGCGGCTGTTCCTGCCGCCGCTGCTGCCGCTGCTCACGCCCACCGTTGGATGCCATTTTATCTTCCAAAATGGTGTCCGAAGTCATGCGCATGCGCGTGGCATTGCGCGTGGCATTGCACGTGCATGCACACGACTCTAGGCACCATTTTGGAATGCAAAATGGCACCTGGCGCTGCGTGCGCATTCACACTAATCAGGTGCCATTTTGTGTTCCAAAATGGTGCCCGGAGTCGTGCGCATGCGTGCGCGCCTCCGCCTCCCGGGAAGATCTGGGGGTCAGCGAACTGACCGAACGATCAAAAAGTCCGGGGACCCCTGCTCTATCATCAACCAACCTGCTCAGGTCTTGCAGATTTATGACCATGGTTTCACTGGTTGAAGCTATCCATCTTGTATGTCAGGGGTAGGCAACCTTTCCCCTTTAAGGGCCGAGGGACTTCAGCTCCCAGAAGCCTCAGCCATGTTGGCCAATAGTCCCATGTTGGCCAATAGCTCCTGGGATTCTGGGAGCTGAAGTCCCTCGGCCCTTAAAGGGGAAAGGTTGCCT
Source organism: Phrynosoma blainvillii (assembly GCA_026167975.1). NCBI lineage: Eukaryota > Metazoa > Chordata > Lepidosauria > Squamata > Phrynosomatidae > Phrynosoma > Phrynosoma blainvillii. Next base: position 5,301,167 of record JANUYF010000005.1, read on the forward strand.
ATCCCTGTTGTATGTGGTCTTCCTCTTTTCCTACTGCCTTCTACCTTACTAAGCATTATTATCTTATCTCGTGTCTTTTCTTCTCATAATATGGCCAAAGTACAATAGCCATCCGCCCTGCTACCTAATGAACTCCTTAGCTAAGCTCATGGTACTGGTCTCAGAAGTGGCATTGGAGTCACCCAGATTTTTGATCTTGGGCAGTTTCAACATCCCATTAGAGACCAGTCTGTCGGGTGCAGCTCAGCAGTTTATGGCATTCATGCCAAACATGGGCCTATCCCAACTGGTTTCAGGGCCCACTCATAGAGCAGGCCACACCTTTGAGCATATGGATCTGTGGGCAGAGGTGATTAATACTTCTGAGTTGTCATGGACAGATCATTTTCTGGTCAGAATTACCATCATGGCTACTGTCTGCCCCTGCAGCAATAGTGGACCTATTAAGACATTCCAGACTCAAAGACTCCAGACTCAAAGTCAATGTGAACCACAAGTGGGTTATTTTACAACAAGAAAATGTGATCAGGGCAAATGTAGTGTGAACCACTCTCCACTGTCAAACCTATCCATCAATTCGGATTGCAAACTGATTCATTTGTAAGTGGGAATGAGGCCTATATTTATGCATGTCTCAGGGAGGGAAGTTTTCCATATTGTTTAAAAGAACATCTCAGACACAGATTCATTGGAGGAGCAAGCTAGGAAAGGTTTTCACATGGAATCTTTTTTTAATGGAAAGCACACACTCTTTCACTGAGCCCATCTAGTGCTCCCAAGAACCAGTGTGATCAAATGGCTGTGAGAGAGATGGCTGTGAAAAAGAGATGGGGAAGCGTCAATGCCAAATGTGATGATGAATAATGTTGAGTGTGCTTTTATGGCCATTGGAAAGATGTGGTGACCCTGTCACTAGGTGATGCTATTACTCTCTGATGGAGTGGCTTGAATATGATGGCTAAACTCTAGTTGCTGGATAGTAAAGACGTAAACAAAATAAAAAGTGCATCAGCCTAAGCTAGTCTTACCCTGGAGGCTTTTAAACATATTTTGTTTATTTAATTAATTCATTTATTGTATCTCACCTTTCTCTCAACATGTGACCCTAAACAGAGTTCAGGTGGCTACATTCCAAGGTCTTTTTTGTTTTTTTAGTAGTAGATTTCAGTTCTGGCAGGGGATTAGACTACATTACCTTTGGGATAATATCAAAATCTATAGTTCTTTGATTCGATGATTCCCTGGTTCTTGTTAGACTACAAGCCTTATCGCATTATTAAACAAATCCGGCAAACAAATGAAAATACTTGTGTGTTCTCTTCTGGTTGTAAAACCGTAGGAGAGGGTTGTAAAAATGTCATAAAAGTGTCCCATTTGCTAAACTTTTTTTACAATGCTCTCCCATGCTTTTACAACCTGAAGAGAACAAGAATCATGTGGAGGCAGGGGTTTGTTTAATAATGCGATAAGGCTATACATTTCTCCAACACACAAAAGGAAAGTGAAGAAACCATGGATGACAGATAAAATGCTACAAGCAATAAAGGGAAGAAGAGAAACAAAACAGAAAGGAGATAGGAATAAACTAAGAAAAATGAACGCAACAGTACAATGGCTAGTATGCAAAGATAAGGAAAATTACAACAATGACAAATGCAGAGAAATAGAAGACAACAACAAATAGACAAGGCTGCATCCTTTCACCCTACCTATTCAACTTATATGCAGAACATATTTTAAGGAAAGCAGGCTTGGACATGGAAGAGGAAGGAGTGAAAAGAGGAAAAAGAAATGTCAACAATCTGAGATATGCAGATGACACCATAATACTTGCAGAAAATCTCACAGACCTGGAACAACTACTAAAGAAGATCCAAGAAGAAAGTGCTAAGGCAAGCTTAATGCTGAACATAAAGAAAACAAAAACAATGACCACGGAGAATCTAGACAAATTCAATCTAGACAATGAAGAAATAGAAATAGTAAAAGAATTCCCATACCTGGGATCAAACATTGATAGAAACAGGGACTGCAGTTAGGAAATCAGGAGAAGACTAAGAATGGGGAGGGAGGCTATGAAAGAACTAGAAACGATCCTAAAATGCAAAGATATACAACTCAGCACAAAAGTCAGAATAATACAAGCCATCGTATTCCCTATTCCCATGGATGGGTGTGAGAGCTGGACAGTCAAGAAAGATGATAGGAAGAAAATCAATGCATTTGAGAGAATGTGTTGCTGGAGAAGAGTCCTGAGGAGACCATGGATAGCCAAAAGGACAAACAAATGGGTTCTACAGCAGATAAAGCCAGAGATATCTCTAGAAGCCAAGATGACCAAACTGAGACTGTCGTATTTGGGACAAATCATGAGAAGGCATGAATTGTTGGAAAAGATAATAATGCTAGGAAAGGGGGAAGGAAGTCAAAAGAGAGGAAGGCCACATACTAGATGGATGGACTTTCTTAAAGAGACCATGAATATAAGTTTGCAGGAGCTGGGCAGAGCAGTAGAGGACAGGGGGGCCTGAAGATGTCTCATCAGCAGGGTCGCCATGGGTCGAGATCGACATGAAGGCAGTTAACAACCAAAGGCTATATATCTCCCATCATCCCATGGACTTGCTGTGTTGGATTATTAGAACTGTATTCCAACATATCTGGTTACCTTCAGGAACATTTCACCTGTATGGAGACCTCCTCTAAGGTGATTAAAAAGTGCTCAGAATCACCAAGGCCACATCCATCTTATCTCTACCAACAAGGATGGATTAGTTGAGTATACAACTGATGCTTTAAAAGAAGGACAACCTTCCTAACTACATGATAAATGCTAGCCCACCAGAGAAACAAGCCATCCACAAATAGTATATCTTGTTGGGACTGTAAGTCTCTCTTTATTGACCCTCATCCATAGAAACATAGAAAAATTGCATTAAACTACCATCCAGCTCAGTACTGCCAACTCGGAATGACAGTGACTCTGCAGGGTTTCTGGCATAATTCTCCCCTTGGCATTACTTGGTGTTCCCCAGTATGCCTTGATGATCTTCCATCCAAGTACTAATAGACCCAAACCTGTTTAGCTTCTGAAATCAGATGGCATTGTGTGTGCTAAAGGCAGTATAGTGGTACAAAAGAATTTAAGAAATTTCTTTACATTGACCCAAACTGTTGTTCCATCTAACCCAGCATTGTCAGCTCCAATTGGCAGCAGCATCACTGGCTCTACCTGGTGATCCCTGGAATTCACTAATAATAATCCGACATAGCTTCCAAAATCTGATAAGATTATGTGTGTTCTGAGTAGTAAGGTATGGCATCCAATCCATTAATCCCATCTAAGCACCTATTTATTTATGCTCCCTCCCTTCTTTTCTTTAACCACTTAACAGTCTGAAAGAGGTCCTCTCTCATAGGTGTTATTTGCTCAGAAATCTTTGGTGAAGCAAATTGTCAAAACCCCTTGAAATGTTCAGGTAAACAGTCAACAAGATCACCTCTGACCACATATTTGTTGACATTCTTGGGTTACTCTAAGGCAGGGGTAGGCAACCTTTTTGAGCCAGGGGCCGGGTTGCTATCCCTCAGACAATTGGGGGGCCGAAGCACCAAAAATAAAAAAATAAAAAAAAAAATAAAAAAAATGCATGCACACTCTCTCAGCCCCAGAAAAGCCATGACGGCAAAACCCCTGTGGAGATTTTGCCAAGAAAACCCCAAGAACAAGTAATAACAACAATAATCAATAATATCATGGCGGGCGGCAGCATTCGGCCCCCGGGCCATAGGTTGCCTACCCCTGCTCTAAGGAGAGTACTGCATGAAGTGCAAATAATGGAACTGAAGTGGAATTACAACCTATGATTCCTCTCCTTTTCACACAATGTCATCACTCATGTTTCTGATCCATTGCTATACTACACACAATTTTGAATTGACAGGTATCTCTCATTAATGTGAAATTGTGTGATAATAATGGTATAGCAATGGATCAGCAAGATGAATGACGACATTGTGCAAACAGGAGAGGAATCATTTCCTCAATTCCAATCACTAGTGCCTTGTGCAGTAATTTCCCAAAAGTTAATGAGACATGGCTTACATTTGGAAAAGCCCCATTGGTTCTTCTTATTGAAACATCAATAAGTTTCAAAAACTGGGACAGATAAATCTGTAAAAACAGATCAAAATGTTTTCTAGAAAATCCTGTCTACACCAAAATATACTTCTTTTCCATACTGAAACCTCATCTGGTACCCATCATACTATTTCTACTGTCTGTATGATCAAATATTAAAAATCAATTTCTATTTGCCCAAGATAATGGTAAATAGTCCACATTTTAATAAACTGATAATCTTTTCACTGAAGGAAACTTCCATGAGACATAACCAGATCTGAAAAGTACAGCACCAGCAGTTAGCAGAAATACCTAAAATGTAAACATTGAAGAGTCCAAAATATATGAAACAAAAATATTTCTGTAAATAGAGTTTAAAATCCATAGATGCAACTGGTATGAAAGCTAGAGTTACTGTCCATTGGTTGGGCACTGGTTGGCTAGACATTGGTTAGTTAAATGATTTCTCAGTGATGTATTTTAAGTGTAAGCCATAAAATAATAATCTGGTTTCACTTCTTTTTTCAATTCCTTTTCTTCCTTGCCTCTTTTTTGCTTTCTTTCTTAAATTATTTTACACAATAACAAATAAATGAAATAAAGCTGATTGATTGCTCCCCATATTTTACAAGTATTCAGTCCAGAATACTGATTATTCAGGTCATTTTTCAGTGAAGGCTTACAAAAAAAGGCCTGACCAGCAAGGCTTTTTCAATTACTGCTTAATCCTTTTCTGTCCTTGAACAAGGTGTTTGATCAGCAAGCCTTTTCTCTCCTGGCGCATGTAAATTTAACCAACCATTCTATGTAAAATACACAGGCATATACAAGTCTTTGTAAGGATGTGGTTCAAAACAGAGGCAGGTTGCCAACAGCTCATTCAGCGGATTTGTAATTTAAGAATAGTAGTGCAAATGGAAATGTAAAATCTTCAAAGTGTGGTATAATCCTGTCCATGCTTACTCAATAGTAAACACGATTGGCCACATTAGAGAGACAGAGTGTGAAAGACCACTCTTGTACCTTTCTGAGTAATCTGAAAGAAGAAATTCCAGCAATTCGTATTATGATTAAAGTAATACTCTTTTCTATGTGGCCATCCTAGGCCTTACTACGCATATATCGTAGCATTGGAACAGAGTCATGTTTGGATATGAAGTCCTATGAGAAACTGGCAAAGATGCAGAAAGGTGTTAGTAAAATCTGTTGGAAATGTCATGAAGAGGAAGGAACGTTTATGCATGTGTGGTGGCACTGTAAACTTGCTAAACAATTTTGGAGGAATATACATCAAATGGTTATTCAAATTGTGCCCCCAAAAGAATGGATGGATCTAAGCTTTATTTGTTAGGAATGCACTCTAATGTGACATTTGAAAAGAAGTATGGGAAACTCTTATTTTATATGACAACGGTGGCTCGAATGGTATATGCAGCAAAATGGAAAAGTAAGGTCCAACCTAACATAAAAGACTGGTTATACAAGCTGAAGGATTGCGTTGTTGCAGATAAGCTCACTTTACTTTTCAGAGGGGAATCATGGGATAGGCAAAAAAAATCTGGGAGCCATTAAATAAATTTTTTGGAATCTAGCAACTATAGTGAATTGTCCTTAAAGATATTGGAATAAATTTTGGATATGAGGTCTTTTTCACTCATGATGTTATTTGCCGAAAGTGGATGTTTTTTAGATTATTGTACACGTTATATGGTTGCTCATCGGGGATGATGATAGATGTGGGGAAGTTGTTATTATTATTATTGTTATTATTATTAAAGTTTATTTCACAGCGCTGTACAAAGAGACAATCAAACATAAAATAGAATAAAAACCTGCCAAAGGCGTACAATCTAAAATACAAAACAATAGGTAAAATAATAAAAGTCAATTAAAGCAAAAAACAATTACAACAATTAATTAGCAACACCCACTGTCTACCCAAATGACAGAAAAAGTAAATGTATATGTTGTCTAAGCTCAGGAAGTGTTTTAATCTTTCTTTGTAACGTGATGTGCCACCTTTGATGCTCTTTTTTTGTACAGATGTAGTCGTATTTGTTGATCTATATTTGTATGTTCTTTTTCTTTTATGTATTTGTATGTTTTTCTTCATGTTTGTACGGTTTATTGTGGGTCTTATTTGTTAATAAAACTTTAGTTAAAAAAAAGAAACTGAAACAGTCATACTACATGGGCTTAACTTCCTTTGGGAAAGGGTGCACAGGAGCACTATAGTGTCTTTGTAATATTTAGTTTACTCACAAATATACAAGCAGAGTATAGGTGCAGTGAACTCACATGAGCCTCAGACAGATTTCAGGAGAGATGTACCCTGCATCCAAGATGAGGCCAGCCTTTTTACTAGATCTTTCTAAAAATCCTTATGTTTATGTTGTGAAAGAAAGCGACATCGATCTCAATTTCACTCCCCATTTTGTCCGAGTCTGATGGACTTAACACCTCCTAGATCTCCAGATATCTGTCAGCCATTAGCTCCCATTGAAGAAACGCTGACCTTTCATTCCGCACCATTAACTATTTATTTATTTATTTATTTATTTATTTATTTGGAGTATTTATACCCTGCTCTTCAGCCATAAAGGCTCTCAACTGACAACCTTCTGGGCATAGGGCTGTCAGACTGAAAACTGGAGAGGTCTCCTGTACCTTTAATGGTTGGGCAGAAGAGGAAATTTCAGCTGATGTTGCTTGTCAATTAAACAGGGAAGAAGCAATACCTACTTGTTCAGAGTTCAGAAGCAAATACTTCTTATCAGAAGAATTTATGAAAATTTTGTTAATCTGATGCTTTCAGTTGTTCAGTCTAAAGAAAACAAAAGGATAACAGCCACAAAAGGATGCCAGCCTGTTTACAATGACTTTTTTGGAGTATTAGAATACAAGGCATTGGCATTTCCTTTTCTTTGTTTACTATCACTCTTTCTCCATCTGGTCCTTCTCTTCTGCTAGCCTCAAAAAATATTAGTTTTTTCCCCCTGCAGGGTACCTGCACCTAACATGATATAGATTTGTCAACAGATAACAACCTTAAATAAGAACATAGTTCAGTTCATCACCATACCTACAAGTTTTGCAATTCTACGGCTATTTATATAGAGACTTATAAAGGGTCTTTCTGGGTACCAGTTCCCTCCATGCACCTGAGGAAGTAGACAAAGCCTATGAAAGCTTATGCTACAACTTCTTTTGTGTAGTACACGTTCCCTTTGCATATTGATATTGCAGACTCTCTCTGAACTGAAATAAGAACGTTGGAGAAGAGAAAATACATAACATTGGGACTGCAAAACCATTCCCTCAGGCTTCAGCATAACTACTTCATTATGAGTTGGGAGATGATAGAAAATCTGTCCTGCTGTGACCTCTTTAATCACGATTCCTCTGCCTGGATCACATCACTTAAAGAAGCACATTGTGATAAACATGTATATAATGTTATGGATTGGAGGAAGCACGAGCCATGTTTATCTCTCCAAATCCTTCATGATTCCAGCTGTATATTTGATGTGAATAGGGAAAACAATTCTGGAAATTATATGAGCAGGGATAGCAGTTGTGTGCATCTGAACTAGCTGTGAGTTTCCAGTAGTGAATGGTCATTCCTTGTATCCTATTACAGTTGTCCCTCTGTATCCACCGATTCTTTATCCACGGATTCAATTGTCCACAGCTCGAAAATATTTTTTATATAAGGGACACCATTTTACTACACCATTGCATTTAATGGGATTTGAGCATTCATTGATCCATGGGGGTCCTGGAACCAAACCCCAGCAGATACTAAAAGTCCACAGTATTCCCTTTCTAAATAGGTGTTTGCATAATGTGTTTGTTTATTGTAGGTTGTGACCGAAGAATGGCACACTCCTTTGGTTTGGGATGGTCATCCTCTTCCACCAAGCACACAGTTTTGGGAGGGATGTACATGGAGTGGTAAGGGAAGAAGGAGACACCTGCTTAGCCAGCCAGATCAGCCAAATCAATGCCGGTAGTCAATGGGGTGACAGATATAGCAGCCAGATCACCCTCACATTCCCCCGCCTCCCGCTTTGAGATTTTGTCCTTATGGTTTTCAGGAAGTTGAAACTATATCGCATATTTTATTATCTTGCATTTTTTAATCACAAGGGTCGCAAGCAGTTTTCTCCTTTATTATGCCATCTACCTGGATGATCGGATACGTTTTATCTCAATGTTCTATTCAAGGATACATGTTTTAATGTAACTCTGCCGGTTGCCAAGTTCTTGTCTCCAGTGATTAAGATTAGGGAGAAGGAAACACCTATAATCAGTCAGAAAGAATATCTGAAAAGTTGCTATTGAGTATGTCAACTACATTGTGATTATGGGATGTTAAACTGCATCCTACTTAATACTATATAATTTGTTTATTTGTATTGATGATTCTATGGACTGCAGGAATAAATATTGATCAATGTTATAAGTTGTGGCTTTCAATATGTAACTAGGGACTGGACTTTACCTAAATAAGTTGTGATATGGCTAAGACTGAACCATGATGGTTGTGGCAAGGGCTACCTTATGACGTCCATGGTTTAACTCCACTGGCATAAGGAAACAGACAGTATACTTTAATAATAATAATAATAATATTTATTTATACCCCGCCCCTCTGTTAAAACAATCGGGGTGGCTTACAACAGCTAAAATTACAGCAAATACAGACCTACCCTCCCCTATTAAAAAGGTATTAAACTCCACATATTAAAAATTAGCATAAAAACATTAATTAACATTAACATACTTTGAGCCAGGAAGTTGATAGACATAAGGTAGGTGACACCAAGGCTTGATGACAGTACATGCAAAAGGGATGTAGAAATCTAAAGCAGGGGTCGGCAACCTTTGTTGCCGGGGGGCCGGGAGGGGGGGAAATGGCGCGGGGGCCGGGCTGGTGCATTTGCGCTTGCGCACATGTGCTTGCCACAGTACACACTTACCACTGTGCGCGTGCACATGCACACGACGACTCTGTCGTGTGCATGCGTGCGTGATGCGGCTGCCATTTTGGAAGCCCCCTGCGCGGGGGGGGGGGGCCTTCCCTGAGCCTTTCCAAGGCCCAGGGAAGTGGTGCATGGCTCTATGGCGGCTGCGCAGCCGCCATGGGGCCGCTTCCCTGGGCCTTTCCAAGAACCCCCCCGCGCCCGCGGTGGGTGAATTTGCCCGTGGCGGCTGCGGAGAGGCCTTGGAAAGGCCCAGGGAAGCAGCGCAGGGCTTCCAAAATGGTGCCCGCATCGTGCGCGCATGCGCGCACGATGTAGGTGCCATTTTCGAAGCCCCCCCCATGCTGAGGGGAATCCCCCGCACCCGCAGCAGGTGAATTCACCCGGCGCAGCCGTGTTGCGCCCTTCCAAAATGGCGCCTGCGCTCGCGCGGGGTGCACCAACATGCACGGGGTGGTAGCGGCAGCAGCTGCGGCAGGACCGGCCATGGGTCGGTCCCAAGGCGGCCCACGGGACATAGGTTGCCAACCCCTGATCTAAAGGACCACAGGCTGAACACATATCAACAATGAGATATGGCAGCTAAGAAAGCCAATGCAATTCTAGGATGCATCAATAGGAGTGTAGTGTCTAGACTGAGGGAAGTTAATAGTATCACTCTATTCTACTTTGGTCAGACCTCACCTGGAATATTGTGTCCATTTCTGGGCACAACAATTGAAGAAGAATGTGGAGAAGCTGGAGTGTGTCACCAAAATGGTGAAGGGTCTGGAAACCATCAAACCCTGGGGGGAGTGGCTTAGGGAAGTGGATATGTTTAGCCTGGAAAAATGAAGGTTAAGGGGTGGCATGTTAGCCCTGTTTAAATATTTGAAGAGTTGTCACCATGAGGATGGAGCAAGCTTGTTTTCTGCTGCTCCAGAGACCAGGACACAGAGCAGTGGATTCAAACTACAGGAAAAGAGATTCTACCTGAACGTAACAAAGATATTCCTGACAATAAGATAGTTTGATAGTGGAATACACTGCCTTGGACAGTAGTGGAGTCTCCATATTTGGAGGTTTTTAAGCAGAGGCTAAATGGCCATCTCTTGGGAGGTCTTTGATTGTCTTCCTGCATGTCAGGGGGTTGGACTGGATGACCTTTGGGGTCTCTTCCAACTCTATGATTCTACGAATGTTTCAGCCTAGAAGATGGACTTTGGGCCTTCTTACAAGCATGCACCAAGAAGACACACAGGACCTACAGGCTGGAGAAGAACAAAAATGACACAGGGTCTTACAATTGTACTATACTGAATGATAAAGAACAACCTAAAAGCTCTGCAAGAAAAAGACAAAGAGGAGGATTCTTTCATCTGAAGGACAAAGAAATTGCAGCAAAGTTTGTCCATCCCTGCTATAGCCCCTCGGGCATCATGTCTTCAGTACGGGAGTACAGCCCTAGTAATCCTATTCTTATCTAGGGATTATTACAGGATGCTCTGCCTAATTCACCTGTGCCATTCAACTTGATGAACCTGTTTGAGGCTGCTGAATGGCCTCTTAGGACACATCTGGATAGCTAGGAGATCTGATGTTAATTGAGGATATTGGTGACTTCTGGCGAGTTTCACCTGCAACTGTTGTGGTTCTTTGAGTGGTCCATCTATGCACTCGGACAATGGGCTTGCACCTGACATCTACAAAATGTTCCAGAGCTGTGTAGCTTTGGCAGAAATCCTGGACAATTTTCCCCCACCCAAACAAGTTCCATCCTGCCAATGCTACCTGCTAAAATTCCCTCATCTACACAACCATCCAGAGTACAGGAGTCCGCTCCAGTTTTCAATCTGACAAACCGTGGGGGGGGGGGGCATTACTTCCTTCTGCCTCCCAATTGCAATCTGCCTTTCTTTCATTACTATTACTCAAAATGCCAGGGTCCCAGAGGGCACTCACAACCAATATTTATGAGGAGGAATTTTACTAACTCAAGCAAAGCTTGCTGAGAGGGTTTGGGCAACTAGAAGCAAGGATCAAGCCTCTGTATATTGGGCCTGAGAAACAGAACTCCAGAATGCAAGGTTCAAATGTATTTTTATTTATAACAGCAAAGGGAAATCAACTTCCACACAAAAACGCACACTCACACAAACATACAAGAACCAATGATATAAAGATGGTAGCAGATAGTGACTTTTGGGATTGCAAAGCATAATACTGTGCCTGGTTCCAGAGGCTGAGGTTTCAATTGGGGATCTCAGTGAAATGGAAGTGGCTCTGTCTATGAATTCGGGGGGGGGGCAGCAGTTGAGGAGTCAGAAGCGAAACTGACAGAGCGTCTGCCTGAATCATGCAAGACTGGATTGAGGATGCCTCGGCAAGTGTATTTATAGGGCAAAAAGTGTCCTGGGGCAATGTCTAAGGTGAAACTTCCAAGAGGGAATGATGGAACTAGAAGTCACCAAATGGATGGACAATCATCTTGAACGTCCCTGATTTTGACTTCTGTTCATATGTAAGTACCGCGTCTATTGCCCGCCATCACTCCTATTATGAAAGGAATTAGGTAGATTCTGATGTTGATTGATCTCACCCAAGTGCCTTGTCTTCCTCCATGCTGAGACTGGCAGATCTCTGCATCATGGCTAGTTTCCTGCACTGGGGTTGCCCTGTTGGCTACCTGCCTAAAACATCCCTTCTGATATCAATTTGATATCGGAAAAAAGGGGGTGTGGAGGAAGGCTAGGCCTTGGGGTAACACTGCACTTGTGCTTGAGCACTCACATGTATGCATCCACCAACCAGGTCCTTTAGCTGTGGTGTGAGACAAGAGAAAGTGGCTTAAATACACCAACCCCCTAACAGTGTAACATTGCTGTTTAAATAATGGGTTTCTGCCTTTGCAAATATGCTCACAGGTGAAGCTATGTTGCAGGAAATCCCCCCCCCCCTTGCCGCCATTTTATCTCCTGCAGAAAAAATTGCCCAATCTCCCTTTTTCCACCATGGCCGGTCATGGTTAATTTTCTCCAACAAGGTCCTTTGTATCCCCATGGAGACCATTGCCAAGGGAACTTGCAGACTGCCAGAAATAGTGCAAATTGAGTCCACTTTAACTGCCCTGACTCAGTGCTAGGGAATCATGGGAACTGTAGTTTATTGTGGCACCAGAGCTCTCTGACAGAAAAGGCTCAATGTCTCAGGAAAAAAAAAATTGCCATGATTCCCTAGCACTAACCCTAACCCTTAAAGTGGACTCAATTTGCACTATTTCTAGCAGTCTGCAAAGATAATATGTCTAGGCTTTTAGGCATCCAGAGGAAGGGAAGAATGGGTATTGTTAGCACACCTTGCATAACCTGTGCTATATTTTGGGGTCCCAATATTTCATATCTCATATCTGGAAACAGCCTGTTTTTGAGAGATCAATGACCTTTCAAGAAAGGTCAGTTTCCCAGAAGAAAAGGAGTATGTCCTGAGGCGCACACACACATCTAAGTAATAAGGCCATCAAATCTACGGTAAATGGGTATACTAATTTCTTCCTGCAAGTCATCTGCATATCCTCTTGCACCTTGACACAAAGGATCTCCTTGCACCCAAAGCAGTAAATGAACCTCTCTGCTTGCCTCCTGTTGTGTTCCCAACCAAACTTCCCTGTCCATCCATCCTGTGGACATCCTGATCCAATCACTGGGAAAGCCATCAGGTCATTGTTACTAGAAATCATCTAGTACTAGAGATCATCTTTTTATTAAAGTGCTAGAGATCATCAAGTACACCCTATGAGGCTAATTATCAGGTATAAATATGGGTCCCAAGAATCTAACCTCTGCACACTCATACTGTACATACAGTTGTCCAAGGCTGCCCTCCGTATACGAAACGGTGCCACCCTCTGACCCCCCCCCCCCAGTCTGAGCAACTGATTAACAACCTCAGACCTCCAGTCTAATCAACTGTGGTCTATTCATCAGACAGGTAATGATCACCCCCCTGAAAACCTCTCAAGCTGAACTATCCTGTTTCCATATTTCCATTTTGGTTAATTCTACATGCTGTGTCTGTGCGGATTGCTATTATGTGAGATTGCACTCTGCCTTTTTCTAAATAAAACTCTCTTTGGGCCTAAGCAGACTGCCAGAAATAGTGCACATTAAATTGAGGCACTGCCCTGGCTCAGTGCTAGGGAATCATGGAAACTGTAATTTATTGTGGCACCAGAGCTCTCTGGCAGGGAAGGCTCAATGTCTCAGAAAAAACTACAATTCCCATGATTCCCTAGCACTGAGCCAGAGCAGTGCCTCAATTTAATGTGCACTATTTCTGGCAGTCTGCTTAGGCCTTTAATTTACCCAAACCTGGAGTTCTTCTCTGTTATTAATGGTATGAACAGGTGCAAATAGTCTTAAAAGTTACCCAACCCCTTGCAAAGCTAATTTCCCCAACAATTAAAGTAATGTTCTCATACTAGGTGGGGACCCTCCCCCAGTTCCCCACCTTTCTTTGGACAACAGTATTCCCATAATAATGGTCTCTTTGAATGGAAGATGATTGATCCCAATGAGCAGGTGAACAATCTCTATAAGATGGAGGTCTTCCCCTCCAAGATGCAGAGTAAACATGGTAGGTAGTTAGTACAATCCCAAGATCTTGATTGAGGTCAGGAAGAGCAATGTTTCAGTACAGATGAAGGAGAAGAGCAAGTCTCAGATAAAGTGGGACATAAGGCAGGTCAGTCCAATCTAGGACTCCTTTCTAGAGCTTGGCTATGTTGCAAGATCAGACAAGATATCACATGCACATCCACAGCCGAGATTGAGATATCATAAATCAGTGGCATGGTAAATCAGTTCGTACTAACATGGAAAATGAAGTGACTGCTAAAGAAGTAACAAGAAACAAAGGCAGCACAGGGGAGAAGAGGATCTAGAACAGTGATTCCTAAACTCTGGCCTTCCAGGTGTTTTGGACTTCAGCTCCCAGAATCCCAGACTACTTGCCAAGATGGCTGGGGCTTCTGGGAACACCTGGAGGACCAGAATTTGGGAATCACTGCTCCAGAAAATGGAACTGATATGGTGGACTCAATATGGTATTTCCTCTCCTTATCTTTTCAGAGGCTCTGTAGTGGTTGTAGGAGAAGCTCATTTCGAGAGTGTCCCAAATTCAGTATTGTGACTGTGGTTGAGGTATCTTAGGGGAGTTCCCTTGTATTGCAAGAGTCCCCTTGTATAGCAGTCATCAGGACCAAGGAGCCCAGAAACTGGAATCAAAGAAGTTGGGACTGTAGAAGAAACCATCGGTAATACCCTTGAATCATCCAGTGATGTGACCATTTTTGTAGCTTCTGTGGCTGCATCTGCCTGAGAAATAATGCACTTTGACACCCTTTTAATGGCCACAGCTCAATGCTGTGGAATTCTAAGAATTGTAGTCTTCTTCTTTGTCAGAGAGCTCTGGTGCCAGACAAACCCGAAAACCCAGCATCCCATCGCACTGAGACATGGCAATTAAAGTGGTGTCAAACTGCATTGTTTCTGCCGTGCATATTAGACCAAGGTTTTGTGAGGTTTAGATAGAGAATGTGATACCATTAAAAGTATATTATTAGCAGTAGCTGCACCAGCAACTTTCAAAGACTGTTCCCAGCAATGTAGCTTTAAGAAGGAAAGTCTATTCTTTAATGCTTGAGAAGTAACACTATGAAAATTATCACACTAGCTGCCCTTTCTTGATCTGCACACGGGCTAAGACCAGGCTGGGGCCATGTCTTCCCACACAGCTCCATGCCCAGAACATTACCATCCCCTACTTCTCCTGTCCTTAGCTAAAAACGCTTCTTTTCTGTAATGGGAGACATTCCGATTGGGGATGGGATGGTAATGAACTGGGCACAGAGCTGTGCAATAACACATGTTCCCAGCCCGGTCTCAGTCCATGCCCAGATTGGGAAAAAGGCAGTGTGATAATCTCCTACAGCTGTTACTACACTGCTGAACTATATGGTATTCCCTTAAACAAAATAAACACTGAGAATACTAATCAGAAAGTGGCAGTTTCCTACTAAAGGAGGCACAAAACTTTAAAAGAGTCTTAGGATTTTATCACACAAGGATAACAACAACAACAATTTATTTTGGTCATTGACCAGTATAAAAATAAAAATACAATTATTAAAACAAGGGAAAAGTATAGCAAAGTGGAATTTCAACCATATAAAAGTGTTTGTGCATTGCATCCATTCCTGGAGCGCTCCTTTTCACTGACAGGTTTTGCCTTCCAATCACGGTGCTTTTCCATTTTGGATTTCATTGCGATAAGTGACTCCTGCTGCAGTTCCACTTCTCAGGCAGTTACGTGGTATGAGTGAGTGTGATTTGCTCTCCTCCTCCTTTCCTCCCTCCACTATTCCCAAGCACACTGTCTTCTGTTGGTTTTTAAATTTATTTTCTTTCCTTTTTATTTATTTCATCGCATTGCCATAATTGTGCAATTGTGATAATAATTGTGCAATTGTGATAAAAATAAAAATAATAAAAACCAAAAGGCACACTAGTTAAGGCACATTTTCTGTATAGGGCAGGAAGGCGGGGTTATGCATCCACATGGAACTGAGAATGTAGAATCATAGATCACGAAAGCAGCACCTGAGCATTATTGCAGAGAAGTGTGATAATGAATGTTCCAAACTGGTATGTTTCCATTTCCTTAAACTAGGGGCAGGCAACCTTTCCCCTTTAAGGCCGAGGGACTTCAGCTCCCAGAAGCCTCAGCCATGTTGGCCAATAGTCCCATGTTGGCCAATAGCTCCTGGGATTCTGGGAGCTGAAGTCCCTCAGCCCTTAAAGGGGAAAGGTTGCCTACCCCTGCCTTAAACTAACACAACTGTGACAAGATAGCAGGTGTAATAGTCCTTAGAGGCCATTAAAAAGCCAGAAAGATGGGAAAGCAGGCAGAATCTCTGAGGAGAAAATGAAAGTACAGTCCCATATCCATGGATTCAACTAACCATGGCTTGAAAATATTTTTTAAAATACATAAATCCCCCAAAGCAATTTTTGATTATGCCATTTTATATAAGGGACACCATGTTGCTACCCCATTGCCTATAGTGGATTTTGAGTACCCATGGATTTTGGTAACCAAGAAAGGTCCTGGAACCAAACCCAATGGATACCAAGGACCCATTGTATTCTTCTTTTTGAAAGATCTGGGGAAATAAACAAGAGATAAATAGGCCCAGGTGTCAAATCTGTTGCATCCTTTGTTTACAAATGTGCTTCACATCTTTGAAATGTTGTGAGTTTGTTTGGACCTGTAGTGACCCAAAAAGATTCATTCATATCATGTGCTGGATCTACCTCGTGATCTCTATTGTCAGTCCATCAGAGTGCCTGGCTGTGCCAGCTCTTCCCCAATTCTCAGCAAAGCATTCCTTTTCTGTGGCTCACAATGTGATCCTTCACTCATCATACCTTCCCTCTCCACACTCCAGCTTGGAAAGCCTACCTTGTGTCCTGAGATGCCAAGAGAAGAAAACAGGGAGCAAGAAAAACAAGGCCATAAAAACAAAATGTGCGAGCAATAAAAACAAGTGCAAGGAGAAGGGATGAGTTCTTCATTCTCACAGACCAAATGAATTACATGGAGGCTTTCTGTGCAGTTGATGAATGTCACTTGCATGTCAGTAAGTATTTGTGCAGGAAAAATGTGTGGTTTTTTGTGCTAAAAAAAAAGTTTCCTATGTACAAAATGTATTTCCTGTGCAATGAACATGTTTTCTATGCAAAAGACACTGTTTCACATGCAGAAACACATTTCTCTGCCAAAAAAAAGTGTTATCTGTCCAGAAAAAACATGTGTATTTTTGCACAGACTAGAACTTGCCTAAATATCCTAAAAGGCATCAGATCCCACCTGATCTTGAAGTTAAGGTTAGCCCTGCTTAATGCTTGGACTAGGAGACTGCCAACGACTTCCGGGTGTATTTCAGAGGAACTGGCAAAGCAACCTCTGAATATTCCCCTCCTAAGAAAACCCTCTTAAATTCATGGGATCACCATAAGTTGACAGGTGACTTGAAAACACACACACACGCACATCTCTAAACCTGCCTGTTCCACACATACTCAGTACTTGCCAAAGGAGCCCTGGTAGTGAAGTGGTAAAATGCCTGTACTGCAGCCACTCACTCACTCATAAACCATAAGGTTGTGAGTTCAATCCCAGCCAGGGGCTCAGGCTTGACTCAGGCCTGCATCCTTCCGAGGTTGCTAAAATGAGTCCCCAGCTGTTGGGGGGCAATAAGCTTACAGTTGTAAACCGCTTAGAGACTACATTGCACTGTATGAAGTGGTATATAAATGAAGCTGTTTTGCTTTGCTTTATCTCACAAACATTGGGAAGCCACTTTCTTTCTGGGCAAGGGCCAGGGGATTTATAGCTGTGATCCTACAGTGGAAGAGAGCACTCACAGATTTTGTACCCATGGGTGTGCGTGAGTCTTAGAACCAAGTCCCAACAGATACCAAGGTCTTCCACTACAAGATTATGGCTATAACCCCCCTGGCTTTTGCCCAGAAAGAACGTGGCTTCCCAGTGCGTGTGATATACTCTGCACTTTGACAAGTACTGAGTGTGTGTGGAGCGGGCAGTATGACAAACAAATATGTGGCATCCTACTTTTTTGGCTGATCAAGGAATGCCAGGATTACATGGCCAAGTTGCTCAGTAGCTAGCCTTCAGTTACCTCTCTCCATCTATTCCAGAATTACTCTCTCTCAACACACCACTCACTCACTCGCCTACTTAGCTGGTGCTTATTCCCTCTGGGCTTCATTTGCCATGCACAATGACATGACTATGCTAGGCCAATAATCCAAAATTGATTAGCTTGAGAGCCATGGTAAAAAATATGGTGCCTAAGGAACAATGCTGCCAACACTCCATCATTCCCCTAATGCTTTTCTCGTGGCATACAAAACTTCCAAATCTCTGCCTGGCAGGGGGTTGGACTGGATAGTCTTTGTGGTCTCATGCAACTCTATGATTCTGTGATTCTGCTGATTAGTGCTGCAAGGTCTCAACTGGCTGAAGTCTCAGAAAATATTGTATTGATCCTGGTCTCCAATAGGTATATATATTTTAGGGAGAGCACCCCTGGAGGAAGAGAAAATTGAGTCTGTGTCAGTGATGGTTTTGAAGCCTGGACACCCATCTTCATCCATGCCTTGACATTATCAGGGGTTCTTATCTGGCCCAAGATGAAAGTATTGTATTTGTACATGCACTGTGCTTGCCTGCACATTGGTTCCCCAAAACTCACTGGTGGATCCATCATTCTCTTTCAAGCAAGAACATCACAACTCATGAGACTTTTTGCAGAAGACATAGCAGTGAACGTGTGTTGCCTGGCAGGAGTTCTTTGAACAGTTGCTTAACTTTCCAGAAGTACCAGCAGTGGTGGGAATACCACACATCATATGCACTGCATCTAATGCAAGCCCTAGAAGGAAAGGTGGTAACAGCTGCAATTGCTCAGTGCATTTTATTGCTTGTCCAGCCCTCAAAAATGGGTTCCTCATTGGCTCTGGTTTACCATGTTAATTGGTGAGATGGTTTTTCCAAAAGCCAGGCCAATGTCCAGCAAATTCCTCTTGTTCCTAGTTGCATAATAAGCTGCCCCAGAAACCCTTCGAGACCTTATCCCAAACCGTAGCCTACCTTATTTCTGTGACATCTCACGTTTTGGTTCCTGAGATTTCAGTATTGATTAGCAATCATGTCAGCTTAAATCAGACAGACAGAACATAAGCACAATGTCACAGAATTTACTGTGACTAATAGTATAGAATAGACTGTGATTAACAATGGCAGGGAGAGAAAAAAGAGGACACAATTATTTTTGCCAGTTCCAGAATGGAATGAGCCACTCCCACTCTGATCTCCTATCACCCTGGATGCTTTATAAGTGGTGCAGAAGACCTATTTCTTATTTGCAGTGATCCTTCAGCACACCAGTCATGAATTTCTGGGAGACTCTGCTCTGTGCTTTCCTTGCATCTCTTCTCGCTCTCATTCTTGGTGGCCTTTATACAATCGGAGCATTTCGCAAGAGGAGACCCAAAGAACCTCCGCTGGATAAAGGATTCATCCCCTGGCTAGGACATGCCATACAATTCAAGAAGAGTCCTGCAGAGTTTCTGCAAAAGATGCGGAAGAAACATGGGGACATTTTCACAGTCTTGGTTGGTGGCAAATATATCAGTTTTGTGGCAGATCCGCACACTTACGAACCCCTAATGAAAGAACCTAAAGAAAAACTGGATTTTGAAACATTTACATCGATGGTGGTTCATAATGCCTTTGGTTTTCAACCCACACAAGCTCATCACCACATTGTCAAACAATTTAGCCAGAAATATCTCACTGGCAAGAATCTTGCTGTCTTGAATCAAACCATGATGGAGAAGCTGCAGCTCGTGATGCTTAACAGAAAAAGTTCAGGTGATGGACAAAAATCTTGGCAGCAGGAAGGACTCTTTCATTTCAGCTACAAAACCATTTTCCAAGCTGGTTTTCTCTCTTTGTTTGGCACTGAGCCAGACAAAGAGAAAGACAGCAAAGGAAATTCAATCCAGAGTCAGATAGCACAATGTGAAGAGATATTTGAATGCTTTAAGAAATTTGACCATTTCTTTCCCCAATTGGCTGTTGGCCTGCTGGATCCTGCAGACCAGAAGGAGACCAGGAGATTACAGAAGATCTTGTGGGATATCCTGTCCATAGAAAAGCTGTATCAGAGGGACAACATCAACAGCTGGGTAGTGGAGCAGGATCAACAGATGGCTAAGACTGGAATGACGGAAAAGATGAGGACCCAGTTCCTGGTGCTGCTTCTCTGGGCATCGCAAGCTAACACTGGTCCGGCTACATTCTGGATTCTTTTGCACCTCTTAAAATATCCAGAAGCAATGAAGGCAGTGAGGGAAGAAATTGACAGAGTAATAAAGGAGACTGGTCAGGAGGTGAAGCCCGGCAGCCCCTTCCTTAGTCTGTCCCTGGACACCATCAAGACCCCTCTTCTAGACAGTGCAATAGAGGAAACGCTGCGCTTGAAAGGAAGCCTTTTTCTGTTCAGAAGTGTCATGCAAGACATAGATGTTAAGATGGGTGATGGCAGAGAATACACTTTACGGAAAGGGGATTCCCTCTTTCTTTTCCCTTTCATTGGATTGCATATGGATCCAGAAATCTACCCAGATCCTCTGATGTTTAAATATGACAGATTCCTAAACCCAGATGGCACCAAAAAAGAATTCTTTAAGAATGGAAAACAGCTGAAGCATCACATTATGCCATTTGGTGGAGGACCCACGATGTGCCCTGGGCGATATTTTGCTGTCAGTGAAATGAAGATGTTCGTGATCTTGATGATCATCTACTTTGACATGGAACTGGTTAATGCAGAAGAGGATATACCGCCAACGGACGAAGAGCGCTGTGGCTTTGGAACTGCGAACCCTTCTCACGATATCCAGTTCAGGTATCGCCTGAGATGCTAAGACTGAAGAACTGTAAACGTGGCTTTCAAAGACATATACTATTTTGGTTGACAGTTATTTCTAAGTGGGGATGGGGGGAAAAGCCAAATTCCAGTAGAGTGGCCATATTACATTGTAATTGCCAGAGGAAAAAATGTTGCTTAGATTTCAGTGCTAACCTACATATCATCAGAACCAATTGGCTCCATAAAGATATGTTTTCTTTAGAAATATCCAAAGATGCCTAGTCTTGGCACCATCTGTTTCCTCAATAGTATTTGCAATTTTAATTTTACTGGCTTTTTTATATTGCTATTATAAATATGTACATTTTACTAACTTTTTTGTTATTTACTTTTAAATCATCTTATTGTTTTCTGCATAGTGATAAGAGGTGGCATGCTAATACTAATATTGCCTCCATTATTTAATTTAATATAGGTCTAGTGGTAGACCTTGGGTGCAAATTATGATAATCTTTGTCCTCTCCACTGTAGAAAATTGTCCACGCTGAGTCTTAGGTTTTCACTGAATAAGAATTCAGTTTGGGGCTTATTGTTTTCAAGGCAAGATTCTTAGAAGCTCTAAGTTTTTATTTGGGATTGGGGAGTGCCTGCTGGCTTTGAACACATTACACCTTAGGAAATGCAATGTCTGGCAATGGCTCTGTGCACTAGTTCAGGTGTGTAGTAACAACTACAAGGAATAATTATTTTACTCTTTATGGGATTGAGATGCTATAGTTAGGGGAATGCTGTTCAAGATTTAATGTCATCCATGCTCTGGACACAGGAAGCATCTCCTCCAGGTTTAAAGTAAACTCAGTGCCATACCTAATATATTTGACACCCATTGTGGACATCTACTATATTTGTAATACCCACCTCCTCTCTTCAACAGCCTTTTCAGGTTCTGGTGGAGCTGCTGGGCAAGCAGGGGAGGGAGGCAACTCTCTTTACTGGTCAGCCATCAGAACCACCAGACCAGAAAGTCAGGCCAGTCCCACCAACACACTGGAATCCACCCTTTTGTGAAGTGTCACCCAGTGCACTCCACTGGTGACACCCCTGGATAAGCATCAACAAAGTCTCCCCTGATGCCAACCTTCAAATTTAGTGGGTTCTGTTGAGCATACCTGATAACACTGGGCAATGCCAGTAGATACTGCCTAACTCAGCTAGGTAGTGGTGTCACTAGGGTTGGTGTCACTCAGTGCGGTAACTCATGGAGTCACCCCCCATGTCAATTGAGTAAGGGCGGTTCGACAGTGGAACAGACTCCCTCGGAGAGTAGTGGAGTCTCCTTCCTTGGAGGTCTTTAAGCAGAGGCTGGATGGCCATTTGTCGGGGATGGTTTGATTGGGAGTTCCTGCATGGCAGGGGGGTTGGACTGGATGGCCTTTGTGGTCTCTTCCAACTCTATGATTCTATGATTTTATGATTCTATGACCTCCTCCCATACATCACCATACAGAACCCTTAGCTCTGTAGTAATGTTTTTAGTAATGTTTTTGTACTAATGTTACTCGTAAATCAAAATTCCCGTATACCACTGAATGTAATAGCAATAGTTGGGGCATAAACAACTAGCAAAATTAAAAGAACTTTTAAATCGTAATATCATATGCACAGACTGATAAATGTATCTACATGTTCATAGTTTCATATGATTAAAGTGAAAATTTGGTAAGATCTGATGTTTTTAAAGCATTTTTTAAAATTAATTTTAAAAATGTTTAAATTTTAAAAATTGGAAACCAGTATTTGATTTTGTGAATAAAGCAAATGGGGAAAATGTGTAGAGATAATATTGATAATGATGTATGATATAGAAGGATGGGGATTTAGATGGTGAAATAGGAAATATTCTAATCTAATTAGTTTATTGATAAATTTATATAGACATTGATGTGATAAGTTTATACTCCTACCTTAGTTGAAGAAAGCAGGGCAGAATGTATTTAACAATGGATAATGACTAAGGGGGGTTGCAGACTGTCAAAAATAGTGTGAATTCAGTTCACTTTTAGGGTTAGGGTTAGTGCTAGGGAACCATGGGAATTGTTATTTTTCTGAGACATTGAACCTTCTTTGTCAGAGAACTCTAGTGCCACAATAAAATTCAGTTCCCATGATTCCCTAACCTTAACCCTAACCCTAAAAGTGGACTGAATTCACACTATTTTTGGCAGTCTGCAACCCCCCTTAGTTAAAGACTCAGGAAGCCACAATGTGAGAATGTTTCTTGTTTTTTGTTAATTGTATGAATGAATTTTGTTTGTTGTTTGTTTGTTTGTTTTTTGTTATGTTAGTCATCTTTATATGTTAGTTAGTCATGTATTGTCTATTGTTTGTAATGTTATTGTGTTGTTTACAATTTCTATGTATTTTATTCAATAAAATAATATTTAAAAAAATGTTTAAACCTAAGGCCTTTCTTTTCTCCTCCTACTGAACCTCACCACACTCACCCCATCTCTTCAGCATTTTAAAGGGATGCAGGCAAATGCCTCAGCTCATTCCTGCCCAAAGGCAGATGTTTGGAGAGCAGAGGTATCATGCACCCCCTTAGGATGTCACCCGGTGCAGCCCGCACCCCCTAGTGATGCCCCTGTCGCAAGGTCTAAATCCAGAGGCTAGTCCTAGCTGGAGTAGACCAACTGGCCTACCATTCAGCAATTCATTCAATTGGTCTACTCTAGTTCAGGCTAGCAATTGACTTGAGGTTTTAATTTCCCATAATAACCCTAATACTATATATATATATATATATGGTAGAACTAAGGAAAATGTACTAGTAAGGCTTGCTGCATTGATATCTCATGGGTAAGGTATTGATATGGGGCCTGCCTGGCTACAGCCCATCAGTCCATGACTGCTCCTCTAGCAATGCTGGCCAAAGCTACTGTGCCAGGATGTGATGCCAACGCAATGGACAGCTGGAATATCATAAATATGGTGTTTGTTCCCTATCTAAATACTTACATATATCTGCATACTGCTTGTCAATTACTGCTACATACTTTCTGTAGCATGTCAGAATTAGCCTGCTTGAAGAGGGTTGTGCATTGCAGTGGTTAGAGAATTGCACAAGTTACTTGGGTGATTCAAGTCCCCATTCAGCAGTATTTCCCATCCCTTTCTTTCAGAGTGCTCTACCTGACAGGGTTGTAGTGAGGATAAAGTGAAAAAGAGAAAGACCCTGTATGCTGCCTTGAGATCATTTAGTAGAAAAGCTTTAATTGTAACTAATAAATCAACACTAATATTGGGGCTAGGTAGGACAGAGTAAATCCTTCAATCAGGCTCTTGCTGATGATAGTCATGGTTACATGTTGGGAGAAAGGTAGGATATAGAATCAATACATTTTTAAAAAATGGATTTTTACCAGTTTTAAAAATCTCTCTGAATTTTTAGTATTTTCTGCTGGCAATTTCAAAGGGATATCTTGTGGTCTGTGAATTAATGCATTACAAATCTGTATTCTGTATTTATTCTGTACACAGAAAAAGCATTTGTCCTTTAATGATTAATTTGGTCAGTTTAAAGCACCAAATAAAGAGCCAAATATTCTTCCTTGACATATTGCATACGAACATCAAACTCTCTCTTTGGGTGTGGATATTTATGTAACCCTCCTAGCACCATTCACACAAGAGAAGGATGAATCTTCAAGCTCAGAAGATCCCAAAGGTCTGTAAAGTACAGTGGGCCCTTGGTATCCACTGGGGTTTGGTTCCAGGACACCCCCCCACCATAGAGACCAAAATCTATGGATGCCCAAGTTCCATTAAATACAGTGGCATAGTAAAATGGTGTCCCTTATATAAAATGATAAAATCAAGGTTTGCTTTCTGGATTTTTTAAAAAAAATATTATATTTTCAAGCCATGGATGAATCCGTGGGTACATAATCCATGGATATGGAAGGCCAACTGTACTCTTATACACTGTTACTGCTTCTCTAAGCAAAGAGAAACTTCAGCTGCACTTTTCTGGGTTTGTCTTCCTTTGGAAATAATAATAATAATAATAATAATAATAATAATAATAATACGATTTATTTATATACCGCCCCTCTGGCAAGCCAATCTAGGCGATGAACAACAATAATATGTTACAACAAATTAAACAATATCATTCCCTCCTCCTCGAACATCAAACAAATAACAACATTAAGGTCCCATCCCTCGTTCCTACCCCCCACCCCCAAAACGAATCAACAAACAAATTAAAAAACAATTATTAAAATATACAATACATTATAAAAATACAGTGTAATACAAATTTAAAAATACAGATACAAAATTTTCTTATCATTATAATACTTCAAGGTCTGTGGATGGCAAAACAGTCCTCCGGGTGACAGGCCGCCGCCGCCCACTGCCTGGTGCCGGTGGAAGATGGAAAATGGCGGGTTTTAAATCCGTCGGCGCTCCTCCCGGCCGCCTTGCAGGTGCAGCTGTTCAAGCCGTTCAGGTGGTGTTTCTAGGACTGCGAATGGAAGAGCAGTTCTCTGCGGCCATGACTGGCCTCCGGGGCAAGGTGGAAAGTCCAGGGCCTCTCGGCGCAGTCTCTCGTCACTTTTGCAAGGCCGGAGGAAAGAGGGAACAGGAATACTGGCATTGCTCACATTTTGTAATATTTATTCATGAATGTATAGGTTGAATGGAGGTGAAAGAATACACCCTGAACAGGCTCCATTCCTCCCACACCTACAAAGGTAACTAGCACTGAAAAATGCTAACGAAATCCAGAACCTGTCCTGGCTCTTTCCTTTTACCTGACTCTGGATTCCCTAATGTGGTATCTCCTATTGCCCACCTCCCTTATTTATAGTTTAAGATGGCAATGGGAAGCTGTTGTTCTGCAAAGTAAAAACACTAGCCTACCAATGTTAGCTTTCTTTCCAAGTATGCATTTTAGATTCATGTAGCCCATGACGGAATTCTCAGAAAAGAAATAGATTTGGTGGCTACAGCCCAGACTTTTATTTCAAGGTTCATCATGCCATCCAGGAGAAAAGGGGGGAAAGGTACCCTGAAGGTGGCGGAAATAGTCCTGGGGACTTGATGGGGTGGTGGGAAGTCCTCTGGAAGAGTTATACATGGCAGGAGTGGAGTGGTGAATCTGTCCCTGGGTTCAATCCAGAGCTAATAAGGAAGTAGCAAATTGACACCAAGCATCCGTCAATGTCCTGTACATTTGGAGATTGCCCTTATTCCTTTTTTTAACAACCAAGGGCTCTCCCAGTATCCTTCACACCATAAATTCTCTCCTCAATCATTCTCTATCCATCCGTTCTGTCTCCATGTGATGTATGGTGACAGAATCTCTATCTAACCAAATTTTTGTCAGTCCTAGTTAGGGGACTTTTCTTGTGCCAATGGGAGCCATACAACAAGAAAGACTTGCCTTTCCACCTTCCTCTTTACTTCCATCTCCTTTCTTCTCTCAGGGATTTCGTGCACGGATCACATCCTTCCTAACAATATCTATTAGCCACCAGCAATGACAGTCTCACAGAGGGGAAAACAATGAAGGCAGAACATAAAACATAATAGTCTAGGAGGGACGGATGAGTCCTGGAATGTTTTTAACAACCAAAGTCACAGGAAAACCACAACTGCTTTTGCCAGCTCACAGGTGGAATGAGGAAGTCCTGCCCAGTTCCCTTCATTTGGAGCTTTATAAGTAGTCCAGGAGACCTATTTATTATTTACAGTACTCCTTCAACATACTAGCCATGAATTTCTGGGAGACTCTGCTCTGTGCTTTCTTTGCATCTCTTCTCGCTCTCATCCTTGGTGGCCTTTATACAATCGGAGCATTTCGCAAGAGGAGACCCAAAGAACCTCCGCTGGATAAAGGATTCATTCCCTGGCTAGGATATGCCATACAATTCAAGAAGAGTCCTGCAGAGTTTCTGCAAAAGATGCGGAAGAAACACGGAGATATTTTCACAGTCTTGATTGGTGGCAAATTTCTCAGTTTTGTGGCAGATCCACACACTTATCTACCCCTAATTAAGGAACCGAAAGAAAAACTGGATTTTGAAACATTTACATCGATGGTGGTTCATAATGCCTTTGGTTTTCAACCCACACAAGCTCACCACCACATTGTGAAAAAATTTAGCCAGAAATATCTCACTGGCAAGAATCTCACCATCTTGAATCAAACCATGATGGAGAAGCTGCAGCTCGTGATGCTTAACAGAAAAAGTTCAGGTGATGGACAAAAATCTTGGCAGCAGGAAGGACTCTTTCATTTCAGCTACAAAACTATTTTCCAAGCTGGTTTTCTCTCTTTGTTTGGTACTGAGCCAGACAAAGAGAAAGACAGCAAAGAAAATTCAATCCAGAGTCAACTAGCACAATGTGGAGAGATATTTGAATGCTTTAAGAAATTTGACCATTTCTTTCCCCAGCTGGCTGTCAGTATGCTTGATCCAGCAGACCAGAAGGAGATCCGAAGATTACAGAAGATCTTGTGGGACATCCTGTCTGTAGAAAAGCTGTATCAGAGGGACAACATCAACAGCTGGGTAGTGGAGCAGGATCAACAGATGGCTAAGAATGGAATGACGGAAAAGATGAGGACCCAGTTCCTGCTTCTTCTTCTCTGGGCATCGCAAGCTAACACTGGTCCGGCTATGTTCTGGATTCTTGTGCACCTCTTAAGATATCCAGAAGCAATGAAGGCAGTGAGGGAAGAACTGGACAGAATAATAAAGGAGACTGGTCAGGAGGTGAAGCCTGGCAGCCCCTTCCTCAATCTGTCCCTGGATACCATCAAGACCCCTTTTCTGGACAGTGCAATAGAGGAAATGCTGCGCTTGAAAGGAACCCTTTTTCTTTTCAGAAGTGTCATGCAAGATATAGATGTTAAGATGGGTAATGGTAAAGAATATACTTTACGGAAAGGGGATTCCCTCGTTCTTTTCCCTTTCATAGCTTTGCATATGGATCCAGAAATCTACCCAGATCCTCAGATGTTCAAATATGACAGATTCCTAAACCCAGATGGCACCAAAAAAGAATTCTATAAGAATGGAAAACTGCTGAAGCATCACATTATGCCATTTGGTGGGGGACCCACGATGTGCCCCGGGCGACATTTTGCTGTCAGCGAAATGAGGATGTTTGTGATCTTGATGCTCATCTACTTTGACATGGAACTGGTTAATGCAGAAGAGGATATACCGCCAACGGATGAAGAGCGCTGTGGCTTTGGAACTGCCAACCCTTCTCACGATATCCAGTTCAGGTATCGCCTG
Organism: Phrynosoma blainvillii; assembly: GCA_026167975.1. NCBI lineage: Eukaryota > Metazoa > Chordata > Lepidosauria > Squamata > Phrynosomatidae > Phrynosoma > Phrynosoma blainvillii. The sequence continues at coordinate 5,329,085 of JANUYF010000005.1, forward strand.
AGATGCTAAGATTAAAGAAATTTAAACTTGGCTTTCATAGCATTGATGTAGCATTTCTTTGTTCAGAAGGAAATGGGGGACTGTTAAATAGTTGAGGCTATCACTAAGGGTGGGTGGGGAGGGTGGACTGCACCAGGTGATACTTCAGCAGGGGCTTAGTCACTAGGGGAGTGCAGGGGGTGGGTACCATCTCTCTCATCTGTTTCAAGACCCCATCCACCATCTGCGGTACCTCTGCTATCCATTGGCTGTGGCTGCTGACGCAGGTGGGGTGTTGGTGCCCCCGCAGTTCCTCCTGGGTCTGGTGGTGCTCCTTGCCCAGTGTGAAATAGGCTGTTGGGTGAGCAGCAGAAACCCACCTCCAGCAAAAGCTGCTGGTGGAAAGGGGCTGCTTTCCAGGTCTAGTGGGTCTGGTGGACATAAATGTGAATTGCCTCCCTTTCCTGTCCAACGAGCAGATCCACCAAACACAGAAAAGGATGCTGAAAAGAAGGGCAGGGTATTAAAAATGATCCTCAGCAGATGTCAAATATACCATTGTAAATAGCAGCTCATATAAAAACATATCTTATTAAAATGTGGGTATAGAAAGAAATGCCAGAGTCGGAGGTTTGTCCATGTGATTTTGTAACTGCCAAAGTATACTGGTTTATTCCACTTTGAGACTACCTTGTCTATGAGAAGGGCCAGGAGGTTTAAAGGACTAACAGCAAGCTCCCAGAAAAGCTGTCAGTCTGCTAAATGATGTTATCCCCAACACAAGCCTTGGCTACAAGCCTACTTGTTATTTTAATTCTTATAACTGTTTATGCTGAAATATTAGGACTTTATCGCACAGATAATAAAACTGGCTTTCCTGAGCAGGCTTAGAATTTAAAACAGGTGGCATCCTGATGTTACCAGAAGGTTTTAGCCACCAAAATCGCCACCCGGGTCCATCCTGGGTCCATCCCCATTTGCAGGGGCACTCAGCACGCCTCTTTTCAAAGTTTTCCGGCTTAAGGAAATGGCCACTGGAGTGCCCCTATGAGCAGAGCTGGACCTGGGCTGGACCCGGGCAGTGGATTTGGCAGCTAAATCCTTCTGATAACATCAAGATGCCACCCGTTTAAATTTTTAAGCTGGCTCAGGTAAGCCAGTTTTATTATCTGTGTGATAAAGTCCTTACATTGTGGATTTTTATGTATTTGTTTTCAATTTATTTATTTATTTCTGTAAATTACCTAGAAGTGACATACTAATATTAATTGGCCCTCCACATTTGCAGCTTTGACTTTTGCAGCTTTGATTATTTGCAGTTTTGATTAATATGTTCTCTCTAGGAATCTCTAAGTCCTCCAATGCAACTCTGCCAGAGGTTTACCATAGACTTGTGCTGGATAACCAAGAAATCTCTAGAGAAAACACTTCTCTAGGCATTTGTAGGTCCTTCAACATGATTCTATGATCAACTTCTGGCAGATGTTGACCATAGAGTTGCACTGGAGGACCTAGAGATTTCCAGAGAGGTGTTCTCTCAGGGAAAAAGAATAGTGTTTTTTATTTGCGGTTTTTCCACATTCATGGGGGTCCTTCACCTCTAATGCCAGTGAATGTGGAGGGACCACTGTAATTAACCCATTAATTAATATCACACAAGTTTTGCAGTAATGGTCTGGGATGAGGCATGTTCATATCTGCCCTTTCTAACATAGAAAGGGCCTCGGCAGACAGCTTATTGAGCCGTCTGCGAGGCAAGGAAGAGGAGGAGCCACCGCACGAGCGGCGCTCCTTCCTCTTCCTGAGGTCGCCCTGGAAGCTGCTGGCCCTCCGCACGGCCGGCGCTTCCAGGGCAACCTCCCTCCGCAGCGACCGGACGCGCTGCGGAGGATAAGTCAGGGAAAGTGCGCCTGCCACTTTTAGGGCGCACTTTCCCTGAAATCTAAAAGGAGTGCCAATTTGGAGCTCCTTTTAGATTCGCCGCAGGAGCGCCGCGGTGCGGAGGCTGAGCTCCGCCGGCGCTCCGACCCGCGGCGTCTCCGGGGCCTCCGTCTGCCGAGGCCCAATGTGGTCCTTGCTGGTCTCAGGTTGTCCATGAAAGAGAATCCAGATTGGTATCAACTGTTACTGAAGCAAGACTCATAACCCCAAGAACACCTGTATTCTTTCTGGGACTGAGAAGTACTAGTCAACCTCTGGCTTTTCACACATCACAGCACAAGGAATGAGAAGCCTTGCAGTGTCCCTATGCACTAATTTAATTGTATATAAAATTATTTGGGGGGTATTCCTCAGGAGATCTGATAGACCTCATGATCTCTTCTCAGTCAGGATCATCTCCAAGATCCACAGAATTTGTTTGATGCCACTCTTCTAACCTAAAAGGCTAAGATGGCCATATCAAGTGACAACGACAAATGCCAGGTGCTTAAGAATGAGGCTTTAAGACTTAAATCCAACTGCAAGTCCTAGCTGAAGTACAACCACCGAATCCTCAAATGCTGACTTATTAATTAGCAATCAGTGGGCCTACTCTAGGTCAGATTTAGGTCTAATGTCACAAAATTTCCCTGACATAGGTTGCATCTGCACTGTAGAAATAATGCAGTTTGACACAGCTTTAACTTTCATGGCTCACTGCTATGGAATTCTGGGACTTGTCTTTTTGTGACATACAGTAGGCCCTTGGTATCCCCTGAGAATTGGTTCCAAGACTCCCTGTGGATACCAAAATCTGTGAATGAGCAAGCCCCATTAAATGCAGTGGCATGGTAAGATGATGTCCCTTATATAAAATGACAAAATCAAGATTTGCTTTTTGCTATTTATATATTTTTTGAATATTTTCAAACTGTGGATGGTTAAACCTGTGGATAAAGAGAGCCAACTGCATTTAGCCTTCTCTGTCAGAGAGCTCTGGTGCCAAAACAAACTACAAATACTAGAGCATTGAGCCAGGGAAGTTAAAGCGGTGTCAAACTGCATTATTTCTGCAGTGCAAAGGCAGCCATAGGGTTCAATCCTGCTTTCCAGTGGTACTGCTCACCATTGTTGCTGGGCATCTTTTTTACAATGAGGAACTAGAATAACTGTCATCAGGAGGGCATGTTGGAGTAGCTGCTGAAGATGCTATGGCTGATGTGCAACCTGCCATGACCCATCAATGCATGGCAGCTTCACTTCATGATTATCAAGCCTTCCCAAAGCTGCTGTGCATGCATGACATCAGTGTAATACTCACAGGTGCAACATAACTATGGGGCTATGCAGACGGGCAAAAAGGGGTGCTTTGCGGGTGACTTGTAAGCTTGGCCTTTAGACAACGCACAGCTAAAAGTCTCCAGGAAAGCACCCCTAGCCATCGTATGCCGAGAAAAGCCACTCAAAAAAGGAGCCACTTTTTTCTGCTCCTTCCGTGAAGATGCGCACCGTCACATGTGTGTATGTATACAGCAACACTGATGCACCAGAAAATGGCTGTAGAAATGCACCATCGCATGTGCTGCGGAAATTGACTCAGGGCCTCGGCAGATGGCTAATTGAGCCGTCTTCCGGGCCCGGAAGAGGAGGGGCAGTCGCACGAGCGGTGCCCCTTCCTCTTCCTGAGGTCGCCCTCGGAGTCGCCGGCCCTCCGCACGGCCGGGGCTCCGGGGATGACCTCATGCCGCTGCGACCGGACACGCCGCGGCGTTTGAGTCAGGGAAAGTGCGCCCGCCGCTTTTAGGGCGCACTTTCCCTGACATCTAAAAGGAGCACCAATTTGGTCCCCGACGCCCTGGTCTGCAGAGGGGGTCAGTGATCCAGAGCATGAGCCCTACGATGCAAATTTTAATTTAAAGCGCCCTATGCTTCCAAGTGTGGATGCACTGGTGCAGGTGTGCTTGAATATTAGAACCCTAACTCTAACCCTGATTGTAACCCTAACGCTAACCCTAATTGTAACCCTACACATGCTCCCTAGCAAGTGTCCTCTGTTATGACAATAAATGCATTCTGTTGCATGTACGCTTGCTGTCAGCATACAGAGCAGTTTGCATGAAAGAGGCTTTTGTGACCTCTTCTGTGCAGGTGTGCATAAGACTTGCACACCACCTCCTGGCATGATGGAGGGGGGGCTCCTGGAGTAACATTTGTCCATGTGTCCTGATGAGCATGTCCCTTTCATGGCCACTAGCTGCATGTATCAAGTCTGTCCACACAATCCTCCCTTGCATGTACCTCTCCCCTCCCCCCTGATCTGTGTGGGACATGTTTCGTGGAGGACGATGGAATAGGTGTCTTTTCAGTTGACAAACTCTTTCCTTTGCCCCAAGAGTGGCACAATCAGATAGTGGCACTTGTCTACTGCACCCACTCCTGGGGGGGGGGGGGGGGGAAGAGGAGGTCAGTTAATCCTTGCATGATCTGTGAGTGTATGACAGGTCCTGTGCAGATGCACAGGGATGCCGAACTTTAGGGCCTCGGCAGACGGCTAATAGGGCCGTCTCCGAGACCCGGAAGAGGAGGGGCAGCCGCACGCGCGGCGTCCCTTCCTCTTCCTGAGGTCACCCTGGAAGCTGCCGGCCCTCCGCACGGCCGGCGCTTCCAGGGCAACCTCCCTCCGCAGCGACCGGACGCGCTGCGGAGGATAAGTCAGGGAAAGGGCGCCCACCGCTTTTAGGGCACACTTTCCCTGAAATCTAAAAGGAGCACCAATTTGGAGCTCCTTTTAGATTCGCCGCAGGAGCGCCGCGGTGCGGAGGCTGAGCTCCGCCGGCGCTCCGACCCGCGGCGTCTCCGGGGCCTCCGTCTGCCGAGGCTCTTAGGGCCTCGGCAGACGACTAATAGAGTCGTCTTCCGGGCCCGGAAGAGGAGGGGCAGCCGCACATTCGGTGTCCCTTCCTCTTCCTGAGGTTGCCCTGGAAGCTGCCGGCCATCCGCATGGCCGGCGCTTCCAGGGCAACCTCCCTCCACAGCGACCGGACGCGCTGCGGAGGATAAGTCAGGGAAAGTGCGCCCGCTGCTTTTAGGGCGCACTTTCCCTGAAATCTAAAAGGAGCGCCAATTTGGAGCTCCTTTTAGATTCGCCGCAGGAGCGCCGCGGTGCGGAGGCTGAGCTCCGCCAGCGCTCCGACCCGCGGCGTCTCCGGGGCCTCCATCTGCCGAGGCCCTTAGTCACCTTTATACACAAAGAGTGACAGACTGTATACTAGCCTATGACAGGTCCTGTGCAGGTGCACATTGAGGTTTTCCTGCACAGATGTCCATGTGTGGTGGGATGTTCCTGCACATGTGCACATGCATTTGGGAGAGAACAAAAAAAAATTAAGCAGCCGGCCAATGCGGTTGCTCCGTCTCCCTTTGCAGCGTCCTTGGGGCTGGTGGTGCAGTTGCTGGGGCTTAAATATAGCCTCGGAAAAGCTGCATTGACTCCCCCAGTGTGGTTGCTCCATCCCCATTTAGGGCATCCTCAGGGCAGGCAGTGCGGTTGCTGCAGCTTAGGGAAAAGGCAGCTTCAGGTCACCTTTTCCTGCCCGTCTGCATAGCCCCTATATTGGTGCTTCCTGCCTACATCATCATGGTGTAGCATCTCAAAACAGTGTGTGATGGCCTTGCAAAGGGTTGTGGGTTTCAAAAAGATTCTGTTTTGCTGCTCAGTCCTTGCTTCTGCTCTGCACATTTGGGCAAGTCTCCCAGCTCTATTGTTTTCTCCTCAGGTTCAGATGAAGCTGTGAAGGTGTTGTAATGTTTGTGCTCTGGAACAAGTTGAAAGAGGGCCAATTAGGTGAAGCTAAATCATGAAAAGAGAGGCACCATGAATTAGGATCTCCTGGAACCACGAAGTTGATGCATATTTGTCAGGAGCTGCATAACACACCTTGCTTGCCATGAGTTTAATTGGTTGTATAGAACTGGGAAATGTAGGTAGGGTTAATGTGTTATGCCATACTGAAGAAATATGATGGGACATGCAGTGGGGTGTTTGCTGCACGGGATTGTTGATCGCATTCCTTTGTGCTGAAGTAACAGAGAGAAGAGAATTGTGCCTGGCTCCTGGCTGCCCAAGGTTGGTTCCCTGGGAACGCAGGCAGAGGAAATACAGAGGGGGAAAGTTATGGGAACCAAGGGGAACAAGATTGTTTGGCTTTTGTAAGGAATGAGAAAATTGCCCGCCAATAATTTGAAATTGTACATGGTTTAATTAGGCTTTGCTAACGCTTGCTGTTCAGTTCTGACAACAAACGTCTCTGGTGTAGACCTATTACTGAATAAAGGTTTTCTGAGTTTTATTACTGAATCTTGGATTTCTGAACTAGGAGAGTCACTGGACTTGACTATAAGTCTGAGACAAAAGCGGGACCAAATCATTGCTATGACAATATAACTGCATGGTGTGAAAAGGACCTTAGAGTTTAGGTTTGTGCATATCAGAAGGCTGCTTATTTGTTATCCAGACCCAATCAATGTGCAAGTCTAGTACTTATATTTTAGAGACCCAAATGACTTGGGAGCAAAGTATCTGAAAGTGTGTGTGTTGCTATATAAACCATCATGTGCATTAAGAAATCAGAGGTCCTTCCTTTTATAATTTTTATACAGAATTAAGGTCATTGTCTACGAAATGGAGGGCCTTCTTTTTGATGGTACCCTAAGGCTGGAATGTCTTCTCATGGGACGTCTGTCAGGCACAAACACTTTATTCTTCTGGATATCAGATCCCACTATTTTTATTTCCATAAGCATGTTTAAAAGCCCTAAACTTTTACAATATTTAAATGTTTATTTTTTTTAATACTGGTCGAGTTTTAATCCACTTGATGTTACTATTTCTTTTTCATTTCAAGCCAGACTATTGCATTTTTTAAAAACAGCTTTTTGATTAAAATCACAGACATAATAACACAAAAGAAAACATACATTACTATGTACAAACAAATACAAGTATCCTGCCAATCACAATACATAACAAACACACACACACACACACACACAGAGAGAGAAAGATAAAACATCCAATTGGCTTATTTCTTGCTTGTACATGTTATTAAATTCTGACTATGAGTTTATACAAATCAACGCTATGCTCTGTCTATTCTTTCCTTCTTTGATACATTATTTCTTTATATACAGGGAACTCTATATTAGTTTTATAGTCATCATCAAATAAGCGACCATCAATCTCCGATTCAAGTTATTCTTTACTAGAGTAGTAATAATGATATTCTATTTAATCCTACTGTATAGTTCTTTATTACCCATTTGTTTCAATTTACAATTTATAAACTATTGATGATCTTTACTTTTCCTAATTCTTTAATATAATCTTATCCTTACATTGATCAACTAGTTTTTTCCAAGCCTCAAAGAGGCAGTCACACTAAAATGTCTACCCACTCTTCTTTAAATTTGTCCAATGATTTGTCTCTAAGCAGACAAGTCAATTTGTCAATTTGTATGTAATCTAGAATTTTCCACTGCCATTCATTTTTAGCTGGGTGTGTGTGTCTTCCAGTCTCCAATTTTTGGCAAACACCACCTTAGCTGCAGTGGTCGTGAAGTACAATATTCTTCCATATTTGCTTTCCCATATTTTATTGCATTTTTTTTAAATGCCCCTTACCTTGAAATCCTCTAAGATGATGCCATCTTAATAATGATATCACTTTTGTAATTATATTTTATTTGGGATCACAACAATCCATGTTCCATTCTTTAAAAAAAACTTTCAGAATGGTTAATATAATAATTACCTATTATTACTAGTTATTATTATTATGTGTGAATGATTATTTTGAACATGAAACTGAGTTTGACCGAAACTTTTTTCATTCTGATAAATGACATTCTTCCTTATAACATCTTTGAAGGAACTCCAAATGGGAATAAATAGTTCATTCCTTTTACTTTCAAAAGACAGGGTTGTCAAGTTTGCTGTTCAGGGATGAAGCACTGCATTCCTTTAAGTCAGAACATATACCAAAGCTCAGAATGAGTTTTCACATGCTGCTCTAGATGTACCACATGTAAAACAGTATTGTGTCTGCACATGGAAAAAAACAAAGTGGAATTTGTGAAGGTGAGCACATTCTGGTTTCACTTTACAATTAAAGGGCATCAGCCGCACATTGCACAAGCAAATTTTTGGCAGTATGTCTCAAGGGTATTATGCACCCCAAGGAACTATAAAAGCAAATAAATCACTCAACTGGGCCCACATCAAGACAGCAACTTCCCACATACTAATCTTCATTCCCCACGCCCACATAATTCTCAACACATTTAAGAAAATTGAACCTCCTTATTTATTTGGAAGGTATGGAAATCCCTCTTGGCACCAACCAACCACCCTTCCCAATTCAACCTCTCCAGCTACATCCTCTCTTTATGGATCAGGAGAAGTTCCCCAAGTGTCAAACACTGCAAAGTACAGGCATATATAGAATTAAAGGGGGGTTGCAGACTGCCAGAAATAGTGTGAATTCAGTCCACTTTTAGGGTTAGGGTTAGTGCTAGGGAATCATGGGAACTGTTATTTTTCTGAGACATTGAGCCTTCTCTGTCAGACAACTCTGATGCCACAATAAAATACAGTTCCCATGGTTCCCTAACTCTAACCCTAACCCTAAAAGTGGACTGAATTCACACTATTTCTGGCAGTCTGCAACCCCCCAAAGTCTTCTTCAACAGAGGTAAACCAATATCTAAAGAAGAACTTTTAAAATAGGCTGCATTCACACTTCAGAAATAATCCAGTTTGACACCATTTTAACTGCCATGGCTCAACGCTATGGAATTCTAGCAACTGAAGTTTGTTATGGTACCAGAGCTCTCTGACAGAGAAGGCTAAATGTTCCATAGCATTGAGCCATGGTGGTTAAAGTGGTGTCAAACTGTATTATTTCAGCAGTTTGGATAAAGCTTGAGCACAAAAAAAAAATTAATTGGCTCCAAACCCAACAGATTGCAACAGATTAACGACAATATAGCGCTCTTGAAACCTTCGGCCCCTCACTTATGAAACCGGAATCATGTATTCACTCCAGAACCCCTAAATCCTTGATAATAAAAATCCATGTCATACCTTATCTTCTCTTGTATTCTCATACCCATCACTGATTTTATTGTTGTTATATATAATCCATTCTACAGTGAAATTTATTGGCAGCTATTGAGGAAAGTGACTTTGTTGTATGTTAACATCTATGCAAATCCTACAATAAAACTTAAATAAATAAATAATTAAATAAATAAAACAGATACACATTCTGTTCTACAAATGTAACCTCAACCACAAAATAAGACAACAGAATCTTAGCAGTATATCACAGAACTCTTTCCAATTTTCCTCCCTTCATTCCCTAGGAACTTTAGCAGAAATGCCTCAGTGAGACTCTTTCTGTTTTCTAGCCACTTAAAAAAAAAATAATAACTTCCCAATTAATTATACCAAGAGCCTCTATTGCTTCTAAGAAACCCTGTCCTTTGAAATTTGTCTTGAAAATGGACACTGCAACTTGCTGCTAGTCTTCACAATTAAAATACTCCTCATTCCTGTCAAACAGAATGCAATCTGTGTGCATTTCCGGCAGAGGCAGGGTGAATATTGTTGGTGTAATATGTTGGTGTAACAACAGAAAAATATTTTCATTGACAGGTGACAGTTGAGAGCTTACAGTTGGAATATTTGATTGGTTGAGAGTTATGGTTAAAGCAGCAGTGTGTGTTTGTTGCTGTGTGTGTGTGGACTAGGCTCAGAAGAGGTCTATGCGGTTTTATATTGTGCATATATAACTGAAGATAAACACCTCCAGGAACTTTGGATGAATCAACTGTCTGTGATTGTTTCTTTTAATTGTGAAAAGTGGTCAGTGCACTGCCAATACCAATAGCTGGGGTGGTGGTGGTGGTGTTTGCTTTTATACTCTGCTGCGTACTTTGTTTTTGGCTGTAGCTGGGTGATTTTTTTTTTACCCAGACTGCACTGGGAGTTGGTTTTACCCAATTATTATTACTGGTCCAATAGATGTGAATCTATGAAAATTTGCATGGGAAAGAGAAGACAATTAACCATCCATGTGAATGTGTGGATATCTGTCCCAGTGCACATAATACGCTTACATGTAGACTAGCCCTTGAGTGGCAACCAAAGACTGAAATCTTTAAGTATCTACCATAATGTCCAGATGAGTTATGGCATACCCTTTCTCTTTCTAAGATGCCACCCATTTGGAGTGGTAGTTTTTGACTTGAAACTATACACTGCAAGTTGGATACAGTATTTATGGGGGCAACTAAAAATACTCTTTTAAATTCTGAGGCTCATCTTAAGTCTCCAGCTGTATAACACTCTTTGGACGTTATCACACGTGGACCAGAAAGCGAAAATAAAGTGGAAATGAGGCATTCTGAAAATAAACGGGAAATAAACCTTAATTCTGCAAACGTCATTACCTTAATTGCGAATTTACAGTAAGCGCATTGAACGTCCACACACAAGCGAAAAAAGCCCGTAAATGTATTAGAAATGAGCATCTTGCACATGCGCAGATAGAGGAATGCTCGCTGGAACCATGGCAACAGCAGGGAAATGCTCCCAAATGCGCATTTGGTTATCACATTACGGTAAATTCAAAATTACCTTAATTGCGCATTTGCATTTCCTCCAAACAACCGAATTTCAAAAGATCGCGGTTAAGACCAGTTTCTGTCCACTTTCTGTCCAGTTTCTGTGCGACGTCATGTGAAAACACGGGGCACTAATCCAGTTTCTGTTGGGTTTTGTGTGGATTAACCAGCAGATTTGCCCCCGTGTGATAACGTCCTTTGAAAGTGTTTGAAACAGAAGCAGCTTGAAAGGCATCTGGGAGCTGCAGTTCTCTAAGAGTGTATTAGGAAATTTTTGGCACCAATTCAGCAACTTCCTAGAATCTTTTCTGGTTCAAATTAAAACTTGTGTGGTGACTTAAGCCGGGGTGTTAACAATAAATGCTTATTGTGCACGCTGGCAAAACAAATTAGCATTTAACCAAAGTATGCCATTTATTTAGAGCATTTAATTGTATAATCAGAAGCATCTGTAATATGCGAAGCAACTCAATCCATTTTAAAGGGGAAAGAAAAGAATAAAGCAAAATAAAAGTGCTTGATCACTTCATTTGTCAGGATGATGCATTCAATAGACACAAACACACACCCTGTCATAACCTACTCTTCCAGCCTTTACAGACTGCCAGAAATAATGCAGCTTGAGTCCACTTTAACTGCCCTGACTCAGTACTAGGGAATCATGGGAACTGTAGTTTATTGTGGCACCAGAGCTCTCTGACAGAGAAAGCTCAACTTCTCAGAAAAAACAGGCAGTCTGTAAATGCCCTTCATTACCCAGGTTAAAAAGGTCTTTTCAGGACTTCTGGTTCTGGAGATCCTGTTCTCTCACATGTCTTTTCACAGGTTCAATGGCTGATCATGTGCCACCTATCTATTGACCTAGTAAGGAAGATCCAAGAAGAAAGTGCTAAGGCAGACAGCCGTTTCCGAGGCACGGCTGGTGCTCCCAGGGCAACCTCCCGCCGCAGCGTCCGCACACGCTGCGGCAGATAAGTCAGTGAAAGTGCACCCTACGCTTTTGGGGTGCACTTTCACTGACTTCTGAAAGGAGTGCTGATTTAGCGCTCCTTTCAGGGGTGCCGACGGTGCGCCGCGGTGCGGATGCCTCGGTCCTGCGGTGCACTGTCCCGCGGCATCCCAGAGGCCCTCGTCTGCTTCCCCCCTTAATGCTGAACATAAAGAAAACAAAAATAATGACCACAGAGAACTTACACACATTCAACCTAGACAATGAGGAAATAGAAATAGTAAAAGAATTCCCAAACCTGGGTTCAAACATTGATCGGAACAGGGACTGCAGTCAGGAAATCAGAAGAAGACTAATTAAGAATGGGGAGGGTGGCTCTGAAGAACTAGAAAAGATTCTCAAATGCAAAGATATACAACTCAGAACAAAAGTCAGAATCATAAAGCCATTGTATTCCCTAATACCATGGATGGATGTGAGAGCTGGACAGTTAAGAAAGAAGATAGGAGGAAAATCAGTGCATTTGAGAGAATGTGTTTCTGGAGAAGAGTGCTGAGGATCCCATGGACAGCCAAAAGGACAAACAAAGGGGTCCTAGAGCAGATCAAGCCAGAAATATCCCTAGAAGCCAAGATGACAAAATGTGGCTTTTGCACTTTCTTCTTTGATCTTCCTTAATAGTTGTTCCAGGTCTGTGAGGTTTTCTGCTAGTACTGTGGTGTCATTTGCATATCTCAGATTATTGATATTCCTTCCTCCAATTTTCACTCCTCCTTCTTCTGTGTCCAAGCCTGATTTCCTTACAATATGTTCTGCATATAAGGTGAACAGATCGGGTGAAAGGATGCAGCCTTGTCTGACTCCTTTTCCAATTGGGAACCATTCTGTTTCTCCGTCTTCTGTTCTGACAGTAGCCTCTTGTCCTGAGGACAGATTCCTCATCAGGACTATCAGATGTGCTGGCACTCTCATGTCTTTAAGGGCATTTCATAGCCTTTCATGATCTATGCAGTCAAAGGCTTTGCTACAGTCTATAAAGCACATGCTGATTTTCTTTTGGAACACCCTGCTATGTTCCACTAGCCATCATATATTTGCAATGTGATCCCTGGTGCCTCTTCCTTTCCTGAACCCTGCTTGGACCTCTGGGATTTCTCTCTCCAGCCTATGACGTTACCACACTTGCAGCAAGAGAGCGGCGAGAAAGCTGGTCGGAATCATTTCGGAACCATTTTGGGCTCATTCCGGAATGTGCCCGGCAAGCGGAACACATTACCACACTAGAATGGAATCAGTGAGGAATGTGAGATTCCGGAATGGTTCCGCTCTGGGGGCTCGGAACTCCTGTTCACACACAACTTGAAAGATCCCTACCTCGATCCGGCAAGGATGTTCATGCACATGCGCAGACAGGGCAAGGCAAGGGGTCCAGGAGGGGATCCCTCTCTGGCGCTGGCAAAGCAAGGCAAGGCAAGGGGTCCAGGAGGGGATCCCTCCCTGGCGCTGGCAAAGAAGGGCAAGGCAAGGGGTCCAGGAGGGGATCCCTCTCTTCTGGCGCTGGCAAAGCAAAGCAAGGCAAGGGGTCCAGGAGGGGATCCCTCTCTGGCGCTGGCAAAGCAAGGCAAGGCAAGGGGTCCAGGAGGGGATCCCTCCCTGGCGCTGGCAAAGAAGGGCAAGGCAAGGGGTCCAGGAGGGGATCCCTCTCTTCTGGCGCTGGCAAAGCAAGGCAAGGCAAGGCAGTGGACTTACCACAAGTTCCCGGCTGCGCTCCAGCTCCAGGTGTGCTGGTGGGGAAGGTGTTGGTCCCCCGGCAGCCCCAGCGCCTCGCCTCTCCCACATACCGCAAGGAACCATCGGCCGTAATTTTAAGGAATACACCCGAGCGGTCGGCACTATACCGGAATGACAAGGATCTCGTGTTTATACCTATGCCGAGATCAGCGTCATTCCGGTATAGTGCCGACCGCTCGGGTGTATTCCTTAAAATTCTCGGAAGTCAAAAGGACTGAAACGAAGCTGAAATGACGCCGAAACGAGGTAGGGAAGGGCGGGGTTTGCTGTGACGTCGTGTGAACACACGGAAAAAAAGTCTGAAACGAGGCTGAAACGAGGCTGAAGTGAGGCTGAAATGACGCTGCTGTAGGGCCAGTGTGGTAACGTCCTATGTTGCAGAATATTCCTGTACTTCCTCTTATTCTGTGCTGCATTTCTCCTATTGTGTCCCTTGCTCCATTTTTCTCAGGTTGAGCACCCTTTTCCTTTTGTGAGAAGACAGGCAAAGAAGGTATTGAGTAGTTCTGCCTTTTCTCTGTCCTCTGTTAGAATTTCTCCATCTTGTCTGCCATTTTCTTCTTCTTTCTTCTGCTACGGACATACCCCCAAAAGCCCTATTCATTGTTATTAATCTCTCTAGCAGTTCTAAACTCATTCTGCGCTTTAGCTTTCCTGACTTTCCCCTTACATGTGTTAGCTATTTCTTTGAACTCCTCTTTAGTGATTTCTCCCATTCTCCATTTCTTATATATCTCCTGTTTAAAACATAGTTCAGATGCAAGTTCTTTAGTCATCCAACTCAGTTTCATGAGAAACTTCCCATTTTTCCTCCTCATTGGAACAGTTTGAGATTGTGCCTTCAGTGTCTGTCATGTACAGCTTGCCCCAGGTTTTCTCTCATGCCAAAAATAACAGATCCTAGACTCTGGGTCCAAAGGGCAGCTTTTTATTTCAGAAGAGAGAATTTTAACAAACAGATACTGACCTTATTGTCAAGTCTGCAAAGACAATGCATTTTTTAGACAATGATAAAATCCCTCCCTTGGGGACCATGTTTCAATATGACTGGCTACTTTAGCCCCAAGCTTCCTGCGCTTTATCCATTCCCATGATGTAAAGCTCTGGGGAGTCCAGCACTTGGCATAAGCCATGCGAATGTATACCTTCCCGTTACCACTTGTCATAACAACCTCGATGTACCAAATACAATCCTTTTCGCATCCATTTATCAACTTTATATCAACCTATACACTTATAAACTTAAACCTTATATATTCAAATCCATATATACAATAAATCAACCCTGTCCTGTAAGACAAATAAAATTGAACAATAAAACATGCATACATCCCCTCATTGGCACTTAGCCATGGCTCTAAGTCCAACCACCCCTCTCTCTTTCAAGTCTCCAGCTGCAACCATCCCACACATCCCACAGCAAACCAAGCTTCCCTTCTAACTTTTAACAGCAGCAAGCACTTTCAGAAACACATTAACCCTTAGAGAAAAACCTCATTTTAAAACTCCCATTACTGTATATCCCAACACCAACGTAAACAATTTCTGGCAGAAAAGCATCAACCAGATGCACATTTCTGACAGTCTCTCCCTTTTGAGAAACTCCCATCCATCCTGAACTCCCTTCTCCTTTAGTATTCCTGACCATGGGATCACTCCCAGTGTTTCCCTAAGTTTGTTGAAAT
The DNA here is from genome assembly GCA_026167975.1 of Phrynosoma blainvillii. Lineage (NCBI taxonomy): Eukaryota > Metazoa > Chordata > Lepidosauria > Squamata > Phrynosomatidae > Phrynosoma > Phrynosoma blainvillii. The sequence continues at coordinate 5,344,094 of JANUYF010000005.1, forward strand.
CAGATCTCCTAAAGTCTAGAATGAGTGTTTGACTATGGGTGTTTTCACACGGGGCTTTAGGCAGACGCAATCCTACCTCCGTCCGGCCCCAGTCCGGCTCCTTTGCAAATTTTTCAGACGACGTCGCAGCAAGCCCCGCCCCATCCAGCACCATCCCCGGCGCTGGGCGGCATCATCCCTGGTCTTTGTAATTCCTTTTTTTTAAAGGAATTAAGTTGCTGCTGCCGGAAGCAATCAAGAGCCATTCCGGAATGCTGCTGCTTTCACCTCCGGAATGGCTCTTGATTGCTTCCAGGCGGCTTTGGACCCATGCGTGTGAAAACGTCCTATGCCTAGCTTCTCCTTTCCACTGTATAAGAAACTCCAGGAGAACATGATCACTCCCACCTAAGGATCCCACCACTTGCTCCCCACTGACCAGGTCATCCCTGTTGGTTAGGATCAGATCTAAAACAGCAGATCCCCTTGTTGCCTCTTCCACCTTTTGGACAATGAAATTGTCTTCAAGGCAAGTGAGGAATTTGCTAGACCTTGGAGTATTGGCTGAATTTTACTTCCAGCAAATATCAAGTAGCTGAAGTCACCCATCACTACTACATCTCTTCTTTTTGAGTGTGTGGTCATCTGTTCTAGATAGGCATCATCTAATTCCTCAGTCTGACTTGTGGGGTCTGCAGTAGTAAATTCAAAGATATAGCTATGTTAGTCTGAAAAATCAGTATGCAAAGGGATCTTGCAGCACCTCTTTGACTAACTAAAAGATAGAAGTTGGTAGTATGAGGTTTTGTAGACTTGAGCCTACTTCCTCAGATGCATTTGGTCTGAGGAATGCATCTGAGGAATGCATCTGAAAAGGTAGGATCAAGTCTACAAAATCTCATGCTACCAACCTCTCTCTTTCTATGTCTCAAAGGTGCTGCAAGATCCCTTATTTAAAGTTTAAGATGACACTGGGAGGCTGTCATTTGGTAAGTAAAAACACTGGCCAACCAAGGCCAGCCTTCTTTTGTGTTGTGGAGCTCAGCTTTGTATGTACACTCTTGAGCAAATGTTTGTGAGAATGAGAGGAGAGGGAAGAATACCTTCAGTCAGATATTCCATGACAACTGTAGAAAATAATTTAACAATTAATTCCCATGGAAGCACATGTCAGTTATTAGTACGTCCAAGTTTCTTGCCAGGCAACCCCCAAAAATAGCTGAGCTTCAAGACCAGAACCCCACAACAGTACCAAAAAAATAAAATAAAATGGAGGAGGGGGGGCTAATAGGGTGGAAGAGCTCCTGAAACTGATTTCATCTGATTGCAGTAAAAGTGGTATAAATCACTTTTGAGGTGCCCAGCCTTGTCATGAGGTTGTGGTTGAGCTACTAAAGCCCAAACAGTGATCACCCTTGTCATAAATATCCATGAATCACTCAAGAATGAATTGCTCTGGTGCAAACAGTATTAATAAATTCTACAATAATAAATGTATGGATGTGAGAGCTGGACAGTTTTTTAAAAATGATAGGAGGAAAATCGATTCCTTTGAGAGAATGTGGTGCTGGAGAAGAGCGCTGAGGATCCCCATGGACAGCCAAAAGGACAAACAAGTGGGTCCTAGAGCAGATCAAGCCGGAAACCTCCCTGGAAACCAAGATGAGCAAAGGTACTTTGGACATATAATGAGAAGAGGGGACTCTTTGGAAAAGACATAATGCTGGGAAAGGTGGAGGGAAGTAGGAAGAGAGGAAGGTCACATGCCAGATGGATGGACTCTATGAAGGAGGTCACTATGGGTTTTAAGGGGTTGTAGGAATGAAGCAGAGCAGAGGAGGACAGAGGGTCTTCTTGGAGATGTGTCATCCATAGGAACGCCATGGGTCAAGATTGACTCGAGGGCAGTTAACATCAAAATTGGCACAGAGCATCCCTCAGTGTCCTGTGCATTTGGAGATTGCCGATTCCAGAAAAACTCCATTCTTTTTTCTTTTCTTTTTTTAACAAACAAGAGGCTTTGGAATCATCCTCAATTCTCTTTCCATCCGTTCTGTCTCCGTGTGAAGTATGGTGGCAGAATTTCTACCTAACCAAATTTTTGTCAGTCCTAGTTAGGGGTCTTTTCTTGTGCCAATGGGAGCCATACAACAGGAAAGACTTGCCTTTCCGCCTTCCTCTTTACTTCCATCTCCTTTCTTCTCTGAGGGATTTCATGCATGGATCACATCCTTCCTAACAATATGTATTAGCCACAGCAATGACAGTCTCACAGAGGGGAAAAAATGAACAGGCAGAACATAAAACATAATAGTCTAGGAGGGATGGATGAGTCCTGGAATGTTTTTAACAACCAAAGTCACAGGAAAACCACAACTGCTTTTGCCAGCTCACAGGTGGAATGAGGAAGTCCTGCCCAGTCCTGCCCCTTCATTTGGAGCTTTATAAGTAGTCCAGGAGACCTATTTATTATTTACAGTACTCCTTCAACATACTAGCCATGAATTTCTGGGAGACTCTGCTCTGTGCTTTCCTTGCATCTCTTCTCGCTCTCATCCTTGGTGGCCTTTATACAATCGGAGCATTTCGCAAGAGGAGACCCAAAGAACCTCCGCTGGATAAAGGATTCATTCCCTGGCTAGGACATGCCATACAATTCAAGAAGAGTCCTGCAGAGTTTCTGCAAAAGATGCGGAAGAAACATGGGGACATTTTCACAGTCTTGGTTGGTGGCAAATATATCAGTTTTGTGGCAGATCCGCACACTTACGAACCCCTAATGAAAGAACCAAAAGAAAAACTGGATTTTGAAACATTTACATCGATGGTGGTTCATAATGCCTTTGGTTTTCAACCCACACAAGCTCATCACCACATTGTCAAACAATTTAGCCAGAAATATCTCAGTGGCAAGAATCTTGCTGTCTTGAATCAAACTATGATGGAGAAGCTGCAGTTTGTGATGCTTAACAGAAAGAGTTCAGGTGATGGACAAAAATCTTGGCAGCAGGAAGGAATGTTTCATTTCAGCTACAAAACCATTTTCCAAGCTGGTTTTCTCTCTTTGTTTGGCACTGAGCCAGACAAAGAGAAAGACAGCAAAGAAAATTCAGCCCAGAGTCAGATAGCACAATGTGGAGAGATATTTGAATGCTTTAAGAAATTTGACCATTTCTTTCCCCAAATGGCTGTTGGCCTGCTGGATCCTGCAGACCAGAAGGAGACCAGGAGATTACAGAAGATCTTGTGGGATATCCTGTCCATAGAAAAACTGTATCAAAGGGACAACATCAACAGCTGGATAGTGGAGCAGGATCAACAGATGGCTAAGACTGGAATGACGGAAAAGATGAGGACCCAGTTCCTGGTGCTGCTTCTCTGGGCATCACAAGCTAACACCGGTCCGGCTACGTTCTGGATTTTAGCACACCTCTTAAAATATCCAGAAGCAATGAAGGCAGTGAGGGAAGAACTGGACAGAATAATAAAGGAGACTGGTCAGGAGGTGAAGCCCGACAGCCCCTTCCTCAATTTGTCCCTGGATACCATCAAGACCCCTCTTCTAGACAGTGCAATAGAGGAAACGCTGCGCTTGAAAGGAAGCCTTTTTCTGTTCAGAAGTGTCATGCAAGACATCAATATTAAGATGGGTGATGACAGAGAATATAGTTTGCGGAAAGGGGATTCCCTCTTTCTTTTCCCTTTCATAGCCTTGCATATGGATCCAGAAATCTACCCAGATCCTCAGATGTTCAAATATGACAGATTCCTAAACCCAGATGGCACCAAAAAAGAATTCTTTAAGAATGGAAAACTGCTGAAGCATCACATTATGCCATTTGGTGGGGGACCCACGATGTGTCCCGGGCGATATTTTGCTGTCAATGAAATGAGGATGTTTGTGATCTTGATGCTCATCTACTTTGACATGGAACTGGTTAATGCAGAAGAGGATATACCGCCAACGGACGAAGAGCGCTGTGGCTTTGGAACTGCCAACCCTTCTCACGATATCCAGTTCAGGTATCGCCTGAGATGCTAAGATTAAAGAAAATTGGCTTTCATACCTGTGTTATACTTTGCTTGGCATTTCTTTGTTCTGATACACCCTCAGAGGGAAGGGGGGACTATTAAATAGTCAAGGGTGTCACTAGGGAGGGTGAGGAGGGTGGACTGCACCGGCTGATATTTCAGCAGGGGCATAGTCACTAGGGGGGTGCAGGGGGTGGGTACCATCTCTCTCATCTGTTTCAAGACCCCATCCACCAGGTGCGGTACCTCTGCTATCCATCGGCTGTGGCTGCTGACGCAGGTGGGGTGTTGGTGCCCCCACAGTTCCTCCTGGGTCTGGTAGTGCCCCTTGCCAAGCAGGGACAAGGCTGTTGGGTGGGCAGCAGAAGCCCAGTTCCATCAAAACCTGTTGGTGGAAAGGGTCTGCCTTCCAGATCTGGTGGGTCTGGTGACTGGATGGGAAAGCGAGTTGCCTCCCTTTCCTGCCCGACCAGCAGATCCGCCGGACACAGAAAAGGCTGTTGAAAAGAGGACAGCGGTATTAAAAATGGTCCACAGCAAGTGTCAAATATACCACTGTAAATAGCAGCTCATATAAAAACATCTCTTATTAAAATGTGGGGATAGAAAGAAACGCCAGGGTCAGAGGTTTGTCCATGTGATTTTGTAACTGTCAGAGTATACTGTTTTATTCCACTTTGAGACTACCTTGTCCATGAGAAGGGCCAAGAGGTTTTAAGGGTGAACCTGAAAAGTTGTCAGTCTGCCTGATGATGTCTCGCCCTAATACAAGCCCTGGCTACACGCCTACTTGTTCTTTTAATTCTAATGACTGTTTTATACTGAAACATTATATTGTGGATTTATATGTATTTCCTTTGCATTTATTTATTCTTTTCTGTAAATTACCTAGAAGTGGCATACCAATACTAATGATTAATCCATTAATTAATATTATATAAGTCATGCAGTAATGGTGTTGTATGAGATATGGGCATATCTGCCCTTTTTAGCATAGAAAGTGGTCTGTGCTGGGTCTTAGGTTGTCCATGAAAGAGAATCCAGGTTGGAATTGTCTATTACTGAAGCAAAAGTAATAGTACCAATAACATCTGTATTCTTTCTGGGATTGAGAGAGGTACTAGCCAATCCCCGGCTTTGGACACATTACAGCTCGGGGAATACTAGGCTTTGCGGTGACTCTATGCACTAACCTAGTTGTGCATAATATTGTTTTGTTATATATAATGCCATATATAAAATGACAAAATCAAGGTTTGCTTTTTGGAACATATGTATTTCTTTGAAGATATTCAAACCACGAATGGTTGAATCCATGGATAAAGAATCCATGGATAGGGAGGGCCAACTGTATTTAGCCTTCTCTGTCAAAAAGCTCTGGTGCCAAACAAACTGCAAATCCCAGGAATCCAGAGTACTGAGCCAGGGAAGCTAAAGCAGTGTCAAACTACATTATTTCTGCAGTGCAAAGGCAGCCATAGTGTTATATAGAGCTTTCCAAGGGTACTACTCACTACTGTTGGTGGGTACCTTTTAAAAAGGGGTAACTGTCACCAGTAAGGCATACTGGAGTAACTACTCAGGACATTGTTGCTGATGTACAAATTGCCATGGCCCATCAATGCATAACAGCTTCACTGCAGAATTAGAAAGCTTGCTTAAAGCTGCTGTGTATGCATGACATCAGTGCAATACTCACAGGTGTAGCATAACTATATTGTTACCTTCTGCTTACACCACTGTGGTGTAGTAGTTTGAGTATTGGGACAACGTTGGGGTTGCAAAACCCATTTTTTTTCAGCTGATGTTTTGTTTTGTTTTGTTTTGGATGGGATGCCAAATTCATGGGGGAAGGGAATTGAAGGTCCAAAGAGCCACAGTGGACCTCCCACCCACCCCCACCCACCCCGTCCATGATAGCCCTTTCATACAAATACTTTGCTCATTATTTTTCTACTGCATACCTTTAGTAACATACCTACTAGTTTCCCAGCATAGCATCAGGCCGTGTGGGAGCAATTTCTGGCTCCGTGAAGCCTACTAGTTTCCTGTTGTTTAATTCCCAACTAGAGTAAATCTAGTCAGTCAATTATTGAACGGTGAGTCAATGCGTAGATACATCCAATCGATGGGATGTGTCTACTCTAGTAAGGAGTAACAATAGATTATAGTTGGCTCCCTATATCCATGGATTCTTTATACACGGATTCAAACATCCATGGCTTGAAAATATTTTTAAAACATATAAATTCCAAAATGAAAACCTTGATCTTGCTATTTTATATCCATGAGGGGTATCCATGGGGGGGAGGGGGTCCTGGAAACAAACCCCAACAGATACCAAGGGTCTATTACCTAAGCCTAAAATTGTTAAAGTGAAGAGTAGAAATTAAGGAGATTATGGCATAAGGATATAAAGCGTCTTATCTGAGCCAGCTTAAATTTAGAAACAGGTGGCATCCTGATATTAGACACATTTAGCCACCAAAATTGCAGTCTGGGTGCAGCCCTGCTCTATCACCGCTCGAAAGGGTGCTCCTTGCGCCTCTTTTTTGATAATATCAGGATGCCATCTACTTCTAATTTTAAGCCAGCTCAGGTAAAACGCTTTATATTCTTATGCAATCATCTTCTAAGATGCATCTACGCTGTAGAAACAATACAGTTTGACATCACTTTAAGTGCTGTAGCTTCATCCTATGGAATCCTAGGATTTGTAGTTTTAAAAGTTTTTTTAGCCTTCTCTGCCAAAGAGTGCTGGTGTCTCACAAAACTACAAAAACCATTGTTCTGTAGGATAACGCCATAGCACTTTTGATGCTCAGTCCCTGCCTCTGCCCTGAACTTTTGTTCTTGGGCAAGATTCCCAGTTCTCTCTCTTTCTCATCAAATTCAGATGGGGCTGTGAAGGTGTTGCAATGTTGTCTGTGCTTCGTAACAGTTTGAACGAGGGCCAGTTAAGTGAATCTAAGGGGCCATACAGACGGCCCCTAAGGGGCGGCTTTGTGCCACCCCTGGGAGCAGTGGATCGGGCCCGTGGCAACCACATACCGCGGCCCCAATCCAGCTTTTTGCTGCTCCAAAAAGAGCTGGTAAATGCTGCTCCTTTTGGGGCAGCAAAAAGCCACCCTTAGTGCCACCACCGGGGCTCTTTTGCACCTCTTTGGCACAGCGTGTCTATACACTGCACCAATGGGGCGCCCTGATGCCATGTGCCATGTAGTTGGGCACGCGGCATGATGGCAGCATGCGGTCACCCCACCCCAACTTGATCCCCAGGCCAGCCCTTTGGGCTGGTCTGCATTGGCCCTAAATCCCGAAAAGAAAAAGGCACCATGAATTAGGATTTTCTGAACCATGAGGTTGATGCATATCTATCAGGAGCTGCATAACACATCTTGCTTGCCATGAGTTTAACTGGTTGTATAAAACAGAAATGTAGCTGTGGTTTATGTGTTAAGGGAGTCACTGGACTTGATAATATCCTTTTGTGGATGGGAATATTTCTCCATATTATATATGCCATAATAACACTATTGTGCTGTGATGCCACTATCACAAGAGCTGGCTCATGAAGAGAAATAGTCCGCACCATCGACCTGCATTTTTGACATCTTTCTCCTGTGAAAAAGCAGAACTCTTTATCATGCTAGTCAGTTGTTTCAGGTTGTGCTTTTCAAAAACGACTTGAGTTTTTTACTCATTGAGCCATAACAATGCTATCGCGGCTTGACATCATATTGTTATTAAACTATTACCTCAAAAAATATATTTTTTTTTAAAGTAACGCTCTGGCAAAAAGTAATGGTGTGGTGTGTGGTACCACAGGAAAGCGGTGGGAAAAAATCTTTGGAAAATGACCCTATGCATTAAATGTATCTGGATAGTGACTTTATATGGTTAACTGGTCTGGAGGAGAGTGACCAAAATGGCAAAAGGTCTGGGCAGCATGCGCCAGCACTCTTTGGCAGGCTAAAGGCATTGTGAAACTACAAATCCCAGGATTCCATAGCATGCAGCCATGGCAGATAAAGTGTGGTCAAACTGCATTATTTCTGCAGTGCAGGTACAGCCTGAGAATTGTAATTATTCTCATTACAAGAGCAGCAGCAACCGCAGCAGCAGCGGCGGCGGTGACAACACAAAAATAACATCTTTGAGGGCACTCCAGATGAATAGTTCTTCCACTTTATTTTCAAAAGAGAGACTTATCAAGTTTGCCGTTCAGAGATGAAGCCCTGAACACATGCATCAAAGCCCAGGATGAGTTTTCACATGTCATTCTAGATGTGCCACATGTCTTGTGTTGACATATGGAAAAAACTGCTCATGAAAACAAGGTGGAATTTGTGAGGGTGTGCACATTCCGGCTGTGTTCACTTCTTTCAAGACCCAAGCGCTTCACAACAGTGAATTTTCTTGAGGCAACTGCTTCTCGGAGCCAGAAATTGCTCCCACACGGCCTGATGCTATGCTGGGAAAACATTTAATAAGTTTCACTTAAATTAAAGGGCATTTAATGGCCAATTAAAGGGCATCAGCCTCACATTGCACAAGCACATGTTTAGCAGTATGTCTCATGCGTACAGTGCATGTCAAGGAACTACAGGTCCCAGAATTAACTACAGAGACACACATTCTGGTTCAGAAATGGAAGGAAACAAAACAGCTTGTGATTAGCTCCAACATGAAGGCTGCATCCGCACTGCAGATATAATCCAGTTTGACTCCACTTTAACTGCCATGGCTCAGTGCTAGGGAATTCTGAGAACTGTAGCTGTTGTTGTTGTTGTTGTTGTGATTATGATGATGATGATGATCATAGAATCATAGAGTTGGAAGAGATCACAAAGGCCATCCAGTCCAACTCCCTGCCATGCAGGAACTCCCAGTCAAAACATGCCAGACTGATGGCCATCCAGCCTCTGTTTAAAGACCTCCAAAAAAGGAGACTCTTTCTGAGAGAGTGTGTTCCACTGTCGTACAGCTCTTAACATCAGGACGTTCTTCCTAATGTTGAGGTGGAATCTCTTTTCCTATAGCTTGCATCCGTTGTTCCATGTTTTAGTTTCTGGAGCAGCAGAAAACAAGCTTGCTCCATCCTCAATGTGACAGCCCTTCAAATACTTATACAGGGCTATCATGTCTCAACTTAATCGTCTCTTCTCCAGGGTAAATATACCCAGTTTCCTAAGTCATTCCTCATAGGGCATGGTTTTCAAACCCTTCACCATTTTAGTTGCCCTCCTCTGGACATGCTCCAGTTTTTCAACATCCTTTTTGAATTGTGGTGCCCAGAAATGGACACAGAATCCAATAGCACTATTGCTTCCCTTGATTTGGATACTATACTTCTATTGATACAGCGTAAAATCGCATTAGCCTTTTTAGCTGTAGCATAACACTGTGGACTCATGTTCAACTTGTGGTCTACTAGGACTCCTAGATCCCTTTCACATGGAGTCTCCTTAAGCCAGGTGTCCCCCATCCTATATCTATGCATGATGATGATGATGATGATGATGATGATGATATCCCACCTTCCTCCCAGTACAGGGACTCAAGGCGGCCAACAAATCTAATACAGTCCAAGTTCAAACAGTATAAAACATTAAAAATACAAAGTTTAAAAAACAATTAAAACAAATAAAAACATTACATTATTAAAATTTAAAGTTTAAATTTTGTGTGACATTTTGCCCTCTCTCATAACAAACTACAAACCCCAGGATATTACAGGATGGACCCATGGCATTTGACTTGAAAATGCAACTTACTGTTAAAATACTCCTCATTCTGCCCCTCCCCCCACATTTTGCAGGAGTTTGGGCTTTTTTCAGGGGTGGGGGAGTCCTTAAAGTCTACAAAAAAAAGCCTTTGTGGTTTTTACCATAGTATTGATAGGAATCCACAGAAATGCACATTATTGCACATGTGGCCATTCATCTGTTTTGCATGGATTCAGATGGCTGTGCATTTTTGGCAGAGGGAGGGCGAATAGATGTAAATATATGTAAATTTGCACGGGAAAATGAAGACAATTAACCATGCGAATGTGCACAAATTCGTGTCAGTGCGCATAATACACTTACATGTAGACTAGCCCTTGAGTGGCAACCAAACACTGAATTGTACAGTATCTACCACAATGTCCTGATGTGTTATGCCATACTCCTTTCTGTTTCTAAGGACTTTGTCACACGGGAGAAATCTTGTGCTGAAACAGGTTTTTAAATAGAAAAAACCTGCAAAAGCGGGTAGATTTTCAGATGACGTTGCTGATAAAGTGTGGTTAACCTGAATGGAAAGTAGTCAAAAGCTACTTCTTTTGACTTTCGGAAAATCCTGAAAGTAAAAAGGAGCGGCTTTTGACTACTTTCCATTTGGGTTAAGCATACTTTAACAGCTTTAACACAACCCATCAGCTTTAACACAACCCATCACAACCCATCATTTAACAGCCTTAACACAACCCATCATCTGAAAATCTACCTGCTTTTGCAGGTTTTCTCCACCTTTTAAATCCCATTTCTGCACAGGATTTCCCCTGTGTGATAAGGTCCTAAGAAACCACCCATTTGGAGTGTCCACTTTTGACTTGAACCTGTACATTGCAAGTTGGATGCAGCATTTATGGATTACAACTAAAAATACTCTCTTAAATTCTGAGGCATCTAGCATGACATTTCATCTTTTCCTTTGCTAGTTCCCTCAGTCACTCACCAACATATATTGGCCAGGAGAGATTGAGAGCCTAAGGCTCTGTGCCACCCCTGGGAGCGCTGGATTGGGGCCGCAGCAACCACATGACACAGCCCTGATCTGGCTTTTTGCCGCTTTGTTTGGGGGCAGCAAAAAGCCAACCTTAGCACTGCCACCATGGCTCTTTTGCGCCCCTTTGGCGCAGCGTGTCTACACACTGTGCCAATGGGGCACCCTGACGCCATGCACCATGCAGTCAGGTGCGTGGTGTGACAACGGAGTCAGGGTGGCTGGTGTGCGGTCACCCCACCCTGCTCCACCCCCAGGCCAGCCCTTTTGGCCGGTCTTCATTGGCCTGTCCACAACCCATCTCTTGATTCCTCAAGAGAAGCTACAGCATTTAGTTTTTTCCATTAGAAAACCTAAACTTTTATTCCAATCTAACACCCTTATTTCCTAGTTTCTTGTATGCGTGTGTGAGAGAATGTGCAAGTGTGTGTTTGTTTTATCCATTTAATAAAATATAACTAATAGAGGAATTCTGCCTCTGTGGTCCTTTGTCTTCTCACCTCCATAAACAATTGGGACAGATCCTGGGCTGCTTGTAACCCAGCCCCACATAGAGCTAATACTAAAAATTCCCTAGACTTCCTGGTTACAAACTTGAAAGTCATCTGGGAGCTGCAGTTCTCTAAGAGTATATTAGGAAATTTTGGCACCAGTTTGGAAACTTCCCAGAATCTTTTCTGGTTCAGCTTAAAACTTGTGTGATGACTTTAACTGGTATGTTAGTAATAAGTGCTTATTGTGCACGCTGGCAAAACAAATTAGCATTTAACCAACGTATGCCATTTATTTAGAGCATTTAATTGTATAATCAGAAGCATCTGTAATATGCAAAACAATCCGATCCATTTTAAAGGGGAAAGAAATGGATAAAGCAAAATAAAAATGCATGCTCACTGTGTGATTCATTTGTTACGATGATGGATTCTTCAATTTACAATTTACAATATATATACAATATATGACACATACCCACACAGCCTGCTCTTCATTACACAGGTTAAGAAAGGTCTTTTCAGGACTTTGGGTTCTGGATAGCCTGTTCTCTCACATGTCTTTCTACAGGATCAACGGATGATCATGTGCCACCTATCTATAACTATGCTTAGGGCTTGTTTACATTACCTATCATCCCCAAATTCCCTCTGACTGGCTGCATGCTGTTTATACAGTGCAGCCCCAAAACCCTGAATCAGGTCCAGACTGTCTTCACAACATGCGGACCCGATTCAGAGTTTCCACTCCCTGTCCCACATTAAAAATACGTAGGGCCTTATCACATTACAAAAGAAAGATGAGAGGCAGCAAAATAAAAACAGCTTTTTGCTTACCTTCCCGCATGCACACGAAGTTCTTCCACTGTATTCCCGAGGGAGATGATTGTAAATGTGTGCCTTTTTTCTTGCTGGAAAAATCTGTTTGGCAAAAGTTACGCGTTTACAACCAGCTCCTTCTGGGGGGAGAACGGAACATAATCTTTCATATAAAATGTATAAAAGGTAATTAAATGATAGAAAAACGAAAATCTTAAAACATAAAAGTTAACAACAACTACAAGTAAGAGTCCAGTATGCTATATAAGGCCTGATTCCCTTAAAAACAAAAGTTAGTTTTCAAAGGCCTGCGAGACTAAAAAAAGAAGTCTTCACCTGCTTGCAGAAACATAGCATGGAAAATACCAGTCTAGCATCTCCTGGGCATAGCCATGGAGAAGACACTGCCCTGTGTTCCCACCAGGTGTATCTATGAAGGTGAAAGGACAGAGAGAAGGATGTCCCCAGAAGACTTCAAAACTCAAGCAAGTTCATATGGAACAGTATGGTCCTTCATGGAATGCATTATGCAAGAGAAAGATATGATGTCTTGGTTTATAACAGAGCATTTTCCCATGAGCTCTGGTCTGTTTATGTCTTAGGCCTTGTCAGCACAGGCCATGAAACTCCAGGGGCAGACCAGAGTATCCTAGCCCCACAGCTGCCTCAACCTGTCCCCTTTATCTCAGCCTCCATTTCTCCACCACAACAGCTATCTGCCAGTGATGGAGACTTGAGGCAGTTGACTCAGATTTTAGTCGGATTCAAGTCACGTCAATTACTTGACTTGGACTTCTTGGCAAAAAATGATACACTGAGGCCTGAAACAGATAGATTGGGCCAAAGCTGCGCCTTGAATGCCTAAGGTGGCCCAGACCCAGCCATAAAAGGAGCGCTAAAGAAGTGCTCCTTGCTGGTGGTCCATTGAGGACCATGGTGGCGGCTGGCCTTGGGACCATGGTGCCTGGTCACCACAATCCTACGCTGCTTGGGTCGCGTTTGCAGTTGGAGCAGCCGGAGGCCACTCCAAGTTGCCTGTCTGCTTGAGGCCTGATTTGACCTGTCTTGAGACTTGTATATTTTTAGTGACTGACTTGCTGGTGCCATTCACTTTGAGAAGCAGGCAAGACCTACCACCAAAGTGCAGTGCACATTTCTCGGAAGGGAACGGCAAATGCATTAGGCAATGGGCTTGAGGAGGAAGGATCCTTCTAAAGCTTTTGAAAAGCTTTAGAAAGCTCCTCTGATGTGCAGTGAGGACAAGCTGCCAAGCAGACCTCATGCCTCACTTCAAGCCCATTAGGCCCATTGCCTAATGTACTTGCTGCTACCTATAAGAAATGCACCCCACCGCCTTTTTTCTGTTAAAGTTGGCCTGAGACCTGAGATTTGACTTGAGACTTGAAGACAGAGACTTGAGACTATGGAGATTATCAAACGGGGGATGGGAGCAAAGCAGATCACTCTCCCATTCTCATCCTGTCCGTGACAGCGATCGTGCGAAATACATTCTCACATGTCGCACTGATCCTGTCATTAACCTGTCAGTGAAGTGGAATTGCATTAATAGGTTCTTCTGTTAATACAAAATGAAGGGCAAGGATGGGACAATTCCATCTCACTGACAGGACAATGATAGGAACACCGTGACGTCATATGAAAGTCTTTTGCTCAAACACAAGTCACTAGGGCCTCCCAGATGGGAAAATGTCCGGATCAGTGTAACATCGTCTGTAAGTCCTTCCCGTGATCACACAAGAAAGATGGGACAAGGATGGGAAAAGGACAGGACAAAGACGTTTCGTCTCCCATCTGATAATCTCCTTGGACTAAAAGATTCAAATACTGCTCTCTGCATATGCGTCCTTTGGGGTTGCCCAGTGCATCCACTGGCACTGCAGGTTGCCCACTTCTGAGGTCAGAACAAGGTGCCCAGTGAGAGTCACATGGCTGAGCACCTCATTCTGACCTCAGAACAAGTGACCTGTGGCAGTGGACACACCGGGCAGTCCAGAGGGTCGTCCATAGAGACAGCTGCTGTGGTTCAGAAACTGAGAGCATCAGATCTTCCCAGAATCAAGCAAACCTTAATTTTCCCAGAAGATCTGGATCAACAGGTAAGTTGTTTTAATTCATTTTAACCTTGTTGTGCCCTGGTTCTGGTGTGGGACCTGCCGGAAATTATCCGGACTGCTTGCACCATAACTGGGCTTTGCATTGTGCATTGTCTAAACAGGAGAAAGCCATGAGGTAAGGGGATAGATCTTTTGGGCAATGCAGACAAGGCCTTACTCTTTCTCCCAGGAACTCAAGATAGCTTTTATGGCTGTCCATTTCCTTCTGCCCCTGCCATATGAAGGGTGCCTTGGCTGCAGCATAACAGTCAGTCCTGACCTGCTGGAGGCTGGAGCAGACGACAGCCTGAGGCTACTCTATGTGTAAGTATATTATCTAAATTGCTGCGGATTTTCACATATTTGCATCAATGCTTGATTCTTCACTTTCCTGAGCAAATTCTTGTCTATTTGCCCTCCCTCTGCGGAAAGGCACAGCCATGCAAATCCATGCAGAGTGGATGGACAGCCAGCCACATGTTAGATAATGCACATCCTCACAGATACTCCAGTAAAAAACATGGATCCTTTTCCAGCTGAATTTATGGAATTTTTGGGGGACCCCCTGCCCACAAAAAGTCCAAAATCCTCTGAATTGCATGTGGCCACATGCAATTCTATTCTATTGGAATGAGGAGTATTTTAATTGTGTAGCCCAGGGGTAGGCAACCTTTTTGAACCGGGGGCCGGGTTGCTGTCCCTCAGACAATTGGGGGGCTGAAGCACCAAAAATAAATAAATAAATAAATAAATAAACATTTAAAAAAATAAAAAAAAAATTAAAATTAAAAAAATATGCATGCACTCTCTCTCGGCCCCAGAAAAGCCATGGCAAAACCCCTGTGGAGACTTTGCCAAGAAAACCCCAAGAACAAGTAATAACAACAATAATCAGTATCATCATGGCGGGGGGGCAGCAGTGGCGGGGGGCGGCAGCAGCGGCAGGACTGGCCTGGGGCCGGTCCAAAGGCCTTGGGGGGGGGGGGCCACATCCAGCCCCCGGGCCTTAGGTTGCCTACCCATGGTGTAGCCCCTGGAAACATGTAGCTGAAAGCTGAGAATTGCAAACAAGTGAAGCTGTCCTCTGAGAGTCAGAACTATATAGACTTCACATAAGAGAAGTGTTGCCAATTCAGGGCTCCAGAGTATGCTATCTCCTGTTCTAGGGGCCTGAATATAGGTGAATTGTGATA
This sequence comes from Phrynosoma blainvillii, assembly GCA_026167975.1. Classification (NCBI taxonomy): domain Eukaryota; kingdom Metazoa; phylum Chordata; class Lepidosauria; order Squamata; family Phrynosomatidae; genus Phrynosoma; species Phrynosoma blainvillii. Next base: position 5,359,493 of record JANUYF010000005.1, read on the forward strand.
CCTATCTATTGTATCTGTGTGTGCGCGCACACACACACACACACACACACACACCTAGTACAGGTTGAGTCTCCCTTATTTGGAATCCCGAATTCCAAAATATTCCAAAAACTAAAGCTTTTTTTCATGGGTGTCTGAGATTTTTTTGCTTTTTGAGGGTTCAATATACACAAGTTTGGTTTCATGCACAAAATTATTTAAAATACTGTATATAAAATTACCTTCAGGCTATATGGATAAGGTGAATATGAAGCATAAATGGATTTTTGCTTAGGACGTTTTCATACTGTCCTCCTAAAGCCGGGTGGAGCCATTCCGGAACGGGTCGTGCCGCCGATTCCGGAATGGCTCCGCCGCCGAAAGGCTAATTCCTGTTGGACAGCCGGAATTACCTTTCCGCCGCTTCAGCCGGAGTTATCGTTGGTTCGGCCGAAGTGACGCCGGACTTAGGGCTCCGTGCGTTTGAACACATGGAGCGAAAAGCCGGACGGATGCAGGGATGGCACCGGAAGGGGCGGGGTTTGCCGCCACGCGCGTCTGAACTACGCGGAAATGGAGCCGGAGTGGGGCCGGACGGAGGTAGGATTGCCTCCTCAAAAAGGCCAGTGTGAAAACGTCCTTAGACTAGGGTTCCATGTCCAGGATATCTCATTATGTGTATATATATATATATATATATATATATATATATAGTGTATATATATATATATATATATATATATACACACACACATACATATATATACAAATACAGGTCCAGTCAGCCTTCACTATCCATGAATACAAGCATCCACGGCTTGAAAATATTTTAAAATGTATATAACTTCCAAAAAGCAAACCTTGATTTTGCCATTTTATCTATAGGACCTCATTTTACTTAACACCTCTGGTCCTAAGCATTTTGGATAATGGAGTCTCAACCTGTATCAACATTCCTTGCCTCACTCATTTAATTTTTTCACATTTTTTGTTATACTGATAGAGCTGAAGTGCGATATCACATTAGCACTATATCTCTAAGAGATTAAAAATGGGGGTGAATGTTCCATCTGTGAACAAGAAATGTAATGAGACAGCAAAGGTCAGCAGAAAACCTCAGTGGCAACCTTTAATTGCTATGGATCAATGCTAGGAATTCCTGGAAACTGTAGTTTCTTGTGGCATCAGAGTTCTGTGACAGAGAAGGCCAAATGTCTCACAAAACTACAATTCCTAGGATTCCATCTGATGGAGCCATGGCAGCTCAAGTGGCATCAAACTGGATTATTTCTGCAGTGCAGATGCAGCCCAAGTTAGTCTGTGTTAAAATTGGAACCACTGAAATTCTCCTTCATTCTTAACAGTCAGTATCCCTGTTTTTAAAAAACTAATTTTTAAGCCAGGGCACTCACATTCTGAGCATAGTACATGAAACTTTAATGTTTTCAATGATGATGATGAAAATCATTGTCCTCATTTCATTGTCCTCATTTCATTGTCCTCATTTCAGGTATGTCTGGAAGCATGAGATTGATATCTTGTGTATGCTGCAGAAACACATGCTTAGATGACTACATAAACAAAGATAATCTGTTCCTGGAATACGCTCAATCTCTATGCATATTGCAGAGGTGATCAGCAGGGATAGATTATATAAATGGTGACGAAACCCACTGGATAACCTTGGGCAAGTCATACTCTCTCAGCCTTAGGGGAAGGTTATTGCAAACCTCCTCTGAACAAATCTTGTCAAGAAAACCCCAGATTAGGTTTGCCTCAGGAGCCCCTTTCTTGGCAAGATTTGTTCAGAGGTGGTTTTGCCTTTGCTTTCCTCTCTTGCCCAAGATCCCCACCTTGCTTCTCTCTTTCCCATTTCCCTTCCCTTTTACGTTCTCCTTTTCCTCCTCCTTTCCCGCTTTCCTTTCCATTTTCCATTCTGTATTTCCTTGGGTCAGATTTCAAACTACAAATTCCTTAGGACAAGCCAGAAACCTATCCTCTGAAGCTCATGTAAAACACCATGGACATGATGGTATTATATAATAAATAATTTTAAACAGGGACTGGAGGGCTATTTATGGTCCCGGGGAGACCATTATTTAGGTTTCCTGGCACACTTGCCCAAATTTTAATCCAGCAATAGGAAAGATCAGCCATGGTCTAATCATGGATGAGAGCAACGTTTTTCAGTTGTAAGAAGAAAATGCTGTTGTTGTGTGCAAGTCATTTCCAACTTATATCCTAAGGCAAACCTATCGTAGGGTTTTCTGGGGCTGAGAGTGTGTGACTCACCTAAGGTCACCCGGTGGGTTTCCATGGCTGAATGGGGAATCGAACCCTGGTCTCCAGAGTCATAGTCCTAAACTCAAACCATAATACCATGCTGACTCTCATAGATGAAAATATGTCCTACAAATTAATGCTACATTTATCATTTGTACCTCTCTATGTGGTCAGTATATGCACAGTTTTAAATTCATTAATTTATCCATTTTATCCAATACTTTTGGATCCCACCCAGTCACGGAACAATAATTTAAATAATCTGAAAAGCAAATGTCAAAGAAAGCACTATAACCACAAGAGCCAGAAATCCGAACACCTTGGGAACACTTTTAATACACAACCATGGAGTGGCTTTTATATGGCGGGTGTGCTTTATTTAGGGCCTGTTTGTTTGCTTGTTTGCTTTTAACCTTACATAATTGTACATTGATTTTAATTTGTGAGCCCTCCTAGGTCCCTTTCTGGGAGAAAGGCGGCATAAAAATGAAAATGAAATAAAGAAACACACACATCCCTGACCATAATTCCAGCCAGCCACACTGCTGTCACACTGCAGAAACTAAACAGTTGGACAGCCCTTCCAATGCTATGGAAATCTAGGATTTTTAGTTTGCTGGGGCCCCGAAGCTCTCTCAGAGGGACAACTAAATATCTCACCAAACTACAAATCCCAAAATTCCATAACATTAAGTCATGGCGGTTAAAATGATGTCAAACCACTTTATTTTTGCAGTGTGGATCCCCCCCAAGGTGGCAGCTCGGTTCTACCCAGTGCTGCTGGGAGGGATTATCAGTCCTAAAATTTGATCCTAGGCATCGGTCCTAAAATTTGGGACCACCATGTATGACAAAAGGAAGAAACAGGGATGCATCAGAGTACAACTTACTTTGAAGCATTGTTGTCAGTTAACTACAGAGATAAATCCATTGTTGTTTTTGTTGTTGTTGTTGTTGTTGTTGTTGTTGTTAAGGTAATAATTATTTAGAGACGCCCAGCAATTAAAGACGCGTATCATTTTGAAATAGCCTGAGCTGTGGCAACTCGGTTTCCAAATAGGTCTATGGTGCAAAGCAGTGCTGCTCAAGCAGGGTGACCAGATATCATAACAGCAAAAGAAGACCAGGCACCGCAAAATGTGGGGCATTCAAGAAAAACGTAGGACATTACCAAACAAAAGCTAAAAACACTCATATAAGTATGAATTCATGCTGCTTAGTCATGCTCAAAATAGACATTTGGGAATCCCTCCTGGACAGAAGGCTGAAATTTAGGACATGTCCAGGAAAAGGAGGACGTCTGGTCACCCTCCACTCAAGGCGGTGCTCCATGGACTGGTCCTAGTCCCTGAGCCATCAGCTGGTGGTCTGTGGAGAGAAAGAAGCAAATGTAGCCAGTGGGCACAAATATGATGCTGGTCACTAGCCCATGTATTCTGCAATGATAATGCAAACTTGAACCTCAAGGAAGTGATCTTCTTACTTTGGAGGCACGTATGGCAATAACCCAACACTGGAAGATAGTCAATGACGTCTATAAATTCTTGGCTAGATAGGATGTAATCACTTGCATTGGCTGAGAACATATAATTTAAAATGAGCCAAAGGAGTAAAGGCAAAAGAAACTTTGGAACATTTACTTATTGTTTATGCTAATACAGAGGCCTCACCATGGATCCCTCCTCTTTCCTTAATGAAACTTTGGAGCAATCCTTTTTGAATAAGACTGTGCAATAAATACAGTTAGCCCTCCACGTTTGTAGCTTTGACTTTTGCAGCTTTGATTATTTGTGGTTTTGATTAATATGTTCGCTCTAGGAATCTCTAGGTCCTCCAGTGCAGCTCTGCTAGAAGTTGACCATAGAGTTGTGCTGGAGAACCTAGAGGATCCTAGAGAAAACACTTCTCTAGGCATTTGTAGGTCCTCCAGCATGATTCTATGATCAACTTCTGACATGTTGACCATAGAGTCGCACTGGAGGGCATGGAGATTCCTAGAGAGGTGTTCTCTTAAGTAAAAAAGAATAGTGTTTTCCACATTTACGGGGAACCATTACCCCTAATCCCAGTGAATGTGGACGGACCACTGTACAACATAAACAAGTCTAAAATGTGAAGACAGATGATGCTGATTGTCATTGTTTTTCTTTTCTCTGGAGTTTATGTTATGATGCTCTTGTTAATGGGCACAGTTAGTTCTTTTTGTACTATGAAGTCATAGATGTCAATACAAAATGGGGGAAGATTGGGATTTTCTAAGATAATGTCAGCCAGTACGGTACATGACAACTGCTTTAGACCAAGCATTACTCAAAGTGGTGGTCTCTGGGCCAATGCCAGTCCATGAACTATTGACTGCCAGTCTGTGAGAAATTACCAGGAAAGAAATTACCAGGAAAGAAATCAATGGGTACAAATATGGGGCCTACCTCTGGTACCTTCAGAATGGCCCACCTTATCAGATGTCTTTTTGAACAATGTCCAAAAATATGATGCCTATCCCTGGCACATTGGGAATGGCCCATCATATCTGATGTCTTTTTGAACCTAGACAATGAGGAAATAGAAATAGTAAAAGAGTTCATGTACCTTGGATCAAATATTAATCAGAATGGGGACTGTAGTCAAGAAATCAGAAGAAGATTAAGAATGGGGAGGGCAGCTATGAAAGAACTAGAAAATGTCCTCAAGAGCAAAGACGTACAACTAAGCATGAAAGTCAGAATCGCACAAGCAATTGTGTTCCTCATTGCTATGTATGGATGCGAGAGTTGAACAATTAAGAAAACGGATAAAAAGAAAATAAATCCATTTGAGATCTGGTACTGGAGAAGAGCACTGAGAATCCCATGGACAGCCAAAAAGACAAACAAACGAGTGATAGAACAGATGAGGCTGAGAGATCTCTGGAAGCCAAGATGATTAACCTGAGACTGTCATACTTTGGCCACGTCATGAGAAGACACATGAGAAGACTCACTAGAAAAGAATATAATGCTGGGAAAGATGGAAGGAAAGAGAAAGAGAAGAAGACCACATGCTAGGTAGACAGACTCCATCAGGGAGGCCATGGGCATGAATCTGCTGTCCTCCACCACTGTCCTCAGTTCTTGCACCAGCAGATGTCTTAAGAACAAGCAATACTTGTAACGCTCACTTGGGAACTTATTGCATGCCCAAATAAACCAGCTTTCCTTTGCCGGCTTCAATCTTCTTCCAGGATACCCCCAGATGTTATCATATGTAAATCGGCACCAATTTAGCCATGATGCCACTGGCCAAATACAGCCCAGGTCAGACTAGGGTCAAAGCCATGTTCAGCCACCAAATTTTAGAAGTCAAAGACCTCCGGCTTTGAAAAAATGCCAGCTGAGCGCGGCTTTGGCCCGAGTCTAATCCGGTCGGCAGCATCGCAGCTAAATTGACAAAGATTTACATATGAAAACATCTGGGGGGATCTTGGAAGAAGATTGAAGCTGGCAAAGGTAAACCAGCTTGATTGGGCATACGATAAGCTCCTAAATTTTAAAGAATCTTGTTCAATATTTATTTCATTCTTTCCTAACAGATACAAAACAAAAGCTCTACATGGTTTGGGTCCAGGTTACCTACAGGATCGCCTCCTCCCATATAGTCCTCCTCTGTACACTCAGGTCCTCTGGAGGACACTTATTCTAATCAGCCAGAACTAGGTTGGCAACTGTCAGCCAGAGTTTTTCTTTAGCCGTCCCAAGACTGAGAAATGACCTGCCGGAAGACACTTGACGCCTGAATATGCTATTTGAATTCAAAACAGCATTGAAGACCAATTTCTTCTGGTAGGCTTATCCAGATGTTTTTTTAAATTGTCAATTTTAATTGATGAATTTTAAATGTTTTTATCTGTGTACATTTTATTTGTCCTTTAAAAATGATGTGTTCTAACGGATGCATTTTAACTGATGTTGCTTGTTTGTTTGTTAATTGGTTTTTGTGGGTTTTTCGGGCTGTGAGGCTGTGTTCTAGAAGAATATATTCCTGATGTTTCGCCTGCATCTGTGGCTGGCATCTTCAGAGAAAGATGTTAATTATTTGTTCGTTAATTGTTGTTCCCACCTCGATCCATGGGAAAAGGCAAGTAAGAAATGAATCCATGGATAAAAAAATCCTTGGATAAGGAGGGCTGGCTGTATTTCTTCTCACAATATTCAGCCAGGTCAACGTATAAATATAACCTTGATTCTTTAGACCAAGGCCATAAATTAGGGTGAGGTTGGGTGGCACAGACCCATTTAAAGTCTTCAAGAAGTCATCAGTGAATCTGAAAGAAATCACATTCCAATTCCTATGTCCCACATCTCAAAAAAGAGTTATGGAAGTTTCCACACTCATCCCGACAAATTAGATGAAGAAGTAGAAGAAGTTTGCAGGTAGCTACTTGCAAAAACAGCATCTTGGAAAAGACAAAACCAAAGTGGAGGAGTTCTGAGTTGACTGAAGGCATGGAAATCTCCTTCGAGTGCCCTAATTCTCCCTATAAATATAATGTGGGATGGCAGATGTGCTGACTGCTGTTTGCTCCCATTTCTGCTCTGTTTCTACATATATGTGAATTGAACAGATATTATGGAAATGCCAGATGTATTCAAGGTTGTAATTCAAAGCCTTCTGGGTTTTCCTCCTCTGCCTAAAGAATGCACACACAAAAACACACACAGTATTTTATAACAAATCTTGAGAACCAAATGGCAATATTCATCTGGGAGTTGTAGTCCAAAAAGCAACTTTTGCCAAGTCGGGGGTGTGTGCATTTACACTGTAGAAATATTACAATCTAACAACACTTGAAGTGCTGTAGCCCCATCCTATGGAATCCTAGGATTTGTAGTTTCACGGTGGTTTGAGTGTCGGACTACGACTCTGGAGACCAGCATTCAATTCCCAGCTTGGCCATGGAAACCTATTGGGTGACTTTGGGCAAGTAACACTCTCTCAGTCCGAGGATGGTAATGACAAACCTCCTGTGAACAAATCTTGCCAAGAAAACCCCATGACAGGGTTCACCATAAGTTGGAAACGACTTGAAGGCACACAACAACGACAAGGTCTTGAGCCTTCTCTGCCAAAGAGTGCTGGCGTCTCACAAAATTACATATCTCAGGATTCTGTAGGATGGAACCATGGCATTGAAAGCGGTGTCAAATGGCACTATTTCTGCAGTGTAGATGCATCCTAGGTTACCACAACAGGTCTTGTGCTGAGCTCTTCAGGCGTAAGGAACAACACGTAAGCTGGATTTTCAGAGGGAATAAAAATCTGTGGCCAGACTATGGCATGCTATGGGCCCATAGATTCTAGACAACCCAGCAACACTGATGTTACGATCCTTTCTTTGCAATTATGATATCCTCTGCAGTAGCGTCTAGTGAAAGAGCCAATTGCCCTGCCACCATTCATTGCTTCACATCCTTTGTGTGATCACTATTTTGTTTCATCACTCAGGAGTGCTTAGCTGCCATTCTATTATCTGCTTGCTGTTATCTCCCATAGATCTAGCATGGTCAATTACCGTAATAGCTGCATGGATGAAGAAATTTAAGCATGCAAAGCTTGCACGATAAATTGCTCTCACCGAAATCTCTCTCTCACACAACTACTCATGGTAACAAAAGCCCTGTCCTCTTTTCCATTTGGCAAACCCTGTCCCTGGAGATGGTCATATTTCTGAGGAAGTAACCACTTTGGTCTAAGCTGCACTGCAGAAATAATGCAGTTTGATGCCGCTTTAACTGCCGTGGCTCCATGTTATGGAATTCTAGGATTTGCGGTTATGTGAGACGTTGCGCCTTTTCTGTCAGAGGGCTTTAGTGCCACAGCAAACTACAGATCCCAGGATTCCACCGGATAGAACCATGGCAGCTAAAGTGGTGTTGAACTGCATTATTTCTGCAGTGCAGATTATATTCTTGGTAGTTTTGTAAGCTCAGAGGTGCTATGGCTGTGACAAGGTCCCCTCCATCTCTGCTTATTTTTACAGAAGTATCTCATGACTATGGCAGTGATGGGACATCCCTCACTCCAGGAAAAGTTTACAAAAGAACGAAAACTCCATTGATGTGAATACCCCCCCTCCTTTTAATCTACTTCCTTCGAGGAAGGGTGATTTTTTTTAAAAAAAATTAATACCCAGATTGGGCAACTAGGGTTGCATCTACATCAGGGGTCTTCAAACTATGGCCCGCGGGCCGGGGCTGGCCCACCGAGGCCTTTTAACCGGCCCACGGCCCCTCTGGCCTTTTTTTTTTTTTTTTTGTATGCCTGGCTTGTTCCTGGTTTGAGTCCCGCCTCTGGCTTGGCTCCCTTCGAGGAAGGGAGTGGAGGGGTCCCTTGTGTGTCGCCCAGTCAGTCCCTTGTGTGCCGCCCGCGGTGGCTTGGCTTGGCCTGCGGGAAGAGGAGGCGGAGGAGGAAAAGGGCCGAGGCACAGTGTTTCTGAGAGGGCCTCCCTTCCTCCCAACCTCGCTGCCCTGGGCTGCTCTGCCCTCCTCTGCCTTGCCTGTCCTGCCTTGGGCAAGTCACACTCTCTCAGCCTCAGGGTGGGGCCTCAGCTTGCTTCCCTCCCTTCTTTCCCCCCTTTCTTCCTTCCTTGCTTTCCCTCCCTCCCTCCTTCTTTCTTTCCTCCATTCCTCTTTTCCCCTCAGCAAAAGCCTCCCCCCCACGGGGGAGGAGGAGGAGGAAGAAGAGAGAGGGTCAGGGAAGCCCCCTTGCAGGGTGGGGATGCCCTATTCCTCCTCCTCCTCCTCCTCCTCCTCCTCCTCCTCCTCCTCCTCCTCCTCCTCCTCCTCCTCCTCCTTTTCCTCTTCTTCTTCTCTCCCAGGGAGTCTCCTCCCCGCTCTCTCTCTGAGGCCCCGCACTTGTCAGCCTTCCTCCTCTTCTTCCCGACGGTGGGGGACGAAGCATGGGGGGGGCTTGGCTGGGCTCCCTCCTTCCCTCCTGGAGCCTTTTGGGGGGGAGGAGGGGGAGGAGGAGGAGGAAGAACACTTCTGGCAACTCAAAGACAAACCTATCCTGGGGTTTCCTTGGTAAGGTTTGTTCAGAAAGGGTTTGCCATTGCTTTGCCCCGTGTCTGAGAGAGTGTGACTTCAAAGAATGTGGTTGTGGTTGTTGTGTGCCTTCAAGTCATTTCTGACTTCTGGCAACTCAAAGACAAACCTATCTTGGGGTTTCCTTGGCAAGGTTTGTTCAGAAAGGGTTTGCCATTGCTTTCCCCTGAGTCTGAGAGAGTGTGACTTCAAAGAATGTGGTTGTGGTTATGGTTGTGGTTGTTGTGTGCCTTCAAGTCATTTCTGACTTCTGACAACTCAAAGACAAACCTATCCTGGGGTTTCCTTGGCAAGGTTTGTTCAGAAAGGGTTTGCCATTGCTTTCCCCTGAGTCTGAGAGAGTGTGACTTCAAAGAATCTGGTTCTGGTTGTTGTGTGCCTTCAAGTCATTTCTGACTTCTGAAAACTCAAAGATGAACTATCCTGGAGTTTCCTTGGCAAGGTTTGTTCAGAGGAGGTTTGCCATTGCCTTCCCCTGAGGCTGAGAGTGTGTGACTTGTCCAAGTTCACCCAGTGGTTTTCATGGCAGAGTGGGGAATCAAACCCAGGTCTTCAGAGTGGTAGTCCAACACTCATGCCACTTGGCAAGTTTCTCCAGAGGAGGGTTTCCATTACCATCTGGGGCTGAGAGAGTGTGGCCTTACCAGATAATCCAATGCCTTAGAGTCATTTCTAATTTATGGTGACCCCTATCATGGGGGTTTGCTGTGCAAGCTTCTTCAGAGGAGAGTTGCCATGGTTATCCTCTGAGGCTGAGAGAGTGTGACTTGCCCAGGATAATCCAGTGCCTTGGAGTCATTTCCAGTTTATTTTGACCCTATCATGGGGGTTTGCTTGGCAAGTTTCTCCAGAGGAGGGTTTCCATTACCATCTGGGGCTGAGAGAGAGTGTGGCCTTACCAGGTAATCCAGTGCCTTGGAGTCATTTCTAACTTATGACGACCCCTATCATGGGGGTTTTCTTGGCAAGTTTATTCAGAGGAGAATTGCCATGGTTATCCTCTGAGGCTGAGAGGGTGTGACTTGCTGAAGGTCTTTTTTTTTTTTCACTCTGGCCCTCCAATGGTCTGAGGGACGGCGAACCAGCCCCTGGCTCAAAAAGTTTGAGGACCCCTGATCTACATGGTAGAAATAATGCAGCTTGACATCACTTTAACTGCCATGACTCCATCCTACAGAATCTGGGGATTTGTAGTTTTGTGAGGCACCAGCACTCTTTGGCAGAGAAGACTAAAGAGTTTGTGAAACTGCAAATCCCAGGATTCCATAGGATGGCGCTGCAGTAATTAAAGGAGTGTCAAACTGCTTTGTTTCTCCCATGTAGATGCACCCTGGGACTTATTAAACCTCCCCCCTTCCCACAGTAGTTGTGGCCATGTGCTTAGATTTAAAAAATGGGGTGGCCAAACTGAAAACCGGAGATGGCTCTTTAATCTTTAATACTTCTCTAGAATAGAGAATTCCAGCGGAGATGCTTAATAATAATAATAATAATAATAATAATAATAATAATAATAATAATAATAATAATTATACATAACTAGGTAACAATGCAACACCTTCTGAGATTCCTGCCTCTACACAACAGGTAAAGCTACAGGTGTACGTGAATGCCTTCAGGTTGCCTGTTGACTTATGGCAAACCCATGAATTTCACAGGGTTTTCTTAGGCAAGGAATGCTGAGGTGGCTTTGCCAGTTCCTTTCTCTGGTATATAACCCACAACACCTGGTATTTGTTGGCAGTCTCCCATCCAACTACTAACCAGGGCTGACCCTGCTCAGCTTACAAGATCAGACAGGGCCTTAAGGGGGCCAAAATACCCTAAAGGCTAAGGTACATGACCCCTCTCCAAATTTCACTCTGGCAACCCTACGTTGCATGCTATTTGTTTAACAAAGTGCACTTGACCCTTAGTGACTCAAGGGTTGGCCGATACAAGTGTCCCTTATCCAGAATTCCCAAACCTGAAATATTCCAAAACCCCAAAAGGTCTACATGGGTAGCTGAGATAGTGCCACTGTTGCTTTCTCACAGTTCGGTGTGCACAAGCTTCGTTTCGTGCACAAACATCTTGGAACAAAGTGAAGTCGAAGGCTTTCATGGCCGGCACCCATAGATTTTGTGGGTTTTTCGGGCCGTGTGGCCATGTTCTAGAAGAGTTTCTTTCTGACGTTTCGCCAGCATCTGTGACAGTGTGGCAGCAAAGACAAAGGCCTTTAATTTCTTAGACAAAGGCCTTTAATTTCAGAAAATTTCTCATCCTCACCATGGGTCGGAGCCAAAAACCTCAGTCTAAAATTCCTCGCATATTAGGAATGAAGATGCCTCTTGCCTTCAGAGGTTGCAGCTGGTTTGCTTAGGGTTTTTATCATGCCATTGCCCTGCCTCATCCACTAAATTTTACGTTGCCATCCTCCGCTAGTAACCCTGCCTTGTTTTCCCTTTGCTCGTTCCATCTTTATTTCTAACCACAGAAAATGGGTTAATAGCCAAAGGATGGAAAGGCCTTCTAATTGCCGGGGTGATGAGGCCTCTGTCTGGAAACACCCTTTAATTGAGAGCTCTGGATGTTGGCGTGCATCCACACTCACTTCCTCCGTTCTGCTCCTGCCCTCAATTTTCACTCTGGGTTACTACAGGTTGAGTCTCCTTTCTCCGAAACGCTCGGGACCAGAACTGTTTTGGATTCCAGAGCTTTTCAGATTTTGGAGGATTTGCAAAGGCATAATGAGATACCTTGGAGGTGGGACCCAAGTCTGAAGCCGTGTTTCATAAACACTTTAATTTTATTGTGTTAATTTTATTCACAATATTTGTTCAAAGATAGTTTTTTGTGGGTTTTTCGGGCTGTGTGGCCATGTTCCTGAAGAGTTTCTTTCTGACGTTTCGCCAGCATCACAGATCTGTGTAAAGCAGGGGTAAGCAACCTTTTTGAGCCGGGGGCCGGGTTGCTGTCCCTCAGACAACTGGGGGGCCGAAGCACCAAAAATAAATAAATAAATAAAATAAAATAAAATAAAATAAAATAAAATATTTTTTTTTAAAAATGACAAAAATTTAAAAAAATATGCATGCACACTCTCTCAGCCCCAGAAAAGCCATGGCAAAACCCCTGTGGAGATTTTGCCAAGAAAACTGAAAGAACAAGTAATAACAACAATAATCAATATCATCATGGTGGGCGGCAGCGGCAGTGGGGGGCAGTGGTGGCGGCAGCGGCGGTGGCAGGACCGGCCTCGGGTCGGTCCAAAGGCCTCGGGGGGCCGCATCCAGCCCCCGGGCCTTAGGTTGCCTACCCCTGGTGTAAAGCATCTATGTAAAGTGCAGTGTGCTTTAACGCTGCGTCAGAAGGGAGTCCTGAGGCCATGCGCTGTGCGTAACAGCATGCAGCATCAGGACGGCGATGGCGTGGGGTTGAGGCGGCTGGTGTGCGGCTACCCCGCCCCAATTCTACCTTTGGGCCAGTCTGCAAAGGCCCTAACTGAAAGAGGTTGGAGACATGAGCTTTTGTAGACTTAAGTCTACTTAAGACCAAATGCATTTGGGGAAGTAGACTTAAGTCTACGAAAGCTCATGCTGCCAACCTCTTTCTTTCTGTTAAGTCTCAAAGGGGCTACAAGATCTCTCTATATACTGTATATACATACTCATGTATAAGTCTAGAAATTTTAGTCAAAAAATTGACCCAAAAACCTGCATTGACTTTTCTGTGGAATAATGTAAATAATGTACCTTAACTGTTATCAAAAAAGGGAACCAACCCCTCCTCTGAGTAGAGTAGCGAAAGGCAAGAGCTTCGTCCATCCTGGGAGCACCTAAAAGAAGCACCGACCCTTTTTATTCTCTCTGCCATGGCACCACATCTGGCCTTTTTGAATGCCTGGGTGGGAAAATAGCAACGATGACAGCCCTTTGGCACTTCCACTCAACAGAACAGAAATTGGGCTCTGAAAGATTTGAATAAACCATATGTGTATGTTTGTCAGCTTTTCCGGGTTAAAATCAAGCAAAGTTAACACATTAAAGTGAAAGGCTATAATCACTCCTAATGTAGGGGGGATGCAGATGGGTGGCCATGGGCCACCCTGGGAAGCGGAGGCTTGGGGCCGAGGCTGCCCCACGCCTTGGCCCTAATGCACCCTTTTGGCTCCTTCCTCAAGAGGCAGAAAGGATGTCGGAAGAGCTGACGCGCAGCTCTTCCGCATCTCTTTCAACGCAGCGTGTGAAGACGCTGCGCCGGGAGGAAGTATTCAGGGTGCGTGCCATGCGTAGGGATGAGTGCCATGCGTAGGTTCCTCAAGCGGCAGAAAGGGCATCGGAAGAGCTGACGCGCAGCTCTTCTGCATCTCTTCCAATGTGTGAAGACGCTGCGCCGGGAGGAAGTATTCAGGGTGCGTGCTTTGCGCTGTCTGCAGAGGCCCGTAGTTACCATTTTCTTTGCTTTGCCTTTTTCATCCTTTTTGGCATATGTGCATTTTCTTAGCTTCATCCACGTCTGGCTGCCTTTCCTGAACATAACACAGCCATGATATACCTGTCTTTCCCTTCTCATCCATCCATCCAGACTTTGGGGTGAACACAAACAGTTATGCCTGCTGGAATTTTGTAAGTTCTTTGGCATAATTTTCCTTTGCTTCATCCTTTGCATCTTTTGTTGCATGCTCTTAGGTTTTATCCATAACTTATCCATGGATCATATGACTTTGGCCCCAAAACCAACCCTCAGCTTCCACATAAGATCAACTTACAGTCATATGGTCTAAATATGCTTATCAGGAGGCATAGCTACATGAGACACATGTATGGGCAACCCATGGAAGATATACTGTAATCTCGAGGAGGTGTAGTGACCTGTCACTGTTCTCCTCCATGCCACCAAAATAGGCCTGTTTCATCTTTCTGAGCAAAACCTTGCTTTGATTCTGCTAAATCATGTGTTTTGTATAACATCTGTACAAAATAACATGTAGCTAGGAAAGCACGGGGAATTCTAAACACTTAGAAGAGATAGAAACTAACGTGTAGCTGGGAAAGCACAGGGAAGAATCCAAACACCAAAAAGCTTACCCAGACAGAGACATAACATGCAGTTGGAACTGCATAAGGAGAAATCTAAAAATAACAGACTTTGAAGTGGTGTCAAGTCTATGGCTAAAACCTATGAAAACAACCAACTGATTGATGGCCTGGGAGGGGGTTTGATCTAGGAGTGGTATGATTTTGGAGAAATCTATAAAAACAGTTGAGATATTGACACAAAAAAAGTTGGAGCTTCAGCATGGACTTTCAGGGGTCCACTTCACTGCTCTCTTTCTGGAGCTCCCAGCTGCTGAATGGAAATGTTTGCTTAGTATGATTTATACATATTCCTTTGTATAGCTTAATGGTAAAAGGTAAAGGTATTCGCTGTTGACACGGCTGTCAAGTTGTGTCCGACTGTAGGGGGCAATGCTCATCTACTGAGCCGAAGAGCCAGCGTTGTCCAAAGATGACTCTGTGATCCTGTGGCCAGTATGATTGCACAGAACGTTGTTTACCTTCCCACTGAAGTGGTACCTATTTATCTACTTGCATTTGCATGCTTTCGAACTGCGAGGTTGGCAGAAGCTGGGACTAGTGATGGGAGTTCACGCGGCACCTGGGCCTCTAACTACCAACCTGCCGATCTTGCAGTCGACAGAGTCAGCATCTTAACCACTTGAGTCACCGCGTTACTGTGTGTATAATAAATCATGAGGCTTTTGCAACCACAACTAGTGTTTTGTATTGCTTCCAAATCACAGAAAAGAATCTCTTTGCCTTTAACAAAACAACACATATGTCTCCCGGTGTGTGTGTGTATGATCTATATGGGAGGATGCAGACAGGCGGCCCTGGGCCACCCCAGGAAATGGAGGATTGGGGCCGAGGTGGCCAGACGCGTCAGCCCCAATCCTCCTTTTTGCTGACCCAGAAAAGAGCAGCAAAATGCCGCTCCTTTCAGAGCTGGCAAAAGGGTGCCCTAGGAGCTGGTGCGTGGCTCTTTAGCGCCCCTTCCAGTGCAGTGCATCAAAAGGCTGCGCCGGAAGGATGTCCTGATGCCACGCGCCATGTGTAATGGTGCGTGGCATCAGGACGTCTTCGGGGAGGGGTTGAGGTGGCTGGTGTGCGGCTGCCTATCCCCATCCCTGCCTCCAGGACGGCCCAAGGGCCCGTCTGTAGAGGCCCTATATCTATGGAGATCAGCTATAACTTCATAGATAGCTCTCTTGATACAACCCCTCCAAAATCATCTTTTAAGCCATGCAGTCCCTCCACCTGCAGCATGGCTTTTCCCAAGTTGTTGGAGAGTGAGGGGGCCAAAGGCAACATGTCCGGCTATTTTCCTTTAACAGGACATGCAACAGAGGCTTGCAGGGATACTTGGCATGTCCCCGGAGATGATATCTGCCCGGATGATGTTCTCATGTGAGGGGGAAAAAACACCCAAGAAAACCATAGGAGAACATAGGAGGGCTGGTGACCGAATGAAGACAACTGCATCCGGTCCTCTTGTAAGCTTACATGAATGAGGCAGCACAATTGCATGGTGCTTTCCTGTAAGCACCCTCAATAGAGAGGGCAGGAAGGACACAGACATGAGTTGAAAGCATGCTTCGGTAAATAAGGAACCTTCTTCTTCTTTCAAAACCTTGTAATTTAAATAATGCAACCTTGTAATTTAAATAAAACAAGGGGACAGGAAATAACAAGATGAATCCAAAAAACAACAAAAGGATACAACCATCAGACAAAACACCGATGACCAAAAAGAAAGATGAACATTACTAAATTACAGAATTAATTCCATTGACAAAATCTAAGTAGAGATTGCAGTCTCTCCACATTTGCTGGGGTTGGAGGGAAGACCCCCATGAATGTGGAAAAAATGCAAATTAAAAAAAACAAAACACTATTCTTTTTATACCTGAGAGGACACCTCTCTAGGAATCTCTAGGTCCTCCAGTTCAACTCTGTGGTCAACATCTACCAGAAGTTGATCATAGAATCGTGGCTGGAGGACCTACAAATGCCTAGAGAAGTGTTTTCTCTAGGGACTTCTAGGTTCTCCAGTACAAGTCTATGGTCAACTTCTGGAAGAGTTGCACTGGAGGACCTAGAGATTCCTAGAGAGAACATACTAATCAAAATTGCAAATAATCAAAGCCGCAAAAGTCAAAGCCGCAAATGTGGATGGCCAACTGTATATCATTCCAGAGGCTGGCATGCAACCTAGGAGGATGAATGTTAGTGACATGCTCAAAAAATGCTGACCAAACACTGGAAAAGTTTCCAGTCATTTGTTCAACATTTTCGACAGGGTAGTTAATTCGTGCATCAGTGCCGATGCCCATAATCCACATCAGATTATTTTATATAATTCCTGCCTCATTTTTTTGTGGTTACTTGAATGAGCGACCATAACCATGGGTATCTAGTCACAGCATTTTTATTATTAAATGCAGAGTTGGAAAACAGGTCTCGAAGACTATTGTTATTCTACAAAGCAATTTCAGAATGAGTAATATACTACGTCCTTACAATTGCTCTTTGCTGCCATCAAAAGGCTAGTCTTCTCAAAGGCATATGTTTTTTATTTTACTTTATTTTCCGAATGGAAGGCCAGATTCATTGATGTTTGTTGGGACACGCAGCTGATCTTCTAATTTCATTTCTGTTTTGATTTTTATGAGAAATAATGCATGATAATGAAGAAATGGACACACTCCACCCCATGTTCTCTATTTCTTGTGGATAAATCAGTCATCATAAATCTATTAAACTAATGAATGGGTTGGGCAATTCTGTTTATTACAATGGAGATGCATTCTGTTGAATTGTCCAGCAATCTGTGACAGCTTAATCTAAATAAAATTTGCTAGTCTTCAAGATGCCACAAGGCTCCTTGTGTTGTTTTTTTACTGCAACAGACTAACATGGGCATTGCTCTAAATTCTTATTTATTACATTTCTGTCCATCTTTTCCATAAGATGTTCAGGTGACATCATGTTTTCCCCTATTTTATCCTCACAACAACCCTGTGGGGTATGTTAAGCTGGGAGAGAGAAATTGGAGAAAGGCTTCTTGGCTGGAGAGGAATTTCAAGCGCGTTTCTTCAGTCCAAACACTATTCCACGCTAGCTTTAGACCCAAATAGATTTAAATGGCTGCCATTTGTTGATGGGCCAGTGTGGTGTAATGGTTGGAGACCAGGAGACCTGGGTTCAAATCCTGGCTCGGCCAAGGAAACCCACTCAGTGACATTGTGCAAGTCACACTCTCTCAGGCTCAGAGGAAGAAAAAGGCAAACTTCCTTCGAACAAATCTTGCCAAGAAAACCCAATGATAGGGCTGCCTTAGAGTTGTCATAAGTTGGAAAAGACTTGAAGGCACACAGCAACACAACAACAACAATAACAACTACAACATTTGCTGATGGAAATAAAAGAAAGTTGCATTCACATAAAAGACAATAGCATGGCCTAGTGGCTGGAGGTTTGGACGACTGTGCAGAGAGCAGGGTTCAATTCCCCATTTCGCCATGAAACCCACTGGGTGGCTATGGGCAAGTCACGCTCTCTCAGCCTCAGAAAAGGCAATGGCAAATCTCCTCTGAACAAATCTTGTTAAGAAAACCCCATGACAGATCCACCTTAGGGTTGCCATGAGTCAGAAATGACTTGAAGGCACAGAACAACAACAACATATAGTAAGTTATGTTTTGATATACACTGTTGGGCAAAATATGCCATCCATCATTATTTTCTTGTCAACTTCTCTGCCTCCCTACCATGTTTTTAGCATCACTAAATGCATAGCAATATCCTCTTTGCCTGCCTTTTAGCCATTGTACACTTGTATCAGCCTTGTATCAGTTGTAAATGATAAAGCCGCCTGCTGAATATTTTTATTTGCTGTAGTTTTTCTGCAAAGGAGAAGAGTATACCTGCATTGAAAGGCATATCTATGAAAACATTTACTCATGTTTTTCAAGACAACACATACACAGGGAAACACACACACATCCCTTGAATCCCAGGTTGTGGGCTGCAGATTGTGCTCTCGCCTTGCTTTGAATGAAGAAAAACTCCACTAATATTCTTACTGCATTTCATTGCGCTGGGTTACAATTAAGGCTGAAGCTGCGTTGTTTTTATATTGTTCTTGAGGACTATTCTGGTAGAGATGGGCAACTAAAAACAACAATTAAAACAAAGGAAGAGGTTTTTGTTGTTGTTCAGTCCCTTCAAAATGGCTCTGACGTACGGCAACCCTATCCTAGGGTTATCTTAGCAAGATTTGTTCAAAGCAAGGTTTGCCTTTGCCTTCCTCTGAGGCTGAGAGAGTGTAACTTGCCCAAGGTCTCCTAAGGGGCTTCCAGGGCCAAGCAGAGATTCGAATCCTGGTCTCCAGAATCACCGCCCAACACTTAAACCACTGCCATGCTAGCCCTAATATGTGTGTGTGATTTAATATTTAATAGCTATCATCATCATCATCATCATCATCATCACCATCATCACTATCATTTCATTTACCTCCTGCCACCCTTTCCCAAAACAAAGATTCCAGGAAGCTTACAAAAATAAAACAAATACAAATGTAACAAACATTGTTAGAATTTAAACCATTTAAAACAAATCCATTCAAAAGACAAAAGACAAAACTGGTCCTCTAGTCACTGGGCTCCATCCAGAAGCATACCTAAAATGGCATCTTCCAGGTAAGTTATTATTTTATTATTATTTTATTGATTTATATCCTGCCTTCCTCTCGGTGTAGGGACTCAAGGTAAGTGTAACCCTCATCCAGCATAAGTTGAATCCCTGCTCCCCGATTTATCCCACAAATGATCAGGAGCCCCTCATTCTTCTGATTAAACTTCAAATTGTTTGCCTTCATCTGATCTATTATTGATGCCAGACATGGGCTTCAAACTGGAATAGTTTCCTTCAAGTTAATTGGCAAGGAGAAATTAAAACGTTTTGGTGTATTGCTTCTGGTCATGATGGCGATGCTAGATGACAAAACAAATAACCTCTGCCAGCAGTTTCATATGCGTATTCCCTTCCAAAAGAAATGGAACCACTCCCAAGCAGTGGCTGCATCTGCACTGCAGAAGTGATGCAGTTTGACACCACTTTAAACTGCCATGGCTCAATGCTAAGAAATTCGAGGATTTGTCATTGTATGAGATATTTAGCCTTCCCTGTCAGAGAGCTCTGGGGACACAACAAATGACATATCCCAGGATTCCATAGCATTGACCCATAGCAGCTAAAATGTTGTCAAACTGCATTACAGGCGCCCCTCTGTTCTCGTGGACTTGAAGTCTGCGCTTTTGCATATTCATGGGGGGGGGAGGACACACTTCCATTTAAATCAGGGGTAGGCAACCTAAGGCCCGCCGCCACCCCCCCCCCACCATGATGATATTATTGTTGTTATTACTTGTTCTTGGGGTTTTCTTGGCAAAATCTCCACAGGGGGTTTGCCATGGCTTTTCTGGGGCTGAGACAGTGTGCATGCATATTTTTTTAATTTTTAAATTTTAATTTTTATTTATTTATTTATTTATTTATTTATTTATGGTGCTTCGGACCCCCCCCCAATTGTCTGAGGGACAGCAACCCGGCCCCCATCTCAAAAAGGTTGCCTACCCCTGATTTAAATCAATTGGGCATGCCCGCACGGGCGCACCTCATTCAACTCTTGAATATTTGCTAATCTCTGTTTTCGCGGGGGCGGGTCCAGAACGGTTCCCCACGAAAATGTAGGGCCAACTGTATTTCTGCAGTGCAGATGCAGCTGGTGTCTCCAAGTCTGAACTTAGGGCTAGTACAGACTGGCCAAAAGGGCCGGCCTGGGGGTGGAGTTGGGGTGTGGTGACCGCATGCCGGCCACCCCGACTTTGCCCCTACATCATTCTCACACTGCCCACCCAAACAGACATCAGGGGGAATCAGGGCACTCCCTTGGCGCAGCGTTTAGACACGCTGCACCAAAGGAGCGCAGAAGAGACAATGCCGTAGCAAGCGTGGCTTTTTGCCACTCCAAAAAGAAGCAGCAAAGTGCCAGATTGGATCGGGATCGTGTGCTGTTGCCGTGGTCCCGATCTGGTGCTCCTTAGGGGCCATCTGTACAGCCCCTCAGTGAGGCGGTTTCTAGGGATCCCACTGTCAATGGGATAAAAAGCCACCAAGGCACTGAGCAGACAGAGATGAAAAACTGGAACACTCCTAGGTTTTCCTGAATTAGGTGGAAACTCTGCTATCCACATGGCCCACTCCCAAGGTGGGCTGAACACCCACATGCCATCCTGCTTGTTTATTAATTTTCTGCCTCTGCCCCCCATGTATGCGCATCATCGGATAAACACACCACCTATGATTGCCAACTACCTCCCTTGTCTGACCCAGCTACCATCCCATTGCACACCCTGTGTGACCGGGTACACAGTCGCATGAGCGATACACCACCCGTACAGTGAAATGGTGTGCTCAGTGACACATTGGCAATCATGGATGCCCCCTATACATGCCCTATGAGGAGCGACTTAGGGAGCTAGTATGTTTAACCTGGAGAAGAGAAGATTAAGAGGTGGCATGACAGCCCTGTTTAAATATTTGAAAGGATGTCATGTTGAGGATGGAGCAAGCTTGTTTTCTGCTGCTCCAGAGACTATAGGACACAGAGCAATGGATTCAAACTACAGGAAAAGTGATTCCACCTAAACATTAGGAAGAACTTCCTGACAGTGAAAGCTGTTCAACAGTGGAATAGGTTCCTTCGGAGAGTGGTGGAGTCTCCTTCTTTGGAGGTTTTTAAATAGAGACTGGATGGCAATCTGTCGGGGGGGTGTGATGGCTCAGTGGTGCAATGGGTCAATGGTGCATCTGGCCACATGTGCACCTGTAAGCATGACAAATGGAAGACACCATATGGCAAGCGATGGCTCTGGCAGCTGAGTCTCACCAGGCCCTGAGGGCATGCTCCAGACTCCTCCTGTAAGCACTTTCTTGAACCAGACTTGGACTTTGTTGTTTTCTGCAGTCTGTTGCTGGTCTGAAACAGCACAGGGAGGGTGAAATTGCCACTGATGCACCCTAGATTGCATTTGAGGGAATGGGGGGGGGGGGCAAAATAATTGTTGAAAAATTGTGCATACAGAGGAAATTCTGCATAGGTAAGAAAGATATACATCATACATGTATCACATTGGCACACATTACAAGTGTGAACACTGGCAAAGCACAATCATGGAGACCCCCCTACATGCCCCCTTCACTCTGCTTCATCCCATGTCCCTTCTTGGACTGTCTGTGTATGTTGTAATGACATCCATTGGAGGTGTCACGCTTTCACTTTTTTTGCATGGTCACCCCAACCGCTTGAGTACACTGGCTCCATTCTTTTTTAATGTGCGCCTGCACCATTGTGTTTATATGCAGTTTTAGGGTTACGGTTAGGATAGATAGCTCCTTTAGAATCACTTTCGCATCAGATGTTATATGCAAAGTTGAAGGTGTGCATTTTCTGGGCTAAGTCAGAATATTCTAGGTTCTTTTTGCTCTGGTTTTTAGCCCTGGAGTGCAGCTTCAATGTGGTTTCTGCCAGGTTTGGAGACATGAGTAATCTAAATGGCCCACCTCCAAAGCACTTTGAAACCGCTTTATTTGGACCATGTGTTTCACCCCTTAGTTTAAAAAGTGGGATGTACAGCAACAAATACCATAAACTCCCAGCATGTTTGCTCCATCGGAAATAGTAGAGCCCCTGAACTTCCGGTGGCATTGCATTTAAACTGGACCTTGCTTTTGGATGATACAGTGAGCCAATTTTTCTGAATGTTGATATTATACTCGTCCCTCCACATTTGTGGCTTTGACTTTTGCAGATTTGATTATTCACAGATTTTATTAATGTTCTCTCTAGGAATATCTAAGTCCTCCAGGGGAACTCTATGGTCAACTTTAACCAAAGGTTGTACCGAAGAACCTAGAGCAGGGGCCGGCAACTTATGGCCCCCGGGTCAGTTCCGGGCCAGGTCGCTGGACTTACTGGCCCAGGTGGACCCCTGCCGCGCCACCGCCACCTCCGTGCGTTTTGGCTTCCGTGCGGCCACGCGCACTGCGGCTGCCATTTTGATTTCCAAAATGGCGGCTGCGATGTGTTTGCGCATGCGCAGGAGTACTGCACATGCGCAAACGAGTCGTGGACGCCCTTTTGGAAATCAAAATGGCAGCCGTGAGTGGCGGACACCATTTTGTTCTCCAAAATGGCAGCTGCGACTCGTTTGCGCATGCGCAAATGTGTCATGGCCACCATTTTGGAAATCAAAATGGTGGCCGCGACATGCGTGGTGGCGGCAGCGGTGCCAGCGGCGCACGGGGGGTGCGCGTGCGGGCATGAGTGCGCATGCTGCCATTCCCCCCCCCCCCCCGTCGGCCCGGCGGAGAGAAGGACTTCAGGGGACCAGCCCAGGGCTCCAAAAGGTTGCCTACCCCTGACCTAGAGATTCCTAGAGAGAACACTCCGCTAGGCATTTGTAGCTCCTCCGATGCAATTCTTGTGGTCAATGTGTGGCAGATGTTGACCACAGAGTTGCACTGGAGGACCTAGAGATTCCTAGAGAAGTGTTCTCTCAAGTAAAAATATAGGGCCGATGCAGCTGGCCCATTTGGGGCAGCTCTGGGCTGTCCCTGGGAGCGGTGGATTGGGGCTGTGGCAACCACACGCCGCAGCCCCAATCCTCCTTTTTTCCACCCCCAAAAGAGCAGCAAAATGTCGCTCCTTTTTGGGGTGGCAAAAAGCCACCTTTAGAGCTAGTGATGCGGCTCTTTTGCGCCCTTTTGACACAGTGTGTATGCTGAGGCCACACACCGTACGGATGTGCACGTGGCGTTGGGTGGTGTCGGGGTGGAGTCGGGGCAGCCCACATGTGGTTGCCCCACCTCAACTCCACCCCCAAGCCAGCCTAAAGCGCCAGTCTGCATCAGCCCATAGTGTTTTTGTTATTTGTGGTTTTTCCACATTCACGGGGGGTCCTGTGTCCCTGATGCCAGAGAATGTGGAGGGACGAATGTAATTGTTATGAACACCAAAATAGTGTTTGCAGTCATGAGTCATGTTTTATATCCTTTTATCATCATCATCATCATCATCATCATCATCATCATCTATTCATCTCTCCCCAAGGCTCAAGGCAAGGTACAACAAAAATTAAAAATAATAAAACCAGTTAAACACATAAGTTAAAACACACAAATATAGGGCACATTAAAATCATCCAACATAAAATTAAAAATATACCACTTTAAAATTCTAAGTTACAATCAACTGGGTAGGTCTGCTGGAAGAGATAGGTCTTTAATACTGTTTTAAATTCAGACAGCATGTTTAGCTGTCAAATCTTTCCCAACAGGTCATTCCACAATATATGGGCATCCAATGAAAAAGTCCTCTGACAGTGCCAGTCTAGTCTCTCTTTTTTTGGTAATATTTTATTAAACATTTAAAACATTTAAAACATTTAAAACAATATTTTATCCATAAAATCACAACTTTACGCAATTACATATTTACTAACATCCATACTTCTATCTATATTATTTTGCAAACGTGTCTTTATCATTTAGTGTATTTGGCAAAGATAGCATTCAACTATTCTTCCCCTCCAGAGACATTCCACTTTAACCATCCTTTCTCCCTCTTCTATCACCTATAAATTTTACTTCCTTGACTTAAACTTTCCTTAACTTTCTTTCCTCTCTTTCTTATCCTCTTCCTTCCTATTTTTCTAACTTTCTTGTTGCTTTCCTATTTCTCTATCTTTCCTATCCTTATCTAACATCCAATTCCCTTTGCTCACCATCAATTCACATACTCTTACCTTCAAACACTTTCTTTCTCCCTCTACAATCATTCCTTACTTCCTTTCCACCATCTACCAATTTATCCTTGCTTCTATTATTAGCTTTCTATTATTGGTATATTTCTGTTCACCACATCTGCTTAAGTTGCTATGATCTCTATTTCTATTCCTGTTAGGCTCACTTACATAAGTTGTTGTCTTGCTTGTTTAAAAGTATTACAATCATGACCATTTCATTTTTTCTTACCTAGTGCCAGTCTAGTCTTGACCGGCTGAAGTAAATGTCCCCCAGAGGTACAGATTATATAAGAGGAAGCGATCCTCTAGGTAACCTGGACCAAAAACATGTAAAGCAGGGGTAGGCAACCTTTCCCCTTTAAGGGCCGAGGGACTTCGTCTCCCCGAATCCCAAGAGCAATTGGCCAACATGGGACTATTGGCCAACATGGCTGAGGCTTCTGGGAGCTGAAGTCCCTCGGCCCTTAAAGGGGAAAGGTTGCCTACCCCTGATGTAAAGCTTTAAAGGTAATAACGAACACTTTGTACTTTGCCCGGAAACTAACAGGCAGCCAGTGGATTGGTTTTAATATTGGTTTGATATGAAAGCCAGTGTGGTATAGTGGTTTGAGCGTTGGACTATGACTTTGGAGACCAGAGTTTGAATCCCAGCTCAGCCATGTCAATTCATTGAGTGATCTTGGGCAAGTCACACTCTCTCAGCCTCAGAGGATGGCAGTGGCAAAGCCCTTCTGAAGAAACTTGCCAGGAAAACCCCAACATGCCTTAGGGTCGCCACAAGCCAAAAATGACTTGGAGGCACACAATAACAACACACCTGAATGCCTCAGTACAAGAACTGTTATAGTGCACCTGCATTGTAGAAATAATGCAATTACAGGATTGCATTAGGGTTGCATAAGTTGGAAACGACTTGAAGGCACAAAACAACAATGCTCATTCCTAGATGTACCAGCTATCAATCTGGCTGCTGTGTTTTGAACTAATTGAAGTTTCTAAACTTGGTACAAAGGTTGCTCAATGTTCAGCACATTACAAAATTCCTTCGAGGCTCTCGGTTACTTGGGTTCACAGGGACAGAGCTCACCTTTGAAATGGCTACAACAGTTTCAGTGAACGTGGGAAAAGAGAGTCAAATACCATATAAGAAATTCATCTCTTTCTTTAATGGCATAATAGAAAGCAATGAACTATCAAAGGGCAATATTGGTATATTGGCTCCAAGGGAAAAACTGAATACAGTATTTGAAAACATGTGTGAAAAGAAAGCAACACTTTCTTTTTAAAATTATTGCAGTAAAATAAACAGAGACCAACTGGTGCAAATGCAACATTAATGGGGTGCCTTGTACCTGTATCTCTGTACCTCCTCATTTTATGTATTTTGGCAATTAGTCAATCTATTACTCTTAATGACTATTCATTAGCATTTCTGACTCTAAGATCTTCATTTGAGCTCTGGGTTACTCAGATGCATATGGACTGTGACTGGCCTCACCTCTGTCTGGCCTCTAGCTATTAAATGAATGTCCCAAATGAACTCAGTGTGAATCAGTCACAAAAATCAAAAGCAGTCAATAAAACAAAAGGAAAGCATAACCAATATGCCCATTTCACTACTATGTTCTACAACATTAGCACAGTTAACATAAGTCTCATTTGTTTTATAACAACAGATACAGAATCATCATCTATATTAGCAATGAAATTGGATGGTCGAGCCTGGAAGCAAAATGGAATCATCCACAAATAAAGTATACTCTCTCAAGGGCATTGGCTATACATACAAACTACGGTAAAAAGGGAAAAGTGAGGACAATGGAAAGATGAGTGTAGTACTCTATGAGAACTATGGAATATTAAGCATCAGTTTTCCAAAGAAAGACAGAAACATTTAAGGTGGGAAGGGGAAATGATGCACTTAAATCGCTTATAATATTGCAAAGCAGAAACCCTTCTCTTAAATAATACAAGAGCACCTTTGGGTAGTGAACTCAAGAGAACACCCAGGAGTTTGGAAATGAAATAGGGCCAGCCAAAAATAATGAAGAAACTTCTAAGATAACTGAGATAACACATCTCATTGTCTGCACAGAGAATTTAGACTTTGCAAATAGCAGTAAGATTTCTAGTTTTGGATGCTGACAGTCAGCCTGAGTTTGATTCTCAAGGACTGTGTAGCACAATGTTTCCCAAACCTTGGTCCTCCAGGTGTTTTGGACGTCAGTTCTCAGATGCCCTAACCAATTTGGCCAACAGTCAGGAATTCTTGGAGCTGAAGTCCAAAACATTTGGAGAACCAAAGTTTGGGAAAGGATAGATGAGAAAGACTAATTGTCCCTACTCCTCAATATCCCTATGTTCATCCCTAATAATAGGATTAGAAAGTTTCCATTCCAGGCTGGCTGGAGCTTAATTCAGGAACCCACCCAGGGTAGGAATATATGGCAAGTTTTTCTTGCAGAAGCTGCTTGTAGGTAAATAACAGTCAACTCACCATAACATTAAAAAATCAGGATGAGCAGCAACGGACCCCTAAGCAATGAATGGTCCTAAGCAATGGACCATTTATCCCCTAACATGATTGGAAAGGAGAATTTGGCCGAGGCAGCACAAGATTGTTAAAATTATTGTAACCCAATAATTTTCATGATGAAATGAGAAAATTGTAAAGCCTCCCCTAACATGGTACCCTCCAAAGGTGCTGGACAACAACTCCCATGTGCTGGAATGCTATGAAAGCTAGGTTTAATTTTAATTTTCCTTACACTCGCAGTCGATACCTAAACTGAATATCATGAGAAGGATGCGTGGTTCCAAACCCATAACGGCTTCCATCTACTGGAGGTATTTCCTCTTCTGAATTAGCCAGCTCCATGTCAAAGTAGGTGAGCATGAGGATCACAAACATCTTCATCTCACTAACGGCAAAGAATCGCCCAGGGCACATGGAGGGACCAGCACCAAAGGGCATACTGTAGTGCTTCAGCTTTTTCCCGTTCTTATAAAATTCTTGTTTGGTGCCATCGGAGTTCAAGAACCTGTCATATTTGAACCTCTGAGGATCAGGATGGATTTCTGGATCCATATGTAATGAAATGTATGGGAAAAGAAGAAGATGGTCTCCTTTCCGTAGGACGTATTCTCTTCCATTGGCCATCTTGATGTTTGTGTCCTGAATCACACTTCTGAATAGAAAAGGACTTGCTTTCAAGCGCAGTGTTTCTTCTATTGCGCTGTCCAGAAGAGGGGTCTTTATCATATTCAAGGTGACATGAATCATGGGGCTGTCTGAGTTTACCTCTTGACCAATCTCTCTTAGCGCATTATCCAATTCTTTCCGTACTGCTTTCATTGCTTCTGGATATTTCAGGAGGTGGACAAGAATCCAGAAGGTAGCTGGGCCGGTGTTAGCTTGGGATGCCCAGAGAAGAAGAAAGAGAAACTGAGTCCTCATCTTCTCAGTCATTCCAATTTCAGCCATCTGCCGATCTTGCTCAATGACCCAGCTGCTGATGTTATCCTTCTGATAAACCTTTTCTATGGACAGAACATCCCAGAAGATGTGTTTCAACCTCTGTGTTTCTTTCTTGCCCAGAGGATCCAGAAGGCTAAGAGCCATTTGGGGAAAAAAATTGTCGAATTTCTTAAAATCGTCAAACAGCTCTCCACATTGCATGAGGTTAGTTTCTCCAGCTTTTTCTTTTTCTCCCACATGTTGGTCTGGCTCAGTGCCAAACAAAGTCAGGAAAGCCGCTTGGAAGATGGTTTTGTAGCTAAAGTGGAGGACTCCATCCTGCTGCCAAGATCTTTTTATCTCACCTGAACCTTGGCTGTGAAGCATGACAGTCTGCAGCTTCTCCATCATAACCTGGTTCAGGACAGCTAGATTCTTCCCATTGAGATACTTCTTGCTAATTGTTTGCACAATCTTATGATGAGATTCTGATGTGTGAAAATCAAATGCATTGAAAACTATCATGGAACCAAACGTGTTGAAGTCCAGTTTCTCTTTTGACTCCTTTATGATGCGACTGTAAGTGTGAGGGTCCATCACAAAATGTAAATAATTGCCACCAACCAGCACTGTAAAAACATCCCCATGTTTCTTCCTCATCGTTTCCAAAAATTCCACTGGGTTTTTCTTGAAACTGATACCATGTCCTAGCCATGGGATGAAACCTTTGTCCAATGGTGGTTCCTTGGCTTTCCTCTTGCGGAAGGCTCCCATCGCATACAGCCCACCAATAACAGTTGCGAAGAGAGATGCTAAGAAAGCCCAGAGCACAGTCTCCCAAAAAATCATGACTGGAACAAAAGCTGCTGTCAACAGACAACAAACTTCACATACAACTCTATAAAGCACATGATCACTTGGCAGGATTGGCAAAGTTGCTTCATTCTGTCTGAGCTGTCAGAAGCTTCTCTTGCATTATTAATAGCTGCATTTTAATTCAGGTGCACCTCCTCTATTATAATGCCATTCATTCTTAGTCTGTTCACTCTGTCTCACAACAAGCAACTGGGGTTATGAACTGGAGAACATTGGTGGGTCCTATGTATGGGGCTTGCTCAAAGGAGTAAGATTCCATCCCGATTTTCATGGTGGGTGTGAAAACACATGTTTACAAGATGCATGGTTCAGTAGGTATGCTGTAGCATCTTCAGTCTGCCAGAAAATGAACTGGAAATAAGCCAAGGAATCATCATTGGGCAAAGGCTTCATTTTATGGCTAGAAAAGATCCTTAAGAATAAAGATATACAAGTGAGCACAAAAGTTAGAATTGTACAAACCATTGTATTCCCTATTAGCAAGTACAGATGTAAGAAAACGTATAAGAAGAAAATCAATTCATGTGAGATGTGGTGCTGGAGGAGTGCTGAGGATACTATGGACAGCCAAAAAAATAAACAATTGGGTCCTAGAACAGATCAAGCCTGAAAACTCCCCGGAAGCCAAATGATTAAGTTCAGGCTGTCTTACTTTGGCTACATCATGAGAAGGTATGAGTCATTGGAAAAGATAATGGTGGGAAAGGTGGAAGGAAGTAGAAAGAAAGAAAGGCCACAAGCTAGATGGATGGACTCTAGTAAGGTGGTCCCAGGTATGAATTTACAGGACCTAACAGAGAAGTGGAGGATAAGGAGTCTTGGAGATGTCTCCTCCAAAGTTGCCATGAGTTGGGATCACCCAGAGGCAGTTAATAACAGCAACAAATAGTTTAAGTTTCAAGAAGAAATAGCAACTGTGCTATTTAGGTAACACATATCAGGCCCATGTGACAAAATGGCTTGTCCCAACTTGTACAGATGCTAATTGTTTGTAATTTTTCAAAAAAAAAATGTTTTCACTCATACATTATCTAATGGCTATATGAACCAAGTGACAACCAGCTAACAAGGGGTAAATTCATCACTTAGGATGGTAGAGGGCTACTAAGATCTGGGGAGATCCCCTTTGCCAACCAAGCTTTGTGTGGCTATACAAGTGCTAAAACATCTGGAAACTTCGGAGGTCAAGGGTATAAAGGTTTAACTGTCTTTGTTGTCTGGAGCTATAGGGCTGACCATCAGCAGGAGGAAGGCTGGTCGAGGCTCATCTTGAAAGGGTCAGACTCTCACTTCCTTGGCCATCTGGAACACCTGAGAACAGAAGGTCTATTTTTTTGTAAGTGGCATGGTACCCTTTTAGTTTGGGAGCATCAGGGATTTTTGTTATGCTTTCCTAGCTGGTTGTCAGTTCCAAAGTATCTTTGGAATGTAATCTGTTTCTGTAACTTTGCAACTTTCTGGGAAGAAGAGCCAGTGTGGTGTAGCTGTCGAATCTCTCCCGGCAGATTGTTCCACAGTCTAGGGGTAGCTGAAGAAAATGTCCTCTGCCTGACAGTTGCCAGTCTAGTTCTGGCTGGTTGAAGTCAATGTTCCCCAGAAGATCTGAATGTACAGGGCAGATTATATGGGAGGATGTGATCCTGTAGGTAACCTGGATCCAAACCATGTAAGGCTTTAAAGGGAATAGCCAACACTTTGTACTGTGCCCTGAAACTAATTGGCAGCCAGTGGAGGATTTTAATATTGGTATGATATCATCACTCCTGGATATATCAGTGTTTTGAACTAATTGAAGTTTCTGAACTTGTTACAGAGGTAACCCAATGTACATCACATTGCAAAAGTCCAAGTTTGAGGTTATCAGCACATGCATACATCAGATTGTATACATCAGAGATTTGGCGCAAGAAGAGAAAAACTGATTAGTAAATCAAATCAGAAACCTCTGTAACTGTTTTAATAACATCATCATTCACCATCATTATCCTGGGAGATCCATTCTCAGAGCTCCATATCCCATCTAATCTGTCCCTTAGCAAAATAAACAGAGGCTGAAGGGTCATTGGTCAGAAGTGCTTTGATTGTGTATTCCTGCATGACAGAATGGGGTTAGACTGGATGGGCTTTGGGGTCTCTTCCAACTCTATGATTCTGTGATTCTATGAAAGTAATAAAACTGACAAGTGCACATCTTAAATGTGAGACAGAACCGGACTTCTCTTTGTGAGACACACAATCCAACTCTAGATTTTATTTTTAATAGATTCTTTTGCCAGATGCAGGATAAGAACAACTTTAATGTACAACTTTCATATTAAAATAGGGACCTCAGCTTTATAAGATCCAATTTAGTGTTTCTGATCTATTCCAGAAAATATATTCAGATATGTCGCAACAGTGACAGGACCCCCTGTGGATACCAACATTCGTGGATGTTCAAGTCTCATTAAATACAATGGATAGTTAAAATGGCAAAATCAAGGATTGTTTTGTGTCATTTAAAAAAATATATATTTTCAAGCCATGGATGCTTGAATCCATGGATAAAGAATCCATGACTACGGAGGACCAACTATGCTCTGTTCTATAGCCTGAACCATGTCACAGATGAAAAACAGGACACAAGTGGTTAAGCAACATCAGAGGGTAGTCAAGATGGCAAAAGTTATTAATGAGGAAGAACAAACAAAGCAGGGAAGGCTGAAGCAGTTTGCTTTTGCTTACTGGAAAGGACAAGTTTCTGCCCTCTCCTCACCCTTCTCCTTCCACTGAGTTAATTGAGTGCAAATTACTTTTGTATTTGGATCTCAATTTGCAGTAACTGAAATAAGCTGAGGCCAAAGGGGGAAGGTGGGAGGAACAAAAAGAAACTGGGACCTTTTAAAAGCATCTGAGAAAATTGGGATTTTAGGATAAATATATTGCCAAATTGGGACAGTTGGAGGGCATGGAGCTAGCCCTGGAGGTTTTCACATGGTCAAAAGTGACGGGAGCATAGCGGGATGCTCCTGTCACTATTGTGCAATTGTGCAAAGATTATCAGACAATGTCGTGCATCATCATCTGATAATCTTTGCACAACTGCGCAATAGTGACAGGAGCATCCCGCTATGCTCCCATCACATTTGGCCATGTGAAAATCTCTCCTGTCTGCACTCCAGTCTGAACTATATTTGTTTGAACTTAGGAAACCCTTGGCATCAGAGGACCCATGACAGCAATGTAGAGGGGATTCTTCCTTGTGCAAGTGAGGAAAGGGGAAAGACATCACAATGGCAGCTGAGATGGGAGATGGGAAGGAAGCATGAGTGGAAGTGGGCAACATGGATTTAAAATATTGCCCTTAGGGCAATTAATTGATGCTAGAATTCTTTCTCTAAAGGAGTTGTAGCTTAAACTATATATTATTTTTGCCACTTTTAAACAGGAGGAGGAGAGGGGGAAGAAATTTCAAAATGCCTCCTTATTTCCATCCTTCACTAGCTAGAAAAAATGTCTTTTTAAAAGTCTAATAAAAGTATATCTTGTGATCTCTTTTACACAACACAACATTGCATTCTATTTAGATTCTGAAGTAGAGTCTTGGCTAACATGAAGAAACTGTGCACCCGTGCGTGTACATGCACACATTCTTTACCTTAGATACCACCCCACACATGTAGCAATCTGGTTTCTGCACATGGTGAGACTCCATTAAACTTGCATTTGTGAGCACTCATTTTGGGTTATTAAAACTGTAATAGTGTACAAAATATGTGCTTGTTGACATGACACACAGATAGCAGCCATCAAAAGTTTAAGTCAGGGGTAGGCAACCTTTTTGAGCTGGGGGCCGGGTTGCTGTCCCTCAGACAATTGGGGGGCCGAAGTACCAAAAATAATAAATAAATAAATACATAAAAATTTAAAAAATTAAACAAATTAAAAAATATATGCATGCACACTCTCTCAGCCCCAAAAAAGCCATGGCAAAAACCCTGTGGAGATTTTGCCAAAAAAAACCCAAGAACAAGTAATAACAACAAGAATCAATATCATGGCGAGTGGCGGCGGCGGCGGTGGCAGGACCGGCCTGGGGCCGATCCAAAGGCCTCGGGGGGCCGCATCCGGCCCCCGGGCCTTAGGTTGCCTACCCCTGGTTTAAGTGAAGCAGACCTTAAAAACATATTTTATAAATCCATATGGGAATCATGGGTAAAGATCAGTAATATTACAACAGATATATGCGGAAAAGGGAACCAGATTCAATAGAGATCTTTGCGCCCTAGCTTGTACTATAAGCTTCTTCATAATGGTTAAGGGCCGAATATTCTGTCTCTGCTGATACTGATATTCTGTCTCTGCACTTGTCTTCCCGACAAACACAGAAAATTAATGGTCTATGAAATCACTCAGCTATGGAAAGTGACGGGGTGACCTTGGGCAAGCCACACTCTCTCAGCCTCAGAGGATAGTAAAGGCGATCCCACCTCTGAACAAATCTCACCAAGAAAACCCCATGATAAAGTCACGTTAGGGCTGCCATAAGTTAGAAATTACTTGAAACCACACAACAACAACAACAACAACAACAACAACAACATAGTTTGTGTATAATAAACACATTGGCTATAATCAATCTGATGCAGTTTTAGGCCATACTCTGAAAAGAAAAAGGGGAGATTAAAAAAGGAATCTAGCACCACCTTTTGAAGTAACTGGTTTATATTTTAGTATCAACTTTCATGAATACTAATTGACTTCTTCAGATGCACTAAATATTAATAAAGCCACAAGTTTTTAGAAGTTGCTACACAGTTCTGGGAATGATACAGATTTGTTAACAGGACACAAAAAGACACACATTGTAACCCTGGCCATAAATCTTCAAAGAGCTGTGTGATACAGATCTTTAAAGTGTCTGGCAATACTTTTTAAAGCAATAGTTCAGTATCGATGCATGAAAATCAGTACTGGCCATACTCTCTAACCTTTGCAGAAATTTTACTCTACTGTTTTCCCCAGGTTTCATTGTCAATGCCTACGTCCTTTTCCCAATACTTCATCACTATATGTATTGTGTATAGTTTTTTAGGTTAAACTCCATTATTCCAGTGTAATGTAAAGTGAAGGTATTCATAACTATGAGTTCTCTTGAGGCAACTGGTTATCAATAATTAATTGCTATGCCAAGCCAGGAAGGCATTTAATAAAATTCATTTTACAATCAGAGGGCACTGACCTGATGTTACATAAGGAAATTTTTGGCAGCCTGTCCCATGGGAACTGCACAGCTCATTATACTACAATCCTTAGAATTTATTTTATGGGCATGCACTCCTGTCCAACAGCAGAGACTTGGGCCAGTCAGCTAAAACTCTTTCGGGTTGGCTCTACTTATAAATCTCAGCCTACATTCCCAGTTAGTAAACTGGGAGGAGAAACGTTGGACAAGGTGACTTATTTATAATGATCATTGCCACAGATGGTCTAAATCTGGTGCAACCAAGGCTGTTTGCTGTTGTTGTTGTGTGCTTTCCAGCTGTTTCTGACTTGTGGCAACCCTAAGACAAACCAGTTTTCTTGGCAAGTTTCTTCAGAGGAGGTTTGCCCTGGCCATTCTCTGAGGCTGAGAGGGTGTGACTTGCCCATGGTCCTCCAATGGATTTCCCGGTATTCGGACCCTAGTCTCCAGAGCCACAGTCCAACGCTCAAACCACTATGCCATACTGGCTCTCTAGCCAAGGCTATAGGCATGCTATATTCCTCCGAAATGTGTTGAAATGGAACCTGTTTTAGACGATGATTGGAATTTGAAATGCCACGCAGTGACTTTCTGTGCCAGGTCAGCAGCTTCCCAGAATACTTTCGAAAAGGTCCAGCATTTTCTGAAGAGGGTGGTGTGATGGCTGAAGTCTGTTTGTCATCAGCAAGTGCTAAGAAATATAATTTAAAAAATACATACAAATAAATCACAAGTACTGTACATTGTTACAAAATAGATGCTACAGACAGCCCTCTCTATCCACGGAATCTTTATCCACAGATTCAACCATCCATGGCTTGAAAATATCCAAAACAAATAGCTCCTAAAAGGAAACCTTGATTTTGCCATTTTATATAAGGGATACCATTTTACCACCCCATTGAACTTAATGGGACTTGTGCATCCACAGATTTTGGTATCCACAGGGGTCCTGGAACCAAACTCCAGATGATACCAAAGGTTCGATGTAATAATAATAATAATATTACCCCATTGTATATAATAGGACTTGAGCATCCACAGGTTTTGGTATCGACGGGGGTCCTGGAAATAAAATCCAGCAGATATCAAGGGCCCACTGCACTTTATTTATATTGTTTTGTTTTAATTGTACAATTAGAAGGATGTCTTATGCATCAAGAAGCAATCAAATCAGTTTTAAGGAGCAAGAAAAACTGGAGACTAAATAAAATAAAAGGATCAACATTGTCACTATTGTCAGAGCTTGGAAGTGACAAAAGCTAGCTGGGGGATTCTGGAAAGTATAATCCAAAAAAGCAATTTGTCAAGTTTATATACAGTGGGTTCTTGGTATCCACGGATTCTGCATCCATGGATTTAGCCATCCACCGCTCAAAATTATTCCAAAGAAAAATTCCTGACAGCAAACCTTGATTTTGACATTTTATATAAAGAAGGACACCATTTAATTACGCCATTGTATACAATGGGACTTGAGCATCCACAGATTTTGGTATCCATGGGGGGCCTTCAAACCAAACCCTAGTGCAGGGGTAGGCAACCTTTTTGAGCCGGGGGCCGGGTTGCTGTCCCTCAGACAATTGGGGGGGGGGGGGCGAAGCACCATAAATAAATAAATAAATAAATATTTTTTAAAAAAATAAAAAACATTTTAAAAAATATGCATGCACACTCTCTCAGCCCCAGAAAAGCCATGGCAAAACCCCTGTGGAGATTTTGCCAAGAAAACCCCAAGAACAAGTAATAACAACAATAATCAATATCATTATGGGGGGCAGCGGTGGTGGCAGGACCAGCCTGGGGCTGGTCCAAAGGCCTCGGGGGGGCGTATCTGGCCCCCGGGCCTTAGGATGCCTACCCCTGCCCTAGTGAATACCAAGGGTCCACTGCACTTGCCAGTAACTTAATACGATAGGGCAGGGGTAGGCAACCTTTCCCCTTTAAGGGCCGAGGGACTTCAGGTCCCAGAATCCCAGGAGCTATTGGCCAACATGGGACTATTGGCCAACATGGCTGAAGCTTCTGGGAGCTGAAGTCCTTCGGCCCTTAAAGGGGACAGGTTGCCTACCCCTGCGATAGGGACTGTCCTCCCATCCCCACATCTTCTACTTCCCCATTTCCTCAAGAAATAATGCAGTTTGCCATTGCTTTAACTGCCATGGCTCAATGCTATGGAGTTCTGGGATTTGTAATTTTATGAGACCTTTAGCCTTCTCTGTCAGAGCTCTGGTGCTGCAACAAACTACAGATCCCAGGGTTCCGTCAGATGGAGCCATAGTTAAAGCAGTGTCAAACTGCATTAATTTTGCAGTGTGGCGGCAGCCGCCAGGCCTGTTGTGATTTTCCTCTCTTTTAATACACATGTTTGAGCATTCACAAATATGCAGCCACCAGGCCTAGGTAATATCAGGCACTTTAGCTGAAGTGTGAGGGAGGAAAGAAAATGGCTTAAGTACAGCATTTTGGTATGCAGTGCCAAAGTTTTGTAGTAGTTTGAGCGTTGGACTAGGACTCTGGAGACCAGGCTCGGCCATGGAAACCCACTGGGTGACCTTGGGCAAGTCACACACTCTCAGCCTCAAGGGAAGGCAATGGCAAACCCCTTCTAGAAACTTGCCAAGAAAACCCCATGATAGGTTTGCCTTAGGAGCCGTGTGGCACAGTGGTTTGAGCACTGGACTCTGACTCTGGAGACCAGGGTTCGAATCCTGGCTTGGCCATAGAAGCCCCCTGGATGACCATGAGTAAGTCACACTCTCTCAGCTTCAGGGGAAGGCAATGGCAAATGAATGAATCTTGCCATGAAAACCCCATGACAGGTTTGCCTTAGGGTCTCCATAAGTCGGAATCAACTTGAAGGCACACAACAGCAACATTTATATTTTACAGAGAGTAAAGTAGGATTTTAGGAAATATTATAGAACCACAAACAAGATCTATTCAGAGCCATGTTGGTCATATTATTGTTATTATTATTATTATTATTATTATTATTATTATTATTATTTCTAGCGGCCTATTTCCAGAGGGAATCAAAGCGGCTTACAAGCATAAAAGAATACAAGAAACAATAATATAGAAGTTGCCAAAAAAAAAAAAAAGCAAATACACAAGGGGGAGGGCTATTCTGGGAAGATCCGTCTTAAGTGCCTTTAAAAGGCTGTTAAGGTGGCAATGTGATGGATCTCCTCCGGCAGGTCATTCCAAAACCTAGGGGCAGCAGTCGAGAAAACCCTCTGGGTTACTGCAGCCAATCTAGATTTTTTAGGCTGCAGAAGATATTTCCCAGAGGACCTTAGTGTGCGGGGTGGATTGTGAGGAAGAAGGCGCTCCTGCAGGTAGTCAGGACCCAAGCCATGTAGGGCTTTAAAGATTATGACCAACACCTTGTACCGCACCTGGAAACTAATTGGCAGCCAATGTAGAGATTTTAAAACAGGTGTTATGTGGTCAGTTCTAGATGTCCCTGCGACCAGTCTGGCTGCCATATTCTGTACCAATTGAAGTTTCCGAACTTTGCATGAGGGTAGCCCCATGTAAAGTGCATTGCAGAAGTCAAGTCAAGAGGTTACCAGCCTGTGTACCACTGTTTCTTGGTTGCCCGGCTCCAGGAAGGGTTGCAGCTGGCGAATCAGCCGAAACTTGTGACAGCTGCTCCTGACCGTTGCATCCACCTGAGCGGTCAGGTGAATTGGCGAATCTAGGATCACCCCCAGACTGAGGACAGAGTCCTTCAGGGGAAGTGGGACCCCATCCAGAACTGGCTGACATATCTCCATTCAGTGTGTGTTGGGTGTGGGTTGGGGGTCCCTATAGCAAGCGTTCCAGAAGGATACCATGGTCGATGGTATTGAAGGCTGCTGAGAAGTCTAAGAGCACCAACAGGGTCAGATGGAGATCATCAACTAAGGCGACCATG
This sequence comes from Phrynosoma blainvillii, assembly GCA_026167975.1. NCBI lineage: Eukaryota > Metazoa > Chordata > Lepidosauria > Squamata > Phrynosomatidae > Phrynosoma > Phrynosoma blainvillii. The sequence goes on from JANUYF010000005.1 coordinate 5,397,227, forward strand.
GCAGTCTCAACTCTGTATCCCATCCTAAACCCGGTTTGAAATGGATCTAGAAAATCAGTTTCATCCAAGACTGCTTGGAGTTGAATGGCCACTGCTCCCTAGATAATCTTGCTTAATCTCTCGTTTGGACTTCTGTAATGCGCTCTACATGGGGCTACCTTTGTACCAAGTCCGGAAACCTCAATTGGTTCAAAATGCGGCAGCCAGGTTGGTTGCCCGTACAACTAGGGCGGACCATATTACACCTGTGTTGAAAGCTCTTCACTGGCTGCCGATTAGTTTCCAGGCGCAATACAAAGTGTTGGTTGCTACCTTTAAAGCCCTACATGGTTTGGGTCCGAGTTACTTGAAGGAATGCCTCTCCCTACATAATCCGCCCCGCACTCTCAGAACATCAGGGAAGTATTTGTTGGAATATCATAACACCAGATTAAAGGTAACTTCCCAGAGATCATTCACAGCAGCAGCTCCTAAGCTTTGGAATACACTAGAAGCCTTTAAGAAGGCACTTAAGATGGAGCTCTTCCGGCGGGCTTACCCACCTGACCTTCCTAATCTGTAAAACTAATTGCTTCATCAATATGACCTCCGGGCTGTGTGAAGATGATGATAACCGGTTCGCTGGATAGGGTATTGGTTTTAATTAGAGGGATTATGGGGTTTTATTGTGTGTGTGTGGGGGGGGGGGGGGGGATACTGTTGTTGTGGTTTTTATATATTTTATGTTTTGTATTTTTATATTAATTGTTATCCCACTTCGATCCGTAGGGAGAGGCGGGAAATATAAATAAAAATTATTATTATTATTATTATTATGATTAATGGTAAAAGTGATACCGGCCTGTAGTTGTTTTTGTCCATTGGGTCCAGGAAAGGCTTTTTAAAAAGTCGTTTAACCACTGCCTCTTTTAGGCATGGTGGAAGTCGGCCTTCTCTAAAGGATGCGTTGATTATAAGTCTCAACAACACCTTGATGAAATCTCCCCCTGGACACTCAGCCAAGATGGGCAAGGATCAAGAGAGCAGGTCATCCTTTTCACACCACCAAGGAGCTTGTCCACATCCTTGGTACTTCCCAATTCAAATTGATCCAGTATAACAAAATTGGCAGAGGCGCTGAATACCTCTCCTGTTGCTTCTGTAGTAATGCTGGCGCCTACGTTGGCTCTTATCCGAGAGATTTTATCTGCGAAGTGAATGTTAAAAGCATCACAGCAGGCTACAGTTGGTTCTAATAGAGAGTTCTGGGTGGGGGGTATTTGTGTTAAATCCCTCACTACCCTGAACAGCTCTGCTGGACGAGACTTCGCAGAAGCAATAGAAGCAGAATAGAAAGACTTCTTAGCTGCCTCTCTATAAGCTTTAAGAAAAGTCCTATGACGTGTCTTGTCAGATAAGAGTCGAGTTTTCTGCCAGCGGCGCTCTAGTCGTTGTCCAGTCCGCTTCATCATTTGCCTGAGATCTTCCATATACCAGGGATTACCATTTGAAGCAGACTGGAAAAGACGCTTGGGAGCGATTGTGTCGATAAGTAAGATCGTTGTTCCAAATGTCCACCAGAGCTTTGACAGATTTGCCGTCATTGCCAACCATTAAACCCTCCAGTGATGCCTTTATGTGGATTTTGGATGATACTGCACATCAGTGGTTCCCAAACTTTGGTCCTCTTGATATTTTGGACTCCAACTTCCAGAAGCCCCTGCCAGCTTGGTCAACAGTCAAGAATTCGGGAGCTGAGGTGAAAAACATCTGGAACCAAAGTTTGGGAGTCAATTCTGCACAAAGAAGATAGTTGGCAGTCACTTCTTGTTAAGTACTGTCCAGTATTTAACACCATTTGGTCCTCCAGGGAATTTGGACTTCAACTCCCAGAAGCCTCAGCCATCTTGGCCACCAGTGAGGAATTCTGGGAGATGGAGTCCAAAACACTGAGAGGCCCAAGCCCAAAGTCTGGCCGTTTAAACGATGGGTTCCTGCTCTTGCCAATACCTTCAAAGTGAAACCTTGCTGCAAATAACACACACAGCCACTCTCATTTTATCTCGAGGGGGAGGAGGGAAACGCGCTTCCCCTTCCTCCACAGTGGCCTCCTCCTCCTCAATCTAAATCTGCCAGGCTTCGTCTCCCCGACTAGGCCCCTGGCGTCGCTATGGCGATCGTTGCCAAAGGAACCGCGTCTAGGCCTTCAAGCACCGGGAGAGAAACACTGCAGGCCCCTCGCCCCGGCTGGCCGCCTTCTGCCCGGGAGGACCGGGGCTGCGACACGGGAAGAAGCCGCGGGCGAGGGGGAGGAGGAGGAGGAGGAGGAGGCCTGGGAAAGAAGGGAGGCGAGTCGGACGAAGGTAGGCCTCTCGGGTTGCCACACTAAAAGCTCTGGGCCACACTTTCTAAGTGTGTGTGTGTGTGTGTGTCTGTGTATATATACCTCTCAGGCAGATTCCAGTGGTGATATATATATGTATATGTGTGTGTGTGTGTGTGTGTGTATATATATATATTGAATACCACACTTTATAAGTGTGCATGTATATACTTTATATATACATTGAATGCCACACTTGTTATGTGTGTGTGTGTGTAAACTTTATATATATTGAATGCCACGCTATTGATTGCCACACTTATATATATATTGAGTACCACACTTTTTATGTGTGTGTGTATATGTATATATATTGAATACCACACTTTATAAGTGTGCATGTATATACTTTATATATACATTGAATGCCACACTTGTTATGTGTTTGTGTGTGTGTGTGTAAACTTTATATATATTGAATGTCACGCTATTGATTGCCACACTTATATATATATTGAGTACCACACTTTTTATGTGTGTGTATATGTGTGTATATATATATATATATATATATATATATATATATATATATATATAATAAACTTTTTATATATTGAATGCCACTTTTTATTTGTATACACTTCATATATATATTGAATGCCACATTTTTCATGTATATATATATATATATGTATATATATCTATATCTATATATAGATATAGATATATAGATATATATATTATATATATTGAATGCCACACTTAATAAGTGAGTGTGTGTGTATAGTAACTTTATATATATTGAATGCCACACTTTCTAAGTGTGTGTGTATGTAAACTTTATATAATTGAATGCCACTATGCACATAAAAGTGTGGCATTCAATATTCTCACACTCTTCCCATGTCCAATTCTCACTCTCTCCCTGCATTATTTCAACTCTACTGTAAAAGCAAGGATTGTCCTTTGATGTTAGGAAATATCTTGTCCATATTTGCATTCATAGAATCATAGAATCCTAGAGTTGGAAGAGACCACAAGGGCCATCCAGTCCAGCCCACTGCCATGCAGGAATTCATAATCAAAGCACCCCCAATAGATGGCCATCCAGCCTCTGTTTAGAAACGTCCAAAGAAGGAGACTCCACCACTCTCCAAGGCAGCATATTCCAGTGTCAAATAGCTCTTACTGACCAGAGGTTCTTCCTAATGTTTCTCCATGTCCTATTCTCTGTAGCAGTTGAAAACAAGCTTGCTCCATCCTCAATATGATACCCCTTCAAATATTTAAACTGGGCTATCATGTCACCCCTTAACCTTCTCTTCTCCAGGCTAAATATACCCAGTTCCTTAAGCCCGTACTCATAGGGTTTGGTGGTTTCCAACCTTTCACCATTTTGGTCGCCTTCCTCTGGACATGCTCCAGTTTCTCAACAACCTTCTTGAATTGTGGTGCCCAGAACATTGTCTGCACTTAAATGAATGCAGTGTACTGATTCCACCAGAGATTCATGAGCCATTTGTCAAATGAAAGTTGCCTGGATTAGTAGATTTTGGTGGGAAATTGTACTGTTTGAAAATGGACAGGGTGGACAAACTAGAGTAGGTGCAGATGACCAAGGAAGAGTGGAGGGATGAAGCTCATTAAACAAGGCATTCCTGAGATGTAAGTGTTCTGCTTTCATTTGCCCATTTTTCCCCCTTTAAAAAGTGAGTGATGGACGTCAATGAAGAAGTAATTGAAAATTTAAAAATGCAGTTCAAGACTCTGCAGGAACAGCAGCAAAAAAGAATGCAACACCTGATGGAGAGAAAGAAGGAAAAGCAACAAAGTGTCAAGAAAAGTAATCAGGACAGCCAAAATGATGCCTTTGGAGTCCAAGATGATCTCAATTTAACCAAGCTGGACAATGAAGTGTCAAATGAGGACCCAACTAAAAGGTAAAGGGTCAAGACAGGTTTGCCCACCAGTAAAACTATAACAAAAAAGATGTGTGGAGTCTGTGTAAATCTGACACAACCTTTGTAGCGCACTAACACATAGGTGGGTGACCTACAGGATTCATGCACTGTCACAGTGGACTTCATTAACATTTGTGTGGTGTTAGAAATGGGACATTTGTATAGTGTCTCCCTAGATTTTAGATCAGGGCTTACAGAGTTTGTGGTCCTCTGCATAGGAGACACAGTGCTGCAAAACCAGGGCAGAATCCCCTTAAGTTCACTCTGGAGGCATATGCAATCATAAACCTTCATTTGGTAAAAATATTTAGGAAGCTGAAGCATGTATACTAATACTTAGCTTCCTAAATAGTCTATCAAAAGAGAATTTATGATTACATCTGCTTCCACAGCGAAGAAATGCAGAGGATTCCAGTCCTTGCAAGGTAAGTGCATGCTATCAAATGAGGGACAAATACATTTCTCCCCATTCCCAATATGGAGTGTTATTCATTGTCCTAGTTGCAATGAACTGGTTGCAGTTTAAGAAGTAACATTCATTGAACTGGTCGCAGTTCAAGAAGTAACATCAAAACATACTGCCTCACATTAGGTATGTACCGTAATGGGGTATACTGTGGAATAGGACACTAAGAAGTCTTGTTTTGTAGCTATTTGATTTCCTGGAGTTTGTGGCTCCCCTGTTTTCTGGACCTGGAGACTGATACAAGGCCTCAATAGCTCTCTGAAGTTCTTATGTAGATGCCTTACAGGATAAAAACAAATGTAAGGCATCTACATAATGTTTCCAGGAGTGGTCACGAAAATACTGAAGAAAAGCTAGACTACATGATAATTACACATTACCTTCTTTATCAGACAAAGTATGCTTCTTAGTAGCAATTGTTGAAGACAAACACAAATAGAAAGGTGCTCAGGTATTTTGATAAGATATTTTGAGTTTTAGCTCCCAGAATGCCAAAACAGCATGGATAACAATAAGGGATTGTAAAGGATTATATGAGACAAAAGTAAATAGATCACTCTGATCAGATGCAGTTAATCATAAATAAATTTTATGAGGCAAACAGTTACAGTTCCATTACACTAACATTGGTTCAGGCGTGGAACATTTGTAAAGGAAGATTTCCCTCCCCCCTTCAAAAAAAAGCTATTAGTCATAATAACATCTTAAAGCAAAGAATTTCATAAACTATTATGTTAGGAGGGCAGCTGTTCTTTCATTATCTACAGTTCTCTCCCTCTCTTTCCCTCTCTCTCTGTATCTTTTGCATTCTCTCGGATCAAAACAACATCCACAATTTATATCAAGCTTTTAAAAAATATATGTTCTTCCTCAGACTGCTGGAAAATGAAAATGAGCAACTCCAAAGCCAGCTTCGTGAAACTGTTGATGAAAATGGCAGATTATACAAACTGCTGAAGGAACGAGAGTTTGAGATCAAGCAACTCCAACAGAAGTTACAGGAGGAAAGATTGGCTCTAATGGGTAAGCACTGATGCTTTATAGGCCACCACATCTCTTCTCAGCTTTCTGCATACACCTTCAGGTTATGTGGGCTGTAGCAGTTGTAAGGGCTATTGAGCAACAGTTAGTTTCTTCCCTCCCTATCAAATTTTCAAGTACTGTATATACTCATGTATAAGTCTAGAAATTTAGGTTAAAAATTGATCCAAAAGCCCTGAGTCAACTTATTCATGGGTCAATGTAAGTACTGTATTTTAATTATTATTTAAAAGACAGAATCATCCCCTGGAGTATAATTTGTCCTGGAAGCACTGATCCCCTCTACTCTCTCATCCATCCAGCTTTAAGAGTGAGCACAAAGAGGTATATCTCCTGGAATTTTGTAAGTTCTTTGATATTGTTTTGCTTTGCTTCATCCTTTAGATCCTTTGCTATATGCCCGTAAGTTTTATCCTCAACTTATCCATGAATCATATCAAAATCCATAATTTCTGCCCCAAAACTTGCCCTCGACTTGTACATGAGATTGATGTATAGTTGAGTGTATACAATAAAACATATAGTTTAGGAGCATCAGAAAACTTAGTACGAAACAAGGTCGGATGTATTCTACAGTGAAAAGGTGTTAAATCTGCACCAAGGAATCTGGTCTTTATATTTCCAAGTGAATTACGCAAATCAAGTAATTTAGCTAAAACATACTTCATTTTTGCAATTTAGGGCCTTTGCAGACTTCCAGAAATAGTGCAAATTGAGTCCACTTTAAGGGTTAGGGTTAGTGCTAGGGAATCATGGGAATTGTTTTTTTTTTTTCTGAGACATTGAGCCTTCTCTGTCAGAGAGCTCTGGTGCCACAATAAAATACAGTTCCCATGATTCCCTAACCCTAACCCTTAAAGTGGACTCAATTTGCACTATTTCTAGCATCCTGCAAAGGCCCTTAGTTTGATTGCAGAATTCAAGAGAATGAGAAGGGGTTTGTCAGAGAAGAAAAAGATGTGATAGGGAGAGAAGAAACTAACTGACAGTTGAAAAATAGGAAAGAGTCTGACTTTTAATGAAGCCAAGTGAGTGCCCATATTAATTTCTTGGCATTCCTGAGACCACCACAATGTACTTCTGGAGAAACACTCTTTTTAAAAGGCCTTAAGGGAAAGGAAAGAAATCCCAAATTCCTACACCATATAAACATTTATGAAAAGAGTGCCACTGTAATGATCTGTATGCTTATCTTATATCATATAAAAAGATTTCCTTGTTTGGCTTACAGTTAACCTTTTCCATTGAAGATGCCGTATTTCTTTTAAATCTGTAAGCAAATCTCTTTAAAGCCCATGAGGAAAAACATTGGGGGGGGGGGGGGGAGGAAGGGTTCTCACTTTTCTTATCCAAACAACTGACTTGTACAACCCCACTTTTTTTAGCCTAAGCCTCCTAACTTTCTTAGATTCTTCCTTTTGCCCTTTTGCCTGACAAGGGGCAAAGCCATAGAAGAGTGTCCATTACAGCTTCCATGCGTCGTCCCCCTCCCATTGAATTGTTAGCCATTTTTGTGAAACACTCTATAGTTTTTATTTGTGGTCATCTAAGGAAAAACATGCAGGCAACGTTCACCTCCATATCTTGATAAGAAAGAAATCTTAAAATATTCTAGGGCAGTCGTCTGCAACCTGAAACCTTCAAAATATGTTGGACTGCAACTCCCATTACACCTAGCTGGCTAGGAATGGTAGGCAATGTAATCTCACTTCTGGAAGTGTAGGATCATAGAATCATAGAATCATAGAGTTGGAAGAGACCACAAGGGCCATCCAGTCCAACCCCCTGCCATGCAGGATGATGAAGGCTATTTTGGTCAAACACTATAAAAGTGTTAATGTGGCCAACCTGATAACCAAACTTATTTTTCAATTGTAGTTTGATAGCAAAACAGGATTAATGCAGTGAAATGTCTCAAAATATATTCTGCTGCCTTTATACCGGTCAGGGCTATCCTGCCTCTATCATTGATTTTCCCCCTCTGTTCCTAGTATACTCTTTTCTCACTGCAGTTTCCAAATAATCTTAAATTTGCATTGCTTTTCGTAATTGTGCTGTTGTGATCCAATAATAAGCTAAAGAGCCAGCATAGTGTAGTGGTTTGAGCATTGGACTATGACTCTGGACAGCAGGGTTCAAATCTCCATTCATCCATGGAAACCTTCTGGGTGACCTTGGGCAAAGTCACACACTCTCAGTCTGAGAAGGAAGCAAAGGCAACCCCCCTCCCCCCCCCCAAAAAAAAAATCTTGGTGAGAAAACACCATGACAGGGTCACCATAACTTGGAAACAACTTGAAGGTACACAACAGCAGCAATCCAATAATAATTTTTTTCTCTAATGTTAATACACCTTTCTGCTTGGAGCATTTGTAATTTCCCAAACTCTCCCATCCAGGCATAGTTCAGACTCAGACCTGATTATACCATTGAATCATAGAGTTGGAAGAGACCACAAGGGGCATCTAGTCTAATCCCATGCCATTCATATTTAGCCATTTAAATTTGTGTAGCTTTTCACTGCTATTGAGCCACCCTGAATATTGCCCAGAGAAAGACACATTAGACATTTTAATAGAACTGATGTATAGGTATGCCAGTTTCACCCAAGATTCTAGTACAGGTTGGATTATAAAAGCAAATAAAATCTGAAATATAATAATAGTAATAGTGCCTCTTTCCCTTTTCTCCTTTGCAGGGACATCTGGCTTATCAGGAGATGTTGCAGCCACTAAAATTGTTGAACTGGCAAAACAGAACCGACATTTGACTGCTGAAGTTGAGAGGGAGAAGGTCAAAGTGAAACAGCTGAATAACAGAATCAAGGGGTTAGAGAAAGAAGTGAGGCTGCCTTCTGTTAAAAGTGTGTTGCATAAATTCAGATTGATAACAGAGAATTAAGACAAGATAATTGCCCAGATTGCTGGATAAGATCCACATCACCTTATTTGCTTTGCATTTCTGAGCCCAGCAGGCAGCTGGAAGCCTGACAGTGATTTTATATGGCGCCAACATGTTGTTTCTTGTTGCTGCTAACTTGCTTCTTAGTTCTTTTTCTCCTGGTGGTATTTGTGGCTGCCAGACTAGAGACTGTTGCACTTGGTTCCGATATCTGTTCACATCTCTTAGTACGTTGGCTTCTGCATTTTGTTAGAGAAACACTCTCATATGATCAGCTTAATAATTGTGCTGTAAAATTGGCTTTTACGTAATAATATGTACACATTTTTTTCCTAGTTGCAAATGACACTTGTCAAGTTGCACTCACATGGAGACAAAGACAGTCAGTCAGCTCGTAAAACAACAGAAGCATCTTTGGTAAGTGGGTTTCTCAACCCATAGGGAGCTCCTGTTTCTGTATCACAACTGTGGGCACACGGAAGATGGGTGCCATATTCTTTCCCAGAATTCCACACTATTTCCCCCAGAGTCTGATATGGAGAGGAAACTCCAACCAACCAGAAGCAGCCTGGTTGGCTGGCAGGGGACAGGGCTCAGGAACAAGCGAAGGCTTCACTTGGGTCCTCTTATGGCATGTATAAACTGCTTCCTCCACCATACCAGTAGTCAGCTTTGATTGTCATCCCTGCACAACCTCCTCAGTGTTTGGATTTTTGTAAAGATGATTGATTGGTTTATTAGTTAGTAGTATCACAATGGTAATATTGGTTGTCACAACTTTGAGTATTTCTGGCATGGGGGCTGGATCCATTTTGGGGTAGATAGGACCCATACCTGGTATGTGAGTCTCTTTAAATGACTGTGGGGATGTAAGCAATCAGGTCATGCCTAACCTGGGGGCATATGGCTCCGCCTCAGTCCCACATGGCAGGGGAACCACACAGTTTCTTCTGTACAAGTAGATTCCCACATATATTATTTCAGTGTTATCGAGCAAGTGAGCTGGGTGAATGGATTTCCATTGGTTGACAGCTGGGCCAACCAATGATGGATTGCCATAGGCTAGCAGGATTGCCATAGGATACTGATGCTTGGATCCAGAGCAATATTGTGGATCAAGACTTAATTTGTAACCAATGAAGTTGTAGGCTTTTCCATTCCAAGCAAATGTGGTCCATGTTCATTCTTGCTGGACTTGTTAAAATGTATGTATTCAATATTCTAAATATTTTTCTATACATTTTACATCACCTCGGGCTCTGGTGTGATAGGAGGTGATACATAAATGCTACCAATAAATCAGTTAATAAATGTCCTCAACCTTCATTCCTCTTTGATGAATGTTTGCTGTTATTGGGGTTCTCTGTTCTCCTCAAATAACTGTACTCCTTTTCATTCTTTTCAACTGTGAGAACCCAGAAGGGAAAGCCTTGCTAGAAAAGTTAACAGCAGCCAACCTCAAAATTTCTGAATATCGCAACCAGCTGCAGACCACCAAGCAGGAACTTAAGATGACACAGAAGGTAGGAGTCATTCTGTGATTGTTTCCATATATTTCTATCAGCTAAGATAAAGGAATATTTTTTCCCCTTTGAAATTTGGCCTCCACTGGATACAATAGGGCTAAGAAGGTTGGTAGAAAGAATGCCTGTTGTGATAAATACAGCTCCTTAAATTAAATTAAATGAGTTAGGGGCTCATTTTCCATATTCAGTTTTGGGACTGTAAAGTCGCAATAAACTGATGCAGGTGCAACTGAGAATCAGGCTTGAATACTTGACTATTTGAGAAATAAAATCTGTCAGCAACTCATAGAAATCTGGATTTTCTTGACAATTAGATCTGTCAGAAGAGATTGTCAGGGATGATGGGAGTTGTAGCTCTTCCCCTCTGGCTCTAACTCACCACCTTGTTATGCAGCAGAGCTGACCAGCTTTGATCAGTGGTTGATGCTTCTTTCCCAAGCAGCAGAGTTTCAGAGAATAGGCTGAAGACCCTGACAAACTCTCCAAGCCTTCTCACTCTTCTTCCTGAGATGTCTCTAAACTTCTCCAGGATTCTTCTGGCTCTTGTATCTTTCCTCAAGACACCAGACAACTCAGTAGTCTTATATAAAAGATCTACTTTATTCTACTATATACACAAATACTATATGCCCTACAAATCACAATCTCTACTCCACCAAAATACTCCACACTACACCACAATACTCCAAACTACTCCACAATGTACATTAGCAAACATTGCAATTTATAGCCATTGTTAGACACCACCCACCAGTCAGTTTCCACCCAGTGGGTGTGTACATACATCTTGATTGGTCCACATAGATCATCCCATACCTAAGACCAACCCAAGTGTTTCATCACTTTACCTTGACCACTTAATGAGTCTCAGGTGTTTGCAATCTATCACAGGTGTTCTCAATATACCTTCTATAACTTTGTCCTTGGCTCTCAAGGCTTCTTAATTATATTATCTTTTTCACCTGTGTATCTTCCTGATTGCTCCTGCTTAGTCACTTTGACATTCACATACATATTTTTATTTCTATTACTGTATATCCCATGTTGCTTTTTCCTTAACAGAGATACCAAACAATATTATACTGGCTTGGGATGAAAATGTCTATAAACCCATATGAAATATAAATAAATCACACTGAAGTAGTTTTAAATTATTGGAAGCCTCTTTGAATCGAACATGGGAAAAAAGTGGGATATGAATTAAATAAATAATAATATATAATAGTTGAACACTAGAGTTGATGTCACCTGTTGTGGTAACTCATGGTGTCACTCCCCACATTGACCTCCTTCCATACCACACCATACAGAAGCCTTAGTAATGTTTTTTTTTTTGTACTAATGTTAACTCATAAATCAGAATTCTCATATATCACCGAATGTAATGGCAGCAATTCATCCTAACAGCCATCACGAAAGTCCCTTTCAGGTCATATGGTATCTCCAGCATTATCCCTCCTCTTGTTAAATATGAAAGGTATTGTGTCCTGATTTAGAGCACCTGTTCCCATAGTCCCAAGTGAATGCCTCAGATTTTTCCAAGATGATTCACCATGTCAACTCAAATCTGTTTATCTAGGAAGAAGTATTGACATGCCTTATGAAGCTGCTTTGAAAACACCCATGTGAAAAAGACATCTTGTTTTAAGAGAGGAATGGAACAGAAATACATTTTAAAAATGGGATTGAAAGCCAATTTGGACTCATTTTATGGTCTTCAAAAGAATATTAAGATGTTGGTGCTTACTGTTGCTGCAACACCTAAGTAAAACATTAAAACTTCCACTGTAAAATGTTTGGTTTGATGTGATCCTACCTATATTTCATTTTCAGCTTTTAGCAAATGAAGTTGGAGAAGACGTTGACATTCAGAATTTGTTAACCACCCCGGGCACCTGGCGTGGGCGGGCTCAGCGAATTCTTGTCCTGCAAAGCAAAGTGAGTTGATGTTCCCATTTCTCCCCTCTTCTCCATGCTGATAGTCTGGCTCCTTGTTTATGGAGTGAGGAATTTTGCCAAAGTCAGATTGACAAATGAGTTAGGAGTATTGGTTTTAGTTTTTCTACCACATACACCCTTAACTTGCCTACTTGAGTTAATTTGGTACAACATACTCCAGGTATGGGAAATGTGCAGTACTTCTGATGTTGGTGAACCACAGTTCCCAGCATCCTTTACCACTGGCTCTTTTGGCTAGGTCTGCACAGTTCCCATCTCTAATCTGGCTAGGTCTGCACAGTTCCCATCCCTAATTTGCTCTGTAAACACCTTGGCTTTCTGCTTGTGCCAGATTGTGTGTATTGAAGTCTGATTAGGGAAGCCCATTTGTTCAGCAGAAGAGCACATGCTTTACATGTGACTGGTCATAGGTTCACTTGCTGGCATTCTTGCCTGAAACCCTGTGGAAAATGTGCAGCGTATGAACTGTGCAGCCTTCCAGAAGTTGTTTAACTGCAACTACCAGCAGCCCTAGTCAGCATAGGTAATGGTAAAGAATGCTAGGAGTTACAGCTCAGCAGGATCTGCAAGGCTTCACAGTTCCTCTTCCCTACTATAAGCAACATTGAGTTAGAAGGTATTTCTGTGTTCCTATGACTGTCAGTCTGATTGATTTATGCAACTGTGTGGTTTTGCCCTGGCTGACTTTTTTATTGTATAAAAAAATATCCCCAGGTATCTTTTGGACCACTGTTCTATAGCATCTCCTACCCCAATGCAGCTTTTGTATTCATCTTGTGTCAGCACTGGCATACTGTTGCCTGCATTCTTTAGTTTATTTCTGAGACCTGAACTGAATTGTTAGTCCTAACTAGAGTATATCTATTAAATTAACTTGCAACATTTATATAATTCAGTTCATTTGCTGAGTATAATGTAATTGTTGGGATTAACAATTTGATTTAGACCAGAGTGAGAGTCATGGCAGCACTCCAGATAGTGTAGTGCAGTTCTCAGTATTGCTCACCACTGGCTGTTCTGGTATAGGATTACTGGGAGTTGCAGTCCAACAATGTCTGGAGAGCCACATACTTCCCACCCTGATATAGAACTAAAAATTCTTCACTTCATAGCATACTCCTGATGTTGGCTTTTCACATTTTCCTTGCCCCAATCCTACCCCCCCCCCCCATGGTTCACTTTGAATGGTCTCGGTCCCAGAAAATACAATCTGTGCCAAGCATCAACCTAACCAGTGTTGCAGTAGGACTTGGGAAATCCAGATCCAAAGCCCTACTCAAGACATGAAATTCACTGAGTGACCGTTGGCTAATTACTACCTCTGAGCCTCATTGAATTTTTTGAGTTGTCCTCAGGATAAAAATGGGGTGTGGGAGAGATCCATGTATTCCACTGTTCTAAACTTCTTAGGGTAAAGACAATATTTTATTTATTTATTTATTTATTTATTTAACTTACTTATATCCCACCTTTCTCCCAATATAGGGACTCAAGGCAGTGGATATTAATAAAATAATAAAAGCTAACACCATCAGATCAAGTGACGATGCCAAAGACTAAAGCCAGTTCTAAATAATGTTTTCATGACTGTTTCTTTACAAACGAAATGTTTACTGAGGTAATAAGCTTGTATCAAGGCTGTGCCATTTTAGGTTCCTAGTGGCGGACACATATCTCTGAATGTTCCTCTGTAATGTAATGTAATATATATATATATATATATATATATATATATATATTTAAAAAAAAATCCAAACCCTAGTTATCACAGAAAAGGGCTCTAGCCTATCCTTCTGCCTGCCTTTTTTTTTTTCCTTTCTGAAGGAAATTACTTTGTATATAGGAAAATTCGGTTTTCTGATTCCCATCTTCTTCTTGAAATGGTACCATCTAGAAACAAGTTTTCCATCTTTATGAGATTTAGGAATTAGATGGCTGGTGCTCCTTTAAAATGAAGGAATGAATCACACCTTCCACAAGGGCATAGAAGAGATAATAAACCGAACTAACCTAGTACACTTAACGAATTCTCATTATGGGATGTCAGTTTGGTGCAAAAGACAAAATATCAGCCTAACATTTGATTTTTAAAAATGGTGGACTTCAGTACAGAAATAAAGTATTGTGCCATTGATTCTTATACAAGTAGTGAAAGGTTTCCCAAAGGCTGGACTGAGTATGAGTGATCACTTTTTAAAGTTTCTTTTTGATGACCTCACTCACCCAGGAAAGGAACTGAAAAGAGAAGACTCGATTACAATTTGAGTGCCTTGGGTTATTTCATGTTCACCCTAGGTAATCTATCTTTCCGAGTCAGATACTACCTTCTCATTCAAAAGGAACAGTCAGTATGCAGCTGAGCCGCATTTAGCCTTATGTGTGTATCCTTTCCATTCTCCTCTAGGTCCGTGAGCTAGAGAACCAACTGGCCCACAGCAAAAGCAGGCTGTCTGAGAACGGCTGCAGTGATGAAGTGTTAAACTTTACAGACTCAAGGAAGGAGTCTGCCCAAGAGAAGAACCTACAGCGGATCCGGAGTTTGGAAAAAGAAAAGAAAGAAGCTCTGGAGGTAAGATAGTGAGAATAGAAATAAAGTGTCCTTTTGGATCTGAGTGGTTGACCTTCTGATTGGTTTCTGACAGAGAAAACAGCCTCTAAAGACACAGGGGCGCTTTGCTCTTGGGTAGAATCATAATCTATGTTTTGTCCAGTGAGAGCCAGAGTAGTGTAGTGGTTTCAGTGTTGGACAAGGACTCTGGATACCAGGGTTTGAATCCCACTTTCCCATGGAAACTCATTGGGTGATCTCAGGTAATAGATTTGGTAGTGTGTTCTGGGTGGAAACTGAAAGTATGTAAGCATGTGTAGTGATCATAGAGTTGGAAGAGACCACAAGGGCTATCCAGTCCAACCCCCCTGCCATGCAGGAACTCACAATCAAAATATCCCCAACAGATCAAAGGGTTTGTGATAGAGTGCGGTGCTTAGAAGTCCATTGTACAATTGCACACTGTTGTCAAGAAAGTGAGAAGATAGAGAGGCCACGTATCTTTGCCTACATGGGTGAAGAAGCATTGAGCTGAAAATGGGGAAGGAAAAGGATTAAATGGTTGCTGTCCATCTGTTTCTTCCATATGGATGCACTCTACTTCACATTAAAAGAAAAGTGCAGAGGAGAATATCTTGGAGTCATGGGAATACAGAACCAGTGATTACTTTTATTACTTTTATTCAAATGCAAAGTCACGTGGGTTTTGCCATCACAAACTGTAGCAGACATTAATTCATGGGTGGAATAGAAGGTTTATGTTCACTTAATTGGAAACTAAGGGGCAAAGCAGACCGACAAAAAACCGGCAGCTTTGTGGACGCATGGTGTATGCACGCTGTATGCCCCGATGTCACCCCCAAGCTGGCGTCATGCTGCCCCACTGACCACATAATGGGTGGCAGCATGGCATTTCTCCGGCATGACATTTCTGCGGTATGGCATTTACCTGTACCATGCCTCAGAAACGTGGAAAAAAACACTGCCATGGAGGAAAAGCCGTCTTTTTGCTGGCTCAAAAAAGAATGGCTTTTTGCTGCTTCTTTTTGAGCCAGCAAATAGACGGATTGGGGCCACAGTGTGCGGTTGGCACTCAGAGGGGCGGCAGCAAGCTACTTCTTCGGAACGGTCTGTTTCACCCCTTAGTTTTTCTACTTTCTGTCTTTACTTGACTGCAGAAACTTACCAGTGAACACAGTGCCCTCCAGAAGGATCATGAAGAGGTGAAAAAGAAGTTGGATGGTGCTAAATCTAGGAACAAAGTACTTTCCAATGAGGTGAAAACCCTGAAGGAGCAAATCTCAACCCTGCTGGAGAAAGGGAAGCATGACGATGAGCTCATTGATGCTTTAATGGTATGCTCAGGCTGGTGCTTCATGCTAGAGAGCTTCAGTGCTGGTTGTTATCTATGGCTGTCTAAATTCCCCTAATGTTTCAAATGGGCATATTCCACACACACCCATTCTTTATTCTGCAAGCTCTAACTCTATGTAGGATTTCACCCTGCAATTCTAGAGAGTTACTGCTTATTAGAATAGAATGGGCTAATTTGGGGGTGAGCAAAGTGCAATCTTGGGCAAGTCGTACTCTCTCAACCTTAGGGGAAGGCAAGAGCAAACCTCCTCTGGACAGATCTTGCCAAAGAAACCTCATGATAGGTTCACCTTAGGTTTGCCATACTTTGGAAACAACTTGAAGGCTCACAACAACAACAACAATAACAACAACAAAAGTGCAGCCCACATTATGCATGCAGCCTCAGGGTGATTTTGGCCTGCCTATGAGCTCCTGGAGTCAAAAACAAAATTTTGCCCCCAAATGTCCCTAAATCATTTTCACCATGTTTTTGCCCTTACTGGCCCAATTTAGGCTCAGGGGAGACCCTTTTTTTTTTGAAACAGAAAGTGACTTTTGCTCACTTTATGTTGTTAAAAAGTCTTCTCCTAGACCTAAATGGCCTGTTGGGTCTAGAAACATGGTTCCTGGAAGGTATTTTGGTGGCAAAACTTTTTTTCCAGCATGGATCAGAAGCTGTGGCCCTCTGGAGTCTCCTGGGTGGATAAAGTGTCCCCCTAGCCTTAGCCAGTTTTCTTCCTTCAAATGAGTGCCGTGTAACAGAAGTTCGTAGGTTAGGCTTGCAAGAAGGAATAGCTAAGTTTCTGTGGAAGGGAAGTGCTCCAGCTCAAAAGAGGTCCCAAAGAAATGGTGAGTGTGGGCAAGAAGTTTTAAATCAGTACCATTAGGGAGGTAAGACCTGTGTGATATCACAAAGGTGCAATTTTCCCAGAAGGGCAGTGACAACAGAGCATTAACCTTCAAAAGTGAATGAACCAATATTTCCAGCCAGCTTCCATTCTGGGAACCACTAATACTAATGTTTTTTTTTCTTTGTTCAGAGACTAAGCCGTATTAATCTGGAATATCAGTATGCAAAGGGATCTTGTAGCACCTTTGAGACTAATTGTGTGAGAGAAGTTGTAGCATTAGCTTTTTTAGACTAGGTCTACTTCTTCAGGTGCATCTGAGGAAGTAGACCAAGTCTACAAAAGCTACTGCTACAACTTTGTTTACACAGTTAGTCTCAAAGGAGCTACAGGATCCCTTTGCATACGTTTTCTTTGTTATTTGGGATTTTGTGGTCAAAACCAACACCTTGAATATAGGAGCAAATGGGAAGCTTTAACAAAGTAGTGTTGTTTTGCCATTTATTAAACTAACCAATCTCCAGAATAGCACAACTTGCTGGGGCTTTGGTTATGTGCAAAGTAAGTTGCTTAAGTTATCTGTTGTAAACAATATCTAATTAATGGACAGATCTTCTGCACTTGTAATTGCACTTTTGCTAGACAAGAGTAAAGCCAGACATTTCCCACCACCCCAATTTCTTGTTTTCTCTAGGGTCTTATTTTACTAAGGGAAATAAAATGAATTTTATTTACTATACAAAAGTGTGACCATCATAAAATGTTGTGATGGATAAATATTGAATATACTGTGTTGCTAAAAAGGCCGTCAGGCAGCATAGATGCCTATAATGGATGTTTGATCTATTGCTGAATTGCTTAACTTGAAAAGGCTTATTTTCTGTGAGCTGCCCCGATTGCTTAGCAGAGGGGCGGGATAGAAATAAAATTTATTATTATTATATTATTATTTATCTCTGATATAGGTTCTGGTTAATGCGTTTCCATTACAACATTGAAGCTGCTCTTGTATTTCTCTAGCCTTCCACAGTTGTGCCTGTCCCTTGCTTTAGGCTGAAAATTCTGTCTTTGTGCACATTTAGTGACTCGCATGTATAAAACCATGTGTCCTACATACCTTTTCTGTTTTGCCAGAACCAGCAGAAGGAAATGCAAGTCATTTTAAAGAACCTGAGCCAGCAGGATGTGAGGAACAAAGAAGGCCATCAGAGCCTGGGGGTGCAGCTTAATGTTGAGCTACAGAAGCAAAACTGCCTCATAAACCAGCTCAAGCAAATGGTCGCTGAGCGAGAAGCCAGAGTGAAAGAACTGGAGGAGAAAGTCAGGCAACTAACTATGCAGGTAAACCAGATCAGACAAACTAGCCTGGGAAAGTCACTCACACAGAAATTACTCATTGAGGGCCTTTGCAGACTGCCAGAGATAGTGCAAATTGAGTCCACTTTAAGGGTTAGGGTTAGGGAATCATGGGAACTGTATTTTATTGTGGCACCAGAGCTCTCTGACAGAGAAGGCTCAATGTCTCAGAAAAAGAAACACAATTCCCATGATTCCCTAGCATTAACCTTAACCCTTAAAGTGGACTCAATTTGCACTATTTCTGGCAGTCTGCAAAGGCCCTAAGAATGATGGGACCCACCCTCCACCTCCATTGGTGCATTTTAATGTCTACCCTAGAATAAGACAGGCCCTCAGAAGAAAACTCCAACAGGAAACAGTATATCACCACCACCAAATTATAACCATTCTCAAATAAAGTAAAACATACCTATGCTAAATACAGGGTTAAAGTAATGGAGTTCTTAACATATAAGATATGTGTGTGAATTGTAATATAAAGTACCAGCTCAGTCCTATCTTGAAAGGGTTATAGCAAAGCAGATAGGCCAGAAAATGACCCCGTTGAGGCAAAAAAAAAAAGTATAATGTCCAATTTGGTTGATATTTTTATACCAGCATCATCTTCATCATACAGATGAAAATACCAATTCCATTTCCACAATGTCTGCAGAGTCTTTAGAAGAGGGGGATTACATTTCTGCATCCAAGAAGGAAGGCCTCTTTGGAAGTAATACTTCTACATGGTAAGAGAAAAAATAAACCCTCTAAAATACAGTTTCTTTCCTGGGTAGAGTTATAAGGGAACTCCAAATCTCTTAATTGCTTTAGCTAGGTAGACATTTGTCCTGACGCACAAAAAGGGTCTTTAAGGCATTTGCTGATTATTCTTTTTATATGTGAGAAAGGTAGGATGTTTGATCTGTGAGACAAATTCCTTGTAGACGCAGATATTCAGACCTGAGAGATCATCACTGGCCAAGGCAAATTATCTGTCAAGTGCTATACACAGAAGGGAAATCCGTACACTTTTAGCTAAGTCCACCTCTGTCATCCCATCTCCAACAATACATCATATATAGCAGTGGTACCCAATCTTTGGTCCTCCATTTGCTTTGAACTTCACCTGTCAGAAGCCCCAGCCAACTTGGCCAACAGAAATCATGGGAGCTGAAATCCAAATCATCTGGAGGACCAAAGATTGGTAACCACTGTTATACAGAATTGCTTCTCCAGTCAGGGACAGCATTTGCAACTTAGGTGCTATGTCTTTTATCAGCCATGTGGCAGGCTGAAGTTCAACCACTGATGCTTTCCCTATTATTGTTGCTTCTGCATTGGAGAGACCCTTTTGGATTTTGGTTATGTGGAAGGTAAAGCAGCCTCACTAGGGGGGAAAAGTGTAGCAACCACCTAAATAGAAAGGGACCAGGGTTTTATTCTCAGCTGAATCAACAATCTTTGAACAGCCATGCAATTTTCAGAAATTCCAACTGTGTCCTCTTACTTTGTTGTCCTGGGTTATTCCCATGCCAGTGTGGTTAAGACCACTGTACAGCCTTGTCCCCACAAGTTTTCTTGCTCTTTAATCACAGACAGTTACTTCTCCCAACCTTACAAAAGTAAGCTAGTCAGTGGCCTTAATGCAACAAGCAAGGATTCTTTTAATTCTTTCACCTTGGGTTAAATGAATATCTGATGAAATCTGAGCCTTTAGGAACAGTTGTTGCCTAGGAGAACAGATAATGTGAACAGTGCTCTTATTTCCAGAAGTTAATGTTCAGAGGAGCTAATACTTTTCTTGACATTGTTGAAACGTTTATAGCCAGTTCAGCTGATATTTTGACTTTGTGGTTGCTTCTTGGGCCTAGTTGTCAGAGAGTGAGAAAATGTGTGAGGTCTCACAGCGGAGCTTCACATGACTGAATGTTCTTCTACACAAGCAAATTCTATGCACCCAGAAAACTTACAAGTAAATATTAAAGACTCTAGCCTTGGCCTGCGCCTTGGCATGCTAGCTTTCTGTTTGCTGGCATTTTTTAAAAAAATGTAGAGGAACATTCAATTACATTAGGACCATGTGTAGCCCAAGGTGGTACTAAAAGAGAAGTAAGAACTCTAAATAGATGGGCAAAACATGCCGTCTTTGAGCTGCTTTGGGGGCATGGCATGCAGACAACACATGTCCCTGGATCAGCCGGAAGCCATGCCAAGGCCGCCTAAGGTAGCTCAAACCCAGCTGCAAAAGAAGCGGAGAAAAATTGCTCCTTGCCAGCGGTCCATTGTAGACTGCAACAGCGGGCAGCCTTGGGACCATTCACAGCTGGAGCAGCTAGAGGCCACTTCAAACAGCTTGTCTGCTTTGTCCCTAGGTTGCAGAGCCAAGTGCTAAATTCTTCATGAGGGCAGCTTTAATTTTGTATAAATATTTTGTATAAATAAAACATTTTTTCTTTGTAAAACATTTTTGTTTGGGGAGGGGACTGCAGCTCCCATAATCCCCAGCCAGTATGGAAAGACCATGCTGACAGGGGGATGCTAGGAGTAGCAGTGCAAAAAGTCGGTTTTCCAAGCTCTGTGAATAAATGCCAGCTCGCACCAAAAATGGAGGCTAAGTACAAAGACTGCTGTAAAAAAGTTACAGTGCTTTTATCTTTCCTAGGACGGTGTCTAAGATGGGGCACACTCTTGTGGACTCTGCAGCTACTTCTTTCCCATTCACTGCCTCTCCTGGGAGGTCTGTACAATCTGTCTGTCATGGTCCAGTGGCGGAAAATTCATGTTTAGCTTAACATGGGATTTTGTCTTTCTTCTTCCCTAACCCTGCACATGCCTGATCCTTGCAAGATCATATGGAGCAGATCTAGGAGATCAACTGCTACTGAAATAGCTAAACGCTCCTCAGAGCACATAGGATTGTCTGGGACACAAATCACTCATAAAATAAGCTAGGTGTCCACATCGTGGCAGTGTTGTGCAAGCTCACTTCATTCTGCTTCTGCAACATGATAGCTAAGCTCCTTTCTGTGCTCAGAGAGAGATTTTGGCTCATGATTACTTTACAAGGCTGAACTGGCAAGCTAATGAAAATGGATCAATGGACTCAGTGGGGTGCTTTATGTAACTCATTTTGGTGTTGCCAAAAGCCCAATTCATCCACTTTATAGCTTCTCCCAGAATTTCAAATCTAGCTCTAGTCCATAGCTAGGAAAGATTACTTTTTTTTTTGGACTATACCTCTTGGAACCCCCCAGCCTGCCTAGCTAGCAGCCTGGACTGGACACTGACTGGAGATTGGGGGGAGGGGGGGTCTGAAAGCTGTGGTTAAGAGAAGGACCTTTTCCATGTTCTGCTTCCCCAGATCTTTTTCCTCTACCTCTTTGCAGGAAGAACTTGTAAATAAAAAGGGAAGCACAATAAATGAACAATCTAACAATCTAACTTATTTTCATCTACCTTGTCCCAAAAGCCTGCTCAGCTTTTGCCTCACACAACATACCATTAAGGAGACATCCATGAATAGGTTGAGTCCTGCTGCTTCCCAGTTTAGGCAAGAGTCAAAGGCTGAATTAATACCTAGATCAGGAGCAGGTACACTCCAAATGTAGGAAGGAAATTTGTGGCTCCATTTTATTCCTTCTTTGGCCACATCTGATGTCCGATTCGGACCATCAGTGATATTTTGGGTGAACAACAGTCATTTATGGTCACTTCCTGGGTTTTTTTAGTTTTGGTTTTAGCAGGCAGGCAGTAGGACAAAACAGCATTTGGGGGCCAAAATAACCTCTGTGGAGTCTACTTTCAGGCAGGAAAAAAACCCAAGGTTTTTTTTTCCGCAGCTGAAATTCTTTTGGGGAAAAATTGGATTCACTGTTTGTTATATGGAATTCATCCAAGAACTTCTTCATTCATGCTGCAGGCTGCATGATTTCAACCCCTGACCTAGACATTTAGTGCCTCCCTTGTTCTTTCTATTTCCTTAGCCCAGGTTAGGTTTTTTTTACCGCTCTAATCCTTTCTGGAATGCTTCATTCTTTGTTCCTGTAGACATCCTTCTTTTATAGTTGATTTTTTTTTTTAAAAAAGGCTTAGAAAGTCTATGAGTGGTGATGGTTCAGAGGGAGGATGCCTCTTCATACCAGTTGCACAGTGGGAGAACAACTTCATGTGTGGCTGTCTCTGAAGTATCCCACTGGACTTGGTTGGGTGGACTAGATTGGTCCTTGATCTAATCTAGCAGGCTTCACCTTACCTTTGGCCATGACAGATTTTTTTTTAAGTGTGGGGTAGCCATGTTAGTTGGTTGCAGAAGAATCAACAAAAAAGTCATGTGGCACTTTAAAGAATAACAACTTTTATTTGGCATAAGCTATTTTGGACTGCACCCCACTGATCTGATGAAGAACATTATCACACTACACTTTTATAGCACTAATATTCCAATTGAGACGATGAAAGCTTATGTCAGTTAAATCTGTTAGTCTTTGGTGCCACAAAGAATTTTTTTATTTGTTTGTTTCCTAGTCAGCACAATCAACCCAATCCTTTTCATTTTTTTAGTGTTACTGAGCCTGGTGACCTGGATATGAAACTCCTGAAAATTCAGATTGCAGAGTACAAGACACTTTGCCAGGCAGCTGAAGTGGAACGTGACAGGCTAATAGAAATGGTGAACACCCTACAAAAAAGGTGACAGGCTCCTGAATAAGAAATATGGCTCCCTAGGCCTATAGTTGCTGTTCTTCCAAATCTCATTTTCTGAAGTCTACAAAATTTCACAATGTCTTGACTGTGTAGCCAAGGAGGGGAGACCTCACCTCAGTAGTTGGGCACATGTTTTAGAAGCAAAAAACACCAGGTTTCTTTGTTGCTGTCTTCATGGTTGACTGAAACTCTGGAAAGCTGCTTCCCACCACTGTCCTGACCTAGAGAACCACCCACCTTCTGGACCAAACCCACCCTGTTTCTTCCCCTCAGCACACATGTACTTGCTTGTGGCAAAGAATATTGAAAACCTACTGGAACAACATGTAGAGGGA
Source organism: Phrynosoma blainvillii (assembly GCA_026167975.1). Lineage (NCBI taxonomy): Eukaryota > Metazoa > Chordata > Lepidosauria > Squamata > Phrynosomatidae > Phrynosoma > Phrynosoma blainvillii. The sequence continues at coordinate 5,420,512 of JANUYF010000005.1, forward strand.
AGTGAATGGCATTTAACACACCCATGGTGATTTCTAAAGGCATGATTCCTCAGGTTTTTTTGCAGACTTTTCCTCCCCAATGGTGTGCGTTATGCTTTGGAGACTTCACAAAATGCCTTGGTGGGCTGCTTACAGTCCATGGGCTACCCAGTTCCTACCACTGGTATAGATATATCTGAGCTTGATGAATCAAGGCAACATCCCCTATGCCTAACAGAGCTTGGAAAATGTATTGTATATTGTATATACTCATGTATATCAAACTCATGTATAAATTGAGGGCAGGTTTTGGAGCCAAAATTATGTATTTTTATATGACCTATGGATAAGTCAAGGGTAAAACTTAGGGGCATGTAACAAAGAATTTAAAGGACAAAGCAAAGGAAAATGATGCCAAAGAGCTTACAAAATTCTGGCAGGCAGACATGTTTGTGCTCCCTCTAAAAGTTGGATAGATGAGGAGGAAATGACTGTAAATAGTGGCTGTGCATTTGTGGCTGTACGATGAGTAGACAGATGTCTATTCTTTGGCACTCTGCCAGCTTTTTCCTGACCAAGCATTCAAGGAGGCCAGAAATGGTGCCATGGAGGAGAGTAGAGGATTCTCCCAGGATGGACTAAGCTCTTGCCTTTCGCCACTCATAGAAATAGATGGTTCTTTTTTTGATAAGAGTTAAGATACAATACTTACATTGACCCTTGGATACGTCGACCCGGGTTTTTGTGTCAATTTTTGGACTAAAATTTCTTGACTTATACATGAGTATATGCAGTACTTCTTTGGACTACAGCTCCCAGAGTCCCCCAGTCAGCATGGCCACCAGTCATACTGATGCTAGGATTCTGGGGGTTGTAGTCCAAAAATTTCCAAGCTCTGATGCTGTGAATGAAACATGCATACATAAGCGCATGTGCATAAATGTAAATATTGTGAGTTTTGTGTCAAAGCCATAGCATTTTTAAAAAAATTCTGTACTGAATTCTTCTGTTTTGATTGTCAGGGTGGATGACAGCACGACTAAGGTCTGGGAAGCTGAGAAGAAGTTTCAGGAACAGCAGCGCAGGAGTGTTGCTCTGGAGCAGCAGGTTGAAAAGCTGAAAACAGAGTCTGGAAAGAGTACTGGCTCTGCAAAAGCCCACTCTAAAAGCAAAGCAGGTAACATGGACTAGAGAGAAAATGTTTAACCCAGTCTCTGCTTGCACCATTTCTACCAAATATCTATGGTCAGTATGAGAGTTTAAGCCCATGATAACATAAATAACATTGCATATTACATTGATTTAACTTGACTTTTTATAAGTAGGCAAATCTGTAAAAAGATAGGATACAGTTGCCCCAAGAAGTATAGTGCTTCAGAAATTTTCCTTGTCTAAAGCCAAAAGAATGTTTCTGGACTTCAGAGACAAAGCCACATAACCAATAGCTGCTGCCGGCTACATATTGTTACTCTTAACTCTTTGAGAGTCTTCATATTAAGTGACACGCCCAAGCACACTTTCTGGTGCTCCTCTGCCACCCTGTCCTAAAGATCTTATATAGCTTTTGAGTCCCTTTTACAAAAAGTAAACAAGGCTCCAGAGGTCCAGGGTTCAATTTTGGGATTCCCTGGACCCGTTGTGGACTGCACCAGCCTCCAACAACAACAGAAAGAAGTGGCTGGAAGTTCATTTCATAGAATCATAGAGTTGGAAGGGGCCTCGTGGTCCATTTAGTCTAACCCCTGCTCTATGTAGGCTCCCAGCTAAAGCATCCCCAGCAGTTAGCTGCCCAGCCTCTTTTTGAAGATGTCCAGAGAAGGAGACCACCACCACCTTTCTAGGCAGTTGGTTCCATTGCCAAACCACTCTTATTGGCATGAAGTTCCTTCTAATGTTCAGTCGAATCTAACCTCATGTAACTTAAAACCATTAGACCTGGTCTTTCCCTCTGTGGCATCAGAGAACAAACCTTTTTGGAGAGGGCATGGAGTTTCTTCTAACTCCTAGATCACTGTTCTGCCTGTCAGTAATCTTGGAGATTGCTGCTCTTGGGGTTGGAAATGATTTAAAATGACTAAGTGATGGCTTGATTTCAGAGGACAACTTTCAAGTGCCTGGTTGTAACTTGACTGTGTTCTTCTCTGTCTCTTTTAAATGGTTAAACCTGAGTCAGAAAACAGTGTGGAATTGGATCCTCTCCATTTTTGGAGCACAGCCTTGCACTCAACTCCAGGACGTTTCCTCCTACTGAACCTGTGAACTACCTAAAACCAGAAATGCTCAGAGCATAGCCATACTCAAGGCAATGGATGGCTAAAACATACCTATTGTTGTTGTGTACCTTCAAGTTGTTTTCGACCTATGATGACCCTAAGACAAACCTATCACACGGTTTTCTTGGCAAGTTTCTGCAGAGAGGGTTTACCATTGCCTTCCTCTGAGGCTGAGAGAGTGTGACTTGCTCAAGGTCACCTAGTGGGTTTACATGGCCGAGCCAGGATTCAAACCCAGTCTCCAGAGTCATAGTCAAACTCTCAAACCACAGCACCAGGCTGCCTCAAAATATACCTACACATGCCCAATGCAAAATCATGTTTTTTAACAAAGAAAAAATCAAGTTGGTAAGAATGAATGGAGGAACCTAAGTAAGTCTGAAATATGAGCAAAATTTTGTGTTAGCCTTGCCTTTTACTGACAAGCCATGCTGTATCCACAGCTCAACTGCCCAGCAGTACCAGGCAGAGCTTGAATATGGGTGATAAGAAGGACCCTCCATCTGGACAGCTCTCAGAAGTGCCCCTGGAGTCTCAAATAGAAGAACTGTCCACCAGGCAGGTTCCTTAGTCATTCTTTATCAGGTCTCTAATTCTCCAGAATTTAAGAAGACTGCTCCAGTTTCTGTCCTCAAGAGTACAGGAGGGAGCTCTTAGGGTAGGGGTGGGCAATATCTATCTAATCCTCCTAGTTAAATTGGACTAGAACTCTCATCAGACGTAGTCAGCGTAGCCAGTGGGGTGGGGTGGGGGGCAGGGGTGATAGGGACTGTAGTCTTGCAATATCTGGAGAGCCACAGGTTGTTCATTTGTCAAAGCAAATTAGCAATTGTTGCTCCTGCTCCTTCTTGGGCCCACAGGGTGCTATATAAAGTATATAACCATTTAAAACATTATAGGCACAAATAAACACATTTAAAAAACACACAAAAGCTCCTCTTTAAAAATATTTTTCCAGACCACAGACAGTTAAAACAGTAAGAGCAGCCATCTCAGTTTTGAGAAGTGAAGGCCAAGCCAAATGACACATTCATAGCTTCCTGCCAAAAATTTAGAAGAGATGGGGGCAGCCTAACTTCTCTTGGGTGGGAGTTCCCCTTTTGTGGTACTGCTACAAAGAAAGCCGTGTCCCATAGATCCTTCAATCTAGCCCTTTGGGTGGTGGGACACACAATGGGTCCTGGCTGAGGATCTTCATTTCCGGTACACTTTTATGGGAGGAGGTGATCTTTCTGATCCCGACCTCAAGCCAGGATAAAAGCCTTATCATCTTAGCAACTGCACTCATGTTCAAGTGTGCATATTTGCAGATGGGGGTGGAGGGGTTGTGTGGAACTATAGGCCTGACATGGAAACATTTGTGGCATTGTTTATGGGATGTGGAAAAACCCAATGCATCTTGTCTACAGAGCAGCATGTATCACCAATATGTCTGGTAGCCTGTGTTGATAAAAACAAGGAGGCATGTTACTCCATTAAAATGTTGAGAGGAGGGGCTGGTGTACTTCCTTCCATTTTCAATGTATTGGATTCATATGATTGTTTATATCTACCTAGGCTTGCAATCCAAATGGATGAGAATGAAGGCCTGAAGAATGCTTTGCAGGTCACCATGAAGACCAAAGAGGAAGACTTCCGAGTGTACCAGGAGACTGTGGGCCAGGTGAAGGAGATCTTTCTGCAAGCTCTGAAGCAGCAGAAGCAGGACAGGAACTAAACCTGGCTCGGCCATGTTGGCCTGCAAGCATAGAGGGGGATTATTGGGGAATCCCAGTGTGCTAGGGATCTCGTTGTTAAATCTCGCTGAACTTCTCTCCCCAAATGATATTTATCTAAACACTTGCAGATGGGAGGGAGAAACAGAGCTGATCTTGATTCACTTGAAGGTGCTGATGCAGTAGCAAACTCTTGCCAGCAAGAAAAAGAGAGAGGTCAGATCTTGTCATCCATACAGTACATGTAATGGTGGAACTTGAGGCCTCTTATGCAAGTCTAGAATCTAAAGAAGCTGCCCTTAAGTTTTTGTTTGTGTAAGAACGAGTGATTTTACATGCCTGCATTGCTGCTGTTTCTCCATGGTAAACTCAAAACACTTTTGCCTCTCTTTGCACAACCATGATACTATAAAGGGTGTCTTATTTTCTTAAATGTAGTGACATTCTTATATTTCTGATTTGTTTCCTGCTTCTAAGATAGAGATAAAGCAAAGAAAGATGAATGTTCTCTGTAGTTCAGCCAGGGTGTTACCTGAGCAGCATTCACTAGGGCAGCTTAGAACCAGCAACACCTACTGGCATCACCTCACCCCACCTTTTGTGTCCTGCCATGTGTAGTGTGCAGTTAGATTTGAGCCAGAGCTTAGAAACATGACTTCTTGTATTACAACCCCCAGAATCCACTAGTCAGCATGGCTGCTGGAGTTCTGAGAGTTGTACTGCAAAATTCACTTTCCCAAGGCATGTTGGCTGGAGATTCCAGGAACTATGGTCCAAAAGTCACTTTTCCAAACTTTAAACGTGATCCTCATTGCCTTAGGACTTTTCTCTACAAGCTTGCATTCTCATTGGGTTTTGGGCTCAGATGGTGATGGTGGTTGTCATCATCACCGTCCCCCTTATAATATTACCCCTTGAAGTCTCTACTTCAGTCTTGAGAAGTGAGTAGCCAATAACCCATGCAAGGACTCATTCTTCTGAGTGTGTTACTTCAGTTGTCAGATTTTGATAAACCTCGTGACTCCTGGCAACTGAGACCTGGCATATTTGAAGAAAAAATGGTTTCTGGGTCTGTATAGAATGCCTTTCCCACACTGTTGTGCAATTGTAGGTTTTCTTTTTACACCTGTAGAGAGAAAGGAATGGTTGTGCCAGTTTCTGCTTGCACTAACATACTATTGCTAAAGTTTATAATCATGAGTAAGTATAAGGACTCAAGGACTCAGGAACTTCACTACTTGTCCTGGCAAAAACAAGATACAGTAGTTAGCAGCTTCCTGTTGATTTTAGTCATAAGCCAACCAAGAAACCAGCCCATCAGGATTTGGTATCACAGCATCCAGCTGAAGCAAGGACCTTCCTCTTCCAAAACTGCAACCTTACCCTGGGATAAATTGGGAAACTGCTGCTGAACACAAGGAGGTAGACATATTGTTCATCCAGTTGCCATTTCTTGTCTAGTGCTGAATTTCCATTCATATCACCATGTACTATTTAAGGATGTCTTAAACTGAATTGAATTGAGCCAAGTAAGTTTTATTGCAAGTCCTCTCTCTCTCACACACACACACTTCCACGCTCCCTGTCTCCCCATCCCCGCTTCTGTTACAACAATGTGGATATTTCCATCTATTGAAGCCCTCTGCCTCTCCTGGCAATTTTTCTGCTTTATAACCCTATCTCTTTGCTGCTTTGTTTTCTTGTGGGCTTCCAGATGCATCATTAATCTTTTAAGTATGCACCTACAACTTACAGGATAAAAATCAGCTTTGGGAAGTGACTTTCAGGGGAGGAATGATGTACAAGGGAGGGATTAGCAAGTCCTTCCCCCACCGCTCTATCCAAAAATCACAGAATTTTTTTATTTAAAAGGGAAGACACATAAGTGTCACAACTCTGTTGCATGTAATGAGTAGCTTGTCCCTATGAAATCTAGTTCTTTGGCCCATAAAGTTTGCATCAGCTGCAAAGCTACTGGTCCCTGTAAAACAGATGGGCAGACTGGAGCTAAAAGCAGGGTTTGGTACCTATAACTAATAATGTGGAATAAATCATTGACTGGACAAGCATGGAGGATGCTGCTGAGCCACTTTATGGGCAGATGACTCTGTGTTTCTTCCAGCCATTTCTGTGAAGTTGCCATTGTCAAATGTGTGTGTTCATAAGACAAAAGAGGGATGCACACACATATGCTGGATGCTTTTAAGCAGTTTGTGTTAGAAGGATGAATGAAAATAGCAGTTTATGATTTCATCCCATTTTCTTTGTTGTTGTTTTTAAATTAGAGAAAAGGAGGGGGCATTTAAAAAAAACAACACAATTCTTACCAGGTGTCAAATATATCAGGTACACCACTGGATCAACTAGTCTTTATCCCTACAGTGCATAGCTACAAACATCTATGGTTTCTGACAGCAGAATTCCTGCCCATCAAACTAAGAGCATTTCCTTGTGAGGGGGAACCAAATGGAAAAATTCAGCAAACGGGGGCAGTGAGGGGGCTCTAAATTAAGCTATGACTGGGCCAAGAGGCAGATTGGGTTTCTCTCCTCCCTTTCTCACTTTTGCAGTGGCAGCCTTTTCACTCCCAAGGGACACCTTCACTCTCAGTTTATCTTAATAATACATAGACCTCACATTTCTCCCAAGAATATGGGTTGGAGAAAGAGGTGACAGGATAGCCAACTTTAAATATCTGAAGGGATGCAGTTTAGAAGGTGGAGCTAGCTTGTTTGGTGCTACTCCAGACTTCAGAGGCTAGAACAGGAACCAATGGATTCAAATTACAAATCTGTCAGTCAGCGGTAACATATTAGGTTAGAAGTTAAGGCATGTTCCTATGTTCTTTATGTTTTTCAAATTCTTCAGGTGGTTTCAATAGGGAGGAAAATACAAAGCTGTATTTAAAATCTATGAAGGGATATCATGTAGAAGGATGGAGCAAATGTCTTTTTTGCTGCTGCTGCTGCTGCAGGGGCAAACCAGTAGATTCGAATTCAATAGGAAAGTAGTGTCTAGAATGGTAAGCAATAGTCCTACACTATTCAGCTTTGGTCAGGCCTCACCTGGAATATAAAAGGTGGTGTCAGAGAGCGAGTTTAAGAATTGCAGAAGGTAATATTGTACTGGTTCCAGTCAGGGAATTTTGTGAAGTGAAGTGGCTCAACAATGCTCAGGAGTCAAGCAAGATACTGACAGAGTATCTGTCTCAATCTCAGGTGAAACCAAATTTGAGATGCCTTGGCAGACATATTTATAGGGCAAAACATATTAAAATGAAGTTTCCAGGAGAGGAGAATAAGAAGGGAACTTGTAAATGATTGGACAATCAGTGCCGATGTCTCTGGGCAATGGAGGATCTCTTCTGAAGGGAAGTATGCTTGGACTTTTGTTCTTTGGCAAACACCAGGTCTATTGCCCACCATCATTCCTATCAATGATGGGCAGTGGCATCTCACACCTGGGTGTCACCCTGTGTAGGGAGTGGGGCTTTGGCGCCCCCGAACTCCCTGTCCCACATGGCTTTACTCATGAGTAAAGCCATGTGGGGCAGGGACAGGAGGGCGCTGGGTCCTCTCCCTCCCTGCTGTGTGCCAAGGAGGAGGAGGAGGGTGCCCCTTCTCCAGGCACAGGGAATCACTCCATGGCTCTGCAGGCTGCCCAGCCCCAGGAAGGAACAAGGCTGGTGGGACAGTGTGTATCTTGGCCAAAGGAGGAGGGGGCAAAGAAGGAGGAGAAGAGCCAGCAGCCTTGGACATGTCCCGTCCCGTCCTGTCCCAGCCCCAACCCCACACAGTGGCCCTTCATCCATCGGTGGCCCTTCCCTGGCTCCTTTCTGGCCACTTGGTGCCCAGGGAAGGGAGGAGGTGCCCTGGGCAGCAGAGGGGACCTTGGCCTCCCCCCACCCCCAGCTGGATCCCGTGGGAAGTCTGGACACCTCCCCAAGCCAGGCCTCCTGACCCCCTCCCCACTCCTCTGGGCCCCCATGGGTCTGGTCATGCCCCATCAGAGGGACCTCTTGAGAGCCCCTCCTTCCAGCTGTCCCCCAGCCTCTTCAAGGGTCTGCTAGGGGGCATCCAGTCTTACCTACTCCCCGGGAGGAGTCCCTCTTGGCCAGCCTTGGGGTGCAGAAGAGAGGTGGAACCCCTGCCCGGCTCCCTCTTTCCCTGCCAGGCAGAAGACAATAAAGATAGGACAGGTGGGCCAGCCCTCTCTTCTCCAGGAGCCCTGCCAGGAGTCTCCTTGATCCCCTGGTGCCCTCCTTGGAGGCGGAAGGGAGGACAAAGCCTGGGCCACTCTTCTCATGCTGCCATCAGAGTGGGTCAGAAGGGGGTCACTCGCCAGGTTTCACCCCTCTTTTGGGGTGTCACCCAGTGCGGTCCTCACACCCTGCACCCTCCTAGTGATGCCACTGATGATGGGATTATGCAGATTCTGAACTTGATTGTTCTATCCTGGCCATATATATGCCTTTGGGCTTCTCCCAAGCTAAGTCAATCAGATCTCCTTTTGTGGTCATGAATGTCCTTATATGGCACGGCTAATTTCCTTCATTGGGGGTACCCTCTTGGCTACATACCTAAAGCATCCCCTTTTATATTAATTTGATATTGAAAAAGAGGAGGGGTGCAGGGAGGCTAGACCTTAGGGTAACAGTCTATTTAAACATCCCCCCCCCCCAAAGTTGGAGCAGAGCATGCATTGCTCAAAAGAAGTTACAAGATCCAGGCGAAGGCTTTGCAAAATGCAAGCGGAACATAATTAGAAGGGGAGAGCGCGTGAAACATAGGACACAGCAACAACTGCATACCCATCATGAATCCTGTATCTATTTTCATCTTTAAAATGCAAGAAGGCATCATGGCACAGGTGGGGTTGGAAAGTGGGCAAAGACAGCTAGCTACTCTGCCCAACACTGAAAACACATGCATGCTATTGCCTATCCCTTTAAGTCTTTGAAATTAGATTCCAGTTCAGCCTGTGCTCTCTGGAGGAAAGAATGCCACCCTTGCAAATGAGGGGCTAAAATCAGCTGGTGCAATTGCAACCTGTGCCCAGCGGGTGAGCTGCCTGGGCACGTATTTATACTTTGCTATTTTAACAAGGGTGGCATAGGCAAAAGTAAAAAGTACTCCTTATTATAACATTATTTGTTGTTGTTGTTGTTGTGTGCCGTCAAGTCGTTTCTACCTTATGGCGGCCCTAAGGCGACACTATCCTGGGGTTTTCTTGGCAAAATTTGTTCAAAGGAGATTTGCCATTGCCTCCCCTGAGGCTGAGAGCATGTGACTTGCTCAAGGTCAACCAGTGGGTTTCATGGCCAAGGGGGAAATATAATCCTGTCAGATCTCCTTGTTTTATATGTTGCTGTTATTTGCTCTCAAGTTGACTTTGGCTTATGCCAACCAACACTGTGAATAAGAGACCTTCGAAAGCCCTTGCTATCAGGTCTTGCAAACTTAATGGTTAAAGCTTCCTCGATTGAATCAATCCACCCTTAGTGCAGTCTCCCTATTTTCCAACTGCCTTCCACTTTACCAGACATTATTATCTTTTCCATTGAGTCACAGCATCTCACAATATGTCCAAATTACAACAGCTTTAGCTTACTCATCTTAGCTTCTAGGGAGACTTCAAACTTGATTTGCTCTCAGACCCATTTATTTGTCTTTTTGACAATTTGTGGCCTCTGTAGAACTCTTCTCCAGCACCACATTTCAAAAGAATTGACTCTCTTCCTGCCAACTTTCTTTACTGTCTAGCTTTTACAACCCTATACATGAACGAACCTGAAACTGGTATTCAATTATTTATCTTTACATTTGAGAATCTTATCTAGATCCTTCATGGCTACCTTTCCAAGTCTTGGGGCACATCTACATTGTAGAAATAATGCAGTTTGACACCAGGATTCTGTAGGATGCGACCATAGCAGTTAAAGTGGTGTCAAACTGCATTATTTCTACAGTGGAGACACATCCTCCAAGAATTTAGGGAAATGGTTCTAAACCTCTCCTCACACACCAAAGTCTTGGTCTCATTTCTTCCCCCGTAGTTGCAATTGAAAGGACAAAAATCATGCATATGAACACCAGAGCTTGGGAAAGAAAAGGAGGGGGGAAATAATATTTCCAAGTTCTGCGCAAAAGATGCTAAGATGCACTGCACATCTCTTGTAGGTTAGCTTTTATGGCTTAGCCCTCAGGACAATAACCCTGTGGATTAGATGGATTAGGTAGGATTGCAAGGTCTCCAGAGGTGAATACCATGATCCCTTGTTTCATATTCCACCTACAGAAGCCAACTAGACTAGCCAGTGAATCTTATGTGATAGGAACTGCATCTTCTCCTTTCACCTGAAGGCATCAGGCTAGTTTGGGGGAGCATTGAGAACTCTGTCCTTCAAGAGAGAGGAATGGGCAGGGGCTATGGCACCAGCCCCATTGGGCATCTGCCACTTAAGACACCTGTCTCATTCTGCCCAATGATAGAGCCGGACCTGTCCTCTCTCATATCACTCATCATGTTCTGGACCTGAGTTTCAGTGCTGGAAACAGGGTCCAGGGCCAAGCCCTTGATGGCCTTGGTACCACCGAAGCTTTTCAACAGGATAATGACACCCTCCCCCCTTTTGTAACCATAAGAAGAGTTCTTTCTTTTGAGACAAAAGACCCAATTTCACGCTAATTCCCAGGGCAATGTCACTCAAAGTCTTGACTGTCCTTTGCATTTGTATCATCTTCCAGATGTCTCTCCACAATGCCCTCCATTGTGCTTCTTGGCTGCAGAAGAATCCGATGGGTTGGGTTGCAATACTGTTCTTCTGGTTTCTATCTAGCTTTCCCATGCCCGGCTTGAGTGCACCTATTGTTTCCTTGGCGGCTTGCAAGGTAGCATACCTGCAACGGCAGCCCTATCTCAATGTTTTGGTGGCAGAAAGGATTATTAACCTACTCCACGCTGGAGACCTAGGAAAGCATCCTTCTCCCAAATGGGTGGCGGAAGAGCTAAGCTGAAACTGAAAACAGAGTCAAAACTGGAAGTTCACCTGAACTCAGTTATCCGACAGATCCCTATTAGGATAGCTTGGGAAGAATTTGGCTGTAACAGAGGCAGAGAAATCCTGAGAAGGAAGATGGAATGAGTCATGCCAAGAGCAAGCATCTGTCTCAGAGATTCAAGGTAAGTTTGGGAGCACCAAGAACCTTTGAACATTCATGGCTGGTGAGCTACTCAACCAGGGATGAAGTACATGGCCTCCACAAGTCAAACTGCAACTCCCATCCCCCATTACTTCCAATTTGGGCAAGAGCTGATGGGAAATGCAGCCTGTCAATATCGGGGGGGGGGGGCACATGTTCTCATCATCCAGACAAAATGGAGGTACTAACGGGAACGGCCCTGAACCCAGGTATTGGGACACAATCTCCAGTCCTAGATGGGGTCACACTCTCCTAAAGGACTGTGTTCGCAATCTGGGGGTGCTCCTAGAGCCATCGTTTCAGATGACAAATCAGGTGAATGCAGTGGTCAGGAGCACCTGTTATCAATGTCGGCTGATACGCCAACTGCCCCTTTCCTGGAAGTTAGGGACCTCGAAACTGTGGTACATACGCTGGTAACCTCTTGTCTCAATTTCTGCAATGTATTCTACATGGGGCTACCCTTGTGCCTAGATCTGAAACGGACAGAATATGGCAGCCAGGCCATATTGCAGTTTGTTATTTTAAATTTGTTTTTAAACTTTGATTGTTTAATTGCATTTGGGGGGGGCTATTGGGGGAGGGGGTTGTTCATTTTATCATGTAAGCTGCCCCGGTTGTATTTTACAGAGAGGTGGGATATAAATAAATATCGTCATTATCATCATCATTATCATTGGAGTGAGTCAATACATACTTGGTCATATATTGTGAGATAACAAAGTAATCCCCGTTCCAGTTCTTGACAGGCTGTAAATCCAGGATGTTTACCAAGCTCCTGATGGCCTATGACCATATAACTGAGGTAGTGTCCAAAAAATAAATTCATCTGAGATGTAATGCTGGAGAAGAGTGCTGAGGAAACCATGGATGGCCAAAAAGACAAAAAAATGGGTCCTAGAACAGATCAAGCCTGAAATCTCCCTGGAAGCCAGAATGATTAAGTTGAAGCTGTCATACTTTGGCCACATCATGAGAAGGTATATAGTGACAGGAAAAGCTAAATCCCTCACGGAAGTACAAATCCCCAAATTCCATAGCATTGAGTCATGGCAGTCAAAAGTGGCATCAAACTGCATTATTTCTGCAGTGTTAATAAACCCCTAACTGAACTAATAATGGTCAGGATCCAATAGACGGGTTATATAGGATAAAGTTATGGCATTGTAGCTATGCTTTGGGTGCACAGTATCATATCTATAGTGGATCACACCATTGCATGAGCTGTTCACAAGTTGCATCATGCTATAATGTGCACTCCTATTCTGCGGTGGTCAATAGTCTCCCACTCAGAGTGTGAATGGGTCCACTTACACAAGGCCTTAGAAATGGAAACTGCTTGTACAAGGATTGCTCCAATGGAACTCTGTTTGTGCAGCCATAACCAGGATATGGTTCTTGTTCAATAGTCAATAAAATGCAACTACCAGCATTAGAGTACTTACACTGGCATACACCACCAGTAGGGTCCTAGCCAGCCACTATGTCCCAAGATTATAGAGAAAGTGGCACTTTCTCATCATCATCATCATCATCATCATCATCATCACCACCACCACCACCACAAAAGTGTATGCATTTCCAGTGAAATTCTGGATGGCAAACAAGTTAGTGGAGTATCTGGGTAAAAATAAATGGATTTTTTAAAATATAAAAAGATATGTCACTGTCAGAGTCTACAAGACTCTAAACAAGGAGATGGAGTGGGTTATGCTTTCCTGAAATAAAATAGAGTGTTTCAGGTAAACAAGACTTAACTCATGAAAGAAGACTTAATCCTATGCTGACATCTGTTGGGAAATGAACCCTACTATTCAAGGAAATGCCAACAAATTCCTGATATGCTTGGTGACAGCTTCTTGTTTCAGACAGTAGAAGAAGGAAGGAAGGAAGGAAGGAAGGAAGGAAGGAAGGAAGGAAGGAAGGAAGGAGCTATCCATGGTTTGATCTTAATGAAAGGGGAAGAGTTGGTCAATGAGATTAAACTTCATATGACTATATAAGAGCTTCATGAAAACCTGACAAGGAAGAGTAATTTTATTAATGAATGGACCAAGCTATAGGAAATCTTTGACTATTTCAATGTCTTGAGTCCAAAACACATTGCAGAAATAATCCAGCTTGAGACTGCTTTAACTGCCCTGGCTCAATGCTAGGAAATCCTGGGAATTGTAGTTTACTGTGGCACCAGAGCTCTCGGACAGAGAAGGCTAAATCTCTCACAAAACTATAGTTTGCAGAATTCCCTAGCATTGAGCCGGGGCAGTTAAAGCGGTCTCAAACTGGATTATTTCTGCAGTGTGTTTTGGACCTTTATTGTCTACTTGAAAGTGATATAAATGGTCTATGGTCATTCTTTTTCAACTGTTCAACTCTAAAGCTGCCTTTGCACTTTCTCCCTTGACTTTCTTTAGCAATTGTTCCAAGTCTTTGCTCTGCTCTGCTGGTACTATGGTGTCATCTTTGGGTCTTAAATTGTTGATGTTCCTTCTTCCCAGCTTTCACGCAAACTTCCTCCAAGTCTAATCCTGCCTTATGTATGATACATTCAGCATATGAATTAAACAGATAAAATGCAACCTTGTGTGACCCCACCTTGCCAATTGGAAACCATTCTCTTGAACCTGCGTATTTACTGCACAGTGTTATTTACCTGTGCAGTAAATACATTGAGTTTGATAGGACTTATTCCCAGATAACCAATAATAATAATAATAATAATAATAATAATACATTATTTATTTATAGCCCGCCCAATCACAAGGACTCCAGGCGGGTTACAGCAATAAAAATGCATAAAATACAATAAAATTCAAAATTAGTCCCTTCCCAAACCCCCTCCCCCAACCCAATACTAAAATTACAATTAAACAGTACACAATTTAATAATAATAATAATAATAATAATAATAATAATAATAATAGTTTTATTTATATTTATATTTACAATTTTAAAACAAATTTAAATTTTAAAAAATTACAATTTAAAAACAAAAATACAAAAAGTTTTAAAAAGGGAGATAATTGGTGGACAGAGTGGCGTAGATCACCTTGTGCTGGGAGAGGAATTAAGTTTAATAATGAATTTAATAATAAGGAGATAAGTTTAAGTTATCCTGTAAACTCAACTATAAGGTTTTATTAGTGCTTTGGGGTTTTGTTTTGAATGTTTTATGATGGAGCTTTAAAAACTGGAGTGTTAGAAAAGGAAGACTGATGAATACTAGAGTGACTAATGCAACATGAATATTAAAATCCTACATTCAGGATGCTTTGTCTTCCACCTTCTTTGGCTGTTCTAAACCAAAATGTATCATGCCGCAAATTGCCATTGTAGAATAAAACTGCTTCTTTAAATGCCACCTTGGGCACACCATATGTTGTTTTCGAAGTGGCTAAAGACTTTGGAAGCCTGTATGTAGCATTTTAATATTTCTATTGTGTGAATAATAGAAATGGTCAGAATCCTTTATGGAAGTTTTATCTTCGTAAATGGATTTAGTTATGTGGGAATTACAATTCGACAGTTTTGTAATGTCTGTTTCCAGTAAAGGGCTGCTATTATGTTATTACATAATTACATAGCAGAGCCAGCAAAGTGGCTATTGTACAATGGAACCAAAGTGCAATGGGACCAATGAGCTTTATGTACCTTTCTGTCATTGCTAGATTTGCTTAACCAACCCATGGCAGGTCATAAATGGAGACACCAGTCTACAAAATTCATTCTCCATTAGGAACCCTTACCTTAAACTGTCTACTCTATGGTTTCTGCCATGCTACAGAATGAATGCAGTTCGACACTACTTTAAGTGTCATGGCTCCTTCTTATGGAATCATGAGATTTGTAGTTATGTTGCCAGAGCTCCAAGGGAGAAGCCAACTTGGTCAGGCCTCACCTGGAATAATCCTGTGTCCGGTTCTGGGCACCACAATTCAAAAAGGAGGTTGAAAAACTGGAGCGTGTCCAGAGGAGGGTGACTAAAATGGTGAAGGGTTTGGAAACCATGTCCTATGAAGAACAACTTAGGGAACTGGGTATGTTTAGCCTGGAGAATAGGCGGTTAAGAGGTGATATGATAGGCCTCTTTAAATATTTGAAGGGATGTCATATTGAGGAGGGAACAAGCTTGTTTTCTGCTGCTCCAGAGACTAGGACCCGGAACAACGGATGCAGGCTCCAGGAAAAGAGATTCCACCTCAACATTAGGAGGAACTTCCTGACAGTAAGGGCGGTTCGACAGTGGAACACACTCCCTCGGAGAGTATTGGAGTCTCCTTCCTTGGAGGTCTTTAAGCAGAGGCTGGATGGCCATCTATCACAGGGGATGCTTTGATTTTGAGTTCCTGCATGACAGAATGGGGTTGGACTGGATGGCCCTTGGGATGTCTTCCTACTCTATGATTCTATTATTATCTCACAAAACTACAAATCCCAGAGTTCTATATCATTGAGCCATGGCAATCCATCAAGACGGATCTCTTCCGGCAGGCTTATCCAGAATAAACTATTCATGTGATCTCCCCTTGTCAGACATTTCTTATTTTTGCCTTGCCCCAGAGTACCTCTTGTTTTTAACTTTGTATACTGCTAATTTTTAATTTTAATTGAGATTGAATTTAATGTATTTTTAACGGGGGGTAAATTGTGTTAGTTTTATATTGTTGGAAGGGTTGTTTTATGTATTTGATTTTGATTTTAGATGTAAGCCGCCTTGATGGCCAAGGCTAAAGGCGGGGTATAAATAAAGTATTGTTGTTGTTGTTGTTGTTGTTGTTGTTGTTGTTGTTATTATTATTATTATTATTATTATTATTAGTGTCGAATTGAATTCATTCTGCAGTGCAGCCCTAGACTCATCACTTGAAAGATCCGAGTGACTCTGCCTTTTAAGTGCACTGGAGATGGTGCCCTGAATCAGCATGTTTGTGCAGACAAGAACTAAACAGAACATCTATTATGCAGGAACTTTATTGTTGTTGTTTTTTCACTCTGTTTCCCTTCCAGCATTTTGTCTTCAGGCTTATGAATGTCTGAAACGGGGTTGAGATCTGTGCAGTTTGCAGAAAACAAGAAAGAATCTTGTCCTGAGAATGCATAATGCTAAGTAAACAGGCCACTTTTCAAGAAATTGCCCTCATTTACTCTCATTCAAAAACCACTTTTTTTTTCCTTGCTAGAATTAGGCTTTTTTCTTTATGGAGCCTAAGCCCGGGGTGTAGCAACGGGGTTGGGTTGTGAATGAGGGTAGTGACCACCCATCTAAGAATCAACCCCCATGAAATTTTCCATAAGCCTGCAAATCTCTAGCGTTGCATAGAGTGAGATATTAAAAATCATTCACACTTTGGACTCCTCTGTTTGCTATATTTGCATTGCCTCAGCCACTTTGACTGACCTCCCTACTGCCCCATAGCTACCTCCTTAGCCTAGCCTGGAAAATTAGAATAAATATCAGAGAAAATGAATAATGCAGGGCAAAACTGGAGGTTACAGGAAGGCTGTGTATTCCAGTAAAGGGATGAGTCATATGTCCATGAACATAACAAAATGTGTCCGTAATCTATCTATCTATCTATCTATCTATCTATCTATCTATCTTTATTTGTTGAGTTTTCCTTATCCAGAATTCTGAAATACAAAATACTCCAAACTTCAAAACTTTTATCTTGAGATAGTGACACCTTTATGTATATAGAAGCTGAGTTCCCCTTATGTAGAATTCAGAAATCTTCTGAAATACTCCAAAATTTTGAAATACTCCCAAAATTCAAAACTTTTAGCATAGATAGTGACACCTTTATGTGTATGCAGGTTGAGTCTCCCTTGTCTAGAACTCATAAATCCAAAATACTCCAAAATCCAAAACATTTAGTATGAGATAGTGGCACCTTTATGTGTATACAATCTTCTGAAATACTCCAAAATTTTGAAATACTCCAAAATTCAAAACTTTTAGCATAGATAGTGACGCCTTTATGTGTATGCAGGTTGAGTCTCCCTTATCTAGAATTCATAAATCCAAAATACTCCAAAATCCAAAACTTTTAGTATGAGATAGTGGCACCTTTATGTGTATACAGTCTTCTGAAATACTCCAAAATTTTGAAATACTCCAAAATTTAAAACTTTTAGCATAGATAGTGATGCCTTTATGTGTATGCAGGTTGAGTCTCCCTTATCTAGAATTCATAAATCCAAAATACTCCAAAATCCAAAACATTTAGTATGAGATAGTGGCACCTTTATGTGTATACAGGTTGAGTCTCCCTTATCTAGAATTCAGAAATCCAAAATACTCCAAAATCCAATGCAGCACACTCCATCTGTTTGCATACTATTTACATCATAAGTGGAAGCTGGATATTATCTTCACTAAAATGCATTGTTTGAGATGTCACTGACCACAAAGTAGCCATTCTAGGACAAAGGAACATCAAAAAGATATTCCAACAGAACTGGAGTCACACCAAGAAATTCAGTTCTGTCACCAGACTGATGGCCTAAATTGAGAGAAAGGTTTTCTTTCCCATTGTAAATGTTCATTGGCTTGCCAATACATTTACATTATCAGCAACACAGCTTTGGGAATGGGCACTCTGCTTACTTTACATGTATGTGGACCTGAATCCTCTTGGCATCTTATGCACACATGTTCCCCTACAGAACAGTTTGGACATTTTTGTCCAAGGCGCAATGTCCATATTCAACTCAAGTTTTCAGAAATGGAGTGGTGCAGACAGGACCATGGCACATACATATGAACACATGGATGTGAGTGTTGCACTTTTGTGTTTAGTTGTGCAATGTTGCCATTCAACAAAAGGGTTGTGTACTAAATTAATGCAGAACACTGCATGTGGAAATTTGCACTAAACCACCAAATGCTTATATCAGCCTTAGGTTTTGATATAATTTTCACCGTCTCTACTTCTGACATTCATTTTCCCGTGATCCCACTGCCTAAAAAACACTGTCACACATTACATAACAGTGCGTATACATATCTACAGAGCTAGTGTGATGTAGTGGTTGGAGTGTTGGAGTAAGACTCTGGAAACCAAGGTTCGAATCCCCGCTCTGCCATGGAAACCCACTGGGTGACCTTGGGCAAGTCACACTTTCTCAGCCTCAGAGGATGGCAATGGCAAGCCCCCTCTGGAGAGACTTGCCAAGAAAACCTTGTGATAGCTTTTCCTTAGGGTCGCCATAAGTCAGAAAGGACTTGAAGTCACACAACGACAAGAAACAATATGTGCATATCTACAGTGAGTCCTTGGTATCTGCTGGGGTTTGGTTCCATGGGTACCAAAATCAATGGATGCTGAGTAATTTAGTAATACTCTAATACAGTGCTATAGTATAGTAATATATCTGCTTTAACTCTTAAAGAATATGGAGACGTACCAAATATTAAGCAGGAACGGTTCTGAAAACCCACAATCCCAACTGATTTTAGTGAAATACTTCTCAAGTCAATCCACAGTGACTTCAGAATAATACCTGTAATTCAAAGGAGTGTAGAGCCATGCTGCAATTGTCCTGGAGCCATTGGCAAGATTGTTTGAGTTTCAAATGGCTTTCCTGGTTCCTGATAAATCATGTGATGGATGAATGAAACTGGCAAGACTGGAATCTGAACCTTTGGAGGCACAGAAAGCTCAAACAAATGAAGCTATTAGTAGAATCGCCAGAAGAAACACTATAGAGAGCACCAGCAGAAAAAATATCAAGAGTTTAGAAGCATCCATTTTACTCATGAAATGCGTTATTTGTGGTCTTGCTTGTATGTCACTTTTCAAGATGGGAACAGGGGTATAAATCTTATCAATAAATGAAAATCATCAAATAGATTCCCTTTAAACTAGTCTTTTAATATTAGTTCATATTAAATCTTTTAGATATTAGATATTAGCCTTTTAATCTCTTTTGTTCCATTCAGGCACCACTTTAGCATCTTAGTCAGCCTCCGGTTGGCAGGAGATGCATGCCACTGAGCCAGAAATTCTTCCCTCTCAAGAAATGAGTCTTTGTACAGGTTCCCATTCTGTCCCCAAGCCTCTTTTAGTTGTGCTGCAAAGGGAAAGACTAGATTGTTCGCAAGAGATGTAAAGAGGAAGATAAACATTGGTTGGAGAGCAGGATTCCATCACTGTCTCTGTCTGAGAAAGTGTTCCCAAGTTACAAAGCCAAGTAGAGGGGAGAGAGGACTCAAGGTAAGTACCTATTACTTACTCAAATTATGGTGACTATGCCAGCCTTCCTCAACCTGGAAACTGGCAGGCATCCTGGACTACAATTCCTATAAGCCCTAGCAATGACCATTCTAGTGGAGATGATTGAAATTATAGTCCAAGACATCTGGGGGGCATCAAGTTGAGGAAGGCTGTAGCAGTCCAATGGACTGGTCCAACCCAACCACCACCAATTGTTCCCATTACTGTCATCCAATACCAAGTTTGAGAGCCAACATAGTGTAGCGTTTTGAGCCTTGGACTATGATCCTAGAGATCAGGGTTTGATTCCCCACTCAGCCATAGAAACCCACTGGGTGACCTTGGATGATTCACACACTCTCAGCCCCAGAAAACCCCATGATAGGTTCACCATAAATCAGAAACAACTTGAAGGCACACAACAACAAAGTGCTAGATTTGTCAGGTGGAAGAAGGTCAGTCTTGAGAGGTGGAGAAGAAGAAGAAGAAGCTGTGCCTCGTGCTCAGAAGAGTGTGCTGTATAAGGAAACTAACATAAACAAGCAAAAGTCAAGAATGGCAAACCCTGTCTGGACAAATCGTGCCAAGAAAACCCCATAACAGAATCTCCTTAGGGTTGCCATATGTCAAAAATGACTTGAAGGTACATGACAATAGCAACATCTTCAAATATATTATTACTGGCTGTGCTACTAGGTCCTGATCCTGGAGCCCAACAACAACTGTAACTTGTTTTCCAGGGCTGGGTCTGCCATTAGACAAAGTAAAGCAGCCAGCACAAGCAGCAAATTCTGAAAAGCAGGGAAGAAATACAGGTGTATATGCCCTGCATTCTGGCCAAAGGTCCTAAAGCTAACTTGTTGCTCTTATGTGCAATGGAGGAAACTCTTGCACCGCTAGTGTTTCAGCTGCCACTTTCCTTGGCTTTTGCATCTGGAATGGAGGAAGAAAGCTACCATCTTACCTTTTAGATCAGGCAGCAAAATGTCTGGGGTTGTTCCTGAACTCTGGTGGCTACAAAAGTAAATGCAGCATTAGCTATCATGGACTGAGGCCCATTCTGTTAGATGCACGAAATGAGATCCTGAGTGGGTGACAGATTTCACGTGCCAAATTCCTCCTTCTCAACAACTGTGAAAAGTAGGGGTTGGGAAATCTTTTTGAACCAAGGACTGAATACTACTTCCTTGGGGGTGCATTCAAGAAGTAGGTAGGACCAGATTAAGGTGGGCATAGGAAGATTAAAAATTGACCAGGTAGACATGTTGAGATATTTGAAAGGATCTCATATTGAGGATGGAGCAGGTTTGTTTTCTTCTGCTCCAGAGACCAGAATACAGAGCAATGGATTCAAACTACAGGGAAAGAGATTCCACCTAAACATTAGGAAGAACTTGCTGATGGTTAGAGTTGCTTGACAGTGGAATGTACTGCCTCAGAAAGTGGTGGAGTCTCCTTCTTTGGAGGTTTTAAAACATATGCTAGATGGCCATTTGTTGGGAGTGGTTTGATGGTGTCTTCCTGCATGGCAGAACTGAGTTGGACTGGATGGTCCTTGTGGTCTCTTCCAACTCTATGATTCAATGAGTCTCTGAAATGTAGATCATATTTATTTGTCGCTGTATAATAATTTTTAAAAAATGCAAAACCGTTCCAGTCTGCATACCAAAGGTTCTGTGGCATACACAGCCTTCCAAGGCTATAAAGCAAGGCTCATTTCAATGCTAAACCCTTCCAGGCTTTAAATAATCTCTTATCTCCAATCTCATATCACTGATTGGAGACAAGAGCAGTAGAAGATCTGGCAGTCTGAACAGGGAACTTCTGCAGGCTGGATTGGACCTGTGATCTGGACATTTCCCTCCCATGGTGAAGGGACTGGGACCCTTCATCCTGCTTTTCTTCTGGTCATGATGCATACCCTCCAGTGTTTCACACATAAAAACTGGGACACATGTGGCCAGGCAACATCAAAGAATGGTCAAGATGGCAAACATTATTAGTGAGGAAGAGGAATGAGCAGAGAAAGATGGAAGATGCTGCTGCAGCTTTCTTTTGCCTGAGCCCATAGAGAAGAGCAACACTCCATCCTCTCCTCTCATTGTCCCCTACATTGTATATTACTTTATATACTCATGTATAAGTCTTTACATTTTAGTAAAAAAAAAATGGCCCAAAAAAACTGTTTAGACTTATCCACGGGTCAATGTAAGTACTGTACTTTAACTCTAATTTTAAAAAGGAACAAGCTGCTGGTGAAATGCAAGAGCATAATCTGTCCTGGAAGCAATGATGGATGAAGCTATTCTCTCATCCATTCAGCCTTTAGCATGAGCATGAACATTTTGTAAATTCTCTGGCATTGTTTTCCCTTGCTTCATCCTTTAGATCCTTTGTTACATGCCCCTAAGTTTTACCCTTGACTTATCCATGGGTCATGTTAAAATCCATAATGTTGGCCTCCAAATCTGTCCTTGACGTATACATGAGGTCAACTTATAGTCAAATATATACAGTAGGTGCAAACTATTCTTGTACTTTGAAAATGTGCAGCAATTGCAGCAAGCTGAGGACAAGGGGCAAAAGTGGGAGAAGGAGAGAACAGCTGGGACATTTCAAAACCTGCTGAAAAAGTGGGGTGACAGAGGGTTAATCGGAACTGTCTCTGCCCAGACGGGACAATTGGAGGGCATGCATGCTGCAGCAAGAGATATGACATAGCTACTTGGCCAGTTGCCTTCCTCTTCTAGTGGTTCCTTCACCCACCCAAATCCAGATTCCTGCCAACCACAACAACCAAGAAAAGAAGGTGAGCAAAGGAAAGTGGATCATAGATCTAAGCCCAACATAATCATCCTTCTGCTTGACTCAGAGCATGGAACATGGAGACTGTAGGATTGGTCACTGGTCAAGGTCCAAGAAAACCCACCCATTTGGATCCAGGGTTGAGCCAAAGCAGCTTCAGCATTTCTCACGTTGCATGTTTAGTGCTGGCCCTGATTTACTACTTTAGAGGCATCCTCCAACCTTGAGCGACTATGGCATTCTAGAGAAAACACCTCCAAGGGAGCCATTTAATATTGCTGACCCAAATGTCCAAGGAGCCAGCGCACTAATGGAATAGCGGCGCGATGGGTGAACTGATCTCTGGGCTATGCAGTGTCAGCCAAGCATCCTGGAGTGGCTAATTCCCCTGGTTCCCTCCGTCCTCCGCTCTCTCATTGCCCTGAATTAACTTTGGCTGCTTCTGTTTCTGCAACTGTTCCTCTGGCCGGTCTCAGCAGTCCTTTTGACAGGCAGCTCCTGGGCCAACCCCCCTCTCTGCAGTGCAGCTCCAAAATAAAAATATCTGCAGCCGTCCACCATCCATTCAGTGCTAAACTCACACCAGGGACCTACTGAAGAGGAGGTAAATCCACAGGCCAAGCATTCCTTTAAAATACATATCGATATATCTATGCCACCACTGGACCAGGTGCCTTAACAGGAGGAGAAGTTATCTTTTCTACATGCCTTTATAAACTTTGGAATCTAAAGGGAGAGACCACCTTGGGGGCCTTCCCCATTTTGTCTCTTTCCCCACTTTCTTGCTTGGGGCTGTGATTGTGCTGTTCAACTCTGCCAACTATATTACAAGGTCAGTGAGAAGGAGTTGCATGCTACCAGGACAGCAATGGCGGGGCGGGAGGTGGGCGAAGCGAGAAACCAGGGTGACATTTGCACCGGTGCATGATTGAAGTTGCCAGCAAGTTGTTTCTGCAGCGACCATTTTTGAGTGAAAGAGGCAGCTTCAGGGGGGGACTGTCTTTCGAAGGGTTAAATGGCCTTTTGGATTTGAGGTGCCAAGAGGCGGAAAAAAAGAACAAATGTCTTCCTTTTTTAAAAGGAAGTATGAGGGTTGTATGTTGGCTGCCTCCCTTTAGTTATTGTTGCAGAGGTACATCCCATTAGCACAACTCTCTTTTATTGTGTGTGCAGGTGCGATGCAGCAACCAACAGAGACCAGGGAAAAGAAGCTTGTGCAAAAGGGTCACCTCAGAACTTCCACTGCGGCTCTTTGTATGTTCAGGGCATCTTCACGGTATCTGTCAAAGATACTGTCCCAGGAAAAGGATCGCTTGCCCATGCTATCACATTGCAGGTCAGGCTTCGGAGAGAACAGTTGCTAAGCTAAAATTGGAACGGACAGCGGCTTTGACTTTCCGTCTCTCCCTCTGCTCCTGCCTCACTTCAGCTGGGGTGGCACTGCCTGCTTCATGCTATTTCGGTTTTTGGCACCATTAACTCCCTCCCTCCCTCCCCACTGATCAATAATGAAGCTATCCTTTAAAACAATGCCATAAATGCAGGAGAGAGGGAAGTTAGACTGGCAGCTTTCAAACACACCAGATTGTTCATTCTGGGACCAAAATGGTTGTTTTTTTCTTGACAGTGAATTAACCAGAAGGTAACAAAGTTGGAACTCTTCATCACTCTCGATTGCTTTCAGTCCTTTATCACACTGCACTGTTGTTGTTGTTGTTGTTGTTGTTGTTGTTGTTGTTGTTGTTGTTGTGTGCCTTCAAGTCATTTCTGATTTATGGCAACCCATTAAGGTGACCCTAGCACTGGGTTTTCCTGGCAAGTATCTTAAGAGGGGGTTTGCCATTGCCTCACTGAGGTTGAGACAGTGTGTCATATTTTTTGCACCCACGTTCCTCAATATACGCTTGAGGGAGCATAGAGGCATGCTTGCCACTTTTTTTCTCAGGAGAGGCCCTTTTTAGACCAGCTTACAAGGCATTCTTCTGGGCCTAAATACATTCTAAAAACATGTTGAAAATGCACCCCATGTCCCCTAGAAGGCATTTGTTGTTGTTGTTGTTTTCAGGAGCGTGTGACCTGCCAAGATCAGTTCCCCACCCCTGGTCTAGAGGTAGCTCGGGATGGAGTGGGGAATCTTCAATTTGCAATTTAAAGTTTCATTTTAAAAGAAGTGCACTATGAAGACACCATTGGTCAAGGAGTAAGGGGTTCATTGTGCTACTGTAAAATGGGGTGTCTCTTCCTGCTCCCCACAGAGACCACAGATGACCCAAGGAAGGCAGTGGCAAAGGGGGGTTTCTATGTCAGTAGAGATTTCAATTCCTTTGAGAGAATGTGGTGCTGGATAAAGTGTTGAGCAGGGGTAGGCAACCTTTCCCCTTTAAGGGCCGAGGGACTTCAACTCCCAGAAGCCTCAGCCATGTTGGCCAATAGTCCCATGTTGGCCAATAGCTCCTGGGATTCTGGGAGCTGAAGTCCCTCGGCCCTTAAAGGGGAAAGGTTGCCTACCCCTGGTGTTGAGGATACCGTGGATGGCCAAAAAGACAAACAAATGGGTCCTAGAGCAGATCAAATCAGAAATCTCCCTGGAAGCCAAGACGACAAAACTTAAGGCTGTTGTACTTTGGACACATCATGAGAAGACATGACTCACGGGGAAAAAACAATAATGCTAGGAAAGGTGGAGGGAAGCAGAAAGAGAGGAAGGCTGCATACTAGATGGATGGACTCTATTAAAGAGGTCCTGGGTATGAATTTGCAGGATCTGAGCAGAGCAGTGGAAGACAGGAGGTCTTGGACATGTCTCATCCATAGGGTCGCCGAAATGGTCAAACAACAGGGAGTGGTGTGTGCTTGGCTTTTAGTCTGAACTGTCCAAGGTGCTGAATTCTACTTCAAATGGAGATCCTGGACTTTGAATAGGTCCTTCCTAGTTCAGGCCATGGAATGGATTCACCACTCCACTTAGATGGAAGTCATGAAGCACTACAGGAGGAAGGCACTAGAAGTAGAAAGAATATTCACAATCATTTGTTTGCAGGTCAAAAGCCACCTTCCTTATGACAGCTGGGAAAATCTGATAGGAAGAATAATAGAACTGGATGAATTTTGCTCAGTTTTCCTGGTATTTGAAGTTTCTGAAATGTTGTGGAGGAACTATTCTGCAGAGAAACACACTGTGGGGTTTTAATGTGCAAAAAAACTGTTTCTTGCACAGAAAACTTATTAACTCCCCAGGATCTGCCCAGGAAACCTGCTTTCTATGCAGAATAGTTGTGGGTGATTGCATTTTAAAATCATTGTATTTGCCTGCAATATAATTTCTCTGCAACATTTCGAGATGTTAGAATATAAGAGTACTGAAGAGGAATAGTCATTTTCTCCCACAGTGGGGTGAAAACTACAGTATTTATTCATCCTTGTATGGAAGGAGAAAATAATTGAGGAGTTACATTCCTAAAATCCACAGATGTTAAACACAAATCAAGGCAGAAAACACAATGGCAGGTTTGCAAAGAAACATTAATAAAACAAAAATAATAACTTGAGATGATCTACATAATTTCAAAGCAGATGATGAAGACATCAGAATAGTTCAAGTCTTTCCATACTTGGGCTCAATCATCAATCGGAGCAGAGACTGTAGTCAAGAAATCAGAAGAAGACTTGGAAGGGCAGCTATGAAGGAACTAGGCAAGATGCTGATGAAGATATTTCATTTATGTAAAGATATTTCATTGAAATCAAAAGTTAGGATGGCCCACACCATAATATTCTCCAACTCTGATAGGAAGAAAATCAACTCATTTGAGATGTGGTGCTGGAGAAAAGTCTATACATACCGTCAACTGCTAAAAAGATAAATAAATGGTTCCTAGAGAAATCAAGCCTGAATTTTCCCTAGAAGCTAGGATGACTAAACTGAACTTATCATACTTTGGACATATCATAGAAGAAAGGACTCACTAAGGGCTAGTCTACACTGTGGATTTTTGCACATTCACATTAATGTTAAATTGTCTTCACTTTCCTGTGCAAATTCATATCTATTCACATCTTTTCACGCTCCCTCCCTCTGCCAAAAATATGCAAAAATATCCCAATCCACGCAAAACAAACAGACAGCCACATATGCAATAATGTGTATTTCTGCAAATTTCCACAAAAAGTTCAGTAAAAACTGCATAGTTTAAGGAGTTTTTTGGAAGCCCAAACTCTTCTGAATTGCATGTGGCCAGATTACACTCTATTCGACTGGAATGAGGAGTATTTTAGTCATGTAGACAAGCCTTAGAAAAGACCCTAATGCTTGATAAAGTTGAGAGCAATAGGAAGAGAGGAAGAGCACACACTCCAGCTGGACAGATTCAAGGGAAGCCATGGCCTTGAGTCTGCAAGGCCTGAGCAGAGCGCTTGAAAGTAGGTCTTGGAGGTCTCTCATTCATAGGATTGCCATAGGACAAAGTTGATTTGAAGGCAATGAACAACAGTAATAACAAAACAAACAAACAAACAAACAAACAAACCACAGGACAAACAAAGGGGCCAAGATGCAAAAGCAGGCAAGGGCTGCAACTTTATAAGCTGTAGAGAAGAAGGAATTTGAGCAGGTGTAGCCAGTCATGCAGATTTCACTGCTAAAA
Source organism: Phrynosoma blainvillii (assembly GCA_026167975.1). Classification (NCBI taxonomy): domain Eukaryota; kingdom Metazoa; phylum Chordata; class Lepidosauria; order Squamata; family Phrynosomatidae; genus Phrynosoma; species Phrynosoma blainvillii. Next base: position 5,447,346 of record JANUYF010000005.1, read on the forward strand.
TCCCCTCTTCTACACGGGGCAAGGCAGACAGAAGTTGACTTAGGGCCTTTGCAGACTGCCAGAAATAGTGCAAATTGAGTCCACTTTAAGGGTTAGGGTTAGGGAATTATGGGAACTGTATTTTATTGTGGCACCAGAGCTCTCTGACAGAGAAGGGTCAATGTCTCCCTAGCACTAACCCTAACCCTTAAAGTGGACTCAATTTGCACTATTTCTGGAAGTCTGCAAAGGCCCTTAGTTATGTCTGTATGTTTGTTCCAGAAGAAGTTAAGAACCTACCACCCAGAGCCAGGTTCAAAAGGTACAGACAGTTAGAATTGAAGGACAGGGTGCCTCTGAGCACCTTTGGAGCCTGGGAATTTGTTTTGGGGAGACAGGTGAGTTCTAGAACAGATCAAGTTTGAACTCTCCCTGGAGGCTAAGATGACTAATGGGGGGGGGGATGCAGACAGAGGGCCCTTGGCCGCCCTGGGAAATGGAGGATCAGGGCCAAGGCTGCTGGACACGTCGACCCCAATCCTCCCTTTTGCTGGCCTAGAAAAGAGCAGCAAAATGCCGCTCCTGTCAGAGCCGGCAAAAGGGCACTCTAAGAGCCACTGTGCAGCTCTTTGGTGCCCCTTCTGGCACAGTGCGTCAAAAGGCTGCACCGGAAGGACGTCCTGACTCTGCGCACTATGCGAAATGGTGTGTGGTGTCAGGACGTCTTTGGGGAGGGGTTGAGGTGGTCAGCGTGCGGCTGCCCCTCCCCTCCGCTGCCTCCAGGATGGGCCAAAGGGCCCATCTGTAGAGGCCCTAAGATGACTTGAGGCTGGCGTTCTTTGGCCACACGATGAGAAGGCATGGCTCACTAGAAAAGTCAATACTAGGAATTGTGGAGGGCAATAGAAAGAGAGGAAGACTGAATGCCAGATGGATAGACTGAATTAGGGAGGTGACGGGGATGAATTTGCTGGACCTAAGCAGAGCAGTCGAAGACAGATGTTCTTTGAGGAGTCTCAGCCACAGGGTCACTGTGAGCCGAGGTCAACTCGAAGGCCATTGACAATAAGACAAACATGCACTCCTGTTCTTCATTTCAACACCTCAATTTATGTTTTTCAAAAGTGGTCATTTTGTGGTTGTTTTTATTCAACGATTGGGAACTCTTGGCTCATCGACTGAAAAACACCCAGAGTGCTCCCAGTAGACCTTGATCTGCCTTCTGCCCATTCATATTTATAGAGTTGCAAAAAGTTACTTTGGGGGCACAGTAGCTCCCATAATCATCTAGACCACATTTCCTAGGGGATTTGGGGAATTGTAAGGAAGAAAAAAATGTCTACACAAACTATTACAGGTTCAGGAGTCCTTTTCCAGAACATACATTAGCCCTGGATTTTCTGTCTTAAGTAGACTTTAGACTAGATGGCTTCCAAATCCATGGTTGTATCATCATCGTCGTCATCATGATCATCCCCTCCCTCCATCAGGATTCCTGTTCCTCAAAAAGTCTTAAGGCCACCTAAGTAAATCTCCTATATCAAGGATGAGAAACGTCTAAACTCTTCACATGTTCAGAGACATAGCCACGTTAGTCTGGAATATCAGTATGCAAAGAGATCTTGTAGCACCTTTCAGACTCAAGTCCAATCCACATTGCAGAAATAATCCAGTTTGAGACTGCTTTAACTGTCCTGGCTCAGTGCTAGGGAATCCTGGGAATTGTAGTTTATTGTGGCACCAGAGCTCTCTGACAGAGAAGGCTCAATGTCTCACAAAACTACAGTTGCCAAAATTCCCTCTCATTGAGCCAGGGGAGTTAAAGCGGTCTCAAACTGGATCAGTTCTGCGGTGTGTTTTGGCCTTTGGTTTACCTCCTCGGAAGCATGGAATGAACTGGGGCCCAGGAAGGACCTTTATGATCAGACTGTGCAAATAGACATAGAAATGCAAAACATTTCTTCAGATATTGTCAGACAGTAACTCCTACTCAAATTGGTAATGCTGGCTAAGGTTTCTGGCAGTTACAGTCCCAGGGATCTGTATTCCTAGCACACCTGGGAGGCTGTATGATACCCACCTGCATCCAAGGTGATGCCCTCATTGAGGTTGGGCAAGAGATGATGCCATTGCGCAAAATTTAAAGCCACTTATCTCTGTCTATTATGGCAGCGGGCGTGCTTTCAAAGCTACAGTTTATGGGCATTGGATAAGAATGCAGTTGCAATTATTGCCATCTTCAGTTGCCAAAGGAGCAAAAGATGCTTGCCCCTGCTTGCCATCTGATTATTGTTTGAGTCTCATGTATGTCTTTCCAATTTCATCAGGGTTAATGAATGGGGATGATTTCTTAGTGTTTGTTTGTCACTCAGTAAGCACTGAAAATTTATCATGCACCAAATGGGTTGAAGGAAAGACAAAAGAGATGCCTTTTTTTAGCCTTTGTATGGCAGCACTAATCATTGTGTACATTGCCATTACTGTATTTTTATATTATATTATACTGCCAGAGATGGAAAGAGGTGTTTTATGGGATTTTCTGCCTCATATGCCAAAATAATGTGGCTGGTTTCGGGTACTATGACTCAGTTGAATTTGGAGGCAGGCTTATTCTGCTCTGCCTCAGGCAGCAAAATGTCTTGGGCAAACCCTGAATTGCTGAATTCAAAACAGAAAACTCCTTGCAATGTGACTTAGGATCATAGAATTGGAAGAGACCTTGGGGGCCACCAACCCCTTGCTATGTGAGAATGAATACATGACTTCCTTGGAGCCCTGATCCATTAAAGAATATTGAGGAAAGATGGAGGCAACAGGGCTGGGAAGGAACAGGCACACAATGTTGCCAACCTTTGCATGAGACAAGGATCTGGTGCTAAACTTCCCTCCTGTTTTCAGTGTGACAACCTTAAATGGGGAATATAGAGCACTGGAAACAGAAGGAGCAACAGTTCGTGGTTTAGCCCAGCCTTTTCCCTGATGTGCTAGCTTTGTCCATGCAAGGAATTTTATTTTATTCTATTAGTATCATTCGGTCACGCAAGCCTGCATCCTTTGCAGCCTGAAGAAGAAGATTTGTTTGGATTCTGTTCATAAGTCACCTGTCAACTTATGGCAACCCCACGAATTGCACAGGGTTTTCTAAGGCAAGGAATCCTCAGAGGTGGTTTTGACATTCCCTTCCTCTAAAATACAACCTACAGCACCTGGGACTCTGTGATGGTCTCCCATCCAAGTAGTCACCAGGGCTGACCCTGCTTACCATCCAAGATCAGACAAGAGTGCATTGTTTGTGTGCCTTCAAGCTGCCTATTGATTTATGGTGCCGCCATAGATTTCAGAGGGTTTTCTTAGGCAAGGAAAACTCAGAGGTGGTTTTGCCAGTTCTTTCCTCTGAAATCTTTCCTACAACACCTGGTATTTGTTGTTAGTCTCCTATCCAAGTACTAACCAAAGTTGACCCTGCTTAGTTTCCAAGATGAGACAGGATCAGGTACTTTTAGGGCATTTAGGCCCTGTTCATAATAGTACTCAGAAGTTTAAATATGTAGCATCCACTTGGCTGTGTCTTGGGTTGTTGTCAGTCTACATGAGATGTTTGGGTTTCCCCAGATTGCACTAACTTTGTGGGACAGTGTGCAGTGAGAATGTATGACAGCCTTATCTATTGTGGGCAGCCGACAGTCAAGAATTCATGGCTGATAAGAATGAAACATGGCGTTAAGAAACTGCTGTGGCGCAATAGATATTAGCTTTTTGGTTGTAGGCAAAGGCAGCGACTACTAGCTCTACATAGCTGCCTTCACAGTCTTTGCAAGCTGATGAACAGGAGTTAAGTAAAGTAGGGCATTTTTCAAGGCGTTGGTGGAAGAGCAAGAACAAGTGAGCATGTATTTTGGATTAAGGCTGGTCACTTGGCTGAGCTGTTTGCATACCCTTCAGCATTTCACATCTGAAAAGTGGTACTGTTTTAACGGATGGTGTAAGTCACTTTGCATCCCATATGGGAGAAAAGTGGGATATAAATCAAATAAATAATTAACAAAATACTTTTTAACAGGAATAAATGTATGGTACTACATTTTGGCAGGAAAAAACAGACAAATGAATATGGATAGGACAATGAAGAATAGAAATAGCAAAAGAATTCCCATACCTGGGATCAAACATTGATAGAAATGGGGACTGCAGTAAGGAAATCAGGAGAAGACTAAGAATGGGGAGGGTAGCTATGAAAGAACTAGAAAAGATTCTAAAATGCAAAGATATACAACCAAGCACAAAAATTAGAATCATGGAAGGCATTGTATTCCCTATTACCATGTACGGATGTGAGAACTGGGCAGTCAAGAAAGAAGATAGGAGGAAAATCAACATATTTGAGATAATGTGGGGCTGGAGAAGAGTGCTGAGGATCCCATGGACAGCCAAAAGGACAAACAAAGGGGTCCTAGAACAGATCAAGCCAGAGATATCCCTAGAAGCCAAGATGACAAGACTTAGACTATTGTACTTTGGACACATCATGAGAAGAGAGGACTCTTTGGAAAAAACAATAATGCTAGGAAAGGTAGAGGGAGGGAGGAAGAGAAGAAGACCACATGCCAGATGGATGGACTATATGAAGGAGGTCACTATGGGGATTAAGGAGTTGCAGGAACTAAGCAGAGCAGGGGAGGACAGAAGGTCTTGGAGATGTCTCATCCATAAGGCTGCCATGAGTCGAGATCAACTCGAGGGCAGTTAACAGCAAAGGATGGGTAATACCTTGTTTGGCAACAGTACCTGTGAAAAGGCTCTAGGGGGTCTTAGTAGACCACCAGCTAAATATGATAGATATGAGCCAGTGGCAAAAGCTGGTGTTGTGCAATGGCAAAAGAAGCCAACACAATCCCAGGCTGCATCAACAGAAGCACAATACTACCCCTGTATCTATGGATGATACATTCCCAGACCTACCATGGAAAGCGTACCCTATTGAAATGAGTAACGTCCAGTTGAAGTTGACCATCAGAGTTGCACAAGAAGATCTAGAGATTCCTAGAAAGACCATCTTTCTAGAAATCTTTAGGTACTCCATGGTCAACAACTGCTGGAAGCATACCATAAAATTGTGGTGGAGGACCTAGAAAATGTCTAGAGAGAACATATACCTTTGGGTGTACGTGAAACCATAGATACTAGTCCTGTGGATACAGGGGATGAACTCTGTAGCATTCAGATAAAGGGAAGTAATGATATCACTGTATTCTGCTTTGATCATACCTTGCTGGAAGTACTGTGTTCAGATCCATGGGACCTTATCACACAGGGCCAAATCCTGACAGAATCCAAAAGAAATCCCAACCTAATACGTATTATTTTTCCGTGTTTACACACGACGTCGCACAGAACCCCGACAGAAGCCCGACACAATGCAGCATGATCCGAGTTCTTTTGAATTTCGATTTCTTCAGGAAGTACAATTGCGCGATGGGATTAATATCGCTTTTGCCGTAAGTATGGTCACCCAATACGTATCGCCAAATATGTATTGGGGAGCATTTCCCCATAGCACCACCTCTCCAAGGGGACCTCCTCGGAGCCCCGCGCCGAGGCAGGGCCGGCGCTCCAAGGAGGACCTCCTTGTAGCGCTGATCCGACGCAGGGCCAGCGCTTCAAGGAGAACCCCTTGGAGCGCCGATCCGACGCAGGGCCAACACTTCAAGGAGGACCCCTTGGAGCGCCAATCTGACTCAGGGCCGGCGCTTCAAGGAGGACCCCTTGGAGAGCCGGCCCTGCGTCGGATCGGCACTCCAAGGAGATCCTCCTTGGAACGCCAGCCCTGCGTCGGTTCGACGTTCCGAGGGGGTCCCCCTTGGAGCGCCAGCCCTGCGTTGGAGTGTCACTCGCCACGGCTGTCACCCTTTCCCAGGTCGTCCTCGGTGCAGCCGGCCCTCCGCACGGCCGGCGCTCCAAGGAGGACCTCCTTGGTGAACGCTGCGGCGGGAGGTCCTCCTCGGAGCGCCAGCCGTGCGGAGGGCCGGCTGCACCGAGGACGACCTGGGAAAGGGTGACAGCCGCGGCGAGTGAGTGACAGCCGCGGCGAGCATAGTGCGCATGTGCAAGAACACCATTGCTTGTACATATACGGGATCTTCTCACTTGTGTGTGGATGGCAGATACGCTTCCCGGGAGCGCTTTCTAAAAAGCGCGATAAAAGCGCAATGAAAGTAATTGCGTGTGATAGCCATTTGCGTATTGTGGGGGTTCTATCGGTTTAGTTCAGGATTTATTCCTTTATCGCATTCTTATCACTTTGTGGCCCGCGTGTGATAAGGTCCATGGTTTAAGAATACTGGAAAGCTGAAATGTGTCCAGAGGAGGGCAACCAAGATAGTAAAGGGTCTGGAAACAGAGTCTGAAGGGGACTGGTTGAAGGAGTTGGGTATATTCAACCTGGAGAAGAATGAGAGGTGATATAATTCAGAGACATTGCCATGTTAGTTTGAAATAGCAGTATGCAAAGGGATCTTGTAGCACCTTTGAGACAAACTGAGACAAAGAAAGAAGTTGGTAGCATAAGCTTTTGTAGACCCATGTCTACTTCCTCGTAGGCATTTTTCTCAGTAAGTGCTCCAAGATCCCTTTGCATAATGAGAGGTGAGAGGACAGCCATGGTGAAAATATCTGACATGGAAACATGTAGAAGATAGAGTGAGCTTGCTTGCTGCTGCTCTGGGCAAAAGGACCTCCATGAATGGATTCAAATTACAAAGAAAGGAGTCTCTGCTGAAACAGTAATACCTCCTTGATAGTGAGAGCTGTTTGATAGTGCAATGCAATACTCTGGAGGGTGGTAGACAAGAGCCAGCATGGCGTAGTAGCTAGACTGTTGGACTAGGACTCTGAAGAGCAGGCTTCGAATCCTGGCTCGGCCATAAAAACCCACTGTGTGACCTTGAGCAAGTCACATTCTCTCAGCCCTTAGAGGATGGCAATGGCAAACCCCCTCTGAAGGAACTTGCCAAGAAAACCCTGTGATAGGTTTGCCTTAGGGTCGCCAAAAGTCAGAAACAACTTGAAGGCACACAGCACACACAGAGACTGAACTTTTAAAACAAAAGTTGGATGCCCACCTGCCAGAGATACTAAAGCTATAGATTCCTGTAGCAACAGATACTTAGATGAGACGATCCTTGGGATGCCTTCTGACTCTATAGTTCTATGATTCTATGCTTCTATGAGCCAATAGTGAACTATACTGTGAGTTCCTAGTGCATTTTGGGTAGAATGCTCACTATTGTTTATTAGGACTGCCAATTTTGTACTTGCTCTGGCCTGTCAGGCTACTGTTAAAGACACAGGAGCTGAAGAAGCTAGTCATGCACTATATAGGATGACAAAGGGAACATAATATCGGTAAGGATGAATAATAATAATAATGATAATGATAATGATAACAACAACATAAGATGATGATGATGATGATTCAACCATGCCACACACCATCTCTTCCACTGAGTTCCAGTATTTTAAAGGGATGCAGGTATATACCACCTCCCCAAGGTGGATGTTTGGGGAGCAGTGGTTTAACCCCATTAGGGTGTCATCTAGTAATGCCCTTGCATTTGTTGAGTGTCTGGCTGTCATGCACTTTTTTAAGGGCACAGGGAGCTGTGGGTGGCGTTATGGGAGCTGTAGTCCCACACGTCAGAAGGGCACCAGGTTGGGGACGTTCTGTTCAGGGAAAGACTACAGGAAACATGTAATATCATTGTTTGTGCATAGATGTGCATGAGAGAGAAAACTACGTGGTTTTGTGGAGAGCACCGTTTGAATGACATCTCAAATGGGCAGCACAATTTGAGTGGTACCTAATTGCAATTCTCAGCCACATTGCTAAAATGCTGACATATTATATCTCCCTTCTTCTTTTCCTTTCCTTTCCCCCCACTCCTCCACAGGTCTGGATTCCCTTTTTTGCCGGTGGTGGTGACCCTCCGACATGGGCATTAAAACAAGATTGCCGATTTACGAGCTGGGGCTCTACGCTTTGGTTGTGTTGAGTGCCATCGTTTACAGTGGCATGGAGATCTTGGAAAGCTCTCAAGGTAACTTCCCCAATCCCAATCGAGGTAGAAAAGAGCTGTGCTTTGAGCAGGTCAGACATGGGGGGTGAAATGAAGATAGGTCAGGAGATATTACACAGATCATCTCTCCCCATATGAGCCTGCCCAGACCCTGAGATCCTCAGGTCTAGTCCTTCTTTCAGTCCCACCATCTTCAAAGGTATGGTTGATGGCAACAGAGAAAGGCCTTCTCAGTGGCTGCTCCATCGCTCTGGAACTCACTCCCAAAGGAAGCCCAAATGGCCCCTTCTTTGCTGTCCTTCTGTCAGCCGACAAAGACATTTTTATTTTTAAGGAAAGGACTTTTAAAAGGGTACCACATTGTTTTCAGTTGTATTCTTTTTAACTGCTTTTTATCATGTTTAAGTCTACCTTTTAAATTGTTTTAATACAGTTAATAATTAAATTTTATTTTAAAGTTGACTTTTTTATGTTTGGTGCAGTGGGAACCAAACCAGGTACCAAAATCTGTGGATATTCAAGTCCTATTAAATACAATGGCATGGTGAAATAATAGTAATAATAATAGTAAAAATAATGTTGGGGTGTTTTTTTTACTTCTTTCTCACCTCTCCTCAAGGCTGGAGACGGGGTACAATGTGTTAAAATACAGAACACAATTAAAAAAGAAAATATGTAAAACCAACAGTCAAAATACAATAGTACAAAACCATACTATGGTGTCTCTTATATAAAATAGCAAAATCAAGGTTTGCTTTTGGAATTTATATATTTTTGGAATTTTTTCAAATCATGGATGGTTGAATCCATGGATAAAGAATCCATGGATATAGAGGGCTGACTGTATATAATAGTCATTTTTTTATTATTCATTTTCATTATTTATTTTCATTATTTTTCATTATTTTTCATTTTATTTTTTTAATTTGATTCCTTGGCCAGCCATGGAAAACCACTGGGTGACTTTGGGCGAATTGCACACTCTCAACCCCAGAAAAAACTGTGATAGGTTCACCTTAGGGTCACCATAAATTGGAAATGACTTGAAGGCACACCACCACAACAAAATCATTATAATCTATAATCTGTAAGTCCTTTAGACATGCTCCAGTTTCTCCACATCCTTTTTGAATTGTGGTGCCCCGAAATGGACACAGTATTCCAGGTGAGGCCTGATCAAAGCAGAATAGAGTGGCACTATTGCTTCCCTTGACCTACACACTATACTTCTATTAATGCATCCTAAAATTGCATTGACCTTTTTAGCTGATGCATCACACTGTTGACTCATGTTCAACTTGTGGTCTACTAGGACTCCTAGATCTCTTTCACATAAAGGGGCCGTACAGATGGCCCCTAAGGGGCAGCTCTGTGCCTCCCCTGGGAGCGCTGGATCTGGACCGCAGCAACCACATGCTGCGGCCCTGATCTGGCTTTTAGCCACTCCAAAAAGAACTGGCAAATGCCACTCTTTTTTGGAGTGGCAAAAAGCTGCCCTTAGTGCCACCGCCATGGCTCTTTTGCACCCCTTTGGCGCAGTGTGTCTACACACTCTGCCAACAGAGCACTATGATGCTGCACACTATGCGATGGGGCTTGTGGCGTGATGGCGTTGTCGGAGTGGAGTCAGGGTGGCTGGCGTGCGGTCGCGCCCCTGCCCCAACTCCACCCCCAGGCCAGCCCTTTTGGTCGGTCTACACAGGCCCATAGTCTCATTAAGCCAGGTATCCCCCATCCTATATCTATGCATTTCATTTTTCCACCCTAAGTGCAGTACCTTACATTTCTCCATGTTGAAATTTATTTTGTTAGCTTTGGCCCAGCTTTCTAATCTATTAAGGTCTTCTTAAATTTTGATCCTGTCCTCTGGGATATTCTTATAAATGTGTTCTGCTGCAGCAGGAGTGAACATGACATACACTTTAAAACTTTGAAACTGTGTCTAAACGGCAGCTTTTGTCATGCTGACTTTAGTGTTGTAATCTCTGGAAACATGCTCCCCCAGAGGAATCCATGATGGGGTTCTATTTATGGAGGAATTGTTCCTGGCCCAGAACAGAGATTTCCTGGCTCCTTGCAGGTTCTGGCTTCACTCCACCAACTTAGAGGTTGTGATAGGCCTTGGTTTGTGTTATTACTGTTGGTATTAATGCATCACGTTTTGGAACCATGCCTCCTGAAAGTTGTGTTGTGCACGAAAAGAGATGGATACAAGACAATAAACTATGCCCATTTTAGATGTGTGCATGACATACCCACCAGCATGTAGAGAGATCTTGTAGCACCTGTGAGACTAACTGAAAGAAAGAAGTTGGCAGCATCAGTTTTCCTAGACCTCAGTCTACTTACTCAGATGCTTTACCAGCATTTCACAAATTAAAACTGGGACATGTGTGGCCAAGCAACATCAGAATGTGGTTAAGTTGGCAAAAAGTTATTACTGAGAAAGAACAACAAACTAGGAGTGGCTGCAGCAGTTTGCTGAGCCTACTGGGAAGGACAAGAGTCCACCCATAGGTGGATAGGTGACTTAAAGGCATGTACACGTACGCAAATAAGGAGGTATTCAGTACCTCCTTGTACCATCTGTGTAGTGGCATCCAGATGGCAATTGGACAGCAGCTCCATCCTTCAGATCTAAATAACCACTGTTTAGCTGTGGGGACTGGTGGGAAAACTCCCTCTGAGTGTTGCGTGGCTGGACACCAGCCCTCCCCACCATCCCCACCCTCAATCTAAGTACGCTGGTGGAAATTTAGGCTCTAACAGTGTGGAATAAGATTTCACCCCAGGCCTTCCTCCCCCATGCAAGGTTCAATTGAACCCATTAAGTCATAGAATCATCGAATCATAGAATCCTAGAGTTGGAAGAGACCCCAAGGGCCATCCAGTCCAACCCCTGCCATGCAGGAACTCAAAATCAAAGCATCCCCAACAGATGGCCATCCAGCCTCTGTTTAAAGACCTCCAAAGAAGGAGAGTACACCAAAATCTCCGAGGGATGTGTTCCACTGTCAAACAGCTCTCATTGTCAGGAAGCTCCACCTAATATTGAGGAGGAATCTCTTTTCCTGTAGCTTACATCCATTGTTTCGGGTCCTATTCTCTGGAGCAGCAGAAAACAAGCTTGCTCCATCCTCAATATGACACCCCTTCAAATACTTAAACAGGGCTATCATATCCCCTCTTAACCGTCTCTTCTCTAGGCTGAACATACCCAGTTCCCTAAGCTGTTCCTCGTAGGGCTTCATGGTTTCCAGACCCTTCACCATTTTAGTCGCCCTCCTCTGGACATGCTCCAGTTTCTCAATTTTTGAATTGTGGTTCCCAGAACTGGACACAGCAACCCTAGTGATGCCAGGACAGGTTGAGTCAGTGGCATCACTAGGGTTGGTGTAACTCATGCTGTCATCCCCAGGTTTGGAGCTCCAAGCCAGTGGTCTCACAGGAGTAGATTGGGATTCCACTGTGGAAGGAAAAGCTCTGATGGGTGGTGGACCAAGGCACCTGAAGGGACCATCTGTGTCCCAGGCCATTCTGGTCTACTTGCCTTGTTCACAACTCCTGAAGGGGTCCAGGCACTATTCAATGACGGGGAGTGGCCTCCAGGTTTTCACCATAATGTACTGACAGTGTCTCAGCCATCTTCCTTGCCATCTGTAGGTGGGTGACCCAGGTCCTCTCCAGGACCATCAGTCTCTAGGACTCCCAGTCTACCCATGGAGGGATGCAAACAGTACACACCAAAAGGTGGTCCCTTTCCAAAAGCACACCAGAAGATGCCCCAACTCCAAAGTGTCACTCTATGCAGTTCACACCCTTCGCACCCCGCTAGAAATGTCCTGGGTTGAATCACAAACAGAGCTTGGAAATGTTTGGGTTGGGGGCTGTTGGTCTCAAATCCACCAGTAAACCAGTAAACCTCCTCCCATATCAATAAGTTCTAAGAAGATGTTCTTGCCTGTCTCAGGGATTAAAAAAAAAAAGAGAACTTTTCCAAGAGCTGTCTCTAACAACATAGCAATATTCAAAGATATAGCCGTATTAATCTGTAGAATCAGTATGTAAAGAGATCTTGTAGCACCTTTCAGTTAGTCTCAAAGGTGCTACAAGATCTCTCAACATAGCAATATGCTCCACAGTTCTTTGCACCTGTTTGTCTCCTAACCTGCCTTACTCAAATACCTCTTGATTCTTCCAGGTTCCAGCTGTAAACAGCCTTATTCAGAATATGTGTTTGCATTTAATCCTGTCTTAAAGAAATCATAGATGTGTATCTTTTTACTGTCAAGTAGCAAAGCTGTTTCTTTCAATATTTCCAGGAGCACCTCAATATGATGCCTATTCTTATTTCTTTTCTTTTTTCCTCCCAGAGAGCATGAACCGAAAGTCCTTTCAAGAGAACATAAAACCAGGATGGCATTACTTTGGCAGGAAAATGGTAAGTGATGCAATGTGCTGGCCACCTTTTTTTTTGCCAACTTTTTATTGGTATGTGCTTAAAAGCAATAAAGCAGAAGCCATTGAATATGACAGAAATATTAGAGAAAAAAATGTGAAAATAGCAATAGATGTACAATACTTTATATGGTGACTACAGCGAGGATATTGTATGCGAGCAAATGGAAACAATCAATAATATCAACCATAGGAGAATGGATGGATAAAATATGGCAGGCCATGGAATCGGACATATTAACAGGGTTGTTAAAAAACAAAACGGAAGAAGATGTGGTTAAAAAATGGGAAAAGTTTAGATAATATTATAATAGAAAACAACAAGAATAAATATGGAAAGAAGTTTGGTATGAAAATCAGGACAAAAATAATGGATAATGATATTGCTGAAATTATGGGATAAGGAATTAGAGAGGGAATACGTTATTGGAATATAAAATGACATGTGGATTACAAGAAGTAAGTCTAGAATAGGTTATTAGGGGTTTATATAGGTTTGTTACATATTTAAGGCAAGTCTTCATATATCGGAAGGATATAAATCATTCAAAAATAATTATACTGAAAGTATAGATTTTTATTGTTTAGTGAATGCACGGGGTGATTGGGTGGAAGTTATGTGTTGGGGAATAGGGAAGGGGGTGATGGTGTAAATGTTCTATGTTTGTGATGCGTAAATGTGTTATGGATGTAATTGTTATATTTTAATAATAAAATTATTTTTATATATAAAAAAGCAATAAAGCAGAAGCCAGAGCACAAATACATACAGTACAAACTCCATATGTACGGGTCTGATAACTGTGGTTTCACTTTACCCATATCTGGAAAAAAATATGGTCCCTCTAGACATCTGAAGGTCCTATGGTTAACTTCTGCCAGAAATATAGGCTTCACAATTTTCACTATTCGCAGTAAGTCTAGGAACCTATCCCCCACAAATATGGAGATTGTACTATATTTACAAGATCATAAGCTAGACCTACACACTCGAAACATTCAGCATTCTCATTTATGGTCATTAATTACTGAACATGATCCCCCAAAACTACTTCTTAAGCCAGGCAGTACCCCACCCAAAGTATTTCTGAGGCACTGAGGATTATGATGCTGGGAAATGATGACCTATCTGGTCAGCTTGTATGAAGAACATATTATAAGAAAAACAGGCTTGAACACAGAAGAAGGAGGAGTGAAAATAGGAGGAAGGAGTATCAACAATCTGAGATATGCAGTTAACACCATAGTACTAGCAGAAAACCTCAGACCTGGAACACTTCCTAAAGAAGATCAAGGAAGAAAGTGCAAAAGCAGGCTTAATGCGGAACATAAAGAAAACAAAAATAATGACCACTGAGGACCTTCACAAACAAATGGGTCCTAGAACAGATCAAGCCGGAAACCTCCCTGGAAGAAGCCAAGATGACCAAACTGAGACTGTTGTACTTTGGACACATCATGAGAAGAGGGGACTCTTTGAAAAAGATAATAATGCTGGGGAAGATGGAGGGAAGTAGGAAGAGAGGAAGGCCACTTGCCAGATGGATGGACTCTATTCAGGAGGTCACTTTGGGTCTTAAGAGGTTGCAGGATTGAAGTAAAGCAGTGGAGGTCAGAGGGTCTTGGAGATCTCATCCATAGGGCTGCCATGAGTCGAGATCGACTTGAAGGCAGTTAACAACAACAACAAAATGATGACCACAGCACTCTCCGAATTGCACTCTACATTGGGAAAAGCAGTTGCAGCAGGACTCTCCAGCTGCCTAACTGGATGCTTTGTCATTGCTAACAACAAGTAAAGAATTTTTTTGAAAAATTATGAATGCAGCTGCATTACAAAACAACAGTTGAAGCTCTAGTCATAATTCTCTGTGCACATTTTCATGTATCTCCACAAGACATAGGGGTAGAACGTCGACATCACATCTGGTATTTTGTGCTTTTATCAACATGATTTTGTTCTCGTAGGACTCTGCTGACTTTGAATGGGCCATGTGGTTCACTTCGTTCAGAAACTTCATCATCTTCGCCCTTTCGGGGCATGTTCTCTTTGCCAAGATCTGCTCCATGACTGTCCCTCAGGTAAGGGAGCTCTCTGCCACATTCAAGAAGATGCCACCAAACCATAAGGCATCAGGTCCTGTCTGATCTTGGGAGCTAAACAGGGTCAGCCCTGGTTAGTCCTTGCTTGAGAGATGGTCAATGAATACTAGGTGCTATAGGCTATATTTTATTTATTTATTGGATTTATATCCTGCCTCTCTCCCAAAATGGGATTCAGAGGAAGGAACTGGCAACACCACCTTTGTGTATTCAGAAAACCCTACAAAATTCATGGGGGTCGCCATAAGTCGACAAGCGACGTGAAGGCACACACATACATATACAAGAGCAACAATACCATCTAGTGACAATCTTTTAAATTACACAAAAATTACACAAAGACTGTGTGTATCTGCCTTCAAGTTGCCTATGGACTTATGGAAACCTCATATATTTCATAGGGCTTTCTTAGGCAAGGAATGCTCAGAGGTGTTTTTGCCAATACCTTCCTCTGAAATATAGCCTTCAGCACTACATCACTGATAATGCAAACAGCTCTAAAGATAGCAAATATGAATTGAAACCCACAGAAGAGCTGATACAATTGGATGCAAAGATGCATTGGTTCTTATGTATACAATTAAAAGAAAGATTCAAAATAGATGGAAAAATGACTGAATTCAGAGAGAACACTTCTGATCTAGATAAGATATTGCTTAGTACGGAACCAAAGAAAACAACTAAATTATATGGAGTATTACTAGATATGAAGCAAGAAGCAGACTTAATAACAGATGTTATGATTAAATGGGCATCAGATTGTGGCCTTATTATCGATCTGGAAAGCTGGAAATATGCTAGAAATAAGACAAATAAATTTACTAAATCTCAAAATCAAAAGAAAACTACTGAAAGATGGAGCAGAGGTGGTATTTGACACCCAATGAAATTGCAAAGATATACAAAATTGTTCCAAATGAATGCTGGAAATGTCTATCAGCAGAGGGTTCACGGTTATATGTATGGTGGTGTTCCCCAAACTTAAGCTGTACTGGAAACTGATTCATATAACAATTGAACAATATCAAATTTGAGATAAAACAAGAAATTTATCTATTGAACATGTTAAACAAAATTCCACCACAAATTAAAAAGAAGTATTGGCGTATTATGTTATATTTGAAAAATGTAGCAAGATTAACATTAGCACAATTTTGGAAAAGTCACGATATGCCAATGTTATAGAGGAGATGAGGGAAGTCATATATGTAAATATCTTCTAAAGGGGATTATACGTGTATAATTGCCGTATTGTATATATCTGTCGAAATATGTATTTTAATTTTTATAGAAATAAATACAAAAAGATAGTGCAAACAACTGTGCACCAAAACTGTGTGCTCTTCAGTTCCTTTGGTTTTAGCTGGAGAATGGGACTGAAAAGTATTTGTCCGTGGCTGGAACGGGAACAGGGTGTATAACTGTAAATTTTCTAACTGCATTCATTTACAAATATCTGCATTCACTTACATTTAAAAATATTAAACACATATGGGTGAGGTGAAGGGGACATAAAAGCTTGCAGCCACCTTGAATCCCATTTTGGGAGAAAAGTGTGATATAAATTCAATAAATAAATAAATAAATAGGTGGAAGCTCAAAATGATGGAAGGATTCATTGGCAGCTAATGTAAAAGCAATTCTGTCTGTTCAGATCACTCAAAATAGGTAGGCCATACTGAGACAAGTATACCAGTATCGTACCTGAAGTAAACACATCAGAGATGCCCCAAAAATGAATGCTCATGAGCCAAAATAGATTTACATTTTGCAGGCTGATTTAAGTGTCTTTTACACCAAACAATTATAGCACTTTGATACCACTTTTAACTGGGATTGGTAGTTTGATGAGTTTACAAATCCCAGGATTTCAAAATATGGCTGCATCTGCGCTGCAGAAATAATGCAGTTTGATGCCACTTTAACTGCCATGACTCCATGCTAAGGAATTCTGGGATCTGTAGTTTTGTGGGATATTCAGCCTTCTCTGTCAGAGAGCTCTGGTGCCATAACATACTACAGATCCCAGGATCCCATAGCATGGGGCCATGGCAGTTAAAGCAGTGCCAAACTGCAATATTTCTGCAGTGCAGATGCAGCCCATAGCAATTAAAGTCTCATCAAAGTGCAATAATTGGATCATTATGTTGTGTGAGACCTTTTGCATACTGGAGTTTGTTGAACAGGATTAAAATATTCTTTATTTTGGTACACATTTTCATTCTTGTTTTAGAGCAACATTCTGATGGCATTCCCAGTTGGGCTTTTTCCCCCCCCTGATGGAAATCTGTTGTTGTTGTTGTTGTTGTTGTTGTTGTTGTTGTTGTTGTTATTGTTGTGTGTCTTCAAGTCATTTTTGACTTACGACAACCCTAAAAAGCAACTTTATCATGGGATTTTCTTGGCAAGATTTGTTCAGAGGAGGTTTGCTATTGCATTCCCCTGAAGCTGAGAGCATGTGACTTGCCCAAAATCTTCCAGTGGTTTTCCATGGCTGAGCTGAGGATCGAATCCTGATCTTCAGAGTTGTAGTCCAACACCACCACTGCGAAGTAGGAAAACAAAATGCAATAAGTCTTCTGGGCTTTCACCTAAGATCTCTTCTGAAAGCTGGGCATGGTGAGGCAACTATTCCAAACACTTGGAGGACAAAATGATCTCAGTAGCCTCAGGAGAACCTCTGCAGGCCCACCTCACATTACTGTGGACTAGGAACTTGCAATGATCACCTTTTTCCTTCTGTTTCCTCACAGCACAGGTCTGTGGTTTACATGGTTTACGGGATGCTGATGGTGCTGGGTACAATGGGCACTACCTACCTGATGATCATCCTCTCCCACTGTCTGGTGCTCTACACCATTGCATTGACTAAGCAGAAGTGGGTGTGCTTTGCTGCCGGCCTTTGCAGCTTGGCATCATTTAAGGTGGAGCCCTTCAGCACCTGGCAGGTAGGTGCCTTCTGGAGATTTGGCAATCTTTGTCTTTGGCAAACACTTCAAGCAAGGAACTTCTTTGAGCCTGAGGTCCTGATTCCAATCCAGAGGAGTCCTTAGGATGGTGGACATAGTCCAGTGGCGGGTGATGAGGTCAACGGTATAAGTGGGGGACCCAATACTTTGTTGTTGTGTGCCTTCAAGTTGTTTCCAACTTATTTTAATGCTGATATGATTTAATCTATTTTTAAGGGAGGGGGGTTATATGCTTGTATTGTTTGGGTTTTGTGATTGATTTTACATGTAAGCCGCCTTGATAGCTTTGGCTAAAGGCGGGGTATAAATAAAATTTTATTATTATTAGATGAGATATTGCTTAGTACGGAACCAAAGAAAACAATTAAATTATATGGAGTATGATTAGATATGGAGCAAGAAGCAGACTTAATAACAGATGTTATGATTAAATGGGCATCAGGTTGTGGTCTTGTTCTCAATTTGGAAAGCTGGAAATATGCTAGAAATAAGACAAATAAATTTACTAAATCTCAAAATCAAAAGAAAACTACTGGAATATGGAGCAGAGGTGGTTTTCTGGGGCTGAGAGTGTGTGACTCACCCAGTGGGTTTCCATGGCCAAGCAGGGAATCATATGCTGACCCCCAGAGTCATAGTCCAGCGCTCAAACTACTATAACCACGCTGATCCAAAGCTACCAGTGTAGTTTAGCCTAAAGCTCTGGGTACAGATTTTTTTGCTAATTTTGTTCTCAATAGGAAGAAGAAGTAATTTTAGCAGTTTTCTTCCCACTATGAAAAGGCTTTCCAAAACTGCATAGTCTCCAAGAGTTATTTGCAGTTCAGGATTTATTCTGTGCAAAATTCGCACATGTGGGTTTGTTGTACAGAAAACATCACTTACTGTGCAGGGAACAGCATTTTCTGCATAGAAAATAACATTGCTTCTTAGAAATATTGGCCGCACGGCATGATCACACCTCTTGTTTGACAGTGTCACCCCCTCCCCTCAAATAAACACGCCCTACTTTTTCAGCCTGGTAGTATACCAACCAAAATCTTTCCAAAGTGCTACAGAGTGGGTGCAGGGGAAATGAAATCTGGTTTACAATCTTGTAACTACTGAACAGGATTCCAGACATTGTTTTTTGCACCGAAAATGTTATTTCCTGTGTGGAAAAAGCTCTTTTCGGTGCAAAAAAAAGAAAGAAAAGAAAAGTGTGAATTTTGCACAGAATAGGTCTCGAAATATGAATATTCTCATTAGGTCAGGGTTCCCCTCATCAATTTAAATGAAATCAAATTAAATTATAAATAATAATAATAATAATAATAATAATAATAATTTATTATTATTATTGGATAAATTACACTTTCTCTATTCAGCCGGCTATGCCCAGTCCCACTGTTATGAACAGAATGTAGCAGACTGCACTCCAAAATAGCAGAAATGTGTCAAATAGTCCATTACGTCATTGTAGCTTGTGACCTAAATCTCATTGGCTAGTCCCAATTTACATAGACCCTTTAAGTCAGCTGTTGAATGGTAAGCCAACATGTAGGTAAAATCTATGAATTCATTGTTTTACTCAAGCTGGGACTAACAATTGGATATAGAGGTTTTATTGAGAAAGCAATGATATGATAGTTCTAGGGCCCTCTGTGAAAGAGCCCTGAGACAAGAATTCATGGCAAGTGCGGAGACCTTGCAATGTGATTAGGACTATGCAGTTTTCTGCACTTAATGCAATTTATTTAATCTATTTTTATTATTTACTTACTTTATTTATATGTCACCTTTCTCCCAGGCCGGGATCCAAGGTGGCTTCCAATTTAAACCAGGGATAGCTAAAGGATCTAACACCCAGAGGTTCCTCTAGAATTGACAAGACTCTGAACTGAGCTCTTTTCCATGGTATATGTGGTAACTATTCTCTTTTGTCCAGAATGGGTTTGTAACAGGAACTTTTGATCTTCAAGATGTTCTCTTTTACGGAGGGAGTGGCTTCAGCATCATGCGCTGCATGAGTTTTGCCCTGGAGAACTGTGAGAAGAAGGAAGGCAACTACTCCATCTTCGCCTTGCTGAAATACAATTTCTACCTCCCCTTCTTCTTCTTTGGGCCAGTCATGACCTTCGACCGATTCTATGAGCAGGTGAGATGCCTCCACTGTATGTGCCTTCAAGTTGCCTCTTCTTGGAGATGGTTCATGTGTCCCTCTCACATGGTTGACAACACCTATGTCACTCTTTTTAAAAACTGTAGTTGTTGTTGTGTGCCTTCATTTCTAGCTTATGGTGACCCTAAGGCAATCATGGAGTTTTCTTGGCATCATTCGTTCAGATGAGATTTGCCATTGCCTTCTCCTGAGGCTGAAAGCATGCGACTTGCCCAAGGTCACCCAGGGGATTTCATGGCAAAGCGGAGAATCGAACCCTGATCTCCAGAGTCACAGTCCAACCGCTATGCCACACTGGCTCTCCTTTTTAAAAAGAGCACACACAAATCGAATGCAATATGTAACATGACTAAAGAAAGCGTAGCCCAATCTGGTGGCTTCCAAATGCATCCAGCTACAATTCAAAAGGAGATTTTTTGGAAACTGTAGCTCAATACATCTGAGCCAGAGTTGTGTGAATGACATACGTGTGTGTAACATGGAAGTACATGCACATCTATCCTAGTAAGTTTCTTCCATACAGGAGGTAACCAGGACCTCCTTCCACAACACCTCTTTCATTGCAAAGCTGCATTTAGAAGTCTTACATATGTCCATATTCCTTTTGTTAATCTGCCTGTTCCTTTTTTTTTTTTTTTTTTTTGGTAACCTAAATTGTATTTCTATAAATGCGCAATTGACTGAATCTAGGGACTGAAGGAAAATTCAATTTGTAGGGGCAGAATTTTTATTTGGTGGAGCAATTCTTTCCTTTTGCCTCCACCCATAGTTGCATCTAACCCTTTCCCATTATGGCTACTCATAGGTACAAGACACCACTTGAAGTGCTGCAGCTCCATCCTATGGAATCCTGGGATCTGTAGTTTTACAAGATCTTTAGTCTTTTCTGCCAACACGTGATGGTTCCTCACAAGACTACAAATCCCAGGATTCGAAAGGATGGAGCCATGGCAGTTAAAGTGGGGCCAAACTGCATTATGTCTACAGTGTAAATGCACCCAGGGCAGGCTCTGTGTTGTGTGATCTAATGTATATCTCCCATGCTCTGATGCCAACACACCTAGAATGCAACAGGCTAGTAAGACTTTGCTAGCATTTCCATGTCTGTTGTGCAGGAACTAGAAAGCTTCACTTGCATTGTTTTCCCCATGGTACTCTTTGGCCACCCATATATTATAGTGTATTCTCTGCACCTTCATCATCGTCATCATCTCCCCCAATCCTCTGGCCACAGGTCCACGTCAGTGAGCTGCGGCGTAAAGATTATGAGATGTGGCACATCCGCGTCCATGCTGTCATCCACCTTTTGGCCATTGTGATTGTGGATGTCTTTTTCCACTTCTTCTACATTCTGACCCTCCCTTCAGACATGAACTTTGTAAGCCAACTCTCGGACTGGGCCTTGGGTAAGTGGCTTGATTGGATTTATTTCCCAGAGGTTCTTCTCATGTTAAAAGATATAATTTATTCTTATCAACTACTTTCACAAGAAATGCCTGGCAAGGGGAGGGGAGAGAAACAACTCACACCAACCCATGTCAGACTGCTTGCTTCACCAGGTTCTGTGTACTATAAGGAACATGAAACAGGATTTGTCTAAGAGCTCCACTTTGCTTTTACACTTCAGATCTTTGTTTCTAGTTCTCATTGTTAAGTTGGGAAACACATAAGTGATGTCATCATGATGTCTGTGTGTACAAGAAATGCATATTGAGACTTGGATACACAGGGTTGGAACCAGAATTTGCCTTCCATGGATAAAAGGTCTCAACTCACAGCAACTGTCCTTTTGCCCACACTATAACCTACTCCAGTTAGCAAGGAAAGGGATGCAGTGGCTCAAGTGGTTAAGATGCTGACTCTCTTGACTGCAAGATCGGCAAGTTGGCAGTTCAAGGCCCAGGTGCTGCATGATGGGATGAGCTCCCATCACTAGTCCCAGCTTCTGCCAACCTAGCAGTTTAAAAGCATGAAAATGCAAGTAGCGAAATAGGTCCCACTTCAGTGGGAAGGTAAACAGCATTCTGTGCATTCATGCTGGCCACAGGATCACAGAGTAGTCTCTGATAGCGCTGGCTCTTTGGCTTAGTAATGGAGATGAGCACCGCCCCTATGGTCAGACACAACTTGACAACCTTGTCAACGGGGAATACCTTTACCTTTACCTTAGCAAGGAACATCAACTGTCTCTGTACTATCAAGTCGGACAGGTGGGCTATCATGAGGAAGATGCATGGAGAAAAGGTGCTTCTGTGATAGATAAATATTTATTATGGTTACACACCAGCATAATGTGCTTTTGTCAACCCAGGCCTTGTCTGCAATGGCCAAATAAACCAGCCTCCCCTGTCTTCTTGGCGGAGAGTTTGGATGATGCAGGGCCCAATCCCTGACTCTGGCATGAACAATCCAGACAGCTTCTGGTCTGTCCAGTGCCAAACCCAGGATATAACTCCAATAAAATAAGTCCCCATTTGCTCTGGATCTCCCCAGAAGATCCAGAGCCCTCCATTCTGATGCTGGGCGGTTGTTCACACATGCATCAATCTGTGCTTCCTAGTGCAGCCACTATTTTGCTCTGATGTCAGAATGAGATATCCTGCCATATGAGTCTGGGCACCTCATTCTGATCTCAGAAGTAAGTGACTGACCACAGCAGTAGCCACACCGGGTGTCACAGCAGGATGTTCATGTGAACAGCTGCCTGTTGTCCAAATGTACGGTCAAGATAATCATGGGGGGAGAGGCCAGGGCAACTCTGGGACCACGATACTATGGGCTGCTCCAGGGTATCCTTGCCAGTGCAGACAGCACTCCATTTGTGTATGCCTCAGTTTGAATCCCACCTATTGATTCCACATTGGGGATGAAAATTTTCACTTTCTGCATGCTCGTATGCAAGAATGAATCATTTCTTTTCTCCCTGCTGGACAAAGTTACCAATAATAATAATAATAATAATAATAATAATAATAATGCATTTTTCGATGGCATATCACAATTTGGGAGTGTTTCATGAAAAGTTTGGTGTGCACAAGAATTCCTCCACCCCACCCCCAGAAAACACTATATGTTATGCCTTTTTTTAAAAATGTATGTTATGCAAAATTTATTTTTTACCCAGAAACCAAATTTCTCTGTGCAAGTGAATTTTGTGCACAAAGTCCTGAAAATATGTGTGTGTGTGTGTGGGGGGAGGAATCACCGTTGACAATTTTTTGCTCACTGGGATCTTGGGGTGTTTTAAAGTAACCTTTCTCATCAAGGCAAGAACCTTTATATTCTTTGCATCCCAATTCCAAATTAGTGGAGGAATTGCCTGGCTGGCAAATCTACCACAAGGCATGAAGAGGAAGAGCCAGGTCTATTGCTTTCCTTGGCCATAGGCACCTCTTTAAATCAGCCTTCCCCAACTTGATGACTTGATGAGTGTTGGACTGCAGCTCCCAGATGCTTTGCTGGCTTTGGGTTTCTGGGAGTCTGACACATTTGAAGGACAACACATCAAAGAAAGCTGCCTTGGGGTCTATCACTACCAGAGCCTTACTTTTTTGGACCACCACAGTGGCCATCCTGGATGGAGGCTCTAGAGGTTGTAATCCAAGTTACTTTTTTCCAGCTCTGTTGGGATCTGTGCTGTTTTAGCAACCCCACTGCAATATAAGCCATGTGTGCATTCTGGTGCCATACGTGAAATTGACATCAGGTCAGCTTTGATGCAGATGCACCATGTTGTGGATGGTATCTGTAGTTGTAACTTAGTACTGTAAGTGTTGAGACTCAATCTTGTATTGACTGAAAGAACTGTGTGTGAAGGCCCTGACCAGCTCTCCCTTACCAGAAATGTTTTGGACAAGAAGTCTTTTGAATTTCATTTTTTGAAATTAATGAAATATCTTGGAGATAAGACCCAGGTCAAAGCATGGGATTCATTTACATTTCATATACAGCTTATACACATATCCTGGAGGTAATTTTATACACAATATTTTAACTAATATTTCTAATAATTTTGTGCATGAAACACAGTTTGTGTATACTGAACCATCAGAAAGCAACGGTGTCACTATCTCAGACACCCATGTGGACAATTTTGGATTTTGGAATATTTTAGATTTTCGAATTCCAGATAAGGGAGATTTAACCTGTATTCTCAAGCTCTGTACATCACCAGTTTTGAAATAAGATTCAAATGTCAATCTGGTCAGCATCTGTACTTGGAATGGAGTAGGAAGGTGCCATTCTCACTTTTTGTCTCAGGCAAAGGCTAGTCCAGGCAAGAGCCAGCTCTTTCAGCAGCTGAAGAAAACCAAGTATCCTGACCCTTATTAGCTTCTTTTAGGTCATTTATTCCTAGTTCTATCTACTTCAATTTCTGTCAAGCTATGCTCCCTCCATTTCCCAAAATCTTTAGTATTAGGTTTTGTCTCTCTGTTGCTTGTTGGATGTTGCTCATATATCCCTCTGCTGTTGATCTCCTGTTTTTCAACACAGAATCATAGAGTTGGAAGAGCCCTCAAGCACCATCCAGTCCAACCCCATTCTGCCATGCAGGAAGACACAATCAAAGCTCTCCCAACAGATGTCCATCCAGCCTCTGTTTAACACATAGCCTCTCTTCCTCGCTCTTTTCTTTCACAGCTGGCCTGGCTTACTCCAACCTGGTGTATGACTGGGTAAAAGCTGCTGTGATGTTTGGGGTTGTCAACACCGTTGCTAGGCTGGATCACCTGGACCCACCTCAACCTCCGAAGTGCATCACCATGCTCTATGTCTTTGCAGAAACGTGAGTGTCTTTTGATATGGCTACAGTCTGATACGGGCCAGACATTGCCTTCCATGATCCAGCCAAATTTTAAAGGCCAAATAATACCAGAATTCCACTGGTGACATATACTAGTGCGACCTTGTTACACAAGCTTATATCCTTTTTTGGAACGTTATGTAATGAGTCGTTGGAAATCTAGAAGGGCAATACTATCTCTCTTCTCATTGTAAAACTGCATCCACATGTTCCCCAGGTACTTCCTACATTCCCCTGACCAATAAATGACCATGGAAGTGCATGTCAACACTTGAAAGTTGCATTCCAGTGGGAAAGACATCAATCTGAGTAAATAGAAGATAACATCCCTAGGATCCTCTTATGGTGCATGAGAAGTTTCAGGTGTCTGAAGGTGGAGCTGCTCCCAGAATATTCTGGCCATGAAGATGCCCTGAATTCTCCCCATCACCTCTTCATTCCAGAGCAATGCAGAGCGGCTGTTTACACAGTGTCCTGTTGTGCTACCCAATGCCATGGCCGCTGGTGCAGATCTCTCCCTCTGAGATAAAAAATGAGCCCCAATGTTGATCACATGGCTGGGTATCTTATTGTGACCTCGAAGGGATTGACTTGCACTGGGTGGCACAGCAGGATGCTCCTGAATGCTCCACATTGCTCCAGATTTTCCTGAAAATTCCAGAGCAAAAAGTAGGCCTTTAAAATCAATTTTACGACAGGGATGGCCTGGATTTAATGCAGAACTGACCTCACATTGTGAAGACAGCCCGCAGTTGAATTAGGGCTTTGGTCCTGCGTCGTGAAGGCAGGTCATGGCGAGGGTGGAGGAAACTGATTTAAATGGCCTGTGTAGATGTGCCCTAGTTCTCATGGGCTTTAAGGTATGGGGAGACTAACAGACAGCCACCAACATACACACAAACATTTTTATTATCATGGATTGTCAGAATGTACTTTTATATTCTTTTAGGGTTGTGTTTCTTAGCTTTGGAAGCCACCTTGCTCTCTGAAGGAGACCATGTAGGAATGCATATATGAAAACACTGAAAGGGTTCATGCATCTGTAGTACGTTTTCATTTGTGGACTTCTACTGCAGTTCAGTAGCTCTGAGTGCTCTGTGTTGGCCTTGTCTTGACTAGGAGGGCCTGATCTACTCAGGTCCTATTCAATTCAGATTCAGAAGCTACAGTGAAGTAAAGCTGAGCCCTGAGAATACACATCTAGCTGTATTGAAGACCAATAGATCAGGGGTAGGCAACCTTTCCCCTTTAAGGGCCGAGGGACTTCAGCTCCCAGAAGTCTCAGCCATGTTGGCCAATAGTCCCATGTTGGCCAATAGCTCCTGGGATTCTGGGAGCTGAAGTCCCTCGGCCCTTAAAGGGGAAAGGTTGCCTACCCTTGCAATAGATAGAAAAGAATGAGATAACAGAAAATGTAAGCAAAGAAAATGTTTTCACCTTTCTTGATCTGAACCCTTGACACATTTTCAAGCCCCTAGGTCTGCAGGGTTAAACATTGCATTGTCCTCTCAGACCTTTAGACTTAAGGCCTCTTTACAAAGTAACTCAAAGAGAACAAAAAGAAGCTATAAAACAAGTTAATGAGGGGCTCAATACCAAGTTAACATATACACATGTAGTTATCATGCATATATTATTGGTGGATGAGAAACCCAGTTATTAAAAACTGCTCACCAATATTCTGGAAATGCAATCCATAACACTGGGTACAAATGTGGGTGCAGGCAGGAACTCAGGAAAAACTAATTTATTGGAAATATTGGTTTTTAAAAACCTTTGCATTTATCTTACAGCCACTTCGACAGAGGGATTAATGACTGGCTATGCAAGTAAGTTTCTTTACCAATGCCCCTTCCCTCTCTTCTCTTGGGATCTTCAAGAGATTTCCACATCTCAGGACGAACAATTGAGAGCCTGTGACAGGGAAATAACTAAAGTTCATTGAGCCTCCATAATTCCTTGGATCAGTGAAATCCCACACCACTTTGGTGATCCAACCAGTTTTGTTTTTGAACCCCCACCCCCACCCCCCAGGTACGTCTATGATTATCTTGGGGAAAACCATGACAACATCTTGAAAGAGCTGGTGGCCACCATCGCCACGTTTGCTGTCACCACCCTCTGGCTGGGTCCTTGCGAAATTGTGTACATCTGGTCCATCTGCAATTGCTTCGGCCTCAATTTTGAGCTGTGGGTTCAGCAGTTTTTTCAGCTGAAGACATTTGCCGGGATAGAGGTAAGACTCTTTGGCTACATCTGCACCGCAGAATTAATGCAGTTTGACACTGCTTTAACTGCCATGGCTCAATGCTTTGGAATTGCAGGATTTGTAGTTTTGTGAGTTATTTCGCTTTCCCTGTCAGAGAGCTCTGATGACACAACAAAGTACATATCCCAGAATTTCACAGCATTGGGCCACGACAGCTAAAGCGGTATCAATCTGGATTAATTCTGCAGTGCAGATGCAGTCCTTGATGCACTGTCAATCTTGTAAAACCCTCTACTCCAGGAGTGGGCAACTGTGGAAGTTCCCTGGCCTACACCACCTCATTGTCTACCCAAGAACTGCTGCAGACCACCCTACTCCTTCTTTGGTCTTTGGGTCTTACAATTGTCCTACATCCTTGCTTATACTTCATGTCTCCTCTCTTTGCAGGGTACGTTAACTGAGGCAATGTCCCGACGGATCCGGGCCTTCTTTGGGGCAGCCAATTTCTGGACCATTGTCCTTTATAATATCCTTGCCCTCAACAGCCTAGACTTTGCACTTCTTGTCACCAGGAGAATTCTCCTCACAGGTAAATTACATTTAAAGCCTTCAACAGCTTGGGACCTCGACATTTGAAGGAACACCTCTCTCCAAACATACCTGCCCAAGATTCGAGGTCTGCTGGAGGGGGCTTCCTTGGTGTCCCATCAGGCAGGAATATATGCTGCTAGAGGACAAGAAAAAGGACCTTCTCTGCTATAGCATCCTTTTAGAGGTCTGCTTGGTGCCTCCATTGCTGTCATTTTGGCAACAAGTGAAAACATGGTGATTTTAATTTTGCTGGTTCTTTTTTAAATTATTATTATTTTTATTCAATTAAAAATATACAAACATACAAACACATCTTCCAAACATAAAAGTATCCATACATTAACAAACATTCATTCCTGTTTACATCTCTTTGTTACTAAATCATGATATTAGTACTTGTTCTATTGCTAATCATTCAATCCATGATTCTCTCTCAACTTATATATATCAGACAGTAACATTAATTACTGTTCCTTGTATCTTCTTTCTTCCCAGTTTGAGCAAACTTTACTTCCATTGACAGTTATCTTTCTTATCTCTCTTCATGTTTTCCCATTCATTTTGCTGGTTCTTTATGTCCCAACAGTTGCCATTACATAGACATATGAGAATTATAATTTATAAGTAACATTAGTACAAAAAACGTTACTAAGGATTCTGTATGGTATGGTATGGGAGAAGGCCAATGGGAGGTGGGTGACAACATGAATTATTGCACATGTGATGCCAACCCTAGAGGAACTTACTGATTATACGTTAATCTGTCTTCTTTTAACTTCTTAAATTATTCAATATAGTGTTGTTGTTATTGTGCCTTTAAGCATTGCTGATGTATGGCAACTCTAAAGCGAACCTGTCATTGGAGTTTCTTGGCACAGTTTGTTCAGGGGGGGTTCCTTTGTCTTTTCTCTGAGGCTGAGAGAGTGTGACTTGCCCAAGGTCACCCAGTGGATTTCCACGGATGAGTGGGGATTCAACCCTTGTTCTCCAGAGTCATAGTCCAACACTCAAACCACTACACTACACTGGCTCTCTGAAATACAGGCATCCCTCCCAATTTGTGGGGGATCCATTCTGGACCCACCCACCCCATGAATCTGGAGAAACACAAATATTGAAGTTCCCATTGATTACAATGGGGGTGCACTTGTCCGCATGGTGCTGTGCTTGCGCCTTGGGCGCACACGCCATTTAGTCCCTCTCTGCTTGCCGTCCGTGAATGAGCGAGACTGCGGACTCCAAGTCCATGAACGGGGAGGAATGCCTCCATACTATTTAAGTTGGTGAAGAGGTTGAAAGATAACAGTGGCTAAGGTACCACTTTTAGAAGAAGTAAAATTTGAATTTGGATTCCTAGGATCACACCCATTGTCTGACATCTGCTTAAGTAAAGCTTTGTTGATTTTTATAAACTGGTGAAATTAAAAACTGGTCTCAGGAATGGGGCTGGCAGTTCAATATTTGGGATGCCAGACGTAGGCAAACGGCACAGCTTGTTTCTACCAAAAAACTGCCCCAAAGACCATGGGTGACATTGTGATGGCCCTGACAAAAAGATAGCCCCATCATCTTTTGGGCAGAGGGGACAACCACTGTAACTAGCTTTAGTTCTGTGGCCCAGATATTGCTCTATTGCAGAAATAATCCAGTTTGAGTCCGCTTTAACTGCCCTGGCTCAGTGCTAGGGAAACCTGGGACTTGTAGTTTATTGTGGCCCCAAAGCTCTCAGTCAGAGAAGCCTAAATGTCTCACAAATCTACAGTTCCCAGAATTCCCTAGGGCAGTTAAAGTGGTCTCAAACTGGATTATTTCTGCAATGTGTTTTGGACCAATGTTGCCAGTCTTCAACATTCAAGGGACGGATGTTAACTGACTGACCCTGGCTATGAAATATCTGCCCTGAGACCATCCTGATAGCATCTCCTTCTCTTTCTGCATCTCAGGTTTCCCCATCAGCACTCTCTCCATCTGGTTCATCACGTATTGTGGCGTGCAGCTGATCAAGGAAAGAGAACGCATCCTGGCCATCCGAGAGGAGGAGAAAGAAGCCAAGGAAAAGGCAGAGTAAAGGACGGATGAAGGAAGGCTGGTCTGCAAAAGGGTAGATGCCCCTCACCATCTTCCTGGATCCACTAAGTCAAAGCACCGGACCTTTACGCCTCGGACACTGAACGCAGCCAGCTGCAAGGCTTCTCCATCGCTGTGGACAACGTCGCCTGTGTAATAAAAATCCTTTTCCAGATTAAATAAAAAGATATTTTCTATAAGACTTGAACATACCTGTGAGCAGAGTCATTGCTGTGATCAGGAAGAAGCCAAGGAAAAGGCAGAGTAAAGGATGGAGGAAGGTTGGTATGCAAAATGGCGGCTGTCCCTCTCCATCTTCCCGGATCTACTAAGCCAGGCTGTCACAAGTGGCAAAATGACCACTCCACGTTTAAGTCAAAGAGACCCCCTTGGCGGATCAAGGTATTCCAACACCCGAGGTAGAAAAATCTCACAAGGACCCCTCCAATTTCCTGGAAATGTTAAAACCAACAGCCATAACACAAGGCACTGTTGTAGTGCTATGATTCCACTTTAACTGCCAGGGCAACTCGCTATGGAGTCCTGGGATTTGCAGTTTCGCATTTAAAATTCTCAGCCAGAGAGTTCTAGTGCCTCTAGTGCCAAACTACAAGCTCCAGGATTCCACAGGAAGATGCTGTGGCAGTTAAAGTGGCACTACAACAATACTGTGGAATAGGTTCACAAGAAAGAACCACTTTCTATCCTTTCATAATCTCCAAAATCCGCTGCCTGATGTGGTCGACATCAAGGGTATATTTATTTGGAGGGGGGCAGAGGATGAGATCATCTTCCCCTCCAAATCAGAATCTGAAATTTTAGTTCAGTTCCCAATTGTCTAGCTTTGCAGTAACTTAAATCTTAAGCTGAGCTTTTAGAAAAACAGTTTGGGCAAAGTGACCCACGGAATGTGACACAATGAATGAATGAATGTTAGTATTTGACTCTGCAAGACGAGAATTGTGGGGACAGATGGAAATTTTCACTTATACGAGACAGCCTTCTTGTTTGCCCTCTCCAGTTTTCACACTGGCAACCCTATTGTAGCTGGACCCATGGCAGGAGCCTAACACCAAGGCTGGCCTGGACAGAAAGTCAATCTCTTTCCCACTGGCTGCATCGGCACTGCAGAATGAATGCAGTTTGACACCTCTTTAACAGCCATGGCTCAATGCAACAGAATTTGTAGCTCTGTGAGATATTTAGCCTTCTCTGTCAGAGAGCTCTGGTACCACAACAACCTACAAATCCCAGGATTCCATCGCATGGAGCCATGACATCTAAAAGCAACAGTGTGGCACCAGCTGCAATGCTATAGTTGTGTAGTGTGAATGGGCCCTGAGCATATACTGTCTTCTCCAGTTCTCAAGGTGAGGGAGAAATAATCTCAACATGATGCTACTGCCCTGAAAAGTGTGTGTGTATATATTTTTCTTCTTTATTTATATTTGTGGGTGTTGGTTTTTTAAAATCATCTGACTGAAGTATTTTGTGTAACTGTGGTTGGTGCTTCATTTATCGCATATAATGCTTGGGCCTTGGTAGCATCACCCTCGTAGCATAACCATGGGCTGTGACACCACAAGGGCTAATCTCCAGGTCTCAGGTTTTGGCTCTGAAAATGCAGGGATGATATCAGAATGGCAACTCAAATGAGGATGATCCCAGGCTCTGAGATTTCTGGACCAAAACCTGAGACCTAGGAACAGCTCCTGGTGATGCATTAACGCATAATGTAATGCATAAAGCATTGTGTATTGTGCCAACCACAGTTGCTTACAGCTTGTGATACAAATCCACACCCAGAAAGATAGGCTAAGGAGCATTTAATCTATTTGCTTCTAGCCTGAAGGTGCATGCAGAGCAGAGTGGAGGGTTAGCCCTGGTGCCAGAACAACAGGGACTGATGGAGAAAATGAACTAACTACATACACAGACTCCACCTGGGGGGCCTTTGTAAACTGCAGCAACAGATCAATGTAACTTTTCAAATTGCAGCAAGCTGAGCTAATAGCTAAAGTGAAGATTTGTGCACAACACTACACTTGCCTGGAGCTGAGCTCCCCAGATCTGGAGAATTTGCACCCTAATCTCCTGCCTAGAAATGACCCACAAAACAGGAGACCCAGGGCCAGGCTCTGATGTCCGGCAACCCTAATGCTGTCATAGGAATTAAATAAAATGAATGAATAAATACTGAAGAAAAGCCAAAGTACAGTGGGCAGCAGCATAGAAGTCCTCATGTCCCAACCTGTTTTCAGCCCTACATCCTTAACAAGACCCGATCCCATGCATTTTTATTTATTTATGAAACACACAAGATGTTGATGATAACAGAAATATTGGGAGAGTCGGGGTGTGACTGAGGAAGGGAAAGGAAGGAGGGAGACATTTTCTTTCTTCAGCACTGGGTCCCTAGACTTGTGAGGGTCCTGGAGAAAATGCAACTGAATGACTGAGCCCTGGATGGTACTGATCACTGTTGGCTTAAGCAGTTGCCCCTTTTCCAGATCTTTTGCATGACTCAAGCTATGGGGCATTGCTGCGAAAGAAATGGAGCCACCCAGCCCCTTGGCTTTGGAGCAGAAGGACCAAGTAGTAAGCTCCATGACGCATCAATGACAGCGAGTGAATTCCACGCTCTGTCTCAGATACAGCCCCATCCACAATGAATCTAAATTTAATCAAGAAACCAGACCTGCTGGAATGTTACAGAAGGATCTAAAGTTAGACAACTACCAACGGAGCAATGAGCTGACTGTCGGGGAGTGAGAGTCTAAACAGGAGGCTGACAGGCAAGGTTCCCATGGCTCAGCATACTGGGGTTGCTTCATCTAGAATCACAGAATCCTAGAGTTGGAAAAGACCCCCAAAGGCCATCCAGTCCATCCTCATTCTGCCATGCAGTAAGACACAATCAATCCACCCACAACAGATGGCCACCCAGCCCTTGTTTTAAAAACTTTCAAAGGAGGAGAGTCCACCACTCTCCAAGGCATCATCTTCCACTGTCGAACAGCTCTTACCTTTGGTGCTATGCTATGCTGAGCCATTTGCCAACCCTTGGACCTACCATACAGCTGCCATCACCCTTCTGTGTCTGGTGAAAAGTCAAGAGCAATACGGCAGAAAATCCTAGTTATGGCTCAGTAGACAGTCACAAAGCAATTGCATTGTCCACTGAGGTCTGCTGTCAAGTCCAGCAGGACACTAAGTTCAGAAATCCAGTAGTTAAAACTCAGAAAACCTTTATTAAGAAACTATAGATCCAGTCCAGTGATGTTCACAGTCGGAACTGACCAGCAAATGTTAAAAGTGCCTAATTAAACTGCGCACAGTTTCAAACTTCAGCCAGACTTATTTTTTATTCATTAAAATTAATAAAAACATTTCTCTTCGCATTCCCATGCTGACCTTTTCTTTGTTGTTATACTTCGATTCTTTTGCAGAAATGAGCTTGAACAGTCTTGGCTCATGGTAGCCTCCCTTTCAATATTACCTCAGCACCTGTGTCCGAGCTCACCAAAACTTATTTTATTTATTTATTTATTTATTTATTATTAATATTTTGCCACCTTTCTCCTGAAAAGGGACCCAAGGCGGCTCACAAGATAAAAGCACATTAAAAAAAATTTTTTTAAAAAAAAAAGTCTAGTTAAAACAGTATAAAATTAAATTTGAAAACATACAACAGTTAAAAAAAAAATAATCTAAAACACACACACTCATATAAAAGCCATCCTGTCATGACTGAGAGAAAGCTTTCTCCTGAAGATCTTCGGGCTCTAGCTGTAGGAGATAAAATAATTATAAGAAACTACAAAGCTCATGGCTAATTTGGGGCTGGATTGGATGATCCTTGGGGTCTCATATTCCATGTTTAAAACTGTGCATTTGCAGAGTTTGTAAAAGGCTTCTAGTTTTGGCTTCACTGGAAAAGATAGCAAGGAATGTTGTTTTTCGACCTTGAAGGCAGGCAGACTGTTTCACAGCCAAAGAGATAACATTGATGGCATGAACTGCAAGTAAAGGAAGAAAGCCAAAGTTGTTCACACATGGCAAGTAGAAGTGTAACATAATCAGGAAAGGAAGGGTGGAATTATATCTTGTAACCAATGAAAATGTTGAATTATGCATGTGTTAATATAATTATAAATTAGCTGTGTAAGATGGTATATAAGGATATTGATTAGACGAGGGAGGGGCTCTCAAGTCACAGGAGAGACCTGTCTGAGAAGCCCGTCGATGTAAAATAAACTCTACTTTCCTGAATAGGCTGAGAGTCTCCGTTCCTGTTTTTTATCCACAACGTAGCAAGTTTGTATGGGGGAGATACAGTCTCTCAAATACTTAGCAATACAATTTCTACTGTATAACTCATCACACTCAGTTCCCAGCATCGTTATGGCAGGCCAGTTGCCTATGCAACTCATGACATCCAGCAAGGTCCTCTGGGGGTCTAAGCAGTTGAAGATTTCATTATGCATCTGGTTACAAGTACATAGTCAGATGTGAAGTCGTAGGCTTTCATGGCTGGCATCCATAGTTTTTTGTGGGTTTTTCGGACTGTGTGGCCATGTTCTAGAAGAGTTTCTTTCTGATGTTTCACCAGCATCTGTGGCTGGCATCTTCAGAGAATGCTGGAATGGAAGAGAGTGGGTATATATTCTCTGAAGATGCCAGCCACAGATGGTAGTGAAACGTCAGAAAGAAACTCTTCTAGAACATGGCCACACAGCCCGAAAAACCCACAAAAAACACAGTCAGATTTTTCTGCGATCCTTCCACTCCTGCTGGTAGGGAATAGCTATGAGGGAGAGGGCTTCAATAGCTCTATAGTAGGTTAAGGATGGGGTTTTATCACTGTAAAGGTAGGAAGGGAATACTAGTCTCTGCAGTAATACAAATAGACATATACAAGCATAATCTTCACTTACACCTGCGTAATACCCTTCAACATTTCACAGGTTTTGGACATGCCTCTCCTCATTCTCAACCAGTGGCGGACTTGGGGCAATGAGAGTTTGTAATCCACCGCATTTGGAAGGCACCAGATGTGAAGGTTGATAATGGCTTAGTTGTATTGACACCCAGAGCTTGGAAACATTAATATTTTTTGGACTGCCTCTCTTTGAAGCCTTCAGCCAATGTAACTGAGGATGCAAAGTGTTATAATCCAAAATCTTGGCTCTGCTGATACATACATCTGTGTTTGGAGGTAAGGATTTGGAGCTGATAGGTGAAAACTGGGAGATCTGTGGCCAAGCTATGTCAGGTTGCGGCCAAGATGGCAAATGTTACTAATGAAGAAGATCTTATTTTTCTTTCAAACCATCAAAAACCTGTTAATCTTCATAACTATGGTTTGCTGAAACAAGCCAACTCTTAACTGTGGTTTATGAAGCTGGGTTGTTTTGATAATGCTGTACAGTGAAGTTTAAGATCATGTACAGCTTAGGGTTCAGAGGCAACGTTACATGGGTCCATCAAAACTAGCCATGAAAGCTTCCCAAAGCCTTTCTTGGACCCATGGCAAATGGCGAGTCAAGTGCACATAGGTTTGCTAAAGCCTGCCACTCAGCCATGCAGCCTGCCATAGGTCAAGCTGGGCTGACAAAGCAGCTGCGCATGGATCTTACACATTCACTTGCCACTGCAGCAGTTCACAGGGCAAACTGGGCCTTTTGAAAGATTAAAGAGCCAGTCAAAGATTAAGTCCCCTTGGAAAGGGGCAAGTTAATGCAGATGGGGAAATATAATCTGCAGAAGCAGAGAAGATTAAAAACGTGGCTCGGAGCCAAGACCATGCACGGCTTTGGGAAGCACTGCAAAGGCTTTGCTCCCTGCGAAAGGCATGCCAAGTACAGACTGGATTATATGCTGCAGCTGTTATGCATTGAAGGCTACACCTGTAAGTGTGAATAATCGGGGGTCTGTATACTCTTGCATCAAGGAGACTCAAACCTGTTACCAGTACAATCTGATTTCTGGAATCACTATAAGATAACGTAGCTTGAGAGCAGAGGGAAGAGCCTTTTGAAAAACCACCTTCTTTGGTTTAACCACCTATCAGCTCCAAATCTTTACCTCCAAACACAGATGTATGTATCAGCAGAGCCAAGATTTTGGACTATAACACTCCACATCCTCAGTCACATGGGCTGAAGGCTTCAAAGAGAGGCAGTCCAAAAATATTAATGTTTTCAAGATCTTGGTGTCAGTACAGTTAATCCATTATCAACCTTCACATCTAGTACCTTCCAAATGTGGTGGATTACAAGCCCTCATTGCCCCAAAGCAGCCACTGGCTGAGAATGAGGAGGAGAAGTGTACCCCAAAATCTTGGAAAGGCACCACGCTGGAGAAAAACACATAAGTATGTAACATAGGATGGACAACTTCAGCAGATATAGACAGTTTTCTGCTTCCAGGACTTGGAAAGGGGCGCATTACCTGGACTGCTAGAAATAATAATAATAATAATAATAATAATAATAATAATAATAATAATAATCCCAACAAAACCTAAAGAGACTAGAAATCCACTTCTGCATTTTTGTGAGGCTGAGGGTGGGGGACACTTATAGGATTCCCAGATCTCAAGGCCTATCTCCATGTCTCCAATTTTCATGCAGGAGACAAGGGTGCAAATTCTCCAGTTTTATCATGCTGAACTCAAGGCAAGAGGAAAGGGCTGGTGAGAATTTTCGGCTCAGCTATTAAAGCAGCAGCTTGCTACAATTTGCAAGGCTTAATTTGACTGAATGCTGCAACTTGCAAATGGTCTATGTATTTACTTAGTTTCCTCCTTATCTTCCCATCATTGTGGCACCAGGGCCCACCCTCCACTCTGCCCTGCAGCCAAGCTTCTGGGTAGCTTTAGCTTGGTCAATAGCAATGTTCTAAATTAGTCTTCCTCAATCTGGCATCTTCTGGATGTG
The DNA here is from genome assembly GCA_026167975.1 of Phrynosoma blainvillii. NCBI lineage: Eukaryota > Metazoa > Chordata > Lepidosauria > Squamata > Phrynosomatidae > Phrynosoma > Phrynosoma blainvillii. The sequence goes on from JANUYF010000005.1 coordinate 5,483,700, forward strand.
TTGGACTACAACCCCATCATCCACAGACAATGTTCCTGATGCCTGTGGATGACAGGGGCGGTCATCTGAAACATTCAGATCAGAGAAGGTTGTTGTAATTATTAGATAACTGAGCTTTACTTGATGTTCATCCCTTCTTGCCTATTTGATAGCGCAAGTGTTTTCTATGAGAAAGTGTGATAACCAGAGAGATGGAAAAACTGAATCTGAGCAGCCTAAAATACAGTCTGAGTTCAGCATTCACTGGAACGTTTGCTGAGAAGTTTCGTGCTTGCAGAAGTAGCTCATAGTATATTGTGGTATTTACTTTATTGATGTTTCCTAGGGACTAGCAAGCATCAGATGTTTGTTTCCTATCTTCTCAAGTAGCACCTTTTAAAATAAAAAGTTTCTTACAAATAGTACCTTAACTCTGCTACGCAAAGGATCTTGTAGATTCACTGAGCAATAGATGTGGTAGCATAAGTTTCTGTTTTCAAGTTTTCAAATGCATAGAGTGAAATGGTGCTCAGGAAGGACCTTTGTAATCAGATTGTATGAATAGCCATAGAAATGCAAAACAGGAAAAGAGATTCCACCTAAGCATTAGGAAGAAGTTCCTGATGGTAAGAGCTGTTCAACAGTGGAAGAGGCTGCCTCAGAAAGTGGTGGAGTCTCCTTCTTTGGAGGTCTTTAAACAGAGGCTGGATGGCCATCTGTTGAGGGTGCTTGGATTGTGTATTCCTGCATGGCAGGGAGTTGGACTGGATGGCCCTTGGAATCTCCTCCAACTCTATGATTCTATGAAAACTGGAACTTGTCACCTTATCACCATATCCACAAGTTTTGCATTTCTATGGCTATTCATAGTCTGATTATAAAAGTCCTTCCTTAGTATCAGTTCGCTCCATGCATCTGAGGAAGTAGCCCAAGTCTACGTACGCTTATGCTACTTCTTTCGCACAGTTAGTTTCAAAAATGCTACAAGATTCTTTTGCATACTGATATTCCAGACCTAACATTTAACTCTATTGAATTTACCGTAACTCCTCTGTATCTCATGTGGCATTGGAAATAACTACTCTCCATGAAACATCAAGATACTTGGAGAAGCCCAGAACAATACAGGTGGCAATGAATCAGATCCCAAATAAGTTATCTTTAGGGACAGCAAGGATCAATAGCATCCATGACCGAGAAGAGCTTTCCTTATGTCACAACCAATAGTCAGAGGTATTTCTTCCCTGTTTATTCAACTCTGACTTTGCAGGGTATTTTTAGCACATTAAGCCTTGCTCTGGATTTAGAAAAAGAGAGCAGGGATGGGGCATCTGTGTGTATGCGCATATGGGGTGGTGCAGGGTGAGGACAGAGACATGAATCCAGCATTTCTCATGGCTCTTATGGCTGATTTCAGGGGCTTCTTTGCTTTGATTTACACCAAGGCGTAATCTGTTCCACACACGCTGTGGCTAGACTTTCACAAGTCTTGGGGTGGGGGATGAGAGTCCTTTAGGAAAAGACCTCTCCATAGTGAATCATCAGGACAGCTTCTGTCATAGAGCTAGAATTACACTTACAGCTGTTGCTCACCCTCTTTGTGTCACCCACCCTCCCCTTCCCACAACAGCCATCCCTCCCTGATGGGCCAGTTTGTCATATTAAATGGTGATCGGCTTACACATGCTCCCGAATGGATTCCCTAAGCTTTGTAACACTGCTGCTATATATAAAAACCCTCTCGCGCTGTGGAAACTGAGCCACACAGCCAGCTGTACAGGCAGCAAGGCTCTCACTCATATTCTTGGACGGCGCTCTGTCCAGAATCAGAAAAAGAGTCATCCCGACATTCCCAGAATCAAAAGAGCTGGCAGATCGGATCAAAGAAGAGGAGAAAGCAATTTTTCGACCATGGCCATCCCCTTAGAACAAGCTGAAGAGTTGCGTCTCTACCAGCAAACACTTCTCCAAGATGGGCTCAAGGACTTGCTAGATCACAACAAGTTCTTGGATTGTGTCTTGAAGGTGAAAGGGAAGGAGTTCCCATGTCACCGCCTGGTCCTGGCAGCATGCAGTCCCTACTTCAGGGCCATGTTCCTCTCCGACATGGAAGAGAGTAAGAAAAGGGAGATCAGCTTAGAAGATGTGGATCCAGAAGTGATGGGTAAGATTCTCCATTACATCTACACCTCGGAACTGGAGATCACAGAGCAGAACGTTCAAGATATCTTTTCTGTAGCCAACATGTTCCAGATCCCTTCCATTTTCACAGTCTGTGTCTCTTTCCTTCAGAAAAGGCTTTGCCTCAGCAACTGCCTGGCCATCTTCAGGCTAGGTTTGATGTTAGACTGTGCCCGCTTGGCAGTTGCTGCCCGGGATTTCATCTGCGACCGCTTTGCCCTGATCTCCCGGGATGAGGAGTTCTCCCAACTCTCGCCCGATGAGCTCATTGCCATCATCTCCAGTGATTCCCTAAATATCGAGAAAGAAGAGTCTGTCTTTGAGGTGGTGATGAAATGGGCCACAGCCAAGGACCATGAGAGTCGGGTCAAGTCCCTGCCGGTAGTCTTTGAGAGCATCCGTTTCAGGCTCATGGAGAAGGATTACTTCAGGGACAAGGTGGAGAAGCATCCTTTGGTCAAGTCCAACCCAGAGCTACTCAAGAAGTTGCAGATGGTGAAGGACGCCCACGAGGGGAAATTCACAGTGGTGAAAAGAGTAAAGAAAAAGGGGGAGAAGAGGCCTGGGGACAATGTCATCAATGGAGGAGTAGAGGAAGGTGATGAGAAAGAAGAGGAGGAGAAGGAGGAGGAAGAAGGCCTTCCAGGGATCTTAAATGACACCATGAGGTTTGGGATGTTCCTTCAAGATCTCATTTTCATGGTCAGTGACTCTGGGGCCGTGGCCTATGACCCAGGGGCCAATGAGTGCTATTATGCCTCCCTCTCGGCTCAGATCCCAAAAAATCATGTCAGCTTGGTCACCCGTGAGAACCAGGTTTTTGTAGCTGGTGGACTTTACTACAACGAGGGCAATAAAGAGGATCCAATGAACTCCTATTTCCTGCAGGTACTGGATAACTTTTTCCAATATAAAGTTTCTGCCTCTGAGACAAGAGTTGTATTAGTCTCCTGTTGGAAAGGGGAGTCAATCACATGTTACTTTAAACTTTTAGGACCAGGTTTAGCTATATCCTAGCTGGAACTGGTTTGACTCCGTTTTTCAAGTATGTGTTATCACATGGGATTTGGGGAGATTCTGGCTGATACCACACTGCAGAAATAATGCAGTTTGACACTGCTTTAACTTTCATAGCTCCATCTATGCTGTGGAATCCTGGGATTTGTAGTTTGTCGTGGCACCAGAGCTCTCTGATAGAGAAGGCTAAATATCTCACCAAACTAGAAATCCCAGAATTCCACAGCACTGAGCCATTGCATTTAAAGCAGTGTCCAATTACATTAAATCTGCAGTGTCGATGCAGCCTCTTGAAAATGTGTATTATATGCCATTCATAGCTTGTATATACTGCATGCCTTTCAACATTTCACAGATGAAAACCAGGCTGCATGTGGCCAAGCAACATCAGAGTGTAGTGAAGATGGTAAAAGTTATTAATGAGGAAAACAGATGATCTGGGAGAGGTTGCAGCAGTTTGCTTTTGCCTTAGACTAGTGGGAAGGGCAAGATTCATCCCTCTGCTCTCCTCTCCCTCCTCTGAATTAACTGCGTCCAAACTACTTTTGCAATTTGAATTCTGTTTTCAGCAATGGAAGTGAGCTAGAGAGAAAGTGAGAGGAGGAAAGATAAACTGGGACATTTTTAAAAGCAGATGAGAAAATGGGATGAGAGAGGTTCAATCAGGATTGTGCCTGCCAAAGTGGGGCAGTTGGAGGGTTTATTGTGGTTGTTAACTGCCCTTGAGATGACTTTGACTCATGGCCAACCCTGTGGATGAGACATCTTCAAGACCCCTTGTCCTTCTCTGTTCTGTTCAGATCCTGCAGACGCAGGCCTGTGGCCTCTTTGACTGAGTCTAACCATCTAGCATGTGGTCCTCCTGTCTTTCTACTACCCTCTACCTGTCCGAGCATCATTGTCTTTTCCAGTGATTCATGCTTTCTCATGATGTTGCCAAAGTATGACAGCCTCAATTTAGCTCTCTTGGCTTCCAGAGAGAATCTGAGCTTGATCCATTCTAGAACCCATTTATTTGTCTTCTTGGCTGTCCATTGTATCCTCAGTACTCTTCTCTAGCACCACATCTCAAATAAGTTGATTTTCTTTCTATCTGCTTCCTTCACTGTCCATCTTTCACATCCATACATGGTGATGGGGAATACAGTGGCTTGGATGATCCTCAGTTTGGCCTTCAGATTTATATCTTTACACTTTAGGATTTTGTCCAGTTCTTTTATAGCTGTCCTTCCCAATCCTAGTCTCCTTCTCATTTCTTGATGGTAGTCACCATTCTAATCAATATTTGATCCAAGGTATGGGAACTCTTTGACTATTTCAATTTTCTCATTATCTAGGATGAATTCTTGTTGTTCTTCCATGGTCATTATTTTTGCTTTCTTGCTGTTCAACATTAAGCCTACCTTGGCATGGACCCCCTCTGAACAAATCGTGCCAAGAAAACCCCATGATAGATTCATCTTAGGGTCACCATCAATTGGAAACAACTTGAAGGCACACAACAACAACTATAAGCATAGACCCAATCCCACTTCTTGGACATTATGGGATTTTCATATGGGCTTTTGTGTTGTCCTGTTAGGGTTTCTGTGTTTCTTTGTAACCCATTTCATCTGGCGAGGATGGTACCATGGTTTCTTTATACTTCCCTACAGTATGATCACTTGGATTCAGATTGGCTTGGGATGCCACCTCTCCCATCTCCACGCTGCCTCTTTGGACTTGGTGAAGCAGAAAATTCCATCTTTGTGGTAGGCGGAAAGGAACTGAAGGAAGGCGAGGAGACACTGGATTCAGTCATGTGCTATGACAGACTGTGAGTACCAAAGACCTCAGAGCAGAAAGGGTAGAGCATGGATTTCATTGGAAAGTCAATTATAGCGGACCCTAGGCTCCTGCTGGGGTTTGGTTCCAGGACCCTCTGTGGATACCAAAATCTGTGGATGTTCAAGTCCTGTTAGATACAGTGGCATATTTAAATGGCATCCCTTATATACTGTAAAATGACAAAATCAAGGTTGGGTTTTTTGGGGTGGTTTTTGTTTTTTTGTTTTTTTTGGAATTTGTTTTTTTTGTTTTTTTGTTTTTTTTTTAATATTTTGAAGCTGTGGATGGTTGAGTACCTAGATAAAGAATCTATGGATATGGAGAGATAACTGTATGGCTTAAAAATAAACTTCACATTGGGAAATAAAGCCTGCTGTGGCAGGTGCTAAAAACTGATGGAATGAAACTCGACTAGAGTAGGTTCATAGAATAAACAGAATTTGCCTATGTGCTCAGATGTATGGAGGGTACTAGGCTGAAGAAATCTGGTTCAAATGGCATGAATTCAATCTGGCATCCTCCAGAGGCATTGGACTGCCACACTCATCATCCCCAGAATGGCATCTAGCACTCTCCATATGGAGAGTGCTAGATGCCATTCTGGGGATGATGAGTGTGGCAGTCCAATGCCTCTGGAGGATGCCAGATTGAAGAAGGCTGGTTTGGACTATTCATTTTGCACAAGCACTATTCAGTTGCACAATCTGAATGCTGATCTCAAGAGCATCCTTTCACCTTCAGAAGAGGTCCTGGGTGCTGTAAAACATTGCTGTAATCCCCTTTAATTTTTTTTAAAAAGCCAAGCAATCCCAAAGCAGATTCCAGTAGCTCATAAAACACACAGCAAAGCAATGATAATCAAGAGAGTAATTAATGACTGGAAAAAGCAGCCTTAGAAAAACAAACACAACATAATTTAAAAAAAAAAAAAGGATTTCTGAAAGTCTGGGATAATAAGAAAGCTCTTAGAGACTAGCTGCAGATTTTGGGGAGAGGAAATCACTTTTTGGATGACAACTCCCATCACCCTTCAGTCAGGATGCTGGGAGTTGTGATCCAAAGAAGTAACTTTTCCAAGCTCTACTTAGAAGGTGTTAGGATAGGTAGAAAAATCCAAAAAGGACCTTTGGGAAAAAAAAAAGCAGCTGCTAGCGTCTAGACCAGGGGTAGGCAACGTTTCCCCTTTAAGGGCCGAGGGACTTCAGCTCCCAGAAGCCTCAGCCATGTTGGCCAATAGTCCATGTTGGCCAATAGCTCCTGGGATTCTGGGAGCTGAAGTCCCTCGGCCCTTAAAGGGGAAAGGTTGCCTACCCCTGGTCTAGATAAAGGAAATGGATGATCTCTTATCTGTTGAATTTTTAACTGTTGTGCAGCTACAATTAGCATAAAAGTTTGGGGGAAGTGACGGTCACATTGGCATAGTGGATCTAGAAATCATAGTCCAAATGGTTACCTCCCTTAAGTTCTGCAAGGACAGGAAGGTGGATTTGAACATCTGCTGAAATAATATCACTTTCTTCTCCATCAGGTCCTTCAAATGGGGAGAATCAGACTCCCTTCCTTTTGCAGTCTACGGCCATGGTGTCGTGTCCCACAATGACCTCATCTACGTCATAGGAGGCAAAGGAAATGATAAGTAAGTGAGAGGGAAGTAGAATGGCATTGGCAACAAAAACAGTTGATATCTTGGTATCATGCTTAGGGTAAGAGACTAACACTTGAACAACCATTAAGCAAGAGGTTGAACTGTCTCTAGAAATAAAGTGACACCCATTGGCCCCGACACTTGGGAGATTCTTGGAGATGTATTCCAAAGTAGTAGCTTTCCCAAGCTGTGTCACTTTATGGCTTAGGATCTGATCTGCAGTGACCCTTGGCTTCAGTGTCAGTCAGGTGATTTGGAGAGTTCAGCATGTTGAATAGGTCCTTTAAGTTCAGATTAAATAAAACTCAGGCCTGAATCCTATTGTCATTCCCAATTAGAGTAGACCCATTGAGTTGATGAACTATTGTCATTCCCAATTAGAGAAAACCTTTGAATTGATGAACTTTACATATCTGTTGACTCACCATTCAACAATTGGCTCAACAGTGGGTCTAGTCTACTTGGTTTACCAGTGGGATCCAGGCCACAGAGTGAATTCACTATTCCACCAGCATTTGGAGCCATAAGCTCCCACTGTACAGAATAAGACACAGGAGTTATCCAAGGTCCTGAACCTATTCAGAGGTGATAGAGTTCAGCACTGTGGAAAACTCCTTTAAATTCAGGCTAAAACCAAGAACAGATTCATCACTCCACAGACTTTGGAGGTGTCATCCACCACTGCTTAGAATAATACACAAGACTGTTGGGGAAAGGCAAATAAATATTCTGGAACAGACAATAAAACAAACAGCCTGTGGGCACTTAGAGAGGAATGCTGTGACCACTAAAGGTCAACATGGGTTTCTCAAAAACAAGTCATGCCAGACTAATCCAATCTCTTTTTTCAATCGTGTTATAAGCGTGATAGATGAGGGGAAGGCTGTGGATGTAGTGTATCTTGTTTTCAGCAAGGCCTTTGACAAGGTCTCCCATGATAGCCTTACAAAAAATGTGGGCTAGGCAATGTGATGGGAGTTGTAGTTGGTTGACTAAACAAACCCAGATGCTCCTCTGCACCCTGGAGAGAAATGACCGGTGGGGTGCCACAAGGTTCTGTCCTGAGCCCAGTGTTATTCAACATCTTTATCAATGACTTGGGTGATGGAATAGAGGGTGTGCTTATCAGATTTGCAGATGACGCCAAGTATTTGCAGATGACACCAAACTAGGAGGGGTAGCTAATACCCCAGGGGACAGGCTCCAATTCAAAGATTTTGTTAAGTGAGAGAAGTTGAAAGCTTTGGGATGCCTCTGAGATCAGGGCTGTGTGGCCAGGAAGGTCCATGTTATGAGCTTAGGACAGCAGCGTTGACTATTGTCCTCTCCTCTCCTTTAGGAAGTGCCTGAACACACTGCTGGTCTACAACCCAAAAAAATTTGAGTGGAAGGAGCTGGCACCCATGAAAAATGCCCGTTCGCTCTTTGGGGCAACCATACACAATGACAAAATCTATGTGGCAGCAGGCGTGACTGACTCGGGTTTGACCAATTCAGTGGAAGTTTATGACATTGCAGCTGACAAGTACGTGGCATGCCTGGTGTGGTAGGAGAGCCAGTGCTTATGGGGTCAAAGTGCTGGGACTTTTTGATGAGAAGGGGCAGTGATGCCATCTGCCACCTTCCACAGTCTTGCCTCTGAATTTAGCTGCAGGCCAAGAAAGGGTCTGTGTGGGGATGTTTCCAGGTGATGATTCATTAATCCAAGTGATCTTCATTGCAATGCACAGAATTATGGAGCATGAAACAAACAAACTTACAGATACCACCTGCAAGTTTTGGATATTCTTTGAGGGCATATCTATAGGGACCATTACAATGGACACATGCACTTTAGAACTGACCACTACAGACTTTACTGGCCATGTCTGGCAGCACAGTGTAAAGAACGATGCCTCTTTTGAGATGTTACTTGACTGCAGCTCCCAGCAGCTCTAGCTAGTGTAGCCCATGGCAAATAATGCTGGAAATTGCAGTCTAACAAACTTCAGAGGGCCACATAAAGTCACCTCCAGCATGAAAAATCTTCAGAGGGCAGCTAAAAAGACCTGCATTTCTATTTGTTTATTAGATCAATAGCCTAACCATCTTCCAAGTAGTATGGAGCACATATTTTGGCACATCATGTCTCTCACAACAATCCTATAGGAGAAGCTAAATGGAGAGATTCAGGCCCACAATCACTATCTTAATCTGACTTCTTTTAACTTCTCATTTAATAGTTTGTTGTTGGTGTTGGTATATACATTCAAGCTGTTCCCGATTTATGGCTACCCTAATTTGAACCTGTCATGGGGTTTTCCAGGCAAGATCAACTCAGAGGAGGGGTTGCTTTGCCGTCCTCTGAGGCTGAGAGAGTGTGGCTTGCCCAAGGTCACCTAGTGGGTTTCCATGGCTGAGCAGAGATTTGAAAGCCGGTCTCCAGAGTCCTAGCCCAATGCTCAAACCACGGCACTACACAGTCTCCTCTGTGCGTAGATACTCAAGTGGAATCAGTGATGCTCCAGCCATGTGTTGAGATTGTCTATGTATTGAGATGTCTGCTATGGAGCAGAATCATAGCATCATGGCCCTCATGGGCCATCAAAGTCCAACCCTCGGCTCAATCCAGAATCTCCAGGTAAAGCATCTCCAGCAAGTAGTATGATGTATGGCAAGCTCAGTTTTCTGAACCTTCTGGTCTTCTCTGCTTTGTAGATGGGAAGTCTTCACTGAATTCCCCCAGGAGCGCAGTTCCGTCAGCCTGGTCAGCCTGGCTGGGACCCTTTTCCTCATCGGAGGCTTTGCTACAGTAGAGACAGAGTCTGGAGAACTGGTGCCAACTGAGCTCAATGATGTCTGGAGGTAAGGAATGTTCAGTGTTGGCTGACACTCATGGGAGGAACACAAAAACACCAAAGTGGAGATTCTACATACCTTTCATAAAAGGTACTAGTATTATTGTCTAAGGTCTTTATCACACATGGCTTTTAAACCTCCATAAAAGATCAATAATAGTGCCTTTGGCCATATCTATCACACCTTGTTGTCTCCCTCTCATTGCTGCTTCATCCTTGAAGCGTAGTTAGCCCATACCTTGCCATTGATAGAAAAACCTGCCAATAAGATCCCAGTAGCACCAGTCCAAGGTCCAGCAGCAGTTCCAGGATTGCACTGTCACATGGCGACAGTGGCTGCATCCGCATTGCAGAAATAATCCAGTTTGACCCCACTTTAACAGCCATGACTCAAGGCTATGGAATTCTAGGAAGTGTCATTTGTCGTGGCACCAGAGCTCTGCTCTGAAGCATGGCAGTTAAAGTGGGGTCAAACTGGATTATTTCTGCAGTGTGGCTGCAGCTAATGTCTTCTCCTGTCCCGCTTTGCTATTCCAGAAAGCCTCTTTTTAAATTCATGTATTTATTCTTATTGAGCCACATTTGCATAACTTCAGAACTGTGTTTTTAAAACACACACACACACACAGAGGGCATACTGGGTAGGACATAGGGCAGGGAGGCACGGTTAAGCCAGGAAAAGCATGCAAGGAGCCCAGCGGTGCTACTGAAAGGATGTGTGGTAGGGAGTGCTCCCAAAACAGTATGCATGCACTTCCCTGCATTAAGGCAACTTGTGGCAAGAAAGTTGATAGTGATTAAACTTCTAAGAGTTCTTGTTGCATCAACAACTATCAGACAAATAACAAGGCAACATGCTTTGCAAAATCATGTGACAGAACTCAGATCACAAGATTTGAGAACATCCAACAAACCAATTGGACTGGATGGCCCTTGTGGTCTCTTCCAACTCTATGATTCAATCCTTGGGAAAGTTCTCTTTTTTAAAAAGATTTATTTACTTATTTGTTTATGGAGCACAACCCACAGAATCTCTGGTTCACTGGGGGATGCTGGGAGCAGTAGTCCAAAATGGAACTTTTCTGAGTTCTGGTCCAGCTTTCTGCATTACAAAGGACCCTTGGTATCTGCTAGAGTTTGGTTCCAGGACCCTCTGTGGATACCAAAATCTATGGATGCTCAAGTCCTATTAAATACAGTGGCATAGTAAAATGGTATCCCTTTTACAAAATGGAAAAATCAAGGTTTGCTTTCTGGGATTTATTTTTTTTTTAAATATTTTCAAACAATGGATTGTTGAATCCATGGATAAAGAATCGTGGACACGGTGGGCTGACTGTATATTTATGCTGTTATTGCATGTCCGCTAGAGTCCGATTTATAGAAGGAAGTTAGAATACTAATCAAATAAATTGAAAAACCAAGTAGCAAAGGCCTACATTAAATGTTTAGGCCCAGCTAGAGTAAACTCCCTGATTCAAAACTTGCATAAGTTCCATTTATTTGATGAACCAACTCTTGTTTGGGACTAGCAATTGAATTTAGGTTTGTAATAGCCAGGATCTCTAGATGTTACAACAATGGAAGGACCTGTCCATTTCTTATCCAGGTATTTTCTGTATTTACAGGTATGATGAAGAAGGAAAGAAATGGGAAGGTGTCCTCCGGGAGATCCAGTATGCATCAGGCGCTACATTTCTTCCGGTGCGGCTCAACATCTTGAGACTAACAAAGATGTGATCATGTTGGGATATCACTTTGTCTTCTGACTACTGAGCTCCCCGTCTCTCTCCCTCCTGTCCCTCATTTACTTTTGTATGTCTGCATTTAAACATTTGATGGTGCAGTGCTATTTTTTATTGTTAGATAAAACCAGGGAAAAATGCAAAATTTGTTGTTTCTTGCCTAGTGCTTTAGACCTGAAGAGAATCCAAAAAGAGGTGGATGGGCAAAAGGAAGTGAAAAATGGCTGTGGCTAATGTTTGGTAAGTGGGCCACTGGTCAAGTTGGCATGCTATGTAGCACCAGCATTATTCCCTGTGGCCATGATCCTGCTGGCCAAAGTGGTGGATAGTGTTGCCAGTCAGGTTGAGAAGATGTCCTGAGATCATAGGGATGACCCTTGTGATGTCCTCACAAAGACCCTTGTGAAACCTCAGATCATGGGATGACCGTTGTGATTTCACAGAAGGTAGTCCCTGGTGATGCCATTCAACATGATACAATAAGCATCAGCCACAACTGCAGAGTTGTAGTTGTTGTGTGCCTTCAAGTCATTTCTGACTTATGGCGACCCTTTTGAGATTCATTATGATTGATTCATTATGGTGAATCTATCATGGGGTTTTCTTGGCAAGTTTTTTCAGAGGTTTGCCCTGGCTGTTCTCTGCGGCTGAGACAGTGTGACTTGCCCAAGGGCGCCCAGTGGGTTTAAATAGCCAAGGTGGAGTTCAAACTGTGGCCATCCAACACTCAAACCACTATGCCATTTCAATAATAATAATAAAAAACCCACCAAGACTGCTGTCATACTGCAGAATTAATGCAGTTTAACATCACTTTAACTGTCATTGAATCCTGGGATTTGAAATTGGTGGGGCACCAGAACTCTCTGTTAGAGAAGGCTAAATACCTCCCCAAAATGACAAATCCCAGAATTCCATAGCCTTGAGCCATGGCAGTTAAAGTGGTGACAGGGCATTCATTCTGCAGTGTAGATGCAACCCAAGTCTAAGAAATGGGGAAAATACACACATGCACAGTCACACAAACACAATTTTCAATGGAGTGCTCTCACTCTTTCTCCCCCTCACCCTGAGAAGCAAATCTAGGTCCTGAGAATCGGGATCAGGATTGGAGATCTGAAATCTCTAGTGGAAGCAATGGGATAAAATAGCTGCAGGCTAGAGAGGAGAAATGCACAGAAACTGGCAAAGCTGCTTTTTCTTGTGACAGAGATGATTTTCTCTGCTTTCCTCTTGCCACAGTTGCATGCAATTCCAATGAGTGCTTAATAATAATAATAATAATAATAATAATAATAATAATAATAATAATGTTTTATTTATAACCCGCCCCTCTGCTCAGCAATCGCATTTATTGCATTGGAACAAACTATTATACCAGCAAAATGTACCAAACAGATTCCCAGTCTAAGGGTGCATCTGCACTGTAGAAATTATACCTTTAACTGTCCTGGCTCCATTCTACAAAATCCACAAGATTGCATTTTGTGATGCACTAGCACTCTGGCAGAGAAGACGAAAGACTTCATAAAACTCCAGATCCCAGGATTCCATAGGATGGAGCGCTTAAAGTGGTGTCAACCTGCATTATTTCTACAGTGTAGATGCACCTTAAAGAGCAAAGATATACAACTGAGCACTAAAGTTAAAATCTTCCAAGTCATAGTATTGCCCATCGCTAGGTACAGAGGTGAGTGCTGGACAGTGAAGAAAGTGGGTAAAAAGAAAACCAACTCATTGGGGATGTGATGCTGGAGAAGAGTGGTAAGGATATCGTGAACAGCCAGAAAGACAAACAAATGGGTCCTTGAACATATCAAGCCTGAAATAACCCTAGAAGCCAAGATGATCAAATTGAGGCTGTCATACTTTGGCCACATCATGAAAAGGCAGGACTCATTGGAAAAGACAATAATGCTTGGAAATGTAGAGGGTAGTAGAAAGAGAAGAGGACTGCATGCCACATGGATAGATTCAATCGGGGTGGTCACAGGCCTGAATCTACAAGATCTAAGATCGAAGACCAAGATCTAAACAGAGGATCTTGGAGATGTCTCAACCATAGGGTCACCCTATGTCGAGATTGACTCAAGGCAGTTAACAACAAAAGATGTACCCTAAATCCTAGCATAGTGTCATCTCTAGCAAGATCTTGAAGCAAACAGATGCACAGCACAGGAACAGCCCAGGAACATCTGTTGGGTTTAAGGTATGACAGTACCACAGACAGGTGCAAATGTCCTCTGGCTCCCATCCAGGAATCGGGGCTGGCCCTGCCATTAGACAGAGTGAGGCAACTGGCAATAGCTATAGAGGAGACAGGAGCGGGAGTCCAACAAAGAGAGTCATCATAAATCTTTGCAAACACAACAGAGACCAAGCATACTAATGGGTCTGAAGTTAATTAAACCAACTTTAATTATTTTTTTAAAGAAAAAAAAAAGCAAAGCACCATTTCTGAGAAAGGTTTATATCTCACTGAGCAATAGGGATGTAAATCTTCATTTATCTTGTTTGCACATGCAAGAGCGAAAAAATACTGAAAGCCTTCTCCCTCCCATCCCCAGGTGAGATTCTATGCTAATGCCTTTTTGATAACTTTTTGCACTTTGGGACTCTTTCGTGAAATTTTTTTTGCATTGTGTGTGTGTGTTCAAAAACCTGTGAAACATTTGTCCAGTAAAAAAAAATATGTATGGTCATAACACTGTGAGTGAGTGACATGCATGCTCATAAGTGCGGCATTGTTGTTGTGTCCCTTCAAGTCATTTCCAACTTAAGGCAAACCTAACACAGGGTTTTCTTGGCAAACTTTGTTCACAGAGGGTTTGCCTTTGCCTTCCTCTGAGGCTGAGAGAGTGGGACTTTCCCAAAGTCATCCAGTGGGTTTCCATGGCTGAGCAGGGACACGAATCCTGCTATCCTGGAGTAATAATTTCAACAGTCAAATTACTACACCACACTGGCTGCCGAGATATATTCTTGCACATGCCTGCATTGTAATGTCCAACTTTTCACAGATGAAAACCAGGACATGTGGCAATGCAACACCAGAGTGGGCTCAAGATGGCTAAAGCGATTAATGAGGAAGAACAGGCAAGCAACAGCAATAGCAGCTTCATTTATATACCGCTTCATATCGCACTGAGCAGTCTCTAAGCGGTTTATATCTATAAGCTCAGAGAGCTCAGAGAGGCTGCAGACGTTTGCTTACTAGGAATGGCAAAGTTTCTCCCCTCTTCTCCTCTCTCCTTCTTCCGAGTTAACACATTTGCATTTTAAACTCAATTTGCAGCAACTAAAGTCAGCTGAGGACAAAGGGGGAAGAGGAGGGGAGAAACTGGGACATTTTAAAAGCAGCTGAGAAAGCAGGATTCACCAGGCCTGTCCCTGCTAAATCAGAACAATTGGAGGGTGTGTTTTATCTCATTTTAGACAAAGGAAAGTTTTTGGTGTTTAGCCCTTTGTGCAATACCCAAAACCTTCCCCCATGGAGTTGCCAGCCCTGGGGAGAAGGATGCTCCTGCTGTATCTCCAAGGTAAAGGGACAGGAGGATGCACTGTATCGGCAAGTGCACTCCCAGGTCCTTCTCTCTCTGAATTGGTTTCTCATTGTCTGACTTGTCTTCTCACCTTCCTTCCCACCAGTAGACAGGGACACCCCCATCAGGGCTTGACAGGTGCCTGGGGTGGAGGAACAGGGTGCTAAGAACTAGAGCAGTTCTTAACCTGTGGTCCACAAAGCCCCAGGAGGCCATGATGTCCACATAAGGGATCAGTCTATGGCTGCAAACTGGTGGGAAGATGCAGAAAAGTCTTCCTTCCCCCCTCTGGTCTTTCCAAGGGAAGGTTTAATGCAGGGGTCGGCAACCTATGGCCCGCATGCGCACGGTGGCGGGCACCATTTTGGAAGGCCCAACGATGCCGGCGCCGTTGGGCCTTCCGAAATGGCGCTCTGCGTCACGTGCACATGCCACCGCCATTTGGGAAGGCCCAACCGAATGCGCTGGTGCTGTTGGGTGTTCCAAAATGACACCCCCCACACAGGCACGTGTGCGGGGGCAAGCAAGAGTACGACGGCCCCGGCGCCATTCCCCCCCCCGGCCCTTGGCAACAAAAAGTTGCCAACCTTTGGTTTAATGGATAGTGTAATTGTTAATGGTTCTGTGTTCACATATTATTATTGATCCTATTTGGGTTTTAAATCTTAAGTTGGGGGGAGGAAATCTGTCGCAACAAGACATTTAAAAGGGGTCCCTGGTAAAGAAAAAGTTAACAACCACTGCATTAGAGAATAGCCCAGGGGTAGGCAACCTAAGGCCTCGGGGGGGGGGGGGGGGCGAATGCGGCCCCCCGAGGCCTTTGGACCGGCCCCAGGCCGGTCCCGCCCCCGCCGCCGTCGCCCACCATGATGATATTGATTATTGTTGTTATTACTTGTTCTTGGGGTTTTATTGGCAAAATCTCCACAGGGGTTTTGCCATGGCTTTTCTGGGGCTGAGAGAGTGTGCATGCATATATTTTTTACTTTTTTAAAAAATATTTATTTATTTTGGGTGCTTCGGCCCCCCAATTGTCTGAGGGACAGCAACCCGGCCCCCGGCTCAAAAAGGTTGCCTACCCCTGGAATAGCCCCTTGAACCCCCCTGCAAAGACATCAGTGGTATAGCTGGAGCCCGTAAAACCCCATGTTTCATGCAAAATGTTCACCAACCCCAAATGCAAAATATCCCACACTGGTTGGCATTTTTTTCGCCCTTCAACAAGGTGTCTCAACATATTTGGACACCCGTTGTTATTGAAAACATTTGGGAATATTCTTATAGGCATAGCAGGCAATGGGGTGGAGAGACAGACTATCTTGGCAAGGCCAGGAACCTATAGGCCATCCCCAACCTTGATGTAACTCTTTGGACGTCCCGAAACAGTACAATGTGGTACCTCAACAAACAGATTTGCCGGTCAATGATACCTTGGGCTGTTAGTATAACCAGGAGTTTGTTTCCAGGACCCCCATGGAAATCAAAATCTGTGGACACTCATCCCATTATATTTAATGGACAATTAAAATGGTGTCCCTTACATAAAACAGCAAAATCAAAGTTTGCTTTTTGGATTGTATACATATATATTGAATATTTTCAAGCCAAGGATAGTCGAATCCATGGATATGGAGGGCCGACAGTATTGTGCAACGTGAAGGGGATCACACGGGAAGAATCCAGAGTTTTAACTCACCCGCCTACTGATTCTCTCCCCAGTATTGCCCCACCATCATTTCCCCCAACCTTCCCCATCGCCCCCTAGTTGGAACTTAATTTCTTTTCAGAGATTTCTCCCAGCTGTTGAGCAAATGGGGAGAAAACAGGAGACAGGGGAGTCCACTAAGAGGGACATAAGGATGTGGGGAGAGGATGAAGCAAACCTACTCCCAATAATGCAAGAATGAGCAAATGCAGAGATGGGAAGTATTTTGCACCTCTGGCACCCCGTTGGGCTCAGAGATGGGACAGATATGACCACAAGCAATATTACTTAGGAGTTTATCATACGGGGGGAATGGGAGTTTAAACAATGATTAACCCATGAAAATTGTGCAACTGACATTGAAATTAACTCAAGTGCCATTATCCAGTGAAGAACCAGGGAATAACCAGGCAAGAAACAGCAAAAAGTCATTCACGGGAAAATTCCGCAAATGAGTTACTGTTGTTTCTTGCCTGATTCTTCACGGGATAATGGCACTTTAATCACGTTTCGTCTCAACATCGTGTGAAAACCATTTGCGCAATTGCATGCAAGTGTGGGTTAATCATAGATTCTGCATGGGACAACAGCGCTTTGCATGCTGATTCATATGAAAACCATTTGCCCAATTGCAGGTTAATCACAGGTTAATCACTGTTTATACTTCTAATTTCCCCCCGTGTGATAAACACCAAAGTTTTGTTTCCAGCCAACGGGGGGGGGGGGGGGGGGGTGTTAAACCTTTTTCACGTACAGTTGACAATCCACATTTGCAGCTTTGACTTTTTGAAGATTTGATTATTTGCGAATTTGATTAATATGCTTTCTCTCTAGGAATCCCTAGGTCTTCCAGCGCGACTCTGCTAGAGGTTGATCCGTGTGTCACACTGCAGGACCTAGAGATTCCTAAAGAAAACAGTTCTCTAGGGATTTGTAAGTACTCCAGCATGGTTCATTGGTCAACAACTCTATGTGGATCACAGAGTTGTGCTGGAAGACCTAGAAATTCCTAGAGAGGTGGGTTAAAAAATAGTGTGGGTTTTTTATTTGCAGTTTTTTCCACTTTCACGGGGGTCCTGCAACCTTAATCTCGTGAATGTGGAGGGACCACTGTACTTGGAACCTTGGGTTGGGGGGGCGGGTTTCTAAAGACAAAATAGACATGTTTTTGAGCTGTTTCAGATGGGTTTGGTACGAAAAAAAAATTCCCTGTGGAAAAAAATTAAATTAGGGTCTTGGGTCTTTGAGGACTGCTCTTTCCCCAGTCGTGTTACATGGGGAACAAGGGGAGTAACTACTAGTGGTTGCAAACTGGATCGCCAAACCATGATGGCCAACCCTCTCGCTGTTGCCTTGAGGATAAGCCAGGGATCTTAGAAAAGGGAGAAGTCAAGATCATTTATGATGGCTTCCTATTTCTCTTGCAAGTTAGAAACAAAAGCATAGGCAGGTTACACACGCGAGTGTTAAAACCAAAGTCGCAACCTATCTTCTGAAACATATCTTCTGAAACATTTCTTAAGCCGCTTCTTTAATTTAAAAAAGTATCAGAATTTAAATCCGCCCCTCCCATCTCTATCCCACCAGTCCTGTACAGAATAAAGTGCTTTATTGTAAATATTTTTTTTTCACGCTAAAGGAGAGTCACCAATACACGCCTGTTCTTTTGCTTCTCGGCATGCGTGGGCAACAGATACTGAATGCTGTAATACTAGCAGAAGCTCCAACATGTGGCGTTCAGAAAATCAGTTTTGAGGCCACGTAAAGTTGTTTTCCTTGCCTCTGACCTCTTCTTTCTGAACATGCTACTGAAGTCTCAGGGCAGGAAACTGTACTTTCGAACATTGACCGCTGTTCTTGAACATGTTCTAGTCATGGAGGGTCATAATGGGAAACCTCCAGTAAGGCTTATTCAGTAAGCCAAACTTTTAACAGATCAATACTTCTTCCCAACGAGTTCAATACTGTGCCATCTGTCCCGCTGCTTAGCAATTATTGCACTATCTCGACCTTTTCTTTTGATCTGAGCCACAACTTTGTTGTCGTGTCTTCCTCATTCATGTGTTATGGCTGTTGTTCCAGGGGCCAGCCCTGCCGTAGTACACATAAACAAACACACACACATACACAAACAAAAACATGGTAGAGAGGCAAAGTGGTCTGGATGTCCTAGTTGAAGAGGATAACCCAGGTTTGGTGTGGTGGGCGGCATGAAGCGGGGGAACCCCAAAAAGCAAACATCCAACAAAACTTGTATAGTTTTCACGCACAGAGACCTGCGGGCACACTCATGTGCCACTGCTGCTCAGGCTCTGCCCATTTCCACAGGATCTGAATGGACACATACCTTCTGAAAATGAGGACAGCTAGTTCATTGGTGGCACGCTGGTGGACCGATGGTGCTCAGGAGTTTCGTTCACTTGCGAGGAAGTCTGGAATAATGTACAAGTGTCCTACTGTGTAAGTGTTATTAAAATGGATTAATAAAGTGCCAAAAAAGGTAAAATAGTACATCATCAACATTTTCTGTTAAAAAAAAAAAAAGGCCAGATACCTTTTCTCAAGCCAGCTGTAAAGCAGCTGACAGATGAGAACCAAGGAAGGTACATTTCTAGAGGAGTTTATCTTCGTGCATTAACCTGTGGAAGAGGAGTATCTTTATAATGGAATTTAAGAAGGCTGTAGACCAAGTGTTGGTGTTCAGAGTCGGCGGCTGTGTCACTCAGTCCGTGACTGTGTAAAAGGTTTCTAAGCACAGCATCAAATGCTCCAGGAGTCTCCCAGAAAGCTTGTGTTTCATACCATCACCCTACGATTTCCCATTTACTCTCAATTCAATGGGGAGATGTTTTTTAATCTCTCCCATTACTCTCAACGAATGCTTGGAAATTTGCCTTTTAAAAGTAATTGCTTCCTGTTCTTTGTTACAGAGTTTGGAAAGGATAGTGTTGCAGTTACAAATTCCAACAGTAGGGGGTGAAGTAACTTAGTTACATTTCTTGCTGTGCTGCTCACTACTTTTCTGCAACTTTTTGTTTTGATACCTAAAACCCCTTAAGATTGATAAAAGAATGCCATAAAACTTGGAAAGTGTATCTCAAAATGCCTTTTTAAAAGGAACTTTCGAAAGGAATTAAGGAACTACAATCTGTTACATCAATAAAATAGCTCTGCTCTTGATCACTGCATTGCTTTTGAAATGTAATTTTGTTGCACTCATTACCAAAGGAGTAACAAGTTAGCAGACACTGGCATTAGTTATCAACATGTTGGCAAGCGGAAAATCGTGAAGCCAAAACGATCTCTTCCAAGCTTTTCAGCTCAGACAGAAGATCCTTGCCCCCAAGCTCTGAGGGAAATGCATGCCTCTTCCATTCTATCCCTGGAACACTTGGCAGGACAGGTTAGGAAACCATCGGACAAGATCTGTGGGGTGGTTTGTTGCTAGAGGACAAAGAACAGTTGTAGCACTTGGTCTACACCCTTCCATGGATGAACAAAGCAGAATATTAGTTTTCTGTCTTACATAATTTGAGCAAGAAAGGTGATGTGTGAGCCCTGGTTGCTCCCACTCAGGGCTGAAAACCTCCAGCTCTTCAAGCAGAAAACAAACCATTAAGCCCATTCAAAACAACCACACACCAGAATCTAAGTGATTCCCCTTCCAACAGTCAGTAATGTTCATGACCGACGCCTGCTGGGCACTTACTGAATTACAGACCAGTTTCCTGTGCACCCACAGGACTTAGTGCAGGGCTTAGTTGTTCAAGTTCACTCTGCTGCCTGGAAAGAGAGGAGGCGGTGGTGGTAAGAGGGGCGGAGGGGGGATGCTCTGAGCATGAGCATGCATGAGCGGCAAAGGGAGTGCGTGGGAATGTGGCGTCGAGTGGAGTGGAACTCCGGCCGTCAAGTGAGGCGAGCTGGCGCTCTGAGGAGTAGCAAGATCCGTGGAGTTTGCATCACTGTTGCTACCAGGATCCGAGGCCAGAGGGTTGCTGACCCGGAAGCATTTCTCCTTGTGGGCCTTCAGCATGTTGGAGAATCGAAAGCGTTGGCCGCAGACGTCACATGGGTAGGGTTTCTCTCCCGTGTGGGTACGGCGGTGACGTTTCATGTTGGGACGGCTGGTGAAGCTTTTCCCGCAGATCTCGCAGATGTATGGCTTTTCACCTGGAACAAAGGTGATCATGATGATGACCTTTATTTCTGTCTTAGTGCTTTACTGCAAGAGCCCTGTTCTTGCTTCAATCAAGTCACTTTTAAAAAAAATATGGAAACATACTGCATTAAAAGCAGCCAATATCGCACACATTTGGAATCGTGCAACTGGAGCTGGACAAGGACAAGGAGCAATGGATTCAAACTACAAGAAAAGAGATTACAACTAAATCTCAGGAGGAGCTTCCTGACAGTAAGAGCTGTTTGACAGTGGAACACACTGCCCTGGAGTGTGGGGGAGTCTCCTTCTTTGGAGGCTTTTAAACAAAGGCTAGATTGCCATCTGTCGGCGATACTTTGATTTTGAGTTCCTGCATGGCAGGGGGTTGGACCGGATGGCCCTTGTGGTCTCTTCCAACTCTAGGATTCTATGACCCAGCTCTCTAAGCTACTTTTCTTAGGGCTTGGTGGTTTCCAAAGGGGTAAACACTGGGAAGTGTTAAACTGGGACCCTCAAAAACTTTGACTAGGAGAATGGTTTGGACCCCAGTGTAAATCTTATCGAAACAACTGACCATGTTCCAAGTAAAAAAGCTGACGGTGACTGTGGGAAAGGAGGGAAGGACACAAGCCACAAAATGAGATCGAGTAGCACCCGTACCTGTATGCGTTTTCATGTGCTCATCGAAGTACTGCTTCATGTTGAAGTCCTTGCCACACCACTGGCACATGAACTGCTTGTGGCCGATGTGGATGCTCATGTGAGAGCGAAGTTGGTATTTGTACTGAAAACGCTCACTGCAGTTCTGGAATGAGAAAGGGGGAGAATAAAATAAATACAGAAGAAAAAAGGAGACAGAATGACGCATGACAACACATCATGAATCCTCCTGGGTCAGACCAAAGGTCTGTCTGGTCCTGTACACAGGGTGACCAGACATTCTCCTTTTCCAGGATATGTCCAACATTTCAACCTTTTGTCCAGGAAGAATTCCAAAATATTCTCCCTTCTGGGCATGACTAAGAAGCCTATCAAATAGCACCATATTTGCTGTTTCTCTTCCAGAAATTCATCTACTTGGCAACCTGTCCAAACTTCAAATAGAGGGATAGGATGGATCCTTCAAAAGTGCAGCAGCAGCAAAGACTCGCACCCAGAGCTCAGAGTTCATTTGTTTCTTGGAGTGGAAAAGGACAGCAAACGTGCTATTGAGGACACAGTGGAAATGTTGAAAGGGTTTGTCCCCTTAATTTCAGCACAATGGAAAAATGAAAAGCATAATTTGAATGTAGATTCAGTCCAGGGTTTGTTGCTAGTCAAGTACAACTTTAAGCATTTGTCTTGCTCAGAGTTCTACAAATATATTGCAAGCCAACTAGGCTACTGCTTTTACGACTCCATGCAGTATGGCTGCGTCTACTGTACACTGGAAAATTAATGCAGTTTGGCACTGCTTTAACAGCCATGGCTCAATGGTATGGAATTCTGGGATTAGGCATTTTGTGAGATATTTAGCTTTCTCTGTCAAAAAAAAAAAGTCCTCTCCTGGACATAAGCTGGCCCAGGGGAGCCCAAAAAATGTGGTGGAAATCAGATGTAATTTTGGTGCAGAACAATGTATTTTTTTTGCAAAAACATCTTATCTGGGAGGTTCCTGGGACAACAAAAACAGCCTTGGGAGGGCCTGTACTTTGCTCACCACATTTTAGTGGAAATGGTGGGAGAAGATGAAGGAGAAATGGTAGGACACTGTGTTAGAATGGAACAGTCAATGGTAGAATAAACAGAGCAAAATATGAGTCAGTCAATCCATTTTACAATACAATTGCCCCTCCATGTTTGCAGTTTTGACTTCTGCAAATTTGATTATTCAGAGTTTTGATTAATATGTTCTCTCTAGGAATCTCTAGGTCCTCCACTGCGATTCTGCCAGATGTTGACCACAGAGTCAAGCTGGAGGACCTAGAGATTCCTAGAGAAAACAATTCTCTAGGCATTTGTTGTAGGTCCTCCAGTGCAATTCTATGGTCAACCTCTGCTGGATGTTGGCCATAGTGTTGCACTGAAGAACCTAGAGATTCCTAGAGAGGTATTCTCTCAAATTGTTTAAAAAGTGGGTTTTTATTTGCATTTCCTCCCATTTTCACAGGGGTCCTGCATCCCTAACCCCAGTGAATGTGGAGGGCTCAGTTTACAGTCAGCTCTCCATATCCACGGAAGGAATCCATACAGTGAATCCATGCATTCAATAATCAATGACTTGAAAAATATATATTTTTTAAATATATAGATTCCAAAAAGCAAACTTTGATTTTGCCATCTTATATAAGGGGCCACTATATTTAATAGGACTTGAGAATCGATGGATTTTTGTATCTAAGGGGGGGGTCCTGTAACCAAACCCCAGTAGATACCAAGGGCCCAGTGTAGTTACTTTTTTGGATGTCAACTCCCAGTATCCCTCAGCAAATATGGAGGGCCCATTGTACAAGTTCACAGGGAGGCTGGATACCAGAAGGGTCTGAGGGCCAAACTAGACAAAATGCCATTCATTCACACCATCAGCAATTGCTTGAGCAGCTTTAAAAACAAAAAATAAGTTGGCACATATGATGAGGTCTCCAATCCAGATCAAAATTAAAAAGGAGAAGCAAAGGATTAAATCCCAGGCCCAACTTCCAATCCTGGATTCAGGGCTGCAAGTTACTTTTTGTTAAAAAGCCATCCGTGCAAAGAAGGTTAGGCATCATTTGGCCCTTAGGAAAAAAAGGATGCATAGTCTCACCTCGCATTTAAATGGCTTCTCCCCTGAGTGCTGGAGAGAATGCACCTTCAGCGACATGCTTCGCTTGAATGACTTCCCACAGGTTTCACAGGTGAAGGGCATGTCCTTGGTATGTGCTAGAGAGCAAGGAAAGAGGAACAGAGGTTATTGTGTAAAGCTGGACATGAAAGTCCAGAACACACTGTTTCAACTGCATTGGCAAGAGGACATAGATCTGAACACTTTCACCATTTGACTAGCAGACTCAGGATGGAGGATGTGTTAGAAATTTTCTCTCCAGCCCTCTAACCTTCTGCATGTGGGTAGATTTATTTGAAATTTAAATATGGCCAACTGGTCAAGATCCTTCTTTTGCAATCAGAAATAGGGCGATCCAAAAAGCGCAGTCCTGTTGCAATTCTGATCAGGCAGCAGAACAAAACAGGAAATTTTAGAGTGAAGATCAGTTGCAAATTTGCAAGAGCAATCAAGGACTGGATCAACCTTCTTAAATGGTAGTGTTCATGATCCTGGCTGGAGTGTGGCAACGCCAGGAGTTAAATGATGTTTTTAACTGGGGTGGTCTGTCAAAATCTTCACAGTTGTAACAACGAAGGAGTGCTTAATTATTTGCCACTAGGAGTTCACCAATAAAGCAAAGGAACAACCTCTGGCAACTGGCTCTTTTTCCTCTCCTTGCTCCCTCTAAGGGTGCATCTACACTGTAGAATTAATGCAGTTTGACACCACTTTAAGAGCTGCAGCTGCAAATGATGGAATCCTGGGATTTGTAGTTTTACAAGGTCTTTAGCTTTCTGTGTCAGCATGCTGGTCCTTCACCAAACTACAAATCCCAGGATTCTGTAGGATGATCCAGTTACAGTGGTGTCAAATTGCATTATGTCTATAGTGTAGATGCACTCTGGGCCTCCAATTAGTAAGCAATCTGGTACTTTGCAGGTGCTTTTGTCTATAAATGAGGCTCCTTCGAAAACCCTGCTCAACAGCTGCCCTGCTCAGGTCTTGCAAATTTACGGCTGTCGTTTCTTTGACTGAATCAATCCATCTGTATTGCACTCTCCCTTTTCTCCTATTGCCTTCCAATTAATTAACCATTGTAATCTTCCCCAGCTACAACTCATCCAATTGTTGACTTATATGTTTAGTAATTTTAACACAATCTAATTAACAACCCCAAACCATAAACATTCAGAAAGAAAACTATAAAAAAAGAGAAAACAAAAAAGCAATAAATAAAGCAAAATACATGCACATACAGAACTAAAACTACTATAATATATAGTACTAAAACAATGAAGACTAACTAGCTAAACACCGCTCTGATCATCCTCCATCCAGACTGCAGTAAGGAGGGAAAGTAAACAAATAAATAAGTATAAATAAAAATATATTATTCTACCATTATAATTACAACTAGATAATTCTCCTAGAATTACTATAGGTTGAGTCTCCCATATCCAGAATTACAAAATACAAAATAAAAGATAAACCCAATTTTTTTTTTCATGAGTGGTTGAGCTAGTGACCCATTTGCTTTCTGACAGTTCAGTATACACAAATTTTGTTTCATGCACAAAATTATTAAAAATATTGTATAAAATTACCTTCAAGCTATACGTAACATAAATCAATTTTGTCACTATAGACTTGGGCCCTCCAGGTTATCTTACTATGGATGTACAGGTATTAAAAATTTTAAAAAGTGCAAAATTCATAACATTTCTAGTCCCAAACATTTCAAATAAGGGAGACTCAGCCTGTATAAGCGAGTCTTTTTTTCTCTCTCTGGATCACAGGGTGGGTGGGCATAGCCAGAAATGATTTCATTGTTAGATTTCTTATTGCTCATGCAATCCAAAAATGGTTTCCAACCTTCCAAAAATCTTCAACTGGCTTGTCCTTTCAAGCTTACATCAGACTGGCAACTGGGGACAACTCACCAAATTGTTGACCACTGCCCATGCTAGCTGGGGCTGATGGGGGTTAGAGTCCAAAACATCTGGAGAGTAGGCAAACACCTACCCTTGCCCTAAGCAAATTCCCGCCTGCCCCCTTATCCCACTCACCAACCATGTGTTTCCGCACATGCGCCATGGTGTAGAATTTCTTATCGCAGATCTCGCAGGAGAACTTCTTCTCTGCGTAGCCGTGGACAATCTTGTTGTGTTCATGGAGGGACCAGAGCTTCTTAAAGGCTTTCCCACAGGTTACGCACTGCAAAGAAGTCATACATCATTGTGGAGGAAAGAAGAGTCCCCTAAAAACTTGCAACACGTTCCCCCCCGGCCCCAGCAAAAGTTCTTGGACACCTATTGGATTGCTTGGATGGGATGCCGATAAGTCAGGTTTTTACTTTGAATTTTGAAATTAAATTTCCTGGACTTTATTATTATTCTTATTATTTTGGAAACTACACTGTGGGACACACCAGTGCTTCTCTGCTATGCTCTGAACACATGCACACCTTTTTTTCCTCTTTTGTTACAGAAGGAAGGATTGCCTTCTCACATATAATCCACTCCGGACACTCAGGTTTCTTGGAGGACATTTACTTCAACAGGACAGGATTAGGGTGGCAATTGTCACCCAGAGGACATTTTCTTCAGCCACCCCTAGACTGTGGAATGACCTGCCAGGAGAGATTTGACAGCTAAGCATGCTATCTGAATTTTTTAAGAATTCAAATGACAGGAAAAGAGGTCCCACCTCAACATAGGAAGAACTTCCTGACAGTAAGAGCTGTTCAACAGTCTTGGAGTGTGGTGGAGTCTCCTTCTTTGGAGGTTTTTAAAAAGAGGCTGGATGGCCATCTGTCAGGGATGCTTCGATTGTGCCTTCCTGCATGGCAGAATAGGGTTGGATTACATTGCCCTAGGGGGTCTCTTCCAACTCTATGCTTCTAGCATTAAAGACTAAAGAACCACTATGGTGTAGTAGTTGGAGTGTTCAACTACGACTCTGGAGACCAGGATCTGATTCTACCCTTAGGCGACCCTAAGGAGACCCTATCATGGGGTTTTCTTGGCAAGGTTTATTCAGAGAAGGTTTGCCATTATCTTCCCCTGAGTATAAGAGTATGTGATTTGCCCAAGGTCACCCAGTGGGCTTCATGGCCAAGTTGGATTCGAACCCTGGTCTCCAGAGTGGTAGAATCCAAAGATATAGCCGTGTTAGTCTGTAGAATCAGTATGTAGAGAGATCTTGGAGCACCTTTGAGACGAACTGAAAGAAAGAAATTGGCAGCATGAGCTTTCGTAGACTGCAGTCTACTTCCTCAGATGCATTCCACTCTGAAGTCTACGAAAGCTCATGCTGCCAACTTCTTTCTTTCAGTTAGTCTCAAAGGTGCTATAAGATCTCTCTACATACTGATTCTACAGACTAACATGGCTATATCTTTGAATTTCGTAGACTTCGAAGGCTCATGCTGCCAATTTCTTTCTTTCAGTTAGTCTCAAGGTGCTACAAGATCTCTCTACATCTTGGTCTCCAGAGTTGTAGCCCAAGACTAAACCACTACACCATGCTGGCTCCCACACATTTTCTGTGCTACTGATTTCAGCTGCTGGTCAACACTAAACACTCAATGCTAAAACTACCCACCTTGCTTGCAATTCTGCTTCCTGCCACTAACTGGCATTGCTGCAATAGGCAAAGCCACACTTGGGGGTTGTGAGCCAAGAGGATGACAAATTCCTTCTCAAAAACTCTTATAACATTCAGATCAGCCCAGCAAGAGATGCCAAGGATATCAGTGTGGGATGAGAGGACTCAGTTCTTCCAATGGTACATAGCCTTCAATAATGTCAGTCCATTTCCAATGTGTTTCCAACCATCAACCGATACAAGTTGAGTCTCCCTTATCCAAAATTCCAACATCCAGCATACTCCAGAATCCAAAATTGTCTACACAGGTGGGCTGAGATAGTGACACCTTGGCTTTCTGATGGTTCGCCGTACATCAACTTTGTTTCATGCACAAAATTTATTAAAAATACTGTGCATAAACTGACCTTCAGTCTATGTGTATAAGATTTATGTAACACATAAATGAATTTCAAATCTGTGGGAGTTTTGAATTTTGGGGTATTTTGGATTTCCAGATAAAGAATACTCATCCTGTATACTCAACCCTCCTTGTTGACCTTCCAGCGGCAGGCTAAGAAATTTTTATTCAGACCGGCTTTTGAAACAGAAAGACTTTAAAGCATGGGTTGGGGTGTCTTGTATTGTTTTAAAGTGCTTTTATCTTTTTAAACTGTATTTTTTAATGAGTGATCTGTTTTAATATTGTAGTAGTGGGTCCTAGTATCTGCTGGGGTTTCGTTCCAGGACTCCCATGGATACCAAAACCTGTGGATGCTCAAGTCCCGTTAAATACAATGGAGAGTAAAATGACTATTTGAATATAAAATGGCAAAATCAAGGTTTGCTTTTTGGAATTTATGTATTTTTAAAAAATATTTTCAAGCCATGGATGCTTGAATCTGTGGATAAAGAATCAGTGGATATGGAGGATCAACTGTAGTTTAATCCTATTTTAATGCTCACTTTTGTAAGTTTTTAATTGTGCTGTTCTTTTAAATTGTAAGCCACATTGAGTCCCACTTTGGTGAAAAGTTGGGATATAAATAAATATAAAAAGAAGAATGAAAAGAAGAAGAAGAAGATCCATGAGAACTACCCAGAACCTCCAAGTTCTGCAGCAATATATCTCTACATACTAGTTGCAGGGGAACACAAATGGAAGAGTGCCCCAATGATAATTTTTAGGGCTTCTCAGAAGTTTTCTGGTTGGCTATTTGGGGGAATGGATTACTGAACAAGATGGCTCTTTTGTCTGACTCAGCCTTAGGCTTTTTATAAATTGTTTTAATTTGCTTTGTTTGTTTTGTTTTTGAGGGGTGGGTATGGGTGGGGTTGGGAAGAAGGGATGGGCTCTGTATTGATGCTATTTGTTATTGTGATTGTTGTACGCCGCCCCGATTGCTTGGCAGAGGGGCGGGATATAAATAAAAACTATTATTATTATTATTATTATTATTAGGGGCTAGAAACTTGCTTTGTTAAAAAACAAACAAAAACCCAAGTTCTTTGCTTTAAACCAAATATTGCATCCAATATTAAAGTCGGTGTGTACGCTGTGTAACGGCACACAAGTCTCCACCAGCCCTATTAACAGAACACCGCAATGAACTAGAGGGAAGTGTATGTGATATTAGCTGATGGCCTGCTGCTTGCTATATGATCAAAGTTGGTGGTACAGCTCTTCAGAGGATGGTTTCAGATTTGACATTTTGCCCCTTGTAACAAGGCAGAACCCACAATGGGACAGACTGAAGCAAGTCCTTCATGCTGTATCAGCAGCGATTCTCCGTAATCCCTCTCCATACATTGCTCCAGTAACTTTTGCACTGAGCAATGCCTGGGATTAGTGTCCCCCAAGTCAGCAGCAGCCTGGAAGTATGTAGGACTACAGCTTCCATCATTCCTATCAAGAACATTGACAAGGAAGATGCAGTCAGATACATGGGGAGCGGAAAATTGGGGAAGGCTGGCCTGGGACTTGCTCCTTCTGCAGGGCAGAGTATAGATGGAGGTCATTAGACTGAGCCTTCTGGTCCACTATAGGCAGGCAATATTCCTGATGCACCATTAACTTCAAGGCTTGGGAAAGTTCTTGTCTCACAAGACAACTCCCAGGAGGCTACAGGGCTAGGGTTTGGGGAGTTGTCCTAAAAGTAATTTTTCCTAGCCCTGGGTAAACTAAAACCAGGCTACTCTGATGGTGAAAGAAAAACCTGCCATCCTCCTTTCTAGTAACGCATAGCACCCACTCATACGCCGAATGGCAGTGGCATCACTAGGGTTGGTGTCACTTGTTGCGGTAACTCATGGTGTCACCCGCATTGACCTCCTCCCATACCACACCATACACAGAATAGAATCATAAAATCCTAGAGTTGGAAGAGACCCCAATGGTAATCTAAACCAACCCACCTTCTGCTCTGTTGGAATACACAATCCAAGCACCCCCAACAGATGGTCATTGGGGCTCTCTTTAAAAATCTCCAAAGAAGGAGACACCACCACCTCCCCAGGCAGCATCTCCCACTGTCAAACAGCTCTTACCACCAAGAAATTCTTCCTAATGTTTAGGTGGAACATTAGGTTCCACCTTTTCTGTAGTTTGAATCCATTGCTCCGTGTCCTAATCTCTGGAGCTGCAGAAAGCAAGCTTGCTCCATCTTCAGTATGACATCCTTTCAAATGTTTAAACAGGGCTATCATATCACCTCTTTACCTTCTTAGTATCCTTAGTAAAGTTTTTAAAACTAATGTTACCCATAAATTGCATTTCCTGTATATCACTAGATCAGGGGTAGGCAACCTTTCCCCTTTAAGGACCGAGGGACTTCAGCTCCCAGAAGCCTCAGCCATGTTGGCCAATAGTCCCATGTTGGCCAATAGCTCCTGGGATTCTGGGAGCTGAAGTCCCTTGGCCCTTAAAGGGGAAAGGTTGCCTACCCCTGGCCTAAATGTATTGATATGTACACAGTTTCATCTGGTAAAAGTGAAAATTTGATAAGAAGTGATGTTATTTAAGAATTTTTTAAATTTTTTAAATTTATTTTTTTTTAAATATCCTGAGGCCACTCCATTTTTCTCCCATTGAGCTTTGCCCCACTCATACCTTCTTTTCTGCTGAACTCCAGTGTTTTAAAGGGATGCAGATGAACACCAAATCCCGTTTCCACTAAAAGGCAGATGGTTTGGGGAGCAGTGGTGTCACACACTCCCATTAGACCAGGGGTAGTCAACCTAAAGCCCAGGGGCCGGATGCGGCCCCCTGAGGCCTTTGGACCGGCCCCAGGCTGGTCCTCCCGCCGCCGCCTCCCCCGCCGCCGCCCGCCATGATGATATTGATTATTGTTGTTATTACTTGTTCTTGGGGTTTTCTTGGCAAAATCTCCACAGGAGTTTTGCCATGACTTTTCTGGGGCTGAGAGAGAGTGCATGCATATATATTTTTATTTTTATTATTATTTTTTATTATTTTTTAATATTTATTTATTTATTTGTTTTTGGTGCTCCCCCCCCCCCATTGTCTGAGGGACAGCAACACGTCCTCGGCTCAAAAAGGTTGCCTACCCCTGCATTAAACTGTCATCTGATGCACCCACACAGCCCTAGTGACAACCCTGCCCAGTGGTGACAGCTGGCATCATGCCAGTGGGGAACCAAAGCACCAGCCACAATGAGGGCAAGGGAGGCCTCACCTGGATGTTCTTCTCACAGTCAGTCTGGTGGTGCAACAGCAGCTCGCTCTCCAGCAGAAACCTCTTGCCACACTTGTCACAGATCTGCATGCGGCTGTGCGTGACATTCATGTGCTTCTCCAGGTACCAGCGGTTGTTGAAAACCCGTGGGCACTTCTGGCAGGGGTAGTGCTGCTTCTCCTCCAGCTTGACCTTCTGACCAAGACTGTCTTGCTCCTTCATCTTCTTCCTGCCTCTTTGGTCTTTTCCTTCCTCCTCAACTTCTTCTTCCTCTACCTCCTCTTCCTCTTCTTCCAGCACCACTGCAATGGTGGCCATCTCCTGGGATCGGGTGGACTCAGCCATCTTGTTGGCCTTGGCTAACTTACTATTGGGCTTGTGAGTGGCCCCCGACTTCTCTGTTTTCATCTCAGCCATTGTTTCCTCACTATCCTCATCTTCTTCCTCTTCCTCCTCAGTAGTCTCTTCTACATCCTCCTCTTCTGTGTGCTCTTCCTCCTCCTCCTCCTCCTCTGGTTCAGCATCCTCATCATCTTCTTCCTCACCTTCCCCATTTTCCTCCTCTCCACCCTCCTCAGCGGCATGCCTTTCCCCTTCAGGCTGCCCAATCACTGTTGTAAGAGTCGCCACTTGGTTGGCACCTGCAGATTTCCCCTCCGTCCCTTTTGAGACGTTGAGGGTCTGGTTGTTGAGGTTGACTTCTACAATTATCTGTTCGCCATGGTTGTAAGAACCCTGATCAGCCAGGTCCACCTCAGATTCCTCACCCTCCACTTTGCAAACAGGAGGGCCACCCTCTTTTTCCTCCTTGTAATACTTCTTCCCGGCTATGGCTGAGAGGTTCTGATTGCTGCCCCGTGTAATGCTGTCCTCCACCCGCACCAAATAAGGGTCGCTCCCTTCCCGGGCATAGATCTTAGGGTGAGGAGAATCCATATCTTGCTTGATGTCGCAGTAGTACTGAGATGGAACACTTTTGCCACAGTTATCTGGCGGCAATGCCATATTGCTTGCCATGGCCAAGCTGAGAGAGCGAGTGTCGATGAGCTCCTGGCAAGAGGAAGCAATGTTGCTCATCTGCAAGACAGCCGCGGCACTCAGGACGTCTTGAACATTCAATACGTTGACCAAGAGCTTGGAAGTGTAGATGAAATTCAGGATCTGCTGGAGACCTTGTGAGGTCAAGGTCTCCAAGGAAAGCTCCACTCGCTGGAGCTGCTTGTTCCGGGTAAAGAGGGAGTGGAAAAATGGGCTGTAGGCAGCAAGGACACCCTTGTGGGCTGGGAAGACACTCTTCTGTTGCACTAGCACAATGTCGATGTCGCACAGGTCTGGTTGAAAGAGGCGCTGCTCGTTCAGTCTGTCCATCAAACAGGTGAAGTGGAGAGCTACATCCTCCACCAAAGAGTACTCAGCCGTTGGGTAGTCAGTTGTCTTTTCAACTATCAGCTGTCAGGGGAAAAAGCAGGAGGAGAAAGAAAAAAAGAAAGATGAAGAAAGACTGTATGGAAACTCAACCCGTCTCCTTTTTCTTCAAACGGCCTAAGCCTGACCAGCTTAAGACTGCTTCCTAACCTGTGTCTAATCGTGCCTGTTAAGACCAACTGGGAAAGATCTGCTCTGGGGCCTTGTACGTACTTTTTTTAAAAATCCAAAATGCAAAGTTTGATTTTTGCCATTTTATGTAAGGGATAGCATTTTATAGCAGGCTGGGGTTTGGTTCCAGGACCCACAGATACCAGAATCTGTGAATGCTCAAGTCCCATTAAATACAATGGTGTAGTAAAATGGTGTCTCTTACATAAAATGGCAAAAATAAAGTTTGCTTTTTGGATTTAAAAAAAATATTTTCAAAGCATGGATGAATCTCTGCGAACGGAGGGCCGACTGTACTATGGCATTGCATATAATGGGACTTAAGCATCCATAGATTTTGGTATCCATGGAAGAGGGCTTCTAGAACCAAAACCCAATGGATACCAAGGGCCTATTGTACTCTGAGGATTCCTGTTTACTTCCTCTTTTAGAAAATGGCTTCTGTTGGGACAAAAATGGTGCAGGGGCAAAAATATGCCCCAAATGCACCCTTACACCCCATAGAGGCAGAGTGCCAGCATGATGTGGTGGTTTGAGTGTTGCACTACAACTCTGGAAACCAGTTCCAGTAACAACAAAAATCCACCAAACAGTGACACCTTTAGTGGGCCAACCAAAATGCACAATATACATGTTGCTAGCTTTTGAAGCTTCACTTGCTTCTTCATCAGGCAAGGTGTTACAAACCAAACAGGAGAAAAAAATAGAAGATGTTATTCACAGGCTTGCATTTTGCTGTTTCTCTTCTTAGTTAAGATGGTATGGAGGGGCAAATCTTGCAGGCTGGTACTACCTCCTTCTGGCCATGTGGTAACTGGAAACCAGTGTTCAATTCCCAGCTTGGCCATGAAACCCACTGGGTGACCTTGGGCAAGTCACATGCTCTCAGCCACAGGGAAAGACAATGGCAAACCTCTTCTGAACACATCTTGCCAAGGAAACCCTATGATAGGTTTGCTTTAGGGTTACCATAAATTGGAAACTACACATACATGTAGAGAGAGTAAACAAAATCTCCAAGGCTTTAATAACAAGACATGTTTTAACTTGGTGTCAAAAAGAATGCAGCATCAATGTTAATTCAACCCCTAAATGGAAAGGTCCAGTAAAATGCAACAAAAACAATACAGGCAAGAAGTAGTAAAAGGCATACTGAAACATTTGCTTATATTCTGAAGCTTTGTACAATTGGTGGTGTTTCAAACTGATGGCTAGAAACACAGAAGACAGAAATATTTCTGATGGGATTTTGGGGGTGCCAGAATTCATCTTTACCAATCATGTGTGGCTTAGGTTTGTTCTTTTCCTCTTCCCTCCCCATTCCTCCTTCTTTCTGAGCCTCATCTTTCAGACTCTGAAAAGTCTGAAGGAAGAGACTTTTGGCCAGTCAATCAATCAACCAATCTATAAAATCTATTCTCTCTACATCACACCCATTGCTTAATAAGGACACTGTGAACACAACTTTGTGTTTACAAAGTTTACAAACTTTACAAAGTTTATGAACATTGAAAGCATCAATCCCAAAAAGCTATGGAACACTCTCAAAAACATGGGGGTCCCATTACATTTGACAGTCCCGAAGACAAATCTGTACTCAGGACAATAGGCCACTGTTAGGACAGAATATGGAGAATCAGAATGGCTCCCAATTGGCAGAAGTCAGTCAAGGCTGCATTTTATCACCCTACTTGTTGAACTTAGTCACAGAAACTATCATAAGAAGGAAGACTGAAGATAGGAGGAAGGAACATTAACAGCCTAAGCCAGGGGGCGGCAACCTACGGCCCGGTTCCGGCCCAGGGCCCTGCACTTACTGGCCCAGGCGGACCCCTGCAGCCACCGCTGCCGCCACACACTAACGCTGCTGCGCATTTGGGTCACTGTGCAGCCGTGCATGCCGCGACCACCATTTTGATTTCCAAAATGGCGGCTGCCACACGTTTGGCGGCCGCCATTTTTGAGAACAAAATGGCGGCGGCGACATGTGCAGAGGCGGCTGCGGCAGCGTGCGCAGCGGTGGCGCGCGTGGGGGGGGGTCACGCGTGGCGGTGGGGGTGCGCACGTGCGCGCCCCGCCATTCCCCCCCCTTGGCCCACCGGAAGAGACAACTTTGGGGGACCGGCCCCTGGCTCAAAAAGGTTGCCTACCCCTGGCCTAAGCTACACAGACGACACCATATTACTAGCGGAAAACATCATGGACTTGGAAGAATTACTAAGGAAGGTCAAGGAAGAAAGTGCAAAATAAGGCTTACTGCTGAACATAAAGAGGAAAAAATAATGACCATGGAAGACCTACACAAATTCAACCCAGACAATGAGGAAATCAAAATAGTAAAAGATTTCTCATATCTTGGATGAAACATTGGTCAGAATGGAAACTCCAGCTAAGACAGAAAATTAGGAATGGGAAGGGGCAGCAATGAAAGAACTAGACATGCTCTAAAAAAGCAAAGATTGAGCACTTACAATTACAATTATCCAAGCCATTGTATTTCCCATCACTATGTATAGATGTGAGAACTGGACAGTGAAGAAAGTGGATGAAAAGAAAATCAATTCATCTGAGATATAGTGCTGGAGAAGAGTGCTAAGGATATCGTGAACAGCCAAAAAGACAGATAAATGGTTCCTTGAGGAGATCAAGCCTGAAATAACCCTAGAAACCAAGATGATCAAATGGAGGCTGTCATACTTTGATCACATCATGAGAAGGCAGGACTCATTGGAAAAGACAATAATGCTAGAAAAGGTAGAAGGCAGAAGAAAGAGAAGAAGACTGCATGCCAGATGGATATACTCAACCAGGGAGGTCACAGGCCCAAACCTACAGGGCCTGAGCAGAACGGTTAAGGGGTTTTGGATATGTCTCATCCACAGGGTCACCATGGCTCTAGGTCGACTCAATGATAATGAACAACAGTAACAACCAACTGCATTCACAGCCTGAAACACACGACAATTTCAAAACAACAACAACAAAGAGATGGTGGATGTTTAATCTGGGATTTGCAGAGCAAGGAATTTCTGCTTCTAATAGCCTCAACATATATCTAGGGTAAAGCAAAGAACAATCACAGCCAAGGTGTCATATGAAAGAAGAAGAGCACAAAAACTACTGACCTTCACAAGGGAATCCTGGTAGCTATCACTCAGAAGTTCCTTGCACATCTTCAGCAAGGTAATTGCAACCCATTAAAATTGTGACTCATTTGCAAGGTTAAGATTGCTCATTAAGATGAGTTAAAGTGCATTGGCTGGTAGCTGATTTTTTTTTGTAGTTGTTTTACTTTTTTAAACTGCCAGGGGCAAAGTATCACCTCCAAAACTTCTGAGTCACATTTGAAGAAGCTTTCTAGTAGCAACCCAGCCATTGGAAAGAACAGCAGCCCCTTACTTCGAGAGAGATGAAAAGGTTCTTTGAAGAAGTTCAGGGAATTGGCTCAAGAAGGAGGAAGGAAGGAACCCCTTTGGGTTTTCAAAACAGCAACAGCAAACCTGAGAAAGTAAAGGAGGCCTCATATGCACCTTAGGCTGGATCTACACTAGTAATAATAATAATAATAATAATAATAATAATAATATCCATACCCACCATTATTTTGGTGCTGTTGGAATACACAACATATTGTCATTTTCACAGTGAAAGCACTTTGTTTAGGCTGTAATGCAATCTAGAAAAACTCAGTTTTTACTCTGCCGTTTCCGAGTAAAAAAGGCTTTTCCTGGGTTTTTTTGCAACATGTGTCTTGCCAGATCGGTGTGGCATCAGGGTGTGTGTGGGGGTAGTTGGGGGACAGGACAGTCTAGTGAGCTCCATTCAATAAGCATTTCAACATCTTTTGCTCTTTCACGGTGGATCCGCGTGCATGTCTGTGCATGCTTTAACAAAGCAAGCCAACAGAAAGCAAAGGAAATCTACTCAAGATTTATTTCAGCAGGCACACAACTAACATGGGTCCCTCCTATGTGCACCTTAGTGTTGTTGACAGCTACATCATAATTTGCTAAAGGGCTGATGTGGCCAACCTGCTCCAATGTCACAGCAGCAGGAGGCAGAACGGTCCTTGGTTGCTACAGGTTAACCTGCTCCAATATCATAATTAGATCCATTGTATTGACTTCTCGCTAAGATGGCAGCAGACTCCAGTTTAAAATGTGATGTGTAGTGGGGACAGGTTTCTGCTTGCATGGAGCAAACTCTTACTTAACTAATTGGCAAGGCACAGGGCACTCCAGCAATCCCTGGCATCTCCAGGTCAAACAGATCAGGTAGAGAGTGATAGGAAAGAGTTTTATTTGA
This sequence comes from Phrynosoma blainvillii, assembly GCA_026167975.1. NCBI lineage: Eukaryota > Metazoa > Chordata > Lepidosauria > Squamata > Phrynosomatidae > Phrynosoma > Phrynosoma blainvillii. Next base: position 5,520,303 of record JANUYF010000005.1, read on the forward strand.
ATGGAGCTCCTGAGAATTGCTCCCAGTCAAGATAGAAAAGAATAGACCAGTGATGGCGAACCTTTTAGGGGTTGAGTTCTTTTAGTTCAGGCACTCAACCCCTAAAAGGTTTGCCATCACTGATATAGGTTAACCTCCCAAGAGAAGGCTAGTAGAAAGTCAAACTCGGAGATGAGAATGAAGGTGGATGGATATGAAGCCAGGAGGTGCAGAGAAGGAAACCAGGAGTGTGTGTGTGTGTGTTTGTGTGAGTTGTGGTAGATAGTACACTTGAATGACTCCACAGCCACTGTGAAGACTAAATACAAATATTTGAGCAAAGCAAATGAGGTTTTTGCACCAAGCAAAGTTTTTGGAATTCTAGGCATCCAGAAGAAACGACAAAAGTCCAAACCACTACAGAAGAGTGACTTTACAGAAGAGGCATCCACAGTAGTCTAGAGGTGCAGGGGACAAGAAATGGGAAGTGTGGAAACAGGGGAGGCAGATGCCAACAGCAAGATTCAAAATACTTGACAGAACTATAAATCCCAGGATCCCATAAGGGGGAGCCTTGGCACTTACAAGTGGTAGTTAATGTGGCATCAAAGCAGATGACTGTGTAGTGTGGAAAAGATCTAAGATTGGTGGGTCTGTGAGCTGGTTAAAAGCCATGCAAACAAAGCAGGCAAGATCAGCTTATTTTTGCACAATGTTTTGCATTTTTCCTAGTCATTGTGACTGGCAAGGGAAGTCTGACCTGCTGGCTACAGCGTCCCCCTGCTGCCCCATTATCAGACGTTGCAGATTGCAATAGCTCCTGCCTGTTGAATACTGAATATCGAAAGTGCTAGAAACATGTGTATAATGTTTTGTTCTTTAGCACAGCCAATATCATTTCAGGAGGTTAAATGCTACAGATGGGATCGCATTCCATGCTTCAAGAAGGCAACTGAATCCAGTGGTAACTCAACCCAGCTTTGCTCTGAGTGGCTTTCTCCAAAGAATGGTCTTACAAAATCAATGTTGGAATGATAACGCCAGAGTCTTAATTACAAAGATAAGCCCTAAACTGTGCTCTGTGCTAAGAAAAAGAACAAATGATGGAACAATCTGGAGTGGGAGGGTTTGGCTTCCCTTTCTCGCTAGCAGCTGCTCTCAAAAAAATCATTGCATAATCTGACCCTGATCCAAGTTCTCTCCCTCAATATGGCATGCTATGCTTTTCCTGCCGTCCACCTCAGTCTCTCTCCCTTCTCTCCAACTTGCTTCATCAGCTAACATTTTGTGGCTGGCCTCTACAGAGACAAGACCTAGGCAATCCTGAACAACTCAGACTAGTGCCAGGAAACTAGATTTAGTTTTTTAAATGATTTGTGGATTGGAGCAGGGACAGATGGGTGACGGGAGAAGAGAGAAACCGAGAAACTTGATTAAATCAGACTGGGATAGGGGAGCTGGGAGAGAAAATAGGAATTATTAAAGCTGTTTGTTGAAAGTGCAGTTGGCTGTCAGTACATATTATGAAACATGGCACATTAACAGAAGCCTAGCCACAAGGACACCACCAGCACACAAAAGATGGCTACCAGCCAAACTGACATGCCTCGGCTCCTAAAAGCTTGTCCAACATCACGAGGCATCAGCCACAATGGAAGACCTTTGTTCTGTTCTAGATGCCTCAGCTCTTGACAATACTAGATGTTCTAGATGTCTCAACACTTGCCCTAAGAAATGCCTACTGTAATCAGGCCAAGATGCACTTTTGTCCAGTCCTCTTATTTCCAGCAGTGGTCAGTACCTTATATGACTGCTCAATGCTTATATACACACCAAGTTTCGCAACCTGGTACCCTCCAGATATGTTTCCTAACCTGGTGACCTCCAGATCTGTTTCACCACATCTCTCGAAATCCAGGTTGGAAAACATAACCCCTGTTCTCACAGCCAGCTGTCATCTTATGCTTATGATCAGAAGTTTTCACATTATTTTAGTAACCAAGAACAAACTCACTCTGGTTCATAGGTAACACAGGTCAGACTATCAGGTTGTGATGTCCAGCCTGGACTCTTTAAATTCTCCCCTGTATTTTCCTTCATTTTCAGTTTAGTTTGAGCATAGGAATGTTCCACTGTATTAGTTTGTGGGAGGAGCTGTAGGAATCCCCTGCATTTTTCTAGTTTTTTGGTTTGCCCCTTCCCAGCAGGCTCTGCTTTAGCTTGGGATTTTTTAGTTTTTCTTAGGCAGGCTTGGCTTGATTTGTTTGGTGGCAACAGGCTCAGGCAGAGGGAAAGGGCATTTCTTACACCTGCAGCCAAATTATTTACCATATAGCCAACTTATTTACCACATTAGCCATTTTAGTTACCTATAGCAGTTAATTCCAATAAACATCAACATCAAAGAAAACAATAGCACCAGAAGCTGAAAGACCCTGCACCAGCTTCATTGAGAAGGAGATCAATCCAGGAACAAACCCAGAGAGATGACAACACTGAAGATCATTAAACCTGAACTGTAAAGTACCTTTTATTTTAAGCCTTTTAGAGTTTGGGAGGAGATACCCTTTTCTTTTGTTTTTCTTTAATAAATTTCCCTCTTTTTGGACTTTACATTCAGCTTTGGATCCTTTTTTGGGTTAGAGATTGATCTCACCAGGGTACTGGTGTTGCACACCCATATTTGCCACCACCTTTAGTTGGGTGTGTCTTCACACAGGTCATCAAGCCCAGTTCTGTCTACTCCAACTAGCAGGGGTTCACTAACATCCTGAGCAGGGATCTTCTCCATCACCACAACTGGAACCTTTAAAATTGGAACTCCTGCAGGCAAAGATGTCCTACTACAAGTCCCAATGGCCTCCAGTTACATGTCCTCATTTGGCAAGCTGTAGATAAATTAGCCATACCTATGTCTACTGAACAGCTAATCAGTTTAAAAGGAAATGATTGATTGTGTTCTATGGGTAGGTATGTGTGATGCTAGACCTGGTCCTCATCAAAGTAAATCAATGCTAATCCTATTTAGTTGTTATCACATCTGGCACATAAACCATCAGGAATGATTTCTGTGCATGCACACTTATTTCAAATTCAAATGCAATACTTTAGCTCAGTGGTCCCCAACCTTTTTATTGCCGTGGACCGGTCAACAACTCTGGCAGATGGAGGAGTCCCGTCCCTGCGCTTATTATCGCAAAAGTCGCAGGACCCGCCGCCGCCACTGCACAGAAGACGCAGTAGCAGGGCGGCCCGGTACCATTTGTTCTGTGGACTGGTACCGGGCCACGGACCGGGGGTTGGGGACCACTGCTTTAGTTCATTGAGTTTGTCGAAACAAAAGACACAAAAGCCTTCCTTTGTAAACCATCTGCAGCATGTTATTCAATGGGTGGAGAATACATGAAACAAAAAAGTGGGCACAAATTCATAGTAGTTTTGCAAACATGCACACTACGGACAAGGAGACCGGGGGGGGGGGGGGGTTTAGTGTCACAGATGCTGGAATCGTAACATAGGAAGGGGCTTCAACAAATTTTGCTATAGCTTCCCTGCCAGGCGGTTGACCACTCTTTGCTTAAAAACTTCCAATGAAAGAGAGTCCATCACTTTTGGAGATCTCTTCCACTGTCAAAACACTTTATGATCTGGGAAACTTCTTCCTGATCTTAGCTCAACCCTTCTTTCTTTTAACTTGACCCCCATAGTTTGCTACCCATCCTCTAGAGTCAGCAAAAAAAAAACCCAAAAAAAACCCCCAAATCTGCATCATCTGCTATGTAACAGCACTTTAAACATTTGAATAGAGGCATCACTAGGGGTGTGTGGAAGGCACAGGGTCACAACAGGGAGGGATGTACACCCAGTGGTTCAGTCATTGCTCCAGAATAAACACACCCAAATTGTCCAACGGTTTTCCATAAGAGGGGGCTCATTTCCATTTGCCAGAACATTTGGGCTGCTGCTGGAGTATCCTGGGTCTGAATTCCTCCCTTACCTGTTGCAGGTTTTTGCAAAATGACAAGTGGTCGTCCTCCCTGGTCTCTGCGAGTCGCTCTGAGGTCGGAACATGACCTCAGAGCAAGTCGAATCTGCAGAGGAACTCAGCAGGGACATTCACAGGGACTGAATGTTGCTTTGGGTTTTCTGGAAAACCGAGCACAAAACGTAAGCCTTTTAAATGTAGGACAAGGGGTGGAAACCACAAATCGGGTCCCACTGTTGTGTAAACAGGTGTGAAGCTGGGCAGATGAATTGTGGGAATGGTGGCTGAAAAACTGATAACCATTACTCTCCCCAAGGTGGTCTTTACAGTCTAGATTTTAGCTCACCTTGATGCAATCTGCACTGCAGAAATAACAGTTTGACACTGCTTTAACTGCCATGGCTCAAGGATATGGAGTTCTGGGATTTGCAGTTTTTGGAGTTATTTAGCCTTCTCTGCTAGAAAGCTCTTGTGCCACGACAAACCACAAATCCTAGGATTCCATAGCACTGAGCCATGGCAGTTAAAGAGGTGTCAAACTGCACTATTTCTGCAGTACAGATGCAACCCTTGATATACCCCTCTAAAAATTGGTCTTTTCCTAGTATTCCTTTTAAAACATTAATAAAACAAAGCATTATATGGCGAGCCAGCGTGGTGTAGTGGTTTGAGTGTTGGACTATGACTCTGGAGACAGGGTTCAATTCCCAGCTCAGCCATGAAACCCACTGGGTGACCTTGGGCAAGTCACACACTCTCAGCCTCAGGGGAAGGCAATGGCAAACTTCCTCTGAATAAAATCTTGCCAAGAAACCCCTGTGACAGGCTCGTCTTAGGGTTGCCATGAGTTGGAGACACTTGAAGGCACACAACAACAACAACAACAACAACATTATATGGCTCTGAACCAGAGATGCGGAGACAGCATCCACCAGTTCTTTTACATGCATGGTTTTATCCTGTGTTTTCCCTCCCAAAGAAAGCTGGAAATGGGCCCAGCTGGTCATATCTCTGGGGCAGTGAGAAATGGCTGCAGCGAAACCCATGACAAAATCTGTCACAGCCATGGGATGCCCAGTCCTAGCAGCGTCCTGGCAGTGCCGCCTTATTCTATTATCGGAGGCATTCAAGGTCACTTCGGTCTTGCCCATCCTCCCGGCTTTATTCCCAGAGAGGGCCATTGTCACAACTGAACAGCTGCCCGGAGTGACAGAAGTGCAAACCCCACTAACTGATGCAACGGTTAGAAGCGTGGAAGCTAAATCGCCTTTTCTTCCCTCCAAAAGACAGTGCCTTCCCCACCAGCCTTTGCTCTATTCCCTGCATGCATTTCCAAATTCAGCTCTTCCTTATAAAAATCCCGGAGGAATCCATTCTTACTGAGAAGGGACATCTGGTAAGATGTGCAAAACCCCCATCCCATCAATGTCCGAAGGGGTTTTTTTTCCCAGCTCAGCAAAAACATCGCTCTGGATTCTTCAAGACATTTATCTGAAACAGAGCTTGGAAAAAGTTAACGTTTTTAGACTGGGCAACTGAAATTCAAGACCAAGAAAAGGTGGTACATATTCTGTATATAACAGGCATGGTGCCAGCATGGCATAGTGGTTTGCATGCTGGACTACAACTCTGGAGACCAAGGTTCGATTCCTTGCTCAGTCATGAAACCCGCTGGGTGACCTTGGACAAGTCACACGCTCTCAGCCTCAGAAGATGGCAATGGCAAACCTCCCCTGTACAATTCTTGCCAAGAAAAAGCTGTGACAGGGTTGCCATCAGTCACAAACAACTTGAAGGCATACAACAACAACAACAACAACCAATAAAGCAAGTCTGCCTAAAGTTTACTTATTTCACATATTTTGGCCAGACAGAGAGCCAGACCTGAGCCATGGAGGGTAGCGATGCTGAAAATGTCAATTCCAATAGTTTTTGGAGGAGTTTGCGAATGTATTTAAACTTCAAAAATAATTATGGTAGCGAAAAAAAGAACATGGGGGCCACCTAAACTGACCCCAGGAAATTCATCACATACACATATACAAGTATGCATACACACGAACACACCATCTTAGATTTCTTCTCACATTATCGAGGACTAGAAACTTGCCTTGTATTTTGTTGCTTGCTTTATAAAAGTAAACTTGGGATTCTCCCAAAGTGGAACTTTGTCTTTGATTACCATTGCCAATCTCAAAAGACACAGCCTCACATATCATACAAATTTTAAATCCTTTCTGGGATCAAAACAGATCCCTGGGATGATAGTAAATCACCAAGCCTTTATAAGCAGATCACTAAACATCCACTTCCCCAGCCAGCACCCTTGCACTAGCCTCTTACAATAGAGGATGAAAGCTGAATTCTCAGACACGGCAATCACTTTTCTCTCATGATAAAGCATCTTTGCAAGTACAAGTTGAGTCTCCCTTATCCAGAATTTTGAAATATTCCAAAAGCCACAACCTTTTTTCACGGGTGGCTGAGATTATGTTTTGCTTTCTAATGGTTCAGTGTACACAAATTTTGGGCTAGTTTACAAGTAGCTGCATTATGCAAAATGCTGAGGATTTTCACACACTTGCATCAACATTTGTTGTCACTTTCCTGCACAAATTTGCGTCTCTTCGCCCTCTCTCTGCAAAAAATGAGCAGCCACCCAAATCCGTGTTAAGCAGACGGCCAGCCATACATTTGATAATGCACATACTTATGAATTGTTGTTGCATTGTGCCTTCAAGCCATTTCCAACTTGTGGTGGCCCTAAGGCAAACCTATCACAGGGGAGCGTTCTTGGCAAGTTTCTTCAGAGAGGGTTTGCCATTGCCATCCTCTGAAACTAAGAGTGTGATTTGCCCAAGGTTACCCAGTGGGTTTCCATGGCCAAGCCAGGATTCAAACCCAGGTCTCTAGTGTTATAGTCCAACGCCCAAACCACTACTCCATGCTACTCGTGAATACTCCGGCAAAAACCACGAACACTTTTTCCCCCTGAATTGGTGGAGTGTCCCCCCCATAAGCACACAAAGCCCAAACTCCTCCAGATCCTGTGTGGCGGGATCACATTCTATTCAGATAGAATGAGGAGCATTTTAGCCATGAGGACAAGCCCATTGTTCCATGTACAAAATTATTACAAATATTGTACAAAATGCATTCAAGCTATGTGTCGAAGATGCACATGAAACAGAAATGAATTCTGTGTTTGGACTTGGACCACGTCTCCAAGAGATCTCATTAGCTACCTAATGCAAATACAGATATTCCAAAATCCAAAACAATTCTGCTCCCAAGCATTTCAGATAAGGGAGACTCAACCTGTATGATAGTTTAGGTACAAAGGTATCACCGCTAACCCAAACCAGTAAGTTCACACAGAGACAAACAGTCCAGGAAAGGGCCAAACCATGAAGACTCTTGGTTTCCAGCTCAGTGGATCGGTGAATTTGAGACCTTCTCATACTACACAATTATAATGCTATGATTCCACTTTAACTGCCATGGTCCCATCCCATGAAATCCTGGGATTTGTAGTCTAGGGAGGGGCATTTGGGAGTCTCAGCCAGAGAAATCAAGTGCCTCACCAAACTATAAACTCCACGATGGAACGATAGCAGTTAAAGTGAAACTAAAGTGCTACAGGTTGAGCATCCTTAATACGAAAATTCAAAATGCTCCAAAGTCCAAAAATCATTTCATGGGTGGCTGAGATAGGGACACCTTTGCTTTCTGATGGTTCAGTGTATGCAAAATTTGTTTCATGTCATGCACAACATTATTTCCAAGACTGTATAAAATTACCTTTGGGGTACGCGTGTATAAGGTGAATTATTACGGTTGTTGTCATTGCTGCGTGTCTTCAAGATATTTCTGTAAGGTGAACTTATCACAGGGTTTTCTTGGCAAGTTTCTTCAGAGGGGGTTTACTATTGCCATCCTCTGAGGTTGAGAGAGTGTTGACTTGCCCAAGGTCACCCAGTGGGTTTCATAACTCAGCGGGGATTTCAAGCCTGGTCTCCAGAGTCATAGTCCAATGCTCAAACCACTACACCCTGCTGGCTCTCCCATAGGATGTATATGAAACATAAAGGAATTTTGTGCTTAGACTTGGGTCCCCCCTTCAAGATATTTCAATATGTGTATGCCAATATTCTAAAATTCAAAAAAGAAAAAGGGAAACACTTCTACTCTCAAGCATTTCAAATAAGGGACACTCGACCTGTACAAATGTATAGTATGCAATTAAATGCAGGCGTTCCAAAATGCAAACCCCCCCCAAAACAAAACAAAACCAAATCCAAAAGCACCTCTGGTCCCAAGCATTTGGGATAAGGGAGGCTCAACTTGGGCAGTTTTTATAAACACACGTGTGTGCTTCAAACTTTCCAGAAAGCAAACTTCGAAAGACGGCATTAGAGGAAGGCTGAAAGGACTCCACTTGGCCTTTCCCCAAAGCCTAGAGGCCTTCAAGGGGAGCTTTCAGAGATATTGCAGCCAGAATTGCTAATCCTTGTTCTCGGCTGAGGCTGAGAGAAGGTCAACGTGAAGAGAATTTTGAGGCAGGCTGCCTGGGCCATTCCTTCATTTTCTATTTTATTTTATTTTATTTTGGAAAAACAAAACAAAATAGGGGTTTACGAGAGGAATAGATCCATAATGTCTTTCTTTTTAAAAAAAATTGCAATAGAGTGTTGTTGTTTTTAATGGAAACCGTAGGCCAGGAAAGCTAAAACAGACAGCGGGAAGGTTTAGAAATGCTGAAAAACATAGAAGTAGTCACTGGAAGTGGACACGCAGGCAGACTTTCCCATAGCGTCCACACATTTCATTCGAAGACATAGCCATGTTAGTCTGGAAAATCAGCATGCAAAGGGATCTTGTAGCACCTTTGAGACTAATGGAAAGAGAGACGTCGATAGCATGAGCTTTCGTAGACTTGAGTTACTTCCTCAGATTTCATGGTCGGCAGTCAAGTTATGCTCAGTCATAGAACTGGAAGAGATCCCAAAGGCCATCCAGTCCAATCCATCCAGTTCTGCCATGCAGGAATATACAATCCAAGCACTCCCGACAGATGGCCATCCAGCCTCTATTTAAAGACCTCCATAGAAGGAGACTCCGCTATTCTCCAAGGCAGCATCTTCCACTGCTGAACAGCTGCGATATCAGGAAGTTCTTCCCAATATTTAGGTGGAATCTCTTTCTCTGTTACTTGGATCCACTGCCCTGTTTCCTTGTCTCTGGAGCATCAGAAAACAAGCTTGCTCCATCCTCAATGTGGCATCCCTTCAAATATTTAAGCACAGCTATTGTGTCCCCTCTTAGCCTCTTATTCTCCAGGCTAAACCTACCCAGCTCCCTAAGCCACTCCTCATAGAGCTTGGTTTCCAGACCTTTCACCATTCTGGTCGCTCTCCTCTGGACACGTTTCTTCCAGTTGAAGGCAAAGTGTATGGAAGACAGATAGAAAATCCTTGATAGGTAGGCAGTCACAACACAAGCTCCCCCATTTACACTTTATGGAGGAGACAAAAGACAATCTAAAAAACAAACAAAATGGCAACCGTGACTCGCTCGCGCATGCGCAGTACACCAGAAGTACTGTGCATGCGCGAGCGAGCGTGCACACACATGCGCAGTACTTCTGGTGTATTGTGTATGCGCGCAAGAGCGCCATTTCTCCCTCCACCTTTGGCCCGCGGAAGGCCTGGGGACCAGTGGACCGGCCCCAGGTAAGGAAAACTTGCCGACCCCTGATCTAGAGACAGGGTTGCCATTTCTGGTAGCATCCTTGAGTTCTCAAGATGCCTGGCTACTCAGGCACCCTGAACTAGCAGCATGGGAAAAGCACTTGGAGAAAGAACCCCATCAGCTGCTCTCTTTGGTGTTGTTTGTTGTTGTGTGCCTCCAAGTCATTTCAGACTTATGGAGATCCTACAGCAAACTCATCACAGGAGAACTTTCTTGGCAAGTTTCTTCAGAGAAGGTTTGCCACTGCCATCCTCTGAAACTAAGAGAGTGTGATTCGCCCAAGGTTACCCAGTGGGTTTCCATGGCCAAGCCAGGATTCAAACCCTGGTCTCCAGAGTTGTAGTCAAACCACTGCACCATGTTGGCTTTCATTATAAGCAGCTATTTCCCATACTACCTTTGCCTGCGATCTCTGATGATCCAGCATGGTTGATTCAGCAGAGCAAGGTGGGCAACTGGGTGATCTCTCAATGTTTTGGATCACAACTCCCATTATCCCTTGTCACTGCACATGCTGACTGTCAACCTTGATTTTGCATAGGTCAAAACCAGCACCTTGAATGGTATCCAGAAGGAGACCGGCAGCCAGTGGAGTTGTTGCAACAACAAAGTTGTTTGCTCCTTGTAGCTAGCCAAAGGTTAACAGCCTGGCTATAGCTCTTTGGGCCAACTGAGGTTCCTGAGCACTTTTCTAACGCAGACCCACATAAAGCACATCACAGTAATCCAAATGGGATGTAGCCAAGGCATGTGCCACCATGGCTAGGTCTGGCTTCTCCAAGAAGTGTTCTCCAAAAACACTTCTCCAGCCCATTCACGATTCATGATACCGGCTTCCAATCTAAGCATAGCAGTTAAAGTGTCTTTAGGTAAACCTAATAATGATCTCAAAAATAATTCTGGGTGGTTTCCAAGCTTTTTATATTTGAAGTGCTGAAAGTACCCCAAACCTCGGCTCCATAAAGGGATTGTGCCCTTGTTTTAGCTTTGTACACTGTAAAGATGGGATTTACTAAATTGCCTCCTTTAGTTGCAGCAAACTTTAATATTGCCTTTGCTGATCTATATGCTAGTACTTTAACATTTAGCAGTTGATCTTTCCATGAGGTTGTATCTCAATAAACCAGGCCTAGATATTTAAATGATTTTACTTGCTTTATAATGTTACCATCTATATGCCAGGAATGTTTTTCAAGGGGCTTGATTCATGATACCATGGTTGATGGTACTGAAAGTCGCTGTGTAAATGTCAAATCAAGTAGGCATTCTACATGGATGTCCATGTGAACACTGGCCCCAGGAACATGAGCAAGGGTTATGGCCAGACATGAATATCAAGGTGTGATCTATGTCCAGGCACTTGCTTTCCAGCCAAATTGTGTTGCTGTGTGTTTTCAAGTGGATTTGGATTTGTGGCGACTCTAAGGTGACTCTATTGTGGTGTTTTCTGGACCAGCTTTGTTCAGATAGGGTTTCGCATTGCCTTCTACTCAGGCAGAGAATGCATGACTTCCCCAAGATCAGCCAGTGGGTTTCCACTGCCAAGCAGGGATTTGAACCATGGTCTTGTGGAGTCCCAATCTTAACATTACACCATGTTGGCTCTTTGCCCATAGAATACTGCTTCTCATTTTAAAGTCCAGTTCTTCTTTCCACTAAAATTGGCAGGAGCGAACTGCACTTTAAGCAATGCCTAGAACTAGGAGAGATATCTATCAACCCCAAAGAGTAAGAACAAAGCCTCTTTTTGTTTTCCTGCGCAGGCATCCCGACAGAAAAGTGACGGGGCCTTCTGTCCTTCAGAGAAATCGCAGTGACGCATTTCATGCAAAAACGTTTGAAGAACGCCTCATGCTTTGACACATTGAGTTCACAGACAAAGAGATTTTACCTTATCTCCCCTTATGTGGATCTATGGCATGAGAGGCCTGACTCTCATACAAAAATATTATCTTACCAGCTCAGTCGTAGCATTCTTTGGTTTCCCAAAGCTCCCACTTTTCCTATGAGGGAGGTCATTTGGCCCACCAGAACATGTGCATGTAAAGAGAAAATTCAATAGCACTAGGACCTCAAAAACACAGGCATGAGGTGACATGAAAGCTATGTTTAAATATTTGAAGGGATGCCATATTGAGGATGGAACAAGCTTGTTTTCTGCTGCTTCAGAGAATAGGGCATGGAGCAATGGATGCAACGTTACAGGAAAAGAGATTCCACCTCAACATCAGGAGGAACTTTCTGAAAGGTAACGCTGTTTAATAGTAGTAAATGCTGCATTGAAGAGTGATGGAGTCTCCTTTTTTGGGGGGGGAGGTTTTTAAACAGACGCTGGATGGCCATCTGTCACAGGTGCTTAGATTGTGTCTTCCTGCATGGCAGAAAGGGGTTGGACTGGATGGTCCTTGGGGTCTCTTCCAACCTGTATGATTCTATGGCCTAAACAGCAATCGCCAGCCAGAAATTCAACTGCATTCAGTCATGAGTGCTGACATACACAAAATGTGTGAATAATACCTTGGCATGCAAAAAGTACGTTACACCAGTAGTGAAAACACCAACACATATTCTCCCCTTGTTGAAGCCCAGAGTACAAGCCTAATGCAGTGGTTCCCAAACTTTGGTCCTCCAGATGTTTTGGACTTCAGCTCCCAGAATTCCTGACTGTTAGCCAAGCTGGCTGGGGCTTCTGGGAGTTGAAGACAAAAACTCCTGGAGGACCAAAGTTTGGGAATCACTTGCCTAATGTAAAGTTTGGCCATCTGGGCAGAGTCTGTAAAGTTTTGGCCAGCTGATACTCTATCACAGTTTCCACCCAACTTTGGTCCTCCAGAGGTTTTGGTCATCAACTCCCAGAAGGACTAGCTAGTTTGGCCAATGATCAGGAACTCTGGGAGCAGAAATGCAAAACCTCTGGAGGACCAAAGTTTAGGTAACCCTGCTCTACCACTTCCCTACCTTCCTCTCGTTTCCTGATGGAAATCAACACAGTCAGTCGCTTCCTCTAACTCAGCTAAGCATAATTTATCACTTCCTAGATGAATGTGATTCACTGTGACAGGGGTGGCCCCAATGCTGTTCTTCTGGCCCTTAGTCCTTCCGACCCCCATTTCCTGATGCAAGAAAGAGTGGACTGCTCTTCTGGAAGCCTCTAAGACTAATAATCCATAGTATGAATAGTTAGAATCATTTGAATCCATTGCTCCGTCTCGTGGTCTCCGGAGCAGCCAAAAACAAGCTTCCTCCATCCTCAATATGATGCCTCTTCAAATATTTAAGCAGACCATCATGTCACCTCTTAACTGTCTCCAATTGAAGGCATACACACGCAAGCACAGATAGCCTAGCGGTCATCCCACACTAGGCCACATGATAACTTCTTTCAGCCTTAGAACCAGGCTGGTTTGGTCCTTTTATGCCCATCTTCCTGCACCCTCCTCTCTTCAGAAAGGTCATGCCCCGCTTCACCCATGGATAGCAAAGAAGCCCATTTGCAGGGGAAGCTGTTTTCTGCACCAAAGGCTGACAATTTTCCTAACCAGTTGGTCCCCTGGTTCTATCATTTGGTTCCGCTTTGGCCATATGCAGCCCATCATTGAAAGCCGAACGCCCACATGTCCCAGCTAATGCTAATTCAAGCAAAATCACAATGGCACTTCCTTCTGCCTGAACCTGGCACTTGACTGCCATTTTCTGAAAAGCACTCCAATTAATAGCTGTGTTATTAAGGGCACTGTGCCACATCTCCGGCAATCACATCATGGCATTGTCTTATTTAGACGGCCTGCAGGAAAGGCAAGGATAGAGAAGAGAGAGGGCCGGCATCATTGTTAGATCCACGGATTAGCAATTGCATTCAGAGCAGCTTTCCTAGAGAGTCCACAGCTGACTTTAAAAAAAATAAATATATCACACTTTCTTTTACATAACGGGGCTTTTGCTCCCTCCCGATCATACACAGCAAAACTGCGGTGGAAGGCTGCTTTTCTGTAAATGCTGCTAATCCCACAGCCTGGCCTGAAAAGTATGCTAGCCTTACAGAGCTGATCTTGCAGGTCTGGCAAAAAGCAGAACTCCCACCGGCTTGATCCGAGAGTGCCAGCGTTATGCTTGGAATGCAAGCTGGGGCTGGAGGCTGGAAGGAACAGTCGCAGAAGGGGCCAAAGAAGACAAGCATTGCCAACTTCTTCTTCTTCTTTGTTTAATCTCACAGAGAAGCTCTTCTAAGTGCCATTGATTGTGCAACCAGAGAACAACTACTACTTCCATCCAAGTACATGGGACCCAGAGAGCGGAGTTTGTTCATCAATCCAGGACAACCACCCATAATCGTAAAAATAAATATACCACACTTTATTTTACATAGAGTTGGAAGAGACCCCAAGGGCCATCCAGTCCAACCTCCTTCTGCCATGGAGGAACTCAAAATCAAAGCACTCCCAACAGATGGTCATCCAGCCTCTGTTGAAAAACCTACAAAGAAGGAGACTCCAACACTTTCCAAGGGAGCGTGTTCCAGTACAAAAGAATATTTGTACTAATCCACCACTCAAACCACTGCACCACACTGGCTGTTTTAGTTGCTGCTTGATAATCCACCAGCCTAGAGACACAGTTATTGGGGATGGGATATTAATGATTATCACCTAAATTATGGGAGGGCATGCAGTCCTTTGGAATCCTTTGCTCTGGGGTGGCCAGAGTCAAAGAGAGATGTTGATCAGTTTGCAAAAGCTTCTGAGAAAATGCTAACAGTCCTAAAACTCAGGTGGGGAAAATGTGGCCCTCCAGACATTTTGGTCTGCAACTCCCATTATCTTCCAACATTTGCTAGCAAGGGCTAATGGGCGTCATAGTGCAACAGCATCTGCTGGGAGACAGATTACTGCACCCCAATTGTTCTGTACTGTCTGTAATTTAAGGCATTGTGAGTTCGGGACCCTATTGGTATTCCCTGCTAAAGAAGACTCAATGACTTAATTGTTCAGTGGTAAATCAACATGTCTGCAAATCCCATTGATTCATAGAAACATAGAGTTGGAAGAAGCCACAAGGGCCATCCAGTCCAACCGCATTCTGCCATGCAAGAAGACAAACAAAGCAATCCCTGTGACAGGTGGACACCCAACCTCTGTCTAAAGTCCTCCAAAGGAGACCCCACTACTCTCCGAGGGAGTGTTTTCCACTGTCAAACAGCCCTTATTGTCAGAAAGTGCCTCCAAATGTTGAGGTGGAATCTCTTTTCCTATAGCTTACATCATCTGCTCCGTGTCAAATTCTACGGAGCAGCAGAAAACAAGCTTGCTCCATCATCAATATGACATACCTTCAAATATTTAAACAGGTCTATCATGTCACCCTGGAAACATCTCTTTTCCAGGCTAAACATACCTAGCTCCCTAAGTCATTCCTCATAGGGCATGGTTTCTAGACCTTTTCACCATTTTGGTCACTCTCCTCTGGACATACTCTAGCTCAGGGGCCGGCAACCTACGGCCCCCAGGCCGGTTCTGGCCCAGGTCGCCGGACTTACTGGCCCAGGCCAATCCCTGCCGACACCGCCGCCGCCGTGCACCGCCACCGCAGCGCGTTTGCTGCTCCGTGCGGCCGTGACGCGTTTGCGCATGCGCAGGAGTACTGCGCATGCGCAAACAAGTCGCAACCGCCATTTTGGAAAACAAAATGGCGGCTGCGACTCGTTTGCATATGCGCAGTAATCCTGCGCATGCACAAATGCGTCGCCGTGGCAGCGGCACGCACGCGCGCCGCCATTCCCCCCCCTCAGCCCAGCGGAGAACTGGACTTCGGGGGACTGGCCCAGGTCCCGAAAAGGTTGCCTACCCCTGCTCTAGCTTGTCAACATCCTTCTTGAATTGTGGTGCCCAGAACTGGACACAGGATTCTGGGTGAGGTCTGACCAAAGCAGAATAGAGTGGCACTATTACTTTCCTCCGTCTAGATGCTATACTTCTATTTATGCAGCCTAGAATCGCATTGGCCTTTTTAGCTGCTGCATCACACTGTGAACTTGTGTTCAACTTGTGGCCTACTAGGACTCCTAGATCCCTTTCGCATGTGCTGTTGTCAAGCCAGGTGTCCCCCATCTTATATATATACATTTCATTTTTTCTGCCTAAGTGCAAAAATATTCCTTGCTGAAATTCCTTTTGTTAGTTTTGGCCCAGTTTTCTAATCTATTAAGGTCATATTGAATGTTGATCCTCTCCTTTGGTGTATTAGCTACTTCTCCCCATTTAGTGTCATCTGCAAATTTGATGTCTTCTGTTCCGTCATTCAAGTCATTGATAAATATGTTGAGTAACACTGGGCCCAGGACAGAACCCTGTGGCAGAGTCTTAAAATTTCTTATAATTTTATAATTTCTCCAAGCTTTAGCAAGAGTACACCAAGACCTCAAACAAGGTTTCACTGGAACAAAAAGCCTCCTAATTCATAACATTGTTGGAGACACTGCCAGAGTGTAGGCATCTTGGAGCACATCTGGGTCTTTTGTCTTTATGGATTTTTGGAACAATGGCTGCTATTGTTGTTGTTGTTGTGTGCTTTCAAGTCATTTCCAACTTATGGTAATCCTATCATGGGGCTTTCTTGGCAAGATTTATTCAGACGGTGTTTGCCTTTGCCTTCCTCTGAAGCTGAGAGAGTGGGACTTGCTCAAGGTAATACAGTGGTGGAGCGGGGAATTGAACCCTGGTCTCCAGAGTCGTAGTCCAATGCTCAAACCACTACCCAACACTAGACTACAGTACACTGCCTAAATATCCTAAAGGCACCATATCCCATCTGATCTTGGAAGCTAAGCAGGGTCAGCCCTGGATAGAACTTGGATGGGAGCCCACCAACAAATACCAGGTGCTGTAGGCTTTATTTCAGAGGAAGGAACTTGCAACTCTACCTCTGAATATTTCTTGCCTAAGAAATCCATGTGAAATTTCTGGGGTCGCCATAAGTGGACAGGTGCACAAACACACATCCAGCGCCCAGATTCCCAGACTATTGGCCACAGTGGTTGAGGCTTCTGGGAGCTGAAGTCCAAAACACCTGGAGGACCAGAGTTTGGGAATCACTGCCCTAAAGTGAGCCTGTCACGGGATTTTCCGATGCTGAGAGTTTGTGGCTTGCTCAAGATCACCCAATGGGTTTCCATGGCTGAGCGGGGATTCAGACCCTTTGCACAAGAGATGTAGTGCAGCACACAAATCACTACACCACGCTGGCACTTCTGTGTGTGGGCACCCATCTGGAATCAGTGCTGCTCCAGCCATGTGTTGACATTGGTCCGAAACACACTGCAGAAATAATCCAGCTTACCGCTTTAACTGTCCTGGCTCAATGCTAGGGAATCCTGAGAATTGTAGTTTATTGTGACACAAGAGCTCTCTGACGGAGAAGGCTAAATGTCTGGGAACAAAACTACAGTTCCCAGGATTCCCTAGGACTGAGCCAGGGCAGTTAACGTGGTCTCAAAACGAATTATTTCTGCAATATGTTTGGGACCATAGTCTATGTATTGAGATTTCTGCTATGGAGTAGAATCAGTCATAGATTGCGATCTTCTAGCCCAGCCTTATTCAGCCCATCATTTTTTGTAGCCCTGCAAGAGTTTCCTTCCTTCCTTTCTTCCCTCCCTCCTTCTCCTCCTATCATCATCATCATCATCATCACCACCATTCGCTGCTGCTCCAGAGGCTAGGATATGGAGCAATGGATGCAAACTCCAGGAAAAGCGATTCAACCTCAACATTTGGGAGACCTTCTTGACAGTAAGAGCTGTTCAATCGTGGAACACTGTCCCTAACTGCCAGGCAAAGCGGTTAGAACAAGAGCTCTACTTTGTCAAGCATCCCATTTCCTATCAGGGCCAACCAGGGGAGTCTTCTAAAAGACTGCCAGCCAGGTATGGAAAGCCATCAGCCTTTTCCTGCCTTCCGTCCTCCAGGTAAACAGCACTGATAGATAATGAGCGACCCTGAATACAGTCAGAGCAATTTGATCCCACTTTTTAACTGTCATGACTCTGTCCTGTGGATTCATGGGATTCGATGTCTGGTGACGTACTTAGGGTTTTCTCCTAGTGCTCTAATCCAAAGGGAGGTGAAGCGATATCAAATTGCTCTGTGTAGCGCAGATGCATTCACAGTACCTCTGAATATGATCTTTCCCAAAAGTTGAAAGAGACCCCAAGGGCCATCCAGTCCAACCCCGTATTCTGCCATGCAGGAAGATATAATCCAAGCACTCCTGACAGAAGGCCACCCAGCCTCTGTTTAAAAAACCTCCAAAGGAGGAGACTCCACCACTCTTCAAGGCAGCACCTTCCACTGCCAAACAGCTCTTACCATCAAGAAGTTTTTACCAATGTTTCGGTGGAATCTCTTTTCTGTAGTTTGAATCCATTGCTCAGGGTCCTATCCTCTGGAGCAGCAGAAGACAAATTTGTTTCTTCCTCCATATGACATCCTTTCAAATAGTTAAACAGGTCTATCATACCACCTCTTAGCTTTCTCTTCTCCAGGATAAACATACCCAATTCTCTAAATCGTTCCTCGTAGGGCATGGTTTCCAGACCCTTCACCATTTTAGTTGCCCTCCTCTGGACATGCTCCAGCTTCTCAACATCCCTCTTGAATTGTGGTGCCCAGAACTGGACACAGCATTATTCCAGGTGAATCTTCCAAATCCATCATTGTTGGACTTTCTGCTCTCTTAGAGAACTCACATCTTAACAGAAGGGTGAGGAGCTTACAGCCCTCCACATGTTGTTAGGACTTCATCTCCCAACATCCCTAACCACTGTCCATGCTGGCTGAGGACGATGGGAGCTGATGTCCAACAGCATCTGGAGCAGGTGCTCTTCTCTTCCCCTCGGTCTTAGGGTTGATCAACAAGCTCACTAATCTTAAAGCCTGACAACACGCAGCGAAACCAGTATGAAGAGAAGCCAGTGTGTTTGGAGCAGCATCTGTGCTACAATGGCCCATGCGCACATGCACACTGACCTGCTACAGCGACTGAGCGAACAAGCAAGCATCCATGGGCCACAGAGAGCCCTTCGCAGGGCAAACCATGTGCAGACTTCGCAACTCTGCATTTCAGCTTTCAGGGTTTTCTCCTGCTTCACCAACCCCTCCTCAAAGATATTTGCACCAAACAACTAGGTATTCAACTTCATTCCCCCATATTGGTACTGAACAACTGGATGTAATCGTTGCATCCCTTCCAAGACACACACAATCTGGACATTCATTTTCCTTTCCGCCAGACTTTCAGACACAACTCCTACTCTCTCCTTTACCAAATGCCTGGAGAGTATGAAATTACGTATTTGCACATTTTCGGGGGCCCCACAGTTCATCTGAGAGCAAAGTGGGGCAGATCATCTCTGGGTCAATGAACCTTTGAAGAGCTTGACATCCCAAGCCTTGGAAAGGTTCGGAGGCTCTCCTTCCCCATATAATATATTTCTGATCTTTTCCTGCCCTTGAAGATTTTTCCGCAGAGAAGCCTCCAGCCCAGCCTCCAGGAAAGCTTCCACGCTTCTGCATCTTGACTGCAACCTCTCTCCCCCCCCCCCGTCATCCCAAAACGTACCTTATTTATTCATGTCTGCAAAAGGAAAAAAGAGAGGCAAGAGGTCTCCCCTCCCTACAAACCTCCCCCCAAATTTATCCCAGTGCAAAACTTGAATGGCCTTCCTTGCTCCAAGCAGCAGAAAGAATTGGGACGGAGAAGGCACAGTTTCAAATCCACTCCAGGCCCTGCATCCAATTCAAGATTTCCAGGTTGGCTGGGTGTGTGTTTAAATGACACACCTAGGCTGTCCTATTTAGGCACATGGATCCAACGTCACCCACGTGTCCACGAAAGCAAACTACAAGTCACGAAGCATCTCTCCAAAGGGGAAGTTGCATTTAGCATCCATTCACCCTCCACAACTTGTCACAATTCTCACTGGGGGTAAGCTAATCTTTTGCTATGGTCTCAGCCTCTGCGCAATGAACGAATGTTAACTCTTTGCCTCTAACAAGACAGCTTTAGCAGCCTGGGTTCACCCTTTCCAAAGAGTGTATGTGTGTGTGTGTGTGTATACACACACACACACAGGTAAAAATCAATTAGGCAGATGCACAGACTTACACCTATATGCATAGGTGCATGATATATTGGATACTTTGGAAGTACAGACTCACACCTATATGCATAGGCGCATGATATATTGGATAATTTGGAAGCATAGACTCACACCTATATGCATAGGCGCATGATATATTGGATAATTTGGAAGCATAGACTCACACCTATATGCATAGGCGCATGATATATTGGATACTTTGGAAGCACAGACTCACACCTATATGCATAGGTGCATGATATATTGGATACTTTGGAAGTATAGACTCACACCTATATGCATAGGCGCATGATATATTGGATATTTTGGAAGCATAGACTCACACCTATATGCATAGGTGCATGATATATTGGATACTTTGGAAGCACAGACTCACACCTATATGCATAGGCGCATGATATATTGGATAATTTGGAAGCATAGACTCACACCTATATGCATAGGCGCATGATATATTGGATATTTTGGATGCACAGACTCACACCTATATGCATAGGCGCATTATATATATATATATATATATATATATATATATAGGATTTTAGTGGATTTTGGATGCATAAACTCACACCTATATGCATAGGCACAAGATATATATATATATATATATATCATGTGCCTATGCATATAGGTGTGAGTCTATGCATCCAAAATCCACTAAAATCCAAAACTGTCCACATAGGTGGCAGTGACACCACTGCTTCCTGATGGTTCAATGTGTACAAACTTTGCTTCATGCGCAAAATTATTTAAAAAAAAAACAGTGGATAAAGTGACCTTCAGGCAATGTAGATGAGGTGGATGCAAAACAGAAACGAATGTCACATTTAGACTTGGATCCCATCTACAAGGTATATCATTATAGGCATGCAAATATTCCAACATCCTAAAAAGAATAAAAAATAAATCTGAAATCCCAAACATTTCTGGTCCGAAGCAATTTGGATAAGGGAGACTCAACCTGTACATATATTTGCACATGGTTGTATGTCTATGTATGTATGTATATTTGTATATATATATATATATATATATATATATATATATATATATATACACACACAGTGTGTACACACACACACAGATATACAGTGCATACATACAGTGTATACGTATGTGCGTGCATATATATATATATATATACACACACACAGACACACAAACATGCAGATAGTGTGTATGCATGTATATACACACGTGTATGCTATATATATATATATATAATCACACACATACACACATGCATGCATCTATATAACTATATACAAACACACAGAAACATATAGTGTGAGTACATATATTCTATACACATAGTGTGTGTGCATTTGTATATAATATATATATGTATGTTGTTAACCATAGTGTGTGTGTATATATATTATACACACACACAAACATGCACATAGTGTGTGTATGCATATATAAAGCAAAGCAAAGCAAGCAAAGCAGCTTATTTATATACCGCTTCATATCACACTATGGGATGTCTAAGCGGTTTACAACTGTGAGCTGATTGCCCCCCAACAAGCTGGGTCCTCATTTTAGCGACCTCAGAAGGATGTGTGTATAAGGAAGTATATATACACACATACAGATAATGCATATACATATATTGTACACACACATATATACACCCAAACATGCACACAGTGCGTGTATGGATATATATATATCTATATATATATCTATATACACAGTATAGTGTGTATACATATTTTATACACTCATTCAGAGTATGTGTGTGTATCTGTGTGTGTATACACACACACAAACATGCACAAAGTGTGTGTATGCATATATACACACATACATAGTGTACGTGCATACATTATATAAACACACACATAGATAGTGCATATATATATATTATACACACTCAGAGTATGTGTGTGCATACACACACATATACACATAGTGTGTATGCATATACATATATACACACACACACACACACACACAGTGTATGTGTATACATTATATACACACATATTATACATACTGAGTATGTGTGTGTGTATCTCTGTGTGTGTATACACACACACACACACACACACACATATATATATATATATACAAACATGCATATACACAAACACAGTGATAATATATGTGTATACATTATATACACACATACATAGATTGTGCATATACATTTATTATACACCTTCATACACAGAGTATGTGTGTGTGTGTACACTAACATGCACATAGGGTGCGTATGCATATATATATATATATATATATATATACACACACACACACACATACAGATAATATAGGTGTATGCATTATATACACACACATACATAGCTAGTGCATATACATCTCTTATACACCCTCATACACAGACACACTGATACACAAGCCTACACCCAAAGTGGATAGCCGTGTGTGTGTGTGTGTGCAAGAGAGAGAGAAGAGCTCTAGCCCTGCTGGCCTCCCTTTCCCTCTCTCTCTCTTCCTTTTGCCAAATGCCTCCAAGAGAAGGCTTGGGAGCCCCAAAGTAACGCCTGGGGAGGAAGTCCTTGGGGAGCAGGCGTTACTTTCAATCCAAAAACTGGGGGGGGGGGGGGGGGGAGAGGGAAACCACACCACCACCAAGTCTTGGGTGCAAAACCAGGCAAGCTGGCAAGAAAGAAGCCAGGCAGAGACTGTACCATTTTGCTGCTGGGCTCCCAGCTGGCCCTCCTCCTCCTCCTCCTCCTCCTCCTCTTCTTCTTCTTCTTCGTCTCCTCCTTGCAGGGGGGCTTGGCATCTCCATGAAAAGGTCAGATTTAATCTTGATGCTTAGGAATCCTTTCTAAAAAAATAAAATAAATAAATGTCTAATTTGGGTGTCGTTGTTGTTTGCATCCAAAATGCAATGATTATTATTATTATTATTATTTTGCATTAAAAATGCAATTTTGTTTTGGCCCCCAATACCCTCCTCTCTAGATTTTTTTTTCCTTTGGGTGCTGGGTTCAAATTCTGGCATGCCTTTCCAGCTGCTGCTGCTGCTGCTTCCTCGTCCCCCCCTCTCCCCCCCCCCCCCCCGCCTTTGCTGGACCTGGGAGGAAAAGCAACGCAGTCCAGCTCTGAATGCCAGCAGCCAGCCAGGCCCAGCTGATCAAAGCCTTGACCTCTTCTGCGCCTGCGCGGGGTTCTTCTTCTTCTTCTTCTTCTTCTTCTTTTTAAAGGGACAGTGCAGCACTAATACTCCCAAGGGCGACTGCTTTGCAAGACAGCAGGTGACGCTGCCCTGGGGAAGAAGGCATCCAGACCAAGGTTTCCCCCCATGGCTGCATCCACGCTGCTGCAATAACCATGCACACCCCTTTAACTGCCATGGGATCTGTAGTTTCTCAGCGCTCTTAAATAGCTCACCAAACTAGAAATCCCAGGAGGGTGTCATGGCATGGAGTCCTAGCAAAGTGGTGTCAAACCGGGCTGCATCCACACTGCGCCAGCAATAGAGCAGTTTGGCACTTTTAATTGCCATGGCTCAGTAGTATGGAATCCTGGGATTTGTAGTTTTTTTGGGGTGTGTGTGTGTGTATGGAGCTAAAGCTCCTGGCAAGGGAGGCCAAATGCTTCAACAAACTACACATCCCAGGATTCCCTAGCACTCAGCCCTGGCAGTTAAAGTGATGCCAAAGTGGTGCGGATTAAGCCAAGCTATGCCCCATGGCTGCATCCACACTGCAGCAATAATCAAGCACTTTGATCCCGCTTTAAGTGCCATGGCTGCATGGTATGGATCCCTGGGATTTGTAGTTTGGTGGGGGCACCAGAGCTCTCTGGCTGGGAATATTTCACCAAACTAGAAATCCCAGGATTCCCAAGCGGTGTCAAAGTGCTTCATTGCTGAACTGTTTGGAAAGTGACTTTTCTTTTCTTTTCTTTTCTGTATATGTGTTTATAACTGCTACAAGGAAGATTGGACCTTGGAAGTCCTCTTCTCTTTTTCTCTCCGTTTGGCTGCATCCACACTGCAGAAATAATCCAGTTTGACACCGCTTTGACTGTCATGGCTCAGTGCTATGGGATTCTGGGATTTGTGGTTCGTTGTGGCCCCCAGAACTCTCGCAAAACTACAAGTCCCATCATTCCACAGCACTGAGCCATGACAGTTATAGCAGTGTCAAACTGCATTAATTCTGCAGTGCAGATGAAGCTTCTCTTCTTTTCTCTTTCTCTCATTATTTCTACTTTGTTTTGTCCATCCTCTTTTTTGTTGTTTTCTTTTGGTTTGGATGAGTTTTGTTGTGCTTTTAAACTTAGAATACTTGAAAGGGAAAGAATATATATAAGTTAATAATAAGTTAATAATAAATTAATAATAATAATATAATTGAAAGGGAAAGATATTGTATGTATATGCATATGTATATAGATATAGATACATACACATATACATACAATATCTTTCCCTTTCAATTATTATTATTATTATTATTATATTGGACTACTATGTCCAGAACTGTGGAAGTTATTAGTCTGACCATTTCAACTGCCATAGATCCATGTTCTGGAATCCTGGGATTTGTAGTTTGTTTTGCACCGGAGTTCTCTGACAAAGAAGGCTAAACATCTCGCAAAAGGACAAATCCCAGAATTCCATAGCATCGAGCAGTGGCAGTTTAAAGTGATGTCAAACCGGATTATTTCTCCAGTGCAGCTGCAGCCTGAGTGGGCATAGAAAGTCTTTTTTCCAAAGGCCTTGCCCCACTGTGGAATTAATGCAGTCTGACATTGCTTTGACTCCATGGCTCCAATCTTATGGAACCTTGGGATTTGTAGTTCGTTGTGAGGTCAAGTATCCCACAAAACTGCAAATCCCAGCACTCCACAGCATGGAGCCACGGCAGTTGAAAGGGTGCCAAACTGCATTAATTCTGCCAAGGCCTCTTAAAAAAACCAGCCTCCTGTTAACAGCACTCCTTCAACTGCCATGAATCAATGCTATGGAATCCTGGGATTTGCAGTTTTAATGGCCATGGCACAATGCTATGTAGCCTGAGCTATTCCTGGATAGAATATAAATCAATCATAGCCGGTGCTGATTTGAAAAACCTGAATTTTAAGCAGCGTGTGTAAGAGAAAGAGGAGTAGAGAGTCTTTTGTCTGAAGGTAAATGGGTCCATGCATGCAGACTTTCTTTGGGTCAGCAATGGCAGTCCTTTCTCTGCAAAAGAGGACTGCTCTGCATCTGGACTCCACTTTGACTTTTGCAGTTACTTCTTCCAGATGTCCCTTATCCTTTGCAAAGCCAGTCAAAACAAGCCTATTTAGTCTGCCTCCCACTCCAACATTAATTTATCCTTATGATCTTTAACACTCCCCAACTACTAAAATGCATGGCCACCTTTCTTGGATGGCTGTTGTTGTTCTTGTGTGCCTTCAAGCTGTTTCCGATTTATGGCGAACCTAAGGCCATTCCTTCATAGGGTTTTCTTGGCAAGATTTCATCAGAGGGGCGTTGCCCTTGCCTTCCCCTGAGGCTGAGAGAGTGTGACCTGCCCAAAGTCACCCAATGGGCTCCATGGCTGAACTAGGAATCGAACCCTGGTCTCCCGAGTCGCAGTCCAACACTCAAACCACAATGCCATGCTGGCTCCATGTCTGTTATTTGTTGTTGTTGTGTGCCTTGAAGTCATTTCCGATTTAGGGTGATCCTAAGGTGATCCCATCATTGGGTTTTCTTAACAGGATTTGTTCAGAGGGGGGTTACCCTTGCCTTCCTGAGGCTGAGAGAGTGTGACCTGCCCAATGGGTTTCCATGGCTGAACTGGCAATCGAACTCTGGTCTCTAGAGTCACAGGCCAACACTCAAACCACTATACCACTCTCTCAATAAAAAAATAATCCCAAATAAAATTATCTTAATTGCCACCCAATACAGTCAGCCCTCCACATACACAGATTTTTTTTTTAAATCCATGGATTCAACCATCGACAATTTGAAAACATTCCCCCAAAATATAAATTCCCCTAAAGCCAACTTTGATTTTGTCATTTTATATAAGGGACGCCATTTTTTTGTTTTTATTGTTCCATTGTATTTAATAGGACTTGAGCATCCACAGATTTTGGTATTCAGGGAAGCGACTGGAACCAAACCCCAGCGGATGGATACCAAGGGCTCTCTGCATTTGGCAAGAAGAAAGCTAGAAACCCACACCAAGAACTGATCCTATTAAAATGTCACTATTAGAAACAAAGTGTCAAAAGTACCTGTGAGGCAGGATGTGAATGTATCTGGTTTCCATTCTGATGGTTTAACTGGGGAGTGGAGCTCATTTAATTCAGAAAATCTGTGTTTTAGGAAACCAGGATGCTTTCGTACATGTGTAGACTACCTCGTTGCAGCCTTCCCCAACCTGGTCCCTCCATGGCACTACAACTCTCATCAACCTTAGCCAGTACGCCCAGTGATTGTGATGGGAGTTTTAGTGCCATGTACAGTAGGCCCTTGGTATCCCAAGGACCCCCTGTGGATACCAACATTTGGGGATGCCCAAATCCCATTAAATATAGCGGCATAGTTAAGTGCTGTCCCTTATATAAAATGGCAAAATCAAGGTTTGCTCACATACGTACATACATACATTTAAAACTTTCAAGCTGTAGATGCTTGAATCCAGGGATTAAAAAAAATAATCTGTGGATATGGAGGCCTGACTGTACATGGAGGAAACTTCTCCTTAGCATCTTTTTTGAAAGCACAACACAGTAAAGCTGGTTTTCTACTTCCGCATCTGCACTGCAGAAACAATCCAGTTTGACACCACATTTAATTGCTATGGAATTCTGGGAATTGTAGTTGTAGCACCAGAGCTTTCCGACAGACGCGGCTAAATATCTCACCAAATTACAAATCCCAGGATTGTAGTTGGAAGTGGTGCCAAACTGCATCATTTCTGCAGCCCAGGTCAACAAAGTGTGGCCTTAGCTCCCTAGATGATCCCCAAATTCCTGACCCTTCAAGGTCGTCCCTTTTCAGGCAAAAAAGAGGGCAAATTGTTTTTCCTGTAAACCTTCGGAAGTGGTGATTTCTTTTTAAATCCATCTTTTAATCTACAGTTCCGCAAGATTTAGAGGGCTGCATGATTCTCACTCCTGCTCTAGATCATGGAAGGCCATCTCCTGCATCCAATTCTGGGTACCCCAAATCAAAAGGGATGTTGAAAAGATAGAGCGTGTTCACAGAAGGGCAACCAAAATGGTGAAAGGTCTGGAAACCATCAAACCCTATGAGTGGCTTAGGGAGCTGGGTATGTTTAGCCTGGAGAAGAGAAGGCTAAGAGGTGATACGATAACCATGTTTAAATATTTGAAAGGATGTCATATTGAGGATGGAGCAAGCTTCTTTTCTGCTGCTCCAGAGAACAGGACCTCAAGAGCAGTGGATTCAAACTACAGGAAAAGGGATTCCACCTAAACATTAGGAAGAACTTCCAGATGGTAAGAGTTGTTCAACACTGAAAGACACTGCATTAATGTGGTGAAATCTCCTTTGGAGATTTTTAAACGGAGACTGGATGGCCATTTGTTGGGAGTACTTGGATTGTGTATTCCCAATGGCAGGATGAGATTGGACTGGATGGCCTCCAGAGAACAGGACACAGAGCAATGGCTTCAAGTTGCAGGAAAAAAGATTCCAGCTCAACATTAACAAGAACTTTCTGAGGGCAAGAGCTGTTGGACAGTGGAAAACGCTGCTTTGGAGAGTGGTGGAGTCTTCTTCTTTGAAGGTTTTTAAACCGAGGCTGGGTGGCCATCTGACCGGAGTGCTTGGATTGTGCCTTCGTGCATGGCAGAAGTGGGTTGGACTGAATGCCCTTTGGGGTCTCTTCCAATTCTGATTCTATATCCCAAAGTAGTGGAGTGAGACCCTGGGAATTGATGTGAGCCACCTAACAACCTCTTGGGTTCTGGCCCTTTAATGGGAAAACGCATGTATTTTGGTTTTACGGCAATATTCATTTCTCACAGTCCACTTCCAAGTATACTTGAGTAACATTAATGCATTTAGGAATTTTTGTCTCAGAGGTGCAGAAACGGGATCATTTCCTTCTCTGACTTGGATTTGCTATTGATGGAAAACACTTTATATAATTCAGACATAGTCATGTTAGTCAGGAATATCTGTATGCCAAGGGATCTTGTAGCACCTTCAGGTTATGTGTGTAAAGCATATACAAAACATAAATGAATGTGACATTTAGACGTGGGTCCCGTCTCCAAGATCTCACTATGTGCAAATATTCCAAAATCCGAAAAAGTCCAAAATCCAAAACACTGTTGGCGCCAAGCAGTTTAAACACTGGGCAACTTACAAAATAATGCACATGAGGGCCAGTTGAGTTGAAAATTAAGATTATATCTCCTGTGCCTTTTAGGGTGAACCCAATTAAGTGCCTGATATGGTCTTGCTGTGGGAATTAGTCACACCTCCTTGAAATACAGTCATCCCTTCCTATTCATGGGGGATCTGTTCCGGACCACCTCGCAAATTGAAAAAACCGCAAATATTGGAGGCCCATTGTTTTTAATAGCCCCATGCGCCCCGTGTGCCATTTTGTTCCTCCTGGCTTCCTGTCCACAGAAATTCAAAACTGCGAATGGGAAGTCAGCAAATCTGGAGGGATGACTGTATGTTACTTATACCAAACCAGGTTTGTTTCTAAGTAAGTTGAAGTCATGCGTATGATAAACATTTAGCAACCAATATCTAACAGTTAAATGATTCATGTTTTTAATTTCATCAAAGGAAAAAAAAATGCCTTTTAAAATGTACAACTTTTGGCGTGGGACAAAAAGATACCTATTTTTAATACTGATGAAATGTGCAACCACTCAAAATTATAAAAAGTTAATAAATTCATTATCAGTACTAGAGTAACAGGTGGTATTTCCCTCCCAGTTATCATACCCAGAGGGGTGTTTTTGCTTTTAAAAAAAAGGCATTATTCCATACAAAATGTTTGTGTATACTGAAGTTTACAAATGGATTTTTAATCTGCTGGATCAAAGTACAGGAAGAAAATTCAGTACGTCTGGATGAAAAAGTCCTCATTACCAGAATTTACAGACAATTAGGTGTCACTACTGAGACTCTTTAGTAATGGACACTGAAAATGAATTCACACATCTTTCTTTGATTTATAGTGTCTGTATAAAATCTGACAATGAAATCCGATGTCAGAAATGGTGGGAAAATCCAACAGCAACTTCTCTAGTCCAAGTTTCATTCTATCTGGGGAGGATGGACAGAAGGTCCCCACTAAATTCACGTCCAGTGTTTAAGGGTTAGCAGATACTATGATTAAATGCATCAAAAGGGCTTTTAAAGATCTGCTTTTACAAATACAGGAGGCAACTAGATTATTATTGACACAGATACAAAAGTGAAATGGAACAGCCTGATACCATTTTTGGAGTTCTGCATAAAGACGCTTTAATTTGTTTTAAGAAAGAGCTAGTGCTAGCACCTGAACCTAAGTATTTTATACATATTGCACCTTGCATCACCTGTAAAATAGCAAGGTACAATGAGAAACAGCAATAGCCAGGACAGGACCTCTGCCCTGATTCTCAGTATCCATCTAGGTGTGTGTACAGGCTTATATTATGTATGTACAAAACACCAATAAATTGATACAGCATAGTTTAAGGTAAGCTTTTTAGGTAACTCTGTAGAAGACAGACTTCTAACAGTACTTTTCTTCACAGCTTCATGGTTGTCAGGCCAGCACCTTTTTTTCAGAGCAGGCCAAAAGATTATTTTGCTACAGCAGACCTCTCTCTCTCTCTCTCTCAAAACACAAGGTTACTTGCATATCCAAATTCATATAAACACAATCTCACAGACCAGAAAGAAAGCAACAAAATTATGCTTAATGTGAGGCCTTACCTCACAATGCATCTTTTACTTTTACTGTGAATATGGATGAGGGCAGTTCCATATGTTAAAATAACAATAATAAAAAAAATCATCCGGTTAAGTACAATCAACATTTTCAAACAGGATGCTTTCAGCTGTATCTACTGCTTTCACTGGGGCTTCGATTGTTAGAATAACTGCGGTCACTTTCACTGTCAGAGCCATAGGATCTACAAGAAAAGCCAAGACACACATAAAAATGTAAACTTCTTGGGTATTACTTTCACTTTACAGACATATGCAACAATCCTCACTGCAAGCAGAACAGCACATACAAGGGAAAGTTACAAGCAAGTCTCATTTTACATTACCCCCCATTTTCAATGTTTCGAATTTAGATCATTTCTCCAGAAATAAAGTGTCACCCACAATGCATAGCTATCCCAGAGCAGCTGTGTAGCTGAGTGTGACAAAAGGGGAGAGCTGGAGGATAGATGACTAGACTGGGTTTCTTTTACTTGCCTAGGGCGGGGGAGTGAGAAAAGGCAGAAATCAACTGTAGTCCTGGCATTAGGAAGGCATTTCCTTTTCCTGCTTAGAGGGTGTGTGAGGAAGTAGAAGAAACCGGAATCTTGGTGTCTTAGTGTGGCTGAAATGAAAGGTGTTCTCTACCGGCTTAGGTGGGGGAGTCATGATGGGGAGAGAGTATGTGGGTAACAGTAACAATGCCAAAAGTACCTCTGATAAATATGCAGATGCAGCCTCTGTTAAACAAGTTGCAGTAAAAATTATGAAGACTCTTTTAGCATCTTAAAGCCCTGCTTATCATCCAGGACTGAGTGGAAAAAGGGATATCAATAGGACTTTTGTGCAAGGACTGTTTTTGGTTTTTTACCATTTAAAGCATTGGGTTACTATATAGATGTGCTGCCTGTTCTCCTGCTGTGCCTTCTGCACCTGCTGCAACAGATGCAGGAGGAGATGTAGTGCCTCTTTCTGCTGATATGCTTTCTCCACCTGGGAAGCAGGCTGGAAAAAAGCACAGCAGAATATCACAGTTCTTATGAGTTGCTCACTGTCAGTATGCTCCTCTAAAGAGGAATCATTATCTAATGGCAGCTAGCTCACGCACCAGCCAAGTTCCCTTAGGATCAGCATTTAGTGCCTTTTCTGTTCCTTCTGAGGGTTATCTGTACAGTAGGCCCTTGGTATCTGTTGAGGTTTGGTTCCAGAACTCCCCATGGACACTAAAATCTGTTGATGCTCAAGTCCCATTATATACAATGGTGTAGTAAAATGGTGTCCCTTATATAAAATGGCAAAATCAAGGTTTGCTTTTGGAATTTATATACATTTTAAAATATTTTCAAGCCATGGATGGCTGAATCTGTGGATATGGCTGGCTGGCTATACATTTCTCTAATCTGGAAAAGGTGAGTGCTAATATTTTATGCTTTAAACCTCTTCAGAACTGGTGGTAGGTTGAGTACAATTGCTATTTTGCAGCTCCTTTAGTTCCACTGGAATGCATTCCCGTGGTCTCCAATGATTCCCATTTACATCATTCTCAATTTATATCACAAATCCAGGAACTCAACCCTGACATAAATTGAAACCTGCTTGTACTTGCTATTAAAAGAACATTAAGCTAAGAAGAATCTAGTGCAGTGGGCTAATTCATGACTTCCCCCACCCCCCTGCTTGTACCTTTTACAATTTAAAGTTGCCAACCAATTTACTGGGCAGCTACTCTGATTAAAATACAGATCCAAGCCTTTTAAAGAGTATGGCAGACCTGATCTGAAAGGACAGATGTTTAACATAATCTGAAATTTGTCTGAATTAAAGCACTTCAACAGAACATGATCAAATGTACACATTTTGTACCATTGCAAGTGCCAGTTTGCCACTGACAATGATATTCTAGCCTTTCATTTCTCTTTTTTATTACTGTCTCATGACAGAATCTAAACCTGGCACCAGTGAAGAATTTGCATGTACCTTTGGTAAGTTTTCAGAGATTCCAAATAGCCCTGAGTTCTTGTAAGGAAGGTATAAATTAATTTGAACAACTGTAATATACCTACCTGGATCGTCGGTCATAACTGCGGGATCTGTGATAACTATCACTCCTTTTGCTTCTGCTTCGACTACGACTTCTGCTGTAATAACTGTCATATGTGTAAGACCTGCTTTTATGGGTTAAAAAATGGTAACTGATTATTTGGTTTAACCATGGTTAAATTCAATGTTACTCTCAACTAGAGTAGACCTAGTGAAATGAAGAAAACATCTATGTTACCACTCCCATAAATCCCACTGATTTCAGTGGGACTACTGTCATTAGAACCAGCATGGTATAGCAGTTTGAAGGTTGAGACTATGACTCTACAGACCAGGATACAAATTCATGCCCGGCCATGGAAGCTCACTGTGTGGTCTTGGACAAGTCACACAGTCTCAACCTTAGAGGAAGGCAAAGGCAAACCCTCACTTGCCAAGAAACCTTCATAATAGGTTGGCCTTAGGGTCACTGTAAGTTGGAAATGCCTTAAAGGGACGCAACAAACTGAAGTTGCGACTAATATTAGATTTAGCAGAATCCTAAAGCTAATAATCCTTATTTGGGAAAATAATCCTTCAAAAGTTTATTTAATTACCTGCTCTATTTTTGATAAGACAACAGAGCCTCATTTACTGATCTGAAAATATGTTTATTATTTCATTTCTTTTATTTATATGCTGTCTTTCTCCTGGAGTGGTCCCCAAGGCAGCTCATAACTTAATAATACCATTTTAAAAACAATTAAAATCATCACATTTAAAACAATATACAATTTAAAAGCATACAAAAACTTAAAAAATACACACACCCCTGGGGGTGATTATATATTAAAAGTCTGCTTTAAAAAAAGATCTTTGACTGGCAGCAAAAGGAAAACAGGAAGGGGACAGCCTAGCCTTGCACAGAAGGGAGTTCCAGAAGGTGGGAGAAGCCAATGAGAAGGCTTGCTCCTGTGTTCTCACCAAGCCAGCCTGTGGAACCAAGAGAAAGCTTTCTCCTGTAGATCTTAGAACTCTGGCATGTTTGTATGAGGACATATGATCTTTCAAATAGTCTGCACCTAAGATGTATAGGGCTTTAAAAGCCACGACATTTGGTTTTTCTAAAATCCTGTTCAATTAATGTTTCCAGCCATGTACCACCACTGGCTGGAAACTTAACAGCTACTAAATCATGTTTCAATGTATTGCTCACATGTTGCTGTTACAAATATATTACATATCCTAGACCCATTTTCAATAGTGATCTCTTTCACAGCCTACCTTGATCGACTACGGTGATCATAGGATCTGCTTCTGGAACGACTTCTACTATAGGTTCGACTAATAAATAGGAAGAAAACAACATGATCATTCTTACACTCATGCTGTAAATGTTTTTTAAAACTCTTCCAAAAAATTCCTTCCATTTGTCTTACATTAGAGACAGTTACAATTATTCTCCTGAGTGACAATTTTATCTGAAAACAAATAAATAGCAAAATTTTTAAATTGCAAGTGATCACCCAGCCTACAAAACATCTTGGCTATGAGAGTAACCTAGATTTCAAGATGACATTTTGCAATGATGCCCATCCAACTCTCCAGGACCATTCTTCATCCCTTCCCTTTTATAAATACTTGCCTATGACTTCTGCAAGAGTTATAGGAACTGCTACGACTTCTCGAGCGACCCCTGCTGTACCAACCTCGGCTCCGGCTTCGTGTGTAGCTCCGTGACCTATAAATTTAAAGCGCATGTATTGAAAAGCTATGAAAAATGGAGAAACAGTCACAGGCACTAGGTTTTAAGGTGAAAGATTTTGAGAGCCAGCTGCTAACATGCATGAAGACAAATTCAGAGACATTCTCTGTGCAATGCTTTTCTGAAATGGCTGTGCCTATTCTGTAAGCTTTACCCACCTATATGAAGAAGTAGAGCTTCTTGATCGACTTCTTGAGTGACTATACGACAGGGATCTTGTTCTGTGCCTGGATTTAGGTTCCGACTTGCTCCTTGACCGGCTGCGGCTTCGTGACTGGCTGTTTTCTCGTGTAGCTGAATCCTCCTCACTGGAGCTCTCGTGGTTTCTTGGTCTCCGATTAAGCCGGGCAGTCTTTCTTACTTCATCAAACAGAGAGCCTGGTCTAATTTTGTTTTTACTTTTGATTTCTATCCTTAAACCTTGTGGTTTTGATTCAGATGATGAAGGCTGATTTTTGGGCTCTGAAGAACTACTAGAAGCAACTGCAGCGGCCATCTGGAGATTCCCTACACCCTGCAATGGTTTCCATTTATTATCCACTGTGCTGCTTTGGGCACTGTCAACCATTTCGATTTTTTGTCTAGTTTCTACTGCAGCAATTGCTGTACTGGGTTTAGGCTTTTGTTTGTCTTTTTCTCCGTTGTCTTCTTTGGCATCAGTAGATTCTTTACCATTTACTCTTTGTGTTCTACCTTCTGTTTCAGAATTGTTGGCTACATCTGTATTCTTACTAACTTTAACTTCCTGAAGGTGTATCTTCAGACTAACTGGAGATGATTCCACATCAACCTTTAAAGGTGAATTATGTTCTGGAGTACAGATCTCCATGTCATCCATTTGGGTGACATCTATCTCGTTTTCACTCACCATAGCTATATCAGGAGTTTCCGATGCATCTAAGTTTTTATCTAGATTTGGAATCTGAGTTGAAGTAGACTGCTCCCCATTACTTGTACTAGGCTGGCTAGCAGGCGATGTATGCCCTACAACTTTATCCAACAGTGTATTTTGTTCATGGAGCTTTTCATCCTCTCTTGGTTGGTCTTTGGCCATTTTATCATTTTCAGAATCCTGATCTTCGTTCTTATCTTTAAAATCAGTTGCAACTTGCTTCTCTCTTTCATCCTTAGCGCCTGGCCTTACAACAACATCTTCCTCCTCCTCTTCCTCCTCACCAAACTCCAGGGGAGGCTGCCAATGAAATATTTCTTTTTGCTTTTGAGGCTTATGCTTCTTGTCTTTTTTACCCTTGGACTTCTCTTTAGCTTTTTTGGAATGTGTTTTTTTCAGGCTCTTTTTGGAGCCATGTTTTTGTTTTCTGGATTTCCCCCTGACACCTGAAGTGGAATGGGAACTCTCCGTCTCTGAAAGGGAGGACTGCTTGCTTGCCTTCGGTACACCAGAAGAAGAATCTAATTTTGTCTTACATTTGGCAAGGCTGAGATCTGTGTCTGAATCTGATGAGGCTTCCCCTTCCTCCTTGCTAGAAGACAATCTTGAATCTTCTTTACTGTTTCTGATTCCACCCCCTTCTGAATTTGATTCAGAGTCCCACTTACTGCCAGCACGTGTTTTCCTTTTCGATTTCCTACCATTTCTTGGAGACTCAGATTTCTCCTTCAACGCTCTTTTTTTGGAATGGTCACTGCCCCATTCAGATCTAGGCCTCTTTTCATGTTCATCATAAACTGAGCTGCTTTTATTTTGTTTTCGATTAGCTTTTTCGGGTTGTAATTGCCCCTTTTCTTGAGTTGACTGAGGTTTTACCAACCGCTCACTGTCTGTGGAGAAATCTGAGGAAGATCTGTTTGCGCTATCCCTGTGCTTCTGAGAACTTGTGTCTTTTGCATATGGAAGTGTACTTTCTGAACTACTTTGCCTTTTCTTTTCCAGCTGTAAATGTCTCTCAGATTTTATTTTGCTTTTCTGTCTGTCATCCTCACTTAAAGAAAAGTAAGATGATGACCCACTGTAGTATGACTGGTCACTGGGAAATTTATTCAACGAATGGGATCTAACTGTTGATCGAGACCTTGAACTGGACGGACTTCTTGATCTGGAGTAAGACTTGGAGTAGGATCTACTTTGAGTTGTCCTGCTCCTAGATCTTCGCCAACTACCTGAGCTTCTCTCGCTCCGATTTTTGGAATAGCCACTCTGCTCACTATCTGAACTCTTTTCTTGCTTATGATACGAAGAGGATGGGCCAGCATCTTTGGCACTTACTAAACTGTAAGTCGTTTGAGTGGGTATTAAGTGAGTGGTCTTTGCTTTCATTTCCTGAATTCGCTCATAGGATGGTTTCCATGGCTTTTGCCCAGGTTTCCATCTAGAAGGTGGAGGGCTATCACTCAGGGGTATGACTGGAATGCTTTCGGCAACAACAGGCTGTATCACAACCTTATCATTCTGTGGCAGTGCTGTTCTTACAGGTTCTACCTTAACTGGCTTACTCTCATTTAAACGAGTAGCATTTTTTGGTGGAGTGGATGCTATCTTCAGATGATCAGATGCAGAAGTAGATCTGGATCTGGATCTGCTCCTAGACTGAGAAGACTTATAAGCTGTTCTTGATCTAGAACTTCTTCTGGAATAAGATCTGGACCTAGATCTAGACCTGGATCTGGACCTGTAGTATGATTGGGAATCTCTGCTTGATAGAGACAAAGAGCTCTGCTTATCTCTCTCTGATTTAGACCAGCCTCTTCTAGAGGAGTCACCCCTTGAAGTCAGTGAAGAAGAGCGAGATCCCCTCTCACGATCATAAGGCGATTTTGTCTTTCTAGTAGAAGAATGAGAAGATTCCACATCTGATGAAGGAGATAATCTTTTCTTTTTAATTTGCTTGCGCTTCTTCAAATGTTTTTGCTTTTTTGCTTTCTTTTTGTGTTTTGTCTTTTTCTCTTTCCGGTGTTTTCTGTGGTGGCTGCTGTATTTGGCATTGCTTAAATCTGAATAGCCATTTTGCGACCAAGATCTTGATCTCTGCGACAGACTTCTTTCATCCCACTTTCCTGGGTCACTCAACCTAAGAAACAAGTTTTAAAAAATATGAATGGATATTCCCTTAAATTTATTAAATTTATTTCTTTATTTCTTCCTAAAAGCAAGTATCAGGGTCAAATACTATATACCAGGGGTCGGCAAACTTTTTGAGCCGGGGGCTGGTTCAGGGTTCCTCGGAACATTGGAGGGCCGGAAGGGGGGGGGGGAACCGCACCGGCCCCCGGGAAGGCCCGGCATGGTCGTGGGGGTCCCCCAGGAGGGCTCTGGTGATCACACCAGGTCTTGGAGAGGCCCAGCGTGGCCGCAGGGGTCCCACAGAAAGGCTCTGGCGACTGCACCGGGCCCCAGTGCGCAAGCGCGTGCGACTCCGGGGCCCATTTTGTGATCCAAAATGGGACCCAGAATCTCGCGTGACCTTTCCCATCGCGGGGCAAAACAGGAAAGGTCACGCGAGACTCCGGGCACTATTTTGGAACACAAAATGGCACCCCGGAGTCGCATGCACCTGGGAAAGGCAGAGGCGGCAGGACTGGCCAGGGGCCGGTAGGAAGGCCTTGATGGGCCAGGTTCGGCCCATGGGCTATAGTTTGCCGACCCCCGCTATATACCATGGTCCTGAAGAACTGAGAATAGCTGAGTGAACTGGACGATGATTGGAAGTAGTAGGTTAGTACAGGTATCTTACTAAAAAGCAAGTTCCATGGCACTTAGAGACTCTATACTGGCTGTTCCAGTACTTAGCTTCAGAGCAACCTAGATAGATAACCATTCAAATAGAGTTTGTGTATGAATATGCATCTGTGGAAATCATTCTAAAAAGCCACCTCATAGATTCAAAACAAAACAAAACAGCGCACGCTAATCACCACCCATTGGATTCTTTTTAACATTTTCTCTATGGCTGTAAGTACTTATAGACTGCAAGGAAACATTTCATAAAACTGGTTTTGAGGGGAAAACTCAGCAGATGGTTCTGAAACAATAAACATTTCTGTTTCATTTCAGAATATTTTTTAAACCATACATACCACACTGCTTTATAACACAGCAGCCAAACTGCTTTATTACATATGAGGTTTTTAAAAAAGAGTTCAGCAAAAATCATTTATAAAATTAAAATACGCATTTCACTGTGTTCCACAGAGCCTAGAAAGGCCAAATCAAGAGAATCTAAATGACAATACAAAGCTTCCACATACTTTCTCCCTACTTACCCAGCCCCTTGTACCTCTATATAATAAAATCATGCACAACAAAACACAGTGAATATGCCTACCCAATACACATGGGATTTGTAGTTTAAATGACAGTTATTTTTTCTTCTACATTCTCATGTATAAAGGAAACTTTCTACAAGACAGGTGTCTTTTAAGAGAATTTCATACACTATGTAAAGTCTTACTTGTCCCCTTTACTCCATTTTTCTCCACTGGGTGGCCTGTAGGCTCTTAATCTCTGCATTTCCTCTTTCCAGTGTGGAGGAGTCTCGCTGCTCCCATCACTACCAGATTCTGAACATGAACGAGAATGAGGGGGCGTATGGTATCGCTAAGAAAAAATAACAGTTCAGTATTACAGAAAATGTATCACTTTTGCAGGCATATAACCACCAACCAAGTCTCATTTATAATAATAACAATAAAACTAATTTGGAGGTGACTGCAGGCGAGATGTATTGTGCAGGTAAAAAATTGGCATCATGCAGAAATTAAAAATTAAACTATTAATAAAATTAGATTAAACAGTCCATTACATAAAAGGCCCTTTGCCCAGAGCAGTCAATCCTCCAAGGTCTGATGAAACAAAAAGGTCTTCAACTGCTCATGAAAGAATAGCAAGGAGGGTGTCAATCTAACCTCTCCAGGAAAGGGGCTCCAGAGCCTGAGAGTGACCAGGGAGAATTCCCTCTCCTAAATTCCTGCCAGATGTGCCTGTGGGGGTGGTGGGACAAAGAGTGGGGCCTCCCCAGAAGATCTCAAGACACATGAAAAGAGATACAGAGATACATGGTTCTTCAGATAATCCAAACCTGAGCCATTTAGGGCTTTGTAGGTCATAATCAGTACTCTGAATTGTGCCTGGAAACAAACTGGTAGCCAATGAAGCCACTGCAACAAAGGAGTTGTGTGCTCAGTGTAGCAAACTATGGTTAATAATTTGGCTGAAGCTATTTGGAACAGCTGAAGTTTCCAAACACTCTTCAAAGGCAACTAGAAACAAAATGTGTTATGGTAACCCAAACAGGACTATTGGGATTAATTCAGTCCAATAGAACTACTCTGCAGCAAGAGAAAACTCAGGCATGAGAGTGGAGATGCTGCAGAATTCCACCCAAAGCTAGGATATGGCACTGGTCTTCTAAGTAAGCTGGTCTTTTCAAATTCACATCCTTTTAAATAAATCATCAGTATTTTGTGCCACCTTTCTCATCTTTGATATGTAAAAGTTCTGTAAACTACAAATGAATAATGATGGACACTCCCACCCTCCACCATTTACTGCATGCTTTTCACTCTACTTTAGGTATCATATAACCCCATCCTGTCCAGTAATTTTATAACTTCTACTCTTTCAATTGAGATAATTTTACCAGGAAAAAAATAATCGTAGGCAGATAACATACATTTTTTATTTCACTCTTCCATTCAAAGCCTAGGGGCTGTAGAAAAGCTTGCTTGGGATACTGTGGCTAAATGGTCCAAAGATAATGCTTTACTTTATAGTATTATTAGCGTCCCAGCCAAAACAGGTGCCCATCAATAAACACTGTCTTGTGAACTCAATACTATCAGAAAGTCCAAAGAATTTCAACATATAGCAACATTTTTCATTTTTTAATTGATTTTACCTACATGTTTTCCACCTATTGAATAAGCTAATGGATTGAAAGGGAATTAGCATTCCAACCCCTCTACTTACTAATCACCTCAGCCTTATCACAAGCATCAGGGATCATGCCCATCTTTTTAATTGATTAGACTGGCACCGTCACCAACATCTCCAATTTTTAACAGAGTTAAGCAAGTGCAACACAATGTTTCAATATTGGCTAAAACAGAACTCTTTTGTAAGTTAGAAAGTTTGAAGGGAAAAAATGAAAAACATACTATTGTGCCTCTCCCTCTGATTTTTCTTCCAGATTTAGACACTGAGGGCTTCTGGTCAGTCAAAACTGGTGCTACATCAAGGGGCTTCCTTAAATATTAAGAATGATGCAAGCATAAGGAAGAAAGCATTGAAAAAAATCAATCCTTTTCCCAGTAAATTGAATATATTCTAGACTGAGCACATGACTCAAACAACCACATACACAATTGCTTATCTGTCAACTGCTTTCCAAGTGATCTGCTCTTTAGTCCTAAATATGGGGTGGTACCGGACACAGTTTACAACCTTGGAGTCTCTGACAGATGCCTCCTCCCTTTCAATGGACTATAGGATTTTTGCCCAAAACACAAATTCTCTATAGTTCCTAGCTGGGAGGTGCTGTTGAACACTGTAGTTCCTTCTTCCTTTGGCTTCAGTTCAAGAGTAAAGGTTGGGCTGGTGTGTGTCTCAAAGAAAAAAAAATTAAGGGAAATGAATAAATGCTACACTTTCTGAAAAACAAAACAAAACCCTGCATCATTCCTGGACAGTGAAGAAGCTTCTCCTGATGAGTAGCTGCTGACATTATACTGGACAGCATTCCTTAAGGGCCAACGTAGAGTTTTCTAATATGTCCATTAGAATTTCCTGCAAACTGGACTGATGGTGCTGGCATCTGCCTGTCCTCTTCACTGTGGGATTTTTCATTATATATAATAACAGATATGCAACAGATCTGTAACCAAAATGAAAACAAAATGTTTTGCAAACATAGTTCCAAGTCATTCTTTTGTATACAACACCACTGAGAAAATGACTGCTTAATGGTCACAATCGTAGACCTCTCAGACCTCTCCAGGACTGCTAAAAAACCAATATTAAAGTTAAGCACCCAGAGATCAATGGGGGAGGGCTTGTGTGTACACCTCTGATGTATACTGTAAGACTTTTTGAGTCCCATTTTGGGAGAAAGGCAGGAAATAAATTAAATAAATACATGACTTAATAAGCTCCTGGAAGTGTCAAAAAATTATGATGGAAAAGATATAGACAGACAGGTGTTGAGGACATCTCAAAACATAACATTAACCAATATTTAGAGAAAAGTGGGAATAGGATACAGTACTTCCTATCCTTTTGCTTGTTAAAAATGGCAACTGGTGCAGGACATCACTGCAGTCAGGCTAGATGCAACTTTTCTATTATAAAACAAAGACTTTAGCTCCTAAATGTAAAATACAGAGTTTATTTATTTTCAGAAACAGGACAATCAGCAAGCATTCCCTCAGAAATGGCATTAGTGAGAGCAGTCCCTGCTGTTTACATACCACAAGCCAACAGAGATCTACAACTGGTACAATGACTGGAAATATATATACCTTATTTTCCTGCGTATAAGACTACTTTTTTACCTGCAAAATCTGTGGCTAAAATTGGGGGGTCGTCTTATACGCCGGATATAAGGATAATGAGGATAGAGGTGCTAAAACTCTATATTTTGACTGGAAAAATGGGGGGCGGCGTCTTATACGTGGGTCGTCTTATACGCCGGAAAATACGGTATATACTTGGAAATATATAATCTACTTGAGGGTTAATGCATAGGAAAATTCCCACAAAAGAGGAACACAAACAAAAGAAAAAGAGTTTACTACATACGGCTCAGGCTCTGCACTTGTAACTGGTGCATCTCTTCTAAGCAAAAATCGGTTTTCAGGCACTGGAGGAATTTCTTCAGGACGGACAACAGGTTTGTCTCTTTTCGCATTCAAGTCTGGTTTTTCATTTGCTTCACTTCTGTCAGAGTGGCTGGATGGAAAAAGAACAATTTTTCACACATTCTGGAAGTGTTACACTGCAAACCTATGATCATTCAAATGATAATGTCTGCATAGTGGAGCATATCCTCTTCTGGTAAACATCCACTTCTTAATTTCTCAGTCTACCCATTTTATTTCTGCAAATACTAAACATAGCTTACTTGGTGTACAGAGATGTCATATCTCTTTTCCAAGAGGCAAAGAGAACATACCATACTTGCAAGAACTTCTGTAGCTATATAGAGGCCAATATACCATTTTTACAGTATTCAAAATGCATGCTTAGAGGTTCCACTGAATCAGTGGAGCTCATTTCACTGTCGTGTGCTTTACTTAATTGGTTAGATGCTTTAAGGCTTGTTCCTCAACCTGATTGTTTTTTAAAAGCCTTTTTCATCCATTTTAATGTATTATGTACCTTTTTTGTCCAGAAGTCTGTCTGTTATTGGGCTCCTCTTTTTCCCTCTCTTCCCTTCTTCGTTTCCTTGACTGTTTAGCTTTGGTTCTTCTCTTGCGTTTCCTTTTCCTGCTTCTCTCATTTTCAGATTCACTGTCAGATGAGGATTCTGATGAAGTAGATGAACTGCTGGTGGAGGTGTCTGAAGCTTCTGAGTTAGTAGAGACTTTTCTCTTCTTCTCAAGCACTTAGGATGACAAAGTCAAAATATTTTATTATTATTGCTACAAGATATATGGATTGATATTCAACATGGCTACAACCAGAAATATAATTCAGTTATCTGAAAACTTT
Source organism: Phrynosoma blainvillii (assembly GCA_026167975.1). Taxonomy (NCBI): domain Eukaryota; kingdom Metazoa; phylum Chordata; class Lepidosauria; order Squamata; family Phrynosomatidae; genus Phrynosoma; species Phrynosoma blainvillii. The sequence continues at coordinate 5,562,512 of JANUYF010000005.1, forward strand.
GATTATGTACCATTAAAAACACATTATCAGATTGTATGCACTCCAGTATAGCAGAAGGATATGGCCAAAATGAGCATGATACCATTATAAAGTACAGTATAAAGCATGACAGGTAAACACTGTCAAAGTATGTTAAAAACAGTATTAGAATACTAATTCAAATTAAATGTTAGGAAATTTCTAAGGCTACAAATCATTAAGAGCTTGTCTTAACTATTCCAAATAAGAATGTAATGGCTTACCATTCTTGGCTGATTTTGTAACCAGCACTCCACAGTCAATAACTCGCACATCAGCATATGGCCTACTGGCAGTATCAGTTTTCAGATTTTCTATTTGTTCTATCACTTCAAAACCAGAAATAACCAGTCCAAAGACAACATGAACACTGCAGAAATATAAGACACAAAGGATACACTCATTTATACAGAAGCAGGAGTTGCAACAAATGTTCTTCTGATAGATAAAATTTCAGCCTGTTTTTAACAAGAAAGATGGACTAAGATAAAATGCAGGGTCAAAACGTCATACCTTGGAAAGGTGATCATGTTTAACCTAAGACGTATATGGAGTTACACATTATACAATTACATACATAAGTTGTTATTGCACACACAAGAGAATACACTTTAGATCTATTTTAAAAAGAAATATTTTCATTTTGTTTTTAGAGGTAGTTTGTTTCAGAAACCCTGAAACATCTTGAATATTAAGCTCCCCTGCCCTTTATAAACAAGGATTTCCACTTTTCACTATTAGGTAACAGTTCTCTGATTCTATTCCCTTATTCATACTCTACCTTTTTGCCAAAGTTGGAACTTAAGGTGGCATCCTTGTTTTCCACAAGGAAAAACACTGACAATTTATCATGTACTTGTCCCAGTCACTTTCTTTAGCATATATTTATCTTGATGCTTGTTACAGGGAACTCAAGGTCAATATATGTTGTCATCTCATTCCTCCATCCATCTTACTCTGTCATTGCAACACATAATTTAGACTTTATGGGCCCAAAGTGATGATGGTTCCAAAGTCACTCAGTAAGCTTCATGGCTGAGCAGAGATCTGAATGTGCATCACCCATCACTGTGCAGCCATATCTATTTTGAAGTAGATGTGCCAGGAAAGGTTCCCCATTTGAGTAAGACCAAATCTTTCCAACATGCAAGAAAAAATAAATAAAGATGTGGGTCTTACCCATCAAGATGAGGAGCAGGTTTTGTAGTTCTGCTTAACACCAACATGCATGAGAAGATGGTTTTTAGGGGGGAAATCAGGTGTTCAGATGAGGAGGTAAAAAGGCAGAATGGTACATATAACAAAAAAGTAAGGGGAGAAAAAAATATAACAGTTAGTTTTGTACAGAAACTCTAGGTCCATACTAAATGCAGGGACTAAACTACATTTTAATAAGTGCTTAACATTGCAACACAAAACCACACTTTTGAGGTTTTTTGTCTGATTAAGATGGAATGCATGCAGTGCATATAAACAGATCAACATCTCAGTTTCACCATGGCAGGAACTGGACAAATTATCATGGATGTGCACATATTTCATTTATTGCACACTGCACAGAACTGCAATCTGGTTCTTAAAAATAAGTTCAAAATCACAGTAAATTAGGTATAACTATAATTATTACCTCTATACATACATAAGTTTTTAACAGTCAAACCTATCAGTCACAGACATATATAAAATCTGTTTCTGCGCACCAGATGGTCTCTCACTACTCTCCTGGTTTGGCAAAGCAATTCCAAACCATTTCATCCAATAATGGTCTATAAACATTGCTACAGAATAGTAGTAGCTGAAAGTCTATGTTCATAATGTCATAAATTAGCTGTCCCTTGCATTGTGTCCTCCAGATGTTTTGGAGTACAACTCCCATTATCCCTGACTATGGGCTCTGTCGATTAGGAGTGATGGGGATTGTAATTTAAAACACCTGAATGTGACAGAGTGGAGGGAATTTACACTAGCTCACTGTAATCCTACACCTTATTTTTCAATCAAAATAAATCCCAACAATTCAGTGGAACTTAGGGGCTGTACAGACCAGCCAAAAGGGCCGGCCTGGGGGTGGAGTGGGGGCATGGCAACCACACACTGGCTGCCTCAACTTCACCCCGATACCACTGTCACACTGCCCACCCAACCAGGTGGAGGGTAACGTCAGGGCACTCTCTTGTTGCAACGTTCACACATGCTGCACCAAAGGAGCGCCGAAAAGCTGCCGTGGTGGCACCAAGGGTGGCTTTTTGCCACTCTAAAAAGGAGCAGCATTTGCCAGCTGTTTTTAGAGTGGCAAACCACCAGATTGGGGCCATGTGTGGTTGCCACACCCCCAATCAGGCAAGGAAAGGGACAGCGGGATGCCGCCCCTTAGGGGCCGTCTGTTCAGCCCCTTACTCTTACATAAGAATGTACATGAATGTACAAGTCTTAGAAATTCATCTGCATTGCTTAAAATTTGATGGCCATATTTACTTGTTCATATAATTCTGGTTATCTTTCAGTACCTACATAAAGGTTTCCAGCTTCTTTTAAAAATGTAATTTACCATCTGGAAGAACTAGATTGTCTTTCAAACATTCCAAACCATTTTTGGGGGGAGCACATTAGAAACATCATCAATATTACCTTCAAACTCATTTGCAGGGAAGCTCTGCTTTGAAATCACAAGAACTTCATCAGGATCCAATGAATTAATTCCACTATGATGATTATAATATATGTATTTCTGATCTAGAAAGGCATCCTATTTAAATTTGTTCCAGCAAATTCCCTTTGTCTAATTAGATTTTATGGTCATCTAGACGTAAATGCTATCCTGGAAACTTCATTCATGTTAACCACTGTTAGCTATACAACCTAATGACTATTTAGGTCTCAATTTTTCCTTGATCTCCATTTGTCAATAGGGCAGTATAATGATAGAACTCTAGAATGGAATCACCTGAGGCTTTGTAGGAAAAATTACAAACCAAATATAACATACTTGCCTCCTCCTTAAACAACACGAGTATTGCTCTAGCAAAAAAACCAAGAACCATTTCAGAATTTGAAATTATTATTAAAGCTCCTTTTCCTGAGCCTACTTAACATATGTTCCATTTGTCCATATACATGAAATACTTCTCTAAATTTCACCTCCATAAATGAATTTATTAAGGGACCACAGCTCTTGGTCACACAATTCTTAAAAGCCACACCAAAACCCAGTGTTAGTTTGGAAGCCTTGGCTGAGTGGTGGCCAAGGAACTCACCTGCCTCATGTTCTTGGAGGAAAGGGAGGTTGGATGCTTGTCCATCTTTGGTCACAGATGGACAACTGTGGAAGACTAGGGCAGCGCATTAGCCCTCTAGGAGACCTTAGAGGACTGCACATATTCCCCAAAAATAATAAAAAAGGTTTTGCACACAAATGTCTTTAAGGGGTATGGTATGGGGGAATTTTCACCATTCTTTAGGTTTCAAAAAAGGCCTCTCCTGGGCGTGAATTGGCCTGTGTGGTGCAGAATGCAGTAGAAATGTACATCATGACCCCTTCTGGATGTCATGAAGAATTCAAGGGCCAAGACATTTTTGGAAAATTGTTCAAAAATTGTTTTCAACTCCTGGGCCCCCCAGCAGACCTTCAAACATGCTGGAAATGCTCTCTACACCCACTAGAGTGGATCTAAGGACATTCTGGCCCATACAGCAGTGGAACACTTGGTGAATAGAAACTTGTTTAATTACCTCCATTGAAACAGGGTCATAGGATTTTGTGCTGCTCTAATTTAAGACTTGGAAACAAAAAGGTTCTGTTTCCTTAGATGTCCTGAAAGCCTAGGCAGTATCACACTTGAGGCATATGCTTAATTTTCACATAACTCAACATACAATATGGTGAACATTAAACACATGCTTAAGGGCTCCAAACACCAAAGAACATTCACTAACAAGGAACAGAATGTGCAACCAAACATTATCTCACCAGGAGTTGGTTCTTGTATAGTTAATAGACTATACTGCAGGGGTTACTACATGAGCAACATATAGACAAAATAATCTGTAAGTAGACTTTTGGTAAAACAGATAAGCATTCCACTAGTGTGCTTCCATAGTTGGGGGTCTTGTCACAAATTCAAATGTTACTCCAGCCATGAATGCACTGAAAAACTAGCGGCATGTCCCTCAGTCTTAGTTCTTATTAACTATAAAATTCATAACAGTCCAGCAGAAGAGCTGTGAAGACGAATAAGAGACATATTGTAAAGCAACTGGCATACTTTAAGCTACACAGCAGTTACTACTGAAGAGAAAACTTTGATTAGAACTTCCAGCACATTACTAGAGATACAGTGAAGAACAACTCCAAACACCAATTGAAATACTGAACTTTAACTGTCCATTACAGCTCTGGGGATTTCTGCATTAAAAAATATCCACTTATTTTCACAGTTAGTCTTTTTATTATTCAACCATAAGTATGAAGAAAAAAATCAGAAGTCATTGAGGGAGACAAAAGCATACAGTACCCTTGAGCAGTTGGAGCAACAAACATTATAAATTGTGCCCTGCTTCCCTTTATCCATATTTTAGGTATCCCAATAAGTTTGAAAGGTTGTATTTGAGTAATGTTCAAAACAGGTGGTAGGTGTTTTTAACAACCAATGCATTTTCCACTAATATTTGTTCCACAGGAAGTCTACTGTACAAACGGAATAAGAACTTGCCCTTTTCCAAAGTTATACAATTCCCTCTGAATGAAGAGTTGCTTAGAAAATGTTGCCTCTGGAGCACTTGAAAAAGCTCTCCTGGGAAAACAACTGGTTTTCTACAAGCCATTGATAAATTCAATATTGTTTCATAACACCTTAAATTTTCCAAGTTGAGAGAATGAGGCTAGAGTGTATTTATGGTTTAAAAACAGCACTGTCATAAAGACGCCCTCTCTCTCAGAGCTGGAAGAATTTTACCACCACAAGATTTAATGCACATATGAGGAGAAAAGGACAAGAAAGACAGAAAGGAAGAAAGAAAGAAGAGAAAGAACACAGCCTTAGAGGAATGAGACATTACCTTTGGAGCGCACGATGTAACACTGTTTCTGTAAATTTTACACAAAAATGGCAAGAAATAAATTGTAGTACAATTCCAAACAAATCTGAGTCTATGTTTAATACAAAATTTAAACTTTTTCAAGTGAATGCAGCTTACAAAGTGTACTCAATACCAAGGACATTTTAAAAACAGGGCTCTAAATTTTCTTTATGGTAATATTTGGAAAATAGCAAATGCAAGATTATAGCAGTAAAGAAATATCCTCCACTACAACAGCCACCCTGTTAGAACCTCTGCCTAGAGTAGCATTTATGCTTTCCCACATTTTTTGAAGGATGCAATTGTATGTCTGTGTAGAGTTCAGTTAATGTAATTTAACAAATGTGCATGAATTTGGACGGTACAGGGCATCATGCAACTATATTCCATTGTGAGACAATACTAAAATAATAATCTAATAAAGCATGTTGAAAGCACAAATCCTTTACTTCTGTGGTTAGCTAAGCACATTCATTTTGGAATCTTTCACTCCCCCAAGAGAAAAAGGGTCAAATACACTACAGACAGCAAGCTATCTTTTTAGACCACATCCAAAAGACAGTCAAAGACACAAAGGCAGCATCCTTCTCCCTATCTTAACATACTACACTGTGACAGACTAGAAAATCATTAACAGATTGCCTAACCCTAAACTGTATCAAGAGATAAAAGCTAACACAAGGTAGTTATACTGTAATTCTGGCACTGCAAAAATGTGTGACATTATAAAGTTTTAGCACTAATGAGGGCAGTATTTTTTTTCTTTTAATTTATCAAAGGTAACTAAAGAAACATGTCAAAACATCTGCCCGTTTACTGTAATACTTGGGCTGAATGAAATCACAGATGCACTGGTCTAGATTTGTTAGAACAGAATTGGAGTTATCCCTATTTTAATTAAACTTCTGTATAGACTTTGGACATGTTTTAGATATTAACAAATGACAAATTTATAATCTAAGTAAGTTAATGTTATTAGTCCTTTATTAATGATGGTAAAAGTTGTAAAAAGGGCCCCACAGAAAACCGTATATCTTTAAGTTAATCATTGAAGAAACAGAAAGCTATCCACAAACCATTTTTTATTACAAGAAGATCATATACACACCCCTGAATTCTACTGCTTTATATTTAATAGAATTTTCCCAAACAGTAGTTTGAAATAGGAAAAAACAAAGTTAAAGAATTGTCAACCCATTCTCTTCCAGCACAAGTTGGGTTTTAGGAAAAGATGTAGACCTGTTCCAAGTTTTACGACGACTCAAAAACAAAACCTGAGCTGGTTTTAAGAAACAAAACTCAAATTATTGTGGTTGTTGTGTGCTTTCAGCATATTTCCAACTTATGGCAACCCTATCACAGGGTTTTCTTTGTTCAGAGGTTTGCCACTGCCTTCCTCTGAGGCTGAGAGCATATGACTTTAAACACTACCTGGCTGGTCAATCTAGTTGATTTCAGGTCTCTTAAGGGCTTGCATGAACCCAGATGGATTTTCTCACACCTCTCATTGCAACAGTACACCTTCCTTCAAGCTGCATCACAAAATTATTTTTGGAGGTCTTCTCCATTCCCTCGGCATACAGAACTGGTTGGATGATGCTGTGGAATCTGACCAATACACTTAAAAGGTATTGTTCCTGGTATGATCAGAAATACTGCAGTTCAGTCTCAGAGACTTAAACATCGCTATGGGACTGATACATGCATGTTTTTGCAGCACATTAGCCAAGATCATAACAGCCCAGCACATGAGGAGAAAATACTAATACTCACTGGGGACTGGCTGCTGACTTTTTCATTATCCTGTCAGCCCCTTCACTTTGTTGAACTCTAATATATCAAGTTCTCTGAAACTTCAGAAGCAAATCCTGAAAAGTGTGTAAGCAAAGGACTATGAAAATCTTCCTGTAGATGCAGTTTTCTTTTAGTCACTGCTTGTTTCTGATTTTTTCCCTAACAAAGACAAATCCACACTAACTTTATAAACTTCAATTTCAACCAATTTGTCTTGGACTCATATCAATAACAACTCTGTTATTTGTTTATAAACTGCTGTATCTGTGTGTTCCAATTTCCAAGTCTGTTCTCCACCGAGGCTATACAACTGAAGTCTCCCTGACGTTTCTGCGCTACAATTCCCATAATCTATCATCATTGGATATGGTGGATGGAAGCTATAGGCCAAAAACAATCAGAGTCCTAAAGCTGTCCACTACTGACCTACACAGTCCATTTATATTGTAGAGGAAAGATTCTGATCTAGATGTAATGCTAAACCATAATTTGATATTATGATTATGAATAGCTAACAAATCTTCACTTTGGGTGCTTTCCCTACTTTCTTGTGTGAAATAACAAGGAATCTAGAAGCTTTCAATTTCATTTTAGATTAACCACAGCGTTTTTGTAAAAATCCAAATCATGGTTAATCTTCACTATGGTTAATGGAAACAAGCCAATTTGAACCACAGTTATGATGCCAGTTTATTTTCAGTAACTATCATTCACATCTACCAGTATAGGGTTCAGATATAGCAACTTACTATTCCTGATCTCCTCATGGGTATAGAGGAGGAGGAGGTGGGTGAAGTGTACCTGAGGCTAAGACATGCCTAGGCTCATTCTCATTATACCAAACATAAACTAGGTTGTAGTGTTTGGTCCAGGTTCCTTGAACATTTTCTCACGAATAACTATGTCAGACATAGATCTTAAATCACAGGCCAGATATAGCTCATGAAGCCTCACCATTCAGGTGATACAGGCCCTTCCTGAACCACTAGAGGAGGTTCCTGTGTACACAAAAGGCACAGTTTTGCTGAACAGAGATCTGAGGAAGGGACATGGGGAACAGATGAAATCCAGCCTCTGCCCAGAGGGCCCTAGGATGCAATCTTGGCCAAAATCCTGCTGTTTAGTCCCAACTAGAGTAAACCTACTGAATCAACTACTGGTGAGTCAACACATTTGATTCAATGGGTCTACATTAGTTGAGACTAACGGTAAGATTTATGTCTTACTCTTCAGCCAGTACATAGATATGGACTCCTATTCTGTACAAGGCTCTGAAGTGCTCTATACAGTATTAGCCTGGCTTACAGCAAGAAAATATTTTATAAAAGTATCTTGTCCTCCATGAGGTCCGTTCCAACTGTGATCCTATGATCTACAACAGGGGTAGGCAACCTAAGGCCCGGGGGCCGGATGCGGCCCCCTGAGGCCTTTGGACCAGCCCTAGGACGGTCATGCCACCGCCGCTGCCTGCCATGATGATACTGATTGTTGTTGTTATTACTTGTTCTTGGGGTTTTCTTGGCAAAATCTCCACAGGGGTTTTGCCATGGCTTTTCTGGGGCTGAGAGAGTGTGCATGCATATATTTTTTTAAAAAAATATATTTAAAAAAAAAATATTTTTATTTATTTATTTATTTATTGTGCTTCGGCCCCCCAATTGTCTGAGGGACAGCAACCTGGCCCCCGGCTCAAAAAGGTTGCCTACCCCTGATCTACAACATGTCTTATTACATTCATTAGACCTAAGAGTGAACAGATACAGCTGCTGATCAAACACATTTGGCCCTCTAATTGATAATGTGCCATAAACTGAAGCGTGATCGCTAATCTTCCTATTTGTAGGGTGTTATAAATATTAGAAATCATACTGCTGAAACTTATTTTGGGGGGGAATTAGTACATAATGTTCTTAAATTCCTGCCTGAAAGCCTTAAGTCAAAATATGTTTTTCCACATGTATATATGGGTAGGTGGATTACATCTTTATTTCTCACTAGTTTGTATTTCTCATCATGGCTAAGATGACTGTTAAGGTTATAGATATGAACCAGAGGTGTGAACAGATGATGTATACAGCAGCTACTTCAATGTTTCTTAACAACAACTGCTGCCAAAAAGCACAAAAACAAGAAAAAATGACTGAAAAGTCTGATTAGTGGTCTGGAGTGAGAAGACACTACAATCCTATGTATATGGAGTACAAAATAACCGCAGTGGCTCTAAATGGCATAGTATCCTATTCTCATCCACCATGTCGCCTCTGTGGGCAAGGCACCAATAATGATTCAGATATGCAGCTTTGCCAAGCTACTAGGTACTTGATAACCCTTTGCCATTTCATCTGCAACCATATACGTAGTACATGTTCTTCCTTGTTCCCCCAAAAGTTCCAGTGCATTTAACTCAAGAACACTCAACTGCTACTTCAGAAGTCAACTGTCCAGTAAAGTCACAACACTCCATACCACAAGAAGAGATGGATGGAAGGGACAGCAGAAAGAAACTCTGCATCTTGTCCTTTGTGCAGCAAACTTCATTCATTGCCTTTAAACTTACGGCTGCCTACCACTCAACCCCTCCCATTTAAAATAAAAATAACAATAATGAACCTTCCAAGAATGATCACACATTAAACAGTTGCATCAGTGTAAAACCTGTTCGCTTTAGTTCAACTGCAGATTTTTTCTTATGTTTCAGGTTACAGTTCTGGAAACATGAGAAGCACTGAGATTACTTTCCATATTCAATGCACTTCTTAAATTCAGTGAATTTCCAGATCTATGTCTATACAAAATCACTTCCACTGAATGTGGCAGTAGGGTGAACTACTTATCTTATTACAGAATAGCTTTTTAGAAAACTGAGCCAACTGTTTAAACTCTGTATCATTACCTTTCAAATTAAAAACCAGACTATAAAATACAGAGCCTGCCTATTAATCCAGTCTTGACTCATACACTGCATTGTAATTTTAAAGAAACTTTAGAGCCCATCAGTAGCCTCTTGAGCAATGTACTTTCTCAGTTGCAGCAGCTGTTATTTCTCTTGTTCAGATAAGCTTAAAAATGGAAAAGTGTGAGCAAAGAAGGTAGTAAAGATAATGAATAAACTATTTTGTTTATTACTGAAGACATGATTAATGCCAGTCTGAAGTTTCAAAAGAAGCCACTTTTCTGTTACACTAGACAAGAGAATTCACTACAAGCCTGCATTTCTTTTCCTAATGAAGTATGAAGGAAAACAGATTACTACTTCTTCCACTTATGTTTACATTGACTTTCCATTTTTGGGACATTCTTTAGGAAGCAACCTAAATATGCCTCTTATCTGAACTTATTTGAACACAGTATAGATCTCTGTTCAGACAGAAAGAGTATAGTCCTTCTGGACAAGATATTCCTTTAAACAAGGCAGTGAAGCGCCATTCATTCTCATCCACTAAGAAAGATGGCAAAGTTTACAAATATATCACTAAAGCAATTCAGATTATTTTTTTAAAGTATGAAAACAGATCAATGTAAAAATGTAACAAAACTTCAAATACATTTCTCTTAAACACAAAGCCATAGTGAGTAACACTTATATTTTTTTGTAAAATACTAATTATGTAAAGTATTTAGCAGAAAACAAGTCCCCATGTTGAAATACACTAATACAATCAAGCAAAATGACTGGGGAGACAGTTTGTTAAGTTCAGCCTACTAGGTATTTAGTATTCATAATATATTTGTGAATTTGGGATTAGTTTTGTAACAAAACTTCTGAAATGTCCTACTCTGTCATTAGGTTTATTAGGTAAAATCTTGTCAAGACAGTCAAACTGTATGCAGAAAAACTTTTTATTATACATGTACTCTGCTGTAAAATGCAACGCTTTATGATACCCCCCCATACCTCATCTTAAACAAAAAGACCCTTTGAAAAACTCCCCCCCCCCATTTGCAGATCAATTTTGGTCAACATGATTTAATACACTTTAAGTCCACATAATTCACACTGACTGTAGCCCTCTTCAGAAGTTTCTCTTCATGTACTAAGTGTACATGTAGAGTGTGAACACTATTGCCAGCTCCTTCCTAATACTAACACATTCAGAAGTCTTGAAGAAGACATTATGTGCCTAGCTATCAATATATGAACTCCACCTTTCAAATCTTCACCAAATGCATGAAGATCAGGGGGAAGATAAGGCAAAGATGAAATAATGCTGGAATGTGTTCAATGAATTCAGAGGAAAACTTCTGTAAAGGGCTGTCTCATTGCCATAAGCTGAAATGGGATACAATTTTTGCCTCATTTTAAAAATAAGATTCTAAAAACTGAATTATGTACTGAAACTCTTACTTTATTATTTTTATACTCTTTAAAGATTTCAAGTAAAGCCAATTACTGCAGAACAAACATTCTACTCACAAAATTTAAGATTCTTTTCTTATTAGTGAGAGGAGCAAGTAAGAGTACATTGTTCTTTGCTTTAAGGTTAATTTTAGCAATACCATCTTTCTCATGAACAGCGCTTCTCCACTGGAAAAAACTCAACTTTCAATTTACATCTACTTACATGAAAAACTGGGAACCATTGGTATGTTTCCCTCTATTTGCCATTGACAAAAGAAATGCCCGATCATGTTTCAGAATAAAGTTCTCATCTGTTTCAAAAAAGAAAAGAAAAGAAATGTCCATTAGTTTCTATGACTTTACAGACTTCAAAAATGTCAGTAACTAACGAGAAGGAATTACCCAACTTTTTATCAGAGAAATTTAAACTGAAAAAGCAACTCCACAATTAAAATGGGAACAAGTTTGAACAAACAAATCAGCATCTAATAGTTTGGAGGGCTAATATCAAAAAAGAAAGTAATGATTTTAAAATTGTAAGTAGTAGATTTTCTTTAATGAAGCTGCCTTTACTGAGTCTGCCTTTACTGAGGGGGGAAGCAGACCAGGGCGTCCAGGACGCCCTGGGACGGTGCGCCACGGGACCACGGCAGCCGCACCGCGTCCCCCCTGAAAGGAGCGCTAAATTGGCGCTCCTTTCAGAAGTCAGGGAAAGTGCGCCCTAAACGCGTCGAGCACACTTTCCCTGGCTTTTCCGCCGCAGCGTGTGAGGACGCTGCGGCGGGAGGTTGCCCTCGGAGCGCCGGCCGTGCGGAGGGCCGGCAGCTCCAAGGACAACCTCGGGAGGAAGAAGGGGCGCCGCTCGTGCGGCTGCCCCTCCTCTTCCTTGCCTCGGAGACGACTTTATTAGTCATCTGCCGAGGCCTTGAGTCAGACCACATGTCCATCTAACTCACAGCAGCCCTTCCCAAGATTTCAAACACAGGATTTCCAGTTTTGCTGTTCAAAAGCTTTTTCTACAAATAGATCCTGTATACATTATCTGCAATGCCATGGAACTATGGAACAGATGGGGAGGGGGGCGACGACAATAAAACAGTAATTTGCAGAATGCCCCTCACAAGATAGGGGCTTATCAGTGGGTAATTAAGGCCCACTTTATTCACAGCAAAGAGACCATATGGCTGACTGGTTGAGCATTACATTTTCTGCACTCTAAGATGTCTTAGGACACTCTTGGGGCATTAAAAGAATGTCAGCAGAGAAAAAGAAACAATGTGTAGTAATTCCCCCAGTGATCTATAGACTACTAGTCATCATACTAAAAGGGTGAAGTGAAGTGAACAGGCATAGTGGGACTGGAATCCTTCTCTTTATAAAAGTTGTTTCAAACACTGGGACAGACCCATGTTTAATCACATAAGAATAGGCTCACTGATACAAATGGTACTTAAGTTATGATTAACTGGAGTCTTATTGATATACAGGTCTGCTGCTGGTACAACTGAATCTAGATCCATTCCAATATGTTCACCATGTAAACAAATTCATTCTCCCCTCCCTCCACCTTTCACATACTTCAAAAGTCACACTTAGCAGTGTTTTTCAGTAAATGAAAAAATAAAATAAAATAAAATAAAATAAAGTAGAAAAGCACATGTTCTCATTTCAAGATCAGTATGAATGTGTTAAATTTTCTCAAGTAAAATGTTAGGTTGGTGATGAGAATAGAGATACTGAGCAACACTAATTTTAGTCAGGAAAATAGATTTCATATGTGCACAGTCATAGCAATTGTGGCTAAACTGTTTGATAGCAAAGCTACAGAACCAGATTATTTGTACTGTACTTACCTATAGTAACACCACAGAAAACAAAAACCAAAACCTTTTATAATATGAGTATGTCAACAGGCTACCAATATTTGCTAACATCTAACTGTATTAAGAATCCTTTGACAATAACTCTTGGACCATGCATCAAACTGAAGAAAAATGAGTATCAAGACACTGTAATTCCATCCAAGCACTTTCGGTATAGGTTTGCAACCAATACTACAACAATTGTTCAATATCTGTTCTAAAAATCAACGACCGATAATATGAAACTTAAAGAGTTTAATTCACAAACATACCTTAATTTATCCCATTCTATGGAAAGTACATGCTGAAAAATATTTTGAGAATTCAGTACCTATACAAACCTTGAAAGAGTAAGATTGGGGGAAGGGGAGACTTAAGACTTTTTCAGTGATAACTATTTTGAATCCAATTATTTTGTTATTGAAAGAGAAAATTGCCTTAGAGCTTCTCAAACAACCTTTAGGCTTCTCTCCAAGCTATATTTACCCAGCCACAAATTCATTATCAGTGGTCCATATATCAGGAAGGGTGCAGGGGAACAATTTGAATTTGTGTTGAGTTTTTGTCTCTTACCTTTTCATTTTGCAAAAGACCACATTCTCTATAAACAAAAGAATATGTTGACAGTTTTAGGCAGGAAGAAAGGTGTTGTCATGAATCAAGTTGCCTAGCCTCCATGCTGCAGTCATGTTTAACCACTACATTAGCCGCAATACATTTTGACCATTAACACTATTATTACAATGTTTGTATTTAAAACACATGCACATAGATAATATCCATGCAATGTTACTTTCATGCAAAAGTAATCTATTGTACACCTTTTCATTAAAAACATCAGGAATCAAACCTCCCAAAAATGAAGCAACTGATCAAGAATGATTACACCTTACCTTTGAAATATCCTCCATAAATAGATTCACCTCCTTTTCCATTACCTAGTATTAAAAAGTATAAATTAAATCTTGGCACAGGTATTTTAAAAACTGGAACTGTTATCATGTTCACTAACTAGTGATGGGTCAATTTTATAATGCTTATAGACACGAATGGATCACGCACCAAATCAGTATCATTGGTAGTTGCATATGGAATACATTAGAGATTACTTTGCCTGTTTACTGCCTGCTAATCTCCTGTTCTCTAAAGAGCTGGGAAAGAAGTGGGAGGGGGCACTAGAAAAAGAGTGCACATGCGTGAAGATGGTTGGTTTGTGTTAACAGAAAATTTGTGATTCTCTAAAAAGGGAAGGTGCCCATTTTCTCAAAATTGTTTGAAGACTGGGGGAACCTTATATGTACAATTCCTTGTAACCCTTTATGCAAACACAGGATTGATAAACGCAATAAGCTACATGATTGATTCAATCAAATGCTTGCAAATTCTATCCAGGGATTTAATCATAAATGAATAAGTACTGATCAAACGTGCATAGAGATATTTTGATTAACATGTCACTTTATTTCATTTCCAAAAAGACAATGTGTGAAATGACACTAAATACAGATGCTATATAGGCTGAAGCATTCCATAAAGCAATGCATCAGAAATAGAATTTTCAGGTATCACTCATATACAAGCAGTGAGCTACTTGGGTAACTTCATAATCATCTTGTTTTCTATAAAGCCTTAATTACTCTTAGCTTCTAGAGCACAGGCCAAACTATACAATTCATTAGGGCCTACAAGAACTTAAGAAACTTCATCGCATTGTAATATTAACTTTTAAAATGAAAGTAGGTGATGGCTTTATAAAATGTTCTAGCAACACATTCCCTGCCATTTTAATGTCACTGGAGTGGGGAATTCAATTTCTCTCAGGGTCTACCTTCACTGAAGTCTCCGCCTTGAATCATGAAGTTTTTAACCACACGATGGAATGTTGAACCTTTGTAGCAGAGTTTTTTCCCAGTTGTTTTCCCAATTCCTTTTTCACCTGTGGAGAAGAAACATGTCAACTACTAGTTTAAAAATCTCAGCACAGTAATACTGATTTCAAGATAAACTGTAAACTAAGACAGCAGAATTCAAAGACATAGCTGTGTTAGTCTGGAAAATCAGTATGCAAAAGGATCTCATAGCACCTTTGAGACTAACTGATAGAAAATAAATGGTAGCATGAGCTTTTGTAGACTCAAGGTTTCTAACTTAAACTATAGCAGCTGTAGTGAATTCCATTATCAACAACATTATCAGTAAATCAATTCCAAGTATTAGACTGAATTTTAAAAGGTGTTGAATCCTACCCCCAAAATATGTTCAGCACCTTGGATAGTTCTTTTGGAGTCACAATTGAAACCCAGAGTGGCTGCACCGTCCCACTGGAAGCAACAAGCCACTATTATTTAAATCCAAATACTGTCATTTAATGTCTTGGTCTTTATGGTCAACCTGAAAGCAATACTACTGGTTCTGAGATTCCACAGAAGCAATCACAAAACTGGCCTTAAAGGAATAATGAGTTTTCTATTGTACAGACTGAAATATTTAAAGATTTGCTAACTCTTCTTTCCTCTCCCTCCAGACATTTAACACTGCAGGTTAGGAGTGACTGATCTTCTTTGCATTTCGTGATCACTTTTTTATTTTTTGCGGACACTTGGCAGATACTATCTTCTCTAAGATTGTCTCCAGAAAGAGATTAGGAGAGTATAAATTGGAATTTATCTCCTGGGCCGAAAAGAGACCTCCTACTAGATAAATATTCCCACGCTCCTATTTGGCGGTTTATTCTGTTTTTCAGTGAAGGGTGTGGGAAGAGAACACAAGAATCCGAAACAGCTCTTTGTGCCTCTGGTGACTGTTGTGCAGGAAGATCGAAAGAGATCAAAGAACATTCAAAAATGCCTTTTAAACCATTTTCTACGCCAGCAGAGTGTTACACTAAACCACACATTTTTGCGACCAATTCCAGATACCACACAAAAATACTTCTAGTATGTCAAGAACAAAGATTCAATGCTCAAAAAGTTTCCATATGCGTGTGTGTGCATGCGCATGCTCACACTCACATGTATCTGAATCTCTAGGCTGTAATATCTCACTGGGAAATGGGTGTTCTACCATGTTACAGATACAGCTTTGTTATTAAAACAGACCTCTATATGTCAAAGATCTAAAATGGTATTGCAAAGAAATGGAGTCAAACAAACTGGCCAATGGTGAGCTGTTTTATTAGAAAAATATGTGAGTACAATTTTGGTGCCCTGGAAGTATTGGGCAGGATGGTTGTCTCACTAACCACATGCTCTGTAGATTAGTTAAGTGATAATGTAGTTAGTTATTCACGACTATGAGAAAACAAATTACCTGTACATAGGCAGAGGAAGTTTTTGCAAGTCCTTGGACACACATCAGAGAAAAGTTGAAATACAATACGACCAACTGGAATGAGAATTAAAATATGGTTACTTCCTAGTTCCCTAATATCTCAAAGAAAGTAATTTACTTGCCTTTATGACTCTACCTCACATACATGTGTTGGCAATAAATGAAAATAGTAAAACATTTTTAATGTTTGCCCACACATCTCTATTTACAAACATAAAATATTACAAATACAGATGGGCTTACACGCTCTCTCGCAAGACAGAAAAGAAAAGCACAGCTAGGGTGTGCAGATGTGCTTATTTACTTCTAACATGTGACAAGAGAAAAGAGTATGCACAAGACTTATTTATGTAGTTTTCTACAGTATAACACTAATGCACAAAAAAAAGTCTCAGTTCATTACGTCTTGATCAATGTTGACATTAACACTTGTTTTGAACTTCTAGACTGATTTCATAGAGGTTATGTTCAAGGCAACATGGCATTTCTGTACCTAACAGCAAGCCTATTCATCTTCATATTACCTGATGCCTGTAAAATTTCACTACCTTAAGTAACAAAGAGGACTGTTAGTCATTCAAAAACAGAAGGCAGGCTTGCAGCTCACATTCTGCTCCTTTTGAATCAACCCAAATAACAAACAACAAGATGGCAGAGTCATCTTTGGTTGCCCCTCTATGAATGTTCTTCCTCTGTCAATAAGCACAATTTCTTACATTGCTATCCTGCAATGGAGGCTTTAGGCTGACCAGGAAGGGCTTGGCAGGATCAGCATTGCCATACTCTGCAGCTTACACTTACGGTACTATATAGTTCTTCCTATTCCCACTTCTGCAAATCCTGGGCAGCAAAGAGAGGAGTGATTCAGCATTTCCCAAGTGACACTAAACATTTATCTGTGAGTATCACCAAAAGGAGACAAAGTGAAAGAGCCATACATTTTAAGAAGCTTACTCAGAGTCTTACTGAAAACTCAGTGCTTTGGGTTGGCTGTTCTATGAACGATCCTAAAACACTATAATCTTCAAATCTTGTCACTTCTATTTCCATTTCTCATGTAATTTTGCCATCCCACCAGAACAGCCTATCCTGGCTTTTATAGCAGCTTGTAATGAAAAACAGTCCGTAATGCTTACTAAAATTATCACAGTAAAACACTACATTTACAAACGTGAAACAGTTAAGAGTCTTCTGTTAAAAATGATAAGAAAATGATCTTTAGTATACAAAGATGTTACATACACCATAAAAGTACATTAGCTAAAAATATAAATTCCTGTTTTTCTTCTGTTAGGGCATTCAAGAGTGCCTAAATATAAAAAAAATGCCAGTCAAAATGCTGTCATCACAAAGAAGTATCAGAACAAATTTAGTAATCTGAAAAAGTGATACCAAAAACATTAAAGATTTTCCCCAAGACTGGGAATGATCAGGTATAAATAAAGAACAAACATGCAGTAATCAAATGAAGATGTTATTGAATTTTCTTCAAGTTGGGAAACCATTACCTGTTTAATTCAGGTAGTTTTTTTCAAATGATTGCATTTTTATAGAGCACTATGTTTTAAAAGTGAAGGCAAAACAAAACTCTGTTGAAAGATTATGGCCTCACTCTACTCAGGGTTTAAAACACAGTTTTCTACAAATCTATTCAGAGGTTCCACTCAGTTCAACTGGACTTAATCTGATTCCCCTCCCAGAGAATTTAGACTGCCACCCTCTATGTTTTCTTTTCACAAACAAATAAAGACTTCTCTGCTTTTACAGGCATTTAATTATTGCTTTGATAAGGCACATCCCACCAAAACTATGTGCTGGATTTCCATAATTGTTGTTTTGGGGTGTGTGTGTGTGTGTGTGTGTGTGTGTGTTTAATGGTGTATGTTTTTATTTGATTTTAATGCTGTTGATCATTTAATCTTTTTCACGTTTGCATTTGTGAATTTTTATCTGTTTGGTTTTTTTTTTAATTTGCTGTAAACAGTTTTGAGTTCCAAGCTGGGGAAAAGGAAGAAATAACAATGATGATAATGATGATGATGATGAAATTCAGGTTTATAGAATCTGTTTTGGTTTTTCATGAGTACTTGACTCTGGTACAAAAGACTTACATTAAGCCTAAATTCTGTGCACAATTCTGTTTAATTTCCCAACCCCAGTCATCAATCATTTGTACAAAACTATTTCATTTAATCAGAGACAAGCTTTACACTATCCATTTTCCATTTATTTATTGATGCCTAACTTTCATAAAACATCTCATTTCCATGTTGCAGCAAGTCATTATTTATGACTATCAACCAGCAAAGTCCGTAATACCTTCGTCATGCTACATCAGAGAGAAATGGTAATTCCATAAGAACACAAAATACAGCAACTACGGTATATACCTCACATTTATTCTATGGGGACATTCTGCCTGCACTCTTCATGGTTTGACTTATTACAAGCAGTGTCAAATTTCTCGCCAGTAAAAGAGTAAATGTGTAGCATCGCCACATCTTACCTGGTTCTCGATTGATTTCTATGTCGAAGAAGCACTGAGGCCGATCCTGTGCCCCCATGGCAGCAGCAGGAAGCCCTAGCACTCCTCACCACCACCACCCTGGAAAAAGAGAAGCACATCAGAACTCAAGCAGCTCAGAATTCCTGTAATCATAAAGAGGGAGTAGAATGCCAAGGTTGGAAACAATCCCTCCTCCTGTATTACCAAGAAAACAATGATAACCAGTCACATGGACATCCACTTGAAACAAGCAGAAGCTAAAATTTCTATTGATACTGAAGAGCTTCTGTCAGAAGAAGGTGAGCAGAGGGAGAGAGAACCTTTAAACCGCAGCTATGCCAAACATTATTTTCTAAGCAAAGAACCGGACAAAGCAAAATTAATCTGTGCTCCTTTCCCCCCCCAGCCCCATTTTTTATGAATGCGTTATGAAGTTTGCCCCCATCTCTGTGGAAGCGGTGGAGTGGAAAAAGGAGTACACCACCAATACCAGCACTGGCTGCATCCACACTAATCCAGTTTTACACCACTTTAACTGCCATGGCTTAATGCTATGGAATTCTAGTAACTGTCGTTTTGTGAGACAATTCGGGTTCTCTGTCAGAGAGCTCTGGTGCCACAACAAACTACAGTTCCCAGAACTCCACAGCACTGAGCCATGGCAGTTAAAGTAGATTATTTTTGCAGTCGTGCAATCGTTACAGGGTTCAGAACAAGGAACATGTTTCATTCATCCCACATCTGTTAAAACTGAGGAGTATCACACAGCCAAACCACACACATATACCAAAAAACAGGGATGATAATTCTGAAGCTTTTCAGCTGTTGGAATTGGACTCACAACCCCGTAGCTTTAATTACTGTAAAGAAACACTATGAGCAGCAGTCATAAAAAATCTGGAGAGTCAAGATGATTCCCACCCTTGCCTTGAACAAAGGGAAGGTACAGATTCTTCTTTTAGCTAACTCAGTTTGCTGAAGGGAAAACAGTAAACATTGAGCCACTGGCTTTTGTGGAGACAGTGACCTAACTTGCAGGTCATGACATGTCAGGTGTCTAGGGCAGGGGTAGGCAACCTTTCCCCTTTAAGGGTCGAGGGACTTCAGCTCCCAGAAGCCTCAGCCATGTTGGCCAATAGTCCCAGGTTGGCCAATAGCTCATGGAATTCTGGGAGCTGAAGTCCCTCGGCCCTTAAAGAGGAAACGTTGCCCACCCCTGGTCTAGGGCAACACTGGCTTCTTTCATAAGCAGCAGAGTTAATATACCACTAGCATCCGGTAAGCCAATGATGGCTAAGTTCACAGCCTGGGCATTAGAACCCGAAAGGAAATGGTGCTCTGGGTTGTTTCCCCCTCAACAAACTGAAGAAACAATGCTTCCCAGCCCATCCACAAATCAAGGAGATCTTCCTCTGGTTTGCCGGGTTCAAATGTGAAGTTAAACAAACTACCACCAGGACAAGTTACTTGTAGCTGGCAAGATGTCTTCTGAAACAGATTTATCTGTAACAAAAATGAGATCTAGAAAATAGCATATGAAAAAGGATTGGTAAATTATAAAGAACTGTACACTAGACATACAGAAGTAACACCATACTGTTGTTTTGTTGTATCTTTGCTGTCTGATTTGTTTTTGTAATCCTGTAGTATTTGTTGCTGTGTTGTGCATTCAATTAGTTTCTAACTTATGCTGACCCTAAGTATCATGGGGTTTTCTTGGTAAGTTTCTTCAGACGATGTTTGCCATCGCATCATCTGAGGCTGAGAGTGTGTGGCTTGCCCAAGGTCATCCCGTGGATTTCCATGGCTGAGCTGGGATTTGAACCCTGGTCTTGAGTCTATGGTCCAAAACACATTAGAGAAATAATCCCGTTTGAGACGCTTTAACTGCCTTGGCTCAGTGCTAGGGAATTCTGGGAACTGTAGTTTAGTGAGACATTGAGCCTTCTGTCAGAGAGCTCTGGTGCCACAATAAACTACAATTCCCAGGATTCCCTAGCACTGAGCCAGTAAAGTTAAAGTGGTCTCAAACTAGATTATTTCTCTAATGTGTTTTGGACCATAGTCTTATGCTCAAACCACACCACCAGATTGGCCCTATATGTTGTAGTATACTATTCCTTTATTATCACTTTTTTTCAGATCACTATAAAATTAAATAAAAATTAGTTTAAAAAAACTAAATAAATTAGGGACTTGTTGGTCTGTGATTTGTTTAAGGTGCACCTGCTGCAACAGTATTTTGGTTCATCCATGACAACTCAAAAATCCTGGCTTGTCATAACATTTAGATGCATCCAATGGTTAAATATTTCCTAATCAATCTCATCTTAGGTACAAGGCAATCAAGATCATGCTCTCCTAGGTACTGTCAATTTACTGAGTACTTGTAGGAGAAATCCTGCCTAATACCATCCATACTCTGCTACTATTTTAAAAGTAGCCACATCTTAAACGGATTTTAAGGGACTCAATGCCAACTAATTATAACTCATAAGGATTAAATCCTCCATGCTCCTTTGTTCCAAACAGCACAGTGCTATAGGCACTGGGGCATACTGTAAACCCGTAACAGCTGTGGACTGTTTCATTCACAATAACTAACTACAATGTCTCAGTCCTAACTCCTCATCCATTAAAAGGCATGGAGATTTGTTCTGAAAATAAAATATAATCATTAAAAGCTATTTCTTCGGGGGGGGGGGGGGCAGGGGAGGGAAGAGAAGAATGAATTGTAGCCCAGTAAAGAATAGTGGCTCTGCATGCCATAGGTTTAACTCCAGCATGTTGATGCGTAAACAGATCTTTAAATAGATCTCTGCTTCAGTCCTTACAGAGACACTGCCAAGCCAATTAACAGCCCCATAATGGTCTAGACTAGGCAAATGAAGAGAGACCGACCAAATAGGAGTGGGGAGACTCCATCCTTGCAGGATAGACCTTTTTTTAACCAGAACCCAGAGAGCCACCATCCAGAGCCAAGAACAAAAAACCAGCTGCTCAGGGAGGTACATATGCATCAAGTATTTCATTCAGCATTAAGGATTATGGACAATCAGATCTCTTATCTGGGCACGCTGATCAACTCAGGAATTTGTGGTCCATACCAGACTAAGCTTGCAAGCACTTTTTTGCAACACAAACCCATTGTCACCTTTCCTCCCCTCCCCCCCCGGAAACTAGTTTTGTGGGGAAAAGGAGAGGGGGGGGGTTAAGAAGAAAACTTTTTTTAAATAAAAAGGTTGCTACTATTGATAAAACAAATAGGAGCCAGACTCACTAATCTACTTCAAAGGACTGGGGAGGTCTGCAGGGGGTTCCTAACTGAACCTCCCTCCTGTCCCCACCCTTCAATGAATGGAAGACACAATATTACAGTATTATTATTATTATTATACTCAACATCACGTCTCGCCTTCGTATTAAGGATTATTATTGTAGTGTAATAGGTGTCTTGCCTTCAGTAAAGGTAAGACATGATATTACAGCATTACTACTACTACAGTGGTCCCCTGCTATCCACAGGAGGATCCATTCCAGACCCAGACCCCTGTGGATAGTGAAACACATCTATAGCTGTGTGCACATGTGCCCATTTAAAAAGCTGGGATTTGCTGTGTGCAGAACAGGGGTAGGCAACCTTTCCCCTTTAAGGGCTGAGGGACTTCAGCTCCCAGAAGCCTCAGCCATGTTGGCCAATAGTCCCATGTTAGCCAATAGCTCCTGGGATTCTGGGAGCTGAAGTCCCTCGGCCCTTAAAGGGGAACAGTTGCCTACCCCTGGTGCAGAAGCTCAAATCCTTGGATGGCAAGCCAGTGCTTGGCACCAGCACACTATATACCAGGGGTAGGCAACCTTTTTGAGCCAGGGGCTGGGTTGCTGTCCCTCAGACAATTGGGGGGGCTGAAGCACCAAAAATGAATGAATGAATAAATAAATAAATAAATAAATGTTATTTTTAAAAAAAAAATTAATTTTTTTTTTAAAAAATGCATGCACACTTTCTCAGCCCCAGAAAAGCCATGGCAAAAACCCTGTGGAGATTTTGCCAAAACAAAACAAAACAAAAAAAAAAAAAACCAAACCCAAGAACAAGTAATAACAATAATCAATATCATCATGGAAGTGGCAGCGGCAGCAGCAGGACTGGCCTGGGGCCAGTCCAAAGACCTCGGAGGGCCGCATCCGACCCCCGGGCCTTAGGTTGCCTACCCCTGCTATATACTGTAACACTGTGTCTTCCCTTCATATTTGTTGTTTCCTGCCTTCGAGTCATCTTCAACTCATGGCAACCCTCTCCATCTCCATGTCTCCTAACCCTCAAACTCTCTACTCAGGTTCTGCAGGCTCAAACCCATAGTCTCTCTGACTCAGGGCCTCTGCAGACCGGCCCAAAGGGGTCCCATTGAGGTCCAAAACACAATGCAGAAATAATCCAGTCTGAAACCACTTTAACTTCCCTGGGTCAGTGCTAGAGAATCCTGGGAACTGTAGTTTATTCTAGCCCCAGAGCTCTCTGACAGAGCAGACTAAGGGCCTTTACAGACTGCCAGAAATAGTGCAAATTGAGGACACTTTAACTGTCCTGGTTCAGTGCTAGGGAATCATGGGAACTGTATTTTTTTTCTGGGACATTGAGCCTTCTCTGTCAGAGAGCTCTGGTGACACAATAAATTACAGTTCCCATGATTCCTTAGCACTGAGCCAGGACAGTTAAAGTGGCCTCAAGCTGCACTATTTCTGGCAGTCTGTAAAGGCCCTAAATGTCTCACAAAACTACAGCTTCCAAAATTCCCTAGCACTGAGCCAGGGCAGTTAAAGCAGTATCATTCAGATTATTTCTGCAGTGTCTTTTGGCCTTAAGCAAGTCACATTCTCTCAGCCTCAGAGAATGGCAAATGGCAAACTGCAAAATCCCTCTGAACAAATATTACCAAGCAAAACCTATGTTCAGCTTGTTGTTGTTAGCTGCCCTCAAGTCAACCTCAACTCATGGCAACCCTGTGAAAGAGGCATCTCTAAGACCCTCAGTCCCCCACTGTCCCACCTAGGCCCTACAAATCCATGTCTATGACCACTCTGATTGGGTCTCTCCGTCTGGCATTTGGTCTTCCTCTCTTTCTACTTGCCTCCACCTTTCCTAGCATTATTGTTTTTTTCCAATGAGTCCTGCCGTCTCATGATGTGGCCAAAGTATGACAGCCTCAGTTTAGTCATCTTTGCTTGTAGGAGTATTTCAGGTTTGATTTCCAGGGAGATTTCAGGCTTGATCTCTTCAAGGATCCATTTGCTTGTCTTTTTGGCTGTACACAGCATCCTCAGCCCTCTTCTCCAGCATCACATCTCAAATGAATTTATTTTCTTTTTACCCACTTTCTTCACTGTCCAGCTCTCATACCCATACATAGTGATGGGGAACAGCATGGCTTGGACATATTACATATTCGTTAATATCAATTATTAATACTACATGTAACATTAACACCTCATACTACATTACTGTTGTTGTTGTTGTTATTATTATTATTATACAAAAATATTGGGTCTTGCCTTCAGTGGATATACAGTATTCTTCTTCTTCTTGTTATATTATTGTCGTTATTACGTAACAAAAAGGGAAGAACGAGAGATCTATTTCATGAGATCCAGGAAATCAAAGGAAAATTCAAACCAAGGACTAGGATGATCTATGACAATAAAAATAACAATTCAAGACCAGGGAAGAATAAAAAGACATTAGATGCAATACACAGAAGAATTATACAAAAGAGATGACAAAATGAAGAACACATGGAATGAAGAGCCATATGAAGATGAACCCCAAATTCTAAAAAGTGAGGTGGAAACTGCAGTAAGAGAAATAGCAAAAAACAAATCACCAGGAACAGATGATACTCCAATTGAACTGCTGCAATCCACTATGACAGAGTCAACTCTAGTGCTAACCAACATATGTCAACAGATATGGAAAACAAAACAATGGCCAACAGATTGGAAGTGATCAATATACATCCCCATCCACAAAAAAGGGAGACTGCAGCAACTATAGAACCATAGCACTGATGCAAGCAAAATCATGCACAAAATTCTGCAACATAGACTCCAAGGACCTTCCCATGTTCAACCTAGACAATGAATAGAAAAATAGTAAAAGCATTCCCATACCTGGGATCAAACATTGATAGAAATGGGGACTGCAGTCAAGAAATCAGAAGAAGACTAAGAATGGGGAGAGTAGCTATGAAAGAACTAGAAAAGATTCTAAAATGCAAAGAGATACAACTCAGCACAAAGGATAGACTCATACAAGCCATTGTATTCCCTATTACCATGTATAGATGTGAGAGCTGGACAGTTAAGAAAGATGATAGGAAGAAAACCAATGCCTTTGAGAGAATGTGATGCTGGAGAAGAGTGCTGAGGATCCCATGGACAGCCAAAAGGACAAACAAAGGGGCCCTAGAGCAGACCAAGCCGGAAACCTCCCTGGAAGCCAAGATGACCAAACTGATAGGGTTGCAGACTGCCAGAAATAGTGTAAATTGAGTCCACTTTTAGGGTTAGGGTTAGTGCTAGGGAATCATGGGAATTGTATTTTTTTCTGAGACATTGAGCCTTCTCTGTCAGAGAACTCTGGTGCCATAATAAAATACAGTTCCCATGATTCCCTAACCCTAAAAGTGGACTCAATTTGCACTATTTCTGGCAGTCTGCAACCCCCGAGACTGTCGTACATTGGACACATCATGAAAAGGGAGGACTCTTTGGAAAAGACAATAATTCTGGGAAAGAGGGAGGGAAGTAGGAAGAGAGGAAGGCCACATGCTAGATGGAGGGACTCTATGAAGGAGGTGACTATGGATATTAAGGGGCTGAAGGATTTAAGCAGAGCAGGGGAGGTCAGAGGGTCTTCTTGGAGATTTCTCATCCATAGGATCACCATGGATCGAGACTGACTTGAGGACCGTTAGCAACAAACAACAAAAACATGGTCTCTTGCCTTCAGTGGATATACAGTATTGTTATTGCTACGTAATATAAATAATAATTGTTATTATCATTATTGCGTCTTATCAACTTACTTTCACTGCGTTATTTCTTATAATAATAACACTAAAAACAAACATACTTTCTTTCCTCACCTCTTGTCAAGGTGTTTTTTTTTCCCAACAGGTCAGAATACAAAACACAACTAAAAACATACAAAACCAACAGTTAAAATACAATACACCCAAAGTATTACCTGCCCGTTCCTTCAGGATCGAGGCAGGGAACAACAGCAAACAATGCAATAAATACCCTAAAATAAAATCAGTTAAAAGAGCCTGCAGAACGTATCAAACCCATCGATGTTACTATTGTTATTTAAAGATATAACCATGTGAGTCTGTAGAATCAGTTCATAGAGAGATCTTGTAGCACCTTTAAGACTAACTTACTGAAAGAACTGGAACTTACAATTCCCAGAATTCCCTAACACTTTCTGCAGTGTGTTGTTTTGGATCAGAACTAAACTACTGTATTTGAAGAGAAGGAGGAGACCCCCACATTTCCCCCCTCCTTAATGAGGACCAGCATCTTCGGCTGCAGGAATAAATCCGGTTCGACACACCGCTTCAACTGCCCTGGGTCAAGGCTATGGAATTCTGGGAATTGCAGTTTCTGATGGAGCCCCTTCCTTCCTTCATATTGACTCCTTACCTGGCCCTTGCCGTCGCCCTTCCTTTCCCGCTCCCTCCCCGTTTCTTTTCTTCCCACCGCCGCCACCCTCAGAGGATGGGCCCGTGAGGAAAACAAAGTCCTGTCTGAGGAGAAGCTCGACCGCCATTAACGGCCTTTTCTCTCTCTCTGAGGGAAGAAACAGCGGCGGTGGCGCGCACGGCCCAGCCCACCTTCCCCGCGCGTGCGCACACCTTCCTTTGCCTGGTTGGCACGGGTTGCGCGCACGTACATACGCTATGGCTCGTCCTCCTTCTCTCTCACTCCCATTGGTCAGTCCCGCGCACGCTCCGCCCCTTTCCCCTCTGGCTTTAGGCGAGCAAGCCCATCCGCCTCCTTCCTCTTCGCACTCTCTCCTCTCTCTGCCCCCTCCCTCTCATCCTTCGTCTTCCTTTCGTCACTCCCATTGGTCAGCTGTATGCCCCGCCTCTTTTCTTTTTTCCGTATTGGCCTTATGCGGCATCACTCCTCCTCCTCCTCCTCCTCGTTCTTCTGGCGATGGCGTCACCAAACCACGCCCCTAACCTATTTTGAGGCTGCGCTCGTTTGTTTGAAGAAAGGAATGAGCAGTTTTTTTCTGTTAGGCCCCGCCCCCTTCAGAGGGACGCGGATGGGGCGCATGCGCGCTGATGCCTCGCGAGCGGGGAAATGTGGCGAGGAGTTACTTCACTCTGTAATCTCGCGAGAACGAGCCGCTTTGGAAGGATGTGGTAGTTGAGGGCAGATTAGAAGCCCTGCCATAGCAACAACCTAGGAATTATGGGATTCGTAGTTCAGGGAAGGTCTTTTAGAATTCTCAGCCAAGGAGCGCTTGGGCCTGACTGAACTAATAGGCCCAGAATTCCAGGGGATGTTGCCGTGGCAGTCAGTGTGGAGCAATAGCGTTGTCCCTGTGTAGCATCAGGAGGACACAGGCGGCGTGTCAAGTTGTGTTTTAGGCTGCTGTCACAGTACAAAATCCACACAGTTTGATACCACTTTTAATTCTCGTTGCTCTATCCTGTGGAATCCTGGGATTGGTAGTTTTATGAGGCACCAGAGCTCTCTATCTGTTATCACCCTATCTGGTCAACTTGTATGCCGAACATATTATAAGAAAAACAGGCTTGGATACAGAAGAAGGAGGAGTGAAAATTGGAGGACGGAATAATCAACAATCTAAGATATGCAGATGACACCATAACAGTAGCAGAAAACCTCACAGACCTGGAACACCTACGAAGGAAGATCAAAGAAGAAAGTGCAAAGGCAGGATTGATGCTGAACATAAAGAAAAGAAAAATAATGACCACCGAGGACCTTCACAAGTTCAACCTAGACAATGAAGAAATAGAAATAGTAAAAGAGTTCTCATATCTGGGATCAAACATTGATCAGAACGGGGACTGTAGTCAGGAAATCAGAAGAAGACTAAGAATGGGGAAGGCAACTATGAAAGAACTAGAAAAGATTCTAAAATGCAAAAATATACAACTCAGCACAAAAGTCAGAATCACACAACCCTCTTACCATGGATGGATGCGAGAGCTGGACAGCTAAGAAAGATGATAGGAAGAAAATCAATGCATTTGAGAGAATGTGGCGCTGCAGAAGAGTGCTGAGGATCCTATGGACAGCCAAAAGGACAAACAAATGGGTCCTAGAGCAGATCAAAATGGAAACCTCCCTGGAAGAAGCCAAGATGACCAAACTGAGGCTGTCGTACTTGGGACACATCATGAGAAGAGAAGACTTATTGGAAAAGACAATAATGCTGGGAAAGGTGGAGGGAAGTAAGAAGAGAGGAAGGCCACAGGACAGATGGAGGGACTTTATGAAGGAGGTCATTTTGGGTCTTAAGGGGTTGCAGGAATGAAGCAGAGCAGGGGAGGACAGAGGATCTTCTTGGAGAGGTCTCATCCATAGAGTCACCATGAGTCGAGATCACCTCGAGGGTAGTTAACAACAAAGAGTTCTCTGACAGAAGGCTAAATACCCCCACAAAACTATAAGTCCCAGAATGCCATCGCATTGCGCCATAGCAGTTAAAGCTTTATCAAACTGCATTACAGTTGCCCCTCTGTTTTCACGGACTTCAAGTCTGTGGTTTGGCATATTAAATCAATGGGCCGTGCCCCATTCAAGCCTATGGGGATTGAATATTTGAGAATCTCCATTTTCGCAGGGGGGTCCAGAACGGATCCCCTGTGAAAACAGAGGACCAACTGTATTTCTGCACTGCGGATGCAGCTACCTGAATGGGCATTAGAAAGCTTTTTTTTATAGGCCTTGGCTGCTGCCACGCTGCAGAATTAATGCAGTTTAACACTGCTTTTATTAACACAGCTCAATGCTATGGAATCCTGGGATTTGTAGTTCATTGCAGCACCAGAGCTCTTGTTGCAGAAGGCAAAACTACAGATCCCAGAATTCCATAGCATTAAGCCATGGCAGTTAAAGTGGTGTCAAACTGCATTAATTTTGCATTGTAAATGCAGTCTTAGAAGGGGGTCCACATTGCTCTTTTCCAGCCACCACCACCACAACAAAAACTCCTTGCACCTTTCACAAATTTCACATTTCACAAATATCCCAAGTGGGTTGTCGTCCGCAAGCAAGTCATACTAAAATACTATAAATCTCTTCGGCCTAAAATGCACTGCATAAATCATCCAGTTTGAGACTGCTTTGACTGCCCTGGCTCAAATTGTAGTTTATTGTGGCACCAGGGCTCTGACAGAGAAGGCTAAATGTCTCACAAAAACTACAGTTCCCAGAATTCCCAGCATTGAGCTAAGGCAGTTGAAGCGGTCTCAAACTGGATGATTTCTGCAGTGTGTTTTGGACCATAGACTTCATAGCAAAAGTTGGCAGCATGAGCTTTTATCGTCTGGCACCAGAGCTCTCCGACAGAGAAGGTTAAATGTCTCCCAAAACTACAATTCCCTGAATCCCATAGCATTGAGTCATGGTAGTTAAAGTGGTGTCAAACTGAATGATTTTTGCTGTGAGATGAGGGCAGGATCTTGCCCTTCCCTGTAGGCTCAGGAAAAAGCAAACTTCTGCAATCTCTCTTTGCTTGTGTGGTCTTCCTCACAATAACGTTTGCCATCTTCGTCTGTTACTCCTTGACTGCACATGTCCCAATTTTCATCTGTGAAATGTTGGATGGTATTTAAAAAACAGGGAAATCTGAGCAAAGACAACAGACAGATCGCAGCAGGGCCCTTTTGAATGACCAAAGCATACAGATAATGGATTTTATCTCTTCCAGAGAAGCCCTGCCATGTGACTTTGGCCCCATATAGGTCAGCAGCGCATAAGAGTCATTTGATGTCCAAAATGGAAGCGATGCGCATCTATCGGATGAATAAGTGCGTTGTTTTTATTGCCATTCCCCCGGGCGATTCGTGTCCCTTTGAGAGTCCAAATGTTCAAGAGCTGGCAAGGAAATGTTAAGTCCTCTCCACTTCACCTTTTCTCAATATATTTAATTAACAGCAGCCCAGAGGGGTTTTGTTCTTATCTACTTGCTTACTTAGTGGCAAAAAGCACATCCTTATAAGCCTTGGACAGTTTCCTAATCAAATTCTTCTTCAAAGAAGCTTCTCCAAAACAGCAAACCATCCCCACTAGAAGGAATGTTAAAAATACCCTTTTTTGGATACATATAGTTTCCATTAAGCTACTTTGATGCATTCCATTTGTAAGTCAAATGTGATCTTGTCAACATCCACATTTGTCCCACGTACTTCCTTCAAAGGGTTAAATGGTTTAATATGATTTTTACATTTTTTGACTTATGGGGACCCTAAGCCGAACCTATCATAGGGTCATAGCTTTGAATGCAGCATGCAAAATTTAGATTTGTCCTTTATGCACTGAGTTAAAAACCTTATTTTTAAAAAGTTCCATTTGTTTTTATATGAGTTTTATTCTCAACATGTATAAAACAAATTCCACTTACATACGTCATAGATCATACCCTCTTTCCACCCACTCTCCCCTTTTTATGTACATTCAATCAATATTCACATTCACATTGACTTTCCGATAACATAAGGCAGTAGTAATATTCACTATCCCTTACACCAGTTGATTGTCCTTTTATACTTATCCCCCGTAACCTCTTTTGGGAAGGGATTCATGTATAATAATAATAATAATAATAATAATAATAATAATAATAATATTTATATACCGCCCTGTGGCGAGCCAATCCGGGCGGTGTACAACAGTAAAACATCATACAACTAAAATAATATAATTCCCTCCTCCCCCCTTAAAAAGTTATTAAATCGTATCTCAGTTAAAACAGTTTACAATTTAAAACAATAACAATTTAAAAATAGAAATACAATAAAATATAGGTATAAATACAAACCAATTTCTTTTACGTTATGCTTAAATATCCCTTCCTCGCATCTTCCCTTTAACTTATTTATCCCCTTTACTGATTAGTTCAATACCTCCCCTAGCTTTGTTATTTTTCTCCATTTTTTTCTCATATTGTTGAATCGATTTTCCATTAATATCCATTGTCAGCCTATCCATTAACGCTAATTAATTTAGTTTAAAGAACCATTCTTCCAGTATTGGCACAGTTCCCTCTTTCCAGTGTTTTCCATATATTATTCGTGCTTCTGTGATCATGCATAGGATTACTGATTTGCCCTCTGCAATGTCTGTTATATTCACTAAAAAAGATTTCTGGCCTTAAAGGGATCTTCTTATCTAATATTACTGTGATTTGATTATGGATCTTTTCCCAAAATTTTCTTACCAGTTTGCACTGCCGCCACATATGATATAGCATCCCTACTTTTTCTTTGCATTTCCAGCATGTGTTGTCATTATTCTTCTGTCATTTGGCTAATTTTGATGGCGTCACGTAGAACCCAAGTTCCATTTGTGAACTCGCCGTATTGTATGGGGTTCAATTTGTGGTTCAAAAATGAGAAATTAGACCTCTTCACCTGCAAATGGGATATTACTTTTGTAAGGGGTGAGGACATTAAACATTTCCTAGGGTGGTGGAGGGCATAGAAAAAGTTGAGAACTACTGCTGTAAGGCAAGACACTGGTTTGCAAATAAAGCGCTCATGCTTTAGAGCTGGAAATGTTGAGATAGTGAGTGAAAAGTGTTTCAAAGAGATCAGCTACGTAAATCCTTTATCTAACTCAGATTGGCATTATTATTGCTGGCTCCCCAGAATACAGATGGAGAAGGATTAACGCCATATAAAATAACACAAGGGGGAAGCCAAGAGAAATGACTTTGTAAGCCAGGAAAAGAGATGAACAGGGACTATTCCCAATGAATGCTTTCATATATGTTATCTAACCGTGCTTCAACTGACACTTAGAAACCAGAGTCATTCCCCAACACTTTGAATGATGCCATTCTACTAAATAGTTATGTGAGCAAGTATACATGGCGTTCCCATGACTGTGGCATTCCCTCTTTGTTCAAGAAGAGAGGGTCAGAAGATCATAGATTTCTGTCGAGGAAAATGTAGAGTAATTCCAAATATCCCTTTTGAATGTGAATAAAAATATATTGGCCAGGAAATGCTCTTGCATTTTTACATGCACCCTTTCCCCCATTATGCTCAAGGTAACATAAGTATTTTATCGCTTCCCAACTTTCTGGTCACAACGTTCCTATGAGGTAGGTCAGGCAGAGATTGACCTGATCTCCTCCAGCAAGTCTCATGGTAGAGCGGAGACTATAACACGAATCTCCAAAATTGCATCCAATGTGGTAATTGTCACCATCGTTGTTGTTCGGTGCCTTCAAGTCATTTCCAACTTATGGCGATCCTACGATGAAACAATCACGGGGTTTTCTCTGCAAGATTTGTTCAGAGGAGGTTTGCCATTGCCTTGCCCTGAAGTTGAGAGTCTGTGCCTTGCCCAAGGTCACCCAGTGGGTTTCATGGCTGAGCAGGGAATCGAACCCTGGTCTCCAGAGTCGTAGTCCAACACTCAAACCGCAATGCCACGCTGGTTCTTATGCCACATACAAATGTGGGACCAAGGTTGGAAAGTTTGAATTTCTGGAACCTCTGCCAGAATTATCCCTGTTCCTTCCAGTCTTTACCCAGTAAATTGAGAGCAGTTGGATGCGCAGAACTGATAGAAAATGGTCAGATCAAAGTTCAAGAAGACAACAGTAGGGATTTGAGGCCTCTCTTTAAACTTTGTCACGTTTGTTGCTTTCACCAGCCGGTACCTGGATGCTTCTATCAAGTCCCCCAATTACTTCTGTCATTTGAAACCCCAATTTTGTAGTGCTATCCCGACACTGGCTGCAAGTGTGACATATAGTGGTTATGTGTTGGACTAGGACACTGAGAGGTCAGGGTTTGAATCCCCAGTTGGCCACAGAAACCTATTGGGGAAGTAACACTCTCTCAGCCTCAGAGGAGGGCAAAGGCAAACCTCCTCTGGACAAATCTTGCCACGAAAACCCTGCAATAGGTTTGCCTCTTAGGGTCGCCATAAGTCAGAAATGACTTGGAGGCACAACAACAACAACGACATTGTGGTAACTGAGAAACAACTGGTTTCAAGTCTCATATTGGGTGCCTCTACACTTTAGCAATAATGCAGTTTGACACCATTTTAAGTGCTTAAGCTCCATCCTCTCAAACCCTGGGATTTGTAGTTTTAAGCCTTCTCTGCCAAAGAGTGCTGGTGCCTCACCAAGCTAAAAATCCCAAAGTTCATAGAATCAAAGGGTTGGAAGAGACCACAAGGGCCATCCAGTCCAACCTCCTGCCATTCAGGAAATTCTGCAGGATGGAGCCATGGCAGTTAATGTGATGTCAAACTGGATTATTTCTACAGTATAGATGCACCCTGCCCAGACCCACAAATATTCTAAAGTGAACCTTTTCACCCCACCTTTCACTTTAGGTTTCTTAGGTTGCATCTGCACTGCAAAAATAATCCAGCTTGACACCACTTTTAACTGTCATGATGCACTACAATGGGATTCTGGGAACTGTAGTTTTGTGAGACATTTAGTCTTTTCTGTCAGAGAGCGCTCTGGTGCCACTATAAACTACAGTTCCCAGAATTCCATAGCATTGAGCCATGGCAGTTACAGCAGGGTCAAACTGGATTATTCCTGCAGTGTGGGTGTATATTAGTGTTTTTGGCTTTTATTTGGAAATGTCCTACATTTTCCTTGCATTTTGTCCTACATTTGGTGGTGCCTTGTCCTCCTTTGTAGTCAGGGCCACCAATAGAGAATGACTCTGACCACAAAGGAGGGCAACATACCACCAAATGTAGGACAGAATGTCAGAAAAATGTAGGGCATTACCAAATCAAAGCTAAAAACACCAATACAGAGTGACCCTCTGTAGGACAAATGTAGGACAAAATGCCCGCAAAATGTAGGACATTACCAAATCAAAATTGAAAACAAAATTGACGTCACTCCCTTCCACGCAGCTCTAGGGCAGCTGTCGAGGCAGAACCGGAAGTCTTAAGTTGCAGAGGAGCGCGAAGTTCCTTACCTCTAGACTTGGTGGGCGTCTTCGGCGCTCTTTGGAGGCTCCTCCTCCTCCTCCTTCTTGGCGGACCGTGCCGCTCTAGGCGCCGCTCGGTCGCCGGAAGTGGGCGGGGCGAGGGCGTTTGTTGTGGCCGAGGCCGTTTCCGGAGCAGCCTGACGGCGCTGACACCGGGCAGAGAGTCAGTCGACGCGAGGTGAGGCGGGAGGAGGGCTGGGGCCTCCGTCGGGGCGGAGGGGAGCTAGTGGGCCGCGCAGCGGATGTGGGAGCCCCCGGGGGATGCTGAGGCAACGGCTGGCGGGGCTTGGAAGCCTTTGGGCGGCTGCTAGGTGGGCGGGAAGGAGGCTCACCGCCCTGGAGAGCCCTGCTAGGTTGGTCCGAAACACACCGCAGAAACAATCCGGTTTGAGACCGCTTTAACTGCCCTGGCGCAAGGCGAGGGAACTCAGGGAACTGTAGAATCCAAAGATATAGCCGTGTTGGTCTGTAGAATCAGTATGTAGAGAGATCTTCTTGTAGCAGCACCTTTGAGACCCACTGAGGGAAAGAAGTTGGCAGCATGAGCTTTCCTAGACTTCAGTCTACTTCCTCAGATGCATTTGGTGGAGCGGAAGCCATATGTATGCTCTTAGTATGTGAGGATGTCAATTCAAATTTAAAACCCTTTGAGTATGAACAGGGCCAATGGCTTCCTAGCTCACTACACTCATTTCAACACTATCTGACCCCATCCTCTGGGGGCATCCTACATTCATCTGTTCTTCCCACCTGCAGACTGGTTTCCAAGGCCAAACTGGTCTTGCCATCTCATTTCCATTTGCTGTTGTTGTTAACTGCCCTCGAGTCAATCTAGACCCATGGCAACCTATGGATGAGACCTCTCCAAGAAGACCCTTTGTTCTCCCCTGCTCTGCTTAAATCCTGCAACCCCTTAAGACCCAAAGTGACCTCCTTCATAGAGTCCCTCCATCTGTCCTGTGGCCTTCCTCTCTTCCTACTTCCCTCCACCTTTCCCAGCATTATTGTGTGTTTTTTTCCAAAGAATCCTCTCTTCTCATGATGTGTCCAAAGTGCCTCAGTTTGGTCATCTTGGCTTCCAGGGATCTATCTAGTTTGATCTGTTCTAGGACCCCTTTGTTTGTCCTTTTGGCTCTCCATGGGATCCTCAGCACTCTTCTCCAGAAACACATTCTCTCCAATGCATTGAATTTCTTCCTGTCTTCTTTCTTGACTGTCCAGCTCTCACATCCATCCCTGGGAACAGGGAATACAGTGGTTTGTATGTTTCTGACTTTTGTGCTGAGTTGTATGTCTTTGCATTTTAGGATATTTTCTAGTTCTTTCATAGCCACTGTCTCCATTCTTAGTCTTCTTCTGATTTCCTGACTGCAGTCCCCATTTCTATCAATGTTTGATCCCAGGTATGGGAATCCTTTCACTATTTCTATTTCTTCATTGTCTAGGTTGAACTTGTGTAGGTCCTTCGCAGTCATTATTTTTGTTTTCTTTATGTTTAGCCAGAATGTCTGTGTCTGGCTTCCACTCCACCAAAAGCATCTGAGGAAGTAGACTGAAGTCTCTAAAAGTTCATGCTGCCAACTTCTTTCTCTGGGATCTGTAGTTTGTTTCTCAGAGAGTCTATCCACACTGCGGAAATGATCTGGTTTGAGACCGCTTTAACTGGCCTGACTCAATGCTAGGGAACTCTGGGAAGTGTAGTTTTGTGAGACATTTAGCCTCCTCTGTCAGGGAGCTCTGATGCCACAACAAACTACAATTCCCAGTATTCCCGAGCACTACCTGTTAACCTACAAATAGAACAAGCACTAGCTGAGCTAAGGACGATAGAAGGAAGGAAGGAAGAGACAGAGTACTAAAGAAAAAGGTTTTATTTTAAAGAAGGAACATTAAAGAAAAGTAACATGGAAGACAACTGGTTCTCCAGGCACAAAACTTAAAGTATCAGTTTCAAAACACAATCATGTCAGGCAAACCTTAACATACTGCAAACCTGACTTCCCTGACTAGTAGTGAGGCAGGCCTACAGGCCAAGGGCTTGCTCTTCCTTCCACTTTTAACTGCCCTGCCTCAATGCTAGGACATTGTAGTTTGTTTCTCAGAGAGTCTATCCACACTGTGGAAATGATCCGGTTTGAGACCACTTTAACTGGCCTGGCTCTAGGCTAGGGAACTCTAGGAAGTGTAGTTTTGTGAGACATTTAGCTCCTTCTGTCATAAACTACAATTCCCAGAATTCCCCAGCACTGAGCCAGGGCAGTTAAAGCGGTCTCAAACCAGTTAATTTCTGCAGTGTGGATAGACTCTCTGAGAAACAGAGATTTTCCCAGAGAAAGAAGTTGGCAGCATGAGCTTTCAGAGACTTCAGTCTACTTCTTCAGATGCTTTTGGTGTAGTTTCTAGTGTGGATTTATGCGCTGCTGTTGCTGGTAATGCTTTCGACATCCTCTTAGAACAGAACATGTAGAAAGCATTTACATCTTAAAACAGAGAGATCGCTTTGACCTAGTGGTTTGAGTGTTGGACTATAACTCTGGAGACCAGGGTTCCATTCCCCACTTGACATGAAACCTACTGAGTGATCTTGGGCAAGTCACACTCTCTCATCCTCAGGGGAAGGCAATGGCAAACCTCCTCTGAACAAATCTTGGTATGAAAACCCCATGATAGCTTCACCTTAGGGTTGCCATAAGTCAGAAACAACTTGAAGGCACACAACACACACAACAGAATATGTATGAAGCATTAAGACTGAGGAGCATTTTTAGATCTAGGAAAGCTAAATAAAACAAAAATGCCCATCTTTGATATAGGCTGCAGGTAACTGAAGTTCAGTGAGGAAAGTTCAGAGCTTGAATGATACTTTGGAATGTGGCTGAAGTTTTGTGTGACGTGGTGCCCTTTTTATCTTGTGAAATGAGATTAGGTTGTAGTTATGCACTTGTTTTGTAGACCTTACAAGAGACAGTGATGGGGTTGTCTGTTATCTTTCATGGTAATTGTGCATTTAAATGCTGATGTTTCCATTTTTCCAAGAAACCTCAGCCCTGCCACCCACTCACTAATGCTGCTTGTGTTAAAATATAAGACACAGTGGAGCAAGCAGTTCCCATTTGCGGAGCCTAATTGAATATTAAAATGAATGCTTCATGCCTATTATACTTAGGAGAAGGCATGCTTTCGTGAACCTCCTTGGTTATCACAGGTTCTTCTCTGGAGCCTCTTGTTCAAAGGGAGGCTGTCATAAAGTCTTTACCCTTGTGGCTCCCTGATTAAAACAATCACCCTTTGTGGAAGGCTTGGCTGCCCCATGCCTTTTTAGTGCCGTGTGAAACATTTTTTCCCATTTTTAAAAATCTAGATTATTTATACTCCAGTGTGAAGTCGAAGGCTTTCATGGCCAGCATCCATAGTTCTTCTCCTCTCTTCTGCCACAAAGGCAGAATTCCCTGTCTTCTGGCTTACAATGTAAAGAAACAATTCCCTGCCTTCTGGCTTACAATGTAAAGAAACATGTCACAAAAGGAGAAGAGATTACAATGTAAAGAAGACATGATACAAAAGGAGAACGGAATGGTAGTGGAGGAGGGGATCATGTCCAGCAGATACTGCCAATTCTTCTCTCCCTCCAAGGCCAGGGTGGTGACAGTTAAGATGGAGGGAGGGCCTTTCATTTGCCTCTGGGCTAGGCATGGTGGAGCTGCGCTTGTCTCTTCTCATTCTGAGGTTAATTGGTAGCAGTTAAGATGGAGGGAAGGCCTTTCGTCTGCCTCTGGGGCTAGGCATGGTGGAGCTCTACCTGTCTCTTCTCTTCCTCCAATCCCAGGGTGGTGGTAATTGGCATAGCGGGAGATCTTAAGAGCTTTTACAAGCTTTTCCAAAACTTTTCAACAGTCAAGATCAGGGGTCAGCAACCTTCACTTACCTGGGGCCGGTCCCTTGTGGTGGTCCCTTCCGGCGGGCCAGGGAATGGAATAGCGGCACGCGTGCTCCTGTGCGCGCGCCCCCCCCGCCGCCGCGCACTGCCGCTACTGCCTCCGCACATGTCGCGGCTGCCATTTTGTTTGCCAAAATGGTGGCCGCAGCTCGTTTGCGCAGTACTCCTGTGCATGTGCAAATGAGTTGCGGCCGTGCGGCGGCGGTGGTAGGCGGCGGTGGGGGCCAGTAAGCGGGGGTCCGCAGGTCGGATGCGGGCCGTAGGTTGCCAACCTCTGGTCAAGATGGTCCTAAAATGAACACACAGTGGAAGAAACAGTAGATGCTGCTCAAATCCGGCAGCATGAAAAGGCTCCCCATTGTAGTGAGAAGAGACAGAAAAGTACAGTGGTGAGGAAAAGAAGAGGCTTGCAGCGGCAATAGGAAGAAGCAAAGGAAGAGAAGAGCTGTCATCCTCCAGAGACTGGCTCTGGGCAACCTGTTTGGAGGGTGGCATAGGCCTGCTGCTTTCACTTGTACAATTAGGTTTTTTTTGGGGGGGGGTAAGCATATAGCTGAGGCACTCAAGAAGGCAGATCAAAATCACCTATGTCATGGCATAAGACTCCCTTTAAGTCAGATACTCAGGAAATGGATGGCTCGGAGTTGGTTTCTAGGGGATGGCATGTGGCCTCCTCCTCTCCTGCATCAGCTTTTTTGTGCAGTGAAGTCTTGGATAACTTTCTATTTGTTTATTGTTTATTTATTTTGATTAATTCATTTGGGATCCAGAATGGGATCCAAGGTTGCAGCCGACAAAAAGAAAGCAGCAGCAGCAGCAGCTTCATTTATATACCGCTTCATACCGTGTTATGGAGTGTCTAAGTGGTTTACAACTGTAAGCTCATTGCCTCCCAACAGCTGGGTACTCATTTTAACGACCTCGAAAGGATGCAGGCCTGAGTCTAGCCTGAGCCCTGGCAAGTATTGAACTCGCAACCTTGTGGTCTATGAGTGAGTGGCTGCAGTACAGGTATTTAACCACTGCTCCACCAGGCAGGAGGCCAGCCTAACCTCCTGCGGAAGGAAGTTCCAGAGGTTGAGAGCAGCTACTGAGAAGGCACTGAGTCTACTGAGTATATCAAACTCCTTGTACTATGTTCCATTACGCATGCAGTTTGCCACTATTGTATCCTGGCTAAAGAGTCAGAAAATCTAGCCTCTTGTATCAATTATAGTGTATGTCTGTGGTTGCAAGAGGGACATAATTGGTTTAGTAAAGGGAAAAGGTGTTATGTTATTTTATAGTTTGTTGGCATGCACAGTCAACAGTTGGTCTCCATTTACAAGCTTGTTAACTTGCTTAGGCTTTAATCTGGCTTTCCATTTCTGTTTGGTTGTGTGTTTCAGTGCTGCTTTTGTCTTGTTTCTATGTATTGTAATCCAGATAAGCATCATAGAGATACATTAAATAAAATATTTATTCCCAGGCTGTCCCCATGAGTTCTCCTGAGGAGGATGTCCATGATCCTCTTTGCCTGCGTGGTGCGGGTGAGGGATGGACTTCCACTCTCTGCCTCTACAGACTTCCATCTAGACCAGGACTTTTTGGAATGCAGGAAGAAACTCAAGGCCTTGTCGTCCATTCTGACACAGTATCCAGATCGTGGTACAGCCACAGAACGTGACCTCAGCATACAGTAAGCTAAATTTCACCTTCAGATAAATCTTGGTTCTGCCTCATACCACTTTTATGCATGGCTTCTTGAGCATTTCTTCTATTGTAACATGTTCCACCCTGGTCTTACAATAAGCTTTCATCTGCACTGTAGAAATAATGCAATTTTACATTGCTTTAATTGCCATGGCTCAGAGCTGTGGAATTCTGGGATTTGTAATTTTGTGAGATATTTAGCCTTCTCTCTCTGAGAGCTCTGATGTCACGACAAACTATAGATCCCAGGATTCCATAGCATTGAGCCATGGCAGTTAAAGCAGTGTCAAACTGTTATTTCTGTAGGGCAGATGAGGTCTAAGAAGCAAATTTGAAGGTAAAGCTAGTGAAAGACTGAGGAAGATGTGATCAGAGCTTTGTAAAGTTTTACAGTGACAAAGTACTATCTAGTTTAACTATTTTGTACTTGGTTTCTCTGTCTTGTAAGTCAAGACTGTGAGTGCTTTGCTATGAGGAGAGAATGCAGTTCTACTCCAGATTGGTGATGGAAGACAAACTCCCACAGTTCTGAGCAGTTTAATTTTTCAGTGCCATACATCCTTCACTTTTTTACTAAGGAAAAATGCATTCTGCATGCATTCTACAGTGTAAACAATCTATGAACATTTGTAGGTGTTTGTTTTGTTGAAGCTGCTTGTCATTGGGAGAGGCAGATTGCTTACCAGAACACACAGGTTCAGTAAAGGAGACTTTGGGGGGTTGCAGACTGCCAGAAATAGTGCAAATTGAGTCCACTTTTAGGGTTAGGGAATCATGGGAACTGTATTTTATTGTGGCACTAGAGCTCTCTGACAGAGAAGGCTCAATGTCTCAGAAAAAAACAACAACAATTCCCATGATTCCCTAGCACTAGCACTAACCCTAACTCTAAAAGTGGACTCAATTTGCACTATTTCTGACAGTCTGCAATCCCCCTTTGCTGAAACCATTCTGACTTTGCAATTTCCCCTGTCCACTTGTTTTTAATTTCCCTCTTAGGTGAAGATCTCTAAATCTTAGCTGGTGTCCTCTTAGTGCTGGTGGTTACAGTTTTTCCTGGATCATGCAAGGGAAGGTAGACAAATTCACCTGGCTGTCAGCAGCTTATTTTTCCAAGCCCTTCTTTCCTTCATGGCTGCTGTGCTTACAGTCTTTTCTCTCCTGCCATCATTGCCTACTCCTGCATAGTGTTCCAATCCCAGCCCTTGAATTTTAAACTTTGACCATTTTTGAAAATGGTCATTTCATTCTGGTTTTGAAAAATCAAAGAAAAAAAAACCCCACACTGCAGTTCTGTGCATTCCTACTTAGATGTTAGTCCCACTGATTCATTCATCCAGGCAGTCAGGCAAGTATAAGATTTCATTTTTAGCCAAAACATCCATCTCATTGTCAACACCATGTTTCTCTCACCTAAACATGAATCCCAGCTATTTTCAACCCAAACTGGGCATAATATGTGTTTGAAAATCATTATGTTCAGATAGATAAAAGGCAGGTGAGCCATTTATAATCCAAAGTGGGGGTATTGCCTTGTATTTGTTTAATATACTCTAGGAATTTTGACCAGATGCTTTGAATGTTGGCATTACTGAAAACCAGAGGACCTTAATAACAAAATAAAGATGGTGAATTCAGGTCTCTCACCTATTTGCTATATGACCTTGCCCTAGGTTACTTCCTGATAATTTTTATGTTAAAGACCTATGGCTTCTGAAAGCTGGAATAATAACTTCTTTTTACAATTGTGAAAGGCAGTCTGATGGTTGTAAACTGAGATCTGTGCAGTGACCAGTGTATTTCAGGCAAGATGTTATTTATCTGTTTTAGTCACAAACAGCCTGGGCCAATGGAGTGTCAAAATATAAGAACAGCTATTCTATCTTCTTTTGTTCTTTGTCTATATATTTTGCTTGTTATGAATCCTGGATGTTTTTCTTCTTAGCTTCCATTCTTCTGGAGACATTGCCTGCATGGGCATCTGCAGGAACAATTACCCTGCTGTCATGGCGTTCTGCTTCCTGGAAGAGCTCCAGTGGGAGTTTGCCACTACCTATGATGCTTCGAGTGTGGGCCTGGCTTCCAGACCATATGCTTTTATTGAATTTGGTGCGTAGTGTGCTTGCTTTGTTTCTTCCTTCTCTTCCTCTTCAGGAATCCCTGTAGCAAGTATCACTTTTCAGATAATTTCAGCTGCATGCATAACATTGCCCTTCATATTTCCTGGTGTGTCTTTATGATGTTAGCTGCTGGAATGAGAGCAAAGGATTCATTAATCTGTTGAAATTGTGAAGTAGTTTCTTATTGGCGAGAAGTGTCTTGATTTTCTGCTTGGAAAAAAAAAAGGATTGGTTGAATTTTCCTCCCAGTTGTTGAGATACTAGATGACTTAACCTGGTCACATACTACTTAAGCTAGCTTCTGTCCAAACCAAGGGTATGTCCACACTGTAGAAATAATGCAGTTTGGCACTCCATGCTACAGAATACTGCAATTTGTAGTTTTTTGAGGCACCAGCACTCTTTGGCAGAGAAGGCTAAAGAACCTGTAAAACTAAAAATCCCAGGATTCCATAGGTTGGAGCAACAGTCAAACTGCATTATTTCTACAGTATAGATGTACCCCAAGACAGGTTGCTTCACTTTCTGCTTGAGGCTTTTTAATGAAGTAATGTATTGCTTGAGGCTTTTTAATGAACTAATTCTTAGCTTTACCAAAGTGCTCTGTGCAAGCAAGACATTTCCCTCAGTGACTTCTAATAAATATGTTTGGTAGCTCAGGTAGCTTACCTAAAATCATAGAATAACAGCATTAGAAGGAACTGCAAGAGCCACTTAACCGAACCCCCTGCCATGCAGAAATACACTGCTAAAGCCCTTCTGAGAGATGGTCATTCATCCTGTTTAAAAACCTTTTTAAAAAAGGAGAATCCACTATCACCTGACTTCTGTATCTTCAGTTCCATACTTTTTCAGCCCCTAAGAGAGCTTCTTTTCCCCCTTGCATTCTAAGGCATGTTTACATATATTTACTACTTCCAAGGTCAGGGGCAATTATGCCCCTAACTCAGGGGTAGGCAATCTTTCCCCTTTAAGGGCCGAGGGACTTCAGCTCCCAGAATCCCAGGAACTATTGGCCAACATGGGACTATTGGCCAAAATGGCTGAGGCTTCTGGGAGCTGAAGTCCCTCGGCCCTTAAAGGGGAAAGGTTGCCTACCCCTGCCCTAACTACTAGTTGCTGAGAGAGCTATTGGTCCTCATGTACTGCTTTGTATAAACATAGACATTTTTAATGGTCACAGGGAAATGACAGATGAAAGCTCTTTTCTCTGATCCAGCAGAGCTTTTCTTATGTTCTTAGTTCTGTAGAAGTAACAGTATGATTGCGCGCCATGTGCTGTGTGATAAATAAAAAAAATTCCACAAATTCTGTGATGGGGAAGCTGATTCTATGGGCAGCATACACTCTTTAAATGAAGCATGTTTACATATATTTTCTTATTTTCAGTGAGAGCTTTTCTTGCTTCTCTGCTGCAGACAATGTCATTCAGAAAGTCAAAAGCCGTTTCAATTACACAAACTGTGCTCAGACAAAGTTCAACATCGAAAAAATCCAAGAAGAACTTCGCTTGCGGCCTCCCATGCTTGTAAAGTTGGAAGAGATGGCACTGATTAATGGGATGGTGAATGGCCACACAGAGCTCCATATGGAATCTGGTAAGATGCAGTGCCCAAAGGCAAATTCTTTGAGGCTGAGATCTGGGGCCTGGTTAGATGTTCCAAGCAGCAATCAATCAGTTTTTGTACAATTTACTAGTAGCTTTAACCACCATTCATAACAAGAGGTTAAAGGCATGTAAAGGTGTTGACATGGATCTGATACAATTGTGAATTCTTGCTATGTATCCTTTCTGGTGATGCCAGTAGAGGTAAGAGTTCACAAAGACAGCTAACATTTACAATCTTAGTTGGCTCCCTCCTTACTGTCTTTCTGCTGGCAAATGAAGACATTGTTTATTTAGGCAAGCCTTTGAATTTTAACTATGGAGTTTTAATGTGTGAAGTGATGTGCTGTGTGTGTGTGTGTGTATTTAGTATTTTATTGAAATGAGATTAAATATGTTTTAAGTGTTTTTAGTGTTTTAGCTGTTTTAATTATTTTTTAATGTTATGGATGTTCAATTTCTTTTAACTTTTGTAAATTAATGTTTTGGTTGGATCTTTTAAAAATTATAACCCACCTTGGATCCAATCTTGGGAGAATAATTTGCTAGAGTAAAGCAGAGCAATGCATTAAAAGTACTTTACATATGGTGTAACCTGTACAACAATCTTAAAAGATGTGTTGTTGTTGTTGTTATTTATTATTATTGCTCTAATTATTTCCATGCACTGACTTGTTTATCAGGTGGGAGTATGTGAATAAATGGTACATAAAATACACTGTAGAGAAATTGTCTGAGCTAGAAAGTGATAGTTGAAGTGGAGAGTGAAAGAAGCAATTAGCATAATAAAAGACTTAAATGTTTTAGCAATACTTACTGGTTTGTCCCTTGTTTTCTTTCCCTTTTGAAGCCCTTGTTTACAGAATGCAACCTGTGTCTCCTTTGGGAATTCTGTCTCTTGTTCTCAACATCATGTGTGGTGCTTTGAATCTCATTCGAGGAGTTCACCTTATAGAATATTCATTTCAGGTAATTGGAGAGATAATGTGGGGAAATGATGCTGTGGATTTGAAATACTTTAATACCATTTTTATAAAGACTTGACTTGGATATTTGACATGAGGCAATCATCACAAGATATTTTAAGTCTCTGGGGTAATTTTTTTTAGGAATATAACATAATTGTGTGATACTGGCCATTTTTGAAATTACAATTGGCAGAATATATCAAATAACATCTTTACATTTGTCTCTAGTGCAT
This sequence comes from Phrynosoma blainvillii, assembly GCA_026167975.1. Lineage (NCBI taxonomy): Eukaryota > Metazoa > Chordata > Lepidosauria > Squamata > Phrynosomatidae > Phrynosoma > Phrynosoma blainvillii. The sequence goes on from JANUYF010000005.1 coordinate 5,607,232, forward strand.
TTTAAATGGAAATCCAGAGAAGATTCCTAATTTTAAGAAGACTATCACTCTAGCATCAACTCTAAATATTGTTTGCCCCAAAACCAAAATCAATAAATATGTGCACTTATTTGACAGGGCTCTCCATGTATTGACTCACTCAGATTTCTTTTTTGAAGTAAGAGTATCTTGAGCAAAGCAAGATGTTATGTGTAACGTCCATATTTGAACACCAATAAAAATATGGTTCAGCATGATATATGATAGACCAGTGTAGCTCTTGACATTTTGGAAGTAGTTAAGGCAAACACAGGCACACTGTTTCCCCTTCTGCAAACAGGCTCTAATCCAGAGTTTAATTGTTCTACAAACTTTAAAGTGGTGTTGATGGTTTAAGATACTTTAAAGAGTGAATTGAAAACATGACCAGTGCCCTAATATTTCACATTAGCTTGGTTTGTATTTTGTTCTTTGTGGTATATCTCACTGTGTCACAACCCCTTCCAGTCTCTCTGCTGGCAATTTAAATACCAGTTTAGTTTGCTCTGATTCCATTTTTCATGTGCCAGAGTATGAAACAAAATGAAAATATCTGTATGCCTCCTTAAAACAAAAAATATTCTTGCTTCAGTTCTATCCCTGCTTAGTTGTAAGCCTAAATGCAATGGGACTTATTTTGAGATCACCTGTTTAGGATTTTCCTGTCAGTCTTTTAGATAGCAGCTGCCATAAGAATTGACTCATCTCTAGATGATGAGGCAGAAAAGCTTTCTGAATATGATGCTGTGTTGGGTGAACAAAATTATTTATTTATTTTTCTTATGGCATTTTCACTTAGTTTAACCTACAAATACAATTTTTCAACAGGAAGATCACACAGGAATTGGGAATGTCATAGCATTTCTTCTACCTTTTGTAGCCTGTTTCCTGTTGGTAGGTAACTTACAGTGTTTTGTATGTTTTTATGGTGCTTGTGTCTATTTTTCTGATCTCTTTTGAGAGTTGGGATAGCCTTTAATTTTAGACATAATTAAAGGCCTATAAGCCTACTCTTGCATGTTCTATAATCTATAATAATAAAAAAACATGTTTGTGTCTGCCATAATTCATTGGGATGTCCAGGTAGAAGCCTCAAGGCCTATAAACCTACTCTTGCATGTTCTGTAATCTATAATAATAAAAAAGCATGTTTGTGTCTGCCATAATTCATTGGGATGTCCAGGTAGAAGCCTCAAAATTTGATAGTGTTTTTGTTGTTGTCTAAGCTGTGTAGTCAAATGTGTAGTATTATTTTAAAAAAGCAAAATTCTAAACAGAGGCGCTTCCTGGAAGAAAAAAGAAGGTGGACTGCCATAATTTTCAAAAGGCTAGAAAACAAGAGAAGGGCCCTCTGAGGGACTACTGCTAAAATCCCAGAGGCAAGAAGGAAAAGGAGAGGGGAAAGAGGGGACTAAGACATATCATCTGATATTCTTGAGGTCAAAAAACAGAGTAGGAGAATGGGAAAGGACTCTTGAAGTACTGCAAGTAAGATTCCTGAATTATATGAATGGGGAGGGAGGAACAGGAGGCCCCATAGGCTGTGTTTGTGAGGATTTTGGGCAGCACTGGATACACTTCATCTAAATTTAAATATAGACATAAATACAGAACATGTCATTTTGACTAAAGCCAGTGTGGTGTACTAGTTTAAGCATTGGGCTATGAGTCTGGCTGTGGAAACTCATTGGGTGACCTTAGGTGTCACACTCAGCTTCAGACGAAGGCAAAAGGAAACCCTCCTCTGACCAAATCTTGCCAAGAAAACCTCCGTGATAGGGTCACCATAAGTCAGAAATAACTTACGCACAACAATAGCTACTCCACTTTGTCTTTAGGATACCTGTAAGGGGTGCTGAATAAAAAACATTTCTTGCTAGTTCTGTTCTTGGAATACTGATTTCAGCAGCCTTTAGGCATTTCTGGAGTGTCTGTGATGTGAAATTGACATTTGATCTTCTCTTTTAAATTGGTGTATTCTCTTAATTCCATTTGAAATAAACAGCATCTCTGCTTGTTCAACATATGTGCTGTTTGCATGGTAAAACACTCTTTTGTCTTCTCCTTTTTACAGTGCTATCTTTACCTGTTCTACAGCTCAGCCCGGAAGATAAAAGTCTTTATACTTTTCGTCACAGTCTGTTTATGCAACATCTACCTGTATGGATTAAGGAACATCTGGCAGATTCTCTTCCACATAGTGGTGGCTTCTCTTTCTTCTCATCAGATACTAACACGGCACGTTGCAGAGAAACAGCCAGATTTTGGAGTATGAACAAGAAAATCGGGATTTAAAATGTGTTTTGTCAGAACTACTTCTTTGGGAGGGATATTTAATGCTGGTCAAAACTAGCTTCCATAATATGGTGATATTTAATGCTGGTCAAAACTAGCTTCCATAATATGGTGAGGTTTTAGCCATGGTTCCTCTCAGATCATGGGTTTTAGCATAAATCAGAGATTTGCAGGACCCAGAGGGACCAGAATGAACATGGCATTCAATTTTAAGGCAAGAGCCTCTAGACATCCTTTACAAATTTAATGCACAAAGCCCTGGGGATGATCTGAATGTTGTCTCTGAAATGAAGCTAGCCTGGAGACTTCATGGGTATTGCTGCAATACTTCTCTCTCGGCTTCAAGGAGAACAGCAGGAAGGCTGCAGCTGCAAGTAGCCAGAAACAACCAATTTCCCACCTTATATTTGGCAAACGGACTGGATTGCAGAATACAGCCAGCTTTGGATGACAACAAAAGGTTAAGCCTTGTTGAACTGGGAGAGGAGACTTTAAAAAGTCCACAGTAGGGATGGGTAGCCTTTTTTCCTGTTGAGTAATCCTAGGGATAATGTGTTGAAGTCTACATGCCAGCAGCACAAAGGAGTAAGGCCAGTGGTAGACAGAGAGTGCCCCAAAATTAGGCCTCGCCCTCCCTTCTCTTTCTCTTTAATCACCTTTCCCATCTCAGAGGTACGGGAAAGGAGAAATCACTCTTGTAGAGGCCTGAATGACAACTTGTGGAGGGCCTGTAAAACGAAGCTAAGGGCCATATGAGATTAGAGGGGGGGGGGGGTCACATGCCCAGCCCTGCCCTTCAGCAGTAGTCATTGTTGCATATGCACTAAAGCCTCTGGGGTAAACCTTCCAAAATACATACTGGTTGCCGAAACAGCAGCTCAAAAGTTGCACACCTGAAAGCGTAAGACATGGGTTTTCTTAAGCTCCATGTTTTTATGGCAAACCTAAATTTAATTGCAGGCTGTTTCTGTTAACTTAGTGGCATAGCACCTGATACACAAGTTCTTGAATGATAAGGTGCATATTGCAAGCATTAGAAGAATAGAAAGGGTTGAATTGGGAACCAGTTCTATGTATGTATGAGAAGTGATTGGTTGAAAAGGCACCATTAAGTATCCTTTGCAGAGCCATGCTTGGCTGGTGGTGGTATGTCCTGAGAAGCATTCAGGTAGAAGTTCCTATTACAGTTCAGCATGTCTGCCTTTACCTTGGGCCTTGAAAGTCCAACAGGATCATGGAGAGGTCCATGTTGGTGGTAAGCATCAAGTAATGTCTCTTGTGGTCAGTGTGCTAACCTTGTGCCAACATGTCACACGCACATGTCCACAGCCAAGAGCTTGCATAACCAGTGGGTAAAGAAACACTAGGGTTTGAATACAAGGTACAACTTTCCCAGGAGGGTTACTAGTAGATATCACAGATGTGCACATCTCTTCCCAATGCAGACAGTGGGTACACTTTGATTTGGCACCCTTAAATAGCAGGCAAGGTATTTGTTCGCTGCACAAAGCAACACTAGCTGATTGTGGCATAAAGGAACCTCAGATTCCTAAGCATCCCAGCTTTCATTTGTCACAAACAAGATGTTTCTAATCCTCATGGCTAAGGAGACAAGATTACAAATAAAAGTTTAACCCAACAAGGCTGCGTGAGAACTTGGTTCTAATGCCTGCCTGCCAGTGCCTTGTGGCCAATGCTAGTTTTAAGGCCCATGCCCTCCTTTCAGAGCACTGTTTTTTTAGAAATATGAGACCCAGGGTGGTGTAGTGGCTTGGTTATTGTACTGAGACTCAAAGACACTAGAGTTTGAATCTCCACTCAGGCGTGGTGACCCACTGGTTGGCCTTGGTCATATCACACTCTCTCAGCCTCAGAGGAAGGTAGTGGCAAATCCCCTTTGAACCAATCCTGTCAAAAAACAACAACACTGTAGTAAGTTCACCTTAGGATTGCTATGAGTCGGCAATGACATGAAGTTGACCATAAGTTGGAAATGAACGTTCACGTCTACGCTTTGGTTTATTGGAATTGTTTCATATAGGCTGGTCTTGTTCAAGGTGATACAGAGATTTTTTTTCCTTAATAAAAATAAACAATTTATTCAGTCTGTATTTATTAGAACAAAATTTTATTTGTGTAAGTGGTCTGTATGGACTACGTGGCAGTCTGCTTTGATCTGACACACTGAGAAGGTTCATAGAAGTTTCTTTCCTTTTACTAAGTGCTGTGTTGCTGTACAGCGCTTTGTTTTGCAGCCCAGCTGGGAGAAAAGATTAATTCTGCCATTCCTAAGACTATGTTTTATTTTGGTTAAGGGCTCTGCTTGAATTCTCCCCAGGGTTGCTTTTTATTTCTTGATCCGTAAATTGAGTGCTTTCTCTTTCGGAAATGGCTAGCTTTTAGAGAATAGCTTCATGCATTGTATAAAAATTCTGAAACAGGAATGAGACGGCACCGTTTGATTCTGGAAACATACAAAGCAACAGCTCCTTGAACACTCAAAATTCTATAATGTATGCTGCTCTTATTAACTAAATTTTTTTTAAAAAAATGTTGAAATAATGCTTTGTGTCTTCCAAATATGGAAAACATGGCAAGAAAGCTTCAAGAGTTCTCCTTCTCTGCCCATATCTTTCTCCTGTATATGGCTACAGATATATTTTTTAAACTTATGATACTTATTTTGTCTCTCACCTGTGGTATGAATCAGTACAGTTTTAAAGGGCCAAGAACATTGTTAACAGTAAGGAAAACCATTTCCCTGTAGCAGAGAATGGAGCAATTTCTCTCTCTCTCTTTCCTGGATATCTTTACTGCTGCTTGTCAGGGTTTGTACAAAGTTGGTGATCAGAGTTCAGTTTTCTGAGCATGCACTTTGGAAAGTAGCAATTAGAATTTGTGTATTTCACAACCTCCGCTACTGTGTATTTCAGGTATCTGATGTATGGAAATGCCAGCGTTTACTGTTTGTGAACCCTTTTTATAACTTTTTGGAACAAGATTATTGTGTAAAAATTTGATGCTGTTTTAGTTTGCCTGTTAGGTCAAACTGTGGCAGAATACTCTTGCAAATGATGGGGGGGGGGTAGTGGTACTGTCTGATCTGTACCATTGAACTAATCCACTCCATCCTTATTGCATGGGATTTTTGACTTAGGGCCTTTGCAGACTGCTAGAAATAGTGCAAATTGAGTCCACTTTAACTGCCCTGACTCAGTACTAGGGAATCATGGGAACTGTAGTTTATTGTGGCACCAGAGCTCTCTGACAGAGAAGGCTCAATGTCTCAGAAAAAAATACAATTCCCATGATTCCTTAGCACTGAGCCAGGGCAATTAAAGTGGACTCAATTTGCACTATTTCTAGCAGTCTGCAAAGGCCCTAACTCGCCTTAGGATTTTTGTTTTCTCTTTTGGCTGTGAGACAAATGAGGATGGAGAATTAGCTTCCTCAGTCTGCAGGCAGTCTGAAATGAATGCTGAAGAAATAATTCTCTAAAATCTATGAGCAACTCCTAATGAGATTTTATAGTTTAATAGCCAACTCTGTCGTCTTCTTGTTTAAACATCATGTTAGTGCATACTCTGTCTGCCACTTAGCTTTCTCTGAAGTGGGACAAGTTCAAAATTCAGATGTTTTTTGGAATGCTTTGTGATTATTGAGATATTCTGTGGGTAAAAGCCACTTGGACCAGTCATTCTGGGACTGTACTGCTTCCTGGGGTTGTGGGAAATGTACTTTTGAAAGGCCTAGCACACCAGCTCCCTGCACATAGAAATCTAAGCACACCAGGGAGAATTTGTCTCACCGTATTTTTCGGCATATAAGACGCACCCAATTTTAACGGAGGAAAATCTAGGAAAAAAAAAGATTCTTAACCAAATACAGTCGGAGGACACCTCCGACCCAGGCATCCACCCAAGGAAAGCAATGAGGCTTTCCTTAGAGCGATCCTGGGGTCGGAGGACGCCTCCCTCTCCAGGGTTGGCCCATAGAAAGCAACGCTTTCCAGGACGCTTTCCTTGGGGCGATGTTGGGGTCGGAGCCGTCCTCCGACCCCAGCATTGCCCCAAGGGAAAAAAAGTTGCTTTCCATGGGGCAATGCTGGGGCCAGAGGCGTCCTCCGACCCCATCATCGCCCCAAGGAAAAAAACGTTGCTTTTGATGGGGCAAAGCTGGGGTCGGAGGCATCCTCCAACCCCAGCACTGCCCCAAGGAAAAAAAAAGTTGCTTTCCATGGGGCAATGCTGGGGTCGGAGGCACCCTCCGACCCCAGCACTGCCCAAAGGAAAAAAAAAGTTGCTTTCCATGGGGCAATGCTGGGGTAGGAGGCATCCTCCGACCCCAGCACTGTCCCAAGGAAAAAACCGTTGCTTTCCATGGGGCAAAGCTGGGGTTGGAGGCATCCTCCGACCCCAGCACTGCCCCAAGGAAAAAGTTGCTTTCCATCGGGCAAAGCTGGGGTTGGAGGCATCTTCCGACCCCAGCACTGTCCCAAGGAAAAAAACGTTGCTTTCCATGGGGCGATGCTGGGGTCGGAGGCATCCTCCGACCCCAGCACTGTCCCAAGGAAAAAAACGTTGCTTTTCATGGGCCGATGCTGGGGTCGGAGGCGTCCTCTGACCCCAGCATTGCCCCAAGGAAAAAAACGTTGCTTTCCATGGGGCGATGCTGGGGTCGGAGGCGTCCTCCGACCCCAGCACTGTCCCAAGGAAAAAAACGTTGCTTTCCATGGGGCGATGCTGGGTCGGAGGCGTCCTCCGACCCCAGCACTGCCCCAAGGAAAAAAACGTTGCTTTCCATGGGGCGATGCTGGGTCGGAGGCGTCCTCCAACCCCAGCACTGCCCCAAGGAAAAAAAGTTGCTTTCCATGGGGCGATGCTGGGCCGGAGGAGTCCTCCGGCCCCAGCATGATCCCAGGGAAAGCGACGCTCCTTCCACCCGCGTTAGCCGCGGCCTCGGAGGGAGCGTACATTCGACATATAGGACGCACCAGCTTCCCCACCCCCATTTTGGGGAAGAAAAAGTGCGTCCTATATGCCGAAAAATATGGTACTTAGATCTTCAGAAGCAGGCATTCTTTTCATTGCTAGAGCATTAAAAATGGCACTGTTCTCTCAAACTTTTAAAATAGCTTGTTCTTGAAAGTGTGGCTGAAATCGAGAGGAGCACGAAACTTTTCCAGGGAATATGTTTAGGGCTCAGGATCTTGTTGTAAATCCCATGAGCCCTATAATAGGAAAGAAACTGAAGGGTCAGATGCAAAGCAGGTTCAGCTGCCTTTGGGATGCTGCTTTCGTAGTCATCACACTGGTGTCAAACCACAGCTAGCAGTAAAGTACTCCAACATGGGTACCTTCGTGGCTGATCTTATCTTAACTAAGGTGTGGCAATCTGTAATCTTCCATACTGATGTCTATGTTGAGGAGAAGACATGCCTAGTAGAAAGGGATTTGATGCCTTGTTTTTCATTTTAACATCCCAGACCTCTCAAGGTCCTTCTTACTGTTTGAACGCATCTGACCTTTTTTTATTTCAAAAGCTAAGCAGGGTTAGGCCTGGTTGGTATTCGTAGAATTAATAGAAGCCAAGAGATGGAATAGACCCCAAGGACCATCCAGTCCAGGAAGACACAATCAAAGCACTCCCTACAGAAGGCCATCCAGCCTCTGCTTAAAAAACTCCAAAGAAGGAGACCCCAACACTCTCCAAGGCAGCGTGTTCCACTCTTGAACAACTCTTACTGTCAGGAAGTTCTTCCTAAGGCTGAGGAGGAATTTTCCTGGAGCTTGAATCCATTGCTCCATGCCCTAGTCTCAGGAGCAGCAGAAAAAAGCTTGCTCCATCCTCAGTATGGCACCTAGAAGGGAGACCGCCAGGGAGCCTCAGAGATCTTCAGGTAGGGCTAGGAAAGAACCCTGCCAGAAACTGGAGAGCTACTGCTGTCAACGGAGTTGACAGTATTGGGTCAGGTAAACCTTTGGTCTGAACTGGGATGAAGCAATATCCTGTGTGCTTAGCTGAGCTTGAGAAAGAATGGCTTGCCCAAAGCCATTGGAAGGAAGCCTTGGAGCAAAGGTCTATCCGGCTTTGATCCACCACAGTTCCCTCTTTGAACTTTTAAGGGTTTTTAAAGGCAAGGTGTTACTTTAACATGGGATGGGAATTACAGTCTGGACAGCTACTTGCACCAGGGGGTGGGACTAAATATCTCACAAAACTACAAATCCCAGGATCCCATAGCATTGAGTCATGGCAGTTACAGCCGTGTCAAACTGCATTAATTCTGCAGTGTAAGATGCAGCCAAGGAGAATGTTAGGCTAGAACCTGTCTGCTTGATAGCTTTCTATATGGAAATGGGATACACTAGGCATGGCTTTGCTACATGAACTACTACCACTTTAGTGAAGGCTAGGTCTTTCAGTAGCATTCAATGCAGTTTGCTGTTGCTGTTCTTGTTCCCCAGGTTCCCTCATTTACCTGTCTTAAAACTGAATTGGCATTAATTATAAGAAAATTTCTAATTGGTATGAGAGCTTTGCCCACTTTGGCGGAAAAGAATAAAGTTATGTTGCGAAGGATATGTGTTACAGGTTGGCCTATGCTTTAGTGACACTATGTTTTAAAATTGATTTTAGTGCACGTTCCTCTTTGTACATGTGGATTTTAATGCACATTCCTCTTTGTACATGTTAATATAATTTTCCTTCTGACTTAAAAGCAACAAATGTTGAATTCTAAATATCAGAAATTAGAATCTTCATCTCCTACCCTTTATTTTTTAAACCAAAGATACTTGATTTTTAACACAATTTTTGGTAGGAAAAGCATCATTTTTTTGGAAGAAGCTTTTGCACTGTATTAAAAAGACTGGATTTCTGTAAATGTCTATAAAGTCATTTTTTTTTTTTGCATGATTGTACATATGTATATAACTAACAGGGAATTTGAATAAAAGAGTAAATGGCATTTTTGTATTTACTTGTCAGTTGTGATTTGTATATGAGAGTTTCACAAGGTCAGTGGCCTTCTGCTTTCCAGTTAACCCCAGTTAACACCAGTGTCCAAATTAACTTGGCCTCATTGCTCTGGGTTCTCTGTAAAGATGCTGTTGTTAACTGCAGTCATCTCTAAAGAGGGCAGTATGGTTAAAGGGCATTAAGAAAGGACTCTGTTTAGCTTGGCCTTTAGCTAAGATGATCTTAACCAGTCATCTTGGTTAATAGCTAATGGAGTACACCAAGGAAATCCAAAAGAAAACCAGCATGTGCTTTATAGACTATAGCAAAGCCTGCATTGATCATAGAATCATAGAATCATAGAATCATAGAGTTGGAAGAGACCACAAGGGCCATCCAGTCCAACCCCATTCTGCCATGCAGGGACTCCCAATCAAAGCATCCCTGACAGATGGCCATCCAGCCTCTGCTTAAAGACCTCCAAGGAAGGAGACTCCACTACTCTCCGAGGGAGTGTGTTCCACTGTCGAACCGCCCTCACTGTCAGGAAGTTCCTCCTAATGTTGAGGTGGAATCTCTTTTCTTGCAGCTTGCATCCATTGTTTCGGGTCCTAGCCTCTGGAGCAGCAGCAAACAAGCTTGTTCCTTCCTCGATATGACATCCCTTCAAATATTTAAACATGGCTATCATATCACCTCTCAGCCTTCTCTTCTCCAGGCTAAACATCCCCAGCTCCCTAAGTCGTTCCTCATAGGGCTTGGTTTCCAGACCCTTCACCATTTTAGTTGCCCTCCTTTGGACACGCTCCAGTTTCTCCACATCTTTTTTGAATTGTGGTGCCCAGAACTGGACACAGTATTCCAGGTGAGGCCTGACCAAAGCAGAATAGAGTGGCACTATTCTCTTGATCTAGACGCTATACTTCTACTGATGCAGCCTAAAATTGCATTGGCCTTTTTAGCTGCTGCATCGCACTGTTGACTCATGTTCAACTTGTGGTCCACCTGGATTCCTAGATCCCTTTCACACGTAGTCTCATTCAGTCAGGTGTCCCCCATCATATATCTGTACTTTTCGTTTTTCCGCCCTAAGTGCAGTACCTTACATTTCTCCGTGTTGAATTTCATTTTGTTAGCTTTGGCCCAACTTTCTAGTCTGTTCAAGTCATTTTGAATTTTGATCCTGTCCTCTGGGGTATTAGCTACTCCTCCTAATTTGGTGTCGTCTGCAAATTTGATAACTATGCCCCCAATATCGTCATCCAAGTCATTAATAAAGATATTGAATAGCACTGGGCCCAGGACAGAGCCCTGTGGCACCCCACTGGTCACTTCTTTCCAGGTTGAAAAGGAGCCATTGTTGAGCACCCTTTGCGTTCGACTAGTCAACCAATTACAAATCCATGTAACACTTACTTTGTCTAGCCCACATTTTACCAATTTGCTTGCCAGAATGTCATGGGGAACCTTGTCGAAGGCCTTACTGAAATCAAGATATACTATATCCACAGCATTCCCTTCATCTACCAAGCTGGTAATTTTATCAAAAAAAGAGATGAGATTTGTCTGGCATGACCTGTTTCTCTGAAACCCATGTTGACTTTTTGTGATTATGGAATTACTTTCCAGATGTTCACAGACTCTCTGTTTAATGATCTGCTCCAGAATCTTTGCGGGTATTGATGTCAGACTAACTGGACGATAATTGTTGGGATCCTCTTTTTTCCCCTTTTTGAAGATGGGGACAACATTTGCCCTCCTCCAGTCCGCTGGGACCTCTCCTGTTTTCCAGGAATTCTCAAAGATTATTGACAATGGTTCCGATATTACATTTGCCAGTTCTTTTAATATCCTTGGATGTAATTAATCTGGTCCTGGAGACTTATATTCATTTAGAGTAACCAGATGTTTCTGTACTATCTCTTTACTTATTCTGTGCTGAAATTCTCCTATTCTGTCCTCTGCTCCATTATACTTAGGTTGAGCACCCTTTGCCTTTTCTGAGAAGACTGAAGCAAAGAAGGTGTTGAGTAGTTCTGCCTTTTCTCTGTCTCCTGTTAACTTTTTGCCATCCTCTCCACACAGTGGCCCTACCATTTCCTTCTTTTTCCTTTTGCTGCTGACATACCCCCAAAAGCCCTTTTTATTGTTCTTAACCTCTCTAGCAAGCCTGATTTCATTCTGCGCTTTAGCTTTTCTGACTTTAACCCTACACGTGCTAGCTATTTGTTTGAATTCCTCTTTGGTGATTTCCCCATTTTTCCATTTCTTATACATGTTCCGTTTAAAACATAATTCAGTTGCAAGTTCCTTAGGGGGGTTGCAGACTGCCAGAAATAGTGTGAATTCAGTCCACTTTTAGGGTTAGGGTTAGAGTTAGGGAACCATGGGAACTGTATTTTATTGTGGCATCAGAGTTGTCTGACAGAGAAGGCTCAATGTCTCAGAAAAATAACAGTTCCCATGAATCCCTAGCACTAACCCTAACCCTAAAAGTGGACTGAATTCACACTATTTCTGGCAGTCTGCAACCCCCCTAAGTCATCCATCCCGGTTTCTTGAGACACCTCCCATTTTTCCTCCTCGTTGGCACGGTTTGAAATTGTGCCTTCAGTATCTCCCTTTTGAGAAACTCCCATCCGTCTTGAACTCCCTTCTCTTTTAGTATTCCTGTCCATGGGATCACCCTCAGTATTTCTCTAAGTTTAGTAAAATCAGCTTTCCTAAAGTCTAGAATGCATGTCTGACTATGCCTGGCTTCTCCTTTCCACTGTATAATAAACTCCAGGAGGACATGATCACTCCCGCCTAAGGATCCAACCACTTGCACCCCATTAACTAGGTCTTCCCTGTTAGTTAGGATCAGATCCAAAATAGCTGACTCCCTCGTTGCCTCTTCCACCTTTTGAACAATGAAATTGTCTTCGAGGCAAGTGAGGAATTTGCTAGACCTTGAGGATTTTGCCGAGTTTGACTTCCAGCAAATATCCGGATAGTTGAAGTCACCCATCACTACTATATTTCTCCTTTCTGAGTGTGTGGTCATCTGTTCTAGAAAGCTTCATCCAATTCTTCTGCTTGAGTTGGGGGTCTGTAGTAGACTCCCACAATAACATCCCTGTTGTTTCCCTCCCCTTTAATTTTTATCCAGATGCTCTCCACTTGGCTTCCAGGATTGATGTCCTGGATTTCTTCACTGGTGTAAATATCTCTGACATATAATGCTATTCCTCCTCCTTTCCTGTTTGTCCTGTTTCTCTTGAAAAGCTTATACCCCTTTATTTCTACATTCCAGTCATGAGACTCATCCCACCAGGTTTCAGTGATGCCTATTATATCATATTTGCTTTCTTGTGCTAGGAGTTCAAGTTCATCTTGCTTATTTCCCATGCTCTGTGCATTAGTGTAGAGACATCTAAGACCATATGTCCCCTTTACTTGTTGCCTGTGCACATTTTTTTGCCTCCCACTGTTGGGTCCCTGTACTGTTTGCCTTGTTTCCTCTATGACAGTTTGACGATTTTCTCCAGTCCTTTTGTCTTCCAGGACGTTGTCTCCCTTCCCCATACAGTTCAGTTTAAAGCCCTCCTGATCAAATTCTTGAGACTGTTGGCAAAAACATTTCTTCCAACTGGTGTTAGATGCAGCCCATCCCTTGCCAGGAGTCCGTCCTCATGGAACCGCAGCCCATGATCATGGAAAGCTATTAAACGCTCTCAAAAACATGGGAGTCCCACTACATTTGATAGTTCTGATGAGAGATCTGTACTCAGGACCAGAGCCAACTGTTAGAACAGAATATAGAGAAACAGAATGGTTCCCAAATTAGCAAAGGGGTCAGACAAGGCTGCGTTTTATGTTGAGGATGGAGCAAGTACTTTTTCTGCTGCTCCAGAGACTTTGGAGATTATCAGATGGGGAGAAATCAGGGAAGAAAAACGCATAGTCCCAGGATAATTGTGCAACCATGTTGGAGATTTTCAGACTACATCATGCTTATCCAGAACTTATCCCAGGAAGAATCAGGAATGCTCCAGCAACAAACCTTTTCCGGGACTTCCCCATGAATGGTTTGTTGCTGGAGCGTTCCTGGATAAGTGCGATGTGTCTGAAAATCTTCAGCGTGATGGCACAACTTTGCTGGGAGTATGCTTTTTACTCCTGGCTCCCCCCCCCCCCCCCCCAGATCTGAAAATCTCCTAGGACACGGGACAATAGATGCAAGCTACAGAAATTACATTTTTCCCAGTTGAAATTCATCTGGTTAGCTTTAGCCTAGCCCTCTAATCTGATCAGGTCATTTTGAATTTTAACCCTGTCCTCTGGGGAATTAGCAACCTCTCCTAGTTTGGTATCCTCTGGATAGACTCAATCAGGGAGGGCATGAGCCTGAGTCTGCAAGACCTGAGCAGAGCAGTGGAGGATAGGAGGTCTTGGAGAGGTCTCATCCACAGGGTCACCATGAGTTGAGGTCTACTCAGTCAACAACAACAGTCATCTTGGTGCAGAATCATGAAAAGACATCTTCCTGTGTGTATTTTCTGTTTAGGCAGCAGAGGGTGCTGGTATACCAACCAACCATATATAAAATAAAATAAAACCACATGGGCACAGAAGAGCGGAGAAAGGATGGACTCATTCCATCATTCACCTGGAGAAGGTCAGAGAACTCTGGTAATAGAGGGGCTTATATGGCTTCATACAGGCTAAAGGCGGACAATAATGCTTGGAAGAAAGAGGAAGATGGCTTTCCAGATGGATAGACTTAGGGAGGCCACAGCTATGAATCTGCAAGACCTGAGCAGGGCTGTTCATGACAGGGTGACAGCTATGAATCTGCAAGACTTGAGCAGGGCTGTTCATGACAGGGTGACTTGTCACAGTAAATCAAGGTTGGCTTGAATCAACTTGAAGGCAGTCAACAACAACGAAGATCTCAAAGGGAGAGAATTTATGGCTGCAAATGGAGAATTGAAATTGTATTGCCTTTTACATTTTTAAAAAATTTCTTCTATTTCTCTGACTGATTTTTTGGGGGTGATGCTAAACATCCTGCCTGCAAAAATTCTCATTCTATAATAGGCTTGTCTGTTCAGGATAGTCTCAGATTGTGAGGTTTCTCAGCTGAAACCTGAGACCTAGGCTGCTGCCACACTGCAGAATTAATGCAGTTTGGCACCCCTTTAGCTGTTGTGGCACCATCCTATGGAATCTAGGGATTTGTAGTTTGTTGTGGCCCCAGAGATCTCTGATAGAGAGCTAAATATCTCACAAAATGACAAATCCCAGAATGGCATGGCATTGAATTTGCTTTTAAAGTGCTGTCAAATTGCATTAATTGTGCAGTGTAGATGTCACCTTAGGGATGACCCATGGTGATGTCATTAAGTGATAAGCATTAAATACTAACCATAGTTGCTCACACCTTGTCATTCAAACACACAGAGAGGAACAACACACATTTTCCTGTTTAGGAATTAAGACAAATCTTAGCTAAAGGGGCTGTTCTCAGATCAAGGTGAAAGGGTCCTTCTTTCTTACTTAGGGAGATGGGCTAAAGAACATTCAATCTAGCCTCCTTGCTTCTAACCAGAAAGAGGAGGTAGAGCAGAGTTGAGAATGATCCCTGGCACCACAGGAACTGGGAGTGAAGGAGGATGCTAAGGCGGGATCTGCACTGCAGAAATAACGCACTTTGGAAAGCACTGTGGAATATAGGTTGCATCTCCCATATTATGTGGAACTGTGTGCCTTCTGCTTGCCCTAATAAAGGTATGGATTTGGGATTTTGGCAATCGATCTGGTTTGCCTTTCCACTATTATTAAGATAGTCTTACCAGGCTTTTCCATTTCAGTTGAATGAAAAATCATTTTTAAAAAAGAGTGCAGGCCCCCCAAGACAGAACTCCAAATGAATTTTAAAGGGGGGGGGGGGGAAGGAAGATATTGCCCCCTCCAGTATTTTGGATTCCAGCCCCCAGAAGTCCCACCTAATACAGCAAATGGTAAGGGATTATGAGCATTGTAATACAAGCCACCTGGAAATCCAAAGAGTCTCTCAGTCCTGAATTTATTAGGGTTCTCATCTGGATAATAAAAAGATGTAGGCATGATTCCAAAGCATTGGGCTTAGACCAGTGATTCGCAAAGTGGGTGGTATAGCACCCTTGAAAAAATCCAGGGAGGTGGTTTGGGGAAGGGGGGCACAGAGGGGGGCCTTCACTCTGGAGCACAAGGAAGAGAGAGGGAATCAGCAGCCTTTAGAACCATAATGGGAATGAGGGTTACATGAAACATCTCTTTTAAGGGTCCCTTAAAACCACCACATAGCCTCATTGATTGCTTTGTGTGATCGTGTCTCCTATTCTACAGCCTGGGAGCAACTGCCAAGAAGGCCCATATCCTCACCAAACATATCTGTGAGGATGGTGGGATGGAGAGAAAGTAAGGTTTCCAAGCTTGGAATAGAACCAGTGAGCTGGTTAGTAATATAGATGCTTCCGACATTTGGTTGGAAAGGCAGAGATGTGGGTCAGTGACCTGCCTGCCCTTTAATAAGATGCTAGCAAGGCTGAACCATCAGGGCCAGTAAAATGTTAGTGACTCCAGCTAATTTCAGGCACATCCTGCTGAGCTGAACTGATCAGAAAAAGCTTTAAAGAACTAGAAAGCTTAAAAACAGAGAGGAGTGCCAATGTTTGACCCTCCAGAATATGTCGGATTGCACCTCCCCACATCCCGGACCATTGGATGCTCTACTGAATAGGGTAGCTGGGAGCTACAGTTCAGCAATATTTAGGGGATGATCCTTTGCCCATTCCTGCTGAGAAAGTGGTGGAGGTTGAGAATGAAAGTGTCAGTTTAGGTCTGAGGAAAGCTTAAAACAGGAATGTACAACCCAGGGGTTTCCGAAGTAATTTAGATTTACTCGAGCTGAGTAGGAAGATTTCAGGTTTTATTAACTTTGAAAGGAGGTTGCTTCATTCCTCTTCCCACCCCCAGCTGTGGAGAAAATATTAAATATCTCTGCTCAGAAAGCTAATAAAAAAGATGCATTCCTCCCCACTTCACTCTATTAACACTCTTTTGTCACCTTAGGGTCTATTTCACAATCTGTCTGCTTTGGTGATTGCAATACTTTTAACACGTTTTTATGTTGGAAGATATGGCAATATTGATCTGCAATATTATTTCCTAACACCACATGTTCTACTGAAATGACAGAAAGGGAAGGGAGGAATTTTAACAGTGCAGACAGACATGATTTTATTTCCTATAATTCTCTGGGAATTCCACTGCATGATTGATGGGTGTAACATGCCATAACAGTTGAATTTTTCACTGTTGCACTGGTATTCCTGACTACCTTTGGGGTGTTTTATTTTAAAAAATGTGTTTAATATAAAGGGCTCACATCCTGTTAGTGACTGAACACAGGTGGAAGCTCACTTACAGAAATGGTTGAACACTTTTATCTGATGTGAAAATCCATATGGATTTGAAGGTTGCAAAAACCATTTTGTATGCTGATGACATCCAGCTCTATTCTTCCTCACCATTGGGGTTGGTTGGGTCTTTGGAGGCACTGGAGCAGGGTCTGGATGCTGTAACGACCAGTGATATAGGCTTTCTGATGGTTCAGTGTATACACATTTTGTTTAATGCACAAAATTATTAAAAATAGTGTGTATTAAATTAGTTCCAGGCTATGTGTATAAGGTATATATAGAACAAAAATGAATTTTGTGTTTAGACTTGAATCTCATCTCCAAGATATCTTGTTATGTACCTAAATGCAAATATGTTGTCGTTATGTGCCTTCAAGTCATTTTCAACATGTGGTGACTCTATCATGGGGTTTTCTGGTAGTGTGTGACTTGCCCAAGGTCACCCCCTGGTTTTCCATGGCAGAGCAGGGAATCAAGCCTTGGTCTCTAGAGTTTTGTAGTTCAATGCTCAAACCACTGCATCATGCTGGCGCTCATATGTGAATACAGGTATTCCAAAATAAATAAATAATCCAAAATTCAAAACACTTCTAGTCCCAAGCATTTCAGAAAAGAGATACTGAACTTCCTAAACAAGCATATCACAATTAACAAATCTGCTGACAAAGAAGCTCCTTTCTACAAAGTCTTTTTAATACCTACCCAACCCTGCTTCTCTCCATCCTCTTTTTAGCTGGACGTTTTTTTAGAAGCATCAGCACCAGGAGCATGGTAAAGGAAGACTAGATAAATACAGATTTTCAGTGTCAGGTTGCAGCAGCATGTCTGCAATAAACAATGCAATGTACTTTGCAACAGGGAAAAGTGAGATTCTGCTCTTGCCAGTCCTACTGTAGCTGTGTGTGCCTGCCTACAACAGGCAAGGTAGACAGTATCTCCCTCCAGAATTTCATACTGAGCATGCATGAACTGCAAAATGGAGAGAACAGGAAATTCTGCCTTACCAGCTCCCCACAGTAGGCTAAAAGAACAACACAGATACAGAGTATAGATCTATATGTTTGGCTGGTGAAAGGAAAACGTTTTCCTAGATGCATTTGGGAAGAAGCTTTTAAGTGATCTCTAGGTGGCTGAAAAAGTTATTGTTTACTTGTGCAAGGCTTACTTCAAACCTGGTTGTTTCATTTCACATGTGCATATTATTAGTTTTGGATTTAAAAGTTTACTGAAACTTATTGAACTGCTCTTCTTTTCTTGTCATATAGGAACTGTGGAGAAAAGGCAGATTGGGATGTTGGCAGCATCCAATTACAGTGAGCCTGGCAACAGGCAATGGGAGTGGAGCGAAGAAAAGGTGGGGGCTACTCCCAGAAGTGAGTATAAATAGGAAGAGAGGAGTGTGTGTGAGTTAGATAGGGACCAGATAGGGACAGTGCTCAGAGTTCGAGATTTATTAGACCCTGAGGGGTTTTAATAGCCAAGGTGGCTGGGATATACTGCTGAGAGGGGCAGTTGGAGAGGGGTTTTTCTTCGCTCCACTCCCATTGCCTGTTGCCAGGCTCACTCTAATTGGATGCTGCCAACATCCCAATCTGCCTTTTCTCCACAGTTCCTATAGAGAGTCCTTGGTAAATGGTGTCCAGAAAAATCCTGAGGGATTACAGCCAGAGATTACTATAAGTGCTTGAGCAGTGGTTGGAACTAAGAGAGTTCAAGTGTGAGAGTTTAATGAGAGTTTAACTAGGGAAGTCACAGTTTACCAGAAAAGATATAAAGTTATAAGGAAACAATCACAAAGACAAGCTAGAGGAACTGTCAAACTGTGTAACAAATAAAGTATGTAAACACGGTATCCAATGTGAACACCATCCACTATAAGAGGTACTGTATTCAGCCTGACTTGTAAATAAATCTATTACTTCGTTTCAAGCAGCTGCCAACACTGAGAAAATCTTTTAGGCTTGGGACACACTAGATAGTGTGTATGTGGCTGTCAAAGAATAGTTAGTGCCTAGTTGGGGGAAAAATTTGAAACCCAGAGGGCAGGCATCTAAAGAGAATTATTGTGCAGGGGACACATAAGATAGTCCTGACTTCGAGTGTCTCCATCATATAATTGGTGGCAGCAGTGGGATAAAAAGACCCATTGGGCTGCCATCAGAGAAAAATAGTTGGGTGAGTGAGACTCGCCTTCACAGGAACCTACTCCTCTTGTTTCTGCCTCTGGTACCAAAGTTTTTGTTAGAAAAGTATAATGCACAGAAACCCATTTACTTTATTAATGGAGATATATTTGTAATAGAATTAATTTAATTCACATTCTGATATGCATTTTTGGTGTTTTTATTGGAACCTTTTCCAATAAGAAACCTCTTTCTCTCTCTTACAGGACAACGTGTTAAAGTGTAGCCAACGCAATTCTCTTCCAAATTATTCTCCATTCCCGATTGCAGATTCATTGCTTTAGAATCAAATTTTCATTTTACAAAAGTTGCTGAATAATTCAGTGGTGGAAAAGGTCAGGCAAAGTCCTGCCAGTAGCCTGGTCTCACCCCAGGGCTCTAACCTGTGAAAGTACCTGAGCTACACACCTGGGGATCTCTTTAATTAAACCTCACTAATTGCTGCTTGCTCAGGTTTGCCCTAAAATGACCTCCCCTTCCTGCATTTGTGGATAGGGGAAATGACTCATTTGCTTCCCACTGAGTTTGTTTTACAGTTTTAAAAGTATGTCGATCCTCCAACCGAGAACAATGAAGATGGGGCTAAAGGCATTGGTTTTATAGGACCAGATGGATCCTGATTAGCTCCTTGCATCATGTAAGCCCTGCTGAGTTGGTAACTGCAGTGTCCCCCTTTGCTCATCCACAGTGTTGGCGGCAAATCATAGAAGCATAGAGTTGGAAGCTCTTACTGTCAGGAAGTTCTTCCTAATAATGTTTAGGTGGAATCTCTTCTCCTGCAGTTTGAATCCATTGCTCCAGGTCCTATTCTCTGGAGCAGCAGAAAACAAGCTTGCTCCATCCTCAATGTGACACTCCTTCAAATACTTAAACAGGGGCATCATATCACTTCTTAACCTTCTCTTCTCCAGGCTAAACATACCCATCTCCCTAAGTCTCTCCTCATAGAGCTTTATGGTTTCCCTTCCCCATTTTGGTTGTCCTCCTTTAGACACGCTCCAGCTTCTCAACATCCTTTTTGAATTGTGGTGCCCAGAACTGGACACAGTATTCCAGGTGAGGCCTGACCAAAGCAGAATAGAGTGGCACTATTACGTCCCTCGATCTAGACACTATACTTCCATTGATGTAGCCTAGAACTGCATTGGCCTTTTTAGCTGCTGCATCACATTTTTGATTCATGTTCCATTTGCAGTTTACTGGGACTCCTAGATCCCTTTCACACATACTGTTGGCAAGCCAGGTATCATCCATTCTTTATCTGTGCAGCAGGAAAAAGAAAATCAGCCCTGTCATTAAGCAAGGGAACCACTGCCTTGGATTTAAGAGCCTTTATGACCCCATCTTTTCAGTGGGATACCAGGTTCACCCATTTCAAGCACCTCCCTGTCTGTTTTGAGAGTTAAAATGGATGTGTTTGACTTTTAAAAAGCATCTTATACCTTGTTTATTATTACTGTGACATTTTAAATAGCATTTGATTGGCTATAATTGGTACAAATTACACCACTAATGGCATTGATTTAAATTTGCATTTTAAAATTTTTGTGTGTTTTTATTGAAATCGTATTGCAAGTCACTTCTGGTTCACTGTATGTGTGTGTGTGTGTGTGCTTTTTAAAAAGGCCTCTCCTGGGCCTAAACAAAATTGCTTTATTTCAATTTTTGCTTAATTGCAAAATATCAATTCCCTCCAAATCCCCCACCCTCAAATTGCTGCCATTGTCTCCTAGAGAGCATTTTGTAGCAAAAATATTTTTTAAAAAACATTTTCAATTTTTAAAATCCTTTTGGAGGCCTGAGGGCCATCAAATAGCCATGAGGGCCATATATGGCCCATGGGAGCATTTTGGCCACCTTTGCTAGTTTAAGGGAATTATAATTGCATTTCTTTATGCAGAGGGCTTGCAAAATCTCTTTAGTCTCTGTGGAAGTCCTTTTCTCTCTCTCTCTCTTTAAAACTCCAGCTGTCAAACCAAGAAAACAAATCCAAATAAGGATTATAAACCATGAGTGATGGCGGTGTGTGAAGTATTCATCCTTCTTTGTGAGTTATCAGATAGGACCAAAGCAATTCCTGCCAAAGGGCTTTCATGGCTCGGCTTTCTCTTTGGGTTTTCTGCTTGTTGAATTATATATACCAAAGGGCATCAGCAGCAATTTGATTCATACACTCTGGTTTTTGTCTTCCAGTCCCAGGTGTTGTCAGAAACAAAATATTTGTCTATGGACATTATCGCATTATGATTAAAACCGGTTTACCTGACCTGGCTTAAAATTGGAAATGGGAGGCATCCTGATATTATAAATGCAATGGAGCCGGGCTGCACTTGGGTGGCAAATATCAGGATGCCTCCCATTTCTAATTTTAAGCCAGCTCAGGTAAGCCAGTTTTAATCATAATGCAATAATCTCCATAGACAAATATTTTGTTTCTGACAACACCTGGGACTGGAAGACAAAAACCAGAGTGTATGAATCAAATTGCTGCTGATGCCCTTTGGTATATATAATTCAACAAGCAGAAAACCCAAAGAGAAAGCCGAGGGGTGCTCTGGCAGCCATTTTTTCAATCTGAAAAACTCCCAGCTTCAAAAAGAGGCGCGACGAGTGCCCCTTGGAGCAGCAATGGAGCTGGGTTGCACCCGGGCAGCGATTTTGGCAGCTAAATGCATCCGATTTGACAGTGGAACACACTATAGTCTTTTGTGGGGTTTTTGGGCTGTGTGGCCATGTTCTAGAAGAGTTTCTTTCTGACGTGGAACACACTCCCTTGGAGAGTAGTGGAGTCTCCTTCCTTGGAGGTCTTTAAGCAGAGGCTGGATGGTCATCTGTCAGAGATGCTTTGATTGGGAGTTCCTGCATGGCAGGGGGTTGGAATGGATGGCCCTTGTGGTCTTTTCCAACTCTATGATTCTATGATTCTATGATAATATCAGGATGCTGCCCGCTTCTAATTTTAAGCTGGCTCAGGTAAGCCAGTTTTAATCATGATGCAATAATCTTCTATAACTGGTCCCAGAGAAAATGATTTCCACCCCATCAGACACAGAACTATGGGGACCCTATGAATGAGATATTTTAAGTGGGTTGTCCATATGTGACAAATACAATGTCCTCCTACTGTCGTTCTGGTGAGCATTCTGGACAATGCAGGGGACAATCCATGGTTCTGCTATGAACACTCTGGATGACTTCTGGCTGGTTCAGTACCAAACCTGCCATGTACCCACTTTTCACCGTTATTTTTTTTAAAAAAGTTACCTTTTACTCCAGTTCTTTTGGAGCCCTCTGGCACGGGCGGCTGTTTACAATGCATCCCACTGTGCCACTTGGTCATTGCTGTGTGTCACTCCCCCCGAGGTCATAATAATAATAATAATAATAATAATAATAATAATAATGTCTTATTTATATTTCCCACCTCTCCCTACAGATCAAGGCGGGATTACACAATAAAATGAATACAATGTACAAAATATAAACAATAAAGTAATAAAAATCAGAACAATAATAATAGATTAAGAGAATAGAATACAATATAATAAAATAAATGAAAATAAAATAAAATAGGATAAAATAAAATAATATAGCCGATCCTTGTCAGAGTCTAAAAATCTGGAAGATCAGATGGATAGGCCTGCCGGAAGAGCTCCGTCTTAAGTGCCTTCTTGAAGGCTTCCAGAGTAGTAATAAGATGATCTCCTCCGGCAGGCTGTTCCACAACTTGGGAGCTGCGACCGTAAACGATTTTTGGGAAGTCATGGTAAGTCTAGTTTGATGGTGTTCTAATAACTTCTTCCCAGATGTTCTGAGAGTGCGGGGTTATATGGCCCAGTTATATGGCCAAGGCTGAGTGCCTCATTTTCAGCCTCGGAGCGATGCATGGTGGCACCAACATTGTGAGATGCACATGTGGACAACCGCTGGCTGTCACACCAGAGTGCCCAAGTAATAGGAGGACATTGGGGCAGCTTTGGGACCAGAATAGTCTTATCCCTTCCCTCACTTTTCTTATTTCTTCTCTCCATTTCTTTCCCTTCTTTACCCTTCTCTTTCTTCTAACTCTCCTTACCCAAATTACCCTCAGTCTCCTACAAACTCTTTCAATTATTTCTCCTCTTCTTCTAATTTTCTTGCACTTATCCTCTACACACTTTCTATACCTTCTAATTTTCTTTCTTTCTTCATTCTTGCATAATAACACCACCGTTACATATTACAGTTTTAACTTCATATTTTCTATTATCTTTAAAAGTTACTTAACTAAAATCATACTTAACTCAATACATAATACAATACACCTAATATTCAATTCACTTTACATTAACTAAAACAATTCTAACTTCCTATCTTACAGTCTTGGTTCTTATTGACTAGGCATTTGTCCTTTGCTTTATATGAGCGCTGAATCCTTGGCTACAAAATCCATTTCAAATATTTAAGTTTTTATTTAATCTTCATCAAATTACACTGTTGTTTTCTTCTATCTATGTTATACCGTTTTCTCTACATTGCACCAATTATTCTTTGAAACCTTTCATTGCTATTGGTCCCCATTTTTGGGACAAGAAATTTGTTACACATTCCCAGTCTTTTAAAAATTTCTCCAAATTTCCATCAGTTAACAGTCTTGTCAATCTGTCCATCTCGGCTAGGTCATGTACCTTTCTGATCCATTCTTCACCTTCTGGAATCTTTTCTGATCCATTATTCAATTTCTGGAATCTTTCCAAAGATGGGCAAAAGACATTCTCACTGCAATTATTAAATACAGTTTTCTGCCCTTTGATGACACCCAAAATTTGTACCCTGAAGCAATAGCATCTTTTTGCCTAAGGTTAGAGCTGGCTTGGGACATATGCATAAATCGTAAATAGCAAGAGCAAATACCATCTGCTTTTTCACACAGAAAGGAGCTGAGGCAGTTTAGGAAATGTCATGGCCTTTCCCTTGCTTGGAGCTGTGGATTTCTGATTTATCTACAGCATCTGATTGACAAATGACTTTAATCTCCTGCTGTAGCCTGTCACCAGCGGATTAAACTGGAGGATCACAGAAGAGTTCATGTATTGGATTTCCCAGTCAGGACTAGAAAAGATCCTAAAATGCAAAGACACACAACTCAGCACGAAAGTCAGAATCATACAAGTATTCCCTATTACCATGTATGGATATGAGAGCTGGACAGTCAAGAAAGAAGATAGGAGGAAAATCAACACATTTGAGAGAATGTGGGGCTGGAGAAGAGTGCTGAGGATCCCATGGACAGCCAAAAGGACAAACAAAGGGGTCCTAGAGCAGATCAAGCCACAGATATCCCTAGAAGCCAAGATGACAAGACTTAGACTGTCGTACTTTGGACACATCATGAGACGGTATGAATTGTTGGAAAAGACACTAATGTTAGGAAAGGTGGAGGGAAGTAGAAAGAGAGGAAGAATGCTAGATGGATGGACTTTATTAAAGAGACCACGAATATGAGTTTGCAGGAGCTAGGCAGAGCAGGAGAGGACAGGGGGGGCCTGGAGATGTCTCATCCATAGGGTCGCCATGGGTTGAGACTGACGCAAAGGCAGTTAACAACAACAACAACAACAAACTGCACAGAGGATGCAAGCCCCAAACAATGTGCCAACATCTTCACAGTGGGGAAAGGTCACCAAGCAGTGATGGAGCACATGTTTTGCATGCCCAAGGACCCACTTCACTCTTTGGCAAGTGTCCCCATATTCATCCCTGCTGTGATATTTGGAAGTGTTGCTGAGGAAAGGATCTTGTTGGACTCATGGGGCTAATACACTTGGATTCACAGAAATCACAAGAAGCTATGGAGGAATCATAGAATCATTTGTTGTTGTTGTTGTTGTGTGCCTTCAAGTAGTTTCCAACTTATGGTGACCTAAGGCGAACCTATCATGGGGTTTTCTTGCCAGGTTTCTTCAGAGGAGGTTTGTCATTTCCATCTTCTGAAACTGAGAGAATGTGATTTGCCCAAGATCACCCACCAGCTTTACATGGCTGAGCTGGGATTCAAACCCTGGTCTTCAGAGCCCTAGTCCAATGCTCACACCACTATGCCACACTAGCTCTCTCACAGAATCATAGAGTTGGAAGAGATCCCAAGGGCCATCCAGTCCAACCCCATTCTGCCATGCAGGAATTCACAATCAAAGCATCTCCGACAGATGGCTGTCCAGCCTCTGTTTAAAGACCTCCAAAGAAGGAGACTCCACTGCTCTCTGAGGCAGTTTATTTCACTGTCGAACAGCTCTTATTGTCAGGAAGTTCTTTCTAATATTGAAGTGAAATCTCTTTTTCTTGATTTTGAACTCATTGATCCGTGTCCTGTTCTCTGCAGCTGCAGAAAACAAGCCTGCTCCATCTTCAGTACATACATAGATTTATTACGGCACATAGCCAGCATAATAAAAATAAATTAATTAATTTGCAAGAATTACCAAAATTACTAAGATAACAGGACAACTGAGCAAATATAAAATACATGATTTAGTATAAAAAATAGTATCCATTCATGGTTTAAGATCTTAATCTGCACAGCTATGAACTACCACGAGAGCCTTTGTTAACTTTACTCAAAAGAACTAAAAAATTACTTCATAGTCACCATATTATTAAACAGTAATCTGTTAAAACACTTCCGCTCAAGATTATAGCAACTTTTTAAGAGTATTGGCGACTGGTCATATGGGCATTTTATAGTGTCAGCATATCATAATTCTTCTGCAACTACCTGATTAAATGGAATAATCTGTATAATACTCAAGATAAAAGACAGTTGGCTAAATGTATTGTACCATCACTTCCTCTATTAATATAGGGAACTGGAGGAGACAGAAGACCAATTAATTGACAATTATTTCAATATACCTCTGTGACAAACAATAGCAGATGCACAGAATCTGGTCACTTTATCAGTTGCCTCCCCATTTTGGTCTGAAAAGAGATATTCTACATAGAATTTGTCTTGTCTACCCAGGAATTTTTGAATGAGAGGAGTTATAAACGAGGCTCTAATATCTTTATAGAAGGAGCAGTAAAGAAGAACTTGACAAATTGTCTCTGCTTCATCAGAACCACAAAGGCAAAGCCGGTTCGAGTATGGAATTTTTTAATATTTGCCATCTAGGACAGCTTCTTAATTTAGGAATACTCAAGCTTTCAAGATAATTAGCAAGTATAAATACTCCACTGTTTTCTTTACATATAAGATATGAAGTTATCTGGCTTTTATGATTTTGAAGATCGATGTCTTTAATACGTTGCGCAATATCAGAATTTGCTTCATTATGGCCCAACATTAGGACATAAGCTCTTGAAAAGCCAATATCAGATAGTTTGGAAATTATGTTTTTATGTTGGCTAAGATCACGTGTAGTACATCTTCAGTATGACATCCTTTCAAATATTTAAACAGGGCTATGGTGTCATCTCTTAACCTTCTCTTCTCCAGGCTAAACACACCCAGCTCCCTAAGTCTCCTCATAGGGCTTGATGGTTTCCAGACCTGTCACCATTTTGGTCACTCTCCTCTGGACATGCTCCAGCTTCTCAACATCCTTCATGAATTGTGGTGCCCAGAACTGGACACAGTATTCCAGGTGAGGCCTGACCAAAGCAGAATAGAGTGGCACTATTACTTCCCTCGATCTAGACACTATACTTTATTGGTGCAGCCTAGAATTGCATTGGCTTTTTTAGCTGCCACTTCACACTGAATTCCTTCCCATGTTGCCATTGATTCAGAGCAGATTTGCCATTGCCATCCTCTGAGGCCAAGAGAGAGTGACTTGCCCAAGGTTACCAAGTGGGTTTCCATGGCTGAGTGGGGATTCGAACCCTGATCTCTAGAGAAATAAATGCATTCAAAATGGATGTGAACAATGGAGATTCAAGTCAGATTCATCCTGGATTATTTTCATCATCTGAATTGGGCCATAGTCCAACAAACCACTACATTATACTGGCCCAGTTTTAAACATGCAACTTAAATTATCCACCATTAGATGGAGGTAGAGAAAATGAAATCTGGTATGGGAGAGCATTTAGCTAGTGTTTCCTCAGTGGAGATGGAATAGAGAAATATGAAAAGATTCCTCTTGCAAGACCCCCCCCCCCTCACAACCCCAGCTTATTTGTGATGATGAATTCAAAAAGAAAGCAAACATTTTCAGATGGGATTACATGTCGGAGGGGCTGGTGGCAACAGGATGAAGAGACAGAGGATCCTCTGAGCCATAATTGGAGTGAAGCACATTGAATTGAAAGTGAAATACTTGAAATAAAATTGGTCACAGAATTGGAAGACTCTTGTGCTTCTGACCTAATTGTCAAGCAAATGAAAAACAGCAGAAGATGAGTGGAGCTGGGGAACACACATGTGCGTGTGTGCATGGGCCTTCATCGCCTGTCATCTTATATTTTAAAATAGTAGGAGTTTTAAAAGAGAGGAGAGAGTTAAAGGGAGAGAAGAAGACCTCATTTGCTTGATATCGTCGGTACGCAGGATATGAGAGCAGAGGAAATTGAGGATAAATATCACTTGCATCACTAGAAACATCAAACTATAGCTAAAATATAGTTCACAGGCCCAGCTTTGGTCAACAGCTATACTGCCAAATTAGGAGCAGGCAAATAGTAAAATAGGAGCAGGTGAATTGTTGCCTATGGGCTACAGGTAGCCACTGGTCACCTCATTTGTGGCCTCTAATGCCTTTCACTAGTCCTCCCAAGCCCTCCTATTTTTGGCTTGAGTTTTAGGCACCAACCCCAAAAAAAGCATACACATCACCCCCACTTTGCATGAAAACAGCAGAAAAGCTGACGTCAACTCAACAGGAATCTCAGAACCACCAATGTTCCCCCAAAACCTCAGGTTCTTTGTGAATTTCCTCTCAAAATAGCAACCGGAAGTGACACTTCATCGCTCCCTGGCACCATTTTGTGAGGAACTGGAAATAAACATAGACGTATTTGGGCTTGCTGTGTATGGGTAGGTATGGCCTCAGGGGGATTTGGAGGGGGGAAATTGGCCCTTAGCCCCCACACTGTTGCCCATCCGTGTAAGAAATGGAGCCTCCAAGTCCATAGGCAGTTTAAGTTGACACTAGGGGCAAGAAACAGGAGAGGGAGGGCAGTAAGATGCATTGCCTGCAGATTTTTAAGTGTAAGCTGGACTACGACTCAAGGCACAAATGCACTAAATAGACTATTGGCCAGATTCAACAATGTTCTTCTTGTTGTGGGATTAATACTGCAGATGGTTCTCTGGGAAGACGAAGGAATGGCTAGAGAAGAAAGTACAGTTGCCCCTCCATTTTCGTGAGGGATCCGTTCTGGACACACACACACACACACACACCCGTGAAAACAGAAAAAAGGGTTGAATGGGGGAGCGTGGCCCATTTTATCCCCCTCCGTTTCCCGCCCATGAATGGGCGAGAGACATGGACTTAAAGTCTGCAAAAACGGAGGGGCAACTGTATAGGGAATATTTCTCACCACACTCGCATTCCCCTCATGTTTGTTGTCCCAGGATTCTCTCAGCACTTTGCTTAACATGGTTGATCTTTCTCTTTCTGACCATAGACTTAAGGGTCCAGTTGAACATCATGAGTATGAGACCTATGTGACCGACAGACTTCTCCTGCTTTTCAACAGTGATGTATTCAAGTCTTTTACTCCAAGTCTCAAGTCGAGTCTCAAATCTGGGAACCAACTTTAACAGAAGAAAACGAGGCAAGGGTAGAGTTTCAATAACGAAGAAATCAAAACGATGTGCACAGTGTTAGGTAAAAAGTTAGGTTATCATAGGCAATTTATCAAGATTCCATTTTGGAAAAATGAGGTCTACTCAGCAGCCTGTCACTGCTGCACATTGGAGGAGCCTTCTAAAGCTTTTGGGAAATGTGAGAAGGATCTTCCCACCTCAAGCCTGTTGCCTAACATGTTTGCTGTTCCCCTATGAGAAATGTGCCCCTTGCTCTTGACTTGAGTTGGGGGGTTAGATCTATTCAGTAGCTTGTCCCTGCTGCATGTCAGAAGAACTTTCGAAAGCTTTTCCTAAAAGCAGCAGGCAAGACAATAGCACAGGATGCATTTCTTGGAGGGGAACAGCAAACGCATTAGGCAGCAGGCTTGAAGAGAGGGTCTACAGAGAGTAGGGGCTTCCTGTACGGCAAACATAAAGGATCAGTTCCATCACATGACTGGTAGGCAAAAAGCAGGGAGATGGCAGCATTGTTCAAAGGAGGAACACCATTTTTCATGCTGTAATGTTTCTGGATGAAATTAGGCCAGCAACTCGGTCCCTATAAATATACAAGTCATGAAGCGAGTCAAGTCATGTTGAGTTGCTTTGATTGTGCCTTCCTGCATGGTGGGAGGTTGGATTGGATGGCCCCTGTGGTCTCTTCTAATTCTGTGATTCTATGATTCTGTGAGTAATTTATTGTTGAGTCAAGTCCAAGGTTAATTACTGAAGCGACTTGAGTCTGATTTGAGTCAATTGACTCAAGTCTATGTCACTGCTTTTAATGACTTGCTCTCTGACAAGTTGCACTTTCGACACTTGCAAATTACAGACAAGGTCCATTAATTTGACAAGGGATCTGCTCTTTCATCAATTTGTCCTGTCTACGAGGCTATCTTGTAGTGCTTCATCATATAGCAAACATCTGATTGTTAATTCCTGAGGAGGCTCAACTATGCAGGAGTCTTGGTGGTACAAATTTGCCATATCATTTTGAAGAAGACATCTCCCCAAATCTTCTGTTGCATGGGGCTCAAGCCCCCCGGCCCCATTGTTTTGGGGTACATGATTTAACAATACAATTTAGGCCCACAAGAAATGTTTACACTTTTGGATTTTCCACTTACACCATGAACTGAATATGTCTGTTACAGAGCATCCAAAAAATACAACCACATGTGTAGGAGAATTTGCACAGATATAGGACAAACAGATATAGGACCTCTATGTGTGTGTGTGTGTGTGTGTGTGTGTGTGTATGTTTGTGTATGTGTACAGACAGGCACACATCCTGCAACAAACCACATCTTGAAATGAACAACCCCCAAAATGACCACATCTGCTGGCTGGGGGATTCTGGACATAGTAGTCTAAAAGAATAACTTTTCCAAGAATGTCTCTGCTTGAGAAGCTGACTCTACTATGATGATGTTCCACCTCTGCTATTTGCTTTTGCAGAAGACATTGTCTGTGATAATGAGAACTGAAATTTCATGTTGGAATAGGTGAAAAGCTACTGTTTGCATTATGTAGTGCTGGTGGCCTTTACAAGATGGTGTCGCTTGTCACATCAGGGCCTGTTAGCAATAACTCCATGATGCAAGTGTTCTACACAATGGGTAGCATTTGGATGAACACATGAATCATTTTGATGATATAGAACTAGATCAGCGGTACAAATTAAATTTTCTCATGTCTTTTGGTGGCTTAATAAGCTGGAAAACAGTGCTTTTGCATGGATTCAAACAGTAATTGGTGTTGAAATTTCCTTTATAAATGTTATGAAATGTATGTAGTTGGGACTAGCAATTGGATTTAGACTAAATATCATTTCAGTCTCAGAACTATATAAAGTGCTGTGGGTTCATTTTCGCCTGAATGAGGAAGAGGAATGCCTCAGCAATGCTGAGATGGCTTAGCAGGAGTGGGATGGGGGGAAACCGATGATGATGATGATGATGATGATGATGATGATGATGATGATAACAACAGCAACAACGTTTATTTATAGTCCTTTTCACCAAAGGGGAGAACATCAAACATCTATAATCAAAAGCACATAATAAAACAGAATACTATAAAATGCTAAAATAATATAATACTAAAACTCCTTATCGATGATGATGATGATGATATTTATTTCTGTTCTGCATTAAAACAATTCACACTGTAGTTAAAAAAGAATAAAACACAATCTAAAATATGAAAAGCTATTAAAAACAGTTCAGTTAAAATGACACAGAAGCAGATTGATCCCATCTGCTTCAGTGTCTTCGACTGACTTGCTTCCCTGGGTCTTTATTCTCCCTTCAACACAGAGTACTTTAGAGTACCTAACAAAATCAAAATAAAATAAAATAAAATAAAATAAAAGAGGAGTCACTCCCATAGAGAAGGCTTCTCCAAGTGGGCACTCAGAAACTGGAACAAGAGAAGGCTGAGGATGCTTCTCTCAATAGCCTGAACAAAAGGAAGTTCTTCTGTCTTCCATTTTCACACAAGGTGCCAATCCATCCTTGGCCAGTTTCCACAGCAAGGCCTCTGAGAAGTTCAAACATTGCTCAGCGCCAAAGGCAAGATGAGGTACCTCATGATGAGCCTGAACAGAATGTCCCAGGAATCCCCTTCAAACATGCTACAAAGGAGACAGCAACAAAGGGCCTGTGGGTACTGGTGGACAAAGAAGACCGCTTGTTACCAGAGCTTGAGAAAGTTGCTTTAAAAAAACCCCCATAAACTCCCACAATCCAGCAGTAGGTGTTCTGGTTGGCGGATTCCGGGAACTGTTGTCAGTGCCCTACCGCCAACTTCTGCCCCTTCTTAATGCTGCATAAATAAAGTCAGGTTATTGCACAGCAAAAGTGTTGTCTGGAAGGACGCGTGCACATGGGTGTCACTTGAGGGGTGCTGGGGGTATGGACTGCACCTCAGAGGGGTGCTGCTAGGAAGAGGCTGCCTTCTGGATCTGGAGGCTCTGCTGGGGTTGCAGACTGCCAGAAATAGTGCAAATTGAGTCCACTTTAAGGGTTAGGGTTAGAGTTAGGGAATCATGGGAACTGTAGTTTATTGTGGCACCAGAGCTCTCTGACAGAGAAGGCTATATGTCTCAGAAAAAAAAAAATCCATGATTCCCTAGCACTAACCCTAACCCTAAAAGTGGACTCAATTTGCACTTATTCTCTTCCCTCTGTTGCCTGGCCAGCAGCTCTGCCAGACCCAGAAATGGCTGTGGGATGGCAGGAGCAGCCCACCTCCACCAGTGGCTACTGGTGGGACTGGGCTATCTTCCAGATCTGACCACTCTGGTGTCCAGGTGGGAAAGAGAATCTCTTCCTTTTGCCGCCTGGCCAGCAGCTCTTCCAGACCCATCAAAAAAGGATGTTGAAGAGAAGGGGATATTAAAAATGATTCACACTGGATGTCAAATATACTAGGAACACCTGTGCTAGTGTAGGACAGGAACAACAACAACAAGATATCCTAGCTTCATTTAGACTTTACAGACAATCTAGGTGGCCTGAACTGCAAGATGGTTGTATTCCAGTGTTCTTTGCCAGACTTGCCACATAGCCCTCTTTTGGAGTGGCAACGGGAATAGAACACAATGTGTTAGACTAGTCGCAACAGGCGAGATGCTTTTAAGGGGCTTTTAAGGGCTATTGTGCATTTAATTAAAACATTTTTGTTTCCTAGGCCTGCCCCATTATTGTCTCCTGTTCAAAATAGCTGGGCCATTGATAATGAATTCCACATAGTTGACATCTCATCCATCCTTGGAGGGAGCTTAAATTCCTGGCATTCTTCTCAAATAACCCTGCTTCATTAGGAAGAGCAACAGCTGCAAAGAGGAAGCTATTCATTAACATTACAGGAGTTCTTCATTGATAGGTCCCAGACAAACATCTGGTCCCCCATCCCTTTCTGACATCTTTGGCTGATTGTGTGACTCCTAGAGGATTCCAGAAACAGAAAACTGGCTCCTGGACCAACTTCATTGCATTTCAGAATTGCATTTATAACATTCTAGTAATGCCCGGCCCCCTTGATAAAGATTTTTTTTTCCACACTTTAGTCTGGGATAGAATTAGCATCCTTTGTTGACTCTTAGAGCAACCATTGGGACCCTGACTGAAGCCCTCTGGAGCTCCAAAGGAGCCAAATATCCAGTAGTATGGCCTCTGGACTTTGGAGCATACCTATTGACTGTTTCAAGGTATAGTACTTGGCTTTAAATTATCACGGTGCTATAGTAATAGTTTTACAGTTTGCTCTGGAATGGATGCCATTGGAGAGAAATGGTTATGACTGAGCTATAACTTGAAAGTAGACAGGAAGCATGGTGTGTGAATATAGCCTTAAATAAGCAGAAGGCATCTAGCTTTCAGCAACTTTCAGAGAATCTGCTGGGTTTGAGAAATTAATATTCTACAAGCAGCTAGAGGCAGTACTGAAAGCTGCTGGATATTTAGGAAATAGGAGGCAATCCTTATAAAACAGAATAGAAAAATCTCTCATACCTGGAGCAAGGAGGCCAGGCTGAGCAAATGCTCTTGTAAACAATAATGCTTTATTTCTCCTTTCTTTCTTCATCTTTGGTTTGGTTAGGAAGTTCACCTATTGAGTTTTAAGGTCCCACTTGCACCAGTTCCCTGGAGGCTGATGCTGATCCAGTACAATAAAGTACAATGAAGGCAGTTTTGAACTGCAGATTTGTTTCTGTCACAGTCAGTGGAATCTGCCAAGAAAGCAGAAAGCTTAATTTGGCAGAAAACCAAGTGTCTTCCTCCCTCAGATTTAGGACTTGGGCTACAATTGACAGAAAAAAAATGAACAGGCCTTGATGTGAATAGCATTTCTCTGAGGAATGAGAAGATGGATCCAGTTTTTGCAAATTTGTGTTCAAAAAGGGGAAAGAACACTACACTCTGAGGCAACAAACTATAAAACAGCTCTTACCACTAGGATGTTCTGCCTAATGTTTAGGTGGGATCTCTTTTCCTGTTGCTTGAATCTATTACTCCATGTCCTTATCTCTGCAACAGCAGAAAACAAGCTTGCTCCATCCTCAGTATGTCATTCTTTCAAATACTTAAATATAATGTCACCTCTTAACCTTCTCTTCCAGCTCCCTAAGCCACTATTCATATGGCATGTTTCCAGGACTTTTACCAATTTGGTTGCCTTCCTTTGGACACACTCCAAGCTGATGTGGACCTGGAGGTGTCACCAAAGACGGACCTGATGACTCCTATAATGTCTGATAACACTGCAAAGCACTCTCCATCAGTGATTTGAACATCATGGCAGTGCATCCGGCTGCCAAGACCTGCAAGGTATCTAATGAGCTTGGCATTTCTTAAAGAACAGCATCTCCTTCTGCGTGCTTTAATAATTCACGGTGAGATGTATCATTGATGAAGTACCTTTCCTCCTTTAGGGTTTTACAAGCCATGATATAAAACAACTGCGGTATAAAGTAACTTTAATAGGAACATTAGATCAGCCGTGATTGGTGAGGAGTACCAGCTAAGGGGATTTGCATCAAAATGATTTCTTCTTGCTCTGTTTTGTTTTTGGGGATACAGCCCAAGAAGATTTATTGCATGAAAAACAGAGCAGTTGTGTGTTCCAAACGGAATACACAATCAATGTTCCCCCTTCGGTAGTTTCAGGGGAAACACAAGTCTCTTTCACACTTCATACTTGGATAACAAACTGGTCTTAACTTTTAAAGCCTTACATGGCCTGGGCCCATCTTACCTAAGGAATCGCCTATCTCCATATAATCCGCCCCGTGCCCTCAGGTCCTCTGGAAGGAAGTTGCTTCAACCAATAAGAACCAGATTGATGACAACCTCCCAGAGGACTTTTTCTGCCACGACGCCTAGACTGTGGAATGCCCTGCCGGAGGAGATCCATCAGATAACCAACTTAGATGGCTTTTAAAAAGCCATCAAGATGGATCTCTTCTGGCAGACATTCCCAGAATGAGATTGTCACAATCTCTCCCCCGCCATCAGATTATTAGATCACTCCTCTATGTATTCAGAGTGCTGGCCATTTAATAGTAGTGACTTGTTGCCTTGTTTTAAGTTAATTTTAATGTTAATAATGATTGAATATATTTTTAAGGGGGGTTTATATGTCTACTATAATTGTATGGGATTGTATTTGAATTGTAGCCGCCTTGATAGCCTCGGCTAAAGGCGGGATATAAATAAAATTTTATTATTACTATATTATTATGGTCAAGATTCGGTATGGCACATTGTAGTGCAATATCCTGCATGTGGAACTATGGGGGAAGCAGATGGGTGGCACGGGGCTGCTCCAGGAAGCTGCGCCGCGGGGCCGAGGTATCCCCACACCTCGGCCCCGCGGCGCAGCTTCGCCGCCCCTGGAAGGAGCGCTAAAATAGCGCTCCTTCCACAAGTTGCCAAAGGTGCACCGCAAAAGGCTGGCGGCGCACCTTCGGCGACTCTTCCACCGCAGCGTGTGCGGACGCTGCGGCGGGAAGGCATCGTCGGAGTGCCAGCCGTGCGGAGGGGCCGGCGCTCCGACGATGCCTTCGGGAAGGGGTTGGGTGCCCACCATGCGGCTGCCCCTCCCCTTCCTTGCCCCCCAAACGGCCCTTTTAGCCGTCTGCTTCCCCCCTATGTTATCATCATCCCATGGACTCACTACTTAGCTGTTACAGCTCTTCTGTGGCCATTCTGTGGCTGCGGGAGAGCAAGGGGAAGGAGTCAGAGAAGCATCTTTCTCTAATTTACACAGAAACTCTTTCTCTAACCCCCCCCCCCCCCCCCACACACAGTGGTGGAGTACAACAAGTACAGCTCATGACAATACATTACCCCTCCAGTTACTCTGTGGGTTGCAGATAAATCCAGAGGGAAGAGGGAGTACAAGGGACACACACAGAGGTCTTATTGTCCCTGTTCATTAAAAAGTTATGGGACTGCAACCCTCTGAGCCCTGGTTCACCTAGACCCAGAGGCATCACTAGAGGTGTGTGGACCACACCAGGTGACACTCAAAGGGGGTGACACCACTGCTCCTCAAACATCTGCCTTTTGGCAGAAACAGGCTATGGTGTTTGCCTGTGTCCCTTTAAAATGCTGAAGAGGTGGTGTGAATGGGGTGAGGCTCAGTGGGAGGAGAAAGGAAAGGCCCCATGTGTTGTTGTTTTTTTAAATTTAAAAAACCTTTGGAAATTTTCTTTAAAAATATGACATCTTACCAAAGTTTCACCTTAACTCATGAAACTATTCAAAGATATAGCCGTGTTAGTCTGTAAAATCAGTACGTAAAGAGATCTTGTAGCACCTTTGAGACTACCTGAAAGAAACTATAAAATCAGTATGTAATTGTGTATTGTGTATTTTATCATGTAAGCCACCCCGGTTGTGTTGCACAGAGAGGTGGGATATAAATAAATTATTATTATTATTATTATTATTATTAAAGAGATCTTGTAGCACTTTTGAGACTATCTGAAAAAAAGTGCTGCCAACTTCTTTTTTTCCAAATGAAAGGCTTTCACGGCTGGCATCCATAGGTTTTTGTGGGTTTTTTGGGCTGTGAGGCTGTGCAATCTGTGTGTGCACAGATGCAGGCAAAACATCAGGAATACATTCTTCTAGAACACGGCCTCACAGCTCGAAAAACCCACAAAACCTTTCTTTCTTTTGCTTAGTCTCAAAGGTGCTACAAGATCTCATGAAACTATGTACAAGTAAATGCATGGACTGTGTATGATATGATGATTTGCAATTAACATTCATTCATTCAAAAAACATTACTAAGGATTCTGTATGGTGTGGCATGGAAGGAGGTCAATGGAGGGGTGACACCATGAGTTATCACACCGGGTAACACCAGCCCAAGTGACACCACGTGTTACATTTCTATGCCCAACACACATAAAATAAAATTAAAACAGGAAATCAGGGAAGGAGACCAAAAAGCCTCTTTTATTGGCCTCCAACTGTATAATAGTGCCTTTGCTGCCCATAATATAAGCTGGAAAAGGAAGGCAGGGCCATTGATTTGCAGGAAAATAAGGCAGCAGCAATGCCTGCCTCCATCCATCCCTCCTAAGAGTTTCCACCAGTCTGACTTTGTGATAGAGCAACACAGCATCCGGCCCCCCTATCCATCTGTCACCTGTGTTCATTGCTGCTTTGATTTAGACAAACAGTGGCTGTATTTATTTCAGCTACCTCCAGTTGGCAATTTTGAACCCTGGGAATGACAGTTTTAGAGGCCTGGCAGTGGCATTTTTATTAATCATTAAAACACAACCTGACTGGCAGAGTGCGAATGTGTTGATGTTGGGGAGGGGGTTTGGCAGACAACCTGCTTTGTCACCAGACTCCAACAGAGCGGATCATGGGCTCCTGTTCATAATAATAAAAACAGCAATCTAGCAGCTCTGTTTAGACTGCAGGAGAGCCGTGTTCACGAGAAACAAGGGGGGCTCCATAGTTTGCAGAATTGTTAAAGAAGTTTTTTTTTAAATGATCACAGCAGAGACTTTATAGCAAAGAAGTTAAGGCTAGCTGAGCCCCCGAATGCTAGCCTTTAATATTAATCATGTCTGCCTCAGCAACAGCAATAGCAAGTACATTTCTATACTGCTTACCAGTGTACTAAGCGGTTTACAATGTGTAAGTTAATTGCCCCCAACAATCTGGATGCTCATTTTAGTGACCTTGGAAGGGTACCAGGCTGAGTGGACCTGGAGCCCCTGGCTGGGATTAAACTCACAACCTTGTGGTTTGTGAATGAGTGACTGCAGTGCAGGCATGTCTTGAAACATATCTTTTTGAAAACCTTCAGAGGAATCACCACTATGATGCACAGAGAGTAATGTCCTTGGCCTTGCATTCAGAACTTGGGCATAAACAGTTCTAAATACAGTCTTTCTAATTTTTTAATAGTGTTTTAATCCTGTCTTTTAATTGTATTGTTACATAATTATTTTTAAACTTTTGTATAAGTAAGGCTTTAACTGTTTCTTGTTTTTTATTGCTGTAGGCCAGCTTGTGTTCTGCACAAGGAAAAAGGTGGGCAAATAAGTAAAGTAAGTAAGTAGGGGCCTTTGCAGACTGCTAGAAATAGTGCAAATTGAGTCCACTTTAAGGGTTAGAGTTAGAGTTAAGGAATCATGGGAACTGTATTTTATTGTGGCACCAGAGCTCTCTGACAGAGAAGGCTCAGTGTCTCTAAATAAATAAATAAATAAATAAATAAAAATTCCCATGATTTCCTAGCACTAACCCTAACCCTTAAAGTGGACTCAATTTGCACTATTTCTGGCAGTCTGCAAAGGCCCATAGTAAGTAACTAGTAGCTACTTTCAATGAAATAATTACAGTGGGCCCTTAGTATCTACTTTGACTTGGTTCCAGGATCCCGCCATGGATACCAAAATCCATGGATTCGCATCCTCAATGGGATGATAATAATGGCTGGAATCTTCCATCATGGTCTACAATCTACATTAAGCAAATTTACATATATGTAGCTATGTAGTAGAGGCATTAAGAAACACTGTTAGTGAATTGTGATGATTGATAATGAGACAGCATTCCCTGGTTGGTGTTCTGATGCATAAAACAACTGATGTGCATCAGTCCTGTTGTCCACCGATGAGCATCAGTCACTTTGCTGATACTCCTATGTAATAACATAACAGCCATTATTAGATCACAGATCACTAGATCTGTATGGCCATTATTTTTTCCCATAATATTAAAATATTATCGGGAATTCCAATATCTGAAATATTCCGGAATCCAAAATTGTACACATGGGTGGCTGAGATAGTAGTACCTTTGCTTTCTGATGGTTCGATGTATGCAAACCTTGTTTTATGCACAATGTTATTTTAAAATATTGTATATAAAATTACCTTCTGGCTGTTTGTATAAGATGTATATGAACTATAAATGGATTTCATGTTTCGACTTGGGTCTCATCTTCAAGATATCTCATTTTGTATATGCAAATATTCCAAAAACCAAAACACTTCTGGTTCCAAGCATTTTGGATAAGAGAGACTCCGGGCCTCTGCAGACCGGCTCAAAGGGCCGGCCTGGAGGTAGAGTTGGGGCAGGGCAGTTGTACGCCGGCCGCTCCAACCCCATGCCAATGCCAACACCATCCTGACACCGCGTGTTGTTACGCATGGTGTACGGCATCAGAACGCCCTTCTGGCACAGCGTTCAAACATGCTGTGCCAAAAAGGGTGAGGAAGAGCTGTGCGCCAGCTCTTAGGGTGGCCTTTGCTGCCCCTAAAAGGAGCAGCATTTTGCTGCTCTTTTCGGGGTGGCAAAAGGGAAGATTGGGCCCCCCCATTTTCAGAGGCCACCCATCTGTGCCACCCATCTGCAGAGATCCTCCCTCCCCTGCCTTAATTGTCATAAAAAATTGAGGATAGGAGTGTATAAAGTGCTTTGTGATACTCTTTCTTTGTTACTGTACTGTGATCTGTTTTATAATACAAAGTATTTATCTTAAACTTAGGCATGCGGTTTATTTAGTTAATTTTAATTATGATCTTGGTATATAAAGTGGTATATGAAGCTGCTATTGCTATTGCTGTAACCTAGTCTCTAGGGTTTTTCCATTTTCTTTGACAGACTGTTTATTTCACTGTCACAAAT
The DNA here is from genome assembly GCA_026167975.1 of Phrynosoma blainvillii. Taxonomy (NCBI): domain Eukaryota; kingdom Metazoa; phylum Chordata; class Lepidosauria; order Squamata; family Phrynosomatidae; genus Phrynosoma; species Phrynosoma blainvillii. Next base: position 5,646,578 of record JANUYF010000005.1, read on the forward strand.
GATTGGCAGTCGGTTCAGGAGAGACAAGAAGAAATACTTCCGCACAGAACTCAGAGTTAAGGAGATCAGAAGCAAGGACTCCATCACACTAGCTCTCATTAACCCATTCCCTGGCACAGAGGCTTTGATGTGCTTTCCTGTTGCCTTTAGGAGTTTCAAATTCTCAGCTGAGGCTGAGGGAAAGGGATTCTCTTCCTATGATAGTTAGGCATATTCTCAGCAGGACGATACCCCCCACCGAGCGAGGAAAGCAAGAGAGAGGGAAAACTTCCTTCGCTGTCTCTTTGAATCGTGTTGGGTTGTGATGCCCAAAATCCCAAAGCAAGAGAACTGAAGGAATGTTGATGATGCACAGAGTGGCATCAAATGAATTATTCTGACACAGCAACATTAAAGAAAGGGGGGAAAGGGGGGGGGAAAGGAGATCTGAGATTCCATGTCGGAGATGTGCATTTCTTTTTAATCTTGTTCCCCTGCTTCCCAATTGTATTGTATTTTGGCAGTGAGTGGGTTATTGGGATATGGGATTGTGTATTTTATCATGTAAGCTGCCCCAGTTGTGGGGAGAGGTGGGATATAAATAAATTTTATTATTGTTATTATTATTAGCTGAAAAAGTGGAATGACAGAGGAATACAGGCATCCCTCCATTTTTGTGAACCTGGAGTCCACGGTCTTGCCCTTTCATGGGTGGGGAGGGACAGAATGGACAAAACAGGGCTTGAATATTGGAGATTTCTCATTTTTTGGGAGGTCTGGAATGGATCCCCTGTGAAAATGGAGGGGTGACTGTAATTGGGACAGTTGAATTATGTGATTGGTGATTTTGGATCTACAACCAGCCCTCTTCACATTTGCAGCTTTGACTTTTGCAGATTTGATACAGCATGGAAGGCCTAGAGAGGGAACACTTAGCTAGGCATTTGTAGGTCCTGCAGCCACTGGCATCAATAGGGGAGTGCAGGGGGTGCGGACTGCACTAGGTGACACCCTAAGGGAGGATGACGACACTGCTTCTCAAAAACCTACCTTTTGGCAGAACTGGGCTAGGGCATTCACCTGCTTCTTTTAAAATATTTTAAGACAGGGGTCCCCAAACTATGGCCCGCAGGCCGAACCCGGCCCATCGAGGCCTTACAACTGGCCCGTGGCCGGTCCTGCCACCGCACAACGCGGGGCGCCATTTTGTGTTCCAAAATGGCGCCCGGAGTCGTGCGCATGTGCCCGGAGTCATGCGCATGCACACGTGATGCCAGGCGCATGTGCATGACTCCGGGTGCCATTTTGGAACACAAAATGACGCCCGGAGTAATGCGCGCCTCCGGCCCTCCTAAGAGCTGGGGCCCAGCAAACAAGCCCCTGGGTCAAAAAGTGTGGGGACCCCTGCTTTAAGAGATGGTGGGAGTGGGGTGAAGCTCAGTGGGAGGAGAAAGGAGAGGCCCAGAATTTTTTTAAAATTTAAATTTCAAAATTTTATTTTTTTTTTAAAAATATTTTTTTAAAAAAACATTCTTTTAAAATTTTCTTTAAAAACATCACATTTTAACTAAATCTTCACTATGTACCGTATTTTTCGCCCTATAACACGCACTTTTTCTTCCCCAAAACGTGCGTGGGGAAGTCAGTGCGCCTTATAAGGCGAAGGGCTGAGGCCGCGGGGAGAAGGAGGGCTCCTTCCCCCCGCGACCTCAGTCTTTGAATGGGCTGGCGCTGGGATCGCTTCGATCCCAGCGCCAGCCCATTGAAAGACTGAGGTCGCGGGGGGAAGGAGGGCTCCTTCTCCCCACGGCCTCAGTCTTTCAATGGGCTGGTGCTGGGATCGCTTCGATCCTAGCACCAGCCGATTCAAAGACTGAGGTCGCGGGGGGAAGGAACCCTCCTTCTCCCCACGGCCTCAGTCTTTCAATGGGCTGGCGCTGGGATCGCTTCGATCCCAGCACCAGCCCATTCAGAGACTGAGGTCGCGGGGGGAAGGAGCCCTCCTTCCCCCCGCGACCTCAGTTCAATGGGCTGGTGCTGGGATCGGAGAAGTTCTCCGATCCCAGCACCAGCCCATTGAACAACCGGCCGCGGCTAAAGGGAGGAATCCTTTTTTCCTGGATTTTCTTCCTTTAAAATTGGGTGCGTCTTATATGCCGGAGCGCCTTATATGGCGAAAAATACGGTATATGTAAATACATTTAGGCTGTGCATATGATATTGTAATTTGAAGATATAATTTTTAATTTTTCTAGTTGTTTATGTCACAACTATTCACATTATAGCAATAACAGTAGCAAATACATTTCTATACCACTTGTCAGTGCACTTAAGCACTCCCTTAGTGGTTTACAAAGTGTAAACCAATTGTCCCCAACAAGCTGGGAATTCATTTTAGTGACCTTGGAAGGATGCAATGCTGAGTCTACCCTGAGCACCTAGCTGGTATTAAACTCACAACCTTGTGGTTTGTGAATGAATGGCTGCAGTATAGGTATTTAACCACTGCGCCACCAGGGCTTCTTTTCCATTACATTTAGTGGTATAAGGAATTCCGATTTACCAGTAACATTAGTGCCAAAAAGCATTCCTAAGGATTCTGTATGGTGTGAAATGGGAGATGGCCAATGGAGGGGGTGGGGGGTGACACCATAAGTTACTGCACTGGGTGACACCAACCCTAGGGATGCTACTGCCTCCAGCACAATTCTATGGTTGGCTTCTGGCAAAAGTTGACCATAGAATTGCACTGGAGTACCTTGAGATCCCTAGAGATGTGTTCTCTCAGGTAAAAGAAGAGTTGTTGTTGTGTGCTTTCAAGTCATTTCCAACTTATGGTGATCCTATGGCGAACCTATCATGGGGTTTACTTGGCAAGATTTGTTCAGAGGAGATTTGCCATTGCCTTCCCCTGAGGCTGAGAGTGTTTGATTTGCCCAAAGTCACCCAGTGGGTTTCCATGGTCAAACTGGGAATCAAACCCTGGTCTCCAGAGTTGTACTTCAACACTCCAACCACTATGTCACACTGGATCTCAAATAATGTTTCTTCAATTTGTGTTTTTCCCCAATTTCATGAGGGTCCTGTGCCTCTAACCCCAGTGAATATGTAGGGCCCACTGTACTCTGGTGAGGACTAACAAGATGTTTCCAGGTTTTGAGTCTAGCAAGACAGTGGCTGTCACTTCACTCATTCCCCGAGGAGAGGAGAGGAATCTGAAAAGAGGAAACCATAATTTCATTTTTTTTCCATTTCTGCATCAGAAGGTAATAAATAAAGCCAGCAAGAACGTTGTGGTGGCCTCCTGATAGTCCTGCTAATAGGTTCTGGCTGCGACTCAAGCTTGCGGCTGCATCTAAATAAATTATTCGATGCCCAGTTCTTAATGGTTACTGTGGATTTGATGTCGCTGGAGTTCCCTTGAGGACGTTACAAAAACGTCACTGGAATACTAAGCATGAGAACAGTGTTTGTAAATGAGATTCTAGGAATGCTTTTGGAGGAGTGGAATTTATTTTTATTTTTATTTTGTAAGCAGCCTATGAATTGTATGCAAAAGTTGAGATAAAGAAAGTCTTGCCAAGTCTATCCTAAGCTATGCATCTTTTTTTTTATGATTTGAAGAGGTAGACTGTGATCCTGTTGACAGGTGAAACTGTTAGAACAATGTTCTTTTAAACAACAGTAAAAATATTTTGTATGGCTGAGATTGCTAAGTCATAGCACTTGACATGATGCAAAGGCTTGCAATAGGGATTGCATCGTGTTTAGTGGCAACAGGTGGTCACAATTAAGCAACTCAGATTCAGTGCGTGTGTGGGTTGATGAAGATAGTGGGTTGGAGAGAGTTGATGGTTGAAGTTGGTCAGATTGTTATACTATAGACAGGGAATGTTGAGAGGAGAGTTTGTACGTATTTGTTAATATTATTATTGCAACTTATGATAAAGAACCTCCAATACTTGGAAGAATATAACAGTGTCTGTGAGTTTGTTCAAGTGGTCAGTACATTGCCAATACTTAAACTGAACTGGTGCTTCCATACTCTACTACTGCTAGCTACTTCTGAGAGTGTTTACCTCAGACAGTGCTGTAAGTTGACATCTCTGGTGGGCCTAGTTTTTGTTTTTGTTACTGCACATCAGCAGGATGTAGACGACAGCCAACAGAAACTGCAATGGCATAGGTTGCAGTGTGGTGTGTAGGTGTCAGTTTAGGGCAAGGGATAAAATGGCCATGGGCAGCATGATGATAGCCATGTTTCATTCTCACAGGAAAGAATGAAAATGTAATCAATTTTCTCCCTGCTGCAATAAATTCCTAGAAAACTACAGACTTTGAAGACTATTCACACCAGGACTTATTCTAAGAAGAAACCACATTGGTTTTGCGTGCAGAAAATAGCATTTTCTGCACAGGAATGTTGTTTTCTGCAGAGCATTTAGAAATACAGTTTGGAGTAGATAAAATTACCAAGAGAATATCAACACAGCAAATCTAAAAGTGTTGTTGTTATTGTTGTTGTGTGTCTTCAAGGTATTTACAACTTATGGTGACCCTAAGGTGAACCTATCATGGGAGTTCCTTGGCAAGTTTCTTCAGAGGGGGTTTGCCATTGCCATCCTTGTGAGTCTGAGGGAGTGTGACTTGCCCAAGGTCACCCAGTGGGGTTTATATGGCTGAACTGGAACAATTTTCGATGTTTTACTCTCTGCAATGCTAGAAATCAGGAAAGTGAAGGAAAATTTTACGGAGTAGAATAAATTCTTATTTTTGAGGGGTAGTGTTCCCATTTTGCTTTCTATAACTGCATTTGTGCCCCACCATAATGCATCATTCAAAAAAGTTCCCTATACCAATGTAATGGACTATTACGGCAGTATTAGAGCCTTATTGCATTATTAAACAACCCCAGCCAGCAAATGAAAAGACACATGTTTTTTCTCTCCCTCTGCATGACTCTCGTTCTCTTCAGGTCAAAGCAGCACGAGAGAGCATTGTAAAAGCATCATTTTTGTCAAACAGATTATTTCAGCTTGGCAACTTTTACAACACTTTTATGAACCTCTCCCACACTTTTACAACCAGAAGAGAACGAAACAAAATGATGTCATGCGGAGGGAGAAAAAAATACATTTTTTCATTTGCCTGCTGGGTTTGTTTAATAATGTGACAAGGCTCTAAGATGCCAACCGAATGACTGCAGAATCGGTGGCATCATTGTGGTTTGTGTTACCTGGTGTGGGTACTCAGAAAGGGCTTCGGGGTGGGGGCGGACTGCCCTGCCCTATCCTGTCTTGTCCTGTCTTCCCCCCTTCCCTTTTGCTGCCTTGCTTACCTGCTCCCCAGATGTCCGCTTGCTGCCCGGCCAGACTGCTGCTGGGGGGTGAGGCTCCAGCCTCTGGATGGCCCATTCATGGCCGGATACAGCTGCTCACCCAGCAGCCATGCCATATCTAGAACGGACGGTACTGCATCACCCAGCTGCAATGCTGTGGTATCCAAATGCCCCCTTCAGGATCTGGCATGTCTGCTGGGTGAGCAACCATGCCAGACCCTGAACGGAAGCCGCCATACTCCCCAGCATTGGCCACTCCTCAGGGCAGTACTGTGGCCTCTGGATAGCACCTCCAAGGTTTGGCATAGCTGCTGGGTGAGGAGGCAACGGCCCCTTCAGGTCAGGCACAGCTTCTGGGTGATCCAGAAAGGGAGGAAATGCTCTTTCTTGCTCAGTCAGCACTACATTAGTTCTATTGGGTCTGCTGCCCTACCATGTACACCCCGCTCAGCAGTGTCACACCGTGCAGTTCATACCTCCTGTGCCTTCTAGTGACATCTCTGTGCAGAAGATGCATATCTACATATCTTCAATGTGATGACATCAAAACGAATTCTCTATACTTTGGTTCATCATAAATCAAAATAGAGGCTTTAGTTGAGAAATCAGAAGAAGACGGGGGGTATGTTTACAAGGGCCAAATAAAACAGTCTCATCTAGTTTTCACAGCAAGCTGTCCAAACAATGTATGGGATGACTGGGACCAAATTTGGGCCTTTTCATTGCCTCTGGGCTTTAACCTGAAGAAAGAAAAAGTGGGGGTTATCTATTCCTACATGGCAGGGAGTAGAACTGGCTGGCCTTTGTGTTCTTTTCCTGCTGCCTTCCACTTTTCCCAGTATTATGGTTCCCACCTCTATGATTCTGCTGCAGATATATTGCTTCAACCTGACACCCCAATTCTGTGTTTCTCCAGACTTCCTTACCATCCTCCCAATGCTGATGCTGCTAAATAACTTCCAGATAGATGGAGGACAGGAGGCAAAATAGGAGACAAGGGCATGTGTAAAAATACTTTGTAAAAAGGGGTTTCTTTGTCACGGCCATTGTTGATTGAGGTATGTGTATACAAAGGATGGCCTGAACTCTTTCTAGAAGGCAAAATGACCAACCTAGGGCTATTGTACTATTGCAGTATTATTGCTTTTACCAGTGATTGGAATTATCTCATTGGAAGAGACAATCATACTGGGAAAAGTGAAAGGTAGTAGGAAAAGAAGAAGACTACATAACATGAGGATTGACAACCAAAGAAGCCACAGCCCCAAGTTTGCAAGACCTGAGCAGGACTGTTAATAAATGGGTCTCTTGGTGGTCCCATATCCATAAAATTCTCATAAGTCAAGGCTGATTTGATGGCAAGTAACAACAACAAGGTGATTCCAGCCATAGTATTTATTATTCATATGAATGCCGCTGCACCCAGGCATTATTTTATTGGCATTCTTCTTTCAGATTTACAATGATGGAACACTTTCATCGCTGTCCTTTGTCAAGCATCAGCTGGTTTATTTAAATGTCTCCTCAACATACGAGACAGCTTTCCCAGTGGTTCTGGGAGAGTGTTTAGATTAAAGGAACATTGTCAAGAGCTTTTCCTACACTAAAAATAATACAATTCCTTTCTTCCACTCCTTTCCCCCATTTAACTAAAGTAACTCAGTTGAAGCCTAATGGATACAGCTGTCAAAGGAAAAACAAACCTTTTTGGATGCCATTTGGAGAGAGTGGGAACAGGGGGAAATTGGACTCAAAATAAGATGTTATGGGAACTGGGTTGGCGATCAGCATGTTGACAGATGAAGCTGCCTTAATACTAGGTCAAAATATTGTGAAATGCTGCTGCATTAAGAAGAGGAGCAGGTGGCCAGTACTCTAGCAAACTTAACTGAGGGCCTTTGCAGACTGCCAGAAATAGTGCAAATTGAGTCCACTTTAGCTGCTCTGACTCAGTGCTAGGGAATCATGGAAACTATAGTTTATTGTGGCACCAGAGCTCTCTGACTGAGAAGGCTCAATGTCTCAGAAGAAAATACAACTCCCATGATTCCCTAGCACTGAGCCAGGACAGTTAAAGTGGACTCAGTTTGCACTATTTCTGGCAGTCTGCAAAGGCCCTGAGTCTTCTATGGACGTTATCACACGGGGGAAATCTGTTGGTTAATCCACACAAATCCCAAACAAAAACTGAATTTGCACCTCACGATTTCACACGACGTTGCACAGAAACTGGTCAGAAACTGGTATTATCCGAGATCTTTTTAATTTCGGGAGTTTAGAGGAAATGCATTCGCGAAATTACAGTAATTTTGCATTTACTGTAATGTGAAAAGCAAATACGCACAGACAATTCTCTTTTAAAAACTGGAGGAGGGCCAAGAGGAGGAGGAGGAGGAGGGGCCTCCAGGGAGGGAGAGTCCCGGGCTTCTGCCATGCAGGAGGAGAAGTTTGGCATTTGGGATGGAGGGAAAAGGAGGGGAAAGAAGGCTTCCCTCGCAGCAGCTGTGGGTGGATGTGGGTGCAAGTGTGGGGTGTGCTTGTGGAGCAACTTGGAAATCCATCTCACCATGAAGTTCTGCCCTGCAGGTCCTACAAAAGAGAAAGGCTTATGGGGGGGCCATGGGAGCTACCTCCAGTTTCCCCCTCTCCTGGACATCATCCAAGGCTCTGGCTCTCCCCAGGGAACACCCAGCCCTTCCTTCCTTTCATCTCCCCAGCAGCTGACAGCCTCCAATGCCAGGAAAGGAGAGAGAGAAAAGGGAGGGTGAGCCATCTCAATCCCTGCCTTGCCTCGCCTTGCCTCGCCTCGCCTCGCCTCGCCTTGCCTTTCCAGCCTCCTCCTCCTCTGCTCTCTTGAGAGGTCCTAACCCCAACGGAAGGGGGTTAGGACTGTGCAGGAGGACATGACCCCAAATGGAGGACAGTCTGACATTTCCTCCTGGGAAATGCAGGACCTGCCCTGGAAAAAGGAAGAGTCTGGTCATGAAACACACCCATTTCCAGTACATGTACGGGTTCTTTTCACTTGTGTATAAAAGTTAAAAATGTCTTTTTTTCGCTTTTAATGTAATTCTGTTATTACTGTAATTACATGTGAAAAGCTTTTGCGCCACTTTCTTTTCGGGATGCTTGATTTCCACTTTATTATCTCTTTAACAACGAAACTGCCCCACGTGTGATAACATCCTATGACTTGACACCTTCCAGATGGGTTGGACTACAACTCCTATTATGCCTTTCATGCTGGGTGAGAGGATAGAGATTGTAGTCAAAATAGTTGAGTCAATGTGAGTCAACAGTGTGTTGCAGCAGCCAAAAAGGCTAATGCAATTCTGGGTTGCATCAACAGGAGTATAATGTCCAGATAGAGGGAACTAGTAATGCCACCACCTTCTGCTTTGGTCGGATTGTACCTGGAGTACTATATCCAGTTCTGGACACCACCCTTCAAAAAGGTTATTGACAAGCTAGAATGTGTCCAAAGAAGGGAAACAAGACAGCTGATTTCAACTAAACATTATGAAGACATTCCTGGCAATAAGAGCTGATCAATATTGGAATAGGCTACCTTGGGAAGTGATGGATTATTTTTCATTGGAGAATTTTTAAAGAGGGGTTAAATGGCTACCACTCGGGTGTACTTAGTGGTGGAGCTAGACTGGCAGGAGGTTGCACAAGATAGTCTTTTGTGGGCTGTAGGCAAGTCTGTGTGGGAAGCAAATGCTATGAGAGTAGCTGCTGGGCACATTTTATTAATTGTTCGGCCACCTAAAAATAGAGTTCACCTGTCTCATGCGCTGGGTTGCCATATTGTCAGGTTAGCTAGGATCTACCAGATGCTGGACCACTTCATCCAGATAGCCCTTGTCACCATTTGTATAGTCAGTTGACCCAGAAGCAGTTCCAACCCTTTCCTGACTGACTATGTGAAATTACAAGGACATGTTCTTGTGACATTGCAAAGTCCTATCCCCTCATCTCATTGTTTTGGTCCCTGAAATCCCAAGGAATGGGATGCTGCAGAGCTGGTGGCCCTAGCAGAGGAGGCTGTTTTATTTTGTCCATGCAGACAGGGCCTATCTATCTATCTATCTATCTATCTTCTCTTCCTACTGCCCTCCACCACACCAAATATTAGAGAGTTTTGTCTTCTCATGATATGGCCAAAATACAACAGTCTCAGTTTAGTCATCCTACTAGTTTCTAGATGGAGTTTGGGCTTGGTTGGCTCTTTGTTGTTGTGTGCCTCCAAATCCTTTCCTTGGCAAGTTTCTTCGGAGGGGGTTTGTCATTGCCATCCTCTGAGGCTGAGAGAGTGTAACTTGCCCAAGGTCACCCAGTGGGTTTCCATGGCTGACCGAGGAATCAAACCCTGATGTCAGAGTCATAGTCCAAATCTCAAACTGCTACATCACATTTGCTCTAAGACCCATCTATTGGTCTTTCTTGCAGTCCACAGGACCCACAGAACTCTTCTCCAGTTGGTTTTCAGCCAGAGGGTCAAAGACTGAGAACCACTATCTTTGTAACCCTTGCAAATACTCTTGCAAATGGTGCATAAACAAAAACAAAACAAAACAAACAACAACAAAAAACCAAAACAAAACCACAAACCAAACCAAACAAAAACAACAATAACCCTGCATGCACCCTGTCCTTCTATGCCAAGGACACAAACGGTGACATTAAAAGGATCAACTTTGTTCCTCACTTGCATTTGTATAATATTCCAACTCTTTCCTCAAGAAGGCTGTTGGCAAAAATCTCATGGATTTTAGTTCCAGCGTGGATCCAGTTAACTGTGTCCATTCCATGAGCCAGCCACCCGCAACTCTCTGTTTGCAATTGAGAGAGATGCCCAGCCTTGGAAATTAATTGCATCTCTCTCTCTGTCTCTCTTAATGAACTCCAGATGAAGAGGATTGATGGGAGAAAACGCAGCTTGTTTGCACTGTGGCTGTGTTTAATCCGTTCTGGCCCACCACCGTGAAATCCATTTGGCCTTCCAATTAAATGCTGACTTCAAAACCTCTTTAAAAATGTTTTTATTAAGAGGAAATGCTGACAAGTTTGTTGCAGCAAATGAAAACGGTGTCCCTGAATTAAATATCCCTCTCCACTGGTCAGCTACCAGACGGACACATTTGCTACACACTGGTTGATCAAGTATAGAGGATAAATGAAGGGATTCCCCAACTTTGGGCTTTCAGGTCTTTGGGACTTCAGCCCCCATTAGCCCCAGCCAGCTTGGCCAACTGTCAGGAATTCTGGGAAGTGAAGTCTAAAACCCCTGGAGGACCAAAGTTTGGGAACCACTAGCCCCTTGCATCCATGCTTTCAAGAAAGGGTAGACACTGCTGTTAAGTTGCTCCATATTGCAGAGGATGGGAGGATTGGAGGACTAAGGGGAGGAAAGCTGAAAGAGAAGCAGACTGATGCAATGAAATGTTAGAGGCAGGTGCATGGTACTTTGGTGATTCCCTTCTATTTCATACCCTCCGACTGCCCTGATTTGGCAGGAACAGTCTTGATTAATCATAGAATCATAGAGTTGGAAGAGACCCCAAAGGACCATCCAGTCCAACCCCCTGCCATGCAGGAACTCTCAATCAAAGCATAGAGCCTCTGATTAAAGACCTCCAAAGAAGGAGACTCCACCAGACTCCGAGGGAGTGCGTTCCACTGTCAAACAGCTCTTGCCATCAAGAAGTTCTTCCTAATGTTTAGGTTTGTCCTATAGTTTGCATCCATTGCTCCATGTCCTATTCTCTGGAGCAGCAGAAAACAAGCTTGCTCCCTCCTCAATATGACATCCCTTCAAATACTTAAACAAGGCTATCATACCACCTCTTAACCTTCTCTTCTCCAGGGTAAATATACCCAGTTCCCTAAGTCTCTCCTCACAGGGCATGGTTTCCAGACCCTTCACCATTTTGGTTGCTCTCCTCTGGACACACTCCAACTTCTCACCATCACTTTTGAATTGTGGTATCCAGAATCCACAGGAGGTTATAACATTCAAAATAATGTCTCTAACCATTACATCACACTGGCTCTCTGATTTGCTCTCGGACCCATCTATTGGCCTTTCTTTTATCCCGACAGGATACAGTTGCATTTCAATTTAATAGCTGGTGCTATTGCACACAGCCAATAGCTGTGGGTGACTATAACCCGCATGCAGCCTTAGTCAGCCGCTTTTCAAAAATTGCAAACTCCCATTTTTGAAAAGCGGCTGGATACATGCGGCTAGGACCCAGGCTGCATGTGAGTTGCAGTCGCCTGGCCTCGGCTTGCTATTAAATCGAAATGTGACTGTATCCCATCAGGGATAAGTCGCATTATTTTGAATGTGATAATCTCCAATGTATTCCAGGTAAGGCCTGACCAAAACAGAATAGAGTGGCACTATTATTTCCCTTGATCTAGACATTGCACTTCTATTGATGTAGCCTAGAATTGCATTGGCCTTTTTAGCTGCCGCATCACACTGTTGGCTCATGTTCAACTTGTGTCTACTAGGAATTCTAGATTGCTTTCACATGCACTGTTGTCAAGCCAGATTTTCCCCATCCTATATCTATGCATTCATTTTTTCTGCCTAGGTGCAGTACCTTACATTTGTCTGTGTTGAAATTCATTTTGTTAGTTTTGTCCCAGCTTTCTAATCTATTAAGGTCATTTTGAATTTTCATCCTGTCCTCTGGGGTATTCACTACTTCTCCTAGTTTGGTGTCACCTGCAAATTTGATAAGCATGCCCTCTATTCTTTCATCCAAGTCATTGATAATCCTTTGTCATCCCACTTTTTCAGCTGCTGTTAAAATGTCCCAATTTCCTATCTTTTTCTCCCACTTTCCTCCTTTGTCCTCAGCTTACTTCAATTGCTGCAAACTGAGTCCAAAGTGCAAAAGTTGTTTATATTCATTTAATTCAGTAGAAGCAGTGGAGGAGAGAAGGGGCAAGAGTCTTGACCTTCCCAGTAGATTCAAACAAAAGCTAAAATAAAATTTCTAGCAGCATCTCTTAGCTTATCTGCTCTTCCTCCTTAGCAACTTTTGCCATCTTGACGAGACTCTGATGCTGCTTGGCCAGATGGGTCCCAGTTTTCACCTGTGAAATGCTGAAGGGTATGCTGTCTGGAGGAGCAATTCAGAATATAGTCCTAGGTAGTTGTAGCTCAGCTCCCCAGTGCGTACACTACAGTTCCAATGGGCACCAAAAACGGAGGAGCAGATTGCCCTCTCAGCCTTCCATGCACCAGATGATATCAAGGGGTGATGGTTATGTATGCCTCGGTAGTTCTGCAAGTCATCAGGTGCTCTAATTGTGTTTTGGAGATATGGGCCAAGTTCATCCATCTCGGTAGTATGAATGTCCATATGATGACATAGGCATCAGTTGTGCTACATGGCCATTGTACTGAGTGGCAACATTGTGTAACTGAATGTGCAACCAAAGCAGTAGTTGCCATCAATTTCAGCAGGGGCAAGGGAACACATGTCAGTGGAAAATGTGCAGCTTCATGCACATTGGCACCACCACATGTATAATAGCACCACATGCTTGATTTACATTGATTGGAATGTAAAAATACAGGGGTATAACCTCTTCAAGAGAAACAGGCCAAACAGGAGAGGAGGAGGAATAGCATTATATGTCAGGGATATTTACACCAGTGAAGAAATCCAGGACAACAATCCTGGAAGCCAGGTGGAGAGCATTTGGATAAAAATTAAAGGGGAAAGAAACAACAGGGATGTTATTGTGGGAGTCTACTACAGACCCCCGACTCAGGCAGAAGAACTGGATGATGCCTTTCTAGAACAGATGACTACACACTCAGAAAGGAGAAATATAGTAGTGATGGGTGACTTCAACTATCCGGATATTTGCTGGAAGTCAAACTCGGCAAAATCCTTGAGGTCTAGCAAATTCCTCACTTGCCTCGAAGACAATTTCATTGTTCAAAAGGTGGAAGAGGCAACGAGGGAGTCAGCTATTTTGGATCTGATCCTAACTAACAGGGAAGACCTAGTTAATGGGGTGCAAGTGGTTGGATCCTTAGGCGGGAGTGATCATGTCCTCCTGGAGTTTATTATACAGTGGAAAGGAGAAGCCAGGCATAGTCAGACACGCATTCTAGACTTTAGGAAAGCTGATTTTACTAAACTTAGAGAAATACTGAGGGTGATCCCATGGACAGGAATACTAAAAGAGAAGGGAGTTCAAGACGGATGGGAGTTTCTCAAAAGGGAGATACTGAAGGCACAATTTCAAACCGTGCCAACGAGGAGGAAGAATGGGAGGTGTCTCAAGAAACCAGGATGGATGACTAAGGAACTTGCAACTGAACTATGTTTTAAACGGAACATGTATAAGAAATGGAAAAATGGGGAAATCACCAAAGAGGAATTCAAACAAATAGCTAGCACGTGTAGGGTTAAAGTCAGAAAAGCTAAAGCGCAGAATGAAATCAGGCTTGCTGGAGCGGTTAAGAACAATAAAAAAGGCTTTTGGGGGTATGTCAGTAGCAAAAGGAAAAAGAAGGAAATGGTAGGGCCACTGTGTGGAGAAGATGGCAAAAAGTTAACAGGGGACAGAGAAAAGGCAGAATTACTCAACACCTTCTTTGCTTCAGTCTTCTCAGAAAAGGCAAAGGGTGCTCAACTTGAGGATAATGGAGCAGAGGACAGAATAGGAGAATTTCATCACAGAATAAGTAAAGAGATAGTACAGAAACATCTGGTTAATCTAGATGAATATAAGTCTCCAGGACCAGATGAATTACATCCAAGGGTATTAAAAGAACTGGCAAATGTAATATCAGAACCATTGGCAATAATCTTTGAGAATTCCTGGAAAACAGGAGAGGTCCCAGCGGACTGGAGGAGGGCAAATGTTGTCCCCATCTTCAAAAAGGGGAAAAAAGAGGATCCCAACAATTATCGTCCAGTTAGTCTGACATCAATACCCGGAAAGATTCTGGAGCAGATCATTAAACAGAGAGTCTGTGAACATCTGGAAGCTAATTTCATAATCACAAAAAGTCAACATGGGTTTCAGAGAAACAGGTCATGCCAGACAAATCTGATCTCTTTTTTTGATAAAATTACCAGTTTGGTAGATGAAGGGAATGCTGTGGATATAGTATATCTTGATTTCAGTAAGGCCTTTGACAAGGTTCCCCATGACATTCTTGCAAGCAAGTTGGTAAAATGTGGGCTAGACAAAGTAACTGTTACATGGATTTGTAATTGGTTATCTGGTCGAACACAAAGGGTGCTCAACAATGGCTCCTTTTCAACCTGGAAAGAAGTGACCAGTGGGGTGCCACAGGGCTCTGTCCTGGGCCCAGTGCTATTCAATATCTTTATTAATGACTTGGATGACGGTATTGGGGGCATAGTTATCAAATTTGCAGACGACACCAAATTAGGAGGAATAGCTAATACCCCAGAGGACAGGATCAAAATTCAAAATGACTTGAACAGACTAGAAAGTTGGGCCAAAGCTAACAAAATGAAATTCAACACAGAGAAATGTAAGGTACTGCACTTAGGGCGGAAAAACGAAAAGTACAGATATACGATGGGGGACACTTGGCTGAATGAGACTACGTGTGAAAGGGATCTAGGAATCCAGGTGGACCACAAGTTGAACATGAGTCAACAGTGCGATGCAGCAGCTAAAAAGGCCAATGCAATTTTAGGCTGCATCAGTAGAAGTATAGTGTCTAGATCAAGAGAAGTAATAGTGCCACTATATTCTGCTTTGGTCCGGCCTCACCTGGAATACTGTGTCCAGTTCTGGGCACCACAATTCAAAAAGGATGTGGAGAAACTGGAGCGTGTCCAAAGGAGGGCAACTAAAATGGTGAAGGGTCTGGAAAGCAAGCCCTATGAGGAACGACTTAGGGAGCTGGGGATGTTTAGCCTGGAGAAGAGAAGGCTGAGAGGTGATATGATAGCCATGTTTAAATATTTGAAGGGATGTCATATCGAGGAGGGAACAAGCTTGTTTTCTGCTGCTCCAGAGACTAGGACCCGAAACAATGGATGCAAGCTGCAAGAAAAGAGATTCCACCTCAACATTAGGAGGAACTTCCTGACAGTAAGGGCGGTTCGACAGTGGAACACACTCCCTCGGAGAGTAGTGGAGTCTCCTTCCTTGGAGGTCTTTAAGCAGAGGCTGGATGGCCATCTGTCGGGGATGCTTTGATTGGGAGTTCCTGCATGGCAGGGGGTTGGACTGGATGGCCCTTGTGGTCTCTTCCAACTCTATGATTCTATGATTCTATGATTCTATGCTGTTGCATGCTACCCTGAAATCACATGCTTAAGGAAATCACATGCTTTGTTGTTGTTATTTACTTATTCTAGCCTGTATAGGGATATAGTGTCTAGACAGAGGGAAGTAATAGTACCACTCTATTCTACTTTGGTTAGACCTTACTTGGAATACTGTGTCTAGTTCTGGTCACTACAATTCAAAAAGAATATTGTTAAGCTGGAGCATTTCTAGAGGAGGATGACCAAAGTGGTGAGAGGTCTGGAAACCATATGAGAAGCGGCTTTGGAAGCTGGGTATGTTTAGCCAGAGGGAAGAGGAGGTTAAGAGGTGACATGATAACTATGTTTGAATATTTGAAGGGACATACTGAGGATGGAGCCGGCTTGTTTTCTGCTGCTCCAGAGACTAGGACATGGAGCAATGGATTCAAACTACAGAAAAAGAGGTTCCACCTCAACATTAGGAAGAACTTCCTGACGTCAAGAGCTGTTTGACAGTGGAAGACGCTGCCTCGGAGGGTGGTAGAGCCTCCTTCTTTGGAGGTCTTTAAACAGAGGCTGGATGGCCATTGGTTGGGAGTGGCAGAATAAGGTTGGACTGGATGGCCATTGGGGTCTCTTCAAACTCTGTGATTCGAGGAGTCGACCAAGAACTTGACTTTGACTTATGGCAACCCTATGAATGAGAGCTCTTCAACATCCTAAGTCATCCACTGCCCTGCTCAGATCTTGCAAACTCAAGGCCGTGGCTTCCTTGATCTATTCAATCCTCCTGTAGTGTAGTCTCCCTTTTTTCCCCCTATGGCCGTCTACTTTACCAAGCATCATTGTCTTTTCCAGTGAGTCATTTATTCTTACCACATATCCAAGGTATGGCAGTCTAAGGAGCTTATTGTATTACTAAGAAACTCGATTTACCTCTTCCAAGTTACATTCGAATTTGGGATGCAGCCAGGTATTACTGCATGGATTTTGCCACCATTGCCACCTTCCGACTGCATCCCTGCAAAAATCCGACCAAAATCCACCCTCAGCTGGTCTGTTTGTAAAGCCAGGAAGCTCTTGACTTTGCAAAGAGGCCAGGTGAGGGTGGATTTAAGTCAGATTTTTGCAGTCGGGAGGTGGCAACAGCGGCAAAATCCATGCTGTAATACCCAGCTGCATCCCGAATTCCGAATTTAACTCAGAAGAGGTAAATCGGGTTTATTAGTAATGCAATAATCTCCTCAGTTTAGTCAGCTTGGCTTCTAGGGAGAGTTCAGGCTCTCTGATCCATTTGTTTGTCCTTTTAGCAGACCGTGGTGTCAACAGAACTCCCCTCAAACACCCTATTTCAAAAGGGTTGATTTTCCTCCTGCTTTTTTCCTTGTCTAACTTTCACAGCGATACATAGAAATTGGATCATGATTCCAACTTTGATATGTAAAGATTTGTCTTTATACTTTGGGGATCTCATTAAGTTCCTTCATAGCTGCCTTTCCCAATCTGATTTCCTGACTACAGTCTCCATTTCGGTTAATGTCTGAGCCAAGGTATAGGAAATCTTTACCTATTTCTGTGCCTTTTTTGTTACCCACTTGAAAGTTACATAAATCATCTGTAGCCATTATTTTTGTTTTCTTAATCTTGCAGTTGTGACTCTGCATTTAGGCTTTCTTACTTAACTTTCTTCAGTAGTTGTTCCAAGTCTTTGCTGATTTCTGTAAGTAATATGGTGTCATAAAGAATGGAATAGATATATTTTAATAACTGGATAAATAAATAATCTTCATTCCCTGAACTGAAAGGAGAAATTGTGCATTGGACCAAATAAAATAAAATAATATCCAAGTGCTTCTGATGAGGAAATTACACCTGTGTGAATATCCTAAATGCACTAGAACCTATCAGAACTTGGAAGTTATACAGGGTCAGCCCTGGTTAGTACTTGAATGGGAAACTACTACTGAATACTAGGTAGTGTAGGCTATATTTCAGAAGAAGGAACTATCAAAACCACCTCTGAGTATTCCTGGCCTAAGAAAACCCTGTGAAATTCATGGGCTTACCATAAGTCAATAGGCAACTTGAAGGCATACAAAGGGCCTTTGCAGACTGCCAGAAATAGTGCAAATTGAGTCCACTTTAACTGTCCTGACTCAGTGCTAGGGAATCATGGGAACTGTAGTTTATTGTGGCACCAGAACTCTCTTACAGAGAAGGCTCAATGTCTCAGAAAAAAATACAGTTCCCATGATTTCCTAGCACTGAACCAGGGCAGTTAAAGTGGACTCAATTTGCACCATTTCTAGCAGTCTGCAAAGGCCCAAAGACACACACACACACATACATTATACACACACACACACACACACTTGGTTGTTGTGTGAAAAAAATTGAGTGAAACATTCTGCCTCCTTACCAAGATATAAAGGGTGGATAAGACATGTGAGGTAGTCACCTATCGACATGTTATGAGCACACACCTCTTTTTGCCCAATCCAGGCACGGGCTGAGCACAGGCTTAAACTGATGAAAACGGATCTTATCGCACACCTCCGTGCCCAACTCAACCGCATTGCATACCCAATCTGGACTTTTGGTGTACTTTTCGAAGAATGATACTTTCCCATTCTTCGAAAAGTACAGCAGGAGTTCAGATCTGGTACACGATGCAGCCGAGTTGGGCATGGAGGCATGCAATAAGATCCGTTTTCACCAGTTTAAGCCTGTGCTGGGATTGGGTGAAAAGAGGCGTGCAATAATCTCCATGGTTAATCTGAAGGAGATACGTCGAAAACAGGAGAACATCTGGAAATCCTGCATTTCTGCCAGCTTCTCATTTTAATTAGGCTCTCTCTGTTCACTTTCTGTCAATGTAAATGTTCTTGCTATTTCTTCTAATTGAACTTTATTATCATTAACTGGTTTTCCATCCAACGTGTGCATCGTTTCGCTTTTATATTTGGGACTGCGTAACTTGTGTTGACTCTGTAAATAATCTATTGATTTTTCCATTTGCACTGTGAGTACACCTCCACATGCAGAGTTATGTGCTGACTGTGCAACATAAGCCTTGTGTTGGGTGGCAGTTGTTGTGTAATTGAATGTGTACTGAAATGCACAACTGAGTGTGGCACAATGAATCATAGAATTATAGAGTCGGAAGAGACCCCAAAGATCTCTAGGGAAGGGAGAAGAGGAACAGGGCCCTCAAAGTCTCTTCTTACAAGAAGTGTCTGAGACTGCACCTGCACTACAGAAACAATCTAGGTTGACAACATATTAACTGCCATGGCTCAATGCTATGGAATTCTGGGAACTGTAGTTTGTTGTGGCACCAGAGCTATCTGACAGTAAAGGTTAAATATCTCATAAAACTGCAGTTCCCAGAATTGAATAGCATTGAGCCAGGGCAGTTAAAGTGATGTCAACCTAGATTATTTCTTCAGTGTGGATGCAGCATGAGAGTAGTTGGCTTTGACTTCTCTCTCTTCCCTGCACCAGTGGTAGCCGGGACAGATTCACCACCCCAGCTACCATTGCCCTGCATCGCAAAAGAAGAGGAGAAAAGTCCCCTCTGGTGAGACTGCAAACTCTGGGTGCATCTACACTATAGAAATAATACAATTTGGCACCACTTTAGGTGCTGTAGCTCCATCCTATAGAACCCTGGGATTTGTAGTTTCACAAGGCTGTAGCCTTTTCTGCCAAAAAGTGCACAAAGCTACTAATCCTGGGATTTTGTAGATTGGAGCCGTGGCAGTTAAAATGTGAAACTGCATTATTTCTACAGTACAGATGCATCCTCTGGCTATCCCTGTGTTCAGCTGAACTCCGATTCTTTCTTACCCATCAAGGGAAAACAGAGGGAGAGAGAGAAGTTTGGAGAATTTATAATGATACATTGCATTTTATTCTGATATTTCTGTGATCTCTGCTTGCTCCGATGGACTGTGCAGAGTGATGTACAAAACTGGCAAAGAAATGAAAAGCTCTGTTGCGAGTCCTGTGAATCTTCCGATTACTCTCTTTCCCTCCACGTCCCTCAAATGAACGACAAACACCATGAAAAATTGTATCCCAAATTGATGGAAACTGGGCTTTCTGGACACAGATAGATATTTGGGGGTTAAGATCTCCTTCCCTCCTCCTGCTGTCCTTTCCCTTAAAAAGAAAAAAGGAATTGGATAGGCACCTTCCTCTCATTATATTATTTCCCTCAAGGATTCCTTTGTTCTTTTCTAACTCTTTTCCTTTTATCTCTTCAAAAGAGGCAAAAGACGAATTTTTCAAAAGTCTCTAGTCCTGAACCAAAGGCAAGGGCTACAATGCAAAAGGCTTGTCTTGTTCCTCATAGAGAAGCCTCTAAAAAGCCCTGGGAAAGTGAGTGCAGGCAGGGAAAAGCCAAAAACCAAAGAATGGTTATTCTTGCCCAAAATGAATGGCCTGCATCCAGCAGTTCTTACCGAAGTACCAAGAAAGTTGTCAAAAACCTTACATCGAATGTTTTGTCTTCCAAAGAACATTTTCATTCCCAGATCAAAAAGGCTGTCCAACCTTTGGGGAGAAAGTTGTGATCCCTCAGAAAAGAGAGGCTGGCATTGAAAATATTGCCTCTGAGCCCCAATGATTTCCAAGCAGGTTACTCATGCTAGTCTGTTACAACAAAAATTAGAGGCTTGTAGCCTTTTAAAAGTTTCCCCGCTCGACTGTGGAATCCCATTGGGTGACCTTGGGCAAGTCACACACTCTCAGGCCCAGAAAACCTTGTGATAGTTCAACTTGTTGTTGTTGTTAACTGCCTTCAGGTTGACCCTGACTCATGGAGACTGTGTGGATGAGACATCTCCAAGATTCTTTTTCCTCTGCTGCTCTGCTCAGGTTTTGCAAATCCATGTCCATAAACTGTTTGATTGAGTATGTAGATAGATCTTGTAGCCCCTTTGAGGCTAACTGAAAGAAAGACATTGGCAACATGCGCTTTCATAAACTTAAGTCTACTTCCTCAGACGCATTTAGAAGTAGACCTGAGTCTATGAAAGTTCATGATGCCAACTTCTTTCTTTATTCTCAAGAGTGCTGCAAGATCTCTCTACACACTTATTCTACAGACTATCACAGCTATATCTTTGAATTCTGTTTGATTGAGTCTGTCCATCTGTCTTCCTCTGTTTCTAGCTTTCCTAGCATTATTGTCTTTTCAAAAGTCATGCCTTCTTATGATATGGCCAACGTACAACAGCCTCATTTTGATCATCTTGACTTCCAGGGAGTGTTCAGGCTTGATCTGTTCAAGGACCCATTTCTTTGTCTTTTTGGCTGTCCACAGGATCCTCAGCACTCTTCTCCAGTACCAGATCTCAAATGAATTGATTTCTTCTTAATACATAGTGATGGGGAATACTTGTACGATTCTAACTTTTGTGCTCAGTTGTATATCTTTACTCTTTAGGATTTCACTTAGGGTCACCATAAGTAGGAAATGACTTGAAGGCACACAACAAATAGACAGAGAGGCTGGCTATGTTCTGTAGCCAGATGCAAACCAGTGACATAATCCACTGAGATCTGCGGGGGTCCTCCAGAATTTCCAGTGGATGATATAATCCTTTTTGTATCTGGCAGTTGCTTTATTTATCTGAATAGGTTTTATCCCTAGTCAATTTTAGATGTGTTTTTGGAGTGATTTATTCCATTTTGTATATTTTGTGACATGTGGTATTTTGAATCTCGAAATACTGTATTTTATGTTGATATGGCCAGCAGACTAATCAATAAATTTGTTGTTGTTGTATTTGGCTACAGAGTCAGAGAGAGCCAGCGAGGTGCATTGGTTTGAATGTTGGACTACAACTCTGGGGACCAGATTTTGATTCCCAACTTGGCCATCAAACCCATGGGGTGATGTTGGGCAAAACACATGTTCTCATCCTCAGGGGAAGGCAATGGCAAACCTCCTCTGAACAAATCTTGCCAAGAAAACCCTATGTTCTAGGGTTGCCATAAGTCAGAAACAACTTGAAGGCAGACACCACACCCACACAACAGAGCCAGAACCAGATTCTTTTGTCATTCCCCACCCCAGCTCTCCAGCAGTCACTGAATGGCCATGGGTTGGGACAGCAGTAGCTAAACAGTGAATCCAAGAGGCCAGGTTGGTCATTGTGGATGAAAATAAATAAACCCATAGAAATGAGTCATGGCATCACTAAAGCAATCTCACACTTGTTTGTTGTATGGTTCTAAATGGTTACACATAGTGTCAATCAAATAATTTCACACTTCTTTGTTACACTCTTTGTGAAATACAGCTTCATGACATCCTCAGTTACTCTCTCAAAATCATTTGTCGCTTGTAACCTCTCAGGCACTCATGCATGCAGCAACAATTCTATGATTCGGTCTCTATAAAAGTCAAGATGTGGTATGCACTTTAATGATACTGAAAGCACACATCTAAAGAAAAGCAGACTGCTTTGGAATAAAGTGATATGTGCCATTCATCCTATAATAAAGCATCTGAGAATTCACATTCTTGCATATCTGGTGAGTGGCTGAATCCCTGTGAAACCAAAGCTTTTCCATGATGGATCATAGTGCCGAGTGATTTTCTTTGAAGCTTGCAACAGTGGGCATTGTTACTCTCAAAGGCTGGATTGCTGCAATTAATATCTTGAAAAGACAAAAGGACTCAGGCTTGTCTAGAAACCACATTCTCTGATCCAAGAGCCCCGTTACCTTCTTTATTAATTGCTAGCACTTAATAGATGTCATTTGGATGAGGGGGCCAAGGAAGAGCTGCACTTGACAAAGAACCAGAAGAAGATGGGGGGAGTTGTCAAGCATTCATTATACTCTGTGGCCAGATATTTTGATGACAAGGTTAGCTTTTGCATTATTGCAGGGCATCTCTGCAAAGGGTGAACTAGAAGGGATAGAATTGACAGAGCAAAAAATGGAGACTGTTTCTATAGCTTTTGTGGTTGGGCAAAAGAGGGATTTTCAGCAGCTGTGGTTTGTTACCTGGTTGTGTGACAAGCAACACCTGGTGAAATTCCCTCTTCTGTACAACCATTAAAGTTAAAGAAGCCCTTTCCAGTTTTCACTCTGCCAACTCTAAAGATATACTGTCCAACATTTCACAGTTAAAAACCAGGACACATGTGACCTAGCAACATCAAAGTGTGATCAAAATGGCAAAAGTTATTAAGGAGGAAGAACACACTAAGAGAAGCTGCAGTGGTTTGCTTTTGCCTGAGCAAGTTTCCACTCTCTTCTCACCTCTCTTCCTTGTTAAGATCCTTATTAAAGATGAAAACAAAGTGGAAACAGAGCCAGAGAGTAGTGGCTTTCTTGTGAGCTTATCATGTTGTTTAATAAATTGCCTTACCTGATCTGGATTGAAATGTAAATTGGGCAGCATCCTGACATTATCAGAAGGATTTAGCCACCGAATCTGCCACCCGAGACCATCCTGGGTCCATCCCTGCTCCCAGGAGCACTCTGGCAGCCATTGTCTCAAGCCGTAAAACTCGCAGCTTCAAAAAGAGCCATACTGAGTGGCTCTAAGGCTGGTCTTGTGCAGCGGTTTCGGTTGCTAAATCCTTCTGATAATATCAGGATGCCGCCCAATTTAAATTTTAATCTGGATCAGGTAAGGTGATTTATTAAACAATGCGATAAGCTCCTCTGTGTCTTACCACACAACAGTCGTAGCACTTGAGTTCTCTTCCTGTGGGAGATGGTCATAAAAGTGTGCCTTTTGTTGAATGGATTTTTCCAATGCAACAAAAGACACACTTTTATAACCATCTCTTGAAGGAAGATAATTCAGGAGCTACAGCATCATGCTGTAAGGTACTTAGAAAGCTGATACTTTCTGGCTCTGTTTCCCTTTTGTTTTTTTTTTTTTGTGTGTGATAAGGCTTATGGGAGTACAAACTCCTTCAAATTAAGTTTATAGTGATCAAAGTAATCTGAGGACAAAAGAGGAAAGGAGGAGGAGGAGGAGGGGGAGAGAAAAGGAGACATTTTAAAAGCATCAGTCCATTATAAAAGTAAAATCATGGCATTGCAGAAGTATTTTAGTATGTATAAACTTTTATATGTCATGTTAGTTTCACCTTCTTTTCCCAGATTACCCAACTGGACAATGGTCTTGCAACATATAGGACACAGAAGGAGGCTGAGCAGGCAGCCAAGTGGTCTCTTGCTCCAGGAAAAAAATCCATTTATAGCTGACCCACTTCAGGAACAACCAATGGAGAGCAAAGCTATGTCCATCACAAGGAAGGAACAATGTGACTCCATTCTGTAGCTTTCAATAGCTTGCCTCAAGTGGTTTTGGCTGCAGCACATATACCAGATGGCTCTTGGTTTGAGGCCCAGATCTTCCTGATAGTAAAGTTTTTCACCACTATCCCCATCTGAGTAGCATTTGCATTACTGTAGGACTTCTCTGCAAAGGCTGAAGTCCAGACGGGATAGGATTGCTAGAGTGAAAACTGGTTCCATACCTTTAATAATAGTGCAGAAGAAGGAATCCACACTGCAGAAATAAAGCTGTTTGACACAACTTTATCTGCCATAGCTCCATCCTGTAGAATCCTGGGGTTTGTAGTTTGTTGAGGCACCAGAGCTCTCTGACAGACCAGGTTGAATACCTCACCAAACTACAAATCCCAAGATTCTACAGGATGGAGCCATGAGTGTTAAAATGGAGTCAAACTGCTTTATTTTTGCAGTGTGGAAGAGCTGCTAGACATCTTCCCTTTGCTGTGTTCTCATTCCCTGGGTCACTTGGCCTGTCCCTTTTCTTTGGATGCCGAAACTGGATCTCTAAATGCTGCATTGACTAATGTAAGTTACAGCACTGCTAGAAATTTGGGGACTGAAGGAAAATTTCTTGCGGAGTGGAAGATTCTCATTTTGCCCACTGTGTAGCTACACCTTTGCTTCAGCCTGGGAATCCGATAAAAGCATTGGGATATTCCTCTGCAATAAGGCCAGGCATTTTTCATATGCTCAAACAACCAGAGGTCTGAAACTTTGCCTTGTTAATGGTTCTCCCTCACTCCCCAAATGGCAGTTGGGAACATTAATAAAGCAGAACATTGACGAACGATCCTGGAAGCAGCTGTGAATTTCAAGCACCCAGCCTCCGGGCCTTGCACATCTCTCGACTCCCTCTTTCTGATTAAAAAGCTTAAAGACGAATGGACTGTGATCTTCCAGACAGCTGGCGATTGTCAGAGAAACATTGCCCAATGCAGGAGGGAGTGAGAAAAAGGTAATGAAAGTTTCACGGTGCTCTTTAAAAAACTTAATCATCCATGGCATCATCTGTCTGCTCAATTCTAGATTGGGGAAAGCAACAGTGCCACTCTATTCTGATTTGATCTGATGTTGACTGGAATATTGTGTCCAGTTCTGGGCACTACAATTCAAGAGGGATGTTGACAAGATGGAGCATGACCAGAAGAAGGTGACCCAAATGGCGAAAGGTCTGGAAACCATGAGGAGTGGCTTTGGGAGCTGGGTATGCTTAGCCTGGAGTAGAGAAGGTTGAGAGGTGACATGATAAAAGTTTGAAGGGATGGCATGCTGAAGATGGAGCAAGCTTGTTTTCGGCTGCTCCAGAGAATAGGACACAGAGCAATGGATTCAAATGACAGCCAGCCCTCCACACTTGCAGCTTTAACTTTTGAGGATTTGATTATGCACAGATTTGATTAATATGTTCTCTCTAGGAAATTTTACGTCCTCCAGCATGACTCTGCTAGAGGTTGACCATATAATTGTGATCTAACACCTAGAGATTCTTAGAGAAAACACTTCTCTAGGCATTTGCAGGTTCTCCAGTGCAATTCTATAGTCAACGTCTGATGGGTACTAGAGTTGCAGTGGAGGATTTAGAAATTACCAGGTAGGTGTTCTCTCAGGTTAAAAAAAATAGTGGGATTTTAATTTATTTATTTGCAGTTTTTCCACATTCATTGGGAGCCCTGTGCCCCTAGGGGATGCAGTGGCTCGAGTGGTTAAGATGCTGACTCTGTTGACGGCAAGATCAGCAGGTTGGCAGTTCGAGGCCCGGGTGCTGCATGATGGGGTGAGCTCCCATCATTAGTCCCAGCTTCTGCCAACCTAGCAGTTCGAAAGCATGCAAATGCAAATATATAAATAGGTACCATTTTGGTGGGAAGGTAAACAGCATTCTGTACAATCATGCTGGCCACATGATCACAGAGTAGTCTCTGACAATGCTGGCTCTTCGGCTTTGTAATGGAAATCAGCACCGCTCCCTGTGGTCGGACACCACTTGACAACCTGGTCAACAGGGAATACCTTTACCTTTTTTACCTGCACCCCTAACCCCAGCAAATGTGGAGGGACTACTGTACAGAAAAAAAGATTCGATCTAAACATTAGGAAGAACTTCCTGACATTAACAGCTGTTTGACAGTGGAATATGTTCCCACGAAGGGTGGTGGAGTCTCCCTCTCTGGAGATTTTTAAGCAGAGGCCGGATTGCCATCTGATGAGATTGTGTATTCCTGCATGGCAAGGGGCATGACTGGATGGTCCTGGTGGTCTCTTCCAACTCCATGAGTCTCTGATTTTATGAATTGTCCTGAACGTGAGATCTGCTCAGGTAGCATTAGGGTTGGGCAAGAATTTCATTTGGTTTATTTTTCTTTCCTCTTCCCCCAAATTTGCAAATTGCTTCATTATTAACCTAGGAAAAAAAACTCGAGAATTTTTAGAAAAATGATCTGAGTGCTCTAGATTAGTCTAACTGGAGTAGACCCATTGAATCATATTTTGAATCAATATACTCCTGCCTGAGAACTGAGGACATGGGACAGGACTTTCTCTGCTGTGGCTCTCTGAATATGGACTTTTTTCCCCACAGAGGCCCAGTTGGTGCCAATGTGTGAGTCGGTCCCATACCAAAGCAAAAGCGGCTTTTTATTAAAGCTTTCGGAGCCTAACTGGTTTTATCTGATATTCACATCTGCTGTCATTGGCATTATTTTAAATGGTTTTAACTGGCTCAAGATTGTCTGGCTTTAAATGAAAAGTGCTTTAATATATTTTAGTTAGCCGCTGTCAAGTTGACTTTGAGTTATGGTGACCCTATGAATGAGAGACGTCCAGGTCACCCTACTTTCAGCAGCCCATGGCTTCTTGATCGAGTCTACCCATCTGTAATGGGGTCTTTCTCTTTTCCTATTGCAGTCCAGCTTACCAAGCATTAATGTCTTTATTTTTTGTGTGTGAGTTGTGTCTTCTCATAATGTGGCCAAACTAGGACAGCTCCAGTTTAGTCATCTTGGCTTCTAGGGAGTTTAGATTTGATTTGCTCTAGGACCCATTGATTTGTTGTCTTAGCAGTCCATGGTATCCGTAGCTTCCATCATCACTTTCTTCACTGTCCAGCTTTTGCAGCTATACATGGAAACAGGAACTATGATGGCTAAATTCTGTTTCTCAATGCTCAGCAGACTTTGTAAGTTATTGCAATGCCAGAAACTTGGGGAGTGGAGGAAGATTTCATGGAATGGGTCAATACTACACCCCTGATTGAATCTCTTGTATTTGGCCATTCCAGAAGGTGGAGACATTTTTGGTTTGGTTTTGTTTTTATTAGAACTTGGCAAAATTCATATTCTCCACTCCAGTAAATAAATGGGATAGAAAAAATGTGAGATTTTAAAAATGGTAATACAGTGATGTCGCCTACACAGCTCCCTAAGATGGAATCCATACCGCCAAAAATTACCAGAACCTGACTCTCCTTCCCAGGACACATACACTCTTTCTTCCAATTCACATATGAAATGTTAAAGCTGTTCAGGTTTTGGAGGGAAGTTACCCACAAACAATGGAATGGAAGGCTGCTTTTCGGCCCAGAAGAATTTGTCTATCCCATTTTTCAAAGGTTGTGGGACATCTTTAGAATAGCTCAGAGTTCTGAACTTCACCCAGAATGATTCACTTATTTTCTGCTTACATTCCTTCAAGGATTTTTTTTAAAAATAATAGTAATCTGAAATCATCTATAATAAGTCCAGATCTGGCCCCCGCATGACCTAGCTTTGGCCTATTTTGCAACTCATGCTTGAAACTGGTGCTAATGCTTCTGCGGATAAACAAAGGGGGAATATATATTCATTTATTGAGGGAACTAGTGTGGTGTAGTGGTTTGAGTATTGGACAATGACTCTGGAGACCAGGGTTTGAATCCCTGCTCAGCCATGGAAGCCTAGTGGATGATCTTGGGCAAGTCACACTCTCTCAGCCTCAGAGGAAGGAAGAGGCAAGCCTTTTCTGAACATATCTGGCAAAGAAAATCTTTTGAGAGGTTCACCTGAGAATCACCCTCCGTTGGAAATGACTTGAAAACATACGACACAGAGACACAATGTGTGTAAATACACTTATGGCTCTTTTATGTTTGGAGGAAAAGGAGAAGGAACCATTGAACTAAGCAAGTGGAAGAAGGCTGGTGTCAGGAGTTCACATAAGCTGCACAACCTCCGTGCATGACTCAACCTGACTTTGGGGAAAACAAACCAAAATTAAATAAACCAATGTTGGCGAACAAAAAGGCATCTCATTAATCACAACAGAATTAAGGCAACAACACATGTTATATTATCAACTTGGGGCCCCAGGGGAAAATCCTCCCTCATGGAGGTTTTATGCACACCAAAGATGAGATATTGCCTCATAGAGCAGATAGATAGATAGATAAATAGATAGAGCAGATACTTTGCAGATAGAACTACACCACATCTCCTGTTTCCTTTCCCTGTAAACCCTGCTTTTTCATGCTGCCTCTCTTCAGCGTGGCCAAATAGTGGCCAATGGAGAGCAGAGAATATATTAAGAAGTATCTGGCTATGTTGCTATAGTCAGATTCACAATGGTGAAGGCATCTGCTGGGATCTCCCAAGATTCCTCCATAGGTCCATCATTATTGTGTGCCTGGCTACATAGACATAGCCAGATGCTTCTCAGATGTCCCACTCTCCGTCAGCTTCTACATCACCATGGTTGTGTGTGTGTGTGTGTGTTTCAAAATGAATAAGGAGGGTTTACAGATGGCTTTGGTCATTTTGTGAGGGAAATTGAGGATCCCGACCAAACATTTAAAAATGACATACCAAAACATAAGTTGGTGTGATGTCCAGCCTGGACTGTTTAAATTCTCTCCTGTATTTTCCTTCATTTCAGTTTAGTATGTTTGAGCATAGGAATGTTCCACTGTATTAGTTTGTGGGAGGAGCTGTAGGAATGAATCCCCTGCATTTTTCTAGTTTTTGATTTGCCCCTTCCCAGCAAGCTCAGCTTCAGCTTGGGATTTTTAGTTTTTCTTAGGCAGGCTTGGCTTTATCTGTTTGGTGGCAAATAGGCTCAGACAGAGGGAAACGGCATTTCTTACACCATTTAGCCAATTTTCAGTTACCATTTAGCCAACTTATTTACCATTTAGCCAACTTATTTACCATTTAGCCAATTTAGTTACCAGAAGCAGTTAATTCTATTAAACATCAACAACAAAGAAGTCAAGAGCACCAGAAGCTGAAAGACCCTGCACCAGCTTCATTGAGAAGGAAATCAAACCAAGATCAAACCCAGAGAGATGACAATCCTGAAGACTGCTGAAACCTAAACTGTAAAGTACCTTTTATTTTAAGCCTGTTGGAGCTGGGGAGGACAACCCTTTTTCTTTTGTTCTTTAAAATAAATTTCCCCCTTTGGACTTTACATTCAGCTTTGGAGCCTTTTTGGGTATAAGAGTTTGATCTCACCAGGGTACTGGCGTTGCATACCCATATTTGCCACCACCTTTAGTTGGGTGTGTCTTCACAGTTGGACTTACGGCAATGTAATTCATGAACAGGATTGTTGTTACGGGCCTTCAACTCATTTGTGACTTATGGCAATCCTAAAGCAAATCTATCACAGGGTTTTCTTGGCAAGATTTGTTCACAGAAGGTTTGCCATTGCCTTCCTTTGAGCCCAAGAGAGTATGACCATTTGGTTGCCATGGTCAAGTGGGGACTCGAACCCCAATCTCCTGAAATCCTAGTCCAACTCTCAAACCACTACATCACACACACTCACTCTTACTAACAGGATGCCAACACAATATTGGGATTGTGTAGCAGAAACCTTCACATATGGAGTTGTGCATTGATTGTGTGACAGAACCCTTGGGCAGAAAGGCAGAATTGTGCAGCTGAACCAAGACTCCAACAACTGTGCAGCCAAACACACAGCCCAATGGACATCTACATGCACTGTGACAATACATGCACAACTGCAACCTTAAACTGAATGCAGTGTTCTGTGTCAGACAATAATGCCCCACCATTTCTGCAGGGAACCTACATTATCTGGAAGTAAAGCAAAATCTCCAAAAAATTTAAAGGATGCATGGCCTTCTGAGCTCTCCTGGGGAAACAACAAGACATCCTAACCTCCCTGACAGTTGCCCATGCCTGCATTAAAGAATCTTCCAAGACATTTTGGGGTGTGTGTGAGGACTGAGCATTTCAGATAGCCCCTTTAAAGCTTAAACTAAAATGTGGCTAATCTGTCCCACGGACACAGAAGCCATCAGTCACCACTTGGTCAGGGGTAGCTCACCATCCTGTTTGCATGCCCCTTTCGATGTTAAAAGAAGACCTGCCACCATTCCTGCATCCCACTGCATCCATACAATAAATTGTACCACTGCAAAAGGGATGCAGTAGTGCTGAAAATGGGGTGGGTGATGGTGGTAAAGATCCCCCTTTCTCTTCTGGAGAGGAAAGAGTCATTCTTTCCCTCCCCATGTTGTTGCTATGTGTCTTCAAGTTGTTTCTGACTTATGGAGACTCTAGGGCAGACCCATCATGGTGTTTTATGGGGTTGACTTGCCCAAGGTCATCCAATGAGTTTCCATGGCTGAGCAGGGACTCGAACTCTGATCTCTAGAGTTGTAGCCCAGTGCTCAAAGCATTACACCACACTGGCATTCCAATATTTCATAGATAAAAACCAGTACACATATGGCCAAAACATTAGACCATGGGCAAGATGGCAGATGTTAATAACACACAGCTTGGAGAAGGCACAACAGTTTGCTTTTGCCTGAGCCGACAGGGAAGGCCAAGATCCTGCCCCCTCCTCTTCTTTTCCTTCTGCTGAGTATTGAGGGCAAACTCCTTTTTCATTTTGAACCCAGTTGGCAGCAATTGAAGTCAGCTGAGGACAAAAGGGAGAAATGGGAGAAGGAGAGGGAAACTGGGATGTTTTTAAAGCAGCTGAGAAAGTGGAACAACAGAGGATTACTTGGGACTGTCCCCGCCAAACTGGGACAGTTGGAAGGTACGTCGTATTGTCGGGGCTTTATGGTGAAGGAAGAGGCTGTTCTGCCACACTTTTGCACCACAGAGAGTTCCTGCCATTGCTGAAGAATTTAAGTAGCAACAACCGTGGTAGCAAAATTGGCATCCTCATGAGATGGTAATGGGGGTGGTACAGAACTTTCCTATACCCCCAAAGTTGCCCTGTTATCCATGAATAGGACTTTGATGTGATTGAAGAAATGTGTGTGCCTCCATCATCTCTTGTTGGGTTGTTTCCCCTCTTACTTTTACCATAACCCCAATCCCCCCCCCCCCAAAAAAGCAATCTCTTTCTTTTTTGCTCTCTGCATGAGCCTTGGCATGCAAAGCTCCCAGAGGACAACAAGTATCTAAATGATGAGAGTAAAATGCCAAATTACTGCAATAACCACTGTGGCTTTTAGACCTTTCTCTTTTTTCTCTCGACAGCAAGTTAGTAGAGACAAATGAAAAAGCAGCTGGGGGGAAGGATGACCCCGGGGGAAACGTTAGGAGCCAGCCATTTTGATAATCTTGTTCAGTTTCAGACCTATTAGACAATTGTTCAAAGATCACCAAAACAAAGGGGTCCAGGCGGTGAAAGTCAAGACATCAGGCCAACATTTGGGATCAAGGCATTCTCAACAGCCCCAAGGGCGGGCGGTGTTCCCTCCAATGAACCATCTTCTTAGAGAGCCTTGGAAGGCCAAAAGCAGCCCAGCCAAGACTTAATTGTCATTATTGGAAGTCCTGAGAAAAATCTGGCTCAGTGTGAATCTGGGATGCAGCTGCTGGGAACACATGGAACGCCGTTTCTAATTGGTGTGACATTGGGTCTCCATAGAAGTTGTGATCTTCCATTATTCAGAGTTGAGTTTGGGAGACATTTTGTCTGAAAGAGAGCAGCTTAGGTCCAACTACCTTAAAAGGCTATCTTCCTATATGAACCTGACAGCATTTTAAGATCCAAGCTTTCTCTAGGTCCGGTCACCATCATAGGTTTACTTGGAAAGGACATGGGAGAGATCCTTCTTAGTGGCTGCTCCTACCCACGGGAAATCCCTTCCACAGGAAACTAAGCTGGCCTCCCCCTGCTTTCCTTTCACTGGCAGGAAAGACCCTTTCTTTCCCCTGAGGCTGCACCCACACTACACAATTAATGCAGTTTGACACTGTTTTAACTGCCGGGGCTCCATGCCATGGCATGCTGGGATTTGTAGTTTTGTGAGCTTGTTAACCCTCACTGTCAGAGAGTTCTGGCGCTACAACAAACTGCAAATCACAGGATTTCATAGCATCGAGCCATGGCAGTTAAAGTGGGGTCAAATTGGATTATTTCTACAATGCGGATGCAGCCCAAGCAGCCTTTTAATGTGTAATTACTTGTGGGAAGGCTTCTTATGGGATGGGTATGTGCTTTATTTTTAAGTTTAAAAAATGTTTGCATACTGTTTATAAGATATTTTTAGAGGATGATTTTCACCGTGTTGGAAATTTTGTGAGCTGTGCAACACAATACGGAAGAGAAGGTTCGAGACAAGGAGATGGGAATCAGAGATGGAAAGAGATAAGGGAATGAACTCACGTCAAAGCTGTTCCACCAAAACAAATCATCAGACCAGCAGGAGTTGGAAGAGATAAAATTCTCTCAAGCAAGCAATTGCCATGATTGAACTATTATTAATCTCTGAGGCCGGAAACCTGCATGATCCATTATACATGTGGATACACTTTCTCTTTCCTCATGTAGAGAGAGAGTATTAGTGGATGGAAAAAGTCATTGGGCTCATTCCCACTTACATTTAAAATGGTTTGTGATTCGCCTTCACTCTGTGTCATTGAATCGATTCCAAAAAGTCCATCATTCCCACTATGAAAGTAGATCTTTTTATTATTCCCTTGGCATGATTGTCATTCTCACTAGTGTGTGCTGCTTCAAAATGCATGTCAGTCATCTGCGCATCATCGGTGACGCAAGCGGCAACATGGGGAGGACGGGGCTGTTCCAGGCGCCAAGTGGGGCGACTTTAGCAACTGAACCTTCCTCTGCCCCTCAGCAACCCAGGCTTCTCAAGCACACCATTTCCCCTTTGAGCAGCCTGGCTTGGGAACTCTCTCTCTCTCTCTATATATATATATATATTGACGGGATGTACAATCCATTGGTTTTTGCAACTACTTGCCTCACTGAGCTGCACTCCACCCATAATTGCAAGTAGTCACAAATACCATATTCTGCATATATAATCACCCCTAGGTCACACCACAAGCACAAAGGCAGCACGGGTGGGTGGGTGGGTGGGAATGGTTGATTTCCCAAAAACTGTAAACACTCCTCTGCCATTAGTCCCACCCCTCCAGAATGATGCAATTCAGATCCAGTGTTCCCACTTGCTGAACACGTTTCGGAATTGATTCTTTTCAAAAGAACTGCCAAAAAACTAGTGTCAGGAAACAGCAGGTTTTTTGTGTTTGCTTCGCTTCATTGCGATTGGAACCAAGCTCAATAGGATCGGAACCGGTTTCAAGTGGGAACAACGATCATATAATCTGATCAGCAATTCGCTTTAAATCCTAGTGGGAATGAGGCCATTGACTCTTTGGCATCTCTTTCATGAATGCCCGGCTTCGAAGGAATGGTGTCCTCAGAGCCAAGTCACTAGGCAATCTCTGTAACTCTCTTTTTGGGTTCCTTGGGGCTCCTTACTAAATGAACATTACAGTCAGCCCTCTGTATGCACAGATTTTTTTTTTTTTTATATCTATGGATTCAAACATCCATGGTTTGAAAACATTTTACCATTTACCATTTTACTAAATCTTGATTTTGTCATTTTAAATAAGGGACACCATTTTACTATGCCATTGTATTTAATGGGATTGGAGCATCCATGGAGTTTGCTATCCACGAGGGGACCAGGAACCAAACCCTCCAAACTCTGTACATACCCTCCAATATTTTGCAGATAAAAACTGGGATATGTGTGTCCAAGCAACATCAGAATGTGGCCAAAGTGGCAAAAGTGATTAATGTTGGAAGAATGAGAGGAGACAAAGTCTCACAAGCTATGCATGGTCAAAAACTTTTATTTTTAAAAAAGCACAACTCCTTTCAGCCTGATCACTGACTGGCCTTTTTGGGAGGTTATTCTAAAACAAATTCCCTATGTATGTAATGTCTGAGACAACACATAAAACATGTCTTTAAAATTTGTTTTACATTGATTACCTTTCGGCTGACCAGTTTCCGGAGAGTACAGCTAAGGTAGCTAGTTTTTGTGTGGCAGCAATAGTTTGTTGGTGTAGGATGCTGTCTTACTATTAAAGGTATTACCAATTTATGATAGTTTTTAAATAATTGTAATACAAATAGTTTATATTTAATTTTGCTGTCAACTCTGTATCTAATATGATATATGTATTTTTCTTTAAAATATAACAGCTTTTATTATAGATATAAATATATACATATTGATCCTCAGACATTTCTGGAGTTACAGTCTGCACTCTTGGTACAAGCGGACCTTTGATTATTAGAAGATAGGAAATAGGTCTATCAATGGGTTCTTATTTATTGATATTTTTTTAAGATGACACCATCAAGGAGAAGCAATGAGAAGCCCCATAATGTCATTAATGATGTTCTAAATGATAAAGAAGACATCTGCGAGAAGAGGTTGCAACGGCTTGCTTTGCCTGAGGTGACTGGGAAGGGCAAGGTCCTGCCACCTCCTCTCTTCTAACCCCTCTCTCAGCCCCAGAAAAGCCATGGCAAAACCCCTGTGGAGATTTTGCCAAGAAAAAACCCAAGAACAAGTAATAACAACAATAATCAATATCTAACCCTTCTAACCCCTCATCATGCTGAACTCACTTTGCAGCAACTGAAGTCAGTTTGTCTCTAGCTGTGCAACAGCAGTCAGAGAAGTGCAATAACAGCTCTGTGCCTTTGCAAATGTGGAAAAGAGAACAGGTTTCATCTTCTCCTTATGCTGGCAGAGCTCTGCATTTCATCAGTGTGAGAGAAGATCTCTGTTTCATTCCCCTGCTCTAATCACCACCTAATGTCCATGTTGGTGTCAACCTGCCAGGCGACATCGGGACTAAACAGACTGGCATTAAACGGCAGCATCGGGGCAGAGTGGGGGCATGGTGACCACACACCTCATGCCGCACACCTCAACGTTGCCCAAATGCTGGTGTTATGCCATCCACCCATCCGCATGGCAGCCATAGAATCATAGAATCATAGAGTTGGAAGAGACCCCAAGGGCCATCCAGTCCAACCCTCTGCCATGCAGGAACTCCCAATCAAAGCATCCCCAACAGATGGCCATCCAGCCTCTGCTTAAAGACCTCCAAAAGACTCTGAGGGAGTGTGTTCCACTGTCGAACTGCCCTTACTGTCAGGAAGTTCACCCTAATGTTGAGGTGGAATCTCTTTTCCTGGAGCTTGCACCCATTGTTCAAGCGTCACACCATTTCTCTGCCATAGCGTTTAGACATGCTGAGCCAAAGAAACCTGGAAAAGCAGATACCAAGGGCCCACTATACATATCCTTCAACATTTTGCAGATAAAAACTGGGCTATGTGTGCCCAAGCAACATCAGAGGGTGGTTAAAGTGCCAAAAGTGACTTTGCCACTTTAAAAAGAAGTGGCATTTTGCCAGCCCTTTTTGGGCTGGTAAAGCACCGGATCAGGGCTCTGGCGTGTGGTTGCTGCGGCTCTAATCAGCGATGAAAGGGGAAGTGGGACACCCTTCTAAAAGGCCGGTCTGTTCAGCCCAGTCATTACTTTGCAAAAGGGCTAAATCCAGCATTGGTCCTCAGCAAGGCAGGATCCATTTCATACGCCTCCCTGTGCCAGCTCAGATAGATGATGCATCTCGCTGTTCCAACAGCTGTGGGTTCTGCAATCTTGTGTTTTATTTATACTGCATTCCTCTTGTTAGCAACCTGGCCTACATTCCTTTGAAAGTTTACATCTGGCTGCCAGGAGACAGGTGGAGAAGCATAGATAAAGTCTGGCCTGACTTCATTTTGTATCCCTGGTAGTGGTTTTGATTTTATCGCTGTATGCTGTGAGCTGACTAGAAAATGATAGGGTGTGGATTTTATCACACTAGGCCAGGGGTAGGCAACCTAAGGCCCGGGGGCCGGATGTGACCCCCCGAGGCCTTTGGACTGGCCCCAGGCCAGTCCTGCCGCTGCCGCCACCCGCCATGATGATATTATTGTTGTTGTTATTACTTGTTCTTGGGGTTTTCTTGGCAAAATCTCCACAGGGGTTTTGCCATGGTTTTTCTGGGGCTGAGAGAGTGTGCATGCATATATTTTTTATTTTTTTAAATTTTAATTTTAATTTATTAATTTATTTATTTTTGGTGCTTTGGCCCCCCAATCGTCTGAGGGACAGCAACCCAGCCCCGGCTCAAAAAGGTTGCCTACCCCTGCACTAGACTAAAAAAATAGGATTTTAACAAGATTTGGTCGGTACTTATCACATGATGCTATTTCCCCCCCTTCTGCTGCCTTGCATTCCATTCCTTACTGTTCTGCACCTTTTCATTGATAGGCAAAGCCTGTCAATAGGCTCTCAATCCCACTGCTATTCCATTACCGCCTTTGTGCAACAGGTCCCTTCTGTTGCAGTTCCACTTCTCAGGCAGTCACATAGTGTGAGTAGCCATGATTCTGTTCATCTCCCCCTCCCTCCTTGCAGCAATTGCATCTGCCAACACTTTCCCAAATCTGGCTGCTATGTGCACAGTCTTGTTTCCCCCCTTCCTCCCAAAGTGTGGTGCTACTGTATGAATGTGCACACAGCGGCCCTGCACTTTGGGAGGGGGAAGGAACAGAACATTCACACAGAAGCCAACTTTGGGAGGTGGTTGGCAGCCCGGATTACTTGTTCCCTCCCTTCTGCCTGGAAGATGGTGTTTGGCAGTGCGGAAAAGGGATTACATGACCATGGATTGCCAAAGTGCTATTGTGGGGAAAAGAGTGATACAAAATGATGCCGACCAGGTGTTCTTCCATCCTTAAACTAGTGCAATTGTGGCAGGACAGCTGGTTGGTGTGATAAAATCCTTGCGAGGAAGAGTGACCATCATTCAAGCCTTGGTGCTCTAGAACAAAATGTGCAGAGTTTTGGCCAATTCCTGTGCAGAAGCACATTCAGGATTCTAGCCAGCTAGCCAGTCATAACTTCTTCCAGTCTGCTCCATCCCTTCTACTCCCTTGACACTTCTTTCCTTCCACCCAGATGTTACTTCTCTGTATTCATTCCTGTTGCATTTGGTTGACTTCATTCCTGTTGCATTTGGTTAACCAGGTTATTAGTTGACTCCTAGGTGGTTCTTTTTCACAGTCATCACTAACATGTTTACCTGCACAATGGATCCGGCCACATGTATCAAACAGCAGCTTTGTTGTTGTTGTGTGCCTTCCAAGTTGTTTCCGACTTGGGGAACCTATCAAGGGGTTTCCGGAACTGAGAGGGTGTGACTTGCCCAAGATCACCCAGTGAGTTTCCATGGCCAAATGGGGATTTGAACCCTGATCTCTAAAGTCATAGTCCAATCCTCAGACCACTACACTATACTGGCTCTCAGCAGCTGTGCAAAAAGCAGCAACTCAGGGCGTATTTGGTAACATATTGGTATGTGGATCAATGAGGGAAGGGGTGGCCTTCTAGATATTGTGGGCTGTAGCCTAGTGAGCATAGCAAATAGAGAGGAATTCTAGGAACAGGAATTAAACCATTGCTTGTTTCACTCCACTTAACAGTTGTTATTTTTTGCTGTCAAATCAGGTTTGGCTTAAGGCAATCCCATGAATGGAAGACCTCCAAGAGGTCACCAAGTGCCTTGCTCAGGTTTTGTAAACTTGGGGCCATGGTTTCCTTGATTGAATCAATCCATCTATAATGAAGCTTTCCATTTCCCAACTTGGGCAAGTCACACTCTCTCAGCCTCAGAAGGAGGCAAGGACAAACCCCCTTTGAACAAATCCTGTCAAGAAAAATCCATCATAGATTTGCCTTAGGATCACCATAGGTTGGAAACAACGTGAAGGCACACAACAAGTGCAACAACCGCTCAGAAGCAAAGTGGTGTAGAAGAAGCCAGAAAGAGGAGAAATAATGAAGTAAAACAAAAGGATCCAGAACAAGCGCGGTTTTGATTAAAAGCAAGCTCTCAAAGGTATATTTTTAATTAGTCTGCAAAAGAGCAAAGCTGCTTCTTCCCATCCTTAATTTCCAAATTAAACTAATAAAACTAACTGTTGTCTCTCCCCAGCCTTTGAAAGGTACTGACTGTGAAGCCAACTACAGACAGTGGAAAAAGCAACTATAATGTGATAGAGAAGATTCTTTACTGCTTCTCCAGAGACCAGGGCTGCATCTGCACTGCAGAAATAATGCAGTTTGACAGTATTTTAACTGCCATGGATCAATGCTAAGGGGTTGTGGGATTTGTAGCTTGCTGTGACACCAGAGCTCTCAGACAGATAAGTTTATCGCATGGCACTTGCAAGAACGGGAACTGAATGGAATGGAATGGCATGGAATGGGGTGAGAACACAAGTTACCGCAAAGGAGAATGCTGCCAATGCCGCCGGGAGTCCCCAAGCCGTTCCCCATCCATGCTATGGCAGCTGATTTTGAAGAATGATTTTTGAACCGTTCTTCAAAATCGGCTGCCAGGAATGGTTGGGGAATGGCTTGGGGACTCCCGGTGGCATCGGTGGTGTTCTTTGTAGTAACATGCGTTCTCACCCCGTTCCATGCCATGCCATTCCGTTCCATTCAGTTCCCGTTCCTGCAAGTGCCATGCAATAACCTTAAGAGAAGGTGAAACATCCCACAAAACGACAGATCCCAGCATTGCAGAGCACTGAGCCATGGCAACTAAAGCGGTGTCAGACTGCAGCATTTCTGCAGTGCAGATGCAGCTTATTCCAAAGTTTGCCCCACTGAATTCAAGAGGGATTACTGTTGCATCACTGTGCACAGGATCAAGAGCATAGAAAAATTCCTTTTTTTTTTTTTTTTGGATTGCAAGTCCCAGCACGCTCTAACCAGTATGGGGACATTGCTTCTTCCAAAGGTCTCCCAACAAGGGGACAGAAAGCGGAAACTTTCCAGGGTCGGTTCATGAGATTCACAAACTTTGAGCATTCTGGCTTCTTAGAATATGGATTTGTTGCCATGACGACTCCGTCACAAAACATGGAACCAGATCATTTTCTCTCTTCTCTCTCTCTTGCAAACATC
Organism: Phrynosoma blainvillii; assembly: GCA_026167975.1. Taxonomy (NCBI): domain Eukaryota; kingdom Metazoa; phylum Chordata; class Lepidosauria; order Squamata; family Phrynosomatidae; genus Phrynosoma; species Phrynosoma blainvillii. The sequence goes on from JANUYF010000005.1 coordinate 5,685,828, forward strand.
GAGTCTTGATGGGTGTAAAAATGTTAGCTCTTAGGCTTAACCTAAAACAAATGGTCATGACTGAAGCAAAACGTGACCTCCTGCACTCTCCATTTGTTTGTGCAGCAGCTGCTGCGAATTCTTGCAAGCTCTCAGCAGGTTCTGGTACTTTGCTTGACAAAATAGGGCAATCCCTTCACCAAAAGAGATCTGCAGTTGGGAAACTTTTAATTTAGAGTGCTTTCTCCAGCTTCTTAATTTGGTTCCAAAGGGGAAAGGGGATATATTTCTTGTCCTTTAGGTTGCATCTGCACTGCAGAACGAATGCAGTTTGACACCACTTGAACTACCATGGCTCAATGCTATGGACATTTGGGATTTGTAGTTTTGTGACCTATTTAGCCTTCCCTGTCAAAGAGCTCTGGTGCCACAACAAACTACAAATCCCAGGATTCCATAGCTTGAGCCATGGAAGTTAAAGTGTTGTCAAACTTCATTATTTCTACAGTGCAGATGAGGTCTTAGATGCAAGGATATGCTGGCCACGGGGGTTCTGGGAGTTGTAGTCCAACATAGGGAGTTTCCCAAGCTCTTGATATTGTACACTATCTTGCAAGGGTAATCCCTTTTGAATTCAGGAGTCATACTTTTAAGTAAACCTGGATAAGACCAGGCTGTATGCTTCTTTTGCAGGACTGAAATTTCCTAGGGGAAATATTGGAGTATCATTTTATGACTGTCCTTCACTTTCTGACTGCACAGGTATAGGGCTATGATTCCACTTTAAATGCCATGACAACATCCTAGGGAATCCTAGAATTTGTAGTTTAGGGCAAGACGTTTGCAGTCTTCACCCAGAGAAAGATGGTGCCTCCCCAAACTACAATCCCCAGGATTTCATAGGATCTTGCACCAGTGTGTTATAACTCTATGTGAAAGGATTGTTAGGCTGCTGGCACACTGCAGAAATAATGCAGCTTGGAACCACTTTAATTGACATGGTTCCATCCTCTGAAATCCTGGGATCTGCTGTTTGTCGTGGCACGAGAGCTTTCTCACAGAGAAGGCAAAAGATCCCATGAAACTACAGATCCCAGAATTCCACAGCATGGAGCCATGGCAGTTAAAATGGTGTCAAACGGCATTAATTTTGCAATGCATATGCAGTCCTAGTTGCTTTTTTTCCATCTTCCCTGCTTGTTTCACAGTCGGGAGCATTTTGTTTTATTAATTCAGTTTGGAGAGTAAGGATAAAAAGAAGCAGCTTTGCTCTTTTGCAAGCTAATTAAAAATATACCTTTGAGAGCTTCCTTTTAACCAAAACCATGATCCTTCTGGATACACCTCTTTTACTCCATTTTTGCTCCTCTTTCTGGTTTCCTTTATATCATTTTCCTTCCTCTCCCAAGCCCAGAGCGTGGAAAATTTCCCTGACTACAAATCACAAAATCCCCCCATTAACATGGGCAGCATTGGACTTGTGAAGTTGGGATATTTTGCCCCAGTATAACAGAATTCTTCTCTTTTTCCATTAGCGTTACTTGGCTGCATCTGCACTGCAGAAATAATCCAGTTTGACAACATCTTAAGTGCCATGGCTCTATGCTATCACATCCTGGGATGATGGAGAATCTCGGCCAGAGTATTTTGCAATGCTTTCTGGACAAAACACCCACTTTTGCACTCTTTATTTTTTGCAAAGACATCCTGAAGGTCAAAAAATAATGAAAACATTCGACTCCCTTTTGTCATCTTGCCTAGCAGAGAGGAAATTTTTTTGTTCTTCTTGTAAGAGGGAAACAAGCAAAGATTTCTGTCGCTTGCAGACTGCCAGAAATAGTGCAAATTGAGTCCACTTTTAGGGTTAGGGTTAGGGAATCATGGGAACTGTATTTTATTATGGCACCAGAGCTCTCTGACAGAGAAGGCTCAATGCCTCAGAAAAAAACACAATTCCCATGATTCCCTAGCACTAACCCTAACCCAAAAATGGACTCAATTTGCACTATTTCTGGCAGTCTGCAACCTCCCAAAGTCCCTTTTGCATGGAAGCCCTTCCCAGTGAATGGTACCCCATATCTTTCTTCTGAGATGTAGCCAAGGCCCAACGGGATCCAGAGAGAAAAAGCATCCTGTAAATGGCCTGCAGCCGATGTTGCCTTTTGCCAACAACAAACTGCTGGCCTAATTGGTTAGCAGCAAGAGGAGATTGAAGAAAGCTGCTCCAGTCCCCACCACCTGTGCTTCTCTGAAAAAGTTCATTTTTCCAGGTATTACTGACTTTGGCACCTTGGCAACTAAGCTGTTGATGCAAATCTCAACCCAGCAAAAAGGTTATGTCATCATCATCACGATCACCTCTTGTCCACAGCCGCTTTCCCTAGAGAGCGTTTCATAGGATGGGTAAAAACCACTTCATTAAAAAGAAGAAGAAGAGGAAGCCACATCAAAGCTGTGTTTCATCTTCCATGATTAACGGGGGCCTTTTGCTAAACACTCTCTGCATGCAGCTGAGTGCTCCATTAACGCCAGCCTCCAGGCCTCATTTGTTCAAGCTCTGGGCCTTGACACGCACACCTCGTTGCTTGCAAATTGTGAGTGGAGCCAAGAACGAGCTTGCTTACACTTTATATTTGGGAGATGGCGGCGGTTCAGTGGCGAAGAACCTGAGTTTATGAGCCAAAAAGGGGCTAGCTCAAATTATAATGCAGGGTGTGTCTGCTCTGGCCAGACTATACTGGGCTGCTCCCAAATAATTCTGGTGTCAAAGCTGCCCTGAATTCCTCTCCATTATCTCTGCACCCTGAAGCGATGCTGGGTCGCTGTCTACATGTGCATCTTTCTGTGCCACCCAGTGCCTCTGCCCTTGGAGCAAGTTGCTCTGTCTGAAGTCCCAATGAAGCACCCATCCATGCGATCAATTGCTGGGTGTATCATTTTTGACCTCAGAGAGAGCAACTTGTGCCAGTGGTGGTGGGTGGCACAGTGGGATGCTCCAGAGCAAAAATATGCTTGAAAACTTGATTTAAGCTAGGGATGGCCCAGATTTGATGAGGAATTGGCCTTCTCACATGGAGACAGTCCGCACTCAAATTGGGGCTTTGGCCCTGTGTTGTGTAGGCAGGACGATGTGAGGGTGGCGCAAAACCCATGTAGCCATGCCCTCAGACACAAAGCTACCAAAAATTATCTTAAGTACAGCTTGAAAAAGTTATTGTTTTGGACTGGAGCTTCCAGGACTGCCTAGCCAGTGTGCTGGCTGGGTAATTCTGGGAGCTATAGTCCAAAAGGATTGACTGGCATCCTGTTAGGCAGTTAAGATGTCATAAGGTAGGCTTACAATGTCACAATTGTTTGGTATTCACATTTACAATTGTGGTACCATTGTCACAACAGCAAATGCCCATAAAAGCCACCTTAAAATCTAGGCAGCAGTACCGAGGGATGGGGTTTGGCAGTATTGGTGAGCAGTATTGGTGAAGGATGACACATCCAGTCTCCTTCTTCCAGAAGATGCCTGCTTCTGTTGGTCACACTGCTACTCATTGGTGGAGTGAGCTGGATGCATCATCCTTTAGTGCCTCATGCACCAGAACCAGGGGACTTCTTTCATCAGTATGGTCACCTGGATTTTATGGTTGGTTTTGGAGATCAGATTAGGAGATGAGGTATAGCATCATAGCTACTTGTCCCATACTTTCCCCATGCTCTGATGTGCTGGAAAGCTTTAGTCCAATCCCCTAAATTTAATTCAGATTCCATGAATGCCTCTCAGCATAACAGAATTAAATTCATTTAGGCCTGAATCCTCTTGATCACAATATTGAATCAACAGTTGAATGGTGAGTCAACGCTTATGCAAATCCTACTGATTCAGTGAGTCTCCTCTGTTTGGAAGCACCAAGAGGAATCACCTTAATCCCCCGTCCCTCTCTTCTCTTGGTATCTTAGAAACTGTGGAAATATTTTATGTGCAGAAAAAGGTCATTTCTGTGCAAAATAATCATGTACAAATTTGGCAAAGATTTTCATTAGACCAGGATTCACGGTTTAATCTCTAGTCCCTCTCTTCTCCAGATATCTTGTGAACTGTAGTTTATGGAAATTGATTAATAAAGAATCCCAAGTAGCTCGTGAACCTACAAACGTCAAGATTGCACAGGATGGAGCTATCAAACTGAAGTGATATGAAACTGTGAAGCTTATTGCACACCCTAAAGAGGCGTTTTACCTCTTCTGGCTTCAATCCTTGATCAGGGATACAGCTGGACGTTATCAGACTTAATTCGCCGCAGATTCTGCTGTGATGCTGCCGGCCGAATGCAGCCCTGCTTGAAGCTGCACTAAGCTGGCACTTTTTCGGAAACGGAAGTTTTCTGACTTGAGAAATTGACCTGCTGAGCGGACCTTGGACCCGAGGTGCATTCAGCTGGCAGCATTGTGGCAGAATCAGCAGCAAATTATGTCTGATAACATCCCACTGTATCCCCGATCAAGGATTGAAGCTGGAAGAGGTAAAACACCTCTTTAGGGCATGCGATAAGCTCCTGTGTGTAGTGTAAGAAGTGTGTAGTGCAGAAACAGCCTTTGCCCTCAATATTCCCTGTCATTCGTTCTCAAACAGTAATGTTTCCCCATTTTTTTTTGTGTACAGATGAGCATTGGGAAGACTTGAGGAGGAAACCTTGCAACAATATTGCTCCAAGCACCTAGGCAAGCAGTCACTTAGCGCACAAATTCTTTATTATAATGGGAGCCCAATTCAGGAGAGAAGAGCAGAGTTTATACACCACATCTTTCCAGACCCGTTTATTATTTGTTTTCAGCAGTGGTAGTCATGGAGGAAGTATTCCTTGCTCCCTCAGTCCCACTCTACCATTTTCAAATAAAACAAACAAACATAACATTCTTTTGAGATGAACCTTTCAAAAGGGAAGGAGACAATATTTACAATTCTAAGTGTGGTTGAATAAATAATACAGGGTTAAAGGTCATTAGGGGAAAAAAGGCAGGTTCCTCCCTAAGAGAAAAGGCGATTTCAAGAACCAACATATTGAAAGATGTGCTCCCTCTGGAAAGTGAGGTACTCCACAGAACATTCAGTCAGCCCTGTTTTCAAAACATCAATCTCAGAAACTGCAGGAATATTTACAGGATAGCAGAGCAAAGAATGATGGCACTTCAAGTGCAGTCTATCAAGGGCAGGACAATTTCGACTTCAACCATGTGGAAAACAGGCTCTTGTAACAGCAGAGTTCATGTACAAGTTCAAATAGACAAGTCTCTCTCTTTTTTGCTTTTTCTCCTCAACATCACCAAACTTACAAAGTCTGAAATATCAGCAGTGGGAAAACAAGGGGAAAATGATTGTTTTGGCAGAATCAGTTGGGAGTATCTGGGTGAGCAAAAGGAAACCTTGGTACTTAATCCTGCATCCAGGATAAGGAAAGAAAACTTCTTCAGCTTGGGGACCTGCCCACAATCTCTCCAACCAAGCTGCTCAGAGGCCACCATTGTCAAACTACCACAGGAGAAATCTCCAACAGAGGATGACTTTGAGATCACCCAGCCAAACATCATGGAGGAGCAGCCTGTGTTGATGGACTCCGAAGCAGAGGAGAAGGATCCAAAAACCTTGGAGGAGACAGCAGTTTCCTTTCATGATATTGCTCTCTCCATTGGAGGGTGATAACCTGACCCTTGGGAAGTCATAGACTTGGTCCACTACCAGATAAAGAAATGCCTGCTGCTCGTACTCTTCATGAGTCAGGCAATAGTTGTGAGCCCTGAGGGCTTGCAATGGTGCTCTTTGCAGGGGTCTATGAAGAGGTCAAAACCCTTCAGTTCTAGGGACAGAGTGCTGGAATAATTTCCTTCCACCATTTCTCAGCTTGGTATATCCTCTGGCTAAGGAGGTCTTCACTGAACTCCACTCTCCTTGTATTTCTTGTATGATTCCATTCTTGAACTTCAGATTGCTTGCAAATCTTACTTTGCATTCCCATCTTTCATTCTGGATCTGGCATTGTCTCCTTACTGTTGAATCCAATACTGACTCTGGCTACACCTCTAGATTCTACATTGCTGTACTGTCTGAGGCAGGAGAGGAGGTTTACATAAACTCTTGGCAGCTTTAGCATGAAGGTCCAACTCCCAACATCCACAAAGCCTGCCTTCTAGGTTGACCAACAAGGAAGACCACTTCTTCTCTGTTGTCCAGGAGATGCTCACCTGGATATTTGGTGGATCTCAATCCTTGATGGGAAGGATGTCTGCTGACTTAGAAGCCCACAGTAGAGCTGGTTAAAAAGCAGCATGCAAGCCACAAGTCTCACATTCCACTTTGGAAGGGCTGTAGTTCAAGGGCAGAACACATGCTATGCATGCACAAAACCAGCTACTCACACTGCCAGTTAAAAGTGCCCCAGGTCAAGGACCAAGTGATTTGAGACCCACTGAGGTTCAAAGTAGATGATTCTGAATTTGACAGACCAATCGCTTCTGATATCAAGAGCCTAGAGGACTACATTTTGGAAGTGCTTTTTGGGAGACAGTAAAACCTTCAGAAAACTAAACAACCAACAGGCAGGAAGTTGTACTGGAAACTGATTCTCTAGGTTCTGAAGTTTTACCTGGACAGAAGAACAGTATTTCATATGGTATAACTGGTACAGAACCATTTCTCACCACCAGTTCTTCATAAAGGCTCTTGGTCATAAAACAATGCATCCTTTCCCACCAGATGCTTCTGTATTTGTGTGCTGGAAGCAGAACTGGCTCCTGGTGTGAAGTCTACTGATGCCAGAACAAAATGCTCTCTTTCCTATTGGGCACAGCTATCTATCTTGTCACATCACAAGCATCTCAAACACCTTCTGCTGAAGACTTAGGAAGAGCAAAAAAAGAATCCATCCAGATGTACCTCTTCTGGTTTGGATCATTTTGGTCCCAGCATTCCAGTATTTTGCCCTGGTTTGATTGATCGAACAGTGAGGTTTTCCCCCTGCTTCTTAAAAAAACAAAACAAAAACAGACTAACAAGAGTTTTAATCTTCAGTCCAGATCCATGGCTGGTTCTGTCTTCCTGGCTTTTCATCCCACCCCTTTGTCTTTTGGTCATTTGCTTCCTGGTCTCAAACCAGAGACAAGTCAGCTTGGAAGCTGGAGCATCGGCGAGTCTTCGGGCTGCATTTGGTCAGCATGGAGATCTGGGTACTGAAGTTGGTGCCATTACTGCCCAAGGATGGGTGGTGATACTTCATGTCGGAGCCAAGGAACCTCTCCATGTGCCACCTGCGCCACTTGCGCTTCAGTTCTGCTTGAACCTAAGGAGAAACAAGAAAGAAGAAGTCACTAGACATATATGGGCAGGAAAAGAAATGTGACTGGCTGGCATTCTGCTGGGACATATCTCTTCATAAATGGCCTGATATCTATGCAAAATTGAACTGAGTATATTCCCAGTGTCAATATTCATTTAGGAGCTGTGGTGATGTGCCAGAGCACTAGAGGAGTGCCTGATGCACATCAGAAATGCCCAATACATATCAGAACACTTTTATTGGTGCCTGATACACATCATCATAATTCACTAACAGAGTTGTGGCACATTTTTGCAACATAGCTATGGATTCATATAATTACAAAACGTAGGCTGTGATGTGGGATCTCAGGCACCTGTTTCTAGTAGCATGCTTTATGGCAGGGGTAGGCAACCTTTTTGAGCCGGGGGCCAGGCTGCTGTCCCTCAGACAATTGGGGGGCCGAAGCACCAAAAATAAATAAATAAATAAATAATTTTATAAATAAATAATTTTTTAAAAAAATATAAAATAAATAAAAATAAAAAATATGCATGTAGAAATATGCATGCAGCCCCAGAAAAGCCGTGGCAAAACCCCTGTGGAGATTTTGCCAAGAAAACCCCAAGAACAAGTAATAACAACAATAATCAATATCATAATGGCGGGGGGCGGCGGCGGCGGCAGCGGCAGCGGCGGCAGGACCGGCCTGGGACCGGTTCAAAGGCCTTGGGGGGCTGCATCTGGCCCCCGGGCCTTAGGTTGCCTACTCCTGCTTTATGGAATGGTTCTCTTTACTTATCAGTTATATTCATACCCTGCCTTTCCTCCTATGAGTATGGTAATTGGTCTGTGACCTTTTTTTTTGCACAGAAAAAGCTGATTCCTGCATAGAAAACGCTGTTTTCTATGTTAAAAAAAAAAAATCATGTGCAAATTTTACACAGAATAAGTCCTGAACTGCAAAGATTATCTATCTAGAGAGATCTTGTTGCACCTTTGAGACAACTGAAAGAAGGATGTTGACAGCACGAGCTTTTGTAGACTTCAGTCTTCATTAGACCAGGATTCTTCTCATCAGAGTTTCATGTTTTTTACAATTCATTTTAAGAATATTTTAGAATATTTTTCTCCATCCCTAGACATCACCTCATAATTATGAGTACTATACTATAGGTCTAAATCCTATTGTTAGTCCCAGCTAGAGTAATCAACTAAATTGATTTAACAATTGACTCAATAGATCTACTGGAGTTGGGATTAACTAACAAGATTCCAGGCTAAATATAATTTTGGGGTATATTTTTGTGTAATATCTGAGAAATCCTCATCTGCAACTGCTCTACTGTGCTTCAATTGATGTGCTATGTTTTGTATAAAAGAAACTAAAGAGCAATTCAATTGTTTTCTCCCCAAAAGCAAACCTTGATCTTGCCATTCAATACAAAGGATACCATTTTACTATGCCATTGTATATAATGGGATTTCAGCATCCATGAATTTTGGTATCCATAGGAGGTCCTGAAATCAAACCCTAGCAGATAATAAGGACTCACTGCATCTAAAAGACAGATGATTAATTAGATTAACAGTTTTAACTGGTTGCTTAAAACTAATCCTAGAGAGATGTCCTTTTGGAAGGGTTCCCTCATCTTACCTCTCCGTTGAGGAAGCAGTACAAGACAGCCACCACAAAACCCTAAAAAAGAAGAGAGAAAGAGAAAGAGATAGGAACCAAAGAAAATATTATTCTATTGTCTTTGTGTCAGGAAAAACAAATTTAAATATGCACCCTTTTACCAGAATTAGCTGTTGTTCCCATTTCAGTGGGGTAGTGAATGTGAGCCAGGATTTAGTTTGAACTTTATAGGAACTATTTGGGATGCTGGATCTATTTTGGGGATAGCTCCTTTAAATTCTGGACTAAAATTCCAGAATAAATTCACTTCCCCACTGACCTGGAATACACCAGCATTCACCACCTTTTGGGCCAATTTTCTCTCAATTTTCCAGCATTCAGCCCATGGGCCACATGTTTCTCACTCTGCCATGAGCTACCCACACAATCTGACCTCCAGACCAGGTAGGCGCCAAATCACGGGGAAATGGCTTACCTGAAAGGACCCCAAGACTAGTTCAAAGACCAACTTCACTTCTAGCACCTCCTTCTTTGCTGTGTCTGGGAAGAAGGCAAACATGGTGTAGTGGATGCCAAAGAGTGGGATCAGCAGAAGGGTGGATTTTGCAAGTCTCCTGAGGAGAATAAAAACAAAAATTAATGGATCCACAGAATGGAAAGGACACAAGAGGCAGCGTGGAGGCAGATTGATCTACACTTCCTAGAATAAAAGCCTATAATGCAACTTGCTCTGGACAGCACAGCAAGCTCTCCAGAACTACATATTGAATGCAAAAATCTGTTCACACCTACAAAGGAAGGAAGCAGGTAGCACGAGCCTTCGTAGACTTGAACCTACTTCCTCAGATGCATGGGGTGGGGTGGAGAGTCCAGGGACAGACCTACATGAGCCAGTTGTGTGTCTCATATAGGTCTGTCTCTGGACTCTCCACTCCACCCCAAGCATCTGAGGAAGTAGGCTCAAGTCTACAAAAGCTCATGCTTTCACACCTCTTCCAATACCTCTTTGGCACCTCTTCTTTCTCTCTTTGACCCTTCCTTCATTCCTTCCCTCCCTCCCTGTCATTCCTTTCTCTGAGTCCATTTGTCTGTCTGTCTGTCTTTCTGTCTTTCTTTCTTTCTTTCTAGCACACCTCTGTTTGTTTCTCTCCCTCCTTTCCCTCTCTTTTTGACCTCTCTCTTTCTCTGTCCTTCTCTCTCTGTCTGGCATCACTTTCTCTTGTCTGTCTGTGTGTCTTGCTTTGCAGCACCCTCTTCTCTGTTCGACCCTTCTTCCTTCTCTTCTTTTCTGACACCCCATTCTCTCTCTTACACCCCCTTCTCTGTCTCCATCTTTCTCACTCATTTATGACAGTCTTTCTTTCTTTCTTTCTTTCTTTCTTTCTTTCTTTCTTTCTTTCTCTCTCCCTCCCTCTCTTTCTGACATTCTCTCCTGTCTCCTTTCCTACTACCTTCCTACTACTGCCACAGGAAGGCTAGCTTGCTTTGGCCAGGCTCTCAATGGATTACTAGCAGATGGTTTCTGAAATTAGGCAGATGGCCCAAGAGGCCCTAGGGCCAGAGATTGCCTATTCCAACTGTATTATTTATAATTACTTTACAAAACTGTTTATCCACTGTTTTTGCTCCTCACCAGAAAGCAATGAATAATAAAAAGATACTGACCTGAACCTTTTTTGGTTAGTCCCAACCAGAATAGACCCATTGAACTGATTGTCGAATATTCAACAATGCATTGTTAATAGGTAAGCTGCTCTAATTGAGATGAATGGTATGACTGAAGCCATAAATACACATTTGGAAAATTGTTATCATTGGCTTTTCTACAAGTACTCTCCTCTGGCCAGCTGGAGAACTGGCTAGTGGAGAGAAAAAGTGGCTCATTCATGGAACTCTTTCCAAGGAGAGATCCACCAGTTCTTTTAGTTATTCTACTTTAAGTACAAGAGCTTCTCCCAACCTGGTGCTTTCTGGATGTGTTGTGTCATGTCCTCCATCATCCCCAGCCAGCATGTCCAGTGGTCATGATGACTAGAGATGATGGAAGTTGTCTTTCAATGTATCTGGGGCATGCCAGGTTGAGGAAAAGGTGCTATATCCATTATACAAGACTCTTTGGATTCCAAGTAATTGATGACCTGAGCTTGATCCCTTTCAGTTATGGAAGTGCTTTACAGAGGAGCAAATCGGAAATGCTTTAAAGCACAGTGGTGACCATTTCTAAATTTAGGTTCTCTCCCTGCACTGTCTCCTAATCCATGGTGTTTGTGGATGAGTCAGAGTACACCTGGCCTATTGGCTTCAGGTGGAAATAGAGTTGGCAAAGAACTTTTCACAGGGTGACCAGATGTCATAACCAAAAAGGAGGACAAGGCACTGCAAAATGTGGGGCATTCAAGAAAAATGTAAGACATTCCAAAATAAGAGCTAAAACACTAATATACATATAAATTAATTTCACAGGGTTTATTCACAGCTATATTACATATATTGTATTTCATCATGTCCTCACCAGTATTTTTCTGATGAACCTATCTTGGTTAAAATGCCATCTTGCCTTACAATATGCTGATAGAACGCTGAACAAGACAAATGCTTAAAACTGCACTTTGCTAGCAACACACCCTTGACTGAATCTACGTTTAAATTATTCCTTTCATTTGGCCAGTGAGCTGAAATTAAGGAAAAACCCTTTCAGTGTAAGGCTTTTGAAGTGAGGCAACTCGTTTTGTTTTTAAAGGAACACAAACACACCATGGGGACGTTGCAGAACTCCAAGGATGCACATTGCCTACTCCTTCTCTACAAACTTAGTCTGTGATGACTTCACACGTTTTGTGTCCCTTTGCCCCTGCCATTTGGAGACAATGGATCTCAGTCCTCGCCTTTAAAATCCATTCTCCATTCTCAGTCCCTCTTCTTCTGTCCTACCCGGTTGCCGTTTTCCCCCCTGCTGAATCATTCATGGGTTTGTGGTGCAGCAAAGAACCCTGAGTCCTCCTCTTTCCACCATCAGTTCCACATCACTTGCCAGTTTGGAACAGAAGCCAGGAGCTCAAGGTCCATGTAATGGCTATCTAATGACTATACAACCCGACTTGCCCATTCTCGGATGAAGCTTTTCAGAGAGCAACATTTGTCTCCACTATGATGACATTGCCCAGATTGGAGACATTTTTCCATATGTTGATTTAATCAGTGCTCTTCTGAGCTTTACTATCTTGAGTTGAACACATGCTGCGGAGCTATCCAAGGTGCTGAAGCTTATGTTGGAGTTAGTCTTCAGCACCTTAGATAGATCCTTTGAAGCCCAGAGTGGATTCACTGCCATGCGGACATGAGAGGACTTCCTAGTGCTGCATTCGAGATTTCAGAGGGATCAATGGGGTACAGGAGTGAAAGTGTCAGATGCCTGGTGGGCTTGGGTTCACATTCATCCATGCACTTGGTCAGCTTGGTTGAGTCACCTCTGCACAGCCCAAACCAACTTTACAGGGTTATGATCCTAAAGCAGGGGAGGGAATCACCCTCTAGGCAAACTCAAACTCCAAAGGCTAAGAAGGCATACAGGCATGAAATCTTTGGTGTTCCAGTTGTTTTGGTCTACACCTCCCATCAGTCTTGCCCAGTATGGTCAATGCTAAAGGACTATGGGATGGTGATCCAAAACATCTGGGGGCCAGAGTGAGTAACAAAGTTACAGAGGTGGTTTGCAGTAGGGCAGAAGTGGACAACCTCAGAAAACCCAGGGCCAGTGTTCAGGCTCTTGGATACTCCATGAGTTATAGTTATGCTGAACACTCCCCCTGCAAATCTGGAATAGCTTTCATTTCTCTTCTGCTTTCATTTTCCCAAAGTCTGGGGTCTTTTGGAAGCCACATACCACCTCACTCCTGGAAGCTTCCAGGGTGTTTCCACACTACACAGCTATAACATCATGATTCCCTTTTAACTCTCATGGAATCTAGTGGAGAATTCTAAGTAAATGACAAAACTACAAATCCCAGGGTTTAATGGAATGGAGCCATGAAAGTGGAAGGGGAATCACAGTGCTGTAACCGCGTAGCACAGAAAAAGGCCCCAGGAGTAGAAACAGTAGAAAAAGATGGAATTGGTGAAGAACTGTGTTTTCCACTACCACTAATATTTAATCCTGCATCTACAGTTCAGAATTAATGCAGTTTGACACTACTTTAACTACCGTGACTCAATGCTATCGAGTTCTGGGAACTGTAGTTTTGTGAGACGTGTAGCCTTCTCTGGACTCACAACAAACAACAAATCCCAGAATTTCAAAGGATGGAACCGTGGCTGATAAAGCAGTGTTGAACTGCATTAATTCTGCAGTGTGGCAGCAGCCTAGTTCTCTAATGAAAAAAAAATCTCAGCTTTCAAGACACATTCCAACTCTATTTTAAAAAAGAAGACCATACATAATGAGGAACAGACATTGACTATTTATGAAGGAGTCAGAGTTGGACAGAAGGAAACTGGAGGAGTTGGAATTGAAAGTTGGGCATACCGACTCCACAGAATCACACCCTAAAACAAACTCCATAATCATAAAGTGGAAACTTGATGCCAGTGAGGAAATCGATGCTAGAATTACCTATTGATTTGAAGGGAAGAAGGAGAGGACTGGAACTAAGCTTATAAAACTGGTATCCAAATAGAAAACTGCAGCAGCACTAATTATCCCCTCAGGTCAAGACTAGATCTTTGTGTTTCTTGAATGCCAAGGACTCTGCTCCTTCAAACTGTCTGTTCCTCAGACAAGCTGAATGCCGCCAAAGGAAGAGTTAAATCTATTCATTGTGCTGGCCTGAACATGAGGATTAAGACATTCTTTCAGTAATATTTGACTTGGTCTTAAGAGTATTTTATTTTCTTTGATTAGTGGCTTTTTATTTTTAAAAATTCTTTTGCTAATGGTCCAACGTGCTTCCTCTTATTGTTTATTTTCTAGGAACCCTTTCACATTATCCAATTATAGCCCTATATTCCACTTTGGGTGTATCTACACTATAGAAATAATGCAGTTTGACACCACTTTAAGTGCTGTAGATCCATCCTATAGAATCCTGGGGTTTGTAGTTTTACAAGGTCTTTAGCCTTCTCTGCCTCACAAAATTGCAAATCCCAGGATTCAGTAGGATGGAGCCATAGTAGTTAAAGTAGTGTCCAACTGCGTTATTTCTACAGCGCCGATGCAACCCCAAGCTGCCATAGCAACATCCTATGTAATCTTGGGATATGTAGTTTCATGAGGCACTAGAGATTGGTGCATGAGAATTCTGAATGTACCACCCAAGTCACCCCATTCCAGGATTCCATAAAATGTTGCCATGGTAGTTAAACTGGAATACAATGCTAACATGGTGCAGTGGTTTGAGCTTTGGAGTACGACTCTGGAAACCAGGGTTTAAATTCCTACTTGGACTTGGAAACCCACTGGGTGACCCTGGGCAAGTCACTCTCTCTCAGCCTTAGAGGAAGCCAAAGGTAACCCACCTCTGTACAGAACCTGGCAAGAAAACCTCATGATAGCTTTGCCTTAGGGTCACTGTAATTTGGAAATGACTTGAAGGTACACAATGCCAACAACATTGACATAAGGTAACTCTGTTTCAGTCCCTCAATTTTCCCACTCTGATGTCCAGGTTTTGGATTATTGTCATGCCTGGATTATTGTTAATAGCCTACTGGCGGGATTGCCTTCTTGCTCTCTTTTCCCTCTGGCCTTAATTCAGAACAGTACGATCCGAATTATTTTAAATCCCCCTGAATATTCACATGTTTCTTCCTCACATAGATCCCTTCACTGGCTATCAGTTTGGGCCAGGGCCTGTTTCAAACTTTTGGTTTCTGGCATTTAGGACTCTGCACACTAATCTTCCCCAGTACCTGACAGATCAGCTAGCATGGTATGTACCATCCAGGAATTTAAGATCTACGGGCAAAGGATTATTGTTGTTACACCAATGTGCAAAGCTCTGTCAAGGCTGCGAGCCTTTCAAGATCTGATTCCACAACTGTGGAACTGTCTTCCTTTGGACCTCCAGTTGGAAGAGAATCTCACTCATTTTTGTAAGGAGTTAAAGACCTTTCTCTTTGATTCGCAAGATTAAGCTGCTGAGTTGTGCCTGAGATCACTATAAATAGATATATTTAGAGTGTTATGTTTTATTGTCTTTGATGGTGTCTGCAGGGAGGAAAAGAAACATTTCTGTCCCTTTTCTGCACTGAGCCTTGGAGAGTAGTGGAGTCTCCATCTTTGGAGGTTTTAAAATGGAGGCTGGATGGCCATCTGTCGGCGGTGCTTTGATTGTGTATTCCTGTATGGCAGAATAGGGTTGGATAGGATGGCCGTTGGGATCTCTTCCAACTCCATGATTCTACGATTCTAAGTGCCCATTAACAAAACAATACCATCAGATCAGCGCACGGGTGCTCAATAAAATGGCCATTGAGTTTTCGGACAGTGTTGCTGGTATCGGCCCATTGTGGGTGCTGATTCTGTGGACAACATGTCCTCCCTGCAAATCTGAAAGCCCCACCGGTAAACTGGATTTCCCCATCAGTGCAGATATGTCCTTTGTCTCTGATTGTATATGTTTGATGTTCCACCCTTTGGAGGAAAGGGTGTTATAAATAAACATTGTTATGATTAGAATTATCATGAGTAAAGAAATTAAGCATCGGCTCCTGCAGCAGGCAGTGCCCTGAGAGAGCCCACCTGTTCATTGCTATTCTTGGGAGCCAGGCTCTTGAGTGAGAGGATGGCAGCTTGACAAGCCAAACTCTTGATTAGTGTGAGAGTTCCCTGAAGGCCTGATGGAGTCAGGAATCACTAATGAATTCTGAGAGCTTTTTGCTCTCATCTGTGCAGGTGTGATGGATCCAGATCAGCCTGACAGCTTTGATGGAAGCTCATCTCTGAATTGGATCACCTTCATTTTTCCTTCCCTGACAGGCAAAGGTTAGAAAATGGCTTTAGCTGTAGCTTCCATGTCTGGGCAAGCCACAAAACCCAGGGCAGCTAACATCAGGAATCACAGAATCCTAGAGTTGGAAGACACCACCAGGCTGTCCAGTCCAATCCACTGCCATGCAAGAATACACAGTCAAAGAACTCCAGACAGATAACCTTCCAGATTCTGTTCAAAAACCTCCAAAGAAGGTGGCTTCACCACCCTCCGAGGCATCAGGGTCTTCCAGCGTTGAACAGCTCTTACTTTCAGGACGTTCTTCCTAACACTGAGGTGGAATCTCTTTTCCTGTAGCTTGAATCCATTGCTTCATATCCTATTCTCCAGAGCAGCAGAAAAAAAGCTTGCTCCATCTTCAATATGACCTCCCTTCAAATATTTAAACATAGCTATCATATCTCCTCTTAACCTTCTCTTCTCCAGGCTAAAGATACCCAACTCTCTAAACTACTCCTCACAGGGCACAGTTTCCAGATCTTTCACAGTTTTATAGCCTCGGCAGATGGAGGCCCCGGAGATGCTGTGGGTCGGAGCGCCGGCGGAGCTCAGCCTCCGCACCGCGGCGCTCCTGCGGCGGATCTAAAAGGAGCTCCAAATTGGCGCTCCTTTTAGATTTCAGGGAAAGTGCGCCCTAAAAGCGGCGGGTGCACTTTCCCTGACTTATCCTCCGCAGCGCGTCCGGTCACTGCGGAGGGAGGTTGCCCTGGAAGCGCCAGCCGTGCGGAGGGCCGGCAGCTTCCAGGGCGACCTCAGGAAGAGGAAGGGACGCCGCGTGTGCGGCTGCCCCTCTTCTTCCGGGTCTCGGAGACGTCCCTATTAGCCGTCTGCCGAGGCCCCTAGTTGACCTCCTCTGGAGATTTTCCAGCTTGTCAAGATCTTTCTTGAATTGTGTGCCCAGAACTGGACACAATATTCCAGGTGATTTCTGGCCAAAGCAGAATAGAGTGGTACTATTACTTCCCTTGATTTAGACACTATACTCCTATTGATACAGCCCAGAATTGCTTTGGCTTTTCTAGCTGCTGCATCACATTGCTGACTCATGTGCAGTTTGTGATCAACTAAGACTCCTATAATTCCTATAATTAATAATAATTCCTATAATTATAGACTCCTATAATAATTTTTAACACTCCTGTAATAATTAAGTACTTGAATAATAATTAAATACTTTAAAAAGTAGATGTCTAAACTCTGTTGTTAATTATGGATTCAACAGACTCGCTCAGATGAAGCACCTTGATCTAACTTTCTCTGTTCAGGATTGATCAGGATAGTTGTGGCTTCATATTGTACAACTGGGGAAACTATTGTGATCCCTCTGGAGATGTTGTTGAACTGCAGTTCTGTTGAGTCTTATCCAGCCTGGCCAACAATGAGACATAATACGAGTAGAGGTTTATCAGCTACATCTATATGAGTGAGAGAAGTAATCTTTTTTTCAGGAATTTCATTCTCAAAGGAAGGAATGAGTGGTTTTTAGCAATCTTCTTCCCACTGTCAGAATGTCTTCAGAACAGCTTAGTTTTATTTCTTTTCTTTTTTTGGATGAGAATACACACACACACACACACACACACACACACACGTATAATATTATAAATATTGTTATTTATAATATATATATATATATATATATATATATATATATATATAATTATTGATTAAAATCACAAAAAACAATTGAACATTAGTTTCCATTTATCAGTCTTCACTTCCTGTGCTGTGAATACATTAGTGTTTAACTGTAATTAAAGATTAATTAAATAATAATGGTAATTATAATATATAATTGCTAGAAGAAAATGCCATTAATCGTTTGGATTTATGTTGGGTGATGTATAAATTTGTATATGACAGGAAAATGAGGTTTGTAGAAAACAGCTTCGTTTTTAAAGGCTATTTGCAGTTCAGGACTTATTCTATGCAAAATTCACGCATTTTTGTGTATGTGAAGAAAACAGTGATAATAATATTTCTGCATGGGTAATAATATTTCTGTACAAAAGTATTGTTTTTGGCACAATAAATGCCATTTTCTAAACAATGAAAGCTGTTTTCTGTTCAAAGAGCCCTGTATGTCAATTTTGCACAAAACAACTGCTGGATTATGAAGTTTCTCATCAGACTAGGAATCTCCTCATTTTTTCCTGAGAAGCAGAATTTTCAAACCTTTTCAAATATTCTTTCCAATGCTAGCATTAGCTCCCCCTTCAGAGACTCTACTCCTGCAAAGAGGTGTTGGGCCCTTCCTTGCCATGATAATTTCGTTATTTCGATTCTTTTTTCTATCCTGAGACATTCTGAGGGAAGAACCCATGGCAAACTGTATTTAAGGCTAAAGATGAAACTGTGGTTCAGATGCAGAAAAATCAGCCAGTCGGGTAAATCAAACTTACGAATACTGGCTCGTTTCACTTCGCCCTACATCTGGAGAGTGCAGTTTCTGTACCAGGATCCGGATAATGCAGATAAAGAGAACAAAATTGATCTGTTGGCAAGAGAAAACAGAAAAAAAGGAGCGATCAGATTCGAAGCAGGGTTCGTAAATAGGGCCAAACCACCAAGAGCTTAGTCTACATGTAAGTGTATTATGCAAATTGCTGTCAATTTTCACACATTTGCATCAACGTTTAATTTTTTCCACTTTTCTGTTTGCAATTCTTTGCCTCTGTTCACCCTCCTTCTGCCGAAAATGTGCAGCCATCCGAATCCATCTGTAGCAGACCGACAGCTGCACGTTCCTAATATGCTCCCTCGTGGATACTTGCCGATACTCTGGTAAAAACCACAAAGCCTTTTTCTGCACAATTTGTGGAGTTCCCCCACACCCTGCAGAATGCCCAAACTCCTCCAAATCGCACCTGGCGGGATTACATTCTATTTGAATAGAACGAAGATTATAGTGGGCCCTCCATTTCCATGGATTATCCATGGATTCAACCCAGCATGGTTTAGAAAATATTAACTATCTATAAATTCCAAAAAGCGAACCTTGAATTTGCTATTTTATATAAGAGACACCATATTACTACCCCATTGTATATAATGGGACTTGACCATCCTTGGAGTTGGGTATCCATGGGGGGGTCTTGGAGCCAAACCCCAGCGGATACCAAGGGCCCACTGTATTTTGATAGTGTAGACAAGCCCCAAGTGATGCCTGCTCCTCCATTATTGTCTTGCCGAAAGACGAGGAAGAATTTACCACACTTCAGTTGTGGAGAAAACCTGTGGTAAAACGGCTGCGCATAGAGGACCAGGAAGGGAAACTTTTGGGAAGGACTCCACACCCAGGGCAACCGTTTTCCTGGGTTGCCAGAATGAAAGAACCACAGCGATAAACCCGCAAGGACATACACCCTGGAGAATTACAAGGTAAGGCATGACAGGACGGCAGCCATCTTGGGCCTGACATCAGCCTGCTTGAGACTTTGCATTACATAACATCGCAAGTATGATGATGTCAAGCCCACAGAGCACAGCCATGCGCAACGTTGAGGGCCCAGACTGGCAAAGAGAGATAACCATGAGGGATGGCAGTCAAAGGAGGAGATGGCGAGGCGACACGTTTACCACAAGTCATTTTCATGGCCTCCCGTTACTGCCTCGCGCCAGAAACATTTAAAAGATTAAAAAAGCAGGCACGACTGACTTTGGAATCCAAACGTTTTGAGATGGACTGCACAGGCCACAAAATCATTTTGTCCGCTACGCTTTTCCTGGTTTTGGAAAGGAACTTAATTTCGTCAAATTCCTTCAAAACATTGCTGGCCAGTCAAAGGGGGAGAGCATTCTTTTTCATTGTTCATTAATCCTACTTAATGTATTAATTAATCAATGAGAATGAATTGACTCTCAAAGGAAGTACCCTTTTGTATTGCTGATGAAATTTAAATGTTATTTCTTGGACTTTAAAATGCTTGGTCACTCAGTACCTACATGGCCAAAAGGAGCTGTGTGCCTTCAAGTCATTTCCAACTTAAGGTTGGCAAGATTTCTTGGCAAGATTTGTTCAGAGGAGATTGGCTCTTGCCTTCCCCTGAGGCTGAGAGTATGTGACTTGACTTGTCACCCAGGGGGTTTCCATGGCTGAGCTGAGAATCGAACCCTGGTCTCTCGAGTCACAATCTAACACTCACACCACTACACCATATGTCTCTCCATACCATCTTAACTCAGAACAACATCAACAACAGCTTGACCTGTGTTTGATTTTTAACACCTTTGCCTGATGAAGAACCCAGTGGAGCTTTGAAAGCTTGCATCATGTATTTTGGGTATTTTGGTTGGTTCAATAAAAGTATTACTGTGTAGGATAGAGTCGTGGCAGTTAAAGTGGTGTCAAACTGCTTTAATTCTGCAGTGTGGATACACCCTAAGCCAGAAGATGCAAACCATTTTTGAAGGCTGCCATCTCAATAGCATTTTGACTAGGAGAATTGACAGGTATGGCTGTATATCCTTTACTATTTCATTTTTGAATCTGGGGATGAATAATTATGCTAGTTTTCTAGCAGAAGAAAATGAATATCCCTCTACAGTAGTCTCTCCAGATTTGACTATCCCAAAGAGTTGTGGAAAAATTATTCTGCAGAGAAAAATTCTTTATTTCCCAGATGTCTTTCTGTGCAGGAAACCCATTTTCTGCATGTTTAGTGAAAAAAATCCATGTATTTTTTTCTCAACAGAGTAATTCTTCCACAACACTTCACGATATTCAGTACAAGGAGAAAACTGTAGAAAATTCTCACTGGTCTATTCATCTTCTCAACAGGGTTTCCCGATTGTCTCGAAACACATTTTTTAAAACTTGGGGATGAGTAATTGAAACTATTTCTTTCCATCCTCAATGGCGGCTGGTGGTTCCTAGCAAAGGTGCTGAAATTTGTTTTTGCAGGTAGGCTTCAGCACCTGAAATGGTTTCTTTAAAATTAAAATACAGGGCAGATTCACCGTTCCTGTGATGTGGGTCGGGGAGGCAAAGTTTGAGGACTTGTAGAAAGAGAAGGAAAATGTCTTAAATCCAGTCAAAGAATATTACTTCCTGGTGTTATAATGGCACAAAAAACAACAAATCCTAGACGAATTTTGCAGGCAAGAATAGCACACCTCTCCTTTGCACCACAGGGGGAAAAAATCACTCATTTTTCTGCCTGCTATTCTTGGAAGGCAGGGTAGCAAAATAAAAATATCCATTTTATTATGACTTGAGGGCAGTGCAGACAACAGGTGATCCCTTAACCATGGAGAAAGACTATTCAATCATCTTATTTTTATCCATGGCTTTGCAGCGGATCAGGAAAAAAGGTTTGCCAAGAAGGCGGGGGGGGGGGGGGGGAGAGAGATAATTCTGCTCCTGTGTTTAAAGAACATGCTTCTGGTACATCTGAATAGGGCTCCAATATCCAATAGGGAAAGCAATGTGAAGAACTTGGTATGCCAAATAGAACACAAGATGCAAAATCATGTGCTACTGATTTAAGCATGTTGCTAAAATAGATTTCATGTTCATCGTTTACCAAACTAGGGGTGCAGTAGCATCTACACTGTAGAAATAATGCAGTTTAACACCACTTTAAGTGCTGCTGCTCCATCCTATGGAACCCTGAGATTTGTAGTTTTACAAGGTCTTTATCCTTCACTGCCAAAGCATGCTGGCGCCTCACAAAACTGCAAATCCCAGTCTGTAGGATGGAGCCATGGCAGTTAAAGTAGTGTCACACTGCATTATTTCTACAGTGCAGATGCACTCCAAGAGGGAAGAATGCTGGTGATACAGTTGACCTAGACAATTATTGGATATACAGGTTTGATCCACACATGCATACATATCTGCTTTGTGATTGATGAAACATCCAACGAGTGTGTGAAGTGACTCCTAACCACAAAACGCCGATAAGGATATCTCATATGAGGAATAAATTGCCTTCCATCTGCATTGTTAGATCTAGTATGGCTGGGGCTGGGAACTTATGGCCCTTTAGATGTCGTGAGGACTCTAATTCCCATCAGCCGCTTCTGGTATAGCTAATGGTGAGGGATGCTGGGAATTATAGTCCAACTATCTCTGGACAAACTATCTCTGGATAAGGTGCTAGTCCATGTGTTGTGGATTATTCTCTCTGCTTTCTGGCTATATTTGCTATGAAATAGCCATCCCACGTGGGACCTTTCTTCCACCTTGAAAACCCCCATTCCTCATTGCAGAGAAAATCAGTGAAGATACCACTGAATCCTTTCCTTTCTCTGTCTCAAATGCTGAGTTTCTTGGCATTAACCCAATCCCTATGAGTGCCCAATTTCTTTAATGTCCCAGGATTTTTTTTTCGTGTCCTAGTTCCTTCTCCTTCCTACTTCTAACAATAATCATAAATCTCAGTAATATCTTTAATTCTTATAATCGGTGTGAATATAAGGCACTTCATGTCTATTTCAGTCTTCTCTCTGCTTTCACTAATCCTTAATTTCTCTCTCATGCACAAATGTATTTCACTGAGAAAATGTTCTCTGGACTTCACCCTTTGCTACCCAGCATATGGAGGTCTATGGTTCTTTCCAGAAATTTGTGAATTCAGTTTGTAAATGCTTGGTTCCATCAGACAGGGCATGCAAACTTACTAATGGTTTATGATTCAGAAAAGCCACTACATGCTAACATTCCCAAGCAAATCTCACTTTGGATTGGTACCAATTACAGTTGGCATCCCATATCCACAGATTCAACCATCCATGGCTTGAAAATATTAGAAAAATATATAAATTCTAAATAGCAAATCTTGATTTTTGCCATAAAAGAGCTGATGTTTTACTAGGCCACTGTATATAATGGGACTTTAGCATCCATGGATTTTGATATCCATAGTGGGTCCTGGAACCAAACCTAGCAAGGTCCACCTGGGTGATGGAGCTTTCTCTTTCCCCCACTCTTGGACCTTCTTAAAATTTTTTTCCAGATTATCCTCTAACCCCACACAAGGAGCATGGAAGGGCTGCAGGGAGAATTTCATCTGTCCCAATTCCATTGATGGATCCATTTCATCAATAGGAGATAATAGCTGCCTGTCATCAGAATTATCTGTTGGGCTGGCATAACACATAGTGGCATTTTGACAACTTGCAAAGATCCTCTGAAGATTGAGATGAAGGGCGCATATGTATCATAAGTTGCCTGGGAAGAATCAATGAACTTGAAATGCCAGTTCTGTTGTTGTCAAGCAAGTATTTGCATTGCCTGCGACACTCCAGTCAGTCAGTCAATCAATCAATCAATCATTTCATATCCAACTTTTCTCTCAACAGTGTAGAATGAAAACATGACACCAGGATCAGAGCTAGATTCTATGAACAAAACTCTGGTTACTATTCCTGTGTTTCTGTGTGCGTCCTCAAAACAACACCAACAGACAGAAATTTAATGCAAGTGAGGCTTTGCTAGCTGTTGAAAAATGAAGATACGTTACCAGTATAGAAACCAAAATGGGAGTCTTGATGATCCACCAGTAAGGAGATTCGATTAAGTCCCAGCAACTGAAAAGAAATAACTATGTATCAAGAGTGTCTTCTTACATTTGGTATTTTCCTTGAGGAAAGTCTGAAGAATCTCTGAGGAACTAGATTGAAAATGAATAACTTAATAGCAGTCCTGTGAAAAATCCCAGCCCTGCGTCCTTCTTGTGGGCAACTTTAGGCTCAGAGAACAAGACGTAAATCTTTCACATGACAAATACAGACTTTTGATTAAGGTACAGAGCTGGAAATAACTTGTTACACGAAAGTATTTACTTGTGATTTGATTCCTCACCCCAGTAAAAAACAAACACTAACCTTATAATTAAATTACATTATGATCATAACATCATCCAGCTATGTTCTTTGTGTTCTGCTGGTCCTAGAGGTTGATGTCATTGCTAGAAGGAACTGTACCTACAGGTAGCATGATTTTCCTCCAGAGCAGGGCATGGGGCTACAATCGTTGTTGAGTAGAAAATGTGATTCTCTGAAAACCTAGGGTAAGGGAAGTAGCTGAAAGTAACTGCGTTACTTATTTCCTGTTCTATATCATGGGGCTGGTGTTGCCTTGGAGGGTCCTCAAGGTTGGAAAATTATCTCCAGATGCCTGGAGATTTCTCCTCCCAATGCAATCCATAGAGGAACTCATCATTCTTCATCAGCCAGTAAAAGGCTATGTTGAAGGGGGCTGTAGTAGTTAAAAGGTGAGTTTTGGGAGGAAATATCATCATCGTGTGAGGTCAACAAAGCATTCTGGCCTTAATCAATAGTGAAAGGAGTGCAGCCCTCTAGATGGAATTGGACAACAACTCCCAGCATTCCTCACTATTGACTATGCCCACTAGGGCTGATGGGTCTTGCAGCCCAACATGTAGAGGACTGCATAATTCTTATCCCTCTCCTGCACAATCCAAAACGGTTTCTCAGGCTAAAACCTGGGCATAAGGAATATGTTAGGAGAAAATTGCCCACTTACCCAATATCATCAAAGTGAATCCTAGTGATGGTCCAGGCAGAAATAAACAGTGTCGGTGCCCCTGCCAACGAAAGATTAGATATCTATTGATTAGATGAGGTTTCGGAAATGATATGCTACAAAAACAGTGTTCAGTCCAAAATAAGGCCAAATGTGGTGAGTTAGATTTTAAGCACCCGTGGTCAAAAACCTGAAATGAGCAAAACCAAGCCAACCCACTCAGACACAGGTGTTGTTACAACCTGTTGTTGTTGTTAACTGCCCTTGAGTCAACCTTGATTCATGGCAACCCTGTGGATGAGGCATCTCCAATATCCTTCCTCCACTACTCTGCTCAGGTTCTGCAGGTCCAGACCCATGTTTTACTCGATCAAGTCTAACTATCTAGCTGGTGGTCTTCCTCTTTTTCTACTGCCCTCTACCCTTCCTACCATCATTGTCTTTTCTAATAATTCATGCCTTCTCATGATATGGCCAAAGTATGACAGCCTCATCTTAGTCATCCTGGCTTTCAGGAAAAGTTCAGGCTTGATCTGTTCTAGAAACCATTTGTTTGTCTCCCACATCTTAGATGAGTTTATTATCTTTCTTAGATGAGTGTATTTTCTTTCTTCACTGTCCAGCTATCACATCCATACATGGTGACAGGGAATACCATGGCTTGGATGATCCTCACTTTAGTATTCAAAGTTATAACTTTACACTTTAGGATCTTGCCACCACTTTAATTGCTATGGCTCCAGGCTATGGAATTCTGGGATTTGTAATTTGTATTAGCCTTCTCTGTCAGAGAACTCTGGTGCCACAACAAACTAGAAATCCCCAGATTCCACAGCACTGAGCCATGGCAGTTCAAGTGATATCAAACTGCATTATTCCTGCAATACAGATGCAGCCACTGAGACCTATAGTCTGAAAATATGGCTCTTCCAAGCTCTGTGGGGCCCAACCTTTCTAATTCATTTCAAGGGGACCTCAACGGAGCATACAGGATCCAACCCAATGAAACTAAATATTAGATTTACAAATGGTGATTCAAGGAGGCTGGAACTACAATATACCTATATCCACAGAAGAATGATCAATATTAATAATTAAAAGGAGGAAAAGAAAGAAGGATCAAGGAAAAAATTGCTTACCCCAGCCAATCAGGATATACCACCAGAAGTACTTCTTCTCTGAGAAGAAAGAGATAACCAGAAGTGTATGGAGATACAAGCCTTCAACCAGGAGCCAAAAGAAATTGGCCATGATGCAGTATTGAAAGAACACCATTGCTGCCTTGCAACCAACCTGTAGAGAAAGACAAGCCCAAAGTTTTACTGAGCTGGAAAGATTGCATCCTATTTGTTGATTATTAATAATTCAAATGAATTTCCATGACACCCATGACCCAATTTCTCTAGGCAGCAGACAATCCACCCATACATCCTTAAATATATAACAAAACTTCTCTCAAGAGATCCAGTGTAACGTAATGGTTTGTGCATTGGACTAAGGGTGCCCCTAGTTGTTGCTGTTGTTGTGTGTCTTCAAGTCATTTCTGACTTATGGTGACCCTAAGACGACCCTATTATGGGGTTTTCATGGCATGATTTGCTCAGAGGAGGTTTGCCATTGCCTTCTCCTGAGGGTGAGAGCATATGACTTGCCCAAGGTCATCCAGTGGGTTTCATGACATAGCTGGGAATTGAACCCTGGTCCATAAAATCTTAGTCCAACACTCAAATCATTACACCACACTGGCTCTCATAAGGGTGCATCTCCACTGTAGAAATAATGCAGTTGGTGTACTGTAGCTTCATTCTATGGACTCCTAGGATTGGTAGTATTACAAGGTATTTTGCCTTCTCGGGCAAAGCTTGGTGATGCTTTGCAAAACTACAAATCCCAACTGCCATGGTAGTTAAGTGGTGTCAGACTGCATTATTTCTACAATGTAGATGCACCCTTTCTTAGCTGTGTCCATCCCTTAACTCCCTCTCCAGTGCTGTCTCCCCTCTGCACTGTTCCTATTAAGACCGTGAGCTCCTAAGATTGCCTGGGTAAGTGCTCAACTGTAAAAGCTGCTCCCCAAAGTGGACAAAACCTCTCTGGGACCACCACTATCCTGCTGCAAAAATGGATTTTTATTTTATTTTATTTGCAGTGTCTATGCAAAAATAACCTTTGTCGGAATACACTTAGTCATTTCTTAACTTCTCCCAAGTTTCAAAATTGGGTGGATGATTAGGAAGCAAACACAGAGGAAACCACCCAGAGGACAGAAGAAGAAAGCAGAAGGAGTCAACAGAAGGCTAGCTTTGAGTTTGGATTTTGGGCAGTTCAGCCAAAATCAAACCGAGAGATTCACAGACGGTAGCTGGCTCCCAGCCCTTGCATGCCAAGTCAGCCAGGATTATCAGATGGTGCAGAAACAGCAGGATGATATGAGGACACTGACTACAAGGAAAGAAGTCTGGGCTGGCTCAATGGAGCTTGTGACATTCGTGCTCGCTTGGAACAGTGTGGGTTTGTGCAGCAGATTATTTTCGGTGTCCTCTCATCACCATTGTTGATACTGGTTCTCTTCCCCCTCCCTCCCATGATTAAATATGGCTGGACATATGGTGTAATAGCTTGACCATTGGACTACAGCTCTGGAGAACAGGGTTCGATTCTCAGCTCGGCCATGGAAACCCATTGGGTGACCTTGGGTGAGCCACACACTCTCAGCCTCAGAGGAAGGCAAATCCCCTCTGAGCAAATCTTGCCAAGAAAAACCCAAGATAGGTTTACCTTAGGGCTACCATAAATTGGAAATGACTTGAAGGCACATCACAACAACAATATATGCTGAAGGACTCTTTTGAACTCTAGAATGAAAATGGTAGAATGTGAGAGCTGGAAGGGATCTCAGGGATCACCAAACTGCACTTTCCTCATGTTTTGCTCTAACCAAGTTCAGCTATCCACAGAGTCAGTGAGTTGCGGTCAGAAGGAAGCCAAGTTTCAGTATTGGAACAACTGCGTTGTCAGTAGCAAGAGACTAAGCATGCGTCATCCACTCCAATGTCAAGAATGCCATAAAGCAGAGCCATCAAGAGTGTTCAGGGGTATCTGTAGTAATCCAGGGGTCATAAATCTATCAGGAACAAGGGAACCACCCAACGTTGAGAGCCAGGAATTGTGTTGCTTCCAACAATGAGCTGGTGTTCTTATCCTGCCTTCTATAGGCAGAGAAGTTAGACCAACACCCAGATGTCAGGTTGTATTTAATGGCAGCGTCCTTCTGTTTTGTTCTCCAAAAGGCCTTGATTGTTGCCTCTTGCTCTATCTAAATAACCTAAAGGCACCAGATACCTCTGGTCTTGGAAGCTGAGCAGAGTCAGCTCTGGTCAGTACTTGTATGGAAGACTGCCAATGGATACCAGGTGCTGTAGGCTGTATTTCAGTGGAAGGAATGGTTAAGAAAACCCTATGAAATTCATGGGGTTACCATAAGTCAACAGGTGACTTGAAGGCACATAGACACATGTCATCTGAGAAAAAGAGTTTGGACCAAACACCTGAGCCTCCATCTTTCCTTGGGACTAGTGTGGTTGTTCTCCTCCTGATCAACTCTCAAAGGGGGGGGGGGGGGAATGACATCTCTGTGCAAATCCTGCATCTTACAGAAGGCCAACTACCTGCAAAGGAAAACCCATTATCAGACAAGTCAATTCCACTGGGCACTTTCACACTACATAATCATAGCACTTTCATTCCACTTCAGCTGCCATGGCAACATCCTATAGAATTCTGGGCTTTGTAGAATCATCAAGTTGGGAGAGACTGCAAGGGCCATCCAGTCCAACCCCATATTCTGCCATGCAGAAAGACACAATCCAAGCACTCCTGACAGATGACCATCCAGCCTCTGTTTAAAAATCTCCAAAGGAGGAGACTCCACCACACTCTCAAGCAGTGTCTTCCATGTCAAACTGCATTTACCCTCAGGAAGTTCTTCCTAATGTTTAGATACTTTGTACTTTGGTGAGGCACAAGATCCCTGGCTGAGAGTTTGAAATGCTCCTCCCCAAACTGCACATCCCAGGATTCCATAGGATGTTGCCAAGGCAGTTAAAGTAGAATCTTCTTCTTCTTGTTGCTGCTAGTGCTGGTGTTATGTGCCTTCAAGTCATTCCTGATTTATGGCAACTCTAAGGCAAACCTATCATGGGGTTTTAATGGCAATTTTTTTCAGAGGAGGTCTGCCCTTGCCTTCCCCTGAGGCTGAGAGCATGTGACTTGCCCAAGGTCATCCAGTGGGTTTCATGGCTGAGTGGGAATTGAACCCTGGCCTCCAGGGTCACTGGGCAACACTCAAACTACTACATCACAGTGGTATAATTGTGTAGCGTGAAAGGGTCCACTGTTGAACTCCTAATATTTCGCTGTAAATTGCTGCCCTGTAAAATCTACTCATTGATTTTGGTAATACCATCTGAAGCAACAGAGAACGAATCTGCTCCATCTTCTGTGTGAGAGTCCTTCAGACAGTTGAAGACACTTGTCTTCCCTCCAGAGCTTGGAAACATTTCTTTTTGGACCACAGCTTCCAGTAACTTTCAGTCAACAACATCCTTTGTAGAAATAATACTGATTCCCTAAACCTTTTCAAGTAATATTCTGGAGGTCTGAATGGACCATAACCATAAATGTTGCATGCTTTCCTGCCAACTCAGAGCTTGGGAAAGCTACTTTTTAGGACTACCTCTTCCAACATCCTGCTGGAAGACTTTGGGAGTTGTAGTCCAAAAAATAACCTTTCCTTTGCAATAATCAGCATCACTTACCTAAGATGTTGCCTCATGTTCCGAATATAGGGAATGACTTTTCATGCACAGATGACCACAGTTTGACTCCATGTGTTTGATGTAAATAGTTGGTCAGCCTTGGGCTTTTGAACTTAAAAGTTCATGTGCCTAAGGTATATTTGGGGGACTGAGAATAGAGAGATCATTATTTTTTCTCTCTGTGATTTTCCTCTCTGTAGTTTCTCGACATTGCTTTTGCTTTCCCATTGTCATCCAGTAGGGTTGACTAAATGTCATGCCAATGACTCTCGCCAATAGGCATTGCTCAATTTGCGCTACATTAAATATAGTAACAAATGACCAGTGGCTAAATGCAAAGGGCCCTGCAATGAATATGAAATCTGGAGTGGTGTCACAATGAGAGAGCTTTGTGGCTGATTCCCAGTACCAGAAGGTTAGTTATGAAAGTACAGGATTCATGTTGGATTCTCAGGAAGGGTGCAAATTTAAGTTTACTGTACCTAACCACCTCCATCCTATGCCCCTGAAAGTCTTACGTTTCCATTCACACACCCATGGCATTTCTCTTTTCTCTGCCTCAATAATTTCCTCTGACAAGATGGAAATGTCAAGACATTTAAAGCTCATTTTCCCATGTAGACAGGGTACACACAATGCACAAACCCGTGGCTATCATATGTCAAATTCAAAACAGAATTTGGCCCAGATCTGTGGAGAGT
The DNA here is from genome assembly GCA_026167975.1 of Phrynosoma blainvillii. Classification (NCBI taxonomy): domain Eukaryota; kingdom Metazoa; phylum Chordata; class Lepidosauria; order Squamata; family Phrynosomatidae; genus Phrynosoma; species Phrynosoma blainvillii. The sequence goes on from JANUYF010000005.1 coordinate 5,715,742, forward strand.
GCTGAGCAGACATCATAAAAGAACAGCAGTCTCGATCCATGATGTGTTTACCTAATGAATCTATCTAGTCCTCTAAGCCAGCTCCACAGTTCTCACAAAGGGGTTTCCAAGGTCAATAGACAGAAGTCTGTATCAGCTACTTTAGTTAGTTAAGTACAGTCTAAAAAGCTACATATACTTAACTAAGGGGAGAAGCAGACTACCCCTTTGCACCGGCTTGGGGACGGCTTCTGAGCACAGCATTTAGACGCCGTACACTTTGACACTGCTCCCAAGCCAGCATCACACTGCCTGTCCGACTACATGGCGGGCAGCATTTTGGTGCTCTAGTGGCATGGCATTCAGACACCGCGCATCGCAGGAGTGCTGAAAACCCGTGGCGGCAGGGGAAAATTTTGCCACTTCATTTTGTGCCAGAAAAAAAGCTGGAGTGGCACCATGGCATGAAGTTTCATGGTGCCCACCTGGCTTTTTCAGGGGAGACGTGACGCCGCCCCTTCGTGGTGGTCTGCTTTGCCCCTTAGTAAGTACAATTCAAAGACATAACTGTGTTAGTCTGGAAAATCAGTCGCAAAGGGATCTTGTAGTGCCTTTGAGACTAAGGGGGGAAGCAGACCAGGGCGTCGGGGACGCCCTGGGACAGTGCGCCGCGGGACCGTGGCAGCCGCACCGCGGCGCACCGTCGGCGCCTCTGAAAGGATCACAAAATCAGCGCTCCTTTCAGAAGACAGAGAAAGTGCGCCCTAAACGTGTCGGGCGCACTTTCCCTGGCTTTTCCGCCGCAGCGTGTGAGGACGCTGCGGCGGGAGGTTGCTCTCGGCGTGCTGGCCATGCGGAGGGCCGGCAGCTCCGAGGTCAACCTCGGGAGGAGGAAGGGGCGCCACTCGTGCAGCTGCCCCTCCTCTTCCTTGCCTCGGCGACGACCCTATTGGTCGTCTGCCGAGGCCCTCACTGAAATAAAAAAGTTGGTAGCATGAGCTTTCACAGACTTGAGCCTACTTCGTCAGATGTATAGGGTAAGTATAGTATAGTTAAGTATACTGTAGTTAACTAGGTAATCTGTCCTAGGGTGCATCTACATTGAAGAAATAATGCACTTTGACACTGCTTTAACTGTCATGGCTCGATCCTACAGAATCCTGGAACTTGGAGTTTTGTGTAGCACCAGCACTCTTTGGCAGAGAAGGCTAAAGACTCTGCAATACTACAAATTCCAGGATTCTATAGGATGGAACTATAGCACTTAAAGTGGTGTCAAACTGACTTATTTCCACAAACCTGATGGAAACTTCATTCATTTATGCACTGATCGTTGGCAAAATGGACCTGCTTTCCCCCAGGCAGCCTGGTAAACCCTGGCAATAGTGTCACAACTGTGACTTAGGCTGCATCCGCATTGGAGAAATAATCCAGTCTGACACCACTTTAACCACCATGGCTCAAGGCTATAGAATTCTAGGAACTGGAGTTTTGTGAGACCTTTAGCCTTCTCTGTCAGATAGATCTGGTGTCACAACATGTCACAGCTCCCATAATTCCATAGCATTGAGCCATGGCAGTTAAAGTGATGTACAACTGGATTATTTCTGCAGTGCGGATGCTGTCCAGGTAGCCAGAATAGGTCTTTTTTGAAAGAGGAGGTGAACAGAAAGTGACTTCCATATGAGTGTATGTATGTGTATGTGTGTGTGTGTGTGTGTGTGTGTGTGTAGTCCCCAGGTTCTCCTGGCAAGCTAATGCAACCTGATAGCCTTCTACAGTAGCCCAGGCAACTTACTTGTCTTGGTCCCAGCTTCTCCAAATGATATGAGTTAAGACACTGTTTGGCTCTGTTTTCCCCTCATTTCACTCCATGATCTTGGCTCAGTGAAGTTAGCCAAGATCAACCTCCTGAGCTGACACGTACAACCAAGTCTAGAAAGCCAAATAAAAACAGTACAATCCCCTCCACCTGCGGCGGTGAATGGTGTCAATTGTCCGGCTCATTTTGTTGTTCTTTCTGCAAAATCAAGAACGGTTGTTCTCAATACCTTTTTGAGACCCGTTTTGTTTTTTGCCAAAAGAAACTCTGCAAGGCACTAGAATCAAAGAAGGTGGCATGTGTCTGCTAGTCTTCTTTTCCAGCCTTAACACGTTTATGTATCTAGCTACAAAAACAAGAAAACTACATAAGCGTGTGGCCAAGATAAGGGTGAGATAGCACAGAAGCCCGGACTGCCTGAAAGGAGCATGAAGTTGTTTCATCATGGGGAAGAAGAGCTCAAGAAACTGGCCTTTGGGGGACTACAAGTCCCCAGAATCCCCCAGTAGGTAAGGGGATTCTGCAAACTGTAATGATTTTCACATTCCCAAGCTCTGGTTTCAATGGACCAATCTAATTGAACTCTTCTTGCATCCAGCAGCCTGAAAGCCAATTCAAAGATTTGCAGAATGTTTTGTTTTAAGTTCTCACACAATTCAGCTGTTACTGACTTGGGTGTAATGGGGGATGAGAGGGGAAGGTCAAATCCCAGTAATAAAACATAATTTGGATAGAGGTAGGGAGGATCATTCCCACATGCCTTTTCCCCATCATTGCCCCACTCCCTTCATCCTTTCAGTGGCGCAATTCAGGAGGGCCTGGAGACGCACAATAGATCACAAACAAGGCTTTCAATGGTCATGCAGTGGCAGAGAGTTTCCATGATTTGGCTTGGAAATAACTGAAAATGGTGGATCCACTAATACAATACCCATTCATTGAGCATATTGTGATGCATCCCTGGTTTTTGCTGCACACGTCATTGGGTGCTTCCCTGTTTTTGCTTCTTTTACAACAGGGATGAGCATGTAGTGGGGTACATGTAGCCCTCAGAATGACTAAGTGCAGCATTGGAGCACACCCCCCCCCATAAAAATTTTTGAATGGACAATTTTTGTGCAATTCTTTTTGCTCTCAAACCCAGCCAAAATCTTCCAAAAGCTAAAAAATGCAGCTGCAGCTGTTTGCTTTCCCTGACCCTCCACAGCCTGCCAAACCTTCACAAAACACCAGAAGAAGGGGGGGGGGGACATCCAAAAATGAGCCAAAAGTGACTCTCCACCCTTATTTATTTTATTTTATTTATTTATCTAACTTTACCAGTTACCCACCCAGGTTTTACAATACCAGTATTCAGCAGAAGTGTGGTGTTGCGTAACTACTACTAAACGATGTCAATGTAGATTTACACTTCAAGAGCATAATGCAGGTTTGCGATCTGGTTTTACTGTCAGTCACCTTGAGGGCCTTTAAGAAAAATACAGTTGTCCCTTTCTTTTCATGCACTTGGAATCTTACTCTTCATGGGTGGGACAAGCGTCTATTAATATAATGGCGGCGCACATGCGCCATTGTGCCTGCCCACCTGCTCACCTGCCCACCTTGGGCACATGCCCCATTATTTCCTGTGGGACTCAAATGTGTGTGAGTTGCCATTTTCGCGAGGAGGTCTGGAACGGATCCCCCGGGAATTAGGAGGAGCTACTGTAATTGGAAATGCAAGATAGAAAATAAATACGCAAATAAATACATTTGACCCCAGTGCAATTTAAATTGCCTTGAATCCTGTTTTCTAGAAATTTGGCAACATTCCTGATTGGGACCCCCAAATTTGCCACCATCATGTCTTGTTCATCCCTGACTGAGTGATATTTCCCAGGATCCTTTGTGGACAGCCATGACAGTTAAACAGGAGCCATAAGGCTATGGGTTTGAATGTGATTACAGAAAAGGTGAAGTGAGGGACTTGTGGAGAGAGTGGGGTGTGTATGTGTGGGAAAAAAAGTTGAAGCAATTTGGAAGCTATGGCAGTCACTGCAGACACTGGACTAGGACTCCCCTCCCCTTCTCGTACTTGTCAGAATGAATCCCTGCCTTTTCACCGTGTAATTCACTGTCTTTTTTGAAAACAGAGAGGGAGGAGAATTAGATATGAATCAGAAAGAACACAATGGTCCAAACCTTATTAATATAATCTTTCTTTTTTATAGCATTCTTTTGTATTGCTTTTGTTAGAGAAAGCGTTCCACAAAGCCACATTTTCCTAGGAAATGTCAAGGCGGAAAAAGTTTCCACTAGGGCTTCAGTGACATCATCCTACCCAGCACACGGTGCACATGCTTCTCAGTATGAAACAGTTGTTGAGACCAGAACTGAAAGTTCTTGCATGAAAATCTTTCCTTTGAGTTTGGAAGAGGGAGTGCTGGGTGTGAAATGTGTGTGGGGTAAAGGGTCCCTCAGTTTGGAGGGGCATGAGATTGAATAATGGCATGAGGTTCCAAATTTCCATTACCACCCATCTCTTTTCTGTCTCACAAACCCCTTGGGAGTGATGATATGGGAGGATTGGCAATTGTTTCAAGGGCATTGAGACAAAGGAAAGTCCATTGAGAGACACCACTATCGATTTGCTAATTGCTTTAAATGTGCCTCGTCCCCATTTGAAATGGTTTCAGATGCAATTGGGATTGTCTGGACTCGCTTTGAAGCAAGACAAATGCAAAAAAATTGCTCTTTTCAGACACTAGTTTTTTGCTGGTCTTTTTGAAAAGAAGTGATTAGCAAGCATGTTCAGCAAGTGAGAACAACAGACCTGAATCACATCAAACTGAAGGGGAGGGATTGCTGTGGCAGAGGGTTGGCACATCCCTCACCAGTTTTGGGGGAAATCCACCATTTCCCCCTCTCAGCACTGCCTTTGTACTTTGTGGTGTGACCTATGGGCACATAGACAGTATATGTGCTCCACTGTATTTGCAATTACTTGCAGTCATTTGCGGGTGGTGAGCCGGGTGAGCGGACCGACTGTGGCTCAGCGAGACAAGTAATTGCAAAAACAATGGAGCGCATATACTGTTTATTTTTTAAAAAATTGCATGCATCCCGGGGAGAATCCTCCATGATACCCATGGATGTATGCATCCCAGGGGAGAATTCTGGCCATGGCACCTATGACTCCCTCCTGTGTTTTCTTGAATGTGTTGCCAGTTGCATCACCAATGACGCGTAGATGATTGACAGGCATTCTGAAGTGGCACAAACTAGTGGGAATGGCAATCGTGTCAAAAAAGAAGAGAATAAAGAAAAGACCCACTTCCATAATGGAAACGACGCATCAACTGGAATCGATTCACCGACCCAGAGTGAAAGCGAATTGCAAACCGGTTTAAATGTAAGTGGGAGTTCTCTGAAGTGAAAGTTTTATGTCGCTAGCCTGGTTCAAATGCTACTCTGATTCATCTGAAATGCCCTCTAAACTTTCATGGCTTATGAAAAAGACTAGGAAAACAACAATAGCAACAAAAAGCCTGGTATCCCTGCCTTGGAGCTGCCCTGACCTCCCCCTGGCCCTCCGTTCCTGCACTGGGGTGGCTACTGGCACACATGTCCTGCTGAGCCAATTGGTCAGAATGAGGCGCCCAGTAATAATCACATGGTTGGGCACCTTGTCCTGAGCTCAGAGTGAGCAACTGGCAACAGTGGGAGACATGTAAGACAGGTCAATGGGATGCACGAAGACAGTTACCCCGGTATGGGAAATGAAGGGCTATTAACTTACCCTCCACCCCTCTAGCTGGATATGGGTTTTTCATGATTCATATCTTGTGTCTAGCATGTTTTTTGGAGAAGTCATGACCTGTAAAAACAAGGGTCACACTGGCCTAGAGGCACATAAAAGTCCTAGATACCACTGTGAAGTCAAAGGTTTTCATGGTCGGCATCCATCTTTTTTGCAAGTTTTTTTGACTATGTGGCCGTGTTCTAGATTTTATTTCTGACATTTTGCCAGCATCTGTGGCTGGCGTCTTCAGAGAATGCTGGCATGGAAGTGAGTGGGGTACATATATACTGTGTGACCCTTGGTTGAGAGAAGGTGATTTACATATTAATCTGTGTGTTGTTGTTGTGCCATTCAACAACAGAACAACACACAGATTAAAATGTAAATCACCTTCTCTCAACCAAGGTCATAGAGTATATATACTCACTTCCATGCCAGTCACAGATTCTGGCGAAACGTCAGGAATAAAATCTTCTAGAACATGGCCACATAGCCTGAAAAACCCACCCTAGATACTACTGTAAATGGGTTTGCTGATTCACTCCACCCTCCCCTAGGCTATGAAGATCAAGTAAACCCCATCGCAAAGCAGTTAAAGACCATATCTCCACAACAATAACAACAAATATTTTAATCAATAAGACGAAATAAATCAAGTAGGTACTGGATGTAAGTCTTTCAGAGCTGGATACACTCGCCATAAAGAGCCATCTCTACCATACTCTGTTTGTCGAGAATCTGAGCAGAGCTGTCTTTGTGTCAACCTGACAATCTCAATGCACAACCCCAGCTGAATAGACTCAAAAACTAAATGCTAAAAGAACATGTTGTCCAACTCGGGGGCTCTGCAGGGCACCTGATGAAACTGGAAGTACTGGTTAGCATTACTCGTCAACATTTGTTAAGTCTGCAGAAGCTTAGCGACTCTAAATGCTGACAGCTAAAATCAACATCCTATTCTGAGAGGTTGATGCTGTGCAGAGCTAGGCAGGCTTGGAGCCACGGAAGTCAAGGGTCTTTTCCCCATCTCATTTTCTTTTTGCCAGAGTTTGGAACATAACTTTTCTGTCAAATGAAATTTATTACCTAGGCTTGCAGGGCAGGATTTTAATCCTGAACTAGGGATGGGATAACTTGATTTTTTGATTTCCAATGTATGTTGAGCAGTATGAAGCAGTTTTTCTTTTTGGAGCTATGAGACACTCAGGATTTCATTCCCCCCCCCCCCCCCCCCCATGATGGGAAACTCGGCAGCTTTTCTATAAAATGGTGCAGCTTGTGCCGAGAACTACATAATTTCCCAGAAACTACAGATTTCACCACAGAAACTGAAAACTGTACAACATTCAAAATGGCAATGGCTGCAGCTTCAGTCAATTCAAGTTTCTTTTCTTTTCTTTTCTTTTTTTTGCCACATAACATTTTGGTTGCACAACATTCAAACCAGCTAAGTTTGCAGCCTCAGTTTCTTTTTCTGGGGCATAACATTTACTTGTGCAACATTCAACCCTGAATAAAGCCGTGCAGCCATGGTGTTGAACGCTTCACCACATTGTTTACAATTTTCCCATGTACAGCCAACCCTCCATATCCACAGATTCTGCATCCACGCATTCAACCAATCATGGTTCAAAAATATTCACACACATACATTTCTCCAGCCTCCCAAAAATCACCACACACTTATAGCACTATGAGTCCACTGTAACTATCATGGTTCTTATATTGTGGGATCCTGGGATTTGTAGTTTGGGGAAGCTCTAGAGCTCGCTGTCTGAGAATTCTAAAAACTCCCCTAAACTGCTAATCCCAGGATTCCACTGCATGTTGCCATGACAGTTATTGATGGGGATTTATGGCATCTTGTCCCATTCCATGATCTCTTAAGCATTAAAGTTGCAGAAGCTCCATCCTGTATCCATCAGAGCAACCTTCTTAATAACTCTTATCTAAAACACTAAGCCAGTCTCATCCAACCCAGCGCTCTGCAGATAACTGAGACTACAACTCCTATCAGCTACAGGCAATATGGCTGAGCCGGTTTGGGTGATGGGAGCTGTCATACATACAAGTGAAGGTAAGAAGAAAGAAAATGGAAGTGCGGAAAGATCAAGGGAATGAAAGTTCCCCCCTTTGAAGCTCTGGCAAATGACAAGAGCCATTAACTGACCGAGCTCACAAAGCAGTGGTCCGACTCGCCGCTCTCGAAGAGAATGACATCTTTGATAAAAACGGCAATCGCTCTCATGATGAAGGACATGAAGAGGTGCATGTGGATATGGTTCCGAGTGCAGTGCAGTTTCCTGGATGGAAGAGAACAGAAAGAGGCATTTGGAAGGCTGGCCAAAACAACTGTTTTGTTGTACAGTTTTAGTTTAAAAGGGATTTCAATGTTGTTATGTGATGGATTACGTGTGGCTTTGGAGAGAGCTGAGAAGCAATATGGAACTTCTACAAATGAACGAATCAACAAATCCACATTAAGTATGAATTTTATTCAGAGAATTACATTTTAGACTGCAACATCCAGACTCCCAAGTTAGCATTGTCACAGGACATGCTGGCCAGAGGATTCTGAGAGCTGTATTACACAAAAGTAACTTCTTCAAGCTCAGCTTTAATTATTAATATTTTAATGACCAATATTCTATCTCAAAAGCCTGGAAAGTGGGTTAAGCTGAGAGAGGACAATTTCACAAAGATTGTCTACTCAGCCCTACCTCTGAGGAGGAATTTGAACTCTGAGCCAAGTGTAACATTTTCCACCATGCCCGATTGGTTTACCATATGGTACCCCTCAAAAAGAAAACTGACAAGCCAAGGAATTCCACACACCTCCTTACCTGAAAATACACAGAACTATCATGGCTGCGGTTAAAGCAATAAGCGACAAACTGTGTCCGATGGTGTATCCAGTTTTCACAGTGCCATAGAATGCAGTCTAGAGAGACAGAAAAGCAAATAATTACCTGCTTACATCTTCTTCAATAATCAGATCTTCAGTTTACAATATTTTAAAAAACAAATTATTTACAAAATTGTCAAATTGTTTCTACCTGTTTAATTCGCAGTTCTTCAGTTCTTGTTGTGGGACATTTTTCTTTTGTTACCTGTCACTCTCTCAATTTGGGGTGGATGATGTATTGCATATGGGGTCACTCCCACTGCAAGCAGTAAAGGATCTCTAGAAACCTATCAGCATGGGCCAAATAACCTGCATTTTCACAGTGACCAGTCTGGAGGATGCAGGGCCCAAAGCCCAGGTCTAGTGTGAACTCTCCGGACAACATCCAGCCACTTCAGCTCCGAAATCAAAGTATAATACTCTTAAAATAGGTCAAAATACAGTGGGCCCTTGGTATCTGCTGGGGTTTGGTTCAGGACCTCCCCGTGGATACCAAAATCTGTGGAAGTTCAAGTCCTATTACTGTACATATCATGTATAAGTATGGAAATTTTAGCCAAAAAATGAACCCCCCCAAAACTGGGTTGACTTAAAAGAAGCACTGACCCCCTCTACTCTCTCCACTTCTTGCCTTTCTGAATGTCTGGGTGGGAAAATAGTGGCATGCTTTGGCATCATTTTCCTTTCCTTCATCCTTGTTACATGCTCCTAAGTATTACCCTTGACATATCCACAGGTCATATCAAAATCCATAATTTTGGCCCCCAAACCTGCCCTCGACTTATACATGAGGTCAACTTATAGTTGAGTATATATGGTATATACAATGGCATAGTGAAATGGTGTCTGTTATAGAAAAAGGCAAAATCAAGATTTGCTTTTGGAATGTATACATTTTTTGAATATTTTAAAGCTGTGGACAGTTGAATCTGTGGATAAAAAAAAAAGGGGGGGGATATGGAGGGCCAACTATAAAACACTTTCTTCCTCTGGATCGTCCCTTAGCCCTGCATTGTGACTGTTCACATGTGCGTGGCTGTTCACATGTGCGTCCCACTGTGCCACCCAGTGCTACTACCTCTAATGCAAGTCACTTCCTTTGAGGTCAAGTGAGATGCTCATCCATGTGACTGATGATGGGTGTCTTGTTTTGACCTCAGAGTGAGTGATTCACACCAGCAGCGGTAATGTCCAGTGGCACAGAGGTACAAGTGTGTGACCAGCTGGCCGGTGTCACAACAGAGTACCTTAAGTAACAGGGGGAACATCAGGGCAGCTCCAGAGCTGATCTTGGAGTATTCTGGCCCATGGAGACATCAGATTGGACTCAAAGCTGAGAGTAACTTTCTCATCTCCTCCTACTTGATTTTACATACCCCCCCCCCCCCCGCAACCAGAGAACCTGGGCCATCCACATTTTTTATCTTTTTGCCTGGGTTGTTTTATATATAAATAAAACATATGTAAAACATATGTAAAAATGATAGTAAACATTCAAGATATAGCAGTGAGGAAGTCATTTTAAAATGTATGTTTAGGTTTTGTTAGTACACATTTTTATTTACATCACACTAAACATATAAATCATTACAAACATTTAACAAATATCAGACAACTTACAACCTATTAAGAAAACCTAAACATACATTTTAAAATGCCTTCCTCACTGCTATATCTATATACCGGTACATCTTTTATTTTATTTTAATGAATGTTTATTTTCATATTTACAGTCTTTCTAGTCTCTTAATACTGTTTTTTCCATTTTTCATATGCTATAAGCATAGATTTATCTATACTCTGAATTACTTATAATCTATATACATCCTTTATTTTAAATTAATCTTTTCTAATCAACTTTCTCATCCCCTTCTACTTGATCTCATCCCCACCTCAAACAGAGACAGCAGGTATTGAACCTGGGACATCCACATTTTTATCTTTTTGCCTGGTTTGGTTTTTAAAAGGCTTTAATTCTATTGATTTTAAAAATCATATTTAACCATAACTTTTTACAGGGTTTAACGTTTTAATCAGTGCTTTGAATAGTATTGGTTTAAGCTGCCTTGAGTTCTAGTACTGGGGAAATGGTGGGTTATAAACAAAATAACAATGATGAAGACAACAGTAATACTGATGGCTGGCATGTGGCTGCTGGGTGTTAATGTGGTCAGTGTGTGTGCATTTGGCCAGGATAATTTATTTAGTTATGCCTATGTAAGGGGATGAGAAAGTTGATTAGAAAAGATTAATTTAAAATAAAATAAAAGATGTATATAGATTATAAGTAATTCAGAGTATAGCACTAATCTCCCATGCAAGCAAAATTTTGCTCAAAATACTGCAACATAGACTCCAACCATACATAGAGAGAGAAATCCCAGAGGTCCAAGCAGGGTTCAGGAAAGGAAGAGGCACCAGTGATCACATTGCAAACATACAATGGCTAATGGAGCCCTGCAGGGAGTTCCAAAAGAAAATTAGCATGTGCTTTATAGACTATAGCAAAGCCTTTAACTGCATAGATCATGAAAGACTATGGAACACCCTTAAAGACATGGGAGTGCCAACACATCTGATAGTCTTGATGCGGAATCTGTAGTCAGGACAACAGGCTACTGTCAGAACAGAAGACGGAGAAACAGAATGGTTCCCAATTGGCAAAGGAGTCAGACAAGGTTGCATCCTATCACCCTACCTATTCAATTTATACACAGAACATATACACAAGACATACAACTCAGCATAAAAGTCAGAATCGTACAAGCCAGGGGTAGGCAACCTAAGGCCTGGGGGCTGGATGCGGCCTCCCAAGGCCTTTGGAAAGCAGGCTTGGACATGGAACAGGGAGGTGTGAAAATAGGAGGAAGAAATATCAACAATCTGAGATATGCCGACGGCATCATAATACTAGAAGAAAACTTCACAGACCTGGAATAACTACTAAGGAAGATAAAAGAAGAAAGTGCAAAGGCAGACTTAATGTTGAACATAAAGAAAAGAAAAATAATGACCACCGAGGACCTTCACAAGTTCAACCTAGACAATGAAGAAATAGAAATAGTAAAAGAATTCTCATACCTGGGATCAAACATTGATAAAAATAGGGACTGCAGCCAGGAAATCAGAAAAAGACTAAGAATGGGGAGGGTGCCTATGAAAGAACTAGAAAAGATCCTAAAATGCAAAGACATACAACTCAACATAAAAGTCAGAATCGTACAAGCCAGAGGTAGGCAACCTAAGGCCTGGGGGCCGGATGCTGCCCCCCAAGGCCTTTGGACCAGCCCCAGGCCGGTCCTGCCGCCGCCGCCGCCGCCGCCGCCCCTCGCCGCCGCTGCCGCCCCCCATGATGATATTGATTATTGTTGTTATTACTTGTTCTTGGGGTTTTCTTGGCAAAATCTCCACAGGGGGTTTGCCATGGCTTTTCTGAGGCTGAGAGAGTGTGCATGCATATTTATTTATTTATTTATTTATTTATTTTTGGTGCTTCGCCCCCCTCAATTGTCTGAGGCACAGCAACCCGGCCCCCGGCTCAAAAAGGTTGCCTACCCCTGGTACAAGCCATCGTATTCCCTATTACCATATATGAATGTGAGAGCTGGAGAGTCAAGAAAGAAGATAGCATGAAAATCAATACTTTTGAGATAATGTGATGCTGGAGAAGAGTGCAGAGGATCCCATAGACAGCCAAAAGGACAAACAAAGGGGTCCTAGAGCAGATCAAGCCAGAAATATCCCTAGAAGCCAAGATGACAAAACTTAGGGGCTAAGCAGACGAGCGGCCATGGGCCGCCCCAGGAAGCTGCTAAATCAGCGCTCCTTTCACAAATCAACGAAAGTGCGCCGCAAAAGGCTGCGGCGCACCTTCGTCGACTCTTCCGCCGCAGCATGTGCGAATGCTGTGGCGGGAGGTCCTCCTTGGAGCGCCAGCCATGCGGAGGGCCAGCTGCTCTGAGGACGACCTCGGGAAGGGGTTGGGGCGCTGATCACGCGGCTGCCCCTCCCCTTCCCTGCCCCCAAGACGGCCCAATAAGCCGTCTGCTTAGGGGGTATGACTGTCGTACTTTGGACACATCATGAGAAGGCATGAATCTTTGGAAAAGCCAATAATGTTAGGAAAGGTGGAGGGAAGTAGAAAGAGAGGAAGGCCATATGCTAAATGGATGGACTTTATTAAAGAGACCATGAACGTGAGTTTGCAGGAGCTGGGAGAGCAGCAGAGGACAGGGGGGGCCTGGAGATGTCTCATCAGCAGGATTGCCATGGGTTGAGATCGACGTGAAAGCAGGTAACAACAAACAAAAATGTAACTGAATAGATGATGCAGAATACAGGTGAATAATAATACGTGCAAAGAATATGATCTATCATCAAGTTATTATACTTTATGGTCTTTAGGCATGGGCTTCATTTTATTTATTGGTCATAATCAACAGAGTTTAGAAGTTGCTGATCGTATCAGGCTGTGCCAAAGAACATCACAGTGTTTGCAAACAAAGTATGGTAGAGAATAGAATTCTTAATTGTTGTAAAGTCATTCTAGGAAGAATGGAAACATTAACCAGGAAGTCACAGAATGAACTATTCTAGTGACTGCGATTTCTGGGGAAAAGTGCAAGTTTTGGCTGTTTGCAACGGCTGACTTCGTATTACCTTCCAGGGCAAGGGAGAAAAAGTTTCAGCCCCCAAGGTTTTCAAGGGAATGTTTACTGTCAGGAATGTTGAAGGTGCTCTGCTTCTTAGGAGGTTACAATTTGGCCACAACGTGATTAGGGGGATTCCTAGCATGGATTTCCAGGAAGCGGTGGATGACTACTTTGTATAAATACCCCATTGCCAGGAGAACATAAACAATGGTCTCTTAATTCTTTTGTTTTTCTGCTCCTTTACATTGGCAAAGCCAGTATGGCAAAATGTGTTTTGGCCATCACAGAAACAGACATTAATGAGCAAAGGAATCAACCAGCCTGCCATTTTAATTTCGTCAGTACATCTGCATAAAAGACAGAGCTGCATTTGTATACAGCTACATCTGCACAGATGTTTCTACACTGAACAGAGAGAACAGCAGAGGAACATTTTTGGACTCCAATTCCCAAAATCCCCTCTCCCAGGGGATTCTGAGAGTTGGAGTCCAAAAAAGATTCTTTTCTATGCTTTGCTATGGCACAGGGAGGCAAGGATTGTTGCGAAGTGGTAAAGACTTTGGACAAGATTCAGCGTTAGTCCCAACTAGAGTTGACTGTAAGTGAAATTTATTTGAGCTGTCATCACTTACAAATGGTTCATTGATTTTAATGTGTATATTCTAGTTGGGGATAAAATTAGAAGTTCAACAGGTCCCAGGTTCAAGCTTTGGCATCTGCAGTTATAAGGTTCACAATCTCTTGAGATCCCGCCCCCAGATATCTTAATATTGATAAGATATCCTTTCACACTATACAATTACAGCTCTCCGATTCCACTTTATCTGCCATGGTTCCATCCCACACAATCCTGGGATATGCAGTTTAGAGAGAGATACTTAGAATTCTCAGCCAGAGAGCTCTAGTGCCTCACCAAACTACAAAATGCAGCACTCCATGGAGTGCAGGTGTGGCAGTCAAGGTGGAATCATAATGCTATAAATTTGTAGTGTGAAAAGGCAGTTCTTGTGCAAAGACTTTGCCCCAGGTCCAGTCTAAGGAGATTATAGCATTAAAAAATAAACCTAGGGCCTATGCAGACTGCCAGAAATAGTGCACATTAAATTGAGGCACTGCCTTGGCTCAGTGCTAGGGAATCATGGGAACTGTAATTTATTGCGGCATCAGAGCTCTCTGACAGAGAAGACTCAATGTCCCAGAAAAAAATACAATTCCCATGACTCCCTAGCACTGAGCCAGGGCAGTGCCTCAATTTAATGTGCACTATTTCTGGCAGTCTGCATAGGCCCCTACTTACCCCTGACAGTTTCAAGTCTATTATGGGATGCAGCTAGATATTATCACATGCAAAATGTTATCAATGCTGCCGTTAGGCTGCATCCCACCTAAAACCCAGCTAAAATCCATGCTCAGCTGGCCAATTTGCAAAGTTTTAGGAAAGATGCAGCTGGGCGGTGGCATCAGTGGCATTTTGATGTGATAATATCTGGCTGCAAACTGCAATAGACTTGAAACTGGCAGGGGTAAGTAGGTTTATTTCTTAATGCGATAAACTCTAAGATTAACTATTGTTCCTATAATCTTCTCAAAAGGGAATGCTGATGCCTAGACTACCCAGTAGCTGTTGTAAATGGGAACATCTGTAAAAAGATAGTAGAGGAAATTCAGGTTGATCTGATAACAGAAATCACGAATGGCAGGATTTAGCACAGATGTCAGAGCTCCTGTTTCATGTTCAGAGTCCAATTGGGTTCATGACTACCATTTCACACATTTATATTCCCCTTCCCCCCACTGGGAATATGATAAAATGTGGAAATGTTGATAAATTCTGTGGAGTCCAGGATCTAAATGACTATACCATACTGGCTCCCTTCCCATTTACAACTGTCAAATTCAATAATACAGCCATACATAGTAGCTGTTAATAATGAAGCCTCTCAGAAAAAAAGAACTGGCAACCCTAATTCAACACTAACATAGCTGAATACATAGGGCTAGGCATTTAAAAATTAAGCACTCAAACTTCTGGGCCTAAGTGAATGAATTTGTCAATTTTGCCGTTCTACCAAGAATATGAAGATATCTGCAAATTTTTGGTAATGCTCCTAAAACAAAATTTTGCACTGAATTCTTACTATTCCTAAAAAGTCCTAAAACAGAAGAGTCTCTTGATTAAGATCTGCAAGCAGTGATACCTTTTCAGAGCCACCTCTACAGCATAAAATGCATTCATAGAATCATAGAATGATAGAGTTGGAAAAGACCCCAAGGGCCATCCAATCCAACCCCATTCTGCCATGCAGGAACTCAAAATCAAAGCATCCCCAACAGATGGCCATCCAGCCTCTGTTTAAAGACCTCCAAAGAAGGAGATTCCACCAAAATCTCCAAGGGAGTTTGTTCCACTGTCAAACATCTTTCATGGTCAGGAAGTTCCTCCTAATGTTGAGGTGGAATCTCTTTTCCTGTAGCTTTCATCCATTTTCCAAGTCCTGTTCTCTGGGGCAGCAGAAAACAAGATAGCACCCTCCTCAATATGACATCCCTCCAAATATTTAAAGAAGGCTATCATCTCTCCTCTCAACCGTCTCTTCTCCAGGCTAAACATACCCAGCTCCCTAAGTCATTCCTCATAGGACATAGTTTCCAGACCCTTCACCATTTTGGTCTCCCTCCTCTGGACACGCTCCAGTTTTTCCAAGATCCTTTTTGAATTGTGATGCCCAGGACTGGACACAGTATTCTGGGTGGGGCCTGACCAATGCAGAACACATTGGCACTATTACTTTATACATTACTTAATACATTAAGATCATTACTCTCATGGATGCAATCTAAGGCCAAAAGTACTTCAAAAGCAAAGGTATATATATATATATATATATATATATATATATAAAACCAAGCAATCCCAACTTGTTGATATTTTACTAACCTCTTCCTCAGGGACTGTGTTATTGGGGTTATACCCACAAGCTGCTCCATAAGAAGCTGGGTACATACTGGACCAGCCCTCAGGGGTACAGTCCCTGCTCACGTTACCTAGATGAGAAAAAAGCAAGAAATTGATCAGGCTCAATGGTTGCACCTGTTCACAGAAGTCAGAGAAAAACCCACCTGCCTGATATATGGAGTTGGTGGTGCATCATCATGTTTTTACTATCAAAATCCAAAGCTGGGTGTTTTTTGTTGTTGTTGTTTTTTTGCTTGTTTGTTTGTTTGGTTTTTTTTTTGCAAAAATTAGGACTAGTGAGCAGGCATGAAATCCATCACTAATTTCATTCTTGAAAGAAGCAACAAACCATTTAAGCAGTTTTCTTCCCACTGTCAGAAAATATTTGAAAAAAAATGCACCAATTTCAAAGATTGTCATTCCTGACTTATTCTGCACAAAATTTGCATGTTATTCTTTTGGGCGCAAAACAGGATTTTCGGGGGGGGGGGGAGTTATTTCCTGCACAAAAATTTTGTCACATCTTGTGCAAAATTTCATTTGTTTTGTTTGTTTGTTTGTTTGTGTGTTACGTGCAAAATGTTACGTGCAAAAAAGCAGAATTAATGCAGTTTGATACCATTTTAACTGCCACAGCTCAATGCTATGAAGTTTGTAGTTTTGTAAGATATTTAGTCTTCTCTGTCAGACAGCTCTGGTGCCATGGCAAACTACAAACCCCAAGATTCCACAGCACTGATCCATGGCAGTTAAAGCAGTGTCAAACTGCATTGAGCAGCCCTAGTGGTGCAGTGGTTAAATGCCTGTTCTGCAGCCACTTACTCACAAACCACAAGGTTGTGAGTTCAATCCCAGCCAGGGGCTCAGGGGCAATTCAGCCTTGCATCCTTCTGAGGTTACTAAAATGAATACCCAGCTTGTTGGGGGCAATTGGCTTACATATTGTAAACCGCTTAGGGCAGGGGTAGGCAACCTTTCCCCTTTAAGGGCCGAGAGACTTCAGGTCCCAGAAGCCTCAGCCATGTTGGCCAATAGTCCCATGTTGGCCAATAGCTCCTGGGATTCTGGGAGCTGAAGTCCCTCGGCCCTTAAAGGGGAAAGGTTGCCTACCCCTGGCTTAGGGAGTGCTTAAGTGCACTGATAAGCAGTACAGAAATATACTTGCTATTGCTGTTGCTATATTATTTCTGCATTGCAGATGTAGCCTTACCCCCTCTGCAGACCAGGGCTTCGGGGACGCCCCGGTCTGGAGCGCCGGCGGAGCTCAGCCTCCGCACCGCGCCGCTCCTCCGGCGACTCTAAAAGGAGCACCAAATTGGCGCTCCTTTTAGATGTCAGGGAAAGTGCGCCCTAAAAGCGGCGGGTGCACTTTCCCTGACTCAAACACCACGGCGCATCCGGTCGCCGCGGCGTGAGGTCATCCCCGGAGCGCCGGCCGTGCGGACGGCCGGCGACTCCGAGGGCGACCTCAGGAAGAGGAAGGAGCGCCGCTCGTGTGGCTGCCCCTCCTCTTCTGGGCCCGGAAGACGGCTCAATTAGCTGTCTGCCGAGGCCCACAGTTGGATGCTAACTATGCCAGCAATAAAAAGCTGGGGGTGGTGGGCAGCCAGGGATGTCAGTTTTCTATCCTTGGAAATGCCAGACTAGATCCCTCAAACCCAAAGTGAAAGTAGCTGAAAGCTGACTACCAGTTTTGAAGCACTCCTTTGCAGAGGGGTGTTGGGGGAAAAACAAAGGACACAGGGGCTGGTGACCAGTTTTGTAAAAAAACAAAACAAAACCTTTCAGAAGGGGCACTGAGAAGAAACAAGATATGCAGGTGTCGATAAACGGTTTTGTAAAACCCTTTGGGGAGGGATGTTGAAGAAGAAACAAATAAGGTTTACAGGAACTGCCTACTAGTTTTGCAAAGCTCCTCTGCAGAGGAAGCAAAATACACTGGGGTTAGGGGCTCAAGGTCCTATGAAAGTGGGGAAAAATAAAATAAATAATGAAATTAAAAAACCCACTAATTTTAATTTATTTTTTTTACTTGAGAGAGCACCTCTCTAGTAATCGCTAGGTCCTCCAATACAAGTCTATGGTCAACGTCTGCTGGAGGTTGACCATGGAATTCTACTGGAGGACCTAGAGTTCCCTAGAGAGAACATATGAACCAAATTTGTGAATAATTAAATCTGCAAAAGTCAAAGCTGCAAATGTGGAGGGCTTACTATACACAGAAGATGTCTTATTTCCTTGTTTCACATTACCCTAAGTAGTAATTTAATATTTTAGCTTAAGAGTCATATTGGAGGATCTGACCTAGAGATTCCTAGAATGAACACTTCTTTCTAGGTCCTCCATTGTGATTCTGTGCTCAACCTCCAGCAGAAGTTGACCATAGAGTTGTGTTTTTCCCTCTCTTGGAGGGGAGTGTAGAGGAGGGAAAGTTCCAGAAAGGACACAATAGGTCAGTGGGATTGCAGCATTCCCGCTTCTGATCTATGCCAACCAGCGTGGGTGGGTAATTGGCACTAAGCATGCATTTCCTGCCTCCATGGCTGACCACCTTTTTCTGGCACTAGCGCTATATAGTCTCCTCTATTGTGCTCATGGTTCAGAGCAATTGACACCATTTGCATATATATGTAAAAGCATACATGCTTGTACAATACTTGGAAAGTTGGATTGGGTTATGAATTGCCCACATTCTGACAACAAAGTAGCAAAGTGTTAGGTCAGGGTATGCTTTGTCATCTCGAGCACTTGGTGCTATTAGTGCTCTTGCGTGGGCTTAACTATCAATTGGGAACACACTTAGCAGCCGTTTCTGCTTTTCTTTAAGGTGCATCCCCTCCATTATGTTGTTTTGTTCCCTTCTTCTTTGTGCTTAGTAAATGGACCAGCACACCCTCCATTCAAACACGTCTTGTAGTCCTTTCATCCATTTCTTGGTTTCAAAAAATGTCTTTTCAGCCTGCTTTGATTTATTCTTCTGGGGGGGGGGGGTTGGGTTGGGTTGGGGGTTTTTTTGGCTATTTTTGGTAAAACCAATTCCAAAATTTAATTTGTACCTAAGAATGTTTTCCAGTGTGAAGCCACAAATAAGGTAAAGGAGTAATGATCAGAAAGTTTGGACATATGCAGCATATACTACCATATGCTGACAAGGTTATCCAATGCTGCCATAGCATTACCCTTCACCCTATACCTCAACTCCGATTCCCATTGGGTTTTTCTCTTATCAGAAGCTGCAATACCTAGAATGAATTAGTACAGTCCATAATACTTGGCATCACAACTGAATGGAATGAATCCATTTGGACACTGTCTGTTGTATTCTCAGGGGATTTGGTGCTCTTTTTCATTTGGCCCCATACTGAATGCAGTGTTTACTCGACATTCCATGGCAATATGTAAGCAAGAGTCCAAAATTCATCATTTTTACTCTCCAGGAATGGTTCAAAGATGAGGGGCCAGAGGCGGAACGGGAAAGAAATGTTTACGTTTGTTGCTGTGTTTCTGCAAGTCGACATGATTGATGCAGCTGGGATGGAAGGCATAAAGAGAATAAAATGATCTGGGGAAAATGTTTCTCCTCTACATGGTCCAATATGGAAGTGGGACTGCAGAGATAGCCATCAATTTTGGGAAAAATATTCAAAGCCAAAAAATGAGAGCACACACACACAAAAAAAGTGGATTTAGTGGAAAGCAGCTTGGTTTGGGAAGTCATACACTCACATAAAGACAAAGCTAAAACCTTAGTTATTCTTATACAAAGAGTGGGCCAGGTTTCAACTCTGGGGCCATATGCTGGCTACATCCGCATGGCAGAAACAATCCAGGTTGATGCCATTTTAACTGTCATGATTCAATGGTATGGAATTCTAGGAATTGTGATTTTGTGACACATTTAGCTTTCTCTATCAGAAAGCTCTGGTACCATAACAAATGACAATTCTCTGAAATCCACAGCACTGAGCCATCACAATTAAAGTGGTATCAACCCAGATTATTTCTGCACTGCAGATGCAGCTGTTGTCTTCAACCCTGTTTTGATAGTCTCTGACAATGCCAGATTTCTCAGTATACCATTTTTCTTGCCACACAAAGGTCAGCCACATGCATCTGAGGAAGTAGACTGAAGTCTACAAAAGCTCATGCTGCCATCTGAGAAAGTAGACTGAAGTCTACAAAAGCTCATGCTGCCAACTTCTTTTGTTCAATTAGTTTCAAAGGTGCTACAAGATCTCTATACAAAGGTCAGCTGAATCTCTTGGAACCGTCCATGAATTCACCTTTTCAACAGGCTGCAGAAGCAAACATTCAAGCATTTCTAGGGGGTTTTCTTTTTCATTTTATGGGGTTTTGGTAGGGCCTGTCTAAGGGGCCCTCAAATGGTCCTAGCAGGGCAGCAGAAGGAGAGGTAGACCACATACCACATAGATAGACTTAATCAAGGACATGGTCATGAGCCTATAGGACCTGGGCAGGACCAGTAAAGGACAGGAGGGCTTGAGGGTGTCTCATTCACAGGGTTACCATGAATCCAGACCCACTCAAGGAAAGTTACCAACAACAGAGGACTTTAAAAACAAAACAAACAAAAGTTAAACAGAAATTGTCTCCTGAGCTACAATAAAATGCAAATGTCTTTCTCCATTTCCACATCCCTCATTACGTCTATCCAACAGGTATGTGGTCTATCTCTCTATCTACTGCCCTGCACCTTTTCTAACATTATTGTCTTTTCTTGTAAGTCATCCCTTCTCAAGATGTGGCCAAAGTATGACAGCCTCAATTTAGTCATCTTGTCTTCCAGGGAGTGTTCAGACTTGATCTGTTCTAGGACCCATTTCTTGTCTTTTTGCCCATTCATGGTATTCTCAGCATTCTTCTCCAGGACCACATCTCAGATCAGTTGCTTTTTCTTTCTATCTTCTTCCTCTACTGTCCAGCTCTCACATCCATACATGGTGATGGGAAATACAATGACTTGGACAATCATAACTTTGGCGTTCAGTATCATGTTTTTGCACTTTAAGATCTTATCTACGTAGTTCTTTCATATTTCTTTTTACAGCAGGTGTCGGCCACTATGGCCTTCCAGATGTTTTTGGACAACTTCCACCATGCCTAGCCAATTGTAAGAGTTGTAGTTCATCAAGTTCTGCATGGCCACTCAGTCCCCATCCATCATTGAATTAAGCAAGGGAGTGTAAATAAAGTAGCCCTAGAGATGTTGTTCACCATGGCCTCTGCTGGCTAAGGTTGCTGGTAGATGCAATCCCACCCTCCATCCCTCCGGAGGGCTTTATGATTCCCATCCCTGTGGTAGAGTGTAGCAGGTTTTCTAGGACTGAAATGCATCCAGTTAAATTTCCAGGTGCAGAAATATAGCTTGGTGAGAATGCAAGGGGAGAGGGAACGAACCAATCTCAGTGGATTAACCTGTCTGCAAAAGAACATAAATTGAAAAGACAGTGATTTATTGGAGCTTCACCTGACAGATGGAAAGAGAAGGCTGCTTAGAATCCAGCTGCCTTGGAAAATGGAGAAAGACCTTTGCAAAAAGAGGAAACAGAGCTTATGCTCCAGACATGATGTGGGTGACAATGAGAAGGAAGACAATAGCGTGGCACAAATGTGATTTAGCTCAGTCTGGCTTCCTTTCGTCTCATCCTTGATTCTGCACAGGCAAAATAACTATCCTGCCAAGCTAAGAAACACCCCCTCTCTGCAGTCAAGCAGCCTGAGGGTTAGAACTGGAGAGGAAATTTGTCTAGTGTGCATTTTAATATGAACCGACCTACTTCACGCTCTCCGACTAATATGTGAACTGGAGCACCACCGGGCTTCTCTTTTTGCACTTTTTCAAATACTGCCATACATTTCTCTGATCAATATCAGTATTGAGAAATGTCTCTGTTAGAGAAAACCTCATACAGATGCATACCTTAAGGGAAACCATGTATCAAAATGTGTGCATTCGAAGAGGCTATTGGAGAGAAATTGATGCACAGAAAAAGAAAAGAAAAGAAAACAGTAACATGACCACACGTTAGAGTATGAATTTCAAAGGATAAAGGAATATCATTTCAAGTACTGGTTGGAAAGCATGCATTTAGGTAAGCTTTTGTTATGATGCAAAGAGCGGCCAAGATCGTACATGGAGAAGGTTCAGGGGAACTTTACACCCATAGTGTTACACAGCAGTGCAGTTGTGCAATGCTGCCTTGTTAATAGGCTTTCAAAAATGTAATTGGGGTAGCACCCTCTACCTAAAGAGGGCAAGTGGCAGGTGAGGCAGGCTATACTAGTTATAAGTGGGTCAAACCAGTCCAGATAAGCAAGGTTCTGTCTGTATGGGGCAAATAAAACGGCCTCCTCCTGTCCTCTCTGAAGACGCATGGCCCAAACCCCAAATCTAGGTGAAAAAATTGGATGATGTCCAGCCCATTCAGCATTGGAACTGGACAATAAATTCCCTTTATAATAGGATTAAAAAAAAACTCTTATTATTTGCTTGAGTTCATCCCACAAGATCTAGATCCCTCTATTTTGACATAGGGTGGCTATTTAAAATGTGTCTCACTG
Organism: Phrynosoma blainvillii; assembly: GCA_026167975.1. Taxonomy (NCBI): domain Eukaryota; kingdom Metazoa; phylum Chordata; class Lepidosauria; order Squamata; family Phrynosomatidae; genus Phrynosoma; species Phrynosoma blainvillii. The sequence continues at coordinate 5,738,419 of JANUYF010000005.1, forward strand.
AACCACCCAGTGCCACTGCCGTGGCTGACAGTCACTCACTCTGAGGTCAGAATGAGATGCTCAGCCATGTTACCATTGCTATGCACTTTGTTCTGATCTCAATGCAATGTGACCTGTGGTGGTGGAAGACATGCCAGTCAGCTTGCAATCAATTGCATGGCAACTGAACAAAGGGTCTTTGCAAGTGGGGAGGGTCAGGGCATCTCTGGGGCTAGGATACTTTGGACTGCCCCTGGCCAGTGCAGACAGGATCCAAGAAATGTTCTCTGAGGAGGAAGGGAGGCACAGGAGCAAAGTCTTAGCCATCCAAGCATCTGTCACAAGAAGCCAGCAATCAGAATAACTGAAGCCAAAAGGGAAAGGCAAAGAGATGTAAAACATAAGCCAGCCTAGAGGCCCGGTATCCAAATAAATCCACAAGCATGAAGAGCACTGAAAGCTTGGGAAAACAAGCTGTGGACAGCAACAAAAACTCCCAGCAGCTGTTGTGAGATTTATAACCCCCTGATCTTGAGATGCCAGGTGACTGATATCCAGTGTCTCTCAATGAAGCTTTTCCAAGAGGCATTGACTCTTTTGCCACTGTTTTTTTTTTCCCTCACAATGTGCTGTAAATGTTGGGGGTGTCTCTTTGGTGTCCATCAGTTCCAGCTTTGGTAGGGACCCATTTTGCTGAAATGGCTCATCAGCTATATGGGAAGGGAGCCATCATGTAGGAGCAGGGGCCTTTCTAGATCCGAATCCTCTGCATAGGAGATCTCAGAATCCACAGGTTGAGTTATGGAAGATAGTCCAAACTACACGAGATGATATCCCGCCTAAACCTTAGGAAGAACTTCCTGATGTAAGATCAGCTAGACAGTGGAATACGCTGCATCAGGGGGTATTGGAGTCTCCTTTCTTGGAAGTTTTAAACAGAGGCTAGATGGCCATCTGTCAGAAATGCTTGGATTGTGTCTTCCTGCATGCAGGGGGTTGGATTGGATGGCCCTTGGGGTCTCTTCCAGCTCTATCATTCTATGATTTTATGTATACCAGCTCAAGAGGGGTTGGAATGTGTGAGGCAGGGCTTTTATAGGTTGCATCCACACTGTAGAAAATGCAGTTTGACACCACTTTAAGTGTTGCAGTGCCATCCTATCAAACCTTGGGATTGGTAGTTTTGCAAGATCTGTAGCCTTCTCTTCCAAAGCGGACTGGTGCCTCAGAAAACTACAAATCCCAGGATTCTGTAGGATGGAGCTATGGCAGTTAAAGTGGTGTCAAACTGCATTATTTATACAGTGTAGATGCACCCATAGTGTCTTGCAAGAAGGCTTCTAAGAAGATCTCTAAAGTTGAAGCAACCCTCAACCCTGCAGAATGTTGTGATGGCAGACCAGCCATAGAGAGATAGACGGCAAGCCTGTGGGCAGGAAATGTTTTCTTATGAATCACCAGAAGGCACTCTAGGTGCCTTTTTGATAAAAGAGCAGGATCAAACTGCTTTAAATATATAGAGGCGTGATGAAAAATGCCACACAACTGAAACTGTAAAATAAAAGAACAACATTTCAAACAGCTGCAAGAAGCAGAAAGAATCCTAACTATTGAAAAGAAAAGGATGTTGAGATGACACAATTGTATGACTAAACTAGTTCTAGCCAGAGAAACTTATGCTGTGTTTTTTTCTGTAACAGACCAATATGCTCTGGCTCTGGAGTGTCCTGTATGGAATAAGTTCATTTAGATGTAAATATTTGCTTATCTCAATTTTACATGGAGGAAGAAATAATTTCAAAAGTTTTCCCCATGCTGGGCAAGCTTACAAGAGTTTTTCTGCATTTTTAGCTATTTTTTTCTCAGTTTGAGACTCCCCTACTCCCAAAAATATTCATTTACACAATTCAATTTGGTGGAGTCAGTGTATTTTGCAAATAATACTTTTTCTGCATAAAAAACTATATTGGTTTTTTGCACACACCCAGCTTTATTTTTGCACATGAATTTTTCACAAAAACAGCCCTGGAATGTGAAAAATCTCACACCATTTTCTCAACAGGGGATCTTGAAGCACTGTTATGGCATCTTGAAAGCAAACAATTTTTCACAAATTCTATGCATTGAAGGCCAGCTCTTTGGAATTTGAGAAGAATCTAGAAGCAGAAATACATTGTTGAAGGCCAAGGCAACATGAAGGCTATCCCAATGCATTCAATGGTTCTCCTCTAACACTAAGATTTAGACAAGGGATGGGAAACTGTGAAAGGCTTGGAAGCCACATTAGTATCCCCAGAAAATCTGGGAAGACTGTGTCCCCCCACTGCATCCCCTAAATAAAGTATTTCCCCCTGATGACCTCTTTGAAAGTCATGGGGGAATTTCAGGGAATTTGGGGGCAACCTACCTAACTCATTGAGAGCCAGCATGGCATAGTGGATTGAGTGCTGGACTATGATTCCCCATTGAGGCATGATACCCACTGGGTGACTTGTACAAATCACATGCTCTCAGCCTCAGGGGAAGGCAATGGCAAACCGCCTCTGAATACATCTTTCTAAGAAAACCCTATGATAGTTTCACCTTAGAATTGCTGTAAGTTGGAAATGACTTGAAGGCACACAACAACAATAACACTGACTACTACCTTATTGTTCTGTATTTGTAGAACAGACTACAGTGGTCCCTCCACATTTGCTAGGGTTAGGGGTGAAGGACCCCCATTAATGTGGAAAAACCGCAAATAAATAACACTATCCTTTTTACCTAAGCAAACACCTCTCTAGTAATCTCCAGGTCCTCCACTGCAACTCTGTGGTCAACATCTGCCAGAAGTTGATCACAGAATAATGCTGGAAAACCTACAAATGTCCAGAGAAGTGTTTTCTCTCAGAACGTCTAGGTTCTATAGCACAGCTCTATGGCCAACCTCTGGCAGAGGTAGACTGGAGGACCTAGAGATTCTTACAGACGATATATTAATCAAAACCACAAATAATCAAATCCACAAAAGTCAAAAGCACAAATGTGGAGGGCCAAGTGTACTACTGCAGGGATATAACATGAACATGTAACTGGGCTCCAAAGCATAAATCTTAAAAATCAATGTAGGAAGGTTTCATGAACATCACTAGCCATTTCCACTGTCTGCTAATGGACAGAGTTTAGAAAAGTTACTTTTGCTGGATTCCAACCAGCAGAATTTCACAACCAGCAAAGCCAGTAGTTTTGTTGGCTGGGGCATTTGGGGAGTTGGAGTCCAAACCAAGGTAATATGTCCACACTCTGTCAGTGGGGTATAAACCAACTTTGGATGCCTTAGGATGCTGAGGATTTATAACTAAATGTTGTGCCTGCTCATCAGATCTTTTTCAGAACATTTACCTCTAGGTGGAAGGGAGCTCAGATGAATTAGTTTGCAAACCAAAACCCTCATTCATTTTCATTTGGGAGTAGCTGCCCAATCTCACTTACCCTGAGCTTCAGAAAAGAAGGTGAAATAAACTGGACAGGGCAATACTTTGGTTTCACCCAAACGTGCTGCAGGCCAGCAGCTGATATTATCCCAGTCACTCCTGCAACCTGCAGAAGAGAAGAATAATTTAAATAATAATGGAAATTAAGGCATTTTTCTGACCCAACGATCAGAGCATGCATCTGCACAGACATATACACACAGATAGATACACACCTGGAAACTGCCCTTCCATTATACACAAGTTGACTCCTGTATTTGCAGAACCAATATCTACTGGGGGAAAAATAGGGACACATTCCATAGAGTTGCACTCAAAAATGTCTAGAGGGTGTCCTCTAGAATTTCTTATTTTTCCAACGCAACTTTATGGTATGTTTGTACCAGAAGTCTTTTATTTTAATAGGACCCATTATTATCCATGGTTTTCAGTATCCATGGTAAGTCCAGGAACCAAACCCCCATGTATAGGGGGTTGACCTGTATGTTTTTTCAGCCTGAGGCCCAGAGGTTCCAGATACTGACTGGCATCTTGCTAGTGACATATGCATATGTAGTTCACACTAAGCAAGTGTGGTGAATTATTCACCATAGTGTAATGGACACATTCTGCTGACAGTGGTGTTAGTGGAATTAGGCATACAGCAATGCTGCAGACTGCGATTTCACATTGCACAATGGCAGCTAGCAACTGACACACTGCTATTCTGTATAGGGGTTGCCTAGTGCTGGTGAAGTCTGTCTCCACATATAGATAGTTATACTATGCTGAATGGATGTTATACTGCAGCCATTATATGTTTGCATGTAATGGATTCTCCCATTACAGTAGGACCTCTGTATCCATGGATTCAGCATCCACAGATTCAATCACCCACAGCTTGAAAATATTTTTTAAAAAATTACAAAAAGCAGACTTCCAGTTGGCAATGGCTCCTGGCTGGGATGAATCTTTGCAGTGCAGCTAAGATTTCTCTCCTGAACGTGGTTTATGAGGCTTCTGGGTAAAGGGGATTCAGAGGTATTCCATGAAGACCTGATATTGGCCTTGAGTGTTTGAAGATCATCGGATTTCACTCATGGAGGAGTCAAGGGGGGAGGAGTCGAGGAGGGAGACTAGGAACTAATCCCAACCGTATACCAGAAGCTGTCCCAACGGCAGACGGGAGACCACCAACTAGTTTTTCAAGACTATTATTATTACTTTGGATCAACTGATTAATGGAGACCTAACTTCTGGTAGTCATGACCAGCCTTTTAACAACAAAGACCCTGTCGATTGGTAAGAAGACTGGAGGCAAGAAGCAACAGCTGATAATAAAAAAAAACCTCTCTTTCCTTTTTTGGAGAAAACATAGAAAGTAGAAAATGGACATTGCTGATTTAGTGGATTTAGAGGATTAATTTGGAAACAATTGGAACCAACATTTGCTAAAAACTATATAATAAATTCTGGATTATTGAATTTCCAAATAATTGGTCCTCATAATTGGACTATATAATTATGGAGTTGGAAAATAAATTACTGATGGGTAAGGAAGAACAAGAAACTCAGTCGGAATTTAAATTGACATTCGGGCTTCTATTTTAGTTTGCTTGCTTGAATTTGGACTTCTTTTTTATTTTTGGACCTCTATCCCTTTCCCTGCTCCCGTTCTCTGTGAACTCTTCCCCTTCAACAATTTATTCCTGTTTTGGCACATCCTGGATATTATTGTGTGAGGGTGGCAATGAAATAGTTAATATCCACACATACCATCTCTTGGCATTTTCAAGGTCTGAGTTTTCAAGGCTACAGGAGACAGAGACAGAGATAAGGAGTACCAGAGAGAAGCAGAGATCAGCAAGAGCACTACTTCTAGAAAGTGCGGATGGTATCATAAAGAGAATGGACAGAGAACGGAAGCTGGAGCGAGTGGAAGAGGAAATATGGATGAGGATAGAGATTGAAAGGAGAGAGGAGAGAGCAGCTCAAGACGGAAGGAAGTCGGTAGTTACCATAGATGGAGAAACCAGACAAATGGGGAAAGGAAAAAAGTAACGAAACAGAGTGCTGGAAACTCAGGAGGACTGGCAAGAATAGAGACAGAAAAGGACTGATCGGGAAACAACAATAAAACAAAGAGCAAAGAGGTGAGTACAGAAGAAAAGAGGAAAACACGACTTGTTCGAAAGGTGGACTGTGAAGGAAGTAACTTGAAGTAACTGATGATTTATCCTGGAACATAATTATCTCTTCTACAAACAGTCAGACTGGTTATATATATGGGGGGGGGGGGGATCTGAGATCTGAGAATTTAAAAATGTATAAGCCACTGAAGACTGATTGTGTTTATTAATTATTCTAGGTAATAATTGATGAGCTTGCTTGACTGATTATAGGATTTAATTAATTGATGAACTTGTTTGACTGATTATAGTTCAGAGGATCAATATATTTAATGAACTTGTTTGACTGATTGCAGTATTAACATTAATTAATTAATTAATTAGTAATTGGGAGGGAATCATAAGATGCCCCAAGAGAGAAGAAGAATATCACTTGCATTATAAGAGTCAAAATAATATTTGTTGATTTATGATTATAAGTGGAATTAATTGTATATGAAGAATTTACCTGAGGGAATGGGCTGTGAGCTTTAATTTGCTAGAATTATTAATTTGATTGACTGCTAAATTGATTGTACTGACCAATCTGAAATTGATTGGTATATATTAATTGATTCCCTCCCAATCTAATAAATATATCTAATTGTTCAATAATAGAAATCTCAAACTCTGATATAAGTGAGAAATTGTCCATATTAATGATAGCCAATAGGAGCAGACTACAAACAAAAACACAAGTGGAAGCACAAAAGAGACCATCAATAGAACAGATTAAAACAACTGACTGTTGAGGAATTAAATTGAGGAATTAAAGAAAATATGACAGGATATGCAACAAGGTAAATTGGAAAGGAAGCAAGAATTGAAACAAACAGGAAGTGAAATTAAGCAAGATAAAAAGTCAGAATTGAAAATCGTACATCAATAGAAAACATGTCTACCAAATTAACACAAGCTATGAAGAGAATACAGCAACTAGAGCAGGAAAATAAGAATTTGTGAGGAACAATAAAGAAACTCACAACTAAATAAGAACAAGAAGGAGAAGAAAGATTAAGATTGGAGCAGAAACTACTAGATAGATGTCTGAAGATTAGAGAACTTAAGGAACAACAAAAAAAGAGAGAAAATCTATATGACTGGATATTATCATACTTGGCTGATTTCTTAGAAATTTTTTATCAAATTGGAGATTAATAAAATCTACAGAATAAATTCTAGAACAGCACAGCAGAAGAATCTTCCTAAGGATGTAGTGATATATTTTGGTAGAACTCAAAGATGAAATTCTGCAGAAAAAAAATTCATACAAAACTGAAAATAGAAGATTCAGTATTCAAGGATATCCCAGGAGAAGTTTTAAGAAGGAAGAAATTTTTTCTTTTTCTTACAAAGATGCTGAGAAAACACGTGATAACCTACAAATGGGAGAACCCAGTAGGTTTATCATTTATATTCCATCAAAAGAGAATATTGATAAATACAGTGCAAAAAGCCAGAACCTTCAAGGAGCAATTTGAGGTGGAACATGAAAAGGAAATAGGACCAGATAGTGGACAAGACCTAGATGATGACAAGGAGAGAACAAGGTGGGCAGAACCAGAAGATGACAAGTTGGATGGAAAACAAGATAATCAATTGCTGTTAGAACCAGATTTAGAGGATTTATAGAAGACAAAGAAGAGATTGAGGGTAGCTGTTTGGGAGCAGTCAGAAGAGGAGCAACAGGGGGATGCTGACAAAGATGAAGACCTTCCCATAAGTGAGGAAGCTGAAAGAGACTAGAATCTTAACATGGAATGTGAAAGGGCTGAACAGCCCACAAAAATGCAAGAACGTATTCCAATGGATTAAAAAACAAACAAACAAAAAAGTGATATAATTTGTCTCCAAGAGATGTATGTCAAAAAGAAAGATGTGAGATTGTTGAAATGTGCAAATCGAGGAAATTAATGCATTGCCTTGGCTGAAAAAAGGAAGAAAGCGGTGATAATTTATGTAAAAGAGGAAATAGAAGTGAAATAATTATTTGTAGACCCTAAAGGACATTATATAGGAATAGAGGCAACCTGTTTGGATTCAGAAATGATAATTGTTGTAGTTTATGCCCCACTAGAGAATAAGAGTCTGTTTTATGTGAAATTGATGGAAAAGATGTCAGAATAAACCTATGAAAACACAATAATGATGGGTGATTTCAATGGAGTGATCAACCCCTCTGTGGACAGAAAAGCAGAAAAAAAAGATCTAGTTGAAACAAGTGGACAGAAAGGAAGATGATTAAATTACAAGAATATCTAAAAAAGGAAGAAAGGAAGCTGGAAGAATTTCCAGCAGATAAAAAAAAATGCAAGAAATTAAGAACTTATTTCAATATAGAGATGTCTAGTCAGGAGCAATTCTGAAATATCTCAATCAAATGAAGGTACAGACAATTTCAGACCAACAAAAGGAAGAGCTGAACAAGGACATTTCAGTAAAAGAAGTGATGGATGCCATTAACACACTTCAACCAGTGAAAGCACAAGGCCCAGATGGTTTTTCGGCAAGATACTACAAAGAATTTAAAGAACAACTTATACCACTGATGAAAGTCATACTGAATAAAGCCATGAAAGGTGAGATTCCAATGTCCTGGAAATCTGCTAACATAACACAAATTCCAAAAGAACAAGGAGACACTCCAGACTTAAGAAAATTCAGACCAATTTCACTTTTAAACATTGACTATAAAATTTATGTGAAGATCCTGGCAGAGAGATTAAAGAAAATATTAGTTATGTACATTCACTTCTTCTTACTTCTTGCCAAAAAGATATATGAAAAACATGAGAAACATAATTGACATCATTGATTACTATGAGAAAAATAATAATTAAAAACTTATCATAATATTTTTCTATGCTGAGAAGGAATTTGATAATTTAGATTGGAAGTTCATGTTGGCTTCTTTGAGGAGAACGCAATTAGGAGATCACTTTTTAAAAGTGATGGAAAGCTTATACACAGAACAGAATGCCCAAATTGGCATCAACAGAGAGAAGACCAAATCACTTCCTATACAGGGGGGTACAAGACAAGGCTGCCCCCTATCCCCCTTACTTTTTATCACAATATTAGAAATTTTGGCTGATAATTTAAGGGGAGAAAATGACATTCCAGGAGTAAAAGTTAAAGATCAAGAGCATAAACTAGAATTATATGATGATGACATGGTGATATATTTGGCAGACCCAGTAAAGAATGTCCAAACTTTGATTAAAAAATTAAATGATTTCAGATTAGTTTCAGGTTCCTGGGTGAATAAAGAGAAAATTAAAGTACTAACTATGAATCTCTCAAAGAGTGAAGTGGATGAACTGATTAAGATTTTACATTTTAAGGTAGAGAAAAAAAAAGTAAAATATCTTGGTATTACATTTATGGATAAGAATACTGATCTATTTAAAAACAATTACTCTAAAGCCATGGTGGTGAATCTGTGACACGCATGCCAGAAATGGCACAACAAGCCATTTTTCTTGGCACATGAGGGTGGGGTAAAGGAGGAACCTGACCTCCTCTTTCTGGCTGTACCAGGCCTTCAGCTCCCTCCAGAGATGCAGCCGAAGACCCAGGGTGGTGGTGGAGGTCACACACCCCTGGAGGATAGAGGTCCCACCCCTGGAAGTCCCCTCCTTTTTATTTTGGGCACTCAGTCCTTAAAGGTTTGCCATCACTGCTCTAAAGTATGGCAAGAGTTAAACCCGATTAAAATAGGTGGAAGAACATGGAACTGTCACTAATGGATAGGATTGCTGCAATAAAAAATGTCAGTTTTGCCAAAGATGTTTTTTCTTTTTCAAAATATCCCAATTTTGGCAAATGAAAAACCATTTGGTCCATGACAAAAGGATATTGTTAATTTTATTTGGGTGGGCCATAAACGACAAATAAAACTGAAGTTATTACTAGATGAGCCCTCAAGGGGCGGAATCGGAGTTCCACACCTGAGAATATATTATGACACATGCTATTTGGAATGGATGTAAGAATGCATATCACTGAGCAACAAAAAAAAACTCTTACAATTAGAGGCCATAGACAATTGCTTTGGTTGGCATGCATATCTAATCTATAATAAAGTAAAAGTGAACCAAGAATTCGAAAGTCATGTTTTAAGGAAGGTGTTCTACAGAGTATGCAATCAATATAAAAGACATATAATTCAAAGGATGCCTCTTTGGACCTCCCCTATAGAGGCCTTCCACCATACAGAGAAAATATCAGAAGGAAGTTGGCTAAAATATGTGAATATTTTGATAGCAGACAGAGAGGACAGATTTAGAATGAAGACAAGAGAAGAATTAAATGAAGAAGGACTCATTTCTATATCGGCAAATCAAGGAAAGATACAAAATGGACTGTAAGACAGAAGGATTTACAAAAAACAGAATGAACTGGAAAAGTTATTGTTTAAAGAAATTGGAAAGCTCACCTCTAAATTATACAAAGTAATATTTAAAATCGAAATGGAAAATGAGTTAATAAACTCATTCCTTTCTGTCCACTTGTTTCAACTCAAATATGATCAAATGAGCTCAAGAAAACATAGAAAGTTTACAGTTAAAGGATTGGGAAATGAATAGGCAAAAAAAGAATAAAATATACTCTGTCATCAGATTTGAAGGAGAACTATTACAAGATTCAATTTAGATGGTCTTTAACTCCTGGGAAACTCAACAAAATCTATAAAAATTCTGACGACAGATGTTGGAAGTATAAGAAAGAAAAGTGAACTATGCTCCACATGTGGTGGACATGTGAAAATGCGAAAAAGTACTTGATAATGATCCACAAAGATATAATGGAGATTCTACAAATCAAATTGAGAAAAGATCCAAAACCTTTCATATTAGGCATGATAGAAGAAAAATATGAAAATAAATGTGGGAAACTATTATATTACATGATTTCAGCTGCCAGGATATTATATGCAAGAAAATGGAAAGAGTCAGAGATCCGGGACTTATCAGAATGGAAGATGAAGACGTATGACTGTATGGAAAATGATAAACTAACATTATTACTTAGGGATTCTCTGAAGGAATAAATTGATAAGGATTGGGGCAGGATGTACAAATATTTGAATTCATCATAACTAAGATGCATGTATATAAAATACACTTAGTTGAATAGTGTAACATAAACAAAATGTTTGGACTAAGCTATCATATTGTATGATACATTCATATCATGTTTAGTAATGGTTTAGCCCAGAAAGAGAAGATAACTCTGAATTTTTACAGTCTATATAGAATTGGTTAAAAATAAGATAGAGGTGTTTAAGGAATTAACTAAAATGAAGAAAAGTAAAAGGTATTGACTTTTAAGTCAGAGACTACGGAAGTTAGGAGAGGAAGTAACATGTGTGAATGAATGGCTGTTTGTTTGTCTGTTTGTTTGATTTTTAATTAGTGATTTATTATGATTGTCAACATTGATAATGTTTTATGTGGTAGATGTAATTTGTGTTGCAAATAAAATGTATAAAAAAAAAATCCAAAAAGCAAATCTTGATTTTGCTGTTTTATATAAGGAACACCATTTTATTGTGCTATTGTATACAATGCAACTTGAGCACCCATGGATTTTGGTATTCACAGGGGGTCCTGAAACCAAACCCCAGTAGATATCAAGGGCCCACTGTATATTTATATCTATCCACTACCAGTGTGCTAGTCCAACACTTGAACTACTTTGTCAAATTGGTTCTAGGTATTATTCCACTTGCAATTCCATTATTCCACCTGAATTACCATAGCTACATCCTATGAAATTCTGGTGTTTATAGTCTGGTGAAACACTAGAACTCTCTGGCAGAGAATTCTAAATGCTTGTCCCTAAACTGCTAATGCCCCAGAGAATCAGTATGGTATAGTGGAAGAGATTACAACTCTAGAGACCAGGGTTCAAATCTCTGTTCAGCCATGGAAACCATTACAATTGGTGATGTAACCCACTGGGTCACCTTGGGCAAATCTTACTTTCCCAGGCTCAGAGGAAGGCAATGGCAACCCCCTCTGAACAAATTATACCAAGAAAACCCCATGACAGGAGTTGCCAGAAGTCAGAAATGACTTGAAGGTATGCGACAACAACAACAAACTGCCAATCCAAGGATTTTGTAGGGTGGAACCATGACAGTTAAATAATAGTGGAATAATAGTGTTCTAATTCTGTAGTGTGAATGGATTCCTGTTCTCAGAGAATGACAGCCCTGAAGCCTCAGTTCTTCCTTTCACTAGAAGAGCCCAGAATGCTCTAAATAGATATTTCTAATTTTTCCCTTTTTGCTGAGTCAATCTCATTTTGCTATCTAGAGCCGCTTTCAGAAAGCATGTTGATATTATAAGAAAGGGGATGAGTCATCACTACATTAGGCAATCTTGACTTCAGAGGAAAAGAGAGTGAGACAGGCATTCTAAAAATAGAGAGCTGAAGTGACTCAGGATAGCAAAGTGCAAGGGGTGCGTAACCGCACATGAAACTTTGATGCAGCATTTAAACTCTACTTGCACTGCATCTTTCATTCCTGCAACTTTGGTGTGCTTTCCAAAATCCATGTAATCACACATCACTCACAGCCCTGTCCTGTAGGGAAGAGGAAGGGCACACAAAAAACCTACGTTTGCTGCCTAGCATCAGGCTGTTGATCAACCATTCCTTTTTACAGGCTGATCACTGGCTATTTTTCCACAGTGACTAGATGATGCTTCAGTACTGGAACCAAACAATAAAAGATGGGCCAGAACCCTCTTGGAGCAATGGGGTACCTAATATATTTGATAGTCAGTGCGGATCATTTTTTAATGCCTCCCATCCTCTCTTCAGCAGCATTCTCTGGATCTAGTAGAGCTGTTGGCTGGGCAGCAAAGGGAGGTGAATCACTCTCTTGCCTGGCTAGTAGAGCCACCAGACCTGGAAAGCAACCCCTTCCCATGCATGGCCACTGGTGGCAATGGGCTGATGCCACCTTCCCATAACCTTTCCAGGTCTGGCAGAGTTGCTGGCTGGGTGGGAAAGGCTGAAGACTTTTCCTGCCCAGCCAGAAGACCCACCAGATCCAAAAGGTAGCTCCTTCCCACCAGCACCCTAGGTGATACCCTTCTTTGAGAAGTCACTTGGTGCAGTCCACACTCCTAGCACCCCCCTAGTGATGCCCCTCTCTTGCAGAATTGAACTATTGAAAGTTGGAGTTATGTTAGCATTACTATATTTTGCATCATTACATGATGTAGTATATAGTGCCTAAATCTGCCATAATTTTTCCCAAACTGTGCAATGGCAGCTAGGCAATAAATCTGCCACCCAAAACCATTTGCTTGGAGAGGGAAGGGGTAGTAACCCCCCCCCCCTGCCCCTGTCATCACTCAAGCCTCTGTGTAAGTAGACTCATAAAACCAAATGCTCTGGTAGTGTCAAATACAATCTTGTCTCTGCTTTCCTGAAAACTGGAGATGTCACTTGAGGATTTGAGATGAGGCAGACATTGGATGCCCCTCCAGTTAAAGGGACAGGGCAGAAAGAGACAAGAAAAAACCTTCTGACCAAAAGAGGTATGGCTGCTACAAAACTAGACTGGTTTCTGACACATTCAAAGATGCAGACTGTTCAGAGACTTTGAAGCTGGTCACTTCAACCAGGATGAAAAATAGCTAGAGAAAACTGCAGATGTACATAGTTAAATAAAGAGTTAAAGAGTTCCTGTACCTAGGATGAAACATTGATCAGAATGGTGACTGCAGTCAAGAAATAAGAAGACTAGGAATGGGAAGGGAGGCTATGAAAGAACTACACAAGATCTTAAAGAGGAAAGACATACAACTGAGCACCAAAGGTAGAATTGTCCAAGCCACTTTATACCCTATCACCATGTAAGGATGTGAGAGCTGGACGATAAAGAAAGTGGACAGAAAGAAAATCAACTCATTTGAGACGTGGTGCTGGAGAAGAGTGCTGAGGATTCCATGGACAGCCAAAAGGACAAACAAATGGATCCTAGAACAGATCAAGTAGGAAATCCTTGGAAGCCAAGATGACCAAATTGAGGCTGTCATACTTTGGCCACATCATGAGAAGGCATGAATATGAAAAGACAGTAATGCTAGGAAAGGTAGAAGGTAGCAGAAAGAGATGGATAGACTCAATCATGGAATTCATGGGAATGAATTTGAAGCATCTAGGGAGAGCCTTGGACGGGGGTCTTGGAGATGTCTCATCTACAGGGTCACCATGAGTCGGGGTCAACTCAAGGACAGTTACCCACAACAAAACAAACATACCAGACCAGCAATGTCTCTAAAACATGTCATCTACTTGGAAGGCTATCTTTCATTTGCAAAATTTGCAAAACTATAAAAGTCACATCAGATTGTGACTCAGGTTCCTTCATCACAAACATATCCCACTGGATCTAAAATACATCCCATTTGATTAAAAACACAATCCCTTATGTGCGGCTAGAGACAACAGACATGAATACTTGGGTTATCTTTGCTCCTCAGGCGAGAAAAGTAAATACAGTGTAGATGAGTCATGAAACAACTGTGCAAGGGGAAAAATCCAGAGTTTGCAAGTGTTGTGGGAGTATTTGAGTGTGGCTCATCTGATACAGGCAGAGGCATATTAATTTACCCAGGCGTTTCATCTCCAATGGGAAATCTTGAGTAATGTACAGTATAGCTAGGAAGCTGTAAGTTGAGATGGGCAACTGAATGGGAACTGGAGAGCAATTTCCCCACAGACCATCCCCCAGGGGATACACTCTCCCATGGCAGCCCCAAACACTTCCATTTTCCTCTGCAGTCCATCTCAAAACGGCAACAGGAAGTGACATTGCATCAATTCCTGTCATCCTTTTAAGAAGGATAGCAGAGGAAAACAGGGTTATTTGGGGGTTGGAACATGGTTCCAGGTGCTTCTGTGGGTGAGGTTGGGGGCATTTTTGCATTTCCTTAAACATTTGGGGAACCGTCTGGGTAGTTTGAGGAAAAAATTTCCTAGAAATCGTGTGCATTTTTAAAAAAAATTGGGGCAGGTTGGGGGAGCTTTGGAGGACAGAAGGTGGGCTTCAGGGGTGCACAAAGGCAGGTTCCCAAGGCTCCATGTGAGCCATGTTCCACACTTAGCCCACCCCTGTTATGAGTCCACATGGTCAAGCATTTTTCTTTCCATCCCCATGTAGGGAGACAGACGGAAACAAAACCCAATGGCTTGGTGACACCACCAAATATCAAAGGATATTAAGATATCTTTTAAAGGAAAAAATTGTGGGAGAAGGGACAGACTTTTGTTGTTGTTAACTGCCCTTAAGTTGATACCGACCCATGGATGAGACATCTCCAAGTGCTCTGCTTAGGAACTATAAATTTATACCCATTACCTCCGTAATAGAGTCCATCCGTCTAGTATGCAGCCTTCCTCTCTTTCTACTTCCCTCCACCTTTCCTAGCATTACTGTTTTTTTCCAATGAGTTGTGCTTTCTCATGATGTGACCAAAGTACGACAGCCTTCTTCCAGGGAGATTTCCTGCTTGATCTGCTCTAGGACCCATTTGTTTGTCTTTTTGGCTGTCCATGGGATCCTCAGCACTCTTCTCCAGCACCACATTCTCTCAAAGAAGTTGATTTTCTTCCTAACTTGTTTCTTAACTGTCCAGCTCTCACATCCACACATGGCATTAGAGAATACAATCCTCCCATACAATCCGCCTCGCAAACTTCAGTCCTCTGGGAGGAATTTGCTGCAGCCAATAAAAACAAGGCTGTCTGCAACCTCCCAGAGAGCTTTCTCAGCAACCTCTCCCAGATTATGGAACGGCCTGCCGGATGAGATCTGTCAGATTACAACCTTAACCAGCTTTAAAAATGCTGTTAAGACAGATCTCTTCCGGCAGGCCTTTCCTGACTAACTTCCCAGCCTCAGGAGCTTGTCCATGGGGGGGTTGCAGACTGCCAGAAATAGTGCAAATTGAGTCCACTTTTAGGGTTAGGGTTAGGGAATCATGGGAACTGTATTTTATTGTGGCACCAGAGCTCTCTGACAGAGAAGGCTCAATGTCTCAGAAAAAAACAACAACACAATTCCCATGATTCCCTAGCACTAACCCTAACCCTAAAAGTGGACTCAATTTGCACTATTTCTGACAGTCTGCAACCCCCCCATCTCTTCTTCTACCACCTTTAGCTATAGTTGCTGTTATTGTCTGTCATAGTTGTTCTTGAGTGTTTTAATTTCACATGTTTTAATGTATACCTTGGTTTAATACTTTTTAAGGGGTGGGGGGTGGGTTTTGGGTTATTACGTTGTATTTTTGTAATACTGTAAAACATTTGTATGGAATTTTAATGCTGTAAGCCGCCCCGATTGCTTGGCAGAGGGGTGGGATATAAATAAATTTTATTATTATTATTATTATTATTATTATTATTATTATTATTATTATTACAATGGCTTGTAGGATTCTAACTTTTGTGCTCAATTATATATCTTTGTATTTTAGGATCTTTTCTAGTTCTCTCATAGCCACCCTCCCAATTCTTAATCTTCTTCTAAATTCCTGGCTGCAATCCCCATTGCTATCAATGTTTGATCCCATGTATGAGAACTATTTTACTATTTCCATTTCTTCATTGTCTAGGTGGAATTTGCGTAGATTCTCCATGTTTGTTATTTTTGTTTTCTTTATGTTCAACCTTAAGCTTGCCGTTGCGCTTTCTTCCTTGATCTTCCTTAGTAGGAACAGGCTTACCACCTACCTAATGGTAAGGAACAACAGATCTGAATTGTGGACTCCAAGGCTGGATTCCGTTGGTGACTTCTGCATGCAAAAGGTCCCCTATGAAGTGGTTGGTGATCTTTGTCTGATATGGAATATCTGCACTCCGTTCAAGGTGGCGAAAAGAGAGCTGTGCCACTATGCATGTAGATGTGCACTGCATACAAGATGTGTAGAGACAATGTACGCCATTTATGCTTTTTGAAAGATTTGCTGAAAACAAGGTAGAATGAATGCATGAGCAAGGACAGGTGAAGCTGACATAATCTAGAAACAGAGTGATCCACTTCACTGGAGTCAGTCCGAAGAGAGGCTCAAATCAATGCCTTGAGTGCAACTCTCATTTATACCAGAGGGAATCTGGCGATCCCATAAAGCTATTTTGTAGTTTGACTACCTTTATATAAGAAGAAAGGACTGCAATGGGCATGGTGCAATATCCCTCTGCTTCTTAAGATTCTTTTCACTACTGTGGAATAACTGGACATATAAGCTCTGCCGAGAAACTCTGATTAGTAAAGGCATTTTCAAATGTCTGCTATTAACTGGGGCTCTTGGAAATGCATTAATATAATATGGATGGTGGCTTGCTGTGAAAGCGTTTATAATAAATTTGATCAAGACAGCAAAACGGCATTATCACAGTTTCTGAATGCAATATGAAAGGATGCTTGTCAAATAATCTTAACTAACAAAATCTTTGTCCTATTGAATAGCATGTCAGGTTGGAAACAGGCACCTGGATTATAGACAAAATGGCTCTTCCATGCTTGGTTGCAGAGCGACTTGGCATTTCAATGTAGACAACAGGGCTTTAACTGATGGTTTTTGACAAATGAGGGTCTTTCAAGATAACTGGACTTTATTATGCAATCCCAGATTGCCCACACTCTTGTCTGGCCTTCTTAACAAAGTTGTTGTAAGAATGGTTTGGAGTGAATGATGATAATCATGTTGATATTTATTTATGCACCAAGAAGAGGTGGATTAGTATCTTTAGAGACCCTCAGCACTTAAAAGATTTTGTTGCCCCTATATATATCTAATTAAAAACATAAACAACAACGCACTGTAAAATAAAAATATTCCCAGTAAAATGGGAAATAATGCTTATTTTTGTATTTGTTGTTCATGTGTCGCTTCAAGTCATTTTTCACTTACAGCGACCCTAAGGCCATGTAAACCCACCGGGTTTACATCTTTTAAATGCTTAGGGTCTCTAATGGTCTTAATCCATCCCTTCTTGGTATTTAA
Organism: Phrynosoma blainvillii; assembly: GCA_026167975.1. Lineage (NCBI taxonomy): Eukaryota > Metazoa > Chordata > Lepidosauria > Squamata > Phrynosomatidae > Phrynosoma > Phrynosoma blainvillii. Next base: position 5,756,056 of record JANUYF010000005.1, read on the forward strand.
ATAAATATCATCTTCATTATCATTACCATCTTCAAATCATTCTTACAACAACCTTGTTAAGCAGGCCAACTGATCTGTGGGTGGGTGATCTGGGATTGAGTCATAAAGTCCAGTTAGCTTGAAAGAACCCCCCCCCCCAAAAAAAAATTGTCAAAGGACATCAATCAAAACCCTGTTGTATCATACACTTTTCTTGGCAAGTTTCTCCAGAGCGGGTTTGCCCTTGCCATCTTCTGAGGCTGAGAGAATGTGACTTGCCCAAGGTCACTCAGTGGATTTACATGGACAAGCTGGGACTCAAACCCTGCTCTCCAGAGTCATAGGTCAATGCTCAAACCACTACACCATGCTGGCTCTCTATTTTTGCATACTTCCACTTTACTTCTATTTGAAAATTTCCTCCTCCTTTTTTTCTAATTGCAAAGTCTTTGATCAGATCCTCAAAAAACTAATCTTATGTAAGACATTTGTTTCGATACCTAGCAGAGATAAGGCATCCAGCCTGCCTTGTTGCATAGTTGTTCTGTTGGGATTTTTAAAATATACTTGAGCTGAGAAGATGAACGCTCAGCTGAGCAATTTGTGACCATTCATGTTAAAAATATACAAAAGCAAATGTCTACATTTGGAAAGGCACGCTCAATAGTCTCCTACAATTATTCTATAATGTTCAGCATGACTGAATCCTATTTTGATGCTGCCCTCCATCTCTTGATGCGCTAAGCCTGTGCTTCTTCTTCTTCTTCTTCTTGTCATTGTTGTTGTCTGCCTTGAAGTCGTTTCTGACTTTTGGAAACCTTCAGGCAAACCTGTTATAGCGTTTTCTTGGTGAGTTTCTTCAGAGGGGGTTTGCCATTGACATCCTCTCAAGCTGAGAGAGTGTGACTTGCCTAGGGTCACCCAGTGGGTCTCCATGCTTGAGCTGGGATACAAACCCTGGTCTCCAGAGCCATAGTCCAATGCTCAAACCACTACACCATGCTGGCTCACACTTATTTTGCTTAATGCTTAATGCTTAGAGCTTACTTTGTTTAATGGTTAATCTATGGTTATACCTGGTATATCTGGTGGGAATATGGGAGAAGCCTTTTATGGTGGCTGCTCTCAGGGAGATCCTAAAGCCTGCTTTCCCCTATAGACTAAGGAGCTTATTGCATTTTAAAATAAGCCAATTTACCTCTTCCTTTTTAAAATTGAATGTGGGCTGCATCCCGCCTACAACCCAGCTAGAAGTGCAGATGCTGGCATCGGGAGCATTTTCAGAGTGATAATTCCTGGCTGCATCCCACATTCGACTTTAAAACGGAAGAGGTAAGTTGGCTTATTTAAAAATGTGATAACCTCCTAAGTCTCCTATAACACTACACTATTATAGTGCTATATTCCACTTTAACTACCACGGCAACATCCTTTGGAAGCCTGGGATTTGCAATTTAAGAACAAGCATTTAGAATTCTCAGCCAGAAAGCTCTTGGACCTCACTGAACTACAAACCCCAAAATTCCACAAGATGTTGTCATGGCAGCTAAACCAGAATATAGTACTATAACAGTGTGGTGTGATAAACATATAAACCTATGGAGCCATCCATCGCTTGTCATGAACGATGCAGTCAAAAATTTTGGCATAGTCTGTAAAACATGTACTGACTTTCTTTTGGAATCTCTTGGTGCACCCCATTATCCATTGTAAGTTTGCAATAGAATTGCACCACCCAGAATCCCACTGGCCATACAAGTTGGGGGATTCTGGGCATTGCAATCGAAACAAGGTAACTTTTCCAAGCTCTGTTTTGCCTTCTTTTCATTTCTCCCCCTTTCATCTTCTACGTGCTGTTTGTGCTGGACTCAACAAAAATTTGCTTATATCTTCCCAAAATTGGGCAATGAGAACAACCGTTTTGGAACTGCAGAAGTAATGGTCATTTCTGGAGCCTAGACTTATTACTCACAATATAGAGCTCTCATTGCCAAATTGTTGCATTACGACAGATGATGAGGACATAATAAATCCAAGGGCTATCTATTCCTGTATTCTGTTCCTCACAGTGGCTGCATCCAAAAATACCATAATGGATGGAACAGCCTTCTTCAGCACTGAGCTTTAGCAATGAGGGAAGCTCAAAATATTTTCATTTGGTACTAAGGAAAACTCAAATCTGCATCTTACAGAAACTGCACAATTTGTTCCTCAAAAGTATTCTGTGTTTCCTTCTTCAGATGTTCTGTCTGGTTCTCCCAGCATCTGAGATGACTTGAAATTCTCCTGACATCTGAGATGCCCCTGATTTGGCAAAGTTTGGAGCTGGGTATGTTTAGCCTAAGGAAGAGAAGGTTAAGAATTGATATGATAGCCCTGCGTTTAAATATTTGAAGCGATGTCACGTTGAAGATAGAGCAAGCTTGTTTTCTCCTGTTCCAGAGAATGGGACACAGAGCAATGGATTGAAGCTATAGGAAAAGAGAATCCACTTAAAAATTAGGAAGAATTTCCTGATGGCAAAAGCTGTTCATTTGCTATTGTCCCTGAGGCTGAGATAGTGTGATTTTCCCAGGGTCACCCAGTGGGTTTTCGTGGCCAAGCGAGGATTCAAACCATGGTCTCCAGAAGTGTAGTCCAATGCTCAAACCACTACTCCACATTGGTGTAGTGATGTAGCAATATAGTCATATTATATTATGTATTAGTAATATAGCATAATAATTTAGTAATATAGTAACATAATAATAGTGGTATATATCCATCAGTTGGGGCAGGAGGTCACTAGTGTGTTTGTTTTTGTTTAGCTGTACAGCTAAGGAGATTATCACACTCCAAAAAAAGGCGACTTATCCCCAACAGGATACCTCACTTTTTGGATTAATTGTGGATGTTATCACACTTAAATTGCTGCCTTCGCCGCTGGGCAACTGCAACCCAGCTTTATCCCAGGTCCTAGCCACGCTTAGCCAGCTAGTTTTCCAAAATGGCAGCTTTCTATTTTGGAAATGTGACCAGAAAAATGCAGCTGAGATCTGGGATGCAGTCAGGTTGCAGTTGCCTGGTGGCAAAGGTGGAGATTTAAGTGTGATAACATCCACGATTAATCCGAAAAGCGACTGTCCCTTGTTTTGGAGTGCAATAACCTTCTAATTTTCTTTTTATTCCCGTTCTTGGTATATGTATGTTTTAGTTATATGTATAAGATGTGTTTGGGGTTGCATTTAAATTTAATAAAAATGATTTTTTTTTTTTGGTTTTTTGTTTTAAAAGGAATGAAAAGCCACAGTGGATTTACCCCCTAACCCATAGCAGATCCACCATCTACTCCTGGTTTTTGCATTTCAACTGTTATATAGATCTGTGTGTTTGTGTGTGTGTGTGCGTTCTTTGTGAACCCAGCTTCCAAATATATTAATTTTCATTGCAGCTGGTTTAATTTTTTTGGTGGTGGTGGGGAATCTGGGGTGCTGGTAGTTCAGTCCAAAGCAAACAGAGTCTGCATAGACAGATCAGTTGTTTAACTCTGCTTGGACGGTCACATTTCTACCTGGCGCTTTGGCCTGTCAGCCTGACTTTTGTCAATCCGAAGCTTGGGGCAGAAAGCATAAGACAAGAGCATGACTCTTTGAAATGACATCCAAGTGTCTCCAGCAACAAAACTTGAGCCTGGAAACAGAGAGGCGGCCAAGACCAATGGGCAAGGATTTGATTAAGTTCTCTTTTTGATAGGAATTTGCTAACATACAACACAAACATAATACAACATAAATATTTTGATGTAGAGAGATCATGTAGCACCTTTGAGAAAGAAAGAAGTTGGCAGCATGAGCTTGTGTAGACTGTGATGAGCTGAATCCAAGTATTTGGAGCCCACAGATGTAAAGATGCTCTAGCCCTATTTAAAGGGGTTTATTTTATTTTATTAAGGCATATCCCTCTTTTCTCCCAGATGGTACCTAAAGTGGCTTACGATGTCTATTAAAACAATAAGACTACAGTGGGCTTGGTATCCACTGGGGTCCAATTCCAGGCCTCCCTGTGGATACCCAAATCCATGGATGCTCTAGCCCTGTTAAATACAATGGCACAGTAAAATGGCGTCTCTTGTGCAAAATGGCAAAATCAAGGTTTGCTTATTGGAATTTATATATTTAAAAATATTTTCAAGCCATGGATGCTTGGAATTCATGGATAAAGAATCTGTGGATACAAAGGGCCGACTGTACAAAATTTTTAAAAGGCATTAAACAATACTCTGCTTGAAACATTAACTGAGGACAGTTAAAAAGATGTTTAAACCTTTTTTGTTGTATGTCTCCAAGTCATTTTTGACTTATGGAGACCCTAAGGCAAGCCTATCATTGAGTTTTCTTGGCAAGTTTCTTCGGGGGGGGGGGGTTGCCATTGTCATCCTCTGAGGCTGAGATAGTATGACTTGCCCAAGGTGGGCTTTTATGCTTGAGCAAGGAATCGAACTCTGGTATGCAGAGTCATAGTCCAATGCTCAAACCACTACACCATGTATTAAAACCAGCATGCCCAGAATTTGCTGGCAAAATGGAGAGGAGAGAGGTGGCCAATCGAACGTCCCATAGAAGGGCACTTCCAGAGATTTCTGAAAGAAAAGGCTTAAATATTTCACAAAACTACAAATCCCAGAATTCCATAACACTGAGCCATGGCAGGTAAAGCTGTATCAAACTGCACCAACTCTGCAATGTAGATGCAGCCTGAGTCACATTCACGATCCCTGCATATTCAGTGGTGTAGGGAATATGTAAGGATCACAAAAATTCCCCCAAACCTGGCCTGTCAATTGGGGTGCAGCAGACTGATGTTCCCACCCTTCCCACCAACAATCTTTGGTGTGACCGTCAGAAGCTGAAGCATTGTCGAAAGCGTACAAACCGGAGAGATCATGTTTGCTTTTGAAATCTTTTTCTCTCTGCTGTCAATGTTTATTTTCAAATGCCTGGCTTATTCCTATTTGCTAGCAGGAGTGGGGCTAGTTTTAGATTCTTAGAATAGATTGGGCTGGTTGTGTAGTTAGGGAGGTATATACTGCCAGTTCCTAAATCCGCTTTGTACTTGCCCGAGCACCTATTCAAACAACAGGTGACGAGAAAAACTTTCAAAGAAAGGGATCAACCTGCCTGATCTTGACAGCTTCTATGTGGGAGACATGCCACGCTAAGCCTCATTTCAAATATGTGCTTGGCAAAAGGTATGGTGTGTGCATTAGGAAAATAAGCAGAGTCAATCCATTTCAGGCAACTTCATTCACCCATCTTGTTCCTTGTTTTGGTGCTAGTCATGGAAACCCTCGGTGGTTGGGAGCAGAGATGATAGATTTGGGCCTGATTCCAATTCTTATATGCTCAACTAGAGAAGATCCATTGAATCAATGAGATTCAATATGATTCAGCTCAGGAAGGATATCAGCAAACTGGAATGTGTTCAGAAAAAGGTGACCAAGATTATCCAAGATCTGGACACCAAGGGCGCATCTACACTGTAGAAAGAACACACTTTGGCACCACTTTAAATGTTGTAGCTCCATCCAGCGGAATCTTGGGAGCTGTAGTTTTACAAGGTCTTTAGCCTCTTATGCCAAAGAGGGCTGGTGCCTCACAAAACTACAAATCCCAGGATTCCATAGGATGGAACCATGGCAGTTAAAGCAGTGTCAAACTGTATTAGTTGTACAGTGTAGATCTGTGACTCCCAAACTTTAGTCCTCGAAGTGTTTTGGACTTCAACTCTCAGAAGCCTCAGCCAACTTGGCCAACAGTCAGGAATTCTGGGAGCTGAAGTCACAAACATCTGGAAGACTAAAGTTTGGGAACCACTAGTGTAGATGCACCCAAGACATATAAAGAATAATGCTGGGAGCTAGGTATGTTTAACTGGGAGGAGACAAGACTAAGAGGTGGCATGGTGGTAGTGGTGAGAAGGGCATGGCCAAACTGGGAATTGAACCCTGGTCTCCAGAGTTGTATTCCAACACTCAAACAACTATGCTTGAGGTGTACCATAATTATTTGTCCTTTCATGTGAAGACAGAACAGTTGAGGATTTTTTAAAATAAAAATCACTATTGTTAGCATGCCTACTTTGGTCCCTCACCATAAGACCTGGTGTAAAGATGAGAACAGCTCGCTATATATCTCAAAACTTTGGCCCTGGGGCCAGAGAAATCTACACAGCACTTTTGAAAACGGTTCTCTTGAGCTTCTAATCAATATCTTAGCGTTAAGTAATCCATCACAAGTAGGCACTGAATAACACATTTCTTTCTTGCAACAGAGCATAAATAGCACTCATGCTCAGGATCGGTCTGCCTGGATATCGATCGCTTCCAAGATTAAGGCTGCATGGCTGGATCTGCTCAAAGCCACAATGTTCTTAAAAGCAAAAGCCCTACACAATCTGGCATACAGTGTGAAAGGAGACCATGAGCCAAACTGAGATGAGAAAGTCAACTGGCTGCGCCTGTTCCAGTAGAAGAGAGCGGGGTGGGGGAGAAATAAGGCATCTGCCAGCCAAAAATACAAGCTTTTCTTTATCAAAAGTCAAATATTTACTTTGGACTCAGAAGCAACAAATCTTCAGCTTTCATAACTGCAATCCCAACATCTTCCTGTACAATTTAGCCAGTATTATTCCACAGAAGTTCAACAGATCTGGGATCTTCAAGGCTGGGATGGAATGAATATTCATCCACTTGCCATCCATAATTGATATATCCCTCCTCCTCCAATTTTTTTTGTAAAAAAAAAAAAAAAAAGAGGCTTTGAGGAAAATGGGAAAAAAAATAAAACCAACTTTCTTCCTCCACTTTTTCTCTATCCTCCCACTGAATCATTCATATCTCTACCTGTAGCAAGTCAAAATCCATGTGCATGGAGAAAAGATTTGGAAGCCAGAAGGTAGCCTTGGTCTTCTGGCAATGGGGATGACAAGATATTTCCGTTCTGACTATCAGTGCCTTGCAGGTGACTAACACAGGTGTGCCCTAGTAAGCCAAACATTCGTATGGATTAGTAACACCTAGTGAAGATAGGAGGATGGAATCAACAATCTAAGATATGTGGATGACACCATACTACTAGCAGAAAACATCACAGACGTGTAATAATTACTAAGGAAAGTAAAAGAAGAAAGTGCAATGGCAGACTTAACGCTAAACATAAAGAAAGCAAAAATAATGACTATGGAGAACCTACATGAATTCAACCTTGACAATGAGGAAATTGAAATAAAGATTTCTCATACTTGGATCAAACTGATCAGAATGGAGACTGCAGTCAAGAAATCAGAAGAAGATTAAGAATAGGAAGGGTAGCTATGAAAGAACTAGACAAGCTCTTAAAGAGTAAAGATATACAACGAAGCACTTAAAGTTAGAATTGTCCAAGCTATTGAATACCCCATCACCGTGTACAGACGACAGAGCTGGACAGTGAAAAAAGTAGATAAGATGAAAATCAAGTCATTTGAGATGTAGTGCTGGAGAAGAGTGCTGAGGATACTGTGGATGGCCCTAAAAGACAAACAAATGGGTCCTAAAACAGATCATGCCTGAAATCTCCCTGGAAGCCAAAATGATTAAATTCAGGCTGTCATCATGAGAAGGCAAGACTCATTGGAAAAGACAATAATGCTAGGAATGATGGAGGGTAGTAGAAAGAGAGGAAGACCACATGCCAGATGGACAGACTCAGTTAGGGAAGACATAGGACCTAAGCAGAGCAGTGGAGGATAGGGGGTCTCAGAGATGTCCCATCTACAGGGTTGCCATGAATCGGAGCTGACTTGAAGGCAGTTAACAAAATAATAATAATAATAATAATAAATTTTATTTATATCCCGCCCCTCTGTCACGCAATTGAGGCAGCTCACAACAATTTAAAAACATCATGCAATATCAAAATACCATCCAAATCCCACAGTCCCCCCACCCCTTAAAAAAGAATTAAGCAATTTTTACATTAAAACAATGATTCAAACACATAATTAAAACAAACCATAATCAATCAAACAATAATAGGCAGGTCAGCATTTAAACCAAATGTAGGAGGGATAAAACGACTCCTGAGGCTGGGAAACTAATCAGGGAAGGCCTGCCGGAAGAGATCTGTCTTAACAGCTTTTTAAAAACTGTTTAAAGTTGTCAACTGACAGATCTCATCCGGCAGGCCATTCCATAATTTGGGGGCGATGGCGGAAAAAGCCCTCTGGGAGGTTGTCGAGAGCCTGGTTTTCATTGGCTGTAGCAGATTCCTCCTAGATGACCGGAGTGTGCGGGGGGATTATATGGGAAGAGGCGGTCCCGAAGATAAGTTGGACCCAAGCCATTTAGGGCTTTAAAGGTCAAAACCAACACCTTATACTGGGCCCGGAAACTGACAGGCAGCCAGTGAAGAGATTTTAATACGGGAGTTATGTGATCTCTCTGCGATGTACCTAAGACCACTCTGGCTGACATATTTTGTACTAACTGAAGTTTACGGACCAAGCATGAGGGTAGCCCCATGTAGAGCGCATTACAGAAATCTAGACGGGAGGTTACCAGTGCGTGCATCACGGTCTCAAGATCCCTTACTTCCAGGAAAGGGCACAGCAAAAAACAACAAATTAACACCTTCAGAATTTATAAGCTGATCTCTACAGCAAACAGATGTGGTAGGATGGGGTGTTTGTACTGCATGTTTGACTATGCGTGTGCCATCCTTCAGTGACTGCTGGTGGTTTCCATGTCAGTGGGGCAGTGAATCTGCTCTGAGTTTTAGTCCAAGCCTCAACAGAGACATCCTAGGTACTGAAATCCATGGCCAAAACAGGTTCAGTACCCTGGATAGAGCCTTAAAAATTCAGATTAACATTAAACTATGAAATAAATAAGAGGGTTTGGAAACCGTTATGTGATTATATGAGCAGATTGGTTAAGGATAATGACATGTAAAGTAAGATTTTTTTGCTGTATCTTGCTCCGAGTATATGAAGCTATGAGAACGGCTATTTCTGAATGGATTAAATAATTCTGGTTTTTTTGTAATACAGGTTAGATTGAAGTTGGAAATAATGATATGAAAAAGCATAGCTAGAGGATAACAACAGGGGAATGGAATTATAAATTTGTAATAACACCGATGTTCAAGTCCAGGAAGTTTTTTTTTGGGTTTAATGTGCGTAATGTGGATAATGTTTATTGGTTTGTTGTATAGTTGTATTGTTAACATGTGTTTGTATATGTTTTGTTGGGTTTTTTTTTTGTACGTTATGTATGTCACTTATTTTAATCAATAAAATTATTAATTAAAAAAAAATTCAGATTAACATTCAGAGCAGACAAGCCATCCTATAAACAGGGGTACCACTGCTTTGTGTTAACTGAGCACATCAGGAGGTATGCTCCAGGCTTTCAATCCGAACTTGGATGAAGGTATGGATGAATACTAATAATACAACCAAACCTTCAATTGCCCTGCATGAAACTCCTGCTCATTTTCAGAACATGGGAAGGAAGTGTGTCAGAACATGTATAAGAACCAAAGCTCGAAAAAGGTACTGGTGTTGACAACAGCTCCCAGAATCCCCAGCCAACCTGGCAACCAGGCAGGCTGGAAGACTCTGGAATGTTGCAAGCTCTGAGCAAAAGTAATCCATCTGTCTAAAATAAAAATAAAAAGGCACAGATTTCCAGAGGGGATAGCCACAGAACGCCTCTGACATATTGCTATTAATCTCTGCATGAAGAGCATCCATCTATTTGATTCCCCGCTGGTTGAGAGACTGAATGTTGAACACCTCTGCATATTATTCTCCAAGGAAGGAAGGGGTGGGTGGCAGGCAGCCCTTCCAAATGTTACAAGCCTCCAAATTAAAAAAACATTTTGTCCTTCCTTGCAAAAATAAAACAAAAAGAGAGCATTTATTTTTTTTGCTAAACAGCTGCTGATCCCAAAAGCTAGGGGACAGCTGGTTTCCTCCAGCCAAACAAACACCGGAGACTTTGTCCTTTTTGGCTGGTGCCTGCGCAGTTGCCTTTGGAGCCGATGGAGCAAAAATAAACCACACGGTTCAATTGCAGCAATTTCGCAAATAAAATGTCGTCCCTTTTTGGAACGAGACCTGAAACAAAACAAAAGCTATGAGGTGCTAGAGGGGAGACCTGATGGAGAGGAATTGGTTCGCTGGAGCTTCCTCCTCAAAGACAACCAGGAATTGGGGCCGAGCCGAAACAATATTTTGTCACTTAGGCATCGGTGCTTAATATCAAGCCTGTCATCAGACAATATAAATCTGAATTGTGGTTCACATAGGCTTAGCTTGAGAGTAAATGAAAGTGGTGATCCAGTGTGGTGAAGAGGTTTGAATGTTGGATTACAACCCTAGAGACCAGGGTTCGAATCCCCACTCAGCCATGAAACCCACTGGGTGACCAGGGGCAAGTCACACTCTCTCAGCCTCAAGGGAAGGCAATGGCAAACCTCCTCTGGACAAATCCTGCCAAGAAAACCCCAGGATAAGTTCACATTAGGGTTGCCATACATCAGAAGCAACTTGAAGACACACAACAACAACAACAACATAATGACAGTGAGCTTGACCTCATTTGTGCAACAGGGATTGGAAAAGGTGGTTGTTCTGGGCACCAGTACTCTTTGGCAGAGAAAGCTAATGACCTCGTAAATCTACAGATCCCAGGGCTCCATAGCATAGAGTTACAACACTTAAAGTGGTTTCAAAGTGCATTGTTTCTACAGAGTAGATGTACCATTTAAAAGATGTAATATTAAGGTTGGAGCAAGCTTGTTTTCTGCTGCTCCAGCGACTAGGACACAGAGCAATGGATGTAAACAGTAGGAAAACATAGTTTTTTTGTGGGTTTTTCAGGCTGTGTGGCCGTGTTCTAGAAGAGTTTCTTTCTGACGTTTTGCCAGCATAGATGCTGGCAAAACGTCAGAAAGAAACTCTTCTAGAACATGGCCACACAGCCCGAAAAACCCATAAAAAACTATGGATGCCGGCCATGAAAGCCTACGACTTCACAGTAGGAGAACAAATTCCATCTAAAAATTGAATCATAGAGTTGGAAGATACCTCAAGGGCCATCCAATCCAACCCCCTTCTAACATGCAGGGATATATAATCAAAGCACCCCCCAGAGATGGCCATCCAGCCTCTTTTTAAAGACCTCCCAAGGAGGAGACTCCACCACTCTCCAAGGGAGTGGGTTCCTCTGTCAAACAGCCCTTAATGTCAGGATGTTCCTCCTAATGTTGAGCTGGAATCTCTTTTCCTGGTGTTTAAATTAATTGCTCTGTGTCGTATTCTCTGGAGTTGCAGAAAGCTTGCTCCATTTTCAATATGACAGCCCTTCAAATATTTAAACAAGGCTATCATATCACCTCTTAACCTTCTCTTCTCCAGGCTAAACATACCCAGCTCCCTAAGTCGTTCCTCATAGGGCTTGGTTTCCAGACCCTTCACTATTTTAGTCACCCTCCTTTGGACACGCTCCAGTTTCTCCACATCCTTTTTGAATTGTGGTGCCCAGAACTGGACACAGGATTCCAGGCGAGGCCTGACCAAAGCAGAATACAGTGGCACTATTACTTCTCTCGATCTAGACCCTATACTTCTATTGATGCAGCCTAGAATCACATTGGCCTTTTTAGATGCCGCATCATACTGTTGACTCATGTTCAACTTGTGGTCTGCTAGGACTCCTAGATCCCTTTCATGTGTCGTCTTGTTAAGCCAGGTGTCCCCTATCCTATATCTGTGCATTTTATTTTATTTTATTTTATTTTACTGCCTAAGTGCAATATCTTACATTTCTCCCTGTTGAAATTCATTTTGTTAGTTTTGGCCCAGCTTCCTAATCTATTGAGGTCATTTTGAATTTTGATCCTCTCCTCTGGGGCATTAGCTACTCCTCTTAATTTAGTGTCATCTGCATATAAGGAAGGCAAGAGTGATGGCAAGCGTTGTTCGACAGAGGAATATGGTGCCTCAGAGAATGATGGAGTCTCCTTCTTGGGAGGTTGTTAAACAGAGGCTGAATGGCCCTATGTCCAAAGGAGTACTCTAATGGCATCTTTTTGCAGGGCACATGGCTGGATTGGATGTCTTTTGGGGTCTATCTCAACTCCATGATTCTAGGATTTCACAATGATTGCATTCCTGTCTCTGGGTAAAAGAGGACAATTTTCAACATTGGAAATGCCATCAAAGCTGCAGCCATGGAAAACCGTGAGAAGCTAACTTGCATGTTCATCTTTAAACTACAGCCATGGAGAGACATGGGAGGAAGGTTGGGAAGGAGACACACATTCCTCCTTTGTAGAATCCACTGCAGGTCCCTCCCAAAAAAGTAAAATCTGTGAAAAAATGGAGGGCGTGCTTTTTGAAGGCAGGCAGGGTTTTGTAAGAATATCCTTCCTTTGTCTCCTCCTTAATAGCCAGCATCCTTACTCTGCTCTCTCCTGGTAGGACAATAGGGAAAGCTTTTGTATTTTCAACATCTGACATCAAATATATGACCCTCTCTTTAATAGAGATTTTTTTTTTTAAATGATGTGTTCCAGACGTGAAATCTCTCAGTCTACAAATCAAGTTCAAAAGTTTCCGAGATTAATTTTTCAGTACCCCAGGAAGCAGTCCGGCCTCTCCCCAGATATGTATGTCTCATCCAAGGAAGCAAAGATATATTAATTAATTTCTTATCTTGCCACGCTACAAACAAGACACGGAATAGAACAGATGCTTCATTTAAAATCCCATTAACCTTTCTGCCAGCGTTATTTATTTATTTTTAAATTCCCCTCCCCAAATGCTTTGCTAAATCTGTGAGGGGTTTTAAAAGGGGTAGAGAGAGGGAGAAAACTGCCATAAAGTAATCTTATGCTGCAATCTTTGAAATACAATCTTTTCCAGACCCTATTTTTGCAAATGTGCATGAGAACAACATGAAGGGTCAGAGTTCATTCACATTTGTAATGTCTTCCAGTTTGGGTGCTATTTCTCTGCACTTCCAATACACACACACACACACACACACACACACACAGAGTCCGCCATGGCCTCAGAAACTTCATTTTGGATTATAATCCCCATAATCCTCAGCCAGCAATGCACAATAACCACGCTAACTGCAGGATTCAATGTTCACACTGACAGGGGGGTTCTGGGAGATGTAGTCCCAAAAAGAAACTTTCAGAAGAACCAGCACCACAGAAGACCATGGATGAGATCTGCATCATGCTTCTGCAGTGCAAACCAACATTTATAGAATCGTAGAATCATAGAGTTGGAAGAGACCACAAGGGCCATTCAGTCCAACCCCAGTCTCCCATGCAGGAACTCAAAATCAAAGCATCCCCAACCAATAGCCATTCACATAGCTTTGTTGCTGTTCAAGTTGTTTCTGACTTATGGCAACTCTACGACAAAGTTATCAGGAGGGTTTTTTGGCAAGTTTTGTTCAAGGCAGGGTTTGTCTTTGCCTTCCTCTGAGGCTTTGAGAATATGATTTTCCATGGCTGAGCAGGGATTTGAACCCTGATCTCCAGAGTTGTCATCCAGTGTTCAAACCACTACACCACACTAGCTCTCAGAGCTAGAGAGTGGTTATGCCACACCACTTCCCAGAAGCCTGGGTCAACAAAACCAAAGGATTCTGGGAGAAGCGGTCCCCCCCCCCCAAAAAAAAGAAGAAAGAAAGAAAAGAAAAGAAAAAAGAGTAAGAGAAAAAGAAAAAGAAAAAGAAAAAGAAGGACACACACACACAAAAGAGAGAGAGAGTTAACGCTCTCCCCTCCCAAGCTTTCTTTAATTCAAATTAAAACTATCCATTCTTTAGGCAGTCCCAGAAAAGAGAGAAACCGTTACTTTCTACACTTTCTTAATCTCCTGAAATATCTGTTTCTGTTGTGCCATTGGAAAGGTTACGTAACACATGGAAAAAACGTGTTTTGGCAATGCGGTTAAAAATATGCCTGTGTGTTGTGTGTGTGTGTGTGTGTGTGTTTGTGTCTCTGTGTTATGCATCCAAGTTTCAAAGCACCTGCAGCAATCTGCATGAAAAGATCTGAGCCGTGTTTTCTACCGGCAGAAAGTAAAATTAGGACAAAAACATCTCTCCTCTTATGCATCGTTTGCTTTTTCGTTTGCTGCTTTCACAAAACCCTTGCCACCCGGATCTTTGACTATCAGTGCATTTCCTCTGCAAATCATTTCGGCTGCAAGTTTTCGGGCACTTGCACAATTCAAATAGACTATTAGCAAAGCTGCGCAAAGTTACTTTTTTTTGGACAGTTCCCAGAATCTCCTAGGCATGTAGGCTGCGGACTGTGGAATTCACCCCTTCCTCTTCCTAATAATAATAATAATAATAATAATATCCCGCCCCTCTGCAGAGCAATCGGGGCGGCTTACAACATTACAATTTCCATACAGATATATTAAACAGAACATAAGAAATCTTTTAATAATTAAGGGTTCTTCTTATTCTAGGCCCAATGGTGCTGGGCCTAGTGTCTCTCCCCCAGATGACTGCCAAAAAGAAAGGAAACTTTTCCAAGCTCTGATCCCGTGTTTGGACTGTATTACTTCAGACTGCAACTGGAGACACAGATTTCCCCCCCACAAATACTCCCAGCACAAAGGAAATTAGTACGGGGGGTTCTGGGACTTGCAGTTCAGAAAGTAACTATGGACGTTATCACACGCGGGTCTCAAAAGTGGCAAGAAAGCAGTATGGAATCAATCCAGAACTATACCGGTATAGACCCCACAAGACGGAAATGGCTATCAGACGCAACTAGCATCATTGCGCAATTAACGATACCGCGATAGATGCGCTCCTGGGGACCGTATCTGCCATTCACACACAAGTGAGAAGATCCCTTCCACAACCCAGCAAGGATGTTCTTGCACATGCGCAGAAACAGGACAGCTGCGGCTGTCACACACACACACACCTTTCCAAGCCTGGAAGCCTGGTTGCTTTCCTTGGGGTCGTCCCAAGGAAAGCAACCTTGTCCCAAGGAAAGCAACCAGGCTTCGGAAGGGGTGTGTGTGACAGCCGGCTGTCTCACACACACACACACACACACACACACACACATACACCCCTTCCCAACCCAAGCCGGGAAAGAGAGCCACTCCAACCCAAGCCGGGAAAGAGAGTCCTTCTGCTCGGAGCGGCTCTCTTTCCCGGCTTGGGTTGGGAAGGGGTGTGTGTGTGTGTGTGTGTGTGTGTGTGTGTGTGTGACAGCCGGCTGTCACACACTCCCCTTCCGAAGCCTGCGCGGGGCCTGGGCTCCACGATACGTATCTCGTGATCAGACATACGGTAAAAGCAGTATCATTGCGGTATCATTCCGGTCGCGCACTTGCAATTCCCCAAGAAACCGGCATTCAAAAGAACGGGGATGATGCCGCATTGAGACGGGGTTGGGACCGGGTTCTGTGTGACGTCGTGTGAACACACGGGAAAAAGAACCGCAATGGGACAGGATTGGGTGCGGAGTCTTTCTGCTTTAGGCCCCGTGTGATAACGTCCTATGTCAAACTCTCTTATAGGAGAGAGACTTTGGCTGCATCCGCACTGCAGAATTAATCCGGGTTGATACCACTTTAACTGCCATGGCTCAATGCTATAGAATTCTGGGATTTGTAGTTTGTTGTGGCACCAGAGCAGAGTTCTGCATGCACGGCAAATGGTGGAACAATGCTGCATCTGCACTGCAGAAATCATCCAGTTTGACACCACATTAACTGCCATGGCTCAGTGCTATGGAATCTTGGGATTTGTAGTTTGTTGTGGCACCAAAGGTCTCTGACAGAGAAGGCGAAATGTCTCACAAAACTACAGATCCCAGAATTCCATTGCAGGGAGCCATGGCAGTTAATGTGGTGTCAAACTGGATGATTTCTGCAGTGCAGATGCAGCATCGTTCCACTTTCTGCCGTGGATGCAGAGTCCCTGCTCTAAACAAAGGATTTTTCCCTTCTTCTTCTTCATGTGTTTGATGTGGTTTTGTTTTGTTTATGAGTATTTTGTTATACAAAGTTGAGTTGTCCTTATCCAAAACGTTTGGGGCCAGGAATGTTTTCCATTTTGGATTTTGTCAGATTTTGGAGTATTTCCATATAGAAAATGAGATATCTTGGAGATGGGGCCCAAGTCTAAACATTAAATTCATTTATGTTTTGTATACACTTTATGCACATAATTGAATTGCACATAAATGAATATGAATTGCTTCTTGAACCAGAACCTTTACATAATCCTAGACATAATATGTAATACTTTTATGCATGAACCAAAGTTTGTGTATATTGAACCATCAAAAAGCAAATGTGTCACTATTTCAGCCACCCATGGGAATACAATAGCAATAATAATACAATGTTTACAATATATATATATATATATATATATATATATATACATATATATATATATATATATATATATAATACAATATAATATGTTATATAATATATTATATAATATGATAATAATACAATTATTGTATTAGGATGTTATTGTATTACTATGTTTTATGTTATATTCTGTGTAAAGACTGAAGTGGTTGTTTACATTTTTTCCAATTTTTTATTTTAATGCTTTTTTTCTAAAATCTCAATAAAATATTGAAAAAAAAACCTGTTGTAGCCAACCATGAAAAAAAGTTTAAATTTTAAATTTTGGAATTTTGGAAAAGGGAGATTCCGCCTGTATATATTCAATAAAAAAATTGATGTGGAAAAATAAAATAAAAGGTGAGTTATTGTTCCTAGAGCCTTCAAGAAAGATTGAAGGTGCATCTGCACTGCAGAAAGAAAACAGTCTGGCACCATTTCAACTGCCATGACTCGATCCTGTGGAATCCTGGGATTTGTAGTCTGCTGAGGCATCAAACCTTTCGAACAGACCAAGCGGAATACTTTGCCAAACTACAAATCCCAGGACTCCACAGGATTGAGCCAGGACAGTTGAAGTGGGATCAAACTGCTTTATTTCTACAGTGTGGAAGAGCTGCAAGTATCCCATTTGCAGCCAGAAAAATGGTGGTCTAAGGAAAAGGTGGTCTGGAAATAATAATAATAATAATAATAATAATAATAATAATAATAATAATAATAATAATAATAATAATAATAATAATAATAATAATATTTGTACCCCACCCCTCTGAGTACAATCGAGGCGGCTAACAAGATTTAAGATTACATACAATATGGCCTGTACTTTGCCTACATGTGGCCTAGAAAATGTGACAGCAGCACGAACGGCTGATCTTCCAATGTTAGATTTTATTTCACACTTGATCTTAGCCAAAAGGCTGAGAAGCCTTTTACAATGTTAGATTTTATTTCCATCCCAAACCATCAAGCAAGCTAAATTGCACCTGCTGCTTTTAGTGTCTCTGCAAACTGCAAACAGCTCTTCCTCTTGTTTCACGATAGGAAACAGCTTTTTGCAATTAGCCTCGGTTGCTGAAAGAATGATGGATGAGCAACGGTGGTGGGCTAGCGCCTATTGATGAATTGCCAGTCGCTGGCCAATATCAAACATGCCTGAGCCGATTAATCACCTTTAATCAACACAAGCGATAAGGGCAGGTTTTCAAGGCACTCTTCCTTGCCGTTTGTCCTGATTACACGCCTTTCCTTTTTTATTTATAAAGAAAAGTCCTCGTTCATTGAATTAGCGAAGGATAATGAATTGCTTCTTTAACCAGAACCGATGTTCCCACCTTGCAAGAGGATATAAACTGTGCAGCAGTTCATATTCCTACCTGCCTACTAAACGGATTATTAGATTTGGTGAGGGTTGTCTGCCAGCAATGGAAGACCTGCATTTGAAGAAAGGATGAAAAGAAATAGACCGGCGCAGACCTATGTATTTGATACTGCCCAAGGCTCACAACCGAACTGGAGCGGATTGTGTCTCAGAAATCTGGACGTTTGCCAGGCTTAGCAAGGCATCCTAGAGACAGAAAATACAAGTATAACGCGTGTAAGAAAGTAGATTTTCCTGGGTGTTATTTCTTTAACTAAAAAGTGGCCTTTGGCTGTTGAAGTGTGCCTTCAAATCACTTCTGAAGGCAACTGGATCATGGGTTTTTCTGGGGCTGAGAGTGTGTGACTCGCCCAAAGCTAGCCAGTGGGTTTCCATAGCCCAGCAGGGACTTGAACCCCGATCTCTAGAGTTGCAGTCCAATGCTCTAGGGCTAAATTCCTATTCCACAGAAAGGAAGAGCGGTCCAGTATGTTCCAAAAAAACTCTGATCCAAAAGTAACAATTAATATAACCATGCATATGATGTGCATAAGGAAAAGAAAAACATTTTGAATCTTCCAGAGACCACACGAAAGCTTCTTCCTAAACGCATCCAGGGATGGTTCTTTTCTTTCAGCTCCCTCCACTTTTCTTATGATCACCATTTCAATGGCCCAACTTATAGACCTGTACTTAAAAAGAATAGGCTAACATGGTGTAGTGGCCTGAGCGTTGGACTACAACTCTAGAGACCAGGGTTCAAATCTTGACTTGGCCATGGAAATCCCCTGGGTGACCTTGGGCAAGTCATACTCTCTCAGCCTCTTTCCGACTTATGGCAAACCTTTGCTGAAGAAACCTGCCAAGAAAACCTCATGATAGGGTGACTGTAGGGTTGCCATAAGTCGGAAAGAACTTGAAGGCACACAAGAACGACAACAGTTAGTGAAGCAGGCATATCTGCTTTCCTTTTTTCTCTCTTTATGGCTGTTCATGCACGCTTAGAGGTCATTCAGACATCATTTTTTTAGCACAACAATACGAATCATCTCACTCATGCATTCCGGGTTTGTTATTCATGCTTCAGAACTGTATCGATGTGCATCTCTGCAAGTTTTGTTGCTCACACATGCAAGCATTTGAATAAATAAATACATAAATAAATAATAACAGCAACTTTATTATTATATCCCACCTTTCTGCCAAGACAATCAAGGCAGCTCACATAGAATAAAATTAAATTTAAATAAAACATACCCTGCATTAAAACAATAATAACAATAATAGTAACAATGGACCATCACCACCCCTTTTAAAATACAATACAATACAATAAATAAAGATGGAGTCGATGATGCAAATGCTTTCGGAACACATTCAAGGCATGCAGTGTTTGATCCCAGGTCTATTCAGGTCTATTCGCATCGGTTATTCACCCTACCGATGATGTGGAACTTTTAAATAAAATTTGAGGGAAAAAAATCAATATCAATTCTCCTGAATGAAGTGGATTTTTTGGCACCTCTCAAACTTATTTGGGTATGTTCGAGATGCGTGTAAACAATGGAGATTCATCCTGAATCCATCCTAGATTATTTTAACAGTGTGAATAACCCCTTAGTAAGGGATTCTGCTACTGTTTGCCTCGCTTGTTGCATTCACAGAGCTACAAACCAAATATCGCACCATGACAAGCAAAGCTACTGTTTTGTAGAGAAGGGCTGTTGGCGGTACCAAATTTCTGCAGAGCCCATTCCTGGCAAAAGAACACCGTATTATACTCAAGCATGGGTCTCCCTCTCTTGTTCCATCACTTCTCCGAATGTATTTCTTGCATCCATTTTACCTGTCTCTAACGGAAGAGGTTCGACAGCTGAATATGCTGTCCACATTTAAAACAGCATTAAAAACCAATCTCGCTTCTCCAGCTGATTTTTAAATTGTGAATTTTAAAGGTAGATTTTTTAAAAATACGTCTCTGTCTTGGTTGTCCTTTTAAACTGACGTGTGTTTTTATATGTTTTGAATGGATATTGTGCCTTCGTTAATTGCTGTTGTTAACCGTCTCGATCCATAGGGAGAGGCGGGTAAGAAATAATAATAATAATAATAATAATAATAATAATAAGGTAAGGGAAGGGTGTATAAATTATAATCACTCATGACAGCACGTCACATAGGCATGTAAGTGCTCAAGAAATGTGATCCTAGTAAGCCGCCCCGATTGTTGACAGAGGGGCGGGGTATAAATAAATTTATTATTATTATTATTATTATTATTATTATTCCTATCCATGTCACTTTCCGCCTTCTTTTGGGGCAAGCAGACTCTGGAGACCAGAGTTTGAATCCCGGCTCGGCCATGAAAACCAGTGGTTGACGTTAGACAAGTTACACTCTCTCAGCCTCAGAGGATGGAAATGATAACCCCCCTCCCCCCGAACAAATCTTGCCAAGAAAACCTCATGATAGGTTTGCTTTAGGGTCGGCGTAAGTCAGAAATGACTTGAAGACGCACAATGCACACAAACACGGTATGCTCTTGAGCTGGCTTTTTAAGGCTGACTTGTTGAAAAGAAACTCCTCCCTAAATCAAGGAAATTGACTCAGCAACTGATTCCAGCTCATGGAGTTGCTTGTTTATTCTATCTATGAATTTATCAGGGTTCCCAAGCTTCCTATGTAATGAGAAAAAACGAGTTTGGTGACTCAGAGGCACCTGGGCAAGGCAAACTAAACATTCCAGCTCAACTCACTGTGTCTGTCCTAGGCTGCATCTACACTGCAGAATCAATGCAGTTTGAGACTGCTTTCACTGCCATGGCTCAGTGCTCTGGAATCCTAGGATTTGACGTTTTGTGAGATATTGAACTTCCTCTGTCAGAAAGAAAGCACAAGAAACGACAAATGCCAGGATGCAGACGATGCCCTTGTTGGCATCTTGGCCAAGCGTTAACAGTGGGGCAGTGTCATGGGGAGTGGCTTCATTTGTATTGAATAAGGCTTGGCAGCCTTGCTTTGCTTTAGCTTGGATGTTTGAGGCTGGGAAAAGACATGAAAGCTCAGAACAGAGCAAGGGAGTAAGTCACACATTCTCTCTCTTTTTTAGGCACCGGCCACTCTCAGATTTTGGGACGGAAGATGAGTCCTGCCTGTATCCCCTCCAATGTTTCACAGATGAAAACCAGGATGCATGTGGTCAAGATGGCAAAAGTTATTACTGAGGCAGAACACACAAGCTAGGAGAGGCCACAGCAGTTTGCTTTTGCCGGAGCCTTTTGGAAAGAGCAAAAATCCAGCTCCTCTTTTTGCTCCTCTACTGAATTAATTGAGGGCAAACAACTTTTGCACTTTGAACGCACTTTCCAGCAACCGAAGCAAGTTAAGGACAAAGGAGGAAAGGGGGGGGGGGAAGAAGACAGCGTAACTGGGACATTTTAAAAGCAGCAATATAAGTGAGACAACAGAGGATTAACTGGGACTGTCACTGTCAAATTGGGACAGTTGGAAGGTATACATCTGTGCACTCCAGTTTCTTTTGTTTGCTTCTACAACGTTTAATGCTTAGGAACACATCTTTGACTGGTCTTGCCCTGTATTTGTGTGTGTATGGATGTGTATATGTGTGTGTGCATCACAATTCTTGAGCCCCATTTAGCCAGGTATGGGGATCTGGGTTGCCAGACACGGGACAGTTTGGGTAGCATATTTAGGGGTCAGTTCTACCACTTGCTGCCGGAAGATGTTGGACTCCACCAGTTAAAGGACTGGGATACTTCTTCACTGCAAGAAAAGAGATCCCACCTAAGTATTAGGAAGAAAGTTCTGATAGTTACGTGCTGTGTGATAATGGAGGACACTGCCTCGGAGTGTGGTGGAGTCTCCTTCTTTGGTGGTTTTTAAACAGAGGCTGGATGGCCATCGGTTGGCGGTGCTTGGATTGTGAATTCCTGCATGGCAGATTGGGGTTGAACTGGATGACCCTTGGGGTCTCTTCCAACTCTAGAATTTTATGATTCTACAGATCACTCGCTGATGCATCATTTAAGGGAGCCCTGGTGGCACAGTGGTTAAATGCCGGTATTGCAGCCACAAGGTTGTGAATTCGATCCCAGGCAGGGCTCCAAGGTTGACTCAGCCTTCCATCCTTTTGTAGGTCGGTAAAATGAATACCCAGCTTGTTGGGGGCAAGTGGCGCTCACACATTGTAAACTGCTAAGGGAGTGCTGAGTTCCCTGCTAAGTGGCATAGAAATGCAAATACTAAATGCTATTGCTATTTACCAGCAAAAGCAGTGATTTGTATCAGCTTTTGGTGCCAAACAAAAGTCTTCTAGAAGCCTGGAATTATAACCAAGTCCAGCTGAGTCTGGCAGTACAATTAAATCAAGGTCCGTATCAAGGCACACAAAGCCGAAGGAGAAAAAGACAATTTGTTTTTGATCCATCTTACCTAAAGTTTCATTCTCCAAGTCGGAGTATCTCAAGCACTTCTCCCGTTCATATTCAATGGCCAGCATGATGGAACATTCGGGAGGCGTTCCTGACACCTAAAAGAAGCCCAGGGCGAAAAAAGAGAGAAGAGGTTTGTCTTCCAAAGGCTAGTGTGTCATTATTGAAAACCAGATATGCTCACCTTCAAAACACTAAGCATAGACAACAGCAGCAAAAGAAACTCAAATGTTTAACAGTACATACACTATCATTTGTCTGATATACATTTACTTGTTTTCTCACTTAGGTTTACAGTGGATGTTGTTAGTAATTGTTGTAATTGTCTTTGTTTAAACTGACTTTTATTATTTTGCTCATTGTTTTAACTTAGATTGTACGCCTCTGGCAGGTTTTATTTGTTATTTGTTTTATTCTTGATTGTCTTTTGTACAGCGCTGAGTACACTGACAGCGCTCTAGAAATAAACTATAATAATAATAATAATAATAATAATAATAATAATAATAATATCATGATCCATCACAGAGGTGTCATCTGCCCCTAAAGATTGCCTAGACTAGGTCTCGCACCATGGACAGCTCCTGCAAAATTGATACTAAAACCCAGAACACATTCACTACTGCACTGACACAGCCACACTACTAGCCATTGGTGAAACAACTGATGGTGACTATGGGTGCATCTGCACTATGGAAATAATGCAGTTTGACACCACTTTAACTGCCATGGCTCCATTCTACAGAATCCAGGGATTTGCAGTTTTGTGAAGCACCTGCACTCTCTGGCAGAAAAGACAGGGCTTCAGTACTTAAAGTGGTGTCAAAATGCATTGTTTCTGCAGCGTAGATACACCCTATTATTCCCAAACATCCAGCCTTACTCAGAACATCAAATTGATTCTGCAGTATATAATCACACAAAAATGGTCAATGGATTCAGAAGGGACTCAATAACCAAGAATAAGGGCCTATTCCACACCTCTCCCATTATGATCTCCATTAATTTAGTGTCCATTAAGGTATTTGTTCAAGTCCAAACTAAATCACGCTGGATTAATGCAATGTGGACCATAACTCATGTACGGGAGGGGGGGGGGAGCTGTAATAACTAAATTTGTGGGTTTTATCTGTTAGCCTGACATGTCATTGCAACCTCTGAATAAATACCTACCACAGCCCAGTGGTATTATAAAAAATTAGGTCAATATGTACTTGGGATGTGGAACCCTGGACTATTAATGCATTTGGGTAAATATATAAAGAGGAAATTTCAAGGCGTAGTTTCCAGACTGTTGTGCAAACAGACCTCCTATCAAATCATACAGGACTGGGTCACTAGATACCCTAGAGAACAACATCTCCCAAATGAATGTACTTGCTTGCTCAAATCATCAAAATCTGATTCTGTATCCCATCAGAAGCAACCCTGAATGCTACATGCTGCAGGGAATTCTTGAGGCAGGTTCCCTACAGGCTGGTATTCAACATTTAACGAAAGGATGTAAGGAAAAGACAACTTTGTCTTCAGCCTCCCTAATGTCTTATCTAATCTAGCCTAAGTCCTAACATCATTACACCATGCGGTTCCTTACTCTTTCTACAACAAGGCTTAGAATCCCCCAATCTCTGGCCCATATGTGGCCTCAGAAATGTTTTTATAGGGAATTTCCCCCCATTTTTGTTTAAATGGTGATTTTTGGAAGGTGTTCTGTATTGCATTTATAGAATCATGACCTACAAGCCAATGTGGTGTAGTGGTTTGAGTGTTGGACTATGACTTCGGAGTCATAGCTGGGCATTCGGGGTTCGATTTCCCACTCGGCCATGAAACCCACTCTCTCAGTCTCAAGGGAAGGCAATGGCAAACTTCCTCTGTACAAATCTGGCCAAGAAAACCCCATGATAGGTTCACCTTAGGTTTGCCATTAGTCAGAAATGACTTGAAGGCACACAACAACAACAGCAACAAATACCACCAAACCTAGTTACACATTCGTGACCTAAAGTTATGCATCTGTAACTGTGCTGTATTCAGTAAGACTACATAGGAGGCAACTATATGCAGTTTTTAAACTAATTAGAGCTGAGAAAAACCAAATTGGGCAATACTTATCACATGAGGCGCCCTCTGACCCTTAGCCGCTATGTCCGTGAATTGCGGTTAGAGTGTCCCTTTTCATTGATGGGAAAAACCCATCAATGACCTTCTAATCGCACTCATCCCCAGGTGGGAAATGTCGATGCTGGGAGAGTTGTGATATTGGCAGTCATGTAGTGTCCCCTCCTCTCCACTGTCCCTCTTCCACCTCACTATTCCTCTATAAGAAGTAATATGATAGCCCTGTTTAAGTATGTGAAGGGGTGTCACATTGAGGATGGAGCAGGCTTGATTTCGGCTGCTCCAGAAAATAGGACTCAGAGCAATGGATGCAAGCTACAGGAAAAGAGATTCCACCTAAACATTAGAAAGAACTTTCTGATAGTGAAAGCTGTTTGACAGTGGAACACACTCCCTGGGAAAGTGGTGGAGTCTCCTTCTTTGGAGGTCTTTAAACAAAGGTTGGATGGCCATTTGTCGGGAATGCTTTGTTTGAGAGTTCCTGCATGGCAGGGCATTGGACTGGATGGCCTTTGTGGTCTCTTCCAACTCTAGGATTCTATGATTCCCAAGCAGCCCAATTCCCTTATTTATCCCCCTATTTCTTCCCAATAACAAAGTACTCTATCCATCTTTTAGCAGTCAAAAGGGCACCAAAACCCTACTTTTCTTGGCCATTTGTTCATTTCCATGAAATACCTAGAAATGACTTGTAAAACATAGAGACTCCAGGCCTGTCCTTGACATTTGGCAACCCTACCCAAGGCCTCCCTATCCCCAAATATGCCCAAATTGTCTTCTGCCTCTCCTAAGGGGAGTCTGGGGTGGGGGGCTTTGGGGTGAAATATTTTTGGATTTTTTGCCAACAGAAAAAGATTTTTTAGGGACTCCAAGGGCTGCACTCCTGACCACCGACTGTCAATGTGTGGGTCTGAATTTTATTGGTAAATCTCCCCAAACAATGGCGAATCAACCTATATGAAAATCCCATTGGCTCTATGGCTTTACTCTGGTTGAGATTCTCAGTAGGATGCAACCTGTAGATTGTAAGCCACTGGAAGGAGAGACCTGTCTATTATGATCATGCTCCTTCTTGAAACGCCATCTACATTAATGATTGTTTTAATTCTTTTAATTAATAACATCTGCTGGTTCTTTTGGAATTCCTTTCTGGGTTAATCTCAGCATTTTTAAGGATATTTGGGTGCAAGCTGCCTTGGGAGCTGAAAGCCAGTAAACATATCTTTAGCAACTAGATAAATATTAAGCACTCTTTCATGTTGAAGGAAAAGGAGAGTGAAGAGTGCAGCATCATGAAAGGGAATTGTCTGGCGTCTACAGCCTGCTACTGCATTTTACCTTTCTTTGAAAGGCGCTATCTAATTTTAAAGTCAATTGCCGTCCAATCTGCATGGGAGAGCTTTTGAAACAACTCAGATAAATGCGACGCCCGGGCAAAACTCAATCAGAATCGAACAACCCTGCCAGTTTTTACAGGATAGATCAATAAGCAAGAATCACCACAGATATTGCCAGGCTCAGGGGATATTTTCTCGCAAAGGTTTGCTGAACACACTCCAAAGATCTGAGGAGCATTTCAGCAGGGCAATGAATCCTGGTTGAGGTTTTGAAAAGGTTTAGAGGAGCTAATGCAAGGGGTTAAAACTGTTTGGGGGAGCTGGTTGAGCAATTCAAGTCTGAACAGAAACCTGGGCTGCATCTGCACTGCAGAAACACAGCCAACCCTTTAGAATCATAGAATCGTAGAGTTGGAAGAGACCACAAGGGTCATCCAGTCCAACCCCCTGCCATTACATTTGTGGCTTTATTTGTGGGTTCTCTCTAGGAATCTTTTCTAGGTCCTCCAGTTCGACTCTGATGGACATTGACCGTAGAGTCATGCTGGAGAACCTAGAGATTCCTAGAGAAAATTCTTCTCTAGGTATTTCTGGGTCCTCCAGTGCAATTCTGTGGTCAACCTCCACCTGATGTTGACCACTGAGCTGCACTGGAGAACCTAGAGATTCCTAGAGAGAGGTGTTCTTTCAGGTTGAAAAGAACGGTGGGTTTTTTATTTGTGGTTTTTCTACTTTCAGGGGGGTCCTGCACACCTAACTCCAATGAATATGGAGGGTGTGCTTTAATGCAGTTTGACACTGCTTCAACTGCCATGACTCCATGCTATGGAATCCTGGGAATTGTACAGTCAGCCTTTCCTATCCATGGGCTTGCCATCCGTGGATTGGAGCATCCATTGATGGCTCTGCCCTGTTTCTCTTCAATGGTGGTACATGCACATGGCCTTGCCAATGCAGCTGTGTGCACACCACACCATTATTTTAAGAAAACAGTACTTGAAGTCCTGCGATATTTGCAATCCGTGGGGAAGGGGGTCCGGAACAGAACACCATAGATACAAAGGGTCAACTATAGTTTGTTGTGGCACCAGAGCTCTCAAAATAGAGAAGGTTAAATAGTTCACAATAGTTCCCAGCATCCCACCCCATTGAGCCATGGTAGTTGAAGCGGTGTCAAACTGAACTAATTCTGCAATGTAGATGCAGCCATGGACTGGATTCACAGCCCCCCAACCACCACCACTATCATACTCTGGAGAACATCAAGCCATCCCTCTGCAGTACAAGACTTTTGTCTTCTTCGAGGTAAGGAGATCCAAGCTGGTTATGCAAGTTGCTGCAAACACATTCACAACTACATTGGGAATTTCAAGATTTCAGATTGAATTTTGTACCAAAATGATACTGGACAGTGAATGTTTCTCTGCCCATTCAAACATGCCTCCTCTTCCACAGTCTGGCACAATGCAGATACCTTCTTTTTAAATACTGTTAACAGAGCCAGATTCATTTGTAAAGAAGAGAAAGAATCTTCTCGGGGTGATTTGGTGGGAAGAAGGAAAACGGTCTTCTCAGTGGTCCAAAGCAAGCCTCCCACTAGAACAAATCTTGCCAAGAAAACCCCATGATCAGTTTGCCATAGTGTCCCCATAGGTTGAAACAATGTGATGGCGCACCGTTGCAACAACCCAGCACATCTGCCATACCTGCAACAGCCCAGGACAAAATAAAATGGTGTTTTTCTGACTTGTTCTTTCCTTTTTTATTACTGCAATCTTTCCTCCCCTTCTTTTGTATTTTTAATTTCGTGAAAGCACATGTATGTGTGTGTCTGGCGGAGAGCAGGCAGAGTTGTCAGATGAAACCTCAGCCATCCTCAGCTCCCTGAAACCACCAGAACTGGGTCAGATGCTTAAATAGGGCAAGATCAAAACTGCCTCTTTCCTTCTCGACTCGAAAGCACTCCCAAAAAGGGACTATCATCACAAATACCTCCAGTGTCCAGGGATCGGATGCTCTGCTTTTCTGGGGGGTGCTTTCTATCATGGCAGGTGGGAGCATAAATGACAAACTGTAAGCAAGCCTACTTTGCTTAAAATAATGTAGAGTATCAGAATGTGGCTTTCCTTGGGGCAGAATCTGGGCTCCCTTATGCTTGGCATGCTGTGCGACATCTCTCCGTTGTGTTGTGAGGCATTGAACTGCAAGATGGTGGTTTTTCCAGAAGCCCTGGGGCCCTTTCACACACCACAAAAGGACAGCCCTATGCTTCCACTTTAACTGCCATGGTTTGAAGCTAGGAGATCTTGGAACTGACAGATCAGGGAGGAGTGGGCACTGAGAACATTCCCTCCACCATTTCACAGATGGAAACTGAGGATGCATCTGCACTGCAGAAATAATGCACTTTGATGTTGCCATAACTGACATGGCTCCATGATGTGGAATTCTGGGATTTGTACTCTTGTGAGACATTTAGCCTTCATTGTCACAGAGCGCTCTTGTGCCATGGCAAACTACAAATCCCAGAATGCCATAGCATGGCGCCATGGCGGTTAAAGTGGCGTCAAACTGCATTATTCCTGCAGTGTGGATGCAGCCCCAGACATGTAGTCAAGCAACATCAGAGCCAGCACAGCGTAGTAGTTTGAGTGTTGGACTATGATTCTGGAGGTCAGGTTTCAAATTCCCACTTGGCCATGGAAACCCACGGGGTGATCTTTGGCAAGTCACATGCTCTCAGCTTCCAGGGAAGGCCCAGGCAAGCCTCCTCTGAACAAATCTTGTCCCTGAACCCCATATTAGGATTGCCTTAGGGTCCCTATAAGTCAGAAACAACTTGAAGGCATACTACAAAACAACAACAGCAATAAAACCTAATACAGGACCCTCTCCACATTTCATTCTGGCAATCCTACATAGATGTTCATTTCCAGTTATGATTTCGGGGACTGGAGGTTGGAGGGAGGTTTGGGAATATGCTATGCCCCCCCAATCCAAAAACCACTTTTGGAAGCATCCAAATATTGGAGGGAGCTTTTTTGGGCAAAAATAAACCAGCACAGAGAGGTGTGAAAATGGCCCGGCATTGTGAGATTCTAGCGCAGGACATTAAATCTGTCCTGGTTCCCTTGCAAGAATCTCTTGCACAATCCTGGCAGTGATTTACAACCTTTCTTTATTTTAATTTTCTTAACAATGTTGACATATCCTCCTCTGCCCTCCCATCACGGCTGTTTGTTCAGTTGCTATAATCCTAGGCAAGATGTTTAGAAACACAAACACCCTTAACCTTGTGGAGTCTCTGACCGGATTTCTATAAAACGCTGCCAGTCCCTCTCCTCTGCCCCCCTTCACCAGACACTTGTTATCCTCAATTCATTTTTTCCCCCCACACCAAAAGTTGGGGAAAACAAGCCATACAGAAGCCAACCTCATAAATGTAAGGAAATGATGTGAGCAATGATGCTGCAGAAGAGATTTATTTCAATATCAATAAAACCAAAACTGGTCAACCAAAGAAGGATTTGTCGTCATCAGATGATAATAGTGACAGAACCGGAAGGAAGATGTACACAAGCAGGCCAGTCAAGGGTTTTCTGTGGTCATAAATCTTGCTCAAGTCACGCTCTCTCAGCCTCTAGGAAAGGGAATGGCAAACCTCCTCTAAAAATATCTTGCCAGAAAAAGATCCCATGATAGTTTTGCCTTATGATCACCACAAAACAACTTGAAGGAACAACAAACTCATGGACAAAGTTGGGGTTGCTTCTGATCAAACCTGCACACATTGCTAAATAGCTTCTTACCAAGAATCATTGGCCTCATTCCCACTTACATTTAAACAGGTTTGATTCGCCTTCGCTCTGTGTCGGTGAATCGATTCCAAAAGGTCTGTCATTCCCACTATGAAAGCGGATTTTTTCATTATTCCCTTGTAATAGCTTCTTTTTTTTTGGCACGATTGTCATTCCCACTAGTTTGCGCCACTTCAAAATGCATGTCAATCATCTACGTGTCATCGGTGATGCAAGCAGCGACACGGTGAGGACAGGGCCAGAGTGGGGCGACTTTAGCACGCTACTCAAAAGTACACTATTTCCCCATTTCCCCTTTGAGCAGCCTGGCTTTCGAACAATTTTTTTAAAAAAAATATATTGATAGAAGATTCGATCCATTGGTTTCGCAACTACTTGTCTCTCTGAGCTGCCATCGGCCCAATCGCCCGGTGCGCCACCAAGGAGTTGCAAAAACAATAGATTGCATATTTGGTAATTTGGTATATATATATATATATATATATATATATATATATATATATCTCATGCGCCCATAGGTCACACAAACACAAAGGCAGCACGGGGGGGGGGGGGGCAATGATTGAATTGGATGGATTACTGAACTCTTTTAAAACTTTTTGCATCACACATTGCTTTAGATATTTTAACTTATATTGTAAGACACTTCAGGTCCCATATAGGGAGACAGGTGGGGTATACATCAAATAAATAAATTCACTGGGTGATCATGGGCCACTTTGGGCAAATCACCTCTGAAGAAAACTCTAGAATAATGTCACCATTGGAAGGGACATAACAACAACAACATCTACATCTGATAATCCTAATGAGAAATCTGTACTCAGGACAAGAGTAGGATAGAATATGGAGAAACAGAATGGTTCCCAATTGGCAAAGGAGTCAAATAAGGCTGCATCCTTTCACCCAATCTGTTCAATTTGTATGCAGAACATATAATATGAAGAGCAGGTTTAGACTCCCAAAAAGGAGTAAAGATCAGAGGAAGGAATATCAACAATCTGCGGATGACACAACACTACTAGCTATCACAGACTTAGAAAAATTGCTAAGGAAAGTTAAAGAAGAAAGTGCAAAGGGAGGCTTAGTGCTGAACATAAAGAAAACAAAAATAATGACCACGGAGGATTTACATAAATTCATCCTAGACAATGAGGAAGTCAAAATAGTTAAAGAGTTCTCATACCTTGAATCAAACATTGAACAGAACAGAGACTTCAGTCGAGAAATCAGAAGAAGATTAGGATGGGAAGGGCAGCTATGAAAGAACTCAATAAGATCCTAAAGAGTAAAGATATACAACTACGCATCAAAGTCTGAATCGTCCAAGGTCTCAGCTAGGAGAGCAGCAGCTTGCTATAGTTTCCAAGGCTTCATTGATTTGTAACTACAATTTGCAATGACTCACAAGGAGCTCTGTGTAATTATTTAGTTTTTTCCCCTTTCCTTTTAGTCGTGGTGCCAGGGCTCACCCTCCACTCTACTCTGTATCCACTTTTGTGGCTAGAAAAAATGCTCTTTATTCCATCTCCCTAAATAAGAGAAGGAATAATTCCCTGCATTTCACCTTGATTTGGGAACAACCTCTTTTGCTGAGTCTTAACTTCCAAACAGGAAAATATGTTCTCCCTCTCCTCACACCTCTCTCTCTGCTTGAATGAGCAACTAGGTTTGCCACATAATGCACAGTGCTTAATAATGTTCCTGGGAGCAATTCTTACATCTCCATTTTTGGACAAGAAACATCAGGGAATTGCATGATCCGGAACCGGCCATCCTAGCCCTGAGGTGCTGGGTAATCTCTGTCTTATGATACGTACCATTTCTGCAGAAAAAGTTTCCCATGCCCGTTTGTGAGAAGCGGTGATCCCCAAACTTTGGTTCTCCAGGTGTTATAGATTTCAACTCCCAGGAGCCCTAGCCTCCTTGGCCAACAGTCAGGAATTCTGGGAGTTGAAGTCCAAAACACCTGGAGGACCAAAGTTTGGGCATCACTGTAAGCTGGAGCATTTGCTAATCTCATCTCAGGAAGACCACCTCTTCAAGGTAGGAGTGAGCAGATTATTATCTACTGAGATAATTTGTTTTTATAACTGTATTGTATTGTATAGTTTTATTTTATTTTATTTTATTTTATTACTCCTTCCTTCCCTCTGTGTGTATGCGCATGCACACACATTAGATTGTACATCTTTGGTAGGACCCACTGTTTTTGGTCATTGTACCTGTAAAGTACCATGCAGATTGAGAGCGCTCTGAAAATAAATGATTATGAATAATAATAATAATAATAATAATAATAATAATAATAATAATAAAGTTTTGCAGGAGTGTGAGTGCTTTTCCAGTTAGCTGAGTGCTTGAGGGCTGCTCACCCAAAGGGAATGCATCCTAAGAGAAAGTGGGCAGTGCTGAAAGGAATGGGTCAGTGGAATTTTAAATTCCTTAAAGCAATTTTTATTTACTAAAAAGGTAGTGTTAACAAAAATATATCATGTTTACATCATTATAAATTCTATTATTGCAAATCATTGTAAACATTATCATAAAAGAGTACAATAAAACTTGTCTTTTACCAAGTCAGAAACATTTCTTTTATTATAATAAAAGCCTCCTTCTCCTTCTTTGGAGGTTTTTATACAGAGACTGAATGGCCACCTATAAGGAGAGCTGTGGTTGTGTATTGTGTAGTCCTGCGGGGCAGAAAGGCTTGGATTGAATGGCCCTTGGGGGGTCTCTTCCAACTCTAAGAGTATATGAAAAACAGTATTAAGAAATAGAATTCCCCTGAACCCACCTAGAATTAATGAATTGATATTTCAAATGATTAATTTATTTTCAATGCGTTCAACAGTACTGCATTAATTACAATTCATTTAGGGAGAAAATTAATTCATTATAGAAAAAACATTATAGAGTGGCTTTAATTCATTATGGTATAACATTTAATTTTAAATCAGCGTGGGAAACCATGCCCTTTAAATGAACGTATGATAACATACTAGCACAAACAGTCGCAATGGCAATCAGAGGCAGCAATTAAAGGCTTCCTATCCCAATTGACTTGGGAAATGCTTTGAAAAGACTCGAAATGCTGGCAAACCCCAAGGTTTTGCTTGACTGGTAACTGAGAAGCAACGACTCAGAAGGACTATTGAAGAAAGTCAGGGAAGAAAATGGAAATAGCAATAGCAAGTACATTTCTATACTGCGTATCAGTGCAGTTAAGCAATCACTAAGTAGTTTACAACGTATAAGCCAATTGGCCCCAACAAGCTGGGTACTCATTTTAGAGACCTACGGAAGGATGCCAGGCTGAGTGGACCCTGGAGCCCTGCCTGGGATCGAACTCACAACCTTGTGGCTGTGAATAGCTGCAGTACAGGCATTTCACCACTGCGCCGCCAGGGTTCCAGCTGAACATTATGAAAAGCAAAATAGTGACCATAGATCATTTAAAGTTTAAAGCAGACCATGAAATAGTTAAAGATTGCTTATGTCTTTGT
This sequence comes from Phrynosoma blainvillii, assembly GCA_026167975.1. NCBI lineage: Eukaryota > Metazoa > Chordata > Lepidosauria > Squamata > Phrynosomatidae > Phrynosoma > Phrynosoma blainvillii. Next base: position 5,789,074 of record JANUYF010000005.1, read on the forward strand.
GTATTAATCAAAAACGGAGACTGCAATCAAAAAATCAGAAGAAGACTTGGACTTGGAAGGGCAGTTATGAAAGAACTAGATATATTTCAAAGTGTCAAGATATATGGAATACTAAAGTTAGGATTGCCCATGCCATTGTATTCCCCATTTCTATGTATGGTTGTAAAAGCTGGGCAGTGAAGAAAGCAGATAGGAAGAAAATCAGCTCATTTGAAACGTGGTATTTGGAGTAGAGTTCTGCATATGCAGTTGGCCCTCCATACCCTTGGATTCTTTGTCCATTGATTCAACCATCCAAGGATTGAAAATATTTCAAAAAGATATATATTCCAAAAAGCACACCTTGATTTTGCTATTTTATATAGGGGACACCATTTCATCATTCCATTGTATTTAATGGGACTTGAGCATCCATGGATTTTGGTATCCACAGGGGATCCAGAAACCAAACCTTAGCGGATATCAAGGGCCCACTGTACTGTGGACTGCAAAAGAGACTGATAACTGGTTTCCATCTCTCAAACCATTGCACCATGCTGGCTCTGTCCTTGTAACTTTGTCGGCCCGTTTTCATTGGATGTCTAAATTCAATTTCCAAATGCTCCACTGAAGCTTTAAGTTGATGCAATGCATTTAGCATTTGATAGTCTTGTGTTTTATTGTCCGTTTTGGATGGTATATGTTTGATGTTCCACCCTTTGGTGGAAAGGATATTATAAATCAACATTATTAGAAATTTGGGGACTAAAAGAAGAATTTAATGGGGGGGGGGCAGAATTTTTATTTGGAGGAGCAATGCCCTCATTTCCCCCCATCCTTACGCTCTTTGGAATTCCAAAAGCAGCAGATTGAGTCCAAGTTGTCAATCATAAGCTCCTAGGGATGTCAGGCGGAACTATTTTCTTGGCCCATTACCAAGTTGTCATCAGATGAAAGGATCCTCTCTGAGTGTGTGCCACCATGTCACTTGGGTGCATGAACTCAATTGATCCATTCCCTCTAGGATTTCTATCACTGGATCTTGTGGGCAGCTTTTCTCCCACTTTGGGTTGATTTTTTCCTGCATGGATGGGTGGTTGCAGTGTATCCGGGGCTGGTTTTCCGTACCTGTGACCTTCGGGGGGGGGGGCACATGCGTTGCCCTACCATGGCTGCATCCTATGGACAACACAATGTCGAAAGGGAAAGCTAAACAGAGTGATCAAAGCGGGGTAGGGAAATGCAACTATTTCACTCTGGAATGAGATGTCAGAACATAAAAGAAGTCCTGCTGGGTCAAGACCAAAGGTCTGGTTTCTTCCGCATCCTGTTTCCCACACTGATCAGCTGGGTGCCTCTGGGCAAAAAGTTCCTTTTTTTTGAGTGACACTTCTCAGAACGCATCATCTCTCAATCCCAGCGGCAGGCAATGGCAAACCTCCTCTGGACAAATCTTGCCAAGAATACCTCCTGATAGGTCTACTTTAGGCTGGAAATAAGTCAGAAATCACTTGAAGCTACACAACAACAACAACAACAACAACAACAACCGATCATTCCATAGCCAAAATGGCACAACCCACTCACAACAGGGAGGCCTCAGATTTTGGGAAACCCCAGACTTTGGGGAAAAGATCAGACATAATCTAATTCTGATTATGGGCAAAAATATGGTAAATCAGAACTACATCCCTGCTGGACATTCATGGAATCCTGGGATTTGTAGTTTGGTGGTAGCTTGGCGGTATAGCGGTTTGAGCATTGGACCATGACTCTGTAGACCAGAATTTGAATCCCAGCTCAGCCAAGTAAATCCACTGGGTGACCTTGTGCAAGTTACGCTCTCTCAGCCTCAGAGGATGGCAATGGCAAAGCCCTCTGAGGAAACTTGCCCATGATAGGATTGCCATGAGTCTGAAACAACTTGAAGGAACACAACAACAACAACAACAACAAACAACGAGGTACTTAGACTTCTCTAGTGCATTAGCAATAGCAAGAGCATTTACATTTCTATACCGCTTATCGGTGAACTCAGCATTCTCTAAGCGGTTTACGATCTGTAAGCCAATTACTCCCAACAAGTTGGGCATTCCCTTGAACTCAATGTTTTCTGGTACTGGATGTTAAGAACTTCATGAAACTATCAATCACAGAATCCTATAGGGCATAGGCAATGAATGTGGCACCAAAGTGCTATAGCTGTGCATTGTGATCATACCCCATCATAGAGGAAGACACATCTTGTGGACTGGAACCTTGAACCCTGAATCATGGCCCGTATCTGTTGACAGACCTATCCTCCTTTAAGGAAATTTATCTATTCCTGATTTCAGAGCAGAAGAGGTGGATTTCATATCTAGAAACATGAATCTGCAAAATCTAGACGTGCTATACCATTTCAGACGGCAGAGTTCATGGGACATTCTTTGGATCTCTCCATTACATATTTTACGAAGCTAAGAACAACTCAGTATATTTAAAGTGACCGATAAGAAAAGCATACCTATCCAAAGCACATTGGAGAGGGATGTTCTTTTAAAATATTTCTATTGATGATATTGATTAGTTATTACAACTAATGGATATTACAAACTAATATTTGTATTTGTATACAAACTAAGATTTGATGGAATCTGTTCCTTGTTGCACAGGTTCTCCACTGGCAGGGATTTGTCTGTTGCACATGGGAAATGCTCAAAAAGGGTATCCTTCTAAATGCAGTCTGAAATGGCACAGTCCAATCTGCATTAGTTGAATGTAGGAAAATGTGGTAGATCGTGGCAAAGGGTGGTACAATCCACACTCCAAAACTCTGACACTTCATGCCTACTTCATTCAGTGGCATCAGCAGACAAAGCTGGGAAACAACTTGTTAGACAATTAATTTAATGTCCAGAATTCATTAGCCCCCTTAACAGCAATTTAAATATTCATTTCACCATCCTTTTAACCAATGGACCCAAAGACAAATGAAAATTGTGGAAAGTGAGTAACGTTTTGCATTCATTGATACTTTTACTTTGCAGGATGGTATTTGGAAGGCAGGGGTTAGGCATTTTCAACTCCTTTCCGTAATATGAATTGGGTTTTTAAAATCTAAAATGAATGCATTAATTGTGAGGCAGCAATTGACCCAATTAATTAATTTTACAATTTTCGTTCAATGCATTAAGAACAACAAATTAATGTCCTTAGAACTAGGAATATAAAGCTGAACAATTAATTCAGGAACACTGGTCACTGGAAAATGGGAACTTTCAGTGTTGAAAATGTGGATGTTTAGTTGCATTAACTGTTGATTTTTCTTGACCTGTGATCCAATGGATAGAAGATCTAACAATGCCTGTGAGATCCGAAAAAATGATGTATAGACAAAACTTACAAATGCACTTATATTTGCACACGTGGTCAGCTTTTATAGAAACTTAGACCAATGTGGTTATTTTTCTTTCTTTTGTGTTTTTATTTTCCTACATTTGTTATGTTGTTGTTGGTGGTGGTTTATGCCTTCAAGTCATAAGGCAACCATATAACAGGGTTTTCTGCAGCTGAGAGAGTGTGACTCACTCAAGGTCACCCACTGGGTCTCCATGGCCAAGTGGGGAATCAAACCCTGTTCTCTAGAGTTGTAGTCCAATGCTCAAACCACTACACCATGTTGGGTCTTTAATATTGTAATTATTATATATAACTGAGAACGCTTTTGAATTAAAAAATTTTTTTTAAAAATGAAGTGCTGATTTAACTGCCATAATGCCGTCCTGTAGAATCCTGAGATTTATAGTTTTGGCAGAGAAGGCCAAAAGCCTCGTTAAACTACAAATCCCAGGATTCGATAGGATAGCTATCGAATATCAACAGCGACAGCACTGAAAGTGATGTCAAACTGCATGATTGCTGCAGTGTAGATGCACCCAGGAAGGCACATTTGGAAAATGAAACCTAACAGCCAGCGTACGGTAAAAACAAAGCCAGTCCTTTGGTGTAAACTTTTTGGCCCCCTGCCTTGTCGAGAAAAGCTCCTTTTCAATCTCTCCTCCTCCCGACTGCAACAACTCAGAGTTAAAAGAACAGCTGCTGGACTGAATCCGCTGGTAAAGGAAAGAGGCTCAAGCATGGCTGGCAGACAGCAAAGTTTGGGAACATTTACAAAACAGGAGGAAGAGGCATGATTTGGAAGGGAAAAAGGAGAAGGGATGAATGGGCATTTATCCCCTCCGGCACACCTGCTGCAAAAGCTGGGTGTGGATTGTTTTGCCCAATCGTAGCAAAACGTATGCCCGCAATACTTGACTGGCATCACCCACTGCAGTGTAGCGGTGCCATTGCTAGCAGGGATAGCACACCCGGACTTTAGGATGATTAGGGATAAGGACAAAATTGGCCACCTCTATTGTGACGTCTCTATGCCCTTTGAGTTGAGCAGTGGCGTCATAAGGGGTGTGCGGGGTGCGTGGAGCGCATCAGATGGCACCCCAAGACGGGGAGACACCACTGTTCCTTAAACATCTGCCTTTGGGCAGAAACAGGCTCTAGCATTCACCTGTGTCCCTTAAAATGTTGAAGAGATGATGGAAGTGGGGCAAGGTCCAGTGGGAGGAGAAAGGAGAGGCTCCAGATTTTTTAAAAAAATTAAAATTTGCATTTTTTTAAAAAAAATATTTTAAAATTTTCTGTAAAAACATCACATTTTACCAGATTTGCACTTTAACCACATGAAACTATGTATATGTAAATACATTTAGGCTGTATGTATGATACTGCAATTTAAAGGTATACACTCGCCCCTCTGTTTTATTTTTTTTATTAATAAATTTTTATTGAGTTAAAAACAACAAAAGAAACAAAACAAAGAGCTGAACAAACAAATATTGAACAAACAAATTAGACATTAAAAGAAAGACTTCCTTACTAGATACATCTTGCTATTTAGCCCAAAATCATTAACTTCTTTAAATCAAAAAATAATAAAGTCTTATGCTATCTGATATAATGTGATCTCTTTCCTAGTTAACAGTGTTTTTGCGCAGTCTTGATTCTTCACGGAGGGGCGAGCTCCATAGGATAAAATGGTGAGTGCGCCATTCAAGCCAATAGGGCTTGAATATTAGTGAGTTTCCGTTTTTGCGTGCAGGGGGATGGTTTCTGGAACGGATCTCCTGCAAAAACCGTGGAGCAAGTGTAATTTTAATTTTGCTCGTTCATGTCACAACAGTTACCATTACATCCAGTGATATATGGGAATTAAGATTTATAAGTAACATTAGTACAAAAAAACGTGACTAAGGATTCTGTATGGCGTGATATGGGAGGAGGTCAATGAGGGGGTTCCACCATGAGTTACCGTACCGGGTGATGCCAACCCTAGTGATGCCCCTGGAGTTGAGCAGGAATGGGAAACTGTGGTGTATTGGCTAGCATCAATAGTATCACTAACCAGCCTCTAGTTGCATCCACAGTGCAGAAATAATTGACTGCTATTTCTGCTATGGGATTCTGGGATTTGTAGTATGTCTGGCACCAGAGCAGAATTTTGCATCCTTGGCAGAAGGTGGCACGATGTTGCATCCGCATGGTAGGCATAATCCAGATAGACACCACTTTAACTGCCGTGGCTCAATGCTATGGAATGCTGGGTATTGTGAGACATTTAGCCTTCTCTGTCAGAGCATGCTGGTAGCACCAGAAACTACAATTCCCAGAATTTTGCAGCATTATCCCATCTGTACTCCATCCCAGGAGGTCCATGGGGGTGACACCAACCCTGGTGACGCCACCGATTCGGAAGTCTCAAGAAATCTTTTGAATGTCTTGTCCACTCCCTCTGAAAAGAATGCAGGGTAGAAATCCCCAGCCTTTCCCATTCCTAGTGCCTGAAGACGCTTCTCTGTGCATTGCCCATGGCCACCCTGGCCCTACAAAACCTTGCTTCCCAGCAACTTCAAACATACATCAAGGTGGAACTAAAAAGGGATAAAGCCATCTCCTTCAGCACTCCCATGTCAAAGCTCAGCTGTTCATTTCAGCAGCTCTATCGGCCCCCTCCGCTTCCTATCCAGCAATTTTTATTTTCAAAGTTAAATAGGTGGAAAGGCAACCAGCACAAAATTTATCAGTCAGCAAGTCCTGTTTCCACCAGAGGGCTGGCGGTTTTGAAATGCACGATGCTCATAAATATTTAGATCGCCATTATGTTTTATTAAACGGGTATCTTCCCCTACATAGATCAAAGACGCCTGATAGCACGTCCGAGACCAAAACGAAATGGGTTTTCAAGTCCTTGTTCACGCTCCCATCATAAATCCTCCTGTTCTTTTTCCTTTTCTGGCACCTCTCTTGGTATTTCCCTTCCTTTTTCTTGGCAGAGCTCGGAAATGCTCCTTTTTTCTGGACCAATTCCCAGAATCCTCCAGCTGGCCACCCTGCCGGAGGGATTCTGGGAATTGTTGATGTTGGCACTCTCCTATTTCAGGCAAGCTTTTGACAAGGATAACTCACCTAAACATTAAACATTATGGGGTAGCTGTGTTGGCCATTTAGCAAATTCAAACACGATCAGTGCAGGTGCAGCATGCTGGCGAAGGGCCTTTGCAGACTGCCAGAAATAGTGCAAATTGAGTCCACTTTAACTGCCCTGACTCATTGCTAGGGAATCATGGGAACTGTAGTTTATTGTGGCACCAGAGCTCTCTGACAGAAAAGGCTCAATGTCTCAGAAAAAAATACAATTCCCATGATTCCCTAGCAATGAGCCAGGGCAGTTAAAGTAGACCTAATTTGCACTATTTCTAGCAGTCTGCAAAGGCCCTAAGACACCAAAGCCTTGTTCCCACTATGATTTAAAACAAATTGCTGATCGGGTTATATGACTGTCATTCCCACTTGAAACCAGTTCCGATCCTATTGAGCTTGGTTTCAATCGCGATGAACAAGGCAAATGCAAAAAAATCCCGCTGTTTCCTGACACTAGTTCTTTGGCCATCGTTCCCACTTGAAACCGGTTCCGATTCTATTGAGCTCAGTTGCAATCGCAATGAAGCAATGCAAACTCAAAACCCCCCACTGTTTCCTGACATTAGTTCTTTGGCGGTTCTTTGGAAAAGAATAAATTCTGAAGCATGTTCAACAAGTGGGAACGACGGATCTGAATCGCATGATACTGGAGGGGAGGGACTAATGGCAGAGGAGTGTTTACAATCTCTCCTTAGTTTTCAGGAAATCAGCCACTTTACTCCCCTCTCAGCGCTGCCTTTGTGCTTGTGGTGTGACCTATGGGCGCATTTTAGATAGATAGATAGACAGATAGACACATACACACACATATATGACAAAAATATGTGATCGATTGTATTTGCAACTATTTGCAATTACTGGCGGACTGGAAACCCACTTAGTGACCTTCAGCACTCTCTCAGCCTCAGAGGAAGGCAAAGCCCCTCTGAATAAATCTTGCCATGAAAACCCCATGATAGGTTTGCCTTAGGTTGCCATAAGTCCAACACAACTTGCAGAAACACAACAACAAATGCTTGGTTAGGGCTGTTTCTGAGCAAACCGGCATAGGATTACATTGCTAAATAGGTTCTTATCAAAACGCTCACATTGTCATTCCATTTTGCAGATGGACCATGTCTTCTCCATGGGAAGGGCAAACTGCACAAAATAAAAGTTCAAATAGGAGAATTCCCCCTCCACAACAACCATGGAACAAGTATGGCCACTGAGCCATCTATCTCAGTATTTAGGCTCAGGTTTTGCAAGTGTTCAGAAAGGGATTTCTCCCAAGCCCAGCCCTACCTGAAGATGCCAGGGATTTGAACCCATGACCTTCTGGATGCAAAACAGATGCTCTATAGCTAAGCTACAGCCCTTTCCTTCCCCACATGGAGAAGTAATACCAGGTGGCAGAGCAAACAACGCTGGAAAAATGTAAAGCTATAGCCGTGTTAGTTTGGAGAATTAATATATAGAGAGATTTTGTAGCACCTTTGAGACTAACTCAATCCATCAACCTCTTCAAGAAACTTGCCCAGATACAGACAGGTATCTTCTTTTTCAACCAGTGCAAGCAATAGGGTGTCGTACCTGAGGACCTAAATATGGGGAGCCCTTTGCAAAACTACGTATCATGTAGAGCTCATGGGTTCTACTCATGCTGACTGGTTCTGCAGTAGCCAATAATCCTTTTCAGTTTTCTTCAGTTAAACTCCTTCACTCTTGTCTGCCTCTTGCTTCCACTCCATCATAAGCATCTGAAGAAGTAAACTAAAGTCTATAAAAGCTCATGCTACAAACTTCTTCTTTTTTCAGTTAGTCTCAAAGATGCTACAAAATCTCTCTCTATGTTAAAGCTGGAAAAAGAGAGCTCAAAGCCAAGCGAGAGACACCAGGGCTGTTGTCATGAGCTCGAAAACCCACAGAGTTTGCCAACTGGACACTTTGGGTATGCAGAAGACAATGTGAAACTGAAGCTGAAAAGAGTTAGCCAAGGTGTGGAATCCTCATCCCAACATAGATTCGAACTCGATTCCCAGCATCAATTCAGCACCTTGGACAGTTCTTTTAAGGTTCAGACCAGGGCTTCCCTAGGAAGGTGCAAGGAATACACACTGCACTGGGTGATGCCAAGAAGGGGTGACACCACTGGTCCCCAAATGTCTGCCTTTTGGCAAAAATGCACCTGGATCCCTTTAAAACCCTGGAGATCCGCAGAAGAGAAGGTATGGGTCAGGCTCAGCAGGTACAGAAAGAAGAAGACCCAGGGTTTTAATTTTGGTTTTTTTATCTTTTCAATTTTATTTTTTTAAGAAACATCAATTCTTTCAGATTTTCAAACCACGTGAAAGTATGTAAAAGTAAATACCTTTAGGCTGTGCATATGACATTGTAATTTAAAGGTAACATTTTAATTTCCCTAGCATAGTTTAGTGGTTTGAGTATTGGACTAGGACTGGGAGACCAGGTTTCGCATCCCAGCTCAGGCATGAAAGCTACTGAGTGACACCATGGGCAAGTCACACTCTCTCAGCTTTAGAGAATGGCAGTGGCAAGCCTTCTCTGAACAACTCTTTCCAAGAGAATAAGTTGGAAACGACTCAAAGGCACACAACTCAAAGGCACACAACAACAACAGTGTTGTTCACGTGGCACTATGGCCATCACATTTAGTGATACTGTGGTTTGGTTCCAAGACTCTGGGTAAATAACAAAATCCATGGATCCTCAAGTATATTTTACTGTATAAAGCAGCTTCATTTATATACCGCTTCATATCGCACTATGGGATGTCTAAGCGGTTTACAACTGTGAGCTATATACAATGGCATAGTAAAATGGTGTCCCTAATATAAAGTGGCAAAATCAAGTTTTGCTTTTGGAAATGTATATAGTTTTGTAATATTTTCAAGCCACATACAGTTGAATCCATGGGCAATGAGTTTGTGTATATGGAGGGCTGACTTTAGATGGGAATTATGATTTTCGAGTACCATTAGTAGCAAAAAACATTATTAAGGATTCTTTATGGTGCGGCATACAAAATCTTTAGTAATTTTTTTTTTGTACTGCTGTTACTCATAAATCGTAATTCCTATCTACAGTCAGCTAAGGATACTGCATGGTGTGGTATAAGCAGTCCGTGTGGTGTAGTGGTTTGAGTGTTGGACTATGACTCTGGAGACCAGGGATCGAATCCTGGCTTAGCCATGCAATCCCACTGGGTGACCTTGGGCAAGCCACACTTTCTCAGCCTCAGAGGATGGCAATGGCAAACCCCCTCTGATGAAACTTGCCAAGAAAACCCCATGATAGGTTCACCTTGGGTTGTCATAAGTCAGAAATGACTTGAAGGCACATAACAACAACAGTGGTGTGGTATGGGAGGAGGTAAAGAGAGGGTAATGCCATGAGTTGCCATACTGGGTGACACCAACCCGAATGATGCCACTGAGTCAGACTGAAACCCAGAGCAGATCCATTACCCCACTGATATGGATGCAACCATGTCGCTATTTGCAAAAAGTCTATTTTGCAAGAAAAATTTCCAGAACGCATCAGAAAATCATGGTCCCCTTTGTCTCTTGCGTGCTGCGGGTGCAGGAACGGCCTGGCTCTTTGCCCTGAACATGTCTGGAGCATGTTTGCCGCCACTTGAAGCTCTGGGATTGCGACCCACAACAATTGTTCCCGGAGGGTGAGCTTTTCACCCCTTTGCCAACCTCTGCAGAGGAGAGCGCCTGCAAAGGCTGCTGATGAAACCAAGGATGCAAAGCAATGCAGGAGCAAAGGCTAAAAATAAAGGGTTGCTGAAAGAAAGCTGGCAAGCGCTCTTGCACACACACAAAGCAGTGTGTGATTTCCCTGCCTGTTCACGTCAGTTCCCAAGAGGAGCAATGCAAAAGTCAGATCCTGACCCGTCACAAGAATACTTTGGGTTTAACATTCCCCCCCCTTTCTTTTTCTCCAGTCTCTCTGGTCTCGAATGCCAATACAACCAGCAGAAATTCAACAAGTGAAACATAAAACTTGGGAAACTGCCTGGGTGGGATGAAAGCATTCAGAATCCCTCCAGCTGATATGGTCACCATGTTGGCTGGGGATACTGGGAGTTGTCGTCCCCAATCTTGACTTTTCAGATAGATAACACAGAGTGACCCTGGGGCAAGTCACACACTCTCAGCCCCAGTGGCAAATCCTCTCTAAAGAAACTTGCCAAGAAATCCCAGCGATAGGGTCGCCATAAGTCAGAAATGACTTAAAGGCACACCACAACAACAAAGCACCCAGACCCCCCCCCCCAGCTAGTATTCGAACAATGAACAACGAACAATAAAACCTTCAAGTTAAAATGTTTAGATCCGATCATTGTTGTTCTAATAAGAGGATTGGAAAATAGTAATAAGGCCAGACTTTAAAAAACAAACAAACATGAATGATCAATTAAAAGAAACAGGAGTGTTTTTTTTTAAATAAAAAATAAAAAGTCATTTAATTTAAATCTTGGTTAAACCGAAATTAGGGGAATGCCACTGCCAGTGTTGACTAGTTTAAACCAGGTCATTTAATGTATACCTTGGTTAAACCTAGATTAATGGAATGTCATAGCCAGGGTTGGACGGTTTAAACCAGATCATACCTTGGTTAAACTGAGATTAATACAATGCCACAGCCAGTGTTGGCTACTTTAAACCAGGTCATTTAGTTTAAACCTTGGTTAAACTGAGATTGATGAAATGTCACAGCCAGTGTTGGATGGTTTAAACCAGATCATTTAGTTTAAATCTTGATTAAATTGAGATTAATGGAATGGCACAGCCAGTGTTGGCTAGTTTAAACCAGGTCATTTAGTTTAAACCTTGGTTAAGCCTAGATTAATGGAATGCCATAGCCAGGGTTGGATGGTTTAAACCAGGTTGGTTTAAACATTAAACCGTGGTTTAAACCAGCCTGGTTTAAACCACCCAACTCCGGCTGTGACATTCCATTGAGCAAAACTGAATAGCAATTAACACTAGCCACAGATAGTATGGCATAGTGGTTTGAGCATTGGACTACAACTTTGCAGGCCAGGGTTCAATTCCCACTTGTCCATGAAACCAATGGATGACCTTGAGCGGGTCACATGCTCTCAGCCTCAGGGAAGGCAAACCTCCTGTGAACAAATCTGGCCAAGAAAAACCCCACAATAGTTTTGCCTTAGAGTTGCCATACATCAGAAACAACTTGAAGGCACACAACACAGAGAGAGACATGGACAGAATAGGAGGAAAGGAAAGCTATCCACCTCTGAGGTTTGGTAAGGGAGGGAGGAAAAAGAGCAGAATGTGCTAGAATAAAATATGGTTCTATCTGGAGGAGGAAAACAACCCACATGCACACCTCTGGGATCTTTTCTCATTAAGTAATTAGCTCAATACAACTTTTTGGGAGATGAAAAACAGAGCATTAACTTGGCAAGCTGTAGGGGCTTCACTGCAGCCAAAGCAGAGCAAGGCTGCGTTCCAGCGCAGAAGTGCTCAGTGCCAGGATCGGTCCTAGAAACATCCTGAATTTTAAGAAATGCTACAGAGAATCCTCCTGAGCATACACAGAGTGCTCCCACGTCTCACGGAAATCCCCATCGCTAACCGTCACCAGGCTCTGAATGTCGTCGTTCCGCTCAGAGAAACACAATATAACACAATATAGTGCCAAAGCCGTTGTGGCTCTAAGGACATCTTTGCACTTACTTATTGGAGTTGCTGTTTTTCGAGGCAAACAGCATTTGCAGGAAGGGTTTTTTAATTAGGAAAGGAGCAGAGAGGATTTAACCAAAGCTCTCCAACAGACCAGGCTGACTACCTCTCCAAAGTACAAATCCAAGGATTCTACCGGACAGAGGTATCATGACTATGAAAATGGTGTCAAACTGCTTTATGTCTGCAGTGTGGCTACATACTCAGACACCAGACTACTTTACTACTCTGGGTCTAGGGCAGAAGATATGTCTCTCTGAACCCAAAGGATTGTGATGGTGTTAGAGTATAATTATTTGCCATAAGGGTTTATTTACTAGCATATTCTACAGGTTTGTGAAGCCATCCTTGCTGCATTTATGCTGTGTTGTTGTTGCTGTTGTTGTTGTTGTGTGCCTTCAAGTCATTTCCAACTTATGGCGACCCTATCATTGGGTTTCCTTGGCAAGATTTGTTCCGAGGTTTGCCCTTGCCTTCCCCTGAGGCTGAGAGCATGTGACTTGCCCAAGGTCACCCAGTGGATTTCATGGCCAAGCTAGGAATCAAACCCTGGTTTCCAGAGCTGTAGTTGGAGGAATGGCTCAGAGGAACAGGGTATGCCATCGCTTCTGGAACCTGACTCCTGAGGCAGTTGCCTCACTTTGCCTAATGCTAGGGCTGGCTCTAGGTGGCAAAATGTCAATTTGTAGGAAAGTTTGAGAAAATGAATGGTTATGAAACTAAAATAAAACCAAGAAGAAAAATAGTCTCTCATAATGGGCTAAACCAGGGGTGGTTCAAACATGAACCTCCAGCTGTCACGGGATGGCAACTCCCAGCATTCTTCACCATTGTCTATGCTGGCTAGGGCTGCTGGGAGCTGCAGTCCAGTGCCATCTAGAGGGCCACACTTTGCTCAGGGCTCATGGAAACCATCCAAGATGGAGACATAAGGGAAAGACCTTGTTCCATTCTGATCCGGTCTTTCCCTTATGTCCGCCTGAACCATGGCAGGGGCTGCTGGATGAACTACAATCCCCATCAGCCCCAGACAGCAAGCTGACTATGGATGTGGAAGGTGTATTCCAACACATCTGGAGGTTGTGGGAGGGATCCTTTACAGAAAGGAAAAGAAATCTCTGTTTGATGCAAGAACCTTTGCACAGAAAGGCATAAGAGCCCAATGATTTACTGTGTGTGGTTCCCAGGCTGCGTAACCTCATATTTTATCCTGAGTAGGTTTACATTTCTGCAGGGAAGCATCATGTTCTCTTGGGAGTTTGTTTCTTATGTGTGAGATCTCACACTTCCAGGAAATTCTCCTGCTCTAAAATTTATTGTGCCCTCCAGTCGATCTCGACTCATGGTGACCCTATGGATGAGACATCTCCAAAACCCTCTGTCCTCTACTGCTTTGCTTAAATCCTACAAACCCATACCCATGGCCTCCTTCATAGAGTCCATCCATCTAGCATGCAGCCTTCCTCTCTTCCTACTTCCCTCTACCTTTCCCAAAATTACTGTCTTTTCCAATGATTCATGCTTTCTCATGATGTGTCCAAAGTACGACAGCCTCAGTTTGGTCATCTTGGCTTCTTCCAGGGAGCTTTCCAGCTTGATCTGCTCTAGGACCCATTTGTTTTTTTGGCCATCCATGGAATCCTCAGCACTCTTCTCCAGCGCCACATCCTCTCAAATGCATTGATTCCCCCCCCCCATCTTCTTTCTTAACTGTCCAGCTCTCACAACCATCCATGGTAAGAGGGAATACAATGGCTTGTATGATTCTGACTTTTGTTCTGAGTTGTATGTCTTTGCATTTTAGGATCTTTTCTAGTTCTTTCATAGCCGCCCTCCCCATTCGTCTTCTCCTGGAATCCTGACTGCAGACCCCATTTCTATCAATGTTTGATCCCAGGTATGGGAATGCTTTTACTATTTTTCTATTTCTTCATTGTCTAGGTTGAACTTGTGAAGGTCCTCGGTGGTCATTATTCTTGTTTTCTTTATGTTCAACATTAAGTCTGCCTTTGCACTTTCCTCTTTGATAAAATATCTCTAAAATATCTTACCATTTTCCTTTTCCCTCCCTTGCCACCCTGGAAAACCTTGGAGGGGATGCCTTTGTTTTCTAGGTCTTGCCCTAAAAGCAGCTGGATGACTTGATCCTCCAGTGTAGTAACCAGCATCTTTTAGAGGAGTACTGTAAACTCTTTTCCTCTTGCTCCCACCACACAGCAGATTTCCCTTCAGCCTACTGGGGAAATGAATGAAGCTCAGTGCAGGAACATAGGCTCCACATTTTCAGTTCCAGATGTTACTGTTGCCTGGCATATCCATAGAATCCTAGAGTTGGGAGAGACCCCAAGGGGCATGCAGTCCAACTACCCCTGCCATGCAGGAACTCACATTCAAAGCACCCCCAACAGACGGCCATCTAACCTCTGTTTAAAGACCTCCAAAGAAGTAGGCTCCAACACTCTTCAAGGAAGTGTCCTCCATTGTCAAATAGTTTTTAGTCTCAGGATGTTCGTCCTAATGTTGAAGTGGAATCTCTTTTCCTGAAGTTTGCATTCGTTGCTCCATGTCCTATTCTCTGGAGCAGCAGAAGACAAACCTGCTCCATCTTCAGTATGCCATCATTTCAAATATTTAAACAGGGCTATCACATCATTTCTTAACCCTCTTCTCCAGGCTAAAGACCCCCAGCTCCCTAAGTCTCTCCTCATAGAGCTTTATGGTTTCCCTTCCCCATTTTGGTTGCCCTCCTTTGGACACGCTCCAGCTTCTCAACATCCTTTTTGAATTGTGGTGCCCAGAACTGGACACAGGATTCCAGGTGGGGCCTGACCAAAGCAGAATAGAGTGGCCCTATTACTTCCCTTGATGTAAAGATATAGCCATGTTAGTCTGTAGAATCAGTACGTAGAGAGATCTTGTAACACCTTTGAGAATAACTGAAAGAAATTGGCAGCATGAGCGTTTGTAGACTTCAGACTACTTCCTCAGATGCATTTATTAGACTGAAATCTACAAAAGCTCATGCTGCTAATTTCTTTCTTTGAGTTAGGGCCTTTGCAGACTGCCAGAAATAGTGCAAATTGAGTCCACTTTAAGGGTTAGGGTTAGTGCTAGGGAATCATGGGAATTGTTGTTTTTTTTTTTTTTTCTGAGACATTGAGCCTTCTCTGTCAGAGAGCTCTGGTGCCACAATAAAATACAGTTCCCATGATTCCCTAACCCTAACCCTAACCCTTAAAGTGGACTCAATTTGCACTATTTCTGGCAGTTTGCAAAGGCCCTTAGTCTCAAAGGTGCTACAAGATCTCTCTACGTACTGATTCCCTTGATCTAGACACTGTACTTCTATTGATGCAGCATAGAGTTAATAATAATAATAATAATAATAATAATAATAAAATTTATTTATATCCCGCTTATTGAAAAAGACAATCCAAGCAGCTTACATAAAAACCCATACAATATAACCCCTAAGACCAACCCACCCCCCTTTCGCTGCAGCATCACTCATGTTTAACTAGGACTCCTAGATCTCCTTCACATGTACTTTTGTCAAACCAAGTGTCCCCCATTCCTTTATCTATCATATCCAGGGAGGAATGACAAAGACCCCTGTTAAGAACCTGGGAAACTAGCCAAACAATAAAGATATAAACATGATCCATTGGCCTTCTTCAAGCTGGGGCTTTCCAGACAGACTGCAATCCCTATTATCCACACCAAACAACTGGCTCGAGATGACGGGAATCAGATTCTAGCACACCTCTGGGTTGATAGAAGTTGCCCTGCATAAATATTTTAAGGAGAAAGGAGCATGTGGCCCCAGCACACCCCACTGGACAGCTGACTTCAACTTATAGCTAAACTTTTGTAGGGTGTTCTTTGTACGTTTCCTCTGGAAGATACCACCTCTTAGATATGAGAAAGATGTTTCATCATTTACTGAGATGTTCTGCTATTTATTGAGAGAGTGAGACTTGCCCAAAGTCACCCAGTAGATTTCTTTGGCTGAGTGGAGATTTGAACCTTGGTCTCTGAGAGTCCTAGTCCAATCCTCATACCATTGTCCCATCCTGGCTCAAATCCTAATTGGTGTGTAACACATTTATTCTGTTTCCTCTTCCTCAGTTGTTCCCATGCACTGGGTTTTAAATGGTAAATACCTTGTAAATTGACAAATCAATAGGTCTGAGTGCAAACCAAATCTGATCTTTTCCACAAGAAGCCAAAATATAATCGGAGACTACAGAAATTGGAAATACGATGGCATGGACAATCCTAAATCAATGATATACTGTATTTATACTTCAAAGTCTTGTCTAGTTCCTTCCTAGCTACTCTTCCAAGTCCTAGTCCTATTGTTATTATTATTATTATTATTATTATTATTAGTCTTCTTCTGATTTCTTGACTGCAGTCTCCATTCTGATTCATGACTGAGCCAAGGGATGGAAAATCGTGAACTAACTCAGAGTCTTCATTGAATGTTATGTGAGTCATCTGTGGTCATTATTTTTGTTTTGTTTTCTTAATATTCAACTACAAACCTGCCTTTGCACTTTGGTCCTTGACTTTCTTCAGTAATTGTTCCAAGTCTTTGCTATTTTCTCCTAGAAGAATGGTATCATCTGCATAGCTTAGAGATGTTCCTTCCTCCAGTTTTCATGCCTCCTTCCTCCAAGTCTAAACCTGCTGTATCCTAACATATGATCTCTTCAGTGCACAAGATAAACCGATAAGGTGATAAAATCTGGAACGGGAATCAGCCCTCCAGATGTTGTTGGATTGCAAGTCCCAGTATCCTTTCCGCTAGTTAGGGCTGCTAGGATTTGCAACTGAATAGCATCCAGAGAACGCCAGAATCTCCATCGCTGCTATATATTATCAGTAACAATACACCAGCTTTAACACCTGACGTGTTCTGAAATCAAAATATATTTGGTGTCCAACAGAGCCAGCCAAAAGTAGATGACATCATGACAAATTGGCAAAGATACACTGCAGTGTTTGTGTTAGTTAACATTTTTTAGTTAACATGTCTTGGAAGTGTGAGAGGAAGTGATCCTGATTTTATTCCTACCAGATTGGATAGTTTGGGTTTGTTTGGAAATGCTCTTTCTGGGGAAATTATGTTGTTGTTGTGTTGTTGTTGCTGTTGCTGTTGTTGTTGTTGTTGTGTGCCTTCAAGTTGTTTCCGACTCATGGGGACCCTAAGGCGACCCTGTCACAGGGTTTTCTTGGCCAGATTTATTCAGCCCTCCTCTGAAGCTGAGAGAGTGGGACTTTCCCGAGGTCACCCAGTGGGTTTCCGTGGCTGAGCAAGGATTTGAACCCTGGTCTCCAGAGTTGCAGACCAACGCTCAAACCAATACACCACACTGGCTCTCTTACACCATGCTGTTTCTTGGGTATTCCATGCATATGAACCTGTTGAGCATAATGCAGCAGCCTCCAGTAGTCAGGGATGATGGGAGTCTCGCAGTCTCTGGGTGGCCTCAAGGAAAGCTTATAAAGGGGACATTTAGAATTGATGAGGTGACTATTAAAAGCAGCAGAAATAGGGAGTTATATGGATTCCTTCTTTAAAGGAATGGCTTCGCAAGGTATGGGATGTAGCAGTGGTGGGGAATCGGAGGCCACCCAGACACTGCTAGACTACAACTTCCATCATCCCTGACCACTGGAGGTTCAGCATCCCTGCTTTTCCCCATTACCTATATGGTTACTAGCCAAGATGTTCTTGTTGTGATGTGCCTTGAAATCATTTCTGACTTATGGATACCCTAAGGCAAACCTATCATGCAGTTTTCTTGGCAAGATTTGCACAGAAGCCCAAATCCTATTCTTGATCCCAATGAGAATAGTTCAATCAATCGGCCTTCCCCGAGGTTGAGAGAGTGTGGCTTGCCCAAGAGCAACCAGTCAGTTTCCATAGCCAAGCTAGGATTCGAACCCTGGTCTCCAGAGTCCTAATCCAAGGCTCAAACCACTACGCCACGCTGCAGTATGTAATGTGCACACATATGAATAATTTCTATATAACAACCAATGTTTTGAAAACTAGAGGCGTAACTCAGCAGAATGGGATGGGGGTACTTTTAAAAGAACCCTGGAATAATACCAATATTCTATAACTGCATTTCTTTCTTTTTGAAGGAAAAAAACAAATCCTGCTGTTCTCCATATGGAAATATTTGTATGCAACCATTTCCTGCTGAAATATCATCAGGAACCGGGCTACAGATTGGTGACGCTCCAATGCAGATCCCATTCATTTCAATGGAGGCTTGTCCAAAAATGCTCCCAGATAGATTCCACCTTTACTCTTTCAGGGCAGCTGTCCAGAACTCGGCACCTTCCAGGTGTGCTAGATTACAACTCCCATCCCACCGAGCCATGTTGGTTGGGGATGATGAGAATTGCAGTCCAGCAGGAAGCACCAAGTTGGGGATGGCTGATAAATCCTTCTACAGCCAACCCTCTGTATCCATGGATTCTGCATCCACAGCTTGAAAATATTCAAAGAAAAGAAAATTCCAAAAAGCAAACCTTGATTTTGCCATCGTATATATGGGACACCACTTCATTACTGCACTTTGTATAATGGGGCTCGAGCATCTGAGTTTTATTGATTTGGGGGAGATATTTATTGATTTTTATTGAACATCTGATTTTTATTGATGGGGGGGCAGTGGAGTGGAGAACAAAATAATTTCCATTGATCTTCCCAGTAGAAATGCATCACTATTGATTCCAATTGAACCTATTGGATATCTATTGATCTGGTTTCGGAGACACTCTTCTGTACTAAAGTAGCTGGATTCCTCCTAACCCCCCCCCCCTTTCCCCTAAAAGTAGGGTTAATCTATCGATTTTGAGAGGAGACTATAGATCCAGAATATAATATTTCATTGGGGAAATGGTGAAACACTGATTTGATCAAAAATCAAAGGCCCTCGAAGCAGTATTGGGAAACTCAGAAGACACAACGCAACCACAACCATGTCTAACCGGATTTGACCCCCTGATAAATTCTGCTGCCCCCCCAACCCTAATTCTGATTCTCATCCAAAATGGGGAGAAAAGGAACATTTTGTCTCATGCCCTGTGCAGAGAAAATGCAAAGACAAATTCGCTTTCCCTTCTAGCCGCAAGGAGAAGGAGGAATAATTAAAAAGTTGCCTGCAGGAATCCCCTGGCTAAAGTCTAGGGCTGCCTTTCTGCTCATGTTGGCAAAGAGCAATCTGTCATTTCCAATACCAGCAAGAGCCCTTGGAAGGTGCGGAAAGCAAAATCAATGCAAAAGGCCCCCAGGGCATGTGCAGAGTGCTTTTCCCTCCTTGCCACAACCAAGTTACTACAAAGAGGAAAGGGACTACCAAGTGAGTCAAAGGTGGAGAAGCTTTGAGATTAGGAATATGTGAGCCCCCCCCCCCCCAATACCTCTTTGGTTCAGAAATGGATAAAGGGAAAAGATCTCAGATGCAGCCTTTTTTAAAACCTTGGAAGAAATGCCAACCTGCGTCTGCTTCTTGCCAGATCTTCGGTGCCAACAATGTGCCAGGCGCTGTGCAATATTTAGGTAAAGTGCAGCCTCTAGTCTAGAGACGATCCTTTCCTGACACTTTAAAAAGATGCCCCTGGTTCGTACCCACCTCTTACATTGTTTAAAAAAGGGAGGGCTTGGAAAAGTTACTTTTAGGGACTCTAGGTCCCAAGCAGGTACATGAACACACACGCGCACCAAGCACCTTAAAAGTAGTTGAAAGAAAGTAACATTTTTTTTTTTAAAAAAAGAAGAAACGAAACAAACCATACATACAACTGAAAATGATGAGCAGAGGAGCCTTGATATCATGGTCCCAAAAAAGTAACTTTTCCCAAGTGGTGGAAATAGGGTTCCTGGCCTCTTTGACAGTCCCATTGGAATATGATGGAATACTTAATGGTGCCTTTCAAGAGGCCACTTGGGACTGGGAAGTGTGAGTAAAACTCCCAGTAGCCCTCAGGGGGATGCTGGGAGTCGCAGTGGCCCCAAAGTTATGCTTCTCTGCACTGATAGTTGGTGAAGATTTGTATATAGGTTGGGCTGGGGGATGCTGGGAGTTGTAATGCCCACAAAGTCACACTCCTCAGCAATTATAGTAAATTAAGATTAGGATCTGGGCTGGGCAATGATGGGTGTTGCAATGCCCCCAAAGTCACACTTCGCAGCACTGACAGTAAGTAAAGATTAGGATCTGGGCTGGGGGATGCTGGGAGTTGTAGTGTCCCCAAAGTCACTCTTCCTCGCTTTAACAGTAAGTGAAGATTAGGCTATGGGCTGGCCTGGGGATGCTGGGTGTTGTAATGCCCCAAACTCACACTTCTCAGCACTGGTAGTAAAGGTTAGTAAAGGAAAGCAGAAGGTAGTAAAGGAAAGCAGAAGGTTAGGCTATGGGCTGGTCTGGGGATGCTGGGAGTTGTAGTCCCCCAAAGCCATACTTGGCAGCTCGGATCTATGGCAAGAAGGGAACTTTCTCTCTCTCTCTGTTGTGAAGCCTATTATTCTTTTGCCGAGGAGAAAGCGGGCAGCAGGCGAGGGAAGCCTGGCCCAAACTCACCTTGTCCAGGAGCGAAGTGGAGAGGGAGAGCCCCAGCCACAGCGCCAGGACTGCATCTCCCATCGTGCCTCGTGGATGGAGCCAGGAGCCTTTCCCCCTTCCTCTTTCAGAATCACCAAAATGTCAGATTCAGTCCAAAGCAGCCAGGAGCCTCCTTCCCGAAGCAAGGCAAGGCAAGGCAAGGCTCTGAAGTTCAGGCAGAAGGAGGAGGAGGAGGAGGAGGAGGAGGAGAGGAGCCACTTCTGCTGCTGCTGCTGCTTTTCCCTTCCTTCCTTCCTTCCTTCCTTCCTTCCTTCCTTCCTCCCTTCCTTCTTTCTTTCCTTCCTTCCCTTTTCTCCTTTGACAGCAGACTCCAAAAGGAACAAGGCAGACCCCCCAGGACCTTCTTCCCTTCTTTCTTTTCTTCCTTCCTTCTCTTTCTCTCTCTCTCTCTTTCTTTCTTTCTTTCTTTCCCTCCCTCCCTCCCTCCCTCTTTCTTCTTTCCTTCCTTCCTTCCTTCCCTCCTTCCTTCCTCTTTCTTTCTTCCCTTCTTCCCTTTGAAAGCAGACTCCGAAAGGAACAAGGCAGATCCCCGGGATTTTCTTTCTTTCTTTCCTTCTTCCTTCCTTCCTGCCCTACCTTCTTTCTTTCTTTTTTCCCTTTCTTTCTTTCTTTCTTTCTTTCTTTCTTCCCTTCCTTCTTTCGACAGCAGATTTCAAAAGGAACAAGGCAGATCCCCGGGATCTTCCTTCCTTCCTTCCTTTCTTCCTTCCTCCCTCTCTTCCTCCCTGCCTTCCTTCCTTTCCTTCTTTCAATAGAAGACTCCAAAAGGAACAAGGCAGAGCCCCGGGATCTTCCTTCCTTCCTTCTTTCCTTCTTCCTTCCTTCCTTCCTTCCTTCCTTCTCTCCCTTCTTTCCTTCTCTCCCTTTCTTCTTTCGATAGCAGATTCCAAAAGGAACAAGGCAAATCCCTGGGATCTTCTTCCCTTCCTTCCTTTTTCCTTTCCTTCTTCCGACAGCAGACTCCAAAAAGAACTAAAGCAGATCCCCGGGATTCGCACCCAGGACCAGAGGAGCGACCGACTCACCCGCTGCTCCACAGAGTCTCACTCGCTGTGAATTTCACTGGAAGGATGGAGGTCCCATTTCTGGACTCGGCCCCGGGGGCGTGGCCGACAGGTGGGCGTGGCCGACCAATAGGAAGAAGGGAGGCGTGGCTGCCTCCCAAGTAGGCACCTGAGAGCCAGGTGTGAAAGGCTGGAGCAGAAAAGGTCGGAGGAGGGCGATAGAAAGACAAGAAGCTTTGCAAAGATCAGCGCCTGAACAGAAAACACTTTTCTTTCTATTGATGCAACAAGCCAGCACGGAACCGTGTCATCCTCCTCCTCCTCAAACCATTCTTTGCCATTCTCAAAGATCCAAAAGCTCCTATTTGTTGCTGTTACTGTTGTTATAGTCATTTGTATCCCGCTTTTCTCCCAAAATTGGGATCCAAAGCAGCTTACAGTCTAAAGGCACAGTCCAATGAAAAAGTGACAAAAGGGACGAATTAAATTAAATTGCAATATTAAAACAGCTCATTTGTTTAAAAATTGAATACGGTGTACAAAAAGATAAAAGCACTTCTTCGTCGCAAGAGAGGCAGAAGGAAGGCTATTTGTTAAGTCCATTGGAGGGATGGGAAAGTAAAGCAGTACCTCACTTGGTTCAGAATGCAAAAGTCATTAATTAATAAATTAACTCCTTAGGCCTAGGGTTTTTGGGTGTGGATATATGTGAACGGGTAACTCATTAGCATATGGTTAAAATGTAACTAAGTTCTGACAGTGGGAGCCATTACCGGTAAGTTAACTCATTCATTATTTTTATTATATTTAAGATAAGAAACAATGGATGGCAGATTAAACACTTCATGCAATAGAAGAAAGAAGAAAAGCAAAAGCAAAGGGAGATAGGGACAAAGCCAAAGGATGAACTGTGCAACGTCTGATGCGCAATGATAAGGAGAAATACTACAATGACCAATGAAGAGAAATAGAAGATAACAACAAAAAGGGAAGAACGAGAGACCTCTATGAAAAAATCCGAGCAATTAAAGCCAAGTTCAAACCAAGGGCAGGGATGCTCTATGGAGGAAGAAATGTAAGAAGCAGATTTGAACTACTAAGTATAATGGACCGGGAACCTGAAAAACTGTGGACAGAAGACAAAGACATAATTAAGGATGAATGCAAGAAAACACTAACAGTAGCCAAAAAGATAATAATAATAATAATAATAATAATAATAATACTTTATTTATACCCCGCCTTTAGCCAGATGAAACACTTCATGCAATAAAAGAAAGAAGGCAAAAGCAAAGGAAGATAGGAACAAAGCCAGAAGTATGAACACAACTGTCCAACATTTGACACGCAGGGATAAGGAGAAATACTACAATGACCAATGCAGAGAAATAGAAGACAACAATAATAAGGGAAGAACAAGAGACCTCTATCAAAAAATCCAAGAAATTAAAGCCAAGTTCAAACCGAGGGCAGGGATGCTCTCTGGAGGAAAAAAGAACATAATACAGGAACAAGAAGAAATAAAAAGACGCAGGAAGCAATACCCAGAAGAGTTACACAAAAGAGATGAGGGAATGAATGATATTTGGAATGAGGAGCCATATGAAGACGAACCCCAAATTCTAAGAAGTGAAGTGGAATCTGTAATAAAGGAAATGGGGAAAAATAAATCACCCAGAACAGATGATATCCCAATTGAACTGCTACAGTGCCTACAGACAGATGCAACTTCAGTGCTAACTGAAATATGCCAACAAATACGGAAAACAAAGCGGTGGCCAACAGACTGGAAATGCTCAATATACATACCAATTCACAAGAAAGGAACTACAAAAGACTGCAGCAACTATAGGACAATAGTACTAATCTCACATGCAATAATAATAATAATAATAATGCTCAAAATTCTGCAGCACAGACTCCAACCATACATGGAGAGAGAAATTCCAGAGGTACAAACAGGATTCAGAAAAGGAAGGAGCACTAGGGATCACGTTGCAAACATATGATGGCTAATGGAGCTCACCAAAGAATTGCAAAAAAGAATCAGCATGTGTTTCATAGACTACAGCAAAGCATTTGATTGTATAGATCATGAAAAGCTATGG
Source organism: Phrynosoma blainvillii (assembly GCA_026167975.1). Taxonomy (NCBI): domain Eukaryota; kingdom Metazoa; phylum Chordata; class Lepidosauria; order Squamata; family Phrynosomatidae; genus Phrynosoma; species Phrynosoma blainvillii. The sequence goes on from JANUYF010000005.1 coordinate 5,813,046, forward strand.
AATGCACTCAAAGATATGGGGGTGCCGCTACATCTGATAGTCCTAAAGAGGAATCTGTACCAAGGACAAGAGGCCACCGTCAAAACAGAATTCAGGGAAATAGAGTGGTTCCCAATTGAGAAAGGGGCCAGGGAAGGTTGCATCATATCACTCTACTTATTTAACTTTTATCCAGAACATAATAAGAAAAGCAGAATTCGAATCAGAAAAAGCAGGAGTTAAGATAGGAGGAAGCAACATTAACAACCTAAGATATGCAGATGACACCATAATATTAGCAGAAGACGTTCAGGAATTGGAACAGTTAATAAGGAAGGTCAAAGATGAAAGTGAAAAGGCAGGTCTGATGCTGAACATAAAGAAAACAAAAATAATGACCACAGGGAAAAAAAAATACACAAATTCAATCTAGATGAGGAAATTGAAATAGTCAAAGTATCTAGGAAATAGTTCCCATATCTAGGATCAAACATTGACCAGAATGGAGACTGCAGTCAAGAAATAAGAAGACTAAGAATGGGAAGGGCAGCTATGAAAGAACTGGAAAAGATCCTGAAGAGCAAAGACATACGACTGAGCACTAAAGTTAGAATCGTCCAGGCCACTGTATTCCCCATCATCCCCATGAACGGATGTGAAAGCTGGACAGTGAAGAAAGCAGACAGAAAGAAAACCAACTCCTTTGAGATAATATGGTGCTGGAGAAGAGTCCTTAGGATCCCATGGACAGCCAAGAAGACGAAGAAATGGGTTAGTTGACCCTTGAGATCCCTTCGAATTCTATGATCCTAGGACTGGGAAGAAAGTGACTTTAATGGTGCAATGGGCAGTGTTTTATAGATGCTGTTATGTGACCTCAAGCTAAGTCTGAGTTATGGAGAACCTAAGTCAGAGGTGGATTCCCATCGCCTTCCTCTGAATATAACCTGGTAATTCCTGGTGGCCTGGCCCTATTCAGTTTCCCATATCAGGCAGGATCAGACCTTCTGGCTTGCTTTCTGGTTACATTGCAAAAATACTTTGAAAGGGCATGTTTGGCATTTTGACAGGTGGTTGTTGTTTTTTTAATTTTAATTTGTATGCCATCACTTATCAATCCTAAGATAGCTTGTCAAGGAGAAGCCATGGAAAGTAAAGGAAATGGCATGAGCGCTGCAACAAAAGAACTGCAGTGAAGTACAGTCATCCCTCCGTCTCTATGGATGCTATATCCACGGATTCAGCTATCCATGGCTTGAAAATATTAAAAGAAATATAATTTCCAAAACGCAAAGCTTGATTTTGCCATTTTATATAAGGGACACTATTTTACTACCGGTGCTCCATTGTATTTAATGGGACTTGAGCATCCACAGATTTTGGAATGGAAGCAAAGCCCAGCAGATACCAAGGGCCCATTGTACCATCTGAACAGAATGGTGAGTGATGACAACCCATGTGAAATTTTTATTTTTAAAAGGTAATGCGCTAAGGTGAGAATTTTTTATTTTTAAAAGGTAACACGCTAAGTTGGGGGACCCTTCCACACTATACAATTGTTGTTCTTGTGTACCTTCAAGTGGTTTCTGACATATGGTGACCCTAGCAACCCTATCATAGGGTTTTCATGGCAAGATTTGTTCAGATGAGGTTTGCCATTGCCTTCCCTGAGGCTGAGAGTGTGTGACTTGCCTAGCATCATCTAGTGGGTTTCATGGCCAAGCTGAGAATCAAACCCTGATCTCCAGAGTCGTAGTCCAACACTCAAACCATTATGCCATGCTGGATATTAATAGATAGTCAGGCACAGCTCTAAAATAGAAAAGCTTCTGTCTAGTAGCTGCTGAATGAGCCTCTTGGAAATCCAATGAAAAGAAATTCTGGGAAGCTTTCTTAGTCAGGGAACTATTCTTTGAATAAAAACTGAATTCTGCTATTAGTTTTGGTTTCCACCTGAGAGAAGGAAGCTGGCATGGAGGGACTATTTTATTTATTCTTAACCATGGCATACTACATTTGTCTTCTCTCTCCTAATTTTTCCAAACATTGTTGGATGAAGGAAGACAAGCCAAAGTAGTATGTTGAGGTTTGTCATTGCCTTCCCCTGAAGCTGAGAGTGTGTGACTTGTCCAAGGTCACCCAGTGGGTTTCATGGCTGAGCAGAGATTCAAACCCTGGTCCAGCACTCAAACCACTATGCCACACTGCCTCTCTATCATAGCATCGCTATTCCACTTTAGCAGCCATGGCAACTTCCTATGGACTCCTGGGATTTGTCGTTTACAGAAAGGCATGTTAGAATTCTCAGCCAGACAGCTTTTGTGCTTCCCCAAACTACAAATCCCAGACTCAGGATCCCATACAAAAGAACCATTGCATTTCAAGTGGAATTATAATGCTATAATTGTGCAGCGTAAAAGGGCCAGATCCAGACTGTACATCCCTCTTGCCTTCAAGATCTCAGGAGGAGAGGGCATGGACAGGGAAAAGCAAATTTCTCAAGGGAAAATGAAAGGGGGAAAAACACAAAACACTAATCGATATGGGAATGTTTCCAGCTCAATCTACCATATGAGGACCAAACAGCCAAGAAACAATGCTGAAACAGAAGAACTGGCTTCGGCTGAAATCATTCTCTCCAAAGCAGATGAATTAGTAATGGCTGACTTCCCTCTGCTTGGTCTGGATCGACTCAAAAGAAAGCAAGCTATTTACATCTCTCCATTATATATCCCCTCCCTGGAAACACAACATGGTTCTGTCCCTTGTTGTTAACTACCCTCGAGTTGATCTCGACTCATGGCGGCCCTATGGATGAGACCTCTCCAAGAAGATCCTCTGTCCTTCCCTGATCTGCTTAATTCCTGCAACCCCTTAAGACCCAAAGTGACCTCCTTCATAAAGTCCCTCCATCTGTCCTGTGGCCTTCCTCTCTTCTTACTTCCCTCCACCTTTCCCAGCATTATTGTCTTTTCCAATAAGTCTTCTCTTCTCATGATGTGTCCAAAGTACGACAGCCTCAGTTTGGTCATCTTGGCTTCTTCCAGGGAGGTTTCCGTTTTGATCTGCTCTAGGACCCACTTGTTTGTCCTTTTGGCTGTCCATAGGATCCTCAGCACTCTTCTCCAGCACCACATTCTTTCAAATGCATTGATTTTCTTCCTATCCTCTTTCTTAACCATCCAGCTTTCACATCCATCCATGGTAATAGGGAATACAATGGCTTGTATGATTCTAACTTTTGTGCTGAGTTGTATATCTTTGCATTTTGGAATCTTTTCTAGTTCTTTCATAGCCACCCTACCCATTCTTAGGGGCTCTGCAGACAGCACAAAGCGTTGTCTTGGAGCCAGGCAAAGGGAAGAGCTGCCGGAGGCCGGACGCCCCAACCCCTTCCTCAGGATGTCATCAGAGTGTGCGCCGTTGCACACGGTGAGTGCTCTGATGACGTCCTCCCGGCGCAGTGTCCGGACACACTGTGCCGGAAGAGGTGCAAAAGAGCCACATGGCGGCTCTTTGGGCACCCTATTCGCCACCTGGGAAAGGAGTGCTATTTTGGCCAAAAGAGAGGATTGGGGCCAAGGGGTGGGGCAGCCTCAACCCCAATCCTCCTCTTCCCAGGGCAGCCCATGGCTGCCTGTCTGCATCCCACCATAGTCTTCTCCTGATATCCTGACTGCAGTCCCCATTTCTATCAATGTTTGATCCCAGGTATGGGAATGCTTTTACTATTTCTATTTCTTCATTATCTAGGTTGAACTTATGAAGGTCCTTGGTGGTCATTATTTTTGTTTCCTTTATGTTCAACAACAAGCCTGCCTTTGCACTTTCTTCTTTGATCTTCCTTAGTAGTTATTCCAGGTCTGTGTGGTTTTCTGCTAGTACTATGAGGTCATCTGCATATTTTAGGCAGTTGATATTCCTTCCTCCTATTTTCACTCCTCCTTCTTCTGGTTCCAAGCCTGCTTTCCTTACATTGTACAATATGTTCTGCATACAAGTTGAACAGATCGGGTGAAAGGATGCAGCCTTGTCTGGCTCCTTTGCCATTTGGGAACCCCTTCTGTTTCTCCATATTTTGTTCCGACAGTAGCCTCTTCTCCTGAGTACAGATTCCTCATCAGGACTGTTAGATGTGTTGGCACTCCCGTGTCTTTAAGGACATTCCATAGGCTTTCATGATCTATGCAGTCAAAGGCTTTGCTATAGTCTATAAAGCACATGCTGATTTTCTTTTGGAATTCTCTGGTGTGCTCCATTAGCCATCGTATGTTTGCAATGTGGTCCCTAGTGCCTCTTCCTTTCCTGAACCCTGCTTGGACCTCTGGGATTTCTCTCTCCATGTATGGTTGGAGTCTATGTTTCATAATTTTGAGAATGATTTGGCTTTCACGGGAGATCAGTGCTATGGTCCTATAGTTGCTGCAGTCTCTTGTGTCTCCCTTTTTGTGGATGGGGATGTATATTGATCTCTACCAATCACTTGGCCATCTTTTTGTTTTCCATAGCTGTTGACATATGTTGGTTAGCACTAGATTTGACTCTGTCAATGTGGATTGCAGCAGTTCAGTTGGGATATTATCTGTTCCTGGTGATTTGTTTTTTGCTATTTCTCTTATTGCAGTTTCCACCTCGTTTTTTAGAATTTGGGGTTCATCTTCATACAGCTCTTCATTCCATGTGTCCTTCATTTTGTCATCTCTTTTGTATAATTCTTCTGTGTATTGCATCCAATGTCTTTTTATTCCTTCCTGGTCTTGAATTATGTTATTTTTATTATCATAGAGCATCCTGGTCCTTGGTTTGAATTTTCCTTAGATTTCCTGGATCTTGTGAAATAGATCTCTTGTTCTTCCCTTTTTGTTGTTGTCTTCTATTTCTCTGCATTGGTCATTGTAGTAATTTTCTTTATCTTTCCTCACAAGCCATTGTACTGTTGCATTCATAATTCTTAGTTTGTTCCTATCTCCCATTTATTTTTCTTCTCTTCTTTTCTTTTATTATTTCCTTTTATTATGTCCCTGGCATCAGACCATAGTTCCTCTGGTGATTCTGTCTCTATCAACCTTGAACTACAGATGATGGATCTGGACCATTCAGATTGCATTAAAAACAGTGGTGCAAGAGGCTAATATTTCTGAAGTTTGTTTTTCTAAGGTAGGAAATAAGGGCAACATATTGAATCTAAACTGCATATATTTGAGAAACCAGGGCAAAATAATTGACGACAATGCCCAGAATCCTATTGGCATTCTACACTTGTGTAAGTTCCTTTACACATGCAATTGTATTTCATACACTCCAACTGTCCCAATTTGGCAGAAACCGTTCCAATTAATCCACTGCCATCCCACTTTTTTGGCTGCATTTAAAATGTCCTGGTTTCTCTCTCTTCCTCCCACTTTCCTCATTTGACCTCAGCTTCCTCCAATTGCTGCAAGCTGAGTTCAACATGCAAAAGGAGTTTCTCCACCACTAATTCAGCAACTCATGGACTCTTGTCCTTTTTTTTAGGGCTTAGGCAAAAACGAACTGCAATGGCCTCTCTTTTGTTGTTGTGTGCCATCAAGTCCTTTTCAACTTATGTCAACCCTAAGGCTATCATGAGGTTTTCTTGGCAAGATTTGTTCAGAGGAGGTTTGCCAATGCTTTCCCCTGAGGCTGAGAGCATGTGACTTGCCTGGGGTCACCCAGTGAGTTTCATGGCTGAGCAGGAATTCGAACCCTGGTCTCCAGAGTTGTAGTCCAGCGCTCAAACAACTATGCCATGCTGGCTCTACTAGCTTGTGTTTTTTCTTCCTCATTCCTGACTTTTATCATTTATCTAGACCACATTCTGGTTTTTCTTGGACACGTGTCTCAGTTTTCATCTGTGAAATGTTGGAGGGGATGGTACTTTCTTTTTTGGAACAATGTGGAACAGATGAATTCTGTTCATGGTTGTAGAAGTGGACTTCCAAAAGGGTAACCATTTTGCATGCAGTTGCTCATTCTTAAGTGGTACGTAACTATTTGTGTGTGTTTAATATAGCACTGTCTTTACTGAGATTGGGGAAAAAAAAGCTCCTGTGCATTTCCCATGACACAAGAGGACAATAAGCGGGTACATTGGCAGGTATACCAGTTGGGACACAATGCCAATTTTCAGCAGAAGGATGTTGACAACACTGGGCTAAGGCTCTGACTCCACCAAAGCAAACCCTCCAATTTTCCCTGTTTGGCACAGATGTCCCTGGTTAATCCCCTGTCATCCCACCTTTTCAGCTGCTTTTCAAATGTCCCAGTTTCTCTCTCCTCCTCCCGCTTTCCCCTTTCCGCCTTAGTTTACTTCCATTGCTACAAACTGAGTTCGAAGCACCGAAGTGTTTGCCCTAAATTCGCTCAGCAGGGGACAGAAGAGAAGATGCAGAATCTTTCCCTTTCCTGTAAACTCAGGCAAAAGCAAACTGCTGCAGCATCTCCTAGCTTGGGTCTTCTTCCTCACTGATACCTTTTGCTGTCTTGACCACTCTCTGATGTTGCTTGGCCACACGTGTCCCAGTTTTTATTTGTGAAATGTTGGAGGGCATGGGAAACACAAGAGCCAGGGTGGGGCAGTGGTTTGAATGTTGGACTACGACTCTGAAGACCAGGATTCAATTCTCCACTTGTCCATGGAAACCCACTGGGTGATCTGGGGCAAATCACACTCTCTCAGCCCCAGGGGAAGGCAATGGCAAACCTCCTCTGAACAAACCTTGCCAAGAAAAACCCATGATAGGTTTGCCTTAGGGTCACCATAAGTTGGAAATTATTGGAAGGCACATATCAACAACAACAACAACAACATGGAAAATACTCCTGCCTGAAACCTTGGAGGGCTGCTGCCAGTTAGAACTGATAATACTGGCTTAAATGGGTCAAGGATTTGACTAGCTTCTTATAATCCTATTAGGAATACATTCCATGCTAGATACAGGGCCGGCCCTACCATTAGACCAGGGCTGGTCACAGTGCTCCCCAGAGGTGGAAGAGATGGCAAAACTTTTTGGGGCAAAATTTATTTTTTTATTTTGGCTGAAACAAGTGTGGTCGAGAGGTACAGCCCTCCAAAGACTCATGCGGGGGCTGAGGGCGAATCCAGACCCCTAACCTTCCACAGTTGCCCACTTTTACATTAGCCAAAGCACAGATTCTGGTTGCCACGAAAGGGAAGCAAATGGTTCATTATTGAATTTGTTATTATTGGAATCGGTAGACAAAACCAGAAGAAGCTGCTCTCCCTCTCTTTGCCAATCTGGGTTGCTCGAATGCAAGCCGCATTGGCATCTTCCTCTAGTATTAAAAATAGGTAGCAGATTTATTTTATCATTCATCAGTGCCCAGGGGCTCCATTCACAAGCTTGGCGGATGACTGACTTACCTATCGGAAGCAACCAGGTTTGTGAGGTGAGATAGCACACATTAGGTGTACAAACCATCTTTCTCTTCCTCTCTTCTCATCTCAATCATAATAAATAGCTCAAGACCTATTAGTGTCACAGATGACTGGAAGTTGTTCTGGACTGGAAGTTGTTCTATTCTTCATTCTTCCAGTTTATATTTGTTTATTTGCTTACTTAGAATATTAATGCCCCTTCTTTTGTGCCAAGGCATTTGGAGGAAGCAGCTGATAATATTAGAACAACAACAATAACAACAGAGCTTGGAAATGGGTTTGGTTTTTTTAACTACAAATGTACCCTTCCCATGTCTTCTTTGTTCAAGCGGTTCTAAAAAGTGGTTTAAAACTAAGCTGTACAGAAAAGGTAGATCAGAAGATACATGTTATGATTTATATAAAGCTGCTTTGACTGTATATTCCTGCATGGCAGGGGGTTAGATTAGAAGGTGCTTGGGGTCTCTTCCAGTTCTAGGATTCTAAGCCCTATGCAGCAGAGGTCCAGGTTAGCTGAAGAACCATATTCCCACATATGAGCCTTCCTTGGTTTTGAGATTTTCTGGGGAGGCCCTCGTCTCAGTACCACTCCACCCCCACAGATACATCCGATGGAATATATGAGAGAGAGAGCCTTCTTGGTAGCTGCTTCTAGGCTGTGAAGTTCCCTTCCTGTAGGAGCCCGACTGGTGCCATCTTTGCTATGGACCTTATCACACGTGGGCCACAAAGCGATAAGAATGCGATAAAGGAATAAATCCTAAACTAAACCGATAGAAACCCCACAATACTCAAATGGCTATCACACACAATTACTTTCATTGCGCTTTTATCGCGCTTTTTAGAAAGCGCTCCCGGGAACCGTATCTGCCGTCCACACACAAGTGAGAAGATCCCGTACATGTACAAGCAATGGTGTTCTTGCACGTGCGCACTATGCTCACCGCGGCTGTCACCCTTTCCCAGGTCGTCCTCGGTGCAGCCAGCCCTCTGCACGGCCGGCACTCCAAGGAGGACCTCCCACCGCAGCGTTCACCGAGGAGGTTCTCCTTGGAGCGCCGGCCGTGCAGAGGGCTGGCTGCACCGAGGACGACCTGGGAAAGGGTGACAGCCGTGGCGAGTGACAGCTCCGACGCAGGGCCGGCGCTCCGAGGGGGACCCCCTCAGAGCGTCGAACCGACGCAGGGCCGGCGCTCCAAGGAGGATCTCCTTGGAGCGCCGATCCGACGCAGGGCCGGCTCTCCAAGGGGTGCTCCTTGAAGCGCTGGCCCTGCGTCGGATCGGTGCTCCAAGGGGTCCTCCTTGAAGCGCCGGCTCTGCGTCAGATCGGTGCTCCAAGGAGGTCCTCCTTGGAGCGCCGGCCCTGCCTCGGTGTGGGGCTCCGAGGAGGTCTCCTTGGAGAGGCGGCGCTACGGGGAAATGCTCCCCAATACGTATTTGGCGATACGTATTGGGTGATCATACTTACGGCAAAAGCGATATTAATCCCGTCGCACAATTGTACTTCCTGAAGAAACCGAAATTCAAAAGAACTCGGATCATGCTGCATTGTGTCGGGGTTCTGTTGGGGTTCTGTGCGACGTCGTGTGTAAGCACGGAAAAATAATGCGTATTAGGTCAGGATTTCTTTTGGATTCTGTCAGGATTTGGCCCTGTGTGATAAGGTCCATAGTTTCCTTTTTTGTTTCACCTGGTCTCTGAAGGCTGCTTGTTCAGGAAGAAAGAGCCGTCGTTAACGTTCTATCATAATGTTATTTCTCAAGTTTTTCTTTCTAATGGTCATGCTTTTAATTTTTTTTATTGCTATTGATAGTTCAATTCTATTCTTAACTTTTGTAGGATGTGAATTTTTCACTGTTATAAGTTGCCTTGAGTCCCTGCCTGGGAAAAGGCAGGATATACTACAGTACTACTACTAGTACTACTACTATTGTGTTGGTGTGATGGTTTAAATAGGCTTTGTTGCACTGCTTGCAAATGCTCTATTGGCCATTACTACTTTACTTTACTCTACCCCTACTAGTAGTAGAGTAACAGTAGCAGTTGGGTAGTACTAACAGTAGAGCAATAATGTGGAATAAAGCATTTTCAAGTTGTGCAACAAGAGCTATTTAACTGTTGCTTGGCTTATTGTAAAGCATGTTTATTGAGCTGAATTTTTTGAATTATGTTTTTAGTTAAGTTCTCTTCTTCTCTATGGATTGGGATTTTACATTTTTGACATGTAGAATCATAGAGTTGGAAGGTACCACAAGGGTCATATAGTCCACCCCCTGCCATGAGGAATACACAATTACAGCACTCCTATTTGTTTTCATATTTTGTTCATTCTGATTATAGCCAAGGTTACATTCTAATATATAGATTTTTTTTTGAGAGAGAGATACTCATTCATTTTGATTTATAGGCTATTTGGGGGATTCTTTGTCATTCTTGATCCTTTCTGCTATGATTTTTAAAAACATAAAATACAAAAGACCATCACAAAAACATAGATGAAACTATTACAGAATAGATAATAACGATGATACTTGTAGAAAATATGAATGACAAATAAATAGAAATGTACATACATGAATGACAAGTACACAGAAATGTACATACATAATTTTATATATATTGCTATTGCATTGTCATTCGTAGTCTCTATAAGTATCGTCATTGTTCTTCTATTCTGTAATAGTTTCATCTGTGTTTTTGTGATAGTCTTTTGTGTTTTATGCATTTATGGTCGAGACCCTGCCCTTCTGTATTTGTGATTTTAAGAAGCGACAACTCTAGTTGGTCAAAGCAACTTTGGAAGAAGCTGATTTTTGGAAATTTTGCAGCTAGGAGTTGTGCAGCGCCACATCTCAGGTAAACAAATGGAAAATCCCACAAATGGTTGGTGCTTCACAATTTCAGGAAGTAGAAGATGAGTGGGAGGTAACTGACAAAGTTATGGCTATGCATACTGACATTGTAAGAAGTGTTGTTCTATGCATGAAGAACTCAAAAGCTGATGATCTTAGGTGTGCCTTGCTCACTCTTTGCAGTAGGTTATGAATGCAGCTCTTTCAGCAGCTTGATTCAATAAGCAACTTAACAAGTGTCATCGATGTTTCTTTCCAAACTCAACACACAGAAGGAAGGAAGTTCTGCTTGAAAGGAAAATAGAAGCTGGACCCAGCGATGACAGACTGCAAAGGGACATCGGGACAAGATGGACCAGTGTTTATACAATGCTGCATAGTCTTCGTGAAAGAAAGCTGCAGATGATCAAATTCCAGCTGCAGTCTGCCAAATAGGCAATCCTCTTTGCTCATTCTTCCAGTGGAGTGGAATATTCCAGAGAAGATGTGTCTCTCTGGGCTCATTCCCACTATGATTTAAACCAATATGTTGATCGGTTTATATGTGCCTCTTTCACACTGGAAACGATTCCAGACCCGACTGCGTTAGGTCTGAATCATGGAGAATCAAGGTGAAGTGAGGCAAATGCAAAAGAATCACATTTTTTGAAGATGGATCTTTTGGTGGTTCTTTTGAAAAGAATCGTTTTGCAAACGTGTTCAACAAATGTGAACGACGCGTGGATCTCAATCGCATTGCACTGGAGGGGAGGGACTGGCAGAGGGTTGGTAGAAGAATGTAACCCATCCTGCCCCAGGTTTTAGGAACTCCGCCACCCACCCCCCTTAGCACTGCCTCGGTGCTGTCTTTTAACTATCGTGGGGGCTTTCGATTTTAGTTTTTAAACACTGCCAAGTGGTCCCTGTAAATCTCACTGGTCCTGATTCAGTTGTTTTTGCATCCCCCCCCCATTTGTTCTGGAATATTTTCAAGAGGTATGGCAACTCTGGAGGTGCTTTCCTTGGGGAGGGGGTTTGGCGGGGTTTTTAAATAAATTAAATGATAGATTTCTGTGGGTTCTCTAGAGTGAGTAATGAGTCTCCTGGTTGTGTCATCGATGACGGGTAGATGTGCATCATATGATTGACTTAAAAAAAAAAGGCTGGGATGGATCCATCACATTTGATACTGAGCATGCATTTTCTAGTGGCACAAATCTAATGTGAATGATAATTGTGTTAAAAAGACACAAGTGCATGGAATAATGAAATAATTCAGCCATGCCATGAAAGCCTTCGACTTCACAATGAAATAATTTGCTTCCAATAGTGGGAACTACACATCAGTATGAATCGATTCAGCGACTGTATGTCAATGTGGCTCACAAACCGGTTTAAACGCAAGTGGGAATGAGCCCTCTGTGTGTGGGACTTGAAGTGCTGAGGCTCTTGTTATGTTGGTGTCATTTATTAAGTAATCTGAGCACCGCTGACAGCAGGCAAGGGTCTGTCTCAAGGATGCTGGTTGATGATTCTAGAGACGACATGAAGACACACAACATCCTTCCCTGCCTCTACACACGCACACACTCATGAAGATGCAACTCATGAACTAAAAAGGTGTTCCAAGTCTTGAGTAAACAGATATCTTTCCAGGAAAGAAAGAGATGGAGGGAGGGAGGGAGGAAAGAAAGAAAGAAAGAAAGAAAGAAAGAAGGAGAAGGTGGAGGAACAGAAGCAGAAGTAGAAGCAGAGGAGATGAAGAAGGAGGAGGAGGAGGAGAAAGGATAAAAAGAAAGAGGAGGAGGAGGAGGAGGAGGGAGAAGAGGGAGAGATGGGGGAAGGGAGGGGAGGGAAAAGAGAATATTTTTCTGTAACCGCTGTTTCGAGGAGGAAGCAGAACAACAGAGGAGAAGCAGAAATTTCCACAACTCTGACAGATGCTGAAATAAATAATGTTTTTCTGTATACAGAGGCATGCTAGAACTGGAGGTTCGTGCAGAGCTGAAAACCCATCCCTTGCAAGCGCTTTCTATGTGGCAGCCTCTTCAGTATTTTGGGGAAAAACACAAGAAGAGCCTTGTTAGATCAGGCTAGTAGTTCCTCTCATCTGATTTCCTGTAGATGACCGAGCAGATGACCCTGGGAAGCCCACAGAAAAGATGTGGGAGGAAGTGGTCCTTTTTTGTTGAGAACGGTAGCAGCTGTGATCATAACTAGCTCCTGGCAATGGCTGTTGCTGGCTTCCATGTCTGTGAAGTGGTGCATTTGCTTTGGGCTTCAGGGATGATTCCACCTAAGCATTAGGATGAACTTCCTGATGGTAAGAGCTGTTTGACAGTGGAATACGCTGCTGTATTGGAGTGTAGTGGAGTCTCCTTATTCGGGGGTGTTCAAACAGATGCTAGATGGGCATCTGTAACAGGGAGTGCTTTGACGGTGTCTTCCTACATGGCAGAATGGGGTTAGACTGGATGGTCCTTGAGGTGTCTTCCTACTATATGAATCTATGATTCTATAATATGATTCTATGGATGGTTCTAAGCACCTTGTTTTCCCCATTATGATTGTGCCAACTTCTGGGCACCACAATTCCAAGAAGGATGTTGACAAGATGGAACGTGTCCAGAGAAGGGAGACCGAAATGGTGAAAGATCTGGAAATAGTGCTGATGAGGGGTGGCTCAGGGAGCTGAGTCTCTTTAGCCTAGGGGAGAGAATGTGAAGAGATGACATGATAGACATGTTTAAATATGAGAATGGGTACCATTATTGAAGATGAGCAAATTTGTTTTTTGCAGCTCCAGCGAATAGGACACAGAGCAATGGATTCAAGTTACAGGAAAAGAGATTCCACCTAAACATTAGAAAGAACATCCTGATGGTAAGAGCTGTTCTATAGTGGAAGACTCTGCCTCAGAGGGTGGTGCAGTCTTCTTCTTTGGAGGTTTATAAACAGAGGCTGGATGGCCATCAATTGGAGGTGCTTTGAATATATATTTTGGCATGGGAGGGGGTTGGACTGGATGGCCTTTCCAACTCTGTAATTCTAGGATTATCTTCATTCTGTTTTTATTATTATTATTAATAATTATCATTGTTAATACCCTGTGACACATCACCTATCCATCTCTGATCTCGAGAGCAGATTTACAACTGTTTTATAATTGTTTTTTTTTTAAAGGTGTAGGAAAAACTTTCAAACATGTTCATAGTTAACACTACCTTGTGGCTCTCATGTTCTTGGGCTGGTGAATCAGATACAGGTTTGAATCCAAACATAAGTAGAGCTATCCAAGCTGCTGACTCTATTTTGGGGATGTGGCTCAACTTGTCAGATAGCTCCTTCTTGACATTCTTGCAAACAAGCTGGTAAAATGTGGGCTAGACAAAGTAACTGTTACATGGATTTGTAATTGGTTGACTGGCCGAACCCAAAGGGTGCTCAACAATGGCTCCTTTTCAACCTGGAAAGAAGTGACCAGTGGGGTGCCACAGGGCTCTGTCCTGGGCCCAGTGCTATTCAATATCTTTATTAATGACTTGGATGACAGTATTGGGGGCATAGTTATCAAATTTGCAGACGACACCAAATTAGAAGGAGTAGCTAATACCCCAGAGGACAGGATCAAAATTCAAAATGACTTGAACAGACTAGAAAGTTGGGCCAAAGCTAACAAAATGAAATTCAACACAGAGAAATGTAAGGTACTGCACTTAGGGCAGAAAAACGAAAAGTACAGATATACGATGGGGGACACCTGGCTGAATGAGACTACCTGTGAAAGGGATCTAGGAATCCAGGTGGACCACAAGTTGAACATGAGTCAACAGTGCGATGCAGCAGCTAAAAAGGCCAATGCAATTTTAGGCTGCATCAGTAGAAGTATAGTGTCTAGATCAAGAGAAGTAATAGTGCCACTCTATTCTGCTTTGGTCAGGCCTCACCTGGAATAATCCTGTGTCCAGTTCTGGGCACCACAATTCAAAAAAGATGTGGAGAAACTGGAGCGTGTCCAAAGGAGGGCAACTAAAATGGTGAAGGGTCTGGAAACCAAGCCCTATGAAGAACGACTTAGGGAGCTGGGTATTTTTAGCCTGGAGAAGAGACAGTTAAGAGGGGATATAATAGCCCTGTTTAAATATTTGAAGGGATGTCATATTGAGGAGGGAACAAGCTTGTTTTCTGCTGCTCCAGAGACTAGGACCCGAAACAATGGATGTAAGCTCCAGGAAAAAGAGATTCCACCTCAACATTAGGAGGAACTTCCTGACAGTAAGGGCGGTTCGACAGTGGAACACATTCCCTCGGAGAGTAGTGGAGTCTCCTTCCTTGGAGGTCTTTAAGCAGAGGCTGGATGGCCATCTGTCGGGGATGCTTTGATTGGGAGTTCCTGCATGGCAGGGGGTTGGACTGGATGGCCCTTGGGGTCTCTTCCAACTCTATGATTCTATGATTCTAAGTCTGGACTATAAACCTGAACCAGATTTACCACCTCACTGACGTGTTGGTCTTCACTGTACACACAAGCTCATGATAACCAGGTTCATACATATTAAAAGGGTATGATTGACTGCTAAAACAACATTTGTTGCTCCAGTGGAAAGTCTGTCATGTAAAGGATGCAGTAGGAGTGAGCTGGGCTTAAAAAGTTGTGATTCCTCTGCTAACTTGAATCTTTGCCTGGCATCAATAATTGGTTTCTACTGCCCTGTTTTTCTCTCCGCACATCCAGTGCCAATCCTAGGCCAAATAAATGCTGTCATTAACATGATGAATTTTTTCTGTTGTTGGCAATAGTTTTTGTCCCCAAAATAAAATAAAATTACAAAATATTGCTTTAACTGCATACTGATAACTCTGATGCTGGCACCAAATGGTGGTTTTGCTCCTTAGGGTTTTGAAAATACTCGCTGGCTATTATAAATGCATCTGGGTGTGATACACCAGCATAACTTCCTTCTCTCTCTTTGCTACTGCAGTTCATTGAAAACTTCAAGTGTCTAGACCTGGACTTTAAGAGGTAACCTGGGTTGCTTCTAGAGCAGAGTTTCTCAGTTTTGGGTGATCTAAAATATCTGGAGAACCAAAAGTTGAGAACCTCTGCTCCCAAATGGCATACCATGGACAATGCTGGCTAGTGTTCTGCTCCCAAATCCCACACCATGGACCATGTTAGCTAGCGTTTTTCAGAAACGAGAAGAAGTTTGAGACCCAGTGTTCTAGAGAGCTGGAAGATTGGGTCTCTGGAAGGACTAGACGAGGGACAGGCAACCTTTTTGAGACCTGGGCCGGTCTCCCGTCGCCCAGGTCTTGGCTGGGCCGAGGGGGGGGGAATGGCACCCTCCTCCTCCTCCACGCGCGACCCCCCCATGCACGCGGCCGCTGCGGCCGCTACCATCGCCGCCGCCGTAGCGCACGTGGCCGCAGCCACCACGGCACGTGGCGCGGCCGTCATTTTGGAAGTCCAAATCGCAGCCGCGATGCGTTTGCGCATGCGCAAGAGTACTGCGCATGCACAAACGTGTCGCGACCGCCATTTTGACTTGCAAAATGGCGGCTGCAGCAAGCATGGCTGAAAATGCGCCCCAATGGCGGCGTGCAGCGGCGGCGGCGGCAACGGCGGCAACCTACGGCCTGGGCCAGTAAGTCTGGGGCCCAGGGCCTTAACTGCCCCCCAGGCCGTAGGTTGCCGGTCCCTGGACTAGACCTTTAGAACTCCAGAACTACCACCAGAGAAGAGCATGGGAGGGCATCTACTGAAGCCCATGTTCTCATTGAGCAATCTTGGTTCCACTTTTCATCTTCATCTTTCCCATCTGTTTGTTCTGGTATCAGCAGTGAGGGTGGGGGAGAATGAGAGATCATTGAAGGAGGGGCATTGAGGGCACAGTGCCTGTTGCAAAGACGGAGCCAAAGATATGGACTTCTCCCTGGAGATGGGACTGTTGTCTGGAACCACATGGAGCTGCTAGAATGGGCTAGGCATGTGGAAGATCTAGGATGCAGCACTTTGGATAATTCATTTAATGATCATATTAGAACCTGGAGTATTTCCACTGCCCCAATGACACGTGAAGCCACCAGTTGCCACTGGCAGAGGGGGTTTAAATACTCACAAAAGTCACACAACAGCCATTACGCACAACCTTGATTCACCTGTGCCATAAACATGGCTGAAAATCCAGGGATGCAAGTTGAGACTTTTAAACTCAAAGCTACCTGGATGGCTTTGTAATCTATCTGTTTTAGTTTCATTCATTTATGTATTCCCCCCCCTCATCTCAAGTTCTTTACATTGCATTTAAAGATATTTTGGAATCTTAGGAATCCTCCTTGTTTGTTTGGCTGGTTTATATTCTTCTTTCTTTCAAACTAGGCTTCCCAAAACTGAGGTTTCTCGGTTGCACAGAACAAGATTGAAAAAGAGAATTGACTCCAGCACTGGGAAAAACACAGTAATACTGCATCACTGTTAATCAAATTATAAGATTAAGATACTCTCAATTAAGAGCAATTTTAAATGTGCATTAATAATAAATTACAGGACCTATACCTTAAAAAACTTTTTTTTTCTCAGTAGCTAAATTGCTCAGTGCTTGAGCAAATGAAAAGGTCTTTGCCTACTGGTGAAAGGATAAAAGGGAAGGGAACCGTTTAGCTTTCACGGGAGGTGAGTTCCAAAGATGGGGAGCAGCCCTCCTTCATTTCTGGGGTGGATAGATGATCTCACATAACAATCTCAAAGTTCAGACAGGCTGATATGTGAAAATACAGCTCTTACTAAAAGAAAAAGAAGGCGAACCACACATCTTCACCCATCTCTGTTCAGTATGCATTGCTACTGCATGATGGACAAGTTTTGTAGTAAAAACATAATTTCTTGTTGTTGTGTTCCTTCATGTTGTTTCTGACTTATGGAAACCCTAAGGCAAACCTATCATGGGGTTTTCTTGGCAAGATGTGTTCAGAGGAGATTTGCCATTGCCTTCCCCCAGAGGTCGAGAGCACGTGACCTGCCCAAGGTCACCCAGTGGATCTCATGGCTGTGCTAGGATTCGAACCCTGGTCTCCAGAGTCATAGTCCAATGGTCAAACCACTACGCCAATGACCATTATATAGTCTACTCATCAAATAGCAGATAACATCTTCAAACCTGATGAAAAGTCCCATACCTTCCAACATTGTACATAGGGAAAACTGGTACCAAACAACATCAGTGCCAGACAGCATAAGTTAGAACACACAATCTAGGAGAGGCTGCAGCAGTTTCTTTTTCCCTGAGTCCACTGGGAAGGGCCAGATTTCACCACCTCCTTCCCTCTCCCCATCAGCTGAGTTTAGTGCAAACTGTTTTTGTACTTTGAACTTAGTTTGCAGCAAATGAATAAGCCAGGAGGAAGGGCGAAAGTGGGAGGAGGAGAAAGGAACTGGGATATTTGAAAAGCAACTGAAAAAGTGGAAGGCCAAAGGATTAATTGGGACTGTCCCTGCCAAATTGGGACAGTTGTGGAGTGGGAAGTCATACCCCTGTGACAGAGCATATCCTTTGGATGTAAAAGGTCTCAGGTTTGATCACGGGCATCTCCATAGAATCATAAAGTTGGAAGAGACCACAAGGGCCATCCAGTCCAACCCCCTGCCATGCAGGAACTCAAAATCAAAGCATCCCCGACAGATGAAAGAGCCTTAAAGCAGTAGATTTGAGAAAGATGCTGTAGCCAAGATCTTGGAAGGCTTCTGTCAGACATTACTGGGTTTAAAGGACTAAGCACCTAATGTAGGAAAGAGCTTCCTCCTTTTACCAACCTCTTTTTTTCCTGCATAATATTAATTTTTTTACTTCCCTTCCTAACCACAATTTCCCTTTTGCAGACATCCTTTTTTCTGAAGATACAGAAAGAAGAGGAAGTCATCTTGGGGCCGAGAGGAAGGAGGAAGGACACTTCTGACTAACAGGTTTGACTTGCAAACACCAGCTACCCACAACTAGATAAACAGAGGAAGCATTGGCACGCCAACATAGGGCTGTTATCAGAATTGAGGTTTTTATTTTAATACATCTGCCAAGGACACAGCCCAGGAAAGGAGAGAAGGATAGTGGAGGTGAACAACTGGCTCCACAGATGGTGCCACCTAGAACGATTTAGCTCCTTGGATCCCGGTCTATGGTTTCATGAAGATGGATTTCTGGCAAGTGATGGGTTGCATCTGCCAGCAGTTGGCAGGATCTTTTTTGCTTCGAGGCCCACAAACCTGAGCAGAAGGGCTTAAACTGAGTTATGTGAGGGAGGAAGGCAGTATTCGTGAGGTCAAGATTTCGTCAAGTGCTGGAGATGAAGAGCCCATATGTTTTAAGGAGAACTGGGTCAAGAGTGCAAGAACCCAACAGTATATCTACAATATTTGCCTGGAAAACTTTACTGTGAAAGGTGCACTCACTTTTCCTCTCTTGATGTTTCAGTTGCTTCTGCAGTATTGGTGCAGCCCCAGACATTTTGTGGCCTTTGAAATTTCATTCTTTTGGGCGGCCACTTCCTTCTCCTGGGATTTTCTTTTATTCTGCAAATACAATGGGCTTTCCCCAATCCTGTTATTGCACTTCTGTATGCTGTATTATTATGGATGCATATTACCTGGGGTTGTGTGTAGCCTTAGTTAAAAAACTTTGTCAAGTTTTGGAGTGTTTGAGCCATTGCATATCTTGCCCAGAAGAAGGTTTTCTGAAGGTCAGAGGTTTGACAACTCCAAGACTAGGTTTCCTTTCCCAAGAAATGCCATCATCCAGGATAAAGCTGCCTTAAGAAATGTAACCAACATCACAAGACACACAACACCATTCCTAAGGGATGACACAGCTCAGTGAGAAGAAATGCCTGTTGTTATTCTGCAATCGAAAAACGGCCGCCTGTCTATCGCTGGTGAATCATTTAAGTGTTTACGTCAAACACCATAATATTAGGATTAAGGAAGATGGAGATTTTAGATGTTTGGATGATGATGATGAGCCTGAGATAAAAATCTTAACAGATGGATTTCAGAATGCATTGTAATAACTATCAGGAACCCATTGCCAGAAGGTTTCATGTGCATTGCAAAGATCTATTCATGATAGTGCAAGGGTGGCCAGTGCATGGCGTGTGGGCCACATGAAGCCCTCCCAGACATTTTTGTGGTGCACTCTTTCCCTCATTCATTGTTGCTACTAGTAGAACCACACAACCAAATTCAGCAGCAATTCTCATTTTTACACTCCTTCCTTTCTGGGAGTGGGAAAGATGCTTTCCTTCTTCTTCCAAAGGTTTTAGGGTGCAGAAGGATGCTGTGGCATCATCCCTCACCATACAGAACAGTGACAGTTGCAACCAAATTTGATGTCACACACAATGGTGCTTCAGCCTCATTGAGCAGGAGGGTTCCTCATCACTAGGAGGTTGCCTGTATTAGGATGGATATATGCACATTGTCTTTGTTGTGTGCCTCACAGGGTTTTCTTGGCAAGTTTCTTCAGAGGGGGTTTGCCGTTGCTATCCTCTGAGGCTGAGAGAGAGTGACCTGATCACATTTACCCAGTGGGTTTCATGGCTCAGCAGGGACATGGACCCTTGTCTCCAGAGTCATAGTCCAGCACTCAAACTACTACGCCACAATGGCTCTCTATGTATGCACACACACATAGGCACATAGTTAAATTGATATTTTACTCTGTTGATAGTAAGAGCATTTAATGTGAAATCTTGTTCTTGTATGCCTTCAGGTCAGCTCTGACTATCAGATTTCTTCAGAAGAAGTTTGCCATTGCCTTACTCTTACCCTTAGGCTGCATCTGTGCTGCAAAATCAATGCATCTTGACACTGCTTTAACTGCCATGGCTCAATGCTATGGGATGCTAGGATCTGTTGCTCTGTGAGATATTTAGCCTTCTCTGTCAGAGAGTTCTGATGTCACAACAAACTACAAATTCAAAGATTCCATTGACACCAGTTAAATTGGTGTCAAATTACGTTAATTCTCCAGTGTGCAGCAGTCAGGGGGCATCTACATTGTAGAAATAATGTGATTTGATTCCACTTTAAGTGGTGTAGCTCCATCCTATAAAATCCTGGGATTTGTAGTTTTACAAGGCTTTTAATTTTTTTTTTCCTGCCAAAGAGAGCTGGTATCTCACCAAACTGCAAATCCCAGGATTCTGTAGGATGGAGCCAGGGCAGGTAAAGTGGTGTCAAAATGCATTATTTCTTTAGTGTAGATGCACCCTAAGAAAGTGTCACTTGCCCAAGGTCACCCCATGGCTTTCCCTGGCTGATTAGGAATTTGAACTCTGGTCTCCTTGAGTTCTAGACCAACTTTCAAACCACTGCACCATGCTGGCTTGCCATTGGGAAGTTGGTAAACGATTAAGAAGCATGCATGCAAAGGGATATTGTAGCATCTTTGAGGCTAACTGTGCAAAGGAAGTTGTAGCATAAGCTTTTGGAGACTTGGCCACGTGCGTCCTGGTTTTCATCTCTGAAATGCTGGAGGGTGTGCACCGAGTTCAATGCGCCTAGGAATGTGGTTTTCACCAATGCAGGACTAGAAACAGAGTATTCAGCTGCAACTAAGGAAAAGGCTGTGCTGGATTAATCTTCAAACAAGCCGAGCCAAGGCTCTGTAAAGGTTATAGCTGTTGTCTCTTGTAACTGATGGATTAGGCTGTGCATTTTGGCTCTGGACCAGTTTTCCAAATGGGCGCTTGGGGAGAAAGAAAGCCTATTACCAACTCAAAATGTACGGTGTACAGAAGCAAATCCTCACGTAGCCCCATGCAGTGAGCACAGCATCCATCTTCTGAGTCAAGAGAAGTTGGGCTTCAGGTTGGAAACTAATCTTGCCCCCCAGAAATCTTCAGAGGCAGGATGGGAAGGAAATATTTGAAATAAATAAATAAATAAATAAATACATGCATAAAGATATGATCTTTGGTTTGCTTTTGCTTGCTTTTGCTTGCCTGATTTTTGTATGTGTTGTAGCTTATAATTCTAATTATTGAAGGGTGTACAAGGAACATCTAGTGAGTCCCACCTCTAAAGGACTCTAACAACTAAAGAAGCCCTGAAAGATGCCCATCCAACCTTTGTTTTAAAGCCCACCCACCCCAAAAAAGATGGAGATTCCACCTCTCTCCAAGGCAGTATATTCTACTGTTAAACAACTCTTCCTGTCAACAAGTTCTTCCTAAGGTTTGAGTGGAATCTCTTCTCTTGTCATTTGACTCCCTTGATTCATGTTCTAATTTCTGGAGCATCATAGGACGTTATCACACGGGCCAAATCTGCTGGTTAATCTACACAAATCCCAAACAAAAACTGGATTTGTGCCTCGCGTTTTCACACGACGTGGATAGAAAGTGGATAGAAACTGGTGTTAGCCGAGATCTTTTGAAATTTGATAGTTTTGAGGACATGCAAATGCGAAATTAAGTTAATTTCGCATTTACCGTAATGTGAAAAGCAAATGCGCATTTGGGAGCATTTCCCTGCTTTTCCCATGGTTCCATGGCGAGCATTCTTCTATCTGCGCATGTGCAAGAAGATCATTTCTAGTACATTTACGGGCTTTTCTCACTTGTGTGTGAACGTTAAATGCGCTTACTCTAAATTCGCAATTAAGGTAATTACGTGTGAAAGCCATTTGCAGAATCAAGGTTTATTTTCGGTTTATTTTCGGAATGCCTCATTTCCACTTTATTATCACTTTCTGGCCCACATGTGATAATGTCCTATAGAGACATAGACGCACAGAATCACAAAGGGGGCCTTTTGGTTCATTGACTCCAATCTCCTGCTCAGTGCAGTATCTCCAGCTAAACCATTGCTAGCAGGTAGCTGCCCAGCCTTTGTTTTTGGAAGATATCCAGAGCAAGAGACCCTACTACTTCTGTAGCCAGTTGCTTCCATTCCTGAGCCGCTCTTACAGAACCTTTCCTCATATGTTCTGTTCTCCATACCTCTTGTCATCCTTCTCTGAACCTGCTTCATCTTATCTATATCCTTCCTCAAATAAGGAAATGAACAAAGTACTCCAGATGAGGCCTGATCCGTACAGAATATAGTGGGGTCTATTACTTCCTTCCACTTGGAAACTATGCTTCTACCAATGCAGGGTAAAACAGCATTCACCTTCTTTGCTGCAGTATCACACTGTAGTCTCATATCCTACTAATGATCAACAACAATCCCAAGCTCCATTTTGCATGTAGTCCTGCTGAGCCATGTATCCCATATTCTATATCTGTGCATTTGGTTTGTGTGGTTGCATTTGTCTCAACTGATTTTCATATTTTAACTTTCTGTCCAATTTTCTAGTTTATCTATCTAGGGTCCTTTTGAATTCTGGTCCTATCTTCTCATGTTAGCCATCCTTCCCAGTTTTGTGTCTTCTGCAAACTTGAGCTCCCTCCATCCCAACATCTAAGGCTGCATCTGCACTGAAGAGTTAATCCAGTTTGACACCACTTTAACTACTCTGCCTCAATGTATGGAGTTCTGGGAAGTGTAGTTTGTTTGTGTAACCAGAGGATAAAATGTTGAAGAGTAAAGGATAGAAACTTGGGCACCCCACAGCTACTGATAATGACTCTTTGAGCTCGGTTTTCCAGGCAATTATGGATTCATCTGACTATGTTCCCATCTATTCCACATGTAATCAATTTACTATTCAAAGTATTATGGGGAACCTTATCAAATCCTATGCTGAAATCCAGACAAATGACATCCTCAGCATTCCCACCTACTGCTAAACTAGTGAAATAATACTGATTACTCCCAGTTAAAATATATTCACTCAACTAGCTGTTGAATGATGAGTCAACACATTGGTAAAACCAAATTATTCAATGGCTCTCCTCTAGTTGGGACTAGCAATAGGATTTCAACTCAGCTTATACAACTGTGAACTGACTACATCTGCTATCCAGTGTCCAAAAATATACAACTGTGTTCATAAGGGAACTGACACAAGCGCATGAGCTCCACAGGATTCTGGTTTGAATTAGAAATCACATGAGAGCCATCTCTATACCAAGTCTTCAAAACCTTCCAGAGATCTCTCTACCAATTTCATCTGCACTTTGAGTTGATAGACTGGAGATCTTTGAACAGAGAGCATCTTATTTCCCCAGAAGGATTTGAATGACCTTTGGCAACTTCCATCACTCTGCCGTCTGCTTTTATGGCTTTTAAAAGTTTGAAGCCATTTCAAGGAGCTCATCTGAGAACATTGGGAGGTTGGTTCCTTTGCCAGTGATGGTATTTCAGAGCTGTGAGGGCTTCTTTTTTCGGGGGAGACGAGGTGAGATGGTTGAGGGTGATGGCACTCTTGGGAGAGAGAAAAATGATCAGCCTGATCTAATTGTGGTTTGATCAAGGGAGGAGCACACCCTTCCCTGCAGGATAAAGTCACACTTTGTACTCTGCCGTAACAGATGAGGAAGAGGGAAAAAACAATCAGCATAATCACCATTTGGAGGAATATTTTTCTCTGCATAGGGAGCTGGGGGAGTTGAGTT
Source organism: Phrynosoma blainvillii (assembly GCA_026167975.1). Classification (NCBI taxonomy): domain Eukaryota; kingdom Metazoa; phylum Chordata; class Lepidosauria; order Squamata; family Phrynosomatidae; genus Phrynosoma; species Phrynosoma blainvillii. The sequence continues at coordinate 5,836,824 of JANUYF010000005.1, forward strand.
GAATGTGCTGAAGAATTAGTTTTTGTGGGTTTTTCGGACTGTGTGGCCATGTTCTAGAAGAGTTTCTTTCTGACGTTTCGCCAGCATCTGTGGCTAGCATCTTCAGAGAAAATGGCCACACAGCCCCAAAAACCCACAAAAACTATGGATGCCGGCCATAAAAGCCTACGACTTCACATGCTGAAGAATTGCTGATTGTTAAATTAAGTCACACAGCGTCACCCTTGGGAGTGTGGCATCCATAGAAATTACAATATTCCAGGAAACAGAGGTTGGGAAGAATCCTTTTTTTGGGTGGGTGGGTGGGCTAAATAATAATAATAATAATAATAATAATAATAATTTGTATCCTGCCTCTCTGTGTAACACAACCGGGCAGCTTACATGCTAAAACATACATTCCCAGACTATAACTCCCAGAATCCTCTGGCCAGCATGGCTATGTTGGCTGTTTGATTCTGACTGTGGTTGCTTTTTGTTCTGTGCTTCCGAATTGTCACCACCCTATCATAGGGGTTTCTTGGAAAGATTTATTCAGAGGAGGTTTGCAATTGTTTCCCTCTCAGACTGAGAGAGGAGGACTTGCCTAAGGTCAACCATAGGATCATAGAGTCATAGAGCTGGAAGACATCCCAAGGGCCACACACTCCAGCCCAATCTACCATGCAGGAATACACAATCAAAGCACTTCTGACAGATGGCCTTCCAGCCTCTGTTTAAAAACCTACAAAGAAAGAGGACTCCACTACCCTCCAAGACAGTGTCTTCCATTGTCAAACAGCTCTCACTGTCAAGTTCTTCCTAATGTTTAGGTGGAAATCAGTGGGTTTGCATTGCTAAATAGGGATTTGAACCCTAGTCTTCTAGAGTCCTAGTCTAACACCCAAAGGACCATACCACGCATTCTCAAAAGTGAATTTTATGCCACCCCTCAACCTGAAGAATTGTCATGGGGTCAGAGCAATAATTCTTTGCTAAAAATTAAGTATATTCTATGGGTTTGTGAAGTTCTGCCCTTGCTGTATTTAAGCCATGAGGAATTACCTGGGCAGTGTGGTCTATCCACATTGTGGGGTCTTGAACAGAATTTTTGTTTTGTTTGTTTTTGGTGTGGGGATGGGAACAGGATTGATGCCATTTCCAGAATCTGGATCTTAGTCCAACATCCAAACCACTAAACCATACTGGCTCATTTCTGTAGCTCCTAATAAGAACTTTTCCAAGCTCTACCAGGAAGATAGTTCCCCTTTGAGTATGGCATCTTTTTGTTAGTGTTTAATTTTTGCAGGGCTAGCCCTGTGCTGAAGCAGAGTGAGATATTTCCCTTCAGCATAAGATTGGCTGTCATCATCAACAGGGTGCCAATGCTTAGGTATTCCTTAATTATATTTTTACTGCTGGGTTTAGGGTGAGAAGCATCTATATTGTTTTCTTTCTCAGGTGCCAAAATGACTTGGTTAGACTTAGGTATTGGGTACCCTTTTTTCAGGGCAGAAGGTCCATTTGCTGCTCTACCACAGGCAACAAAAAGTTTCATGAAGTCCATGAAAAATCAAAGAATCGTAGAATCCTAGGGCTGGAAGGGAACACAAAGACCATGTAGTCCAACCTCCTGCCATGCAAGAATACGTAACTAAAGCACTCCTGAAAAATGCCCATCCAACCTCTGCTTAAAGACTTTCAAAGATGGAGAGCCCTCCATTCTCTGAGAAAGACTATTATACTTTTGAACAGCTCTCACAGTCAAGATGTTCTTTCTAATGCTGAGGTGAAATCTCTTTTTGTTTGAATCCATTGGGTCATGATCTAATCTCTGGATCAGCAGAAAACAAGCCAGCTCCATCTCTCTACATGATATTCCTATAGATATTTGAATATTGATATTACGTCACCTCTCAGTCTTCTCTTCTCCAAGTTGAAGATACTCAGCTCCCTAAGTCATTCCTCATAAGGCTGGGTTGACAATGGTAATGAATTCATAATAGTCATCATGAATCAAGATTCTCATGCACAATCTTTTCTTCTAATCTATTGGACCACTGATGTGAGGGAGATGTGCATTACAAGTCACCTTTTTGTCACTAATACCACAAACTCAAATATCAGAATCCCTGATTATTGTTCCTATCTGGGGCTTATGAAAGTGGACGTCCAACATGATTGAGGATTCCTGTACTTAGTCTACCATATTAGCACTGTATCGTCTCATTCTGAATTGAAGGAAGCTGAAAACAAAGGAGGAAAGTGGTGAAGGAGTGTGAAACTGGGACAATTTTAAAAGTAGATGAGAAAGTGGGATGACAGAGGATGGATGGGGACTGTTCCTGCCAAATCAGGACAGTTTGAAGGTATGGTGTTCTCCTGAAGTCCCTTTCTTGCCCTTTCCCAGTTTTTGAATAGACTTGTCTCCTGTTGTGACATAGTTAGCAAGTGGTGGTGGTGGTGGGGACGCTCTAAAAAAAGATCCTGGAAAGCTACAGCCTCCAGATCCTTGCCTGTCTTCTCTCCAACCCTCCCAGTGTCCCAAATGAATGGGTCAGGGAACCGTTCCTCCTGGACCTCCTGCTGGAGATTTTCTCTTCCCATACCTATCTGGCAGCATGGAGAAAATTGATTATTTGTTCTTTCTTGCATGAACAAATAATTTAACACTGTACAACCCCAAGCTATACCCCGAGGGCTGTTAAAGTTGTTTAAGGGACAGCTAGTGGAAGTTACATTTTGAACTCCAGCTCCGACAATTGGTCAATGTCTACTTCCTGGATATGTGAGAGAATGAATGCGGCATATTTCCAAGTGAGAGAAAACAAGGTGGGGGAGTGAACCTTAAGACTCTTCCCCTGAGACCACCTTCGCTTGCATTTGCTACTCATTTCAGAGCAGAACATCAAAGGAGAATAAATCAAGGGCTTTAGTTGCCAGTAGCAAAGTTAACAGTAGGGCGTGTTGTGTTACGCCACAACCCACTGGGGAAATTCAGTGCTTGAGAAGGGAAAAAGCTGGCATTCTGATCCTGATGCAGAATGACTGGCGAAGGGTTCCAGAATCCACATTTATTTATATATCCTCTAATTAATAAGTCAACACTCTCGCACTTTGGAGCGTGCACATGGTATTGTAGGAATCACAATATTTGTCTTGAGAACACGTCTTTGAAGCAGGTCATAATAATGGGTTGCATTCAGCTGATTTCTGCTTGGAATAAACCCATTGACATCAGTGGGACTTTAGCTGTAAGTGCAGTTTGACCTCCATATCCATGGCGGATACTTATCGTATTCCCATACTTATTGTGGATAGCAAGAAAAGCAGATAATGGTGAACGCTATATTTTTGCCAGAAGTTGATCACAGAATCACACTGGTGGACCTCCAGATGCCTACAGAGGTGGTCTCACTAAGCATCTGGAGGTCCTCCAGCATGACTCTTTGGTTATCCTTTGGCACCAGTTGATGATAGAGTCACTCTGGAGGACCTCCAGATCCCTAGGGCCCACCACGGATTCACCCTACTCACTGGCAAAGAAGCCATTGGTCATACAATCTGACTCCCACATCCATAAAATCAGTAACTGTGCTTACACTTACGTGCATGTAGAAAACAAGGTCTCACTAAGCATCTGGAGATCCTCCAGCACAACTCTTTGGTCAACTTCTAGAACCACTTGATGATAGAGTCACTCTAGAAGACCTCCAGATGCCTAGAGAGACCTTATTTTCTAGATGTTGGTAAGTATAACCACAGTTACCAATTCCATGGATATGGGAGTCAGACCAACAGCAGTTGGTGGCTTCTTTGTCAGCGGGTGGAGTATATCCATGGTGGGTTTTAAAGGGACTATCCCAGGTGCTGAACCAAATCCTTCAAATAGGCTCAACTCCTGGAACAGCTCTTTGACTAGAAACCAGAGAAGATTCACCACTCTCCTGACATGGAAGGTACCAGCTGTTACTCAGTTTAAGTCTGGATCCAAACCAGTTGGGTTGGAGTGAGAGACACATCCATTTAATTAGCTTGCCAGATTCTCTCTTTCCCAAAACAGTCTTTCTAATCTCCTCAAAATGCCAAATGGAAGGCCAGGGGATCCTGGGATGAGCTGTGGAAGTGGGGACTGGGGGGATCACTGAAAACAAGGTGGAAGCATTCCTTAGTGAGCAGAGCTCTGAGATGGGAAAAGGTGTTTGCATGGTTAACTGGGAGATTCTGGGAGGTGAAGTCCAAAAGGTAACAGCTGGTGTTTTGCCTTGCTGTTATGGATTTCTAACCTAGAGTATGAGTATGACTAAATGTCTCTTTCAACCTATCTTAACCACCACCAAGTGAATCAAATCAATGGGGTCTAGTAACCTGCTGACTAGAGGGCAAAGAAGATGACATTTCTGGCTCCCTCACACCAGTGAGGGAGGCTGTAACAATTCGAAGCAGGACCCCATTGCAATTCCTTTCCATAGCCTCACTGGCTGGAAGGAGAGGCTGGATCCCATGGGATCCAAAGTTGACTCAGCCTTCCATCCTTTCATAGGTCAGTAAGATGAGTACCCAGCTTGCTAGGGGCTATTGGCTTGCAGATTGTAAACCGCTTAGATATTGCTGAGTTCACTAGGAAGCAGTAAAGAAATGTAAATGCTAATGCTATTGCTGAGTGACCATGGGTAAGTTGTACTCTCTCAGCCTCAAAGGAGGGCAAGAACAATAATAATAATAAATTTTATTTATATCCCGCCTCTCTGCATAGCAATCGAGGTGGCATACATCAATTAAAAAGAACAAGTTAAAATCTCAGCCCCAACCCCAACCCTCCCCCCCATAAAACAGAATTAAACTAATCTGGAATTAAAACATGAATATAACAGTTAAAAACAAAATTAAACAGGTGGACACATCATGGCGGTCAAAGGATAAAACCAAGGCTCACCATTTATTAATCAGGGAGATGTTCCGGGAAGGCCTGCCAGAAAAGATCAGACTTTACTGCCTTTTTAAAGGCAGCGCCCTTTTAACAAAGCCTTTTTAAACAGCCCTTGCCAAGAAAACCTCATGATAGGTTTGCCTTAGGGCTGATGTAAGAAATAATAATAATAATAATAATAATAATAATAATAATAATAATAATTTTTATCCCGCCCCTCTGCTCGGCAACCGGGGTGGCATACAACAGGTTAAAACAGTCAACAAGTTAAAACAATCCTTCATCCCAATCCCTAACCCTCCCACCCCCTTAAAACTAAATTAAACTGATGTGAAGTTAAAATAACAATTAAGACACACATAAATACAATACAATAAACCATTTTAGAACAAAAACAGGCAGAAATCACTTGAAAGCACGCAGCACTATGTGTCATAGGAAGCAACCCCCTCCAGTCCCTTGGAGGGCCAATGTTGCCCCCTAAACTTCAACCGTTGCCCACCCATGTTGTGTAGTGATGTGCAAGTAACTTCTGATGGATACCCCTAAGTGCGGGGCTGGGTTTTTGCAGGCATGACCCTGCCTCTTCTTTTCAGGCATCCAGTGTATCTAGTAATGTACAGTGAGAAGAAGGCCACAACAAGCAAATCACATGTTTATTTGCTCAGCAGAAACCATTTTTTTAAAAAAATAAATCACAAGCCCACATGCGAAACCTCAGCAGGCTTAACCTTTCCATGTGTTGCATTCAAGCATACATACTATTTCTTTCTTTTTTTTAAAAAAAAAAAATCAGTTCTCCCTCCGCATCCCGCCTACTACACAGAATAAATTGCCATCCCTTAAACAACAGAAGACCTTGGGGCTGAAACACGTTTGCTACTCTGTATGGTTATGGATATATTTATATAGCATTCCCATTCATTCCAATTAATAGATGGACTTTTGCTGTAGTGACTAAGTGACGAACGATGAGGAATGTATGAGTAGCTGTTTTTTGTGTTTTTTTTAAAAAAAACACCCAACAAATCTCTTGTTAATTTTAATGATTAATTTGCAGATAGTTGCACTATACAGTTCTGATGTAAAGAACCATGCCATCAATGCTGAGAACAATACTTGAAGCAGACGATTCAGCTCAGCCCTCACACAGAATCTTGCCTCTTTCTTGGTGAAAGACTTCAATGCTCCAGAGTGGGCAAATATTCCTGTGTGAAAAGTAGAAAATGTGGGGTGGGCTTCCTCTAATCCTCTTAGTAACTCTCCAGAGTGCATGTGCTTCCAAATGAAGATGGGAGAGAAATTTCATTCCATCCAAATTTACCTAATTATGCACCTTTTAACCACTGTTAGGGCTGGGATCCCTTTGTGACTTTGTGCTAGTAGAATCAGGAGTATTCCAGTATTGCACAAGGAGGTAGGCAGTACCTCCTTACTATATCTATATCTATATCTATATCTATATCTATATCTATATCTATATCTATATCTATATCTATATCTATCTATATCTATCTATATCTATATCTATCTATCTAGTAACTCTGGAGAGTTACGAAGAGGATACATATATACATTCTGGACCCACCCACCCCCGCGGTGAAAATGAAGATTTAGCAATATTCAAGCCCCATAGGCTTGAATAGGGTGCACCCCTGTGAGCACGCCCCATTGATTTTCATGGAAGTTGCCCCTCCATGAATATGCAAAACCACAGACTTTAAGTCCACGAGAAAGGAGGGGCGACTGTATGTATGTGTGTGTTATATACATATATATATTCAAATCAGAAATGACTTGAAGGCACACAGCAACAACTATATATATATATATATATATATATATATATATATATATTGTTAGGCAATGCAACATATGTTCCATCCATGGGCCAGTGATGCTCTGCCTGCTGAACCAAAGGACCTCTGATTGACTGTATATTGGTAAGAGAGGCAACATAAAAATTATTATTATTATTATTATTATTATTATTATTTATTATCTCCCTCACATGTTGCCCTGCTAACCACTGCACCTTTTAGTTTGTTGTCGTTGTTGTGTGCCTTCAAGTCATTTCCAACTTATGGCCACCCTAAGGCAACCCTTAGGTTTTCTTAGCAAGATGTCCTCAGAGGAGGTTTGCCATTGCCTTCCCCTGAGGCTGAGAGCATGTGGCTTGCCCAAGGTCACCCAGTGGGTTTCATGGCCAAGTGGAGGATTGGAACCCTGGTCTCCAGAGTTGTAGTCCAACACATAAACCATTACACTACACTGTCTCTCATACTATTTCTGGGGATTTTTTAATTTTTTTTTACAATTTTGTTTGAGTTCAAACTAACCCCCCCCTCCCAAGACATCTGGGGGTCATTTTCTCAAAATGTTAGGGGATCTCTCAGATTGGGTTGGTTACCTGAAGCATGTAGACAATACTTTCCTCATCCCATCTTAGGCCATAATGCTATAGCTGTCACAAAAGAGGAGAACTTATCACTTACTGTATATACTCACGTATAAGTCTAGAAATTTAGGTTTAAAAAATTGACTCAAAAAACTTGGGTTGATGTAAGTACTGTACTTTATCTCATATATGGTGAAAGAAAAAAGTTTAATCTGCCCTGGAAGCACTGGGCCCCTTGTACTCTTTCATCCGACCAGCCTTTAGTATGAGCACAAATAGTTATGCCTGCTGGAATTTTGTAAGTTCCTTGACATTGATTTCCCTTGCTTTTTCCTTTACATCCTTCATTATATGTCCCTAAGTTTTACCCTCGACTTATCCACGGGTCATATGAAAATCCTTAACTTTGACCTCAAAACCCACCCTCGACTTATACATGAGATCGACTTATAGTTGAGTATATATGGTAAGTCATAATTACATCAGCAAAACCTTTGTTATTTGAAAGAGGAATGAATGACTAGTAGCTTGTTATTTGTGAAGTGTTGCTTCCAGCATGTGCTCTAGACTATCAAACAACATTTTTTTTAAAAAATATTTTTATTACTGCACAATTTTTCTACATATACAAAACATTCAACTCAAACATAAAAAAAGCAGAAAGGGGGGGGGAATCCTACAAAATAGCTCTACAAATAAAGGAAAAAGAAACAAAAAAGACAAACAGAAAAATATAATGACTTCCTTCCCCAAAATAGTTGCTATACTTGAAGCTATACTTCAACACCCTTATAGTAATATGAAAAATCTCCTTTTTCTACTAATGAAGTATAATTATTAACTGAATCCACATATTGAAATAGAGAGAAACAGTGTGATGTAGTGGTTTGAGCATTGGACTAGGATTCTGGAGACCAGGGTTCAAATCCCGGCTTGGCCATATAAATCCACTGGGTGACCCTGGGCAAGTCACAGTCTCTCAGCCTCAGGGGAAGGCAATGGCAACCCCTTCTGAATAAACTTTCCAAGAAAACCTCATGATAGGCTTTGACCCAGGGTTGCCATAAGTCAGAAATGACTTGAAGGCACAAAACAACAAAACTGAGATAGAACCTCATTTCCTTTTGTAAAATGTAATAGCCAAAAATTTTGCAAGCAAAATTAGACGTTGCTTGATTCTCCAAATCCCCTGATTGGTTTCAGATTGCATTTCAGGCCTATCATCAACTGTCGTATAACATTTTTGCATTTATTTTGGTCATGTTCTTTATCCTGACAGATGATGGAGTTTTGACCTTTGGAATCAATGCACTTAAGCAATTCACTCCAAAATCAAATTATGGCATTTATTATTGTCATTTTGGCATGTATTTCATTTAAAAATAATCTGTCTTGTCATATATTTAAAGAAAAAGAGACAGGCATGCTAATTCGGGCCAAGGTGATCATCATCAGCCAATTCACTTGCTTATTAGCAGTCTGGAAGCTCTGTGGAATATGCTTTTAATTAAGGTATTTATATGTTGAGAAAGAAGGTTGCATTTTTTAAAGGTTCAGAGACAGAACTGAGAACATGTGAGCAACGTACAAATGAGAGCTCCGATACCAATGCAGCAATAAATTTGCTCCAAGTTTTAAGCTACTCAAAGTCCTGGATTCTATTTTAAGGGTTTTAAAAATAGAATAGCACCATTGACAGCTCCTTTGGAGTAAAATCCAGAGCTAATTCAACACCAGCATGGCGTAGTGGTTTGAGCGTTCGACTCCAGAGTCCAGGGTTCGATTCCCAGCTTGGCCATAAAACCCACTGCATGATCTTGAGCAAGTCACATGCTCTCAGCTTCAGGGGAAGACAATGGCAAGCCTCCTCTAAAGAAACCTGCCAAAAAAAAACCCATGATGGGTTTGCCTTAGGGTCGTCATAAGTCAGAAACAACTTGAAAGCACACAGCAACAACAAAATTCACCACTTGCTTTTGGGAGATGCCAGCTTTCCCTGAATATCACATACAAAGCAATGTAGGGATACTACCTTTAGCCATTGATAGCTCTCATTGCTTTAAATGAGGGAGTCAAGCATTTACATCCATCTCCTCCATTGCCAGAAAGTGGTTTGGGATCAATGGGTCCTAAAAGTAACCATCATTGGATACTTTTCATCATTGGGATGTCATTGTTTATTTTTATTTTTAAACTGGTTTTAATTGAGCTGTTCTTATCTTTTGTTTTAATATTAGTATTATATAATTGTATTTTGAATTTGTAAGTTGTGTTTTAGTTTTAACTTTTTAAAATTATTGTAAGCTGCCTCAAATCCAATTTTGGGAGAAAGGCTGGATATAAATCCCAATGAATAAATAGTCGTAGGCTTTCATGGCCAGCATCCATAGTTTTTTGTGGGTTTTTTGGGCTGTGTGGCCATGTTCTAGAAGAGTTTCTTTCTGACGTTTCGCCAGCATCTGTGGCTGGCATCTTCAGAGAAAATGCCAGCCACAGATGCTGAAGATGCCAGCCACAGATGTTGGCGAAACGTCAGAAAGAAACTCTTCTAGAACATGGCCACACAGCCCGAAAAACCCACAAAAATGAATAAATAGTTTCTCCTCTACTTATCTTTGAGAAGGTTTGCTTTTTTGATAATTTCTGTTTTTTTCATTGACTTTTTTAAATAAAAGAAATGAATTGAGATGACACCTCTTTGTGTGAAATATTTTCCTTGATTGTCTGGCCCATCTCCACACATCTCTGGCCATTCTTCCCCTGGAAAAATCCGCTCAAGTCCTGAGAAACTGCTTCAGGACATGTTTTACCATATAAATATGCCCACTTGGGCACCTCAAATTTAGTCCAGTTGGAATCAGGTATAAACTCTGTTGGATTCAATCTTAAGCCCTCAGTACTACTGGCTGTGCCACAAAGCAGCAGATTGAGCCTCATTCGACTCATAGTCTTTCCCCAGATCGGAGCCTTGCTTCTGAAATTGGTAAAGTATTGCCCACTGCAATCCTTTAATTCACTGTCTGCTACTACCTTTTATATCTAAGGTCGTGTGTTTGTGTGTGTGTGTGAAAGAGGGTTTTTCATGAGTGTTGATTCCCCGTTTGATCAATAAACTAAATTAATTTGAAATGTGCTGTCTGAAGTTCTTGGTTTGGAACCGCTATACATAGGCTAGAATTCTGGCTTTTAAGAATTACCCAAAGCCCTCTCACTGCTTCCCATTGAGCTAAATTAATTCTCCCTTGAAGTCAATTGTGTGTTCCTTCTGAGACCCCAGCATTATGAAAAAAAGTGCATTTCCCCCACAGAGAAGTCTCAAAACTGCAAAGATTCTGATCTGTCTAGCTTTCTCCTCATTGGGATTCCCCAACGCACAAGAAACCCAAGAGAGCTTCAAAATCACTTGCTCGCTTCTGTGCTGATGAAGAATTAACAATACATTATTCCAAGACTAAAATCCTTACCTTTTCAAAACACCTTAAACAGAGAAGTTGCTTTTTGGATGGACAGCCTATTGAGCAGGTTAAGATCTTTAAATATTTGGGGATAGTCTTCCAAGCCTCAGGAAATAGAAATGCTTATTCAGATGATGTTTCTAGGAATGCACAAAGATCTGCCACAGCTATTCAAAATTATTTTTTTTACTAAAGGAGCACAGTTCATTCCTGCAGCAATTAATCTCTTTATGGCCAAAGCTCGAGCCCAATTGTTATATGGAGACCTTACAACAATATGATCACACTTGAAAGAGTCCAAACAAAGTTTCTGAGGAGTATATTTCAGGTTGCCCACTGTGTGTCCAATGCCATGTTACGAAGGGAAGCAGGCATCACTAAAATCAAATCCAGTTTGTGGATAAACATCTTTACTTATTGGTTAAAAATGCATAATAGTCCTGACGGACTGTCCCAGTTAATTTTGGTAGACAACTATAAATCTTCTTGGGGAACAGCTATCCATAAGAAACTGATCCTGCTTGGACTTTTAGTAATACTATTCTAAAGCTAGGACTAGATCAAGCAAAATCAGTTGTAAGGCAAAGGCTCCTAGACATTGAAGGTCAGACTGAAACTGCTTCCTTTTCTAATTATTCATTGGTAAATAACCAAATGTCGGTTTCCCATCCTGCCTCTTACTTATATTACATCACAGTGCCTAAGTTCAAGAGAGCGTTATCATTAGCCCGATTCGATGTTCTCCCTCCAGCAGTACTGGAAGAGAAATAGAGGAAAATCCCCCATGAACTTTGATTCTGTCCTTGTGATACTGGAGCAATAGAAACTATAGCTCATGTGCTTTTGTATTGTCAGTTTTACAAGGACATTCGTCATCAGCAGATTACCCCTCTTCTAACCAAATTTCCTGGACACACTGGTGTTTTTTATCGAAGCTATTTGCTGGACAGTAAAAATCAAACTGTTATACTTAAGGTAGCAAAATTTTGTTACGTTATATGTAAAACACGCTCTCGGATGATTGGTAACAACTGATGTTAGATGGCAGAGACCAATTCTGATTTCCTTTGTTTTGTATCTGATTTGTTTTAATAATCCTACGTTATTTCTTTATATATTTTATATTAGATTATTTTTATATTGTTCCATGACCGAAATAAATTTGTATCTAAGCCATTTTCTGACTATTTTCAAATATTGTTTCCCCCCCTACTGCTGACTACACCATTACAAAATTGGTCATATATTAAAGTTTTAATGGGGGGAAAAAACATCTTACCATGCAGTATAGGCATATATTTGTCTGTTGAAAAATCAGCACCATGGACAACAACATTGATCTTTGTTATTTGCTCTACCGCCCAAATTTCCAATTTTAACTTCCAAAGATTCAAGTTGCAAGGGTGACTGCATATCATTACAATAGACCCATTGGTTGGTTGTTAATTATCACACATAGCTGATTGGGAGAGAAACCTATATCTGGGTTATACCATCTCTTGTCATAGTTGTGCGCCTAGAGGACCTGTCAGGAACGCATTAGGTTAATGCTTTCCTGCCAGAATGGTGTTGATAAAATTGTTAAGGGAGATGGGTTATAAAATTGTGCAGAAGGGGTTAATGACTGTAATAATAATAATAATAATAATAATTTTTATTTATATCCCACCCCTCTGCTAGGCAATCGGGGCGGCGTACAGAATTTCAAAACATCAGAACAAATATCAAAAATAAATCAAATTCATATCTCATCCCCCCTTCCCATACCCTCCCGTCCCCCCAAAACAATAAACTAAGCAAGGCTTAGTTTCAGTAAGGCTGAAAATGTGCTGGCTGAAAAGTAAAAAGCTTTGAAAGCTGGAATGTAGGGGGGTTTCTAACTTTGGCCGCTGCAGAGGCTTGGATTCAAACCTTCATAGTTAATTGGTTAAATGTTTAATTGTATAGTGTTCTAAACATATACGGATTGGTTTGATATTAAATGAATAATGGATTTAGATCTAATATGTTAAAGTGGTGCCTAAGTTAGCCTCATATCTGTGCTGGCTTTGATAGCCATGGGTTCTTAGTCCCACGTTTCATAGTTCATAAACAAAGGCACAAACAAAGAGCAGAAGTGGGATTCACAGTTGTTTTGTCTAAGGCTGATGGGAAGCTGTAGATTCACACGCACCTGGCCCTTTGTTGGATTTTCTGGGCAGTAGGACATTACATCATGTGAAGGGCCAAGGCGCGGGAAATTTGGACCAATCACAGTTTGCCGCTTGACTATGGGAAGGGACTTTGTTCTATTCTATAAAAGTGTGTTAATGTACTGTGCCTTTAGATTCGTCAAAGAAGTTAAGACCTGTCTGCGCTGTTTTCTTTTCTGCAATAAAGCTGTCCTTTTTGACTTAATGTCTGGGAGCTGTCTTTATGTCTGAAAGAAGACTGGTGGGCATGCTGAACCTGACAGGACCGGTCATTGAATGGACAGGATGGCAGGACTTTTGTAACTTAGGTGATTGCTTCACAGTTGGGCCTGTTTCATCTGGAGAAGAGAGATTTAAGAGGGAAATATTCAAATTCTGGAAGATCTGTAAGAGTGAAGTTTGTTGTTATGCATCTTCAGACTGACCACAACCTATGATGTCCCTATCATAGTGTTTTCTTGGCAAGATCTATTCAAAAGAGGTTTGCCAATGTTTTCCTCTAAGATTGAGCAAGTACATTTCCAAGGTCACCCAGTGGGTTTCCATGGCTGAGTAGGAATTTGAACCCTAGTTTCATGAGGTCTCAGTTCTCCACTCAAAACATGCTGAATCTCCAATGGGATGTTTGCCATCCCTTAAATAACTAAGGATCATGCATATTTGTCTCTGGATTTCCATGGCAGAGCACGGATTTGAACATTGATGTCTCAGATTTAGTCCGGACTCAAACCACTGGCAAGATTTATTCAGAGTAGGTTATATACCTAATTTCCTTTAGACTGAGAGAGTATGACTTACCCAAGTTCATCCAGTAGGTTTTCAAGGCTGAGTGGGGATTCAAACCCTGGACTCCAGACATTAAGACAATGAAAAAAAAAGTCAGGCCAATGATGCTTCAACATTCATTGAATGAATATATCTGTATAGTGTAGATATACCCTAAAACCATAATCTGGTGGAAGGGCTATTGTGTATTGTGAATATGCAGCTATGACATGACCAGTGACAGACTCAGAGGAGAAAAATGATGTCAAAGTATAGGTTGCTGGCATGCATAGTCCATGATTTTTCCCATCTTGTAGAGCAGATACATCTGTAGATCCTGGCCTGAAATCTACTGATTAGACCCAACTAGAGTAGACCCATTGCATCAAATTATTGAATCGTGAGCTCATGAAACTTTCAAAATACTTTTGTGACAGTTCCTTGGTCCTATTAAAAGGTATGATTAATCTTTGCATTGTTTTTTTTTTCTTAATTGTGGGTCCTATTGTTGTTTTCTTGGCTTTCTTCTTAGAAGACCTCTTTCAAACCAGTTCAACCAGCAAGCATCTGTGTGGACCTTTTGATCTGAGGTGTCCATTGGACACTCATCTCCCCCATCCCTCCTTTCTTGCTCCTGATGACAGTGAGGCAGAGCAAACTCATGGCACAATAAAGAAACAAAACAAGGGAAATCCGATTATCCTTCGTTGTAACGTAATCCTTTTCATCAAGACCTGCAATAACATATTAATAATACCCACCATGACAGCACATCATTAATCTCTACCTGGGAAGTTTTTCATTTGCTCTCACTTTGTGAAAATCTTCAGCAAACAGGTCACGAACAAAGGATCTATTCTTGCTAATGGAAATGGCATTCATTTCTGTCATGATTAATGCACGCCACCATGGGCTACTTCAATTAATGTAGATTCTCCTCCTTTGCCAACTGCTTTAAAGTTAGTCCTTAAAAGTAGAAACTTTTCTGTTTTGCACTCGAGTTATTCCTCCTCCTTCCATCTCCAAATGGTTTAAAAGGGAACAAACTTTCAGAAGAACATGGAAGAAATTCTTACAGTAAATAGTGGGGGCTTAATATATGAAGTTAACCAACAAAAGTTAAGATATATATATGTATATATATATATATATATATATATATAAATAGAGAGAGAGAGAGAGAGAGAGAGAGAGTTGGTTGTTGTTGTTGTTGTTGTTGTTGTGTGCCTTCAAGTTGTTTCAAACTTATGGCAATCCTAAAGCCTTAAGGAGTTTTCTGGGGCTGAGAGTGTGTGACTTGCCCAAGGTCAACCAGTGGGTTCCCATAGACGAATGGGGAATCTTACCCTGGTCTCCAGAGTTGTAGTGCAATGCTGAAACTACTACCTCATGCTCTCCCCCCCCCATCTCTCTGAATTTATAAATTTGTAAAATTGTTACACATTGTTAAACAAAATAACCATAGTCCATGGGTTTAAACATATGACACTGGAAGTAGGATTTCCCATAATCTCTTGCTGTTTGAACAAGTGAGCAGCTAAAGCTTCTCCTGAAAGTGAGATTAAATTAATATGAATTATTCATTTAAATAAATTATTCAATTAACTAACATTAAATGAGCGACCCAAGGCACTGGATCAATTTTGAGACTAGAGTTAAGTGCTGCTAGAGGTTGGACTAATGTTTTTCATCCTACTGACATGGAAACCATCAACCTCCAGGGTTTGGAACAAGAGTTGGAGGGCACCTTGTAGGCTATCTAGATGAACTTCCTGCTCAACACAAGAAATCCAAAGTTAGAGCATACCCAACAGATAGTCTTCCAGTCACCTCTGCTTCAATATATTAAAAACCCTAAACCAGACTTTGAGTTTGCCATTTTATATATGTTTATATAAGGAACACAATTTTACTACTCCATTGTACCTAATGGGACTTGATTTTGGTATCCATAGGGGATCCTAGAATCAGTGGATACCCAGGTCCCCCTGTAGATGAATATGTAGGATGGATATAGATGGCTAGATGGGTAGGTTGACCCAGATAGGCAGATATTATAGAGAAACAGGCAGGTTAGTTTCACATAAAGAGCTATGCTAGAACCTTTTTTTCCGGAGCACCTAGTCTTCTATGGCTGAGATTTCACATTGCCCAACGTAATATAAGAGTCCTATGGATGGAAATCTACTATGGACTCTCACTCACCACTTCAGGCCTCACAATTTTGTTGTGATAGCTCCTTGAACATCTATTCCATTGCACATGGAGGGGGGGGGGGAATCAGAGAAACATCTGGCTGGGGTCTCCAAGATGATGTCTTACATCTGGGCCTGACTATAGGGCATAGCCAGAGTGACCAGATGTCTTCCTTTTCAGGCCATGTCCTACATTTCAACCTTCAACCTCTTGTCCAGGAGGAATTCCAAAATGTCCCCCATTTTGAGCATGAGTAAAAAGCATGTATTTCTACTTTATTTGGTCATGTGCTCCATTTTTCTTGAATGTCCTACATTTTGCGGTGCTTTGTCCCCCTTTGCAATTAGGAGATCTAGTCACCCTGGGCATAGCCAGATGCTTCTCGGATCCCCTGCCCTCTCCACTTGCCACAGCATATTTATTTAGGGAGGGCTAAGACTATGAAACCCAGGAGGGCTTTGGGCATTGCGAAGGGTGGAAGAGGCTATCACTTCTACAACAGCAACAGAAAGATATAAACAGGCATCAGGGGGACTTAAGCTTGCATGTGTCACAAACAGAATGCTGGCTATTGTATACTATAGAGATTGATTTAAAAGGAAGTACTTGAACTCCCAAACTGCCGTCCAAAATAGCACATTCCAGACAGATTGATCTCTTTGGAGCCTAGGTTGTTAACTGCTTCTCTGTGTGAAAATCTACCCTGTGCTAGATTACTGGAGCTCTGAAGGATCACAAAGCTGAACCTTGATCCATCACAGGTTTTCTTTCATTCAAGTAACATCCCCAGTTTCTGAGATATTGCCATGAAAGATACAAATGAAAATAAAACTCACTGTCATCTTGATTACATAACTTTTGCAGCACCTATTTAAATGCAGCCTATTTGCTTACATATCTATCATTCTTATCAATAGCCAAAGGTAAATGCAAATCACATTTTGCTTGTATTTTTAACCAGATGTATTTGCTTACATATCTACCATTCTTATCATGGAAGTGGGGGTTGGGGAGGAAATGCAAAAAAGGGAGACTTTACACCTTTACCCCATGCATTCAAAATCATCTTGCTATATCGATGTCAAGCCAAGATGCTACCCTTCTTTTAAAAATATGTAGATGGTTTTAAAAATATATTTTGTACTGCACGTTTATGTCTTCGGCTGCTGCTACACTGCAGAAATAAATCCGTTTGACACCTCTAACGTCCAGAGCTCAATGCTATGGAATTCTGGGAGTTTTAGTTTTGTGAGAGAGTTAGTCTTCCCAGGTGCTGCACCAAGCTACAAATCCCAGAAATCCATAGCACTGAGCCCTGGAAGTTGGAGTGGTATCAAACTGCATTAATTCTGCAGTGTGGGGGTGCATCTACACTGCAGAAATAATGCTGTTTGACACCACTTTAACTGCTGTGGCTCCACTCTACAGAATCCTGGGATCTGTAGTTTTGTGGGGCAGCAGCACTCTTTGGCAGAGAAGGCAAAAGATGTTGCAAAACTACAAATCAATCACATGGCTGAGCATTTCGGTCTGCTCTCAGAGTGAGCAACTGGCAGCAGCAGCAGATTTGCCAGGATGCTCAGCAGGATGTGTTTCAAACAGAGGACTCTGAATCTTAAAGGAAGATCCAGAGCAAAGTGTGATGCATTTAAATATGTGTTAGGGATGTTTCACCATGGTTCTGATGCTGAACAGACTGCCTGTCATCTGGTCTATTCACACCAAAACCATGGCTTGGGCTGTGCATGGTCTGATCTTCCCACTGAGAGGACCGGTGGTAGGATATTTTATTTGGCCCATGCAAAAGGCCAGGAAGCATTTGTGCACACACCAGAAGGGACCACAAGTCTATGCTGTGAAATACCAGTATGAGAGGGTGGGGTGTTTTTTGTAAAATAAATACTGAAGCTATTCATCCTAGAAAACCTCTCCTTAAACGTCTCCATCTTTGGACTAGAAGCAGCTCAGTGGTGGATTGAGAGGCTGATAGTTCAATTTCTTTTGTTCCCTGGAGACCCATTTGTTGCACAGGAATAGAATTGGAGATGAAAAACCAGAGGTTGGGAAAAGGTGGCAAGGAATTCTCCCTCTTAAACCTACCTGTGATGGCTGGAATTGAAAATGATCTGGTGCTAAGAAGGTTTGATGTCTTTCCTGATCCTCCATCAATGAAACTTGAGATGGTTATATTTTGCTTAATGTGGATTACTCTGGACAGTGCTTAGCTTTGATTGTGTTTCTCCCATCTTGATATAATTATATTTGTGCAACGTGATTCACTGAAAAGGGCACTGTCAATACCTCTTCCCGCTGACACTACACGGGACTGACATTTACTTCTGTAAATGGCCATGCTTGCTAAAAATGTCGATCTGTTGATCTCAGCCTCATGGGAAGGCAATGCAAACCTCCTCTGAACAAATCTTGCCAAGAAAATCCCATGATAGATTCCCCTTAGGATCGCCATAAGTAAGTAATGACCTGAAGGCACACAACAATGAAGCTAGATGTTGTTATCGTTGTCGTTATTGTTATAATCACAGAATTGGAAAGAGCCACAAAGGTCATGTTGTCTAACTCCCTGCCATGCAAGAATACACAGCTGCACTACTCCTGAAAATGCCGATCCAACTTTGCTTAAAGATCTCCAAAGTTGACCTCCAAGGCAATCTATTCCACTGTCAATGTTCTTCCCAATGTTTAGGTGGCATCTCTTTTCTTGTCATTTGAATCCATTGGTTTGTGTTCTAATCTCTGGAACAACTGAAAATGTGGTATGTGGGGGAAATGATCTGGCTTCATCTTCTACTTGACATCCTTTCAGATATTAAAGATAGCTATTATGTAAACTCCCAAGTTTTCTTTTTTAAAAATAAATAAATGTTATTGGTTAAAAACAGTACATAAAAACAAATGAAATAAAAGTTGGTAACAGATCAAAGAAAAGAAGGAGAAAAGAAGTGACACATACATAAACATACAAACGAAACTAAATAACGTAGATTGACTTCTCCCACTTATCAAGTGACTCGGGTTGTCATTAATCTGTTGCTTTTCTCCTGATTAATTTAACTATATGAGTATATGTATGTATGTGTGTGTGTGTGTATATATATATATATATATATATATATATATATATATTCTG
This sequence comes from Phrynosoma blainvillii, assembly GCA_026167975.1. NCBI lineage: Eukaryota > Metazoa > Chordata > Lepidosauria > Squamata > Phrynosomatidae > Phrynosoma > Phrynosoma blainvillii. The sequence goes on from JANUYF010000005.1 coordinate 5,855,887, forward strand.
CACTACTTTTCTTAATACAATCTAAAGAACTCATATATAACTATATAGTATATTCTATAATCTATAATCTATAACACTGTTATGTTTCATCTCATAGTTATAAAGTGACCTGCATATGTTCTGCTGTAAATTTTTCTTTTTGGATTTAGAGTTCATTTGTTAATATTACTTGTGAGCTGTTTTGTTTCCAGACCTAAAACCCATTGTTGACCCCCCTCATGTTTCAAATAATCAATAAAAGGATTCCAAACTTTCTCAAATTCCTTTTTTTCTGTATAATCCTGTGTTAATTTGTCGCTTCCCATAACATCATATAAATTCATAATCCAGTCATCTATTCCAGATATTATTTTTTGTTTCCACTTCTCTGCATATACTATTCTAGCAGCTGTAGTCATATAAAAAGATTAATCTGCCATATTTGATTTCTAATGTTTCTTCTTGATTCCTACTTAATAGAAGTCTCATCAGGTCTTTCTTAATTTTAATATTTAATATTTTTTCCATAGCGTCGTGAATCTTATCCCAAAAGTTTTTTGCCAAATTGCATTTCGACCAAATGTGACAGTACGTACCCAGTTCTTTCTCACACGTCCAACATTTATCTTTTTCATTTTTATAAATTTTTGCCAGTTTGAAGGGTGTGAGATGCCATCTAAATTGCATTTTGTAAAAGTTTTCTTTTAGATCGTTACTCAGGGTATATTTCAATCTTTTATTCCAGGTTCTTTCCCACTGGTCTAAGCTTATGGGGTGGCCAAAATTTTGTGCCCATTTTACCATTTGGGTAAACTCCCAGGTTTTCAACATACCCAGCTCTCTAAGGGCCTAAGCAGACTGCCAGAAATAGTGCACATTAAATTGAGGCACTGCCCTGGCTCAGTGCTAGGGAATCATGGGAACTGTAGTTTATTGTGGCACCAGAGCTCTCTGACAGAGAAGGCTCAATGTCCCAGAAAAAAATACAGTTCCCATGATTCCCTAGCACTGAGCCAGGGCAGTGCCTCAATTTAATGTGCACTATTTCTGGCAGTCTGCTTAGGCCTTAAGTCATTCCTCATAACTCTTGGTTTCCAGATCTTTAATCTTCTTGGTTGCCCTCCTTTGGACTCATTCCAGCTTGTCAATATCCTTCTTGACTGGTGCTGCATAGAACTGGACACAGTATTCCAGGTGAGGATCAATGCAGTCCAGGGTGAGATGACTATATTGCTAGATTGGGAAACTATACTCCTGTTGATGCAGCCCAGAATTACATTGATGTTGTTATTTTTGCCTGTTGCATCAAACGGTTGAGTTATATTTAGCTTGTTGTCTACTAAGACCTCTAGATCCAGCTGGTGTTTTAAAATATTGCAATGCAGAGGTCTCTTCAACCTTTTAAAGAGATGAATTATCTCTCCTGGAGGGTTCTAGGAGATGCAATAATTTTGGCCAAGAAAAGGGTGGTCCGATTAGTTTGAAGTAGTCAAGGGCTACACAAATAGTTCTGAGGGAGGCACATTGTCTTTTGTCTAAAGGCAAGAAGCACCTGGAGATGCAAGCTATGGGAGGGGAAAGAAGTAACAGGTGAAACAAGTCTGTCCAGTTCATAAACTGGTAACAAAGGGAATTCTCTGGGGGTGAAGAGAGGAACAGGAACAAGGTCTCTGCTCTTCCAGCCTCTAAGAAACCAGCCAAAATGATAACCAAAGCCAAAAGAGAGAGACAAAGAGGTGTAAAACTTGAGCGAGGCTATTGCAAACAACTAGAGTGGTTTGAGTGTTGGACTACAACTCAGGAGACCAGGGTTCAAATCCCCACATGGCCATGAAACCCACCGAGTGACCTTGAGCAAGCCACATGCTCTCAACCTCAGGGGAAGGCAGTGGCAAACCTCCTCTGAACACATCTTGCCATGAAAACCCCAAGATAGCTTCACCTTAGGGTTGCCATAAGTCAGAAACCTAGGGCACACAACAACAACCAACAAAGAAGTGTTGACTCTTTAACCACTGCTCCTTTTAGCATCAATGCATTGCAACTGGTGGGGGTTTCACTTCAATGGCCCTAAATTTCATCTGGGGTGGCGACCCATTTTTGCTGAAGTTCCTCAGTTGTTGTATCTGCTACTAGCTGCTCAGATCCTGAGAGCAAGCCATCATCTGAAACAAAAGGCCTTTCCAGGCTGTGCCTACACTGCAGAACTAATGCATTTTGACACTACTTTAACTGCATTGGTTCAATGCTATGGAATTCTGGGATTTGTAGATATGTGAGGTATTCAGACTTCTCTGCCAGAAAGCCACAAACTACAAATCCCAGGATTCCATGGGATGGAGCTATGTCTGTTAAAGCAGTGTCAAGCTGCATTAAAATCTGCTATGTAGATGCAGCTTAGATCTAACTTGCCTGCATTGGATTCCTTGCATTTCGCAGTGTGTGAGATATGACACCCATGAGGCTGCAGGGCTATATTTTATCAACCCTGGCCTAAAGTTATATTCTTCTGATGCTAAATCAATCCCTCCAAGGGGCTTTCTTGTGTGTGTTGTGTATCTTACAGTTTTCAGGGTGTTATATTTACACACCCTGCCAAGTAACATATTATTTGCCCTGAGCGACTGCTAATTGGAAGCAACTGTATTTCAGACCTCATTAAACTGTTTTTCTAAATAAAGGCTTGTCAACTTTAAGGTAGTTGAAGAGGAAAAGAGTTCAGAGAAGGGGCCAAGGGGAAAAGAAAAACTCAGAAACAAACATATTTTTGCTCCCAAGCAAAAGAGACCACTCCGCACCTGTTTGAGTGAGTTGAATAATCCTGTCAAGTGATTTAGGAAATGTGATTAGTAGTCACTCTTTCCTCACAGAAAAGCTTTTTAATTTTTCGCAAGGGGGAATGAGACTCGTCCAACTCATCCTTTTTTTGCATTTAATTACATTTTGGAAATTTAATTAAGCACAATGAAGTATATCAAAGTATATCTGACTCAGGCATACTGACAGAGAGGAAAGTGCCCCCAAGTTTCCTCCCGTTCCATGAAGCAACCTTCCATTTGCGGAGTATAGATTAGTATCAGAAGGATGGGCTGTACAGCTGTTGCAAAGGGCAAGGCCAGCCCAAGAGATTTGGCTGCCCAAAGGGAAGGGCAAGATGGAACCTTTCCCTGCTCCTTCCATCTAAAAAAGCAGTTTAGATCTTCTTCTTGGCAAGAGTTTGGCAGTGGAACTGGCTGCCTTGCAAGCCGAGAGCTGGTGGATTCCTCTTCAAGGGAGCTTTCTTAAAACTCTCCTTCTTCAGAGGTTTTTAAACAGAAGCTGGATGGCCATCCATTGGGAATGCTTGGATCATGTCTTCCTGCATGGCAGGGGGTTGAACTGAATGGCCCTTGGGGTCTCTTCCGATTCTATGATTCTATGAATATTTTAGCTGTAGATACCTTGTGGACCCTTCCAACTACGATTCTTTGATCACCCAACATTTGGACGTCTCAAGGGAGGGGAGCATCCTGCGGGATTCCACATCCCTCTCTTGTTTTTGTGGATCAGTGCAGGAGAAACAGGCACAACAAGTCAGCAACGGAAAGATCAGTCGACTTCACTTTGTCAGAAGACAACTGCATTCAAAGAGAAATCAAGTAGGAAGGAGATGCAGGGGAAACAAGGTTAAACATGTAGGAGGAGAGAGATACGTGTACTGTAGTTTCTCTTGCTTCTTCTTGTGATGAATGATAATTTATTGCCTGAGTTCAGCTAAAAAGCCATCCAAATTAAAAAGTAGTTTTCAGACTATAGTAAAAACAGTGGACATCCAGGTTCCTGTAAACCAGGCTTGGTTCTGTTATTAGGCAGAAGGGGTATACCACTGAGATGATGGATTTTTGTGGAGAGACGGAGTGGAGGTCCCTCTAGCTGTTCCTCAAAAGCATGCGATGGACAGCCACCAAATAGCCCTGGAGTACTGCATCTGGTGCCAGGATCATACCTTGCCCACTCTTGCTTCAAGGACAGTCTTACACAAACTGCCACTTTCCAGATGTTCTTGGACTATAAACCCCACTATCCTCCGCCATAAGATGTGTATGCATTTGGAAAGCAATCTGAAAGGTAATCTGAACTTTGGAAGGAACCCACAACAAAAATGGGATTTGTGTCACTAAAGAGTTATGTGCCATTTTCTTTGTCTGCCCTCCGCTTTCCAACAGTAATGTTATTGACATAAAGACCACTCAGGGTGTTAATTCCCCCGCCACACACACACCAACATTCACTTGTTAATAGTAAACTAGGGCTGCATCTGCACATCACCTTGATACCACTTTAAGTGCTGCAGCTCCATCCTACAGAACCCTGGGATTTGCAGTTTTACAGGGTCTTTAACCTTCTCTGCCAAATAGTGCTGGTGCCTCACCAAACTACACATCCCATGATTCTGTAGGATGGAGCCATGACAGGTAAAATGGTGTCAAACTGGATTATTTCTATAGTGTAGATACACCCTTTGTTTCAAATATTTGTATCCTACAATAACATTATTTCCATGTGGCTTCTGACTATTAATTCTGAAGTGGGGCAGCAGCATCTCTAGTGTTGGCGTCCCCTGGTGTGGTAACTCATGGCGTCACCCCCGCCTCCATTAACCCCCTCCCATACCACACAATACAGAATCCTTAGTAATGTTTTTTTTTTTTTTGTACCAATGTTATTCATAATTCTCATATATCCCTGAATGTAATGGTAATAGTTGTGACAGGATGTCATATTGAAGATGGAGCAAATTTGTTTTCTGCAGCTCCAGAGAATCAGACATGGAGCAATGGATTCAAACTGCATGCAGTTCTACTTCAACCTTAGCAAAAACGGGTTGAAGGAGTGTCGCATTGAGGATGGAGCAGGCTTGTTCTCTGCTGCTCCAGAGAATTGGACACAGAACAATTAATGCAAGCTGCAGGAAAAGAGATTCCACCTCAACGTTAGGAGAAATTTCTTGACAGTAAGAGCTGTTCGACAGTGGAACACACTCCCTTGGAGATTTTGGTGGTCTCCTTCTTTGCCCAATTAAACAGAGGCTGGATGGCCATCTATTGGGGATGCTTTGATTTTGAGTTCCTGCATGGCAGGGGGTTGGATTGGATGCCCCTTGTGGTCTCTTTCAACTCGATGATTCTATGATTTTATGATTCTGTTAAAAACTTCCTGACAATAAAAGCTGTCTGACAGTGGGACACACTCCCTTGGAGAGTGGTGGAGTCTCCTTCTTTGGAGGTTTTCAAACAGAGGCTGGATGGCCATCTGTTGGGGGTGCTTGGATTGTATCCTCCTACATGACAGAATGGGGTTGGAGTGCATGGCCCATGGGGTCCCTCCCAACTCTATGATTCTGTAATTCTACAATGTGCATTGGGCACTTCTGATACACTTTGGACACTTCTGATGTTCATTGGGCACTTCTCATGCTCATTGGGTACATACAGCAATAGCAATAGCAAGTACATTTCTATACGGCTTATCAGGGAACTAGCACTCCCTAAGTGGTTTACAATGTGTAAGCCAATTGCCCCCAGCAAGTTGGGTCCTCATTTTACCGACCTATGAAAGGATGGAAGGCTGAGTCAACCTTGGAGCCCTGCCTGGGATCGAACTCACAACCTTGTGGCTGCAGTACCAGCACTTAACCACTGCACCACCAGGGCTCCCTAATATGTAATGATGTGTATTGGGTACTTCCAGTAAACATTAGGCACTCCTGCTGCACTCTGCCACTTCTTTACTGGGGTCCAGATGTGCACTGGGAGCACTCCGATGCACATGGGTGCCCAGTGCACATTGAGGTAATGGTGTATCGGTCACTCTACTTGCTACCGTGATGCATTGGAACATCATGACAGTACCTAGGGGAATACGAACGAAGCAAAAACTACTCCTATTTTCTGAGCACGTACATCCACTTATGAAGATGTACATCGCATGCTGAATTCCAGCCTATAATTCTGTTGCATGAAAGGGCCCCATCTATCTGCTCATTGTCCCCTCTCACTGAAGATGTGATTCACACAGTGATGCCCTTTTATTGCCTTCAGACTGCACCCCCCCCCCCCAGCCCTGCTTCATCTTAGCTCTTGTAAGGAAGCTGTACATCACTGGAAACAATGCAATGGCAGTGGCAGCAGGTTAATAAAGTTTTTTTGCGGGGGGGTGGGGAGAGGGAGAGCTTTATAATAATACTATTTTCCTCAGTAGATTTAGATTGGAGTTAGCAGTAATAAGAGCTGACGTTGGTCTTTATTCCCCGACTCCAATAAATCGAATTTACGTCTTTCCAAAGCATATCAGGGTGCGTTTGAAAGCATGCAGTGAATTCCACAATAAGCTGGTAGGGCTGCTTAGGCAACAATTGTACGTTTGCCAAATTGAACTTTTTGACAGCAGGGAGTCAACAGGCATCCAATGCAAACTATTGATCATGCGTCCTGCAGTCATGGATCCATCTGCAGATCTGTTGATGCAATCAGCATAATAATAATAATAATAATAATAATAATAATAATAATAAATCCCCCCGATTATAAATATGGTGAGCTGTAGTCAAAAAATGAACTTCCTCATGCTTTAGGAATAGGTCACTTCTAACATCAACACTCCTGAACTAACATCAGCTGACAATACATATTGAGGAGATAAATCATAGACTTAGGTAAAGTCTATGAATGAATATGTGCTTATTTCAGGGGTGAGCCAAGTGTGACCCTGTGGCTGTATGTTACTATGGGGCTATCGTCCCCTGGTGTTTCCCCCTCCATCATTTCACAGATGAAAACTGGGAGAGCTGTGATCAGGTGACAGCAGAATGTAGTCAAGTTGAAAAAAAGTTATTAATGAAGAAAATACACACAAGCTTGGAGATGCTACAGCAGTTTGCTTTTGTCTGAGCTTACTAGGAACAAGAATCCCCTTCTCTCTTTCCTCTCCCTTCTGCTGAGTTGAGTGCAAACCACTGGTGGAATTCTGTTTGACCACTGTGAACTATGTAGCACTAGCGGATTCCAGCAAATGCCCCCGCCTCAACCCCACTGTTACCCAAAAAGTGGAGGGACTGGAGGTCCCCACCAACTGTGTCATTGTCTCTTTTGGGGGAATTGGTTAGCTCAAGGGAGCTTGCAAGAGGCTGGGTAACTTGAGGATCGTTTGCATCTATTTATACCAGTACTAACTGCTGGAGGACTCCAAGTTTGGTTAATTAAAGAAATTTTTATTTGGAAATATGTAAGAGTGCAATCAAACACACTATAGTAATTCAAACAGCAACACGATTCAGAGCTAATCAAAACAGAGGTATGGAAACTGGATATTGGAGGCTTAGGGTTGTAGATGGGTAATATTTATCTGACCTGAAGAGGAAACCATGGAAAGTGGAGTGTGGCTCAGATGCTGTCTGAGGGAGAGACAGTGAGTGGAAGAAGCTCTTTGTGCACACACAAGGCTAGAGTTGGGGCTGATATTTATATCTGATAGCATAGCCTTGAGACATGCCAGTGCTATCTTGCAATATAACAAAAACCTGATGGTGTTCACAGGGAATTGATAATGGGATTCTGGAATGACTGATGACTCTAACCTTGAAGTAAGAAAAACATTGATTGGCTTTAGGACAACCTCAAAAAAGATGGATAGGAAAGTTGGCTGGGAACACAACAGAGGGTAGGGAGGAAGTGTTGGCTTGCTCACCTTTACCTTTCTCTCCAGTGCGAGATGATATAACAAAAGCCTGGGGAGGGGGATGGAGTAACTGGCCAACCCATTTAGCTTTTATCTTGGTATTACCTGGGTGCTTCACAGGTTTTGAGGTTGATGTGGTCTTCCCCTGGGAAAGTTTCTTGGTGTTCCTAAGGTTATTGTGATCTCTTAAGAACATGCATGGCTCCAGATATGGAAATATGAAAACATGGAGACCCCTAATATAATGTGGGGTATGCTATAGCAAAGCCTTTGACTGCATAGGTCATGAAAGGCTATGGAATGCCCTTAAAGACATTGGAGTGCCAACACATCTGATAGTCCTGATGAGGAATCTGTCCTCGGGATAAGAGGCTACTGTCAGAACAGAACACAGAGAAACGGAATAGTTCCCAGTTGGCAAAGGGGTCAGACGAGGCTGCATCCTATCATTCTACCTATTCAACTTATATGCAGAACATATTGTAAGGAAAGCAGGCTTGGACACAGAAGAAGGAGGAGTGAAAATAGGAGGACGGAATATCAACAATCTAAGATATGCAGATGACACCATAATATTAGCACAAAACCTCACAGACCTGAAACACCTACTAAGGAAGATCAAAGAAGAAAGTGCAAAGGCAGGCTTAATGTAGCCAGGAAATCAGAAAAAAGATTAAGAATGGGGAGGGTGCAATGAAAGAAATAGAAAAGATCCTAAAATGCAGACATACAACTCAGCACAAAAGTCAGAATCATACAAGCCATTGCATTCCCTATTACCATGGATGGATGTGAGAGGTTAAGAAAGATGATCGAAGAAAACCAATGCATTTGAGATGTGGTTTTTGGAGAAGCGTGCTGAGGATCCCATGGACAGCCAAAAGAATGAACAAATGGGTCCTAGAGCAGATCAAGCCAGAAACCTCCCTGGAAGAAGCCAAAATGACCAAACTGAGGCTGTTGTACTTTAGACACATCATGAGAAGGCATGAATCGTTGGAAAAGACAATAATGTTAGGAAAGGTGGAGAGAAATAGAAAGAGAGGAAGGCCACATGTTAGATGAATGGACTTTATTAAAGAGACCACAAATATGGGTTTGCAGGAGCTGGGCAGAGCAGTAGAGAATGGGGTGGTGGTAGAGATGTCTCATCCATAGGGTCGCCATGGGTCAAGATTGATGTGAAGGCTGTTAAAAACTGGTGGAATTCTGTCTGACACATACTATGTAGCATCATGACTACATAGCTACAGTGCTACATAGTGGATTCCTGCAGAAACCCCCTTCCCAACCCCACTTATCAGTTAGCAGCCACTGGGATCAAAACCATTCCTTGTTTTAGATTAAAGGAGTTCACGGAGGTTCTGAATTCCATCCTCCAAACAGCACCTTCAAAACTCTCTAAGGTGCTGAACATATGAGGTAGGTTTGACTCCTGTAAATTTGGACTAAAGTCCAGAAGGGGTTCACCCACCCCAATGACATGAATCCATCATTCACCACTGTCCAGTTTACAGAACAATTGGGATTTAATGAGGAACTTAATGTGTTGACCCTCATGCTGGCTGGAGGATGTGAATGGTAGCTCCCCACCCCCAGTCATTTTTCCAAGCTCTGGAAGGGACTGCTGCCCTGGGAAAGTCAATGGGGGAGACAATTCCTCTGAGGGAGCATGTACACCAGGGGTAGGCATCCTAAGCCCCCCCGAGGCCTTTGGACCAGCCCCAGGCTGGTCCTGCCGCCGCCGCCGCCGCTGCCCCCGGCCTCTGCCGCCGCCCGCCATGACGATATTGATTATTGTTGTTATTACTTGTTCTTGGGGTTTTCTTGGCAAAACAGGGGTTTTGCCATGGCTTTTCTGGGGCTGAGAGAGTGTGCATGCATATTTTTAATTTTTTTTTAAAAAATTATTTTTATATTTATTTATTTATTTATTTATTTATTTATTTATTTATTTTTGGGGCTTTGGCCCCCCCCAATTGTCTGAGGGACAGCAACCCGGCCCCCGGCTCAAAAAGTTTGCCTACCCCTGATCTACACTGTAGAAATCATTTGACAGCACTTTAACTGCCATGGCTCCATCCTACAGAATCCTGGGATTTATAGTTTGGCGGGGCACCAGCCTTCTTTGGAAGAGAAGGCTAAAGGCCTTGTGAAACTACAAATCCCAGGATTCCAAAGGATGGAGCTATAGCACTTAACATGGGGTCAAAATGCATTACAGTTGCCCTCCCCATTTACGACTTTGACTTTTGCGGATTTGGCTATTCACAAATTTGATTAATATGTTCTGTCTAGGAATCTTTAGGTCCTCCAGCATGACTCTATGATCAACTTCTGCTAAAAGTCATGCTGGAGGACTTACAGATTCCTGGAGAGAACATTTCTCTAGCATTTTGTAGGTCCTCCAGTGCAATTTTGTGGTCAGCGTCTGGCAGGTCCTGACCATAGAATTGTCCTGGAGGAACTAGAGATTCCTAGAGAGGTGTTCTCTGCAGTTTAAAAAAGAAGTGCTTAGTTTTTTTTTAATTTGTAGTTTTCCCAGTTTCACGGGGCTCCTGTGCCCCTAATCCAAGGGAATATGGAGGGTTCCCTTTATTTCTACAGTGTAGATGCATCCTCAGCTAGCTTTTCTGGTAAAGGTTTTAATTCTCTCTTTGCAAATCTGCCCCCAAATTTATTGTCAGCTGCTGGCTTCTTAGTCATCTGGAATTCTTGCGGGATCCAAAGCACCAACAATAAATGTGCAGTTTTGTCATTACCTACCAAATGGAAGCTAGCTCGGCAATTCCTTGGAAAAAAAAAAAGCCTCCTGGGGGATGATTCAGGTACATATTTCTTCACACCCCCAGAACAAGGATCGCATGATTTGAAAGAATGAATGCCGCAGTGCCCCATAATGGCAATATTGATAGCATAATGCAATAGGAAGCGAGGAACTGTGTTATGATTTTCTTGCAGATGCTAATTAAGCTTTCAGACACGATGTGCATTGATTATACAGGAAGCTATGAGAGAAACCAGATCAGCTTTCTTCAACCAGGTGTTCCTTCCAGGGGGTTGAACTACACCTCCTATCATCCCCAGATGGAAATGAGGACCGTAGTATTAGGGGAGGAGTTGGAAAAGCTGAATTAGATGGTGCCGGGGAAACACAAAAACACTCCCCCAGTGCTGATTCCTTTGTGTACTCTGAAAACCAGACACCACTTTCATGGGAATGCAGAATCTTGCCTTTCCCAGTAGGCTCAGGCAAAACCAAACTGCTGCAGCTTCTCTTGCCTTGTCTTTTCTTCCTTGTTAATACCTTTTGCCATCTTGACGTTGCTTGGTTTTTGTATACGAAATGTTGGAGAGTATGCTCTGTTAAAGTTTGGCACAAAACCAGGAGCAGATTTGTGATCCCTCTGACGCCAGAGCTGCAGCTTTCACTGGACATGTTGCCAACTTATGGCAACCCTAAGGAAACCCTCTTTCAGTCACACTCTCTCAGCCCCTGAGGAAAGTGATGGCTAACCCCCTCTGAATAAGTTCTGCCAAGAAAATCCCATGACAGGTTTGCCTTAGGATGCTATAAATCAGAAACAAGTTGAAGGCACACCACCACCACCACCACCACCACCACAAGGCAACCCTATCACAGGGTTTTCTTGGCAGGATTTGTTCAGAGAGGGGGTTGTCTATGCCTTCCTCTGAGGCTGAGAGTTTGTGACTTGCCCAAGGTCACCAGGGGGTGTCTGTGGCCGATGGGATTTGAACCCTGGTCTCCAGATTCATAGTCCAACACTCAAACCACTATACCAAATTGCCTAGACATAGGTGTGTGTGTGTGTGTGTGTGTGTGTGTGTGTGTATTTTCAACCTTTATCTATAATTTATTTACTTCTCCTCTTCATTGTAATGGGGTTACAGTCTAGATTGTCCCTTAATCCCAGACCCCATAAAAAGTGCTAATTCCTCCCCTTTATGACCTGAAAGCCCTCCCATGCATCCTAAACATTGCTCCAAGAACACTTAATTGCTATTTAATATTTAATTGATATTTAATTGCATACATATTGTGTGTGGAGCCCTTAGCTGCTTTGAGGAAAGGCAACTAAGAAAAAGGAAGAAGGAAAGAAAGGGGGAAAGAAGGAAGGAGGGAGGAAGAGAGAGAGAGGGCTGAGGTCTTTTTCCCACTAGGCAATTATACTGCAGTGGCTTCTTCCTATCAAATCCAGGGATCTGTCATGTGCATTCTTTAGAATGTTCTATCAGAGAGCTCTAGTGCATCATCAAGCTACAAATCCCAGCATTATTTAGGATATGGCCATTGCAGTTGAGGTAGTATTAAACTGCTATACATGCACAGTGTGAAAAGGGCCTAAGAGGGATGTTGTAGCTCCAAAATGGGAGGCAAATATGTCTCAAAATTTTGTGTGAGAGTCTGAGTCATAGGACGTTATCACACAGGGGAAATCTGCTGGTTAATCCACACAAATCCCAAACAGAAACTGGATTTGTGCCTCACGATTTCACATGACGTCGCACAGAAACTGGACAGAAACTGGTCAGAAACTGGTGTTATCCGAGATCTTTTGAAATTCGGTTGTTTTGAGGAAATGCAATTGCGAAATTAAGTTAATTTTGCATTTACCGTAATGTGAAAAGCAAATGCGCATTTGGGAGCATTTCCCTGCTTTTCCCATGGTTCCACGGCAAGCATTCCTCTATCTGCGCATGTGCAAGAAGATAATTTCTAGTACATTTATGGGCTTTTCTCACTTGTGTGTGAACGTTAATTGAGCTTACTGTAATTTAGCAATTAAGGTAATTACGTGTGAAAGCCATTTGCGGAATCAAGGTTTATTTTTGGTTTATTTTCGGAATGCCTCATTTCCACTTTATTATCACTTTCTGGCCCACGTGTGATAATGTCCATAGAGTAGATGACACCGCAGTCTAATGAAAATCCTCTGACAGTCCAGTTTAATGAGAAAGAACCACAAGACAGATGGACAAGTGTCTTGAAATTGCTCTTCTCCAGCTAGGCATCATGACATCAGCCTGAGCAGATGCAGGACTCACCTGCACTTGGATATGGGGTACTGTCATCCTGAAAAAGGAACATTTCCAAGATCTAGACAGGCTGGATTTTTTTTATGCCAGCAAGGCACAAATGATAGCCCCAGGAATCTCATCTGGCCCTTGGGTGCTTGCTATGTGTCTCCACCAGCTTGTTATGATTGTTTCAAGTCAACTTGTGGCCACGCTATGAAGGAGCAACCTCCAAGATTCCTGGTTATTGACTGCCCTGCTCAGGTCTTGCAAACTCAAGGCTTTTTTGATTAAATCAATACACATGTAGTGTGATTTCCTTCTTCTCCTACTGCCTCCCACTTTACAGAGCGTGGTCATTTTCTCCAGTGAGTCATTGCACCTTATCACACGGGGTCTAAAGCAGACAGAATCCAAACGAAACCCCGTCCTATTGTGCTTTATTTGTCCGTGTGTTCACACGACGTCGCACACAACCCCGACACAACCCCGTGCTAATGCGGAATCTTCCCCGTTCTTTTGTCTTTCGGGTTTACCAGGTATTGCATTCGCGCGTTCGGAGTAATTGCACATTAATTCCGCTTTCGCCGTACGTCTGATCGCCAAATACGTATCCTGGAGCATTTCCCCGTCATGACCCATGGTTCCTAGCATGATTCTGGAATGGATCTTCTCACTTGTGTGTGAACAGCAAATACGTATCCAGGATGCGCTTCCATCGCCATATTGATAATTGCGCAATAACTCCAGTTGCGTCTGATCGCCATTTCCGTATTGTGGAGTCTATTCCGCAATAGTTCAGGATTAATTCTTATTTCGCTTTTCTGCTGCTTTGAGACCCCTGTGTGATAAGGTCCATTGTCTCATGATACGTCCAAAGAGCAAAAGCCTCATTTAATCACGTTCACTTCCAGTGAAAATTCACACTTGATTTGGTAGAAGACCCATTCATTTCTCTCTTTTTAAAAGCGGCTTATGGTATCAAAGCAAAGGTAAACCTCCTCTGAAGAAATCTTGCCAAGAAACCCCCATGATCGCTTTGCCTTAGGGCCACCATAAGTCAGGAATGACTTCAAGGCACACAACAACAACAACAACAACAACAAATGAGTTGATTTTTTTCTGCCAGCTTTCTTCACTGTCCAGCTTTGACACTCATATATAATGATAGTCCGTGGCCATTTTTGAATTATAGTAGCCATTCTGCTTGGCAATCCCTAGTCAAAAGGATGGTAGTTATGGTGTGTGTGTGTATGTGTGTGCATAGACTACACACCCTGTATATGAATGCAAAGACTAGTGCTTTGTGGATGTGTGAGTGTGGTCAGGAGCAGATGATTCACACGACTTTAAAGTGAGGGATGAAGAGATCAAAATAGTTAGAGATTTTCTCAATCTTGGCTCAGGCATAAATTGAAATGAAGACTGGATTCAAGAAAACAGAAGAAACAAAGGCTGCATCTATGCTGTAGAACTAATGCAGTTTGACACCACTTTAACTGCCATGGCTCAGTGCTATGGAATTCTGGGATTTGTAGTTATATCAGCTCTTTAGTCTTCCCTGCCAGAGAGCTCTGGTGCTACAACAAACTACAGATCCCAGGATTCCATAGGATGGAGCCATGGCAGTTAAAGTGGTGTCAAACTGCTTTGATTTGAGGGTGGACCAAGAAGATGTGAACAAGGATAGCCTGGACTGGGGAGCTTTTATGCCTTTTTCCTGCCCTTGAAGCATGTATTTGTACAGTTGCCCCTTCGTTTTCATGGACTTCAAATCCACGTCCCTTGAAGGAGGATAAAATGGGGCATGTGCCCCCATTGAACCCTATATGGCTTGAATATTTGCGGTTTTCCGTTTTCATCAGGGAGGGTCCAGAACAGATTCTCCCCCAAGAATGGAAGGGCAACTGTATACCCAAAAAGGTATGGAAAAAGCTTTGATGTTTTTCCTGGGAATGGACAAACCTTCTGGAAAACGCAGTGAGTTATAGCACCAAGATGTCAATTGTACTGATGCAACCTGAAGCATATCTTTAATGATGGACAGGCAGGAGAAATGAAACTTCAAGGAGGGCAAATGGGCTTTTGGTCTGTGTCAGTTTGACAAATGCCTTCATTTGTTTTCTTCGTTTCCTTTCTCATAGGAAGTGCAAAATAAGCAGGTAGGCAGAACTGTCACGTTTAGCATAAACCATCTTTTTGTTCTACCTAAGCATGGCATGGCCTGGTCAGCGTGACCTGACTCTGGTGCTTTTCTAGCTACCTTGGGTCATTATGATTCCCAAAATACGTATCAGATCATCATTGTCACTTCTAGTCAAGCTCTGGGCTCAATATTAATTATGATTTTATATATGTCCAACAGAAGGGTATGCAAGGCCGGGTAACAAAACTAATCCTGAACTCACACTAAAAGCCAAAATGACTAAACTGAGGTTATTGTACTTTAGATACATCATGAGGCCACTTGACTCAGTAGAAAAGATGATTCACGCTAGGTATCCTGGAAGAGAGTAGCAATGGAGGAAGACTGCAGTACAGGAGGATTGACTCAGTCAGGATCAGTTTGCAAGATCTGATCTAGTTGTTGTTGTTAACTATCCTTGAGTCAACCCTGATTCATGGCAACCCTGTAGATGAGGCATCTCCAAGACTCCTTATCCTCCACTTCTCTGCTTAGATCTTAGGTCTTTCTACTACCTTCTACTTTCCTAGCATTATTGTCTTTTCCAGTGAGTTGAGCTTTCTCATGATGTGCCCAAAGTACGACAGCCTCAGTTTGATTATTTTGACTTCCAGGGAGAGTTCAGGCTTGGTTTGTTCAAGGATCCATTTGCTTATCTTCTTGGCCGTCCACGGTATCCTCAGCACTCTTCTTCAGCACCAGATCTCAAGGGAGTTGATTTTCTTCTTACCCGCTTTCTCCCCTGTTGAGCAGGGTTGTTAACAACAGCGTGTCTTGGAGATCTCGCACTGATACAGTCATCTATGATTTGACCTGATGGAAATAACTACAACGGCAATGGCAGAAAAAAAAAAATAGGGATTTGTGTGTCTCTGTGTGTATGTAAAAATATTGTTTTGGTTTTGCTCAAAAATGTATTTTTTCACATGGGAACACTGGTGAAATTTCTTCAGAATGGGTTCCCATCTCAAAAAACAAAACAAAACAAAACAAAAAAACTTGCCCCCCGCCCCCAAATACACAAATATCATGTCATTTCTCCCAGCGAGGTGGAAACTTTTGAACTCCTGCATGTGAAGATGAAAGAAATGAAACTTTACATCCCCACCTCAAACCACACACACACCTGCAATTACACAGCAAGAAGCAGAGAACAACATCTCCCAGCAGGAGGCTTTTGAACAATACTCCCTAATCTGCACTTATGAAATTGCTAAGAATCCATTGTTATGCCGAGCCTCCAGGTATGTCATTTTACAAATCAATGAGATAGGTTGGGCCACATCCATCTCTCTTTTTGAATTTTAATGCATTCTTTTTTAGCAGCAGCATTGCTGGGGGTGCTGGTTAAATCCTCAAGGCTGCCTTGGAAACACAAGCCAAATGCAAAAACCTCCCTCCCCCATCTCTTGCCTTTCTGTGCGTATTTTTGTCTGGGAAAGGGGGAGTGCTTGAAAACACTGCCTCGTACTTTTGCCTGGCATAGATCAGAAAGTGGGAAGAAGCAAAGATGTTAAAAACGACATCAGGCAATCTCCTTTGTGGATATCCTCTGTATTCCCAATAAGAGTGAAGATCGATGAATTAGGAAAAGGGCTTTTCTGGCCATTGGAGCAATGCAATCATTCATAGAGTCATACAACCATAGAGTTGGAAGAGACCCCAAGGGCCATCCAGTCTAACCCCATTCTGCCATGCAGGAAGTCAAAATCAAAGAATCCCCAACAAATGGCCATCCAGCCTCTGTTTAAAGACCTCCAAAGAAGGAGACTCCACCAAAATATCCAAGGGAGTGAGTTCCACTGTTGAACAGCTCTCACTGTCAGGAACGTCTTCCTAATGTTGAGCTGGAATCTCTTTTCTTGTAGCTTGTATCCATTGTTCCATGTTCTACTCTTATGAGCAGCAGAAAACAAGTTTGCTCCATCCTCCAATATGACACCCCTTTAAATACTTAAACAGAGCTATCATACCACCTCTTACCCATTTCTTCTCCAGGCTAAACATACCCAGCTCCTCATAAGCCATGGTTTCCAGACCCTTCACCATTTTGGTGGCCCTCCTCTGGACACGCTCCAATTTGTCAACATCTTTTTTGACAAGGTTGACAAGGTTTTGACAGTGGTGTTCACATCTATACAACTTGCCAAGGAATAAAACCCAGAGCATGGAAATCCAATTGGCATAGAAACCACCAGCGTAGTTTCGCATACAACAGGGGTAGGCAACCTTTTTGATCCGGGGGCCGGGTTGCTGTCCCTCAGACAATTGGGGGCCCCGAAGCACAATCAATCAATCAATCAATATATTTTTTAAAAAAATAAAAAAAAAATATGCATGCACACTCTCTCAGCCCCAGAAGAGCCATGGCAAAACTCCTGTGGAGATTTTGCCAAGAAGACCCCAAGAACAAGTAATAACAACAATAAATATCTTTATGGCGGGCGGTAGTGGCGGCAGTGGTGGCAGCGGCAGCAGGACCGGCCTGGGGCCGGTCCAAAGGCCTCGGGTGGCAGCATCTGGCCCCCAGGCCTTAGGTTGCCTACCCCTGACATACAATGTTGACATCAGATTTGGGGGCACTTTTGGTCTGTTGCTAGGACCCTGGTCTGGATACCCTCCCAGGCTTGGAAGATGGATCTGTAAACTGTCATTTTAAATGTCCTACAATGCCCTAGGTGGAGAGGTGCCAAAGATTTGGGAGATTTCTACATGTGGCTTTTAAACAGCAATTACAACCAGAAAATAGTGACTTTGGTGAGACTTTTTGCACAGCAAAGCCTCCAGCCTGTAGCTGCTGTGTCTCCGAAGCGTGGTCAGGACATCCCTTTTCATTGATGGGGGAAACCTGTTAATAACCTCCCAAAATGTGCTAGTCCTCAGGTGTGAAATGTTCCAGCCAGGGCATTTGCAATATTAGCAGTGACATTGTGCCAGTATCCCCTTTTCTCCCACTCTCCCCTCTCCCCTTTGCTTTTCTCCAGCAGTCTGATTGTTGTTTTTCCCCCTATTTCTTTTCTTCTTTTAAAAACATTTAAATTACACTAGCAAAACCCTGGAATTGCATGAAAAAGTGAAAATAATAAAATAAAATAAACCCTGAAAGGCTTGTTGATAAGGCATAGGGCAGGGATGTGGGGTTAAGGGGGAGTGCAGAAGAGCGCAGAAACGGCTCTGGTTGCGCTATTGCGTAAACATGCTATAAAGGCTTTTCTGAAACAAGTATGTTTCCATTTTTTTAAGCTGACGTGATTGCAATAAAATGAGAGTTGTGTGGTAAGGTCCTTGGTGTTTAGCTTTTTAAAATTATTAGAATCTTGATGCTATTATGAAGTGAAATAGAGAGAAATAGTGAGTTGGACCATCCAGTCGAGGATTCTCTGTGGACACTGCCGATAACAGCTAGATTTCCAGGCACATCTATGCACTAATGACTTTTCTATTCTGGTTTAGGGGCATGCTAAAATCTTTTTATGCATCCAGGCTTTGCCAGATAACTTTCATTGTTCAGTTTCATCTCTGCCTCCTCTTTTAGGCAGGTATTTTAAAAAAGGATAGCTATATATCTTTATGTTGTGTGACTATGCTTTAGAAATGAATATAACTCTGCTAAGTTCTCTTTGTAGAGGGATATATAAACATGCAATAAACAAGTCAGCCATGGAAGGAGAGCAGCCCAGCAATCCTAGGCTACATAAAGAACAGCGAATGAACTTTGCTATGCATTTGTTTTATCATGTATTGTAAGCCATCTTGAGTCTCAGGGCTGGGGATAAGATGAGACATTAATATAAACATAATTAATTAGTTAGTTAATTATTACCACTAGAGTAAATGCATTGAATCAGTTGTTGGAAGATAACTTCAGTTGAGATGAGTTGGACCTAGCACTTGGATGTAAGGTCTTCGTAATGCACACCCAAGGAAAAAATGGGGAGATAAGTCTCCAAGTTCTCTGTAGATGGTCTTTATTTTTTATTTTGCTACAAAGCAAACACATGTAAATATTTCAATGGCCTTCCTCAGGGGCAATATGTGAAACTAAAAGTAGACATTTCTAAATCTGAATTTCTAATCCCAATAACTGGACCAACAAAAAAGTGGAGAATCAGTGTAATATTTATTTATATTATTTTGCAGAATAAAATAAAATCAAAGACCATCTACAGAGCACTTGGCGACATAGCTCCACCTTTTTTCCCTTGTGGATTCTGCTGCGTGCTCTTCAGTATTTGTCTCTTCTGTAAGACCTTTGTAAGCAGTCTCTGAATTGAATCATATGTGCCTGACAGGCCAGCAAGATAATTTTATTTGATCTCCAGAGAACACAGATGCTCCCGCAAACCTCCTGGAACCCTTCCTGAAGGGCATGAGGTGTCTTTCACCTCCTCTCCAAACTAAAATAGATCTGTAGAAATCTAAGATGTGCCATCGGAAAAAGAGTGAAATCTCAAGATCTTCGAAATGTCTGAGATGGATAAGCTAGCAACATTGATTAAAGAGAAACCTTCAAACAATGTTTTAAAAGTTTGGGAATTATTTTTGTCTTGTATGCCTTCAAATCATTTCTGAGTTATGGTGACCCTAAGACCATACAGGGTTTTCTTGGCAAGTTTCTTCAGAGGGGGTTTGCTACTGCCATCATCTGAGGCTGAGAGAGTGTGACTCGCACAAGGTCACCCAGTAGGTATACATGGCAGAGCTGAGTTTCCAACCCTGGTGGTCAATGCTCAAACCACTGCACCACACTGGCTCCCTATTAAGAAGCAAAATGGCAGATTATGTTTTGTGGGATTTGATGCTTAGAGCTATGTTGTTACACTTGAGGTCAGAATTTATTTATTTATTTAAGTTGTATGCTGCCTTTCGTTCAGAAGGGAGCCAAGGTGAAGTAGTTATAATTTGATAATCAAGGATAATCAATGTTTTATATGCCGAAGTTAGAAATGTGTACTATTGTGTGTAGAAATTAGAGGCCTGCAAGAAATGATGCCTTTAACACAGAAACATATGGCCAGAATGTTAGTCCAGGACAGGGGTAGGCAACCTAAGGCCCGGGGGCCGGATGTGGCCCCCGAGGCCTTTGGACCGTCCCCAGGCTGGTCCTGCCGCTGCCGCCTCCCCCGCCGCCGCCCACCATGATAATATTGATTATTGCTTTTATTACTTGTTCTTGGGGTTTTCTTGGCAAAATCTCCACAGGGGGTTTGCCATGGCTTTTCTGGAGCTGAGAGAGTGTGCATGCATGTTTTTTTTTTAAAAAAATAAAATTTATTTATTTATTTATTTATTTATTTTTGGTGCTTCGGCCCCCCAATTGTCTGAGGGACAGCAACCCAGCCCCCGGCTCAAAAAGGTTGCCTACCCCTGGTCCAGGATGTTAAAATGTTTATTTACAGTGGCCTCAGAGGGACCCTGAAGCTGCAACAAAGAGGTGCCAGGATGCCCCATAAAGCCATAACAATAAATCAGCGCAGGGAGACCCTGAAAGGTCCTGGAAGTAACAGTCTCTGCTGATAAGATGTTTTCCTGGAATGCAGTGGGTCTGGCACAAATGGTATCCTAAACAGATTATAATGTATGCACAGATCTTTACTCTCATTGCTTAGAATTCTATGTGTTTAAAGTTTAGAACATCCAATAAGATGTAAGAGATGAGTTCTTTGTCTGTTTGGGTATAAAAACAACAGCCATTTTCCTTGTCCTTTGCCCAGGTTTGGAAACACGAGTTTCTCCTGGGACACTGTGCACACATGTTAATAAATCCTGTTTGTACCTCATCAGTGGTCTTCATTGTCTATTGTGCTCTGCTAAGAACCCACAGTTTAGATTCTACAACAAAGGCGGCTCACAGATAAAAATGTTTAAAAAATATTACAATAAAATTATAGGAAAGTTCATTATTGTTAATGTTTAGCTTGATATTCTTGGATTTGGTGGGTGAGAAGTCAAATAAGTGTTATTTTAATGTTCTTCTTGGTCTTTTTTTGGTGTTTTGTTTTGTGGGTGAGTGAGGTTGGGGTGTGTGGGGCGCACAGAAGCATCACTGCGGGGTACGGAGGGTGCATCACTTCTATGATTCTATCTGTCGGGGATGCTTTAATTGGGAGTTCCTGCATGGCAGGGGGTTGGACTGGGTGGCCCTTGTGGTCTCTTCCAACTCTATAATTCTATGATTCTATGGTTCTATGATGAAAGGGGGTGAAACCACTGCTTCCCAAACATCATCAGCCTTTGGGCAAAAATGGGCTGTGGCATTTATCTGTGTCCCTTTAAAATGCTGGAGTTCAGTGGAAGAGATAGTGTGAACGGGACAAGCCTCAATGGAAGGAGAAAGATATCTTAATTATTATTTTAAAATTTTCTTTAAAAATATCACATCTTACCAAATCTTCACTAGATCCACACAAAACTCTGTGCAAGTAACATCCATTTTGACTCTGCACATCGTGTTTTAACTTAAAGGTATAATTTTAATTTTGCTCACTGTTTATGTCACAACTATTGCCATGACATTCGGTGATATATGGGAATTATGATTTCGGAGTAACGTTAGTACAATTTGTTTTTAAACTATGGATTCTGTAGGGTACGGTGTCAGAGGAAGTCAATGGGGTGTGTATGACACCGTGAGTTACCGTATTCGGTGATGCCAATCCTAGTGATCCCACTGAGGATTTTTAAGTATATGTATCAGTGTGTGGTTTAATGTAATAGATTGTATTTTTATATTTTAATATAAAATAGTAAATATAAAATATTTTACATATTTTATATTATTTTATATTATTTGTTTAGAGCCAGCTTGGTGCAATGGTTTGAGCATTGGAGTATGACTTGAGACCAGGGTTTTTATTCCGGCTCGGCTGTGTAAACTCCCTGGGTGACCTTGGGCAAGTCACATTCTCTCAGCCTCAGACGATGGCATTGACACATATCCCCAAAGAAACATACCAAGAAAACCCCATGATAGGTTCACCTTAGGGTTGCCATAAGTTGGAAATGACTTGAAGGCACACAGCAACACAACATAATTTGTTAATAATACAGTTGGCCCTCCATTTTCATGGGGGATCCATTCCAGACCCCCACCCATGAAAATGGAGACTCACCAATATTCAAACGCCATAGGCTTGAATGGGACGCGTACCCATGGCTGCGCGGCCCATTGATTTCAACGGAGGTCACCCCTCCATGAAAGTGCAAAACTGCGAACTTGAGGTCTGTGAGAATAGAGGGGCAACTGTATATATATCAAAAAAGAAAAATATAATCAAATAAATAAAATAAAATAAAAAAGAACAGACTTAACCAGAATCTTGACATTCAAAAGAAGTGCGAAAGGGAGGCTCAAATCTCATGCTCATTGATTTCAAAATGATTTCTGTTTGATCAATCAAAAGCTGAGACCGTGTCACCCTGACAGCAAAGGAAGGAGAGCAAAACAGATGGACTGGCAAGCAACAGGTCCATCGAGAGGCAAAATTAGCTCGCTGATCTGGTGCATTAACCCTTGGACTTGATAACTGTTGCATCATGTCAGGTTCCACTGACCCCTGAGATGCTGGCTATTGTTAGAGCTGCAATGAGCCAACAGAGCTTGATTTGGGCATTGGCACTGAAACTGCAATGGCACAGCGACAGTGTGAGATGGTGGGTGGCATCCAAGGTTGCTAAGGAATAAAAGCACACCAAACCCAGGCTGAAAACTGTAGGACTAAATCACAGGTTAGAAGCTGCCTGGAAGATATTGAACTGCACATCCCAGCAGCCAGAGCAAGTGCTGCCAATTATGAGGAATTCTAGGGAGATGTAGTTTAGCCTCATCTAGAAGGCTGCATGATTCCCACCCCTAAATCTAGGTACTGCTCCCAAGTGGAGTAGATCCATTCGGTCAAATGTTGGATGGTAAGTCATCATGTGAAAGAGCCACCACAGTGTCAGATTGGGACTCTAGGAGACCAGGGTTCGAATCCCAGCTCAACTGTGGAAAGCCACTGGGTGACCATGGACAAATCACAGTCTCTAAGCCTAAGGCAGCAGCAATGACAAACCTCTGGATTAATCTTTCCAAGAAATCCCTAGGATAGAGTTATCATATAGTGGCCCAAATACCCTAAAAGCTCCAGATCCTGTGTGATCATGGATTCTAAGTAGGGTCAGCCCTGGTTAGTACTTGGATGGGAGACCACCAATGAAGGCCAGTTGCTGTAGGCTATATTTCAGAGGAAGGGACTGGCAAAACCACCTTTGAGGATTTCTTGCCTTAGAAAACCCTATGAAATTCTGGGGCTGTAGATCTGTAAAGAAATGTTGGCAATTAGTATTTAAAGAGATAAAAGAAATAACAGAAATCGATCTAGAATTTTGTCCAAAGATAGCATTATTATCTATATATGATAAGATCAATTGCACCCAAGCTAGAAATTACAAATTTATTAACAGCAGAGACATTAAGCATAGCAAAAAAGTGGAAAGATCAGGGAGATCTACAAATACAAGAATGGAATAAAGAGATATGGCAAATAGCAATTAATGATAAGTTAACTTGTGGAATTAAGGTTTTTTTTTTTTTTTTTTTAAAAAAAGGAATAATGAAGAGAAATGATTTTGAAGCAATATAGAAAATATTTGTACAAAAAGCTTTAGTAAAGGAGGAAGATGTTTTACCTCCACAGAAAGAGTTACAATTTTGGAGAGGAGAGTAATATGAAGATACTAGGCTCTGGTGACGGGGAAAAAATAAAGAAAAGAAAGAGAAAGAGAGAAAAAAGAAAAGGAGAAAAAACGAGTTAGTGATAAATTAACAGTATTATACCTTTGTGGAATTGTGAAAAAGATATGGTGAAAAGAAGACAGTAAGAAGAATGAAGGTATTAACAACAATTTTATGTGTTTTTTAAATTACTGGTTTAATCAATATTAAATGGTCTGAGATGAAATAGATTTAGATAAGGCGGTAAAGAATGAATAATTAATGTGATTTACCATATATAAGTGGAATATTATGTAAAAGTTTTTTTAAATATTATTGCATGTAGGTTGTATTACTAATAAATAATTTTATACCCCCCCCCCAAAAAAAAACCTCTATGAAATTCATGGGGTTGCCATAAGTCGACGCAACTTGAAGCCCCATACACACACAGGGTTACCATAAGGGGCATAACTACAGCACTATGGCTACGCCCTTCATCTTCCCTTAATTATTTTCTATTTGCAAGTTTTTTTTTTATATAATTAAGTAGAAGGCAGTATTTTTGAAAAGGGCATTTCCCTCCTTGTAAAGTGAAATGATGCCAACAACTCAGCCATCTCCAGATTATACCACATTCTTTCTATCTGTGGCCAGGATAGGCTTTTTAGACTACCCAGTTGTAGCACAATGATTTCACTTTAACTGTTATAGCTGCATTCCATGGAAACTTGGGATTTATAGTTTGAAGAGGCACTAGAGCTCTCTGTCTGAGAATTCTAAATCGCTCTCCCTAAACTGCAAATCTCAGGAGTCCATAGGATGTTAAAGGGAATCGTACTGTTATAACTCTATTGTATGAAAAGGTCTCAGGTCTGAGGATGCCGTTCTGTGGACAATGATGGGGAGGAAGCCAGTTTGAATTAGCAAGAGTTATTTCTATGTAAACTTTGGCTGCCTTGGCCTGCCTGCTGAAGATCAGGCATTTTGCATGCTTTCTCCCTCCCTGGCTTCATCCTCTGCAATTAAACCCTGCCTTTGGTAATGTTTGAGCATATCCCTCAGCTTCCAATTATACTCTTCATTTCACAGGCAAGTGAAATGTGAAAGGGAAACAGATGTGAAACTGAAGGCAGATTAGCAGGTGGTTTCCTTTGGGAAGGTTACCTGTCTCATTTCCGAACAAGACAACCACCTGTTCACTGGTGATAACCAGATCTGGATGGGCAGGAAGGAAAGAAGGGGAAAATGCTGGAGAGAAAGTCTGTTCCCCAGAAATTGATTTCCCTTCCTATCTTGTTTCACTAAATAGTGGCTGCTTGGAATGACTTTAGTCATCTTTTCTCATTTGGGGAAGATGGACAACCTCTTTGTCAGTTTGGTTATCAGACATTCACAGAGGGCTCTTTTTTCATTTTGATGAGGTTTCTTGCTGAATATTCAGTAACCACCAAAGATTTATGTAAATTAAACCTAGATAAGGAGGAAAAAAAAATAACTAAAGTTTTCTCATACCTTGGATCAATCACTGATCAGAATGGAGATTGCAGTCAAGAATTAGGAATGGAAAGGGCAGCAATGAATGAACCAGACAAGATCCTAAAGTGTAAAGACATTCAACTGAACACTAAAGTTAGGAATGTCCACGCCATTGTATTCATCATCACCACGTATGGATGTAAGAGCTGGACAGTGAAGAAAGTGGATGGAAAGAAAATCAATTCATTTGACATGAAATGTTGGAGAAAAATGCTGAGGATACCATGGATGGCCAAGAAGACAAACAGATGGGTTCTAGAACAGATCAACCCTGAATTCTCCCTGGAAGCCAAGATGACTAAACTGTACTTTGTCGTACTTTGGCCACATCATGAGAAGGCATGGATCATTGGAAAAGATAATAATGCTAGGAAAGATGGGAGACACTAGAAAGAGAGTAAGACTGCATACCAGGTGGATAGACCTGATCAAGGAAGCTAGGGACTTGAATCTGTAGGACCTGAACAGAGCGGTTGAGGTCATGGGGTCTGGAGATGTCTCATCCAAAGGGTCACCATGAGTTGAGGTTGACATGAAGGCAGTTAACCACAACAAAAGCAACATTCAGGATGAGCACAGCTGCTTCTTGACAATTGTCTCCCAGCTCATAATCTGAGAAGCAGTATGGTGTAGTGGTTCGAGTGTTGTATTAAGACTTTGAGAGATCAGGGTTTGAATCTTCACACATCTGTAGAAATCCATGGAATGACTTTGAGCAGGCCACGCTCCCTCAGCTTTAGAGGAAAGACATGACAATTTTTTTCCTGAAGAAATCTTACCAAGAAGAGGGTCACCAGAAGTCAGAACTGAAGACACAAAGCCACAACAATGGATTTGCAGGCCTTGAAGATATGTTCCCTGCTTCCTCCACCACTTCCAGAAATCAGCTCTTAAGGCTACAGATGTGCAATCCATTTCTCATATTGACGTACCTGGTAGGAATAATTGTAGGCTGATTCACTGGCAAATCAATTTCCTGGAGTTTAAGGAGAATGGCAGAAGACAAACAGTTTTAATAACCTTCAAGCATCTATCAAGACATCTTAGTGCATTTTATAAGTCTCAAAGGATCTTGAGCTGATGTTCAGCACTTAGTGGAAAATGAGAGTTCCATATTTTGAACAATGCACAAACTTTAAGAATTTGTTGACAGAGGGTTAAGCAGAGTGTTGTGAGAAGTTAGGCAACTACAAACAATATTTTTTCTCCAGCTTTCCTATAGTCAGTCCTTGCGCCCCGTAAATAAATAAATGAATAAATAAATAAATAAAGATGATGATGATGATGATGATGATGATGATGATGATGATGCTATTCCTTAAAGGACATTATTAAAACTCATCCCATTTAGTTTCTAAAAGTCTGATGACACAAGAAGGTTTTAAGTTGACATCTTCAATCTCTTCTGTAATAGATTAGTCTTGGGTACAAGCCTTGCCTTATTTTACTTTATTTTATTTTTTACTTTATATGATGACAGCTGCTGCTTGAGGAATGCTGGTTGTAATTCCATGCATTTGGCGTCCCTGTCTTGTGCATCCAAGCAGATGCATTTGTATGGGAGGCTTGGCCGTAGACTATGGATCTGGTAGTGTGTTCGGGGTAGAAACTGGAAGCATGTAAGTATGTATAGTGGTCCGTGGGTTTGCAATATAGTGTGGTGCTTAGATGTTCATTGGGTAGTTGTGTGGTGGTGTCCAGAATGTGAATTTGTTCTGTTGATAGGGCCAGCCTGAGATTGATGTTGGGGTGAAAGTTGTTGAAACTCTGGTGAAATGTCTTGAGTGAGTCCTTCTCTCCATGAGTCCAAATTATGAAGATATCGTCAATGTACCTCAGTTAGAGGAGCCGTTTCTGGGTGCAGGAGTTAAGGAGTTAAGTTGATATAGGAGTTTATCACACAAAGCTAGTAAAGCACAATGACAGTAGGATAATAGTGTCTTTGGCAGATCCTTTATCTCTCTCCTGTTGCTGCTTTGCATTTCAAATGTCCCCTTTCAGTGACTTTTTTTTCCTTCTAAAGTTTTTCAAAAGCTTTAGAAGGCTCCTCCTATGTGCAATGGGGAGAAGCTGCTGAGCAGACCCAATTTTTCTAAAATGAAATCTTACTAAATTGCCTATGATAATTTAATTTTTTTAATCTAGGTTTCTGCACATCTTCTTGATTTTCTAGTTATTGAAACTCCACCTTGCCCCACCACCACCACCACTTTGTTTTCCTATTAAAGTGGGCTCCCAGACTTCAGATTGGACTTGAGACTTGACTTGAAAGCATCTTTCAAGGACTTGGGACTCAGCTTGAGACTTGAAGAGTGAGACCTGAGACTTGGAGTAAAATACTTGAATACATCACTGGATTTAGCAGCCTCCTATGATAAACTCCATAGTCAGTTAGGGTAGTTAGAGGGAAGGAAGAAGCTAGTGGAGCGGGGATTATTAGGAATTAATTAGGGACCTTTAAGAGTCTGAATTAGCTAGGTTGGAGTCTGTGGGAAAGTAAGAGATGTGTTCTTAACATATTAAATAAATAATTGTTACTATTGTTTTTGTATTGATATACTTTTGGCCTGCTGGAACACTATATATTACGAAGTATGGATTCAGACAAGGTAGCAGCAGTGAATAAAGAGCTCAGTGAGGACAGAAGCTGTCTGATGGGCATAAAAGTTGCATAATATCTCACACAGATACCTTGAGGGCATCTAGAAGGTCTCCACAATTGGTGGCCACAGCAGCAGTAAGCAAGAAAGAGGTCCTTACACTGGTGGCAGAGGTGGGGAAACCCTCATTCTTGGTGGTAAAGGTCAGGTTTGGAAGCATTCATTTTTATTTGTCTATTTTATGTTATTTTAAGATTTGTTAGATTTTAACGGATGTTAGTTTAATACATTTTTATGGGGAGGGTGGGTGGTTGGGGCTTTTAGATTGCATTGATGTAATTTTTAATTGCTGTAAGCTGCCCCGATTGTTTTTAACAGAGGGGCGGGGTAAAAATATATTATTATTATTATTATTATTATTATTATTATTCACATTTCCTTGATTCACATTTTATGACAGTGGAGGTTTAGGCAGAGCCTCACACCTGGTAAATTAAGTGGTTAAAAACCCAAATTTGAATCCTTGCTGAGCCATAGAAATCTTGGCAAATCACATTCTCTCAGTGTCAACTTTCCTCTGAATAAATCTAGCCAAGAAAAAGCTATGATAGGCTTGCCATAAATTGGAGTTGATTTGAAAGCATAGAACAAAATCAACAACTTGGGGAAAACGCAGTTCTTAAGATGGAAAAATACTTCCAAGGCCTCTCCCACTGGGAACGTCATGAGGAGTATCACTCCTTTCTCCTACTTTAGAAGCACTGATGCCTTTTTGAATCTATCGACTGTACACCAATCCTTGTCCTCACATCAGATCTATTTGTATGTCCAGCGACCTATTTATACCACACTAAACAATGCTGGGGATTGTACTGCTGTCCCAACATTGTTGAACTCCTAGCAGCCCCAGCAACATAGCCAATGGTGAAGAATGCTGGGAATTGAACAATATCTGGAGAACTGCATGATTCTTACCCCTGTGTTAAGGGAAGTGAGCAAAGATAGTTGTGCTTCACAGTCTTGGTAACAAAGGAGACCATTTGGGGGTATACAGAGATTCATATGGGTTCTCCTCCAAAGATACGTTCCCCCTTCCCTTCCACTTCCAGAAATTAGTTCTTAGGGCGACAGATACGCAATCCGTTCCTCATATTGACGTACCTGGTGGGAATAATTGTAGGCTGATTCACTGGCAAATCAGTTTCCTGGAGCTTAAGGAGGATGGCAGAAGACAAACAGTTTTAATAACCACCGAGCATCTATCAAGACACCTTGGTGCATTTCATAAGTCTCAAGGGATTTATCTTGAGCTGATGTTCAGCCCGTAGTGGAAAATGAGAGTTCCATATTTTGAGCAATGCTTAAATTTTAAGAATTTGTCAAAAGAGGGTTACACACAGTGTTATGAGACAAGGAGAGCAACTATAAGCAATATCCTTTTACTAGCTTTCCCATGCTCAGCCCTTGCACCCCATAAATAGATGGTGGTGGTGGTGATATTCATTAAAGCACATTATTTAAAGCCCATCCCTGATGGCACAAGGTTTTAATTTGATGGCAGAAGGAGAACAAGGATGGAGTCATCGTGGCCTTCCTAGGACGGGAGTTCCAAAATCTGAGAGTGATACGGAGAAGACCTTTTCCCTCATTCCCACCAAAAATGCCTGAGGTGGTGGGACAGAGAGAAGGTCATCTCCAGAAGATCTCAGAGCTCTAATGGGCTCATAAAAGGAGATATGGTCCTTCAAACAACCTGGTACCAAGCCACATAGGGCTTCATAAGACATCACCCTGAGGTAGGATTGCAGCCAAAATCTTCAGCTTGATTCCTGTTGGTTAGTTTTAACTACCCAGTAGACCCACTGTTGAATGGCGAGTCAACACAGAAGAAAATTCAGTTGTTTCAATGGATTTCCTCTAGCTGGGGCTAAAAATTAGATTCAGGACCATGTGACTGGTCTGTGCCTCAGTTTTATTATGCTTCAGATCAGCCCTATTAAAAGTGGAAAAAGGTCTATGGAGAAAAAAATTCAGTCATGGCAGCTGATACTTTTGGAGCGTTGCCCTTGCCACTTATCGAAGAAGGCGGCAGAAGGATTAACAATCCCTTTTGTCCCTGTCACTGTTTCCTAAACCAACAAAGTCCATTATCTTTCTGATTTCTAACTTGCTTTTCTTAAGGCTGATAAGAGAACAAAGAGAAGTATTGGTGGGGCTTGACAATCCTTTTTATTATTCAAGTTGTTGAGAAAAAAAAACACGTCTGTGCTCTTTTAAGAAAAAGAAAGGCTGTGCAGAGAGCTTCATTCTAAATATTGCCATGTACTTGAGACACATGATATTCCTTAATAAAGGATCCCTTCTGCTTGGGGAAACTGGGTTGACATCCTGCCATTTAAATAGATCAAAGTCTGTTGCTCAAGGTGCTGCCCCTCTGTGTGGGAGTTCCTAGGCCCACCCTTTTCATTTGCCCTATTTTGGATTGTTAGCTCCCTTCCTTTCTTGTTGGAATTTGAACTCATCATCACTAAATGTCCTTACTATGACAACTAGTCCACCTGTGCGGCTTAGGGGAGAGGTCACCAGTGGTGGAGCCCAACAGCTTTGGTTTCACCAGCAAAGTCTAAGATAGTGATATCATCCACTCTAACTGTCCTGATTTGGCAGAGACAATCCCAATTAATCCTTTGCTGTTCCACTCTTTGACTGCTTTGAAAATGTCTCTTTCTCCTTCTAGGACATGGAGCAATGGATTCATGTCCCATGGAAGATGAAACAAGTGTGTTTTCTGCTGCTCCAGAGATTAGGACAACAGAGCAATGGATAAAAACTATAGGAAAAAAGATTCCACCTAAACATTAGGAAGAACTTCCTGAGGGTAACAGCTGATCGGCAGTAGAAGACACTGCCTTGAAGGGTGGTAAAGTCTCCTTCTCTGGAGGTTTTTAAACAGAGACTGGATGGCCATCTCTCAGGAGTGCTTCCATTGTGTATTCCTGCATAGCTGAGGGTTGGAATGGATGGTCGTTGTGGTTCCTACTAATGATTCTGCAACACTCTTTCTTTGATGCTAAGGGATTGTTTGTTGGGGGACAAGCATGGGTTGCCACAGCCCAAGATGTTAATATCACTCAGCCTAGAGGAATCTGTCTTCTGAAGGTGGCTGTAGAGTCACTAGAGAGAAGCAGAAGTGCTAATTCCCTCCCCTTTCTTCTCCACCCAGTACTCAAGAATGGAATTGCACTAATGGCAAAACTGGAATCCATCCAGGAAATCCTGCACAGCAAATTAAAAGGTAATTACGCAAAACGGTTTGCAAAGTCTGCATCATTCCCTTGCCAGCTTTAAAAACTTGGTGAGACAATGGGTTGTTTTAGCTGGCAATGTATTGTCTTCTTGGATAGTAATAAACTACTTGAGAATTGTGAAGTCATAGGCTTTCATGGCTGGCATCCATAGTTTTTTGTGGGTTTTCGGGCTGTGTGGCCATGTTCTAGAAGAGTTTCTTTCTGAGGTTTCGTCAGCATCTGTGGCTGGCATCTTCAGAGAATACTGGAATCGAAGAGAGTGGGTCTATATATACTGTGAGACCCTGGGTAGGGAGGAGTGATTCCCATGTAAACTGTGTATTACAGACAATATAGCAGAATAGCAGACAATCTCCTTGATTGCATATCCTCCTACCCTGAAGCCATGCCATTAACAACAGAGCAATACCTATTCAACCAGAACAATACACAGTTTACATGGAAATCACTCCTCCCTACCCAGGGTCTCACAGTATATGTAGACCCACTCTCTTTGATTCCAGTATTCTCTGAAGATGCCAGCCACAGATGCTGGCGAAACGTCAGAAAGAAACTCTTCTAGAACATGGCCACACAGCCTGAAAAACCCACAAAAAACTACTTGAGAATTGGTTGCAAAACATAGGTGCACTTGGTCCCCTCAGCTCAAATCTTTCTTCATGCCCAAACTGATTTCTCCTCACTAGTGGCAGTTGGTGGCTTCCAGGTTAATATAGTGAAAGTGCTCTGAATTGTAGTCCAAATATTAAAGGAGTTACCCAAGATTTAAGAGAGCCAATGTGGTATGGTGGTTTCAATGTTGGACTATGAGTAGGGATGGAGATTCTCGCATTTACCACTTCCCAACAGATGTTGAGGAAAAGGCACTAGTCTTTCCTCCCTGAGAGCTAACATGGTGTATGATTTGAGTGTTGGACTATGACTCTGGAGATCAGGATTTGATTCCCCACTTGACCATGGCTACGTCTCTTAGTGAAAGTGGGGAAAGGATGGCTGGGCTGCATATAGCCCCCATCGTAATTTTTGAGCCCTCCAAGCCCCTAGGATACCCATTTTCCCCATTTCCTTCAAAATCCATACCGCAGGCCAATTTTGCCATGTTTTTGGATTGCCCTGGGATGGACTTTTATTTTTAAATAGGAAACAAGCCAAACAGACTTTTGGTTGACTTCCTTTTTTTTTTTTTTTTAACAAAAAGGCATCTAATGGGCATAAATTGGCCTAACCTGGGCCAAAAACATGTGCAATTCACCCCTCATCTGTTGTCTTCGTTGTTGTTGTTGTTGTGAGTCTTCTAGGCATTTCCAACTTATGGTGATCTAAGATGACCCTATCATGGGGTTTTCTTAGTAAATTTCTTCAGAGGAGGCTTGCAATTGCCTTCCCCTGAGGCTGAGAACATGTGTCTTTGCAGGCCTGGAATTTTTCAAAGTAATAACACAGGCCATGTCCACACTGATGGGAAAAACTGACTTATGTTGTCGGCCCAACTTGCACCCATATGGGGTTGATATAGATAGCACTGTCTGTACACTCCTAGGAGACCCCTCTCCCTCTCTTCCCATGGCTTTTGGGGGCAACAGCCATGCTGTTGAACATCGGTGCACTCTACTGATGGTATTGTTGTGCAGATGTGTGCTTGTGCAATCAACTTGCACATCTGCAAAGAGAATGGCACTGAAAGTGAAAGTGCTGTGGCAGGAAGTCAGATATTCTGGGCAGGAAGAGGCCTGTGGCTCACCTACTTGCCAACGCTCCTTCTCCGATCCCTGTATTGGCATGCCATCTGTATGCCCGAGGGATGCTCCAGAGTTTCCATCCTGATCTGGAGCCAAAGGAGACTATTTTTACTCCAGAGAATCACCCTGAAGTATGGATTTAGCCAATGTTTCACCCATTTTGGCCCTGTGCATCGTCTAAACAGACCAGTGTGGGAATGGGGTGGAAACATTTCTTTTTCTCTGTGCAAACACCACCGTAGAGTTCTTAGATGTTTAAAGATTACAGCCTTCATTATTCTGTGGCAAACAGTTGTAGCCTTCTAGGGTGTATAACAGACAAACTAAGGGGGGTTGCAGACTGTCAAAAATAGTGTGAATTCAGTTCACTTTTAGGGTTAGGGTTAGTGCTAGGGAAACATGGGAATTGTTATTTTTCTGAGACATTGAACCTTGTTTGTCAGAGAACTCTAGTGCCACAATAAAATTCAGTTCCCATGATTCCCTAACCTTAACCCTAACCCTAAAAGTGGACTGAATTCACACTATTTTTGACAGTCTGCAACCCCCCCTATGTTGGACTGTCTACCCTTAGTTGTAGTTGTGTGCCTTTGTTTCTGACTTATGGTAACCCTAAGGCTCTTTCATGGGATTTTCATGGCAAGATTTGTTCAGACGGGGTTTGCCATTGCCATCCTGAGGCTGAGAGAGTGTGACTTGCCCAAGGTCACCCAGTGGGTTTCATGGCCAAGTTGGTAATCAAACCCTGATCTTCAAAGTCTTATAGTCCGATGTTCAAAGCACTATACCAGGCTGGTTCTCACTCTTCCTTTATTCTTTGTGGTTCACATTCATAGTCCATCATACTAAGCACAGCACCTCCTTTATAGTGTGTTTAATCTGGAGAAATATGAAAATAAACCAACATGAACTAGAGAACTTTGGAAACAATGAAGGCCTAGAAGTGCATTTAAGGCTGTAAAATGTTCCCTGCACTAACAATAATGGCATCTTAATTCACTAGTGTATCAACCAGCATGACATTATTTCTAGCAATAAATGGGCTATCTATTGACATTGAATGCCTCTCTAACTGCTTTGCCAAATGCATCAGCTCATCCCATCCTTATCATTAAGGGGACCAGTTCAAGTTTGTAAATCTAATAGAGATGTTTTAGGCCTACAGCTTAGTTCAGCAAGGCAAATTAACCATGCCCAAATGATGCACTGCTCCTTAAATTTATTAATTGATGTGGTCTGTTATTTTCTTATAAGTAAAACAAAGAAAAACAGATATCTCAAAGAGGACTGAGTGATCTCCAAAGACAGTGGAGGGACACTGTTTTCCACTGTGTAACCCAGCAGGGTAGAGATGGACAAAGGCCAAGGTTGGGGACCCTCACTAGTCCTCCATGGGACCTTGGAAGGTCACATCAACAATGCCACATCCACTTGCCTCTGTTTTCTGTGAAAGCCACAATGTTTTTAGCAGATCCATTCTTTGATCCAGGCCAGGTTGGTTAGAATATCCTGGCCTAAGTATAGACAACATGGCATAGTGGTTTGATTGTTGGACTCTGGAGACCAGGATTCAATTCCCAACTTGCCCATGAAACCCACTGAGTGGCCTTAGGGTCACCATAAGTCAGAAACAACTTGAAGGCACAAAACAAGAATAACACAACAATAAAGGAGGAATGCAGCCAAAGCTTGGACATTTTAAAACTTTAACTCCCAACATCCAAGCCGCAACCAAATGAATCTCATAGAGTCATCAAATCTCAGGGCCTGGCCCTAGGTCTTCAGTTTTTGTGGGTCATATCTGGGTGGAAAAGAAGGGCACATATTCTTTAGTTTTGGTGGGTTCCACTCCAGGCAAGAGGAACGCCTATGTGCAAATCTCCAGCCCACCTAGTAGACCAGCTACTTGCTACAGTTTGCAAGGCTTGAGTTCTTCTTTTAACTTGCAAATACTCTGTGGTGGGGGTGTCTATGCATTTAGGTACTTAGAGCTGATGTAGACTGGCCTAAAGGGATGGCACAGAGCTGCCTCTGGGAGTGGCGGATCAGGACCACGGCAACCGCACGTAGCGGCCCCAACCCTCCCTTTTGCCACCCCCAAAAGAGCGGCAAAATGCCTCTCCTTTTAGGGGCAGCAAAAGGACGCCCTTTCAGCCATGGTGGCGGCTTTTTCATGCCATTTTGGCACAGTGTGTGCGCACACTGTGCCAAGAGGGCATCAGGATGGGTTTAGGATGGAGTCAGGGTGGCCAGTGTGCAGCTGCCCTGCCCCCACTCCACCCTCAGGCCAGCCCTTTATGCTGGTCTGCAAAGCCCCTTAGTTCGCTACCTCTTTCCCTTCCAGTTGTAGTGCCAGGGCTCTCCCCCCAATCTGCTTGGCACCCACTTTCTAGCTAGAAGCAAGGAGGCTAGATTCAATGTTCCATACCCTATCTACCTAAGTAACTGAGAAGGAATAATCGTCTCATTTCACATGATCTGGGAACAGTCCTTTTTGTTAAGACTCCCAAGGATATTATTGCACACGCCATTTTTGCCTGATCTGGGCACGGGACGGGATCGGGCTGGGATGGCTGTTATTGCATACAAAAATGCTGCTACACTGCCACCCAACCACCACCCATCCCTCAGCAGCGCTTAGCCTTCAGATTTTGGTAGTATGGAAGAATTCCGTACCACCAAAATTGGCCGGCTATGCATGGCTGGAAGACGGGTGGCATCACAGCAGCAGTTTCATATGTGATAACACCCAGCCCAGCCCATCCCAGCCTGTGCCCAGATTTTGCACATGCAAAAAGACATGTTTGATAATCTCCCAAATAGGAAAATGTGTTCTCTCTTCCTCCTTCTCCTCCTCCTCCTCTTCTCTGTAGCTTTTGAATTATGAGCTATAACAACTGCTCTGGGTACTTAATGCATAACACTTAATGACATCACCAAGGTCCATCTTCAAGTCTCAAGTTATGGCTCAGAAACCTC
This sequence comes from Phrynosoma blainvillii, assembly GCA_026167975.1. Classification (NCBI taxonomy): domain Eukaryota; kingdom Metazoa; phylum Chordata; class Lepidosauria; order Squamata; family Phrynosomatidae; genus Phrynosoma; species Phrynosoma blainvillii. The sequence continues at coordinate 5,891,664 of JANUYF010000005.1, forward strand.
AGACCCTAAGACTATCCAGAAAAGGCAAAACCTACACAATTAAGCTATGGCATCATAAATAGGGCCTACACCTCAGTATGTAAAGACTTGGACTCTTTCCACATTGCACAATTATAGCACTATGATTCCACTTGAACTGTTCTTAAGGAATTGTGGCATTTGTAGGTTGGTGAAGTTTGTAGCTTGGTGATCTCTGGATACTGTGTAAGTGTGTGTGTATGCATGTGTCTTCAAGTTACCTGTTGGCTTACGGCAACCTCGTGAATATCACAGGATTTTTTTAAGACAAGAAATAATCAGTGGTGGTTTGCCATTGTCTTCCTAATCTTATCTTCCATTGCCAGACTAATCTTCCCTCTCTCTCTCTGATAGTTACAAGCTCGATAGATGAGGAGAATGCTGTGAATGTAGTTTATCTTGATTTCAGTAGGCCTTTGATAAGGTCCCCCATGATATCCTTGCAAAAAAGCTAGTAAAATGTGGACTAGAGAATGTAACTGTAGGGTGGATTTGTAGTTGGTTGACTGGGGGCCTCTTGACTCAACTCAAAGGGATGGATGTCCATCTGTGGGGAGTGCTTTGGTTGAGTCTTCCTACATGGCAGAGGGATGAACCTGATCACCCTCTCCCATTCAGGTACTGACCAGGGCTGACCTTGCTTAGCTTCCAAGATCAGATAGGATCAAGTGTCTTCCTTACAAATATACAAATTGAGGGATTCCATTGGGTGGAACCATGGCAGTTAAAGTGGCATCATAGCTCTGTCACTATGTAGTGTGAGAATATGGATGGACAATCTATACTGGGGTGGAAGATTCACCAAATGTTTTCTTTTTCCTCCATGGGATCTCTGGAGAGCTGGAACTGTATCTTCCCAGGTGCCATTTTGGTAACTAGAATCATAGAATCATAGAATCATAGAATCATAGAGTTGGAAGAGACCACAAGGGCCATCCAGTCCAACCCCCTGCCATGCAGGAACTCCCAATCAAAGCATCCCCGACAGATGGCCATCCAGCCTCTGCTTAAAGACCTCCAAGGAAGGAGACTCCACTACTCTCCGAGGGAGTGTGTTCCACTGTCGAACCGCCCTTACTGTCAGGAAGTTCCTCCTAATGTTGAGGTGGAATCTCTTTTCTTGCAGCTTGCATCCATTGTTTCGGGTCCTAGTCTCTGGAGCAGCAGAAAACAAGCTTGTTCCCTCCTCGATATGACATCCCTTCAAATATTTAAACATGGCTATCATATCACCTCTCAGCCTTCTCTTCTCCAGGCTAAACATCCCCAGCTCCCTAAGTCGTTCCTCATAGGGCTTGCTTTCCAGACCCTTCACCATTTTAGTTGCCCTCCTTTGGACACGCTCCAGTTTCTCCACATCCTTTTTGAATTGTGGTGCCCAGAACTGGACACAGTATTCCAGGTGAGGCCGGACCAAAGCAGAATAGAGTGGCACTATTACTTCTCTTGATCTAGACACTATACTTCTACTGATGCAGCCTAAAATTGCATTGGCCTTTTTAGCTGTTGCATCGCACTGTTGACTCATGTTCAACTTGTGGTCCACCTGGATTCCTAGATCCCTTTCACACGTAGTCTCATTCAGCCAGGTGTCCCCCATCGTATATCTGTACTTTTCGTTTTTCCGCCCTAAGTGCAGTACCTTACATTTCTCTGTGTTGAATTTCATTTTGTTAGCTTTGGCCCAACTTTCTAGTCTGTTCAAGTCATTTTGAATTTTGATCCTGTCCTCTGGGGTATTAGCTACTCCTCCTAATTTGGTGTCGTCTGCAAATTTGATAACTATGCCCCCAATACCATCATCCAAGTCATTAATAAAGATATTGAATAGCACTGGGCCCAGGACAGAGCCCTGTGGCACCCCACTGGTCACTTCTTTCCAAGTTGAAAAGGAGCCATTGTTGAGCACCCTTTGCATTCGACCAGTTAACCAATTACAAATCCATGTAACAGTTACTTTGTCTAGCCCACATTTTATCAACTTGCTTGCAAGAATGTCATGGGGAACCTTGTCAAAGGCCTTACTGAAATCAAGATATACTATATCCACAGCATTCCCTTCATCTACCAAGCTGGTAATTTTATCAAAAAAAGAGATCAGATTTGTCTGGCATGACCTGTTTCTCTGAAACCCATGTTGACTTTTTGTGATTATGAAATTATCTTCCAGATGTTCACAGACTCTCTGTTTAATGATCTGCTCCAGAATCTTTCCGGGTATTGATGTCAGACTAACTGGACAATAATTGTTGGGATCCTCTTTTTTCCCCTTTTTGAAGATGGGGACAACATTTGCCCTCCTCCAGTCCGCTGGGACCTCTCCTGTTTTCCAGAAATTCTCAAAGATTATTGCCAATGGTTCTGATATTACATTTGCCAGTTCTTTTAATACCCTTGGATGTAATTCATCTGGTCCTGGAGACTTATATTCATCTAGATTAACCAGATGTTTCTGTACTATCTCTTTACTTATTCTGTGCTGAAATTCTCCTATTCTGTCCTCTGCTCCATTATCCTCAAGTTGAACACCCTTTGCCTTTTCTGAGAAGACTGAAGCAAAGAAGGTGTTGAGTAATTCTGCCTTTTCTCTGTCCCCTGTTAACTTTTTGCCATCTTCTCCACAGTGGCCCTACCATTTCCTTCTTTTTCCTTTTGCTACTGACATACCCCCCAAAGCCCTTTTTATTGTTCTTAACCTCTCCAGCAAGCCTGATTTCATTCTGCGCTTTAGCTTTTCTGACTTTAACCCTACACGTGCTAGCTATTTGTTTGAATTCCTCTTTGGTGATTTCCCCATTTTTCCATTTCTTATACATGTTCCGTTTAAAACATAGTTCAGTTACAAGTTCCTTAGTCATCCATCCTGGTTTCTTGAGACACCTCCCATTCTTCCTCCTCGTTGGCACGGTTTGAAATTGTGCCTTCAGTATCTCCCTTTTGAGAAACTCCCATCCGTCTTGAACTCCCTTCTCTTTTAGTATTCCTGTCCATGGGATCACCCTCAGTATTTCTCTAAGTTTAGTAAAATCAGCTTTCCTAAAGTCTAGAATGCGTGTCTGACTATGCCTGGCTTCTCCTTTCCACTGTATAATAAACTCCAGGAGGACATGATCACTCCCGCCTAAGGATCCAACCACTTGCACCCCATTAACTAGGTCTTCCCTGTTAGTTAGGATCAGATCCAAAATAGCTGACTCCCTCGTTGCCTCTTCCACCTTTTGAACAATGAAATTGTCTTTGAGGCAAGTGAGGAATTTGCTAGACCTTGAGGATTTTGCCGAGTTTGACTTCCAGCAAATATCCGGATAGTTGAAGTCAGCCATCACTACTATATTTCTCCTTTCTGAGTGTGTGGTCATCTGTTCTAGAAAGGCTTCGTCCAATTCTTCTGCTTGAGTTGGGGGTCTGTAGTAGACTCCCACACTAACATCCCTGTTGTTTCCTTCCCCTTTAATTTTTATCCAGATGCTCTCCACTTGGCTTCCAGGATTGATGTCCTGGATTTCTTCACTGGTGTAAATATCCCTGACATATAATGTTATTCCTCCTCCTTTCCTGTTTGTCCTGTTTCTCTTGAAAAGGTTATACCCCTTTATTTCTACATTCCAGTCATGAGACTCATCCCACCAGGTTTCAGTGATGCCTATTATATCATATCTGCTTTCTTGTGCTAGGAGTTCAAGTTCATCTTGCTTATTTCCCATGCTCTGTGCATTAGTGTAGAGACATCTAAGACCATGTGTCCCCTTTACTTGTTGCCTGTGCACGTTTTTTTGCCTCCCACTGTTGGGTCCCTGTACTGTTTGCCTTGTTTCCTCTATGACAGTTTGACTATTTTCTCCAGTCCTTTTGTCTTCCAGGACGTTGTCTCCCTTCCCCACACAGTTCAGGAACTGTAGTGTCATTTCCAGTCACTTTTCTAGCTAGTTGGGTTCTTGTTCCTGGTGTTTCCGGGTGTGAGAATGTCCTCAAACAGTAAATATTTTGAAGCATTTGGAAGGTTTTCCCCCCAGCTTGTAAGTCAAAGGAGATTCTATGGGATGCACTGGATCCTCCCAATGCTATACTCCTCCAACTGTCCCAATTTGACAAGGACAATCCCAATTAATCCTCTTATTCAGCAGCTTTTAAAATGTCCCAGTTCTTCAATTGCTGCAAACTAAGTTCAAACTGCAAAACATAGTTTGTACTCAGTTAACTCAGATTGAGGGAAAGAAGGGGGTGGGGTCCTGCCCTTCGCAGAAAGTTCAGGCAAAAGCAAACTGCTGCAGCCTCTCCTACCTTGTCTTTTGTTTCTTATTAATAACCTTTGCCATCTTGAGCACATGCTTATGCTGCATAGACACATTTGTCCCAGTTTTCATTTGTAAAATGCTGGAGGATAGGCAATGGCCACACTAGCACCCACCAAAGAATTTGTACTCCGATCTATACAGCAGGCTTACCTTGCATTTCCAGTATTGATTTATTTTATTTTATTTTTTTTGAGAGGGAGTCAGTTTATGCCTCACTTTTAACTTACCAGCATGCAGCCAGGCATTCTTTTTGTCAAACAGGCTCCTGCTTTTAGCGTAGGTGCTCAGCAGGGGATGAAAGTATGACAAAAAGAGGTGAAAGTATTCTGAAATTGGAAAATATTTAATAAGTGCCCAAGCACTTTGGGGGCCAGGCATCAAAGCTCCAGGAATTTAGGAATGGGATTAAAAGGCCCTAATGCTATAAACTGGAGTGCAGGAAAAGAGGAAAGTAATTTTCAGCTCCTTGAAATCTGCCATCCTAAAGACTGTGGCCACAAATACGGATTTATGTCTGGTTGTATTTTCTGTTCGTCTAAAAGTCACACATTTTGCAAACCTATGACCTTTTCTTTTAGTTTAATTTTTGGTGTAGTGGTTTGAGTGTTAGACTATGACTCTGGAGAGCAAGGTTTGAATCCCAGCTCAGCCATGGAAAGCCACTAGGGGACCTTGGGCAAGTCGCACTCTCTCAGCCTTGGAGGATGGCAATGGAAAAACCCCTCTGAAGAACCTGCCAAGAAAACTCTACGATAGGTTTGATTAATAACTTGGAGGCACACAACAACAAAAACTAAACAGAGCTTTGGTCAGGCTTGGAATTGCAATTATTTCCAGCTCAGAACATTGTACTTTCCCTTTGTTTGACTCCCGGTTCAATTCCTGATTCCTCATTAAAAATCATACTTATGGAACCTCCTGGACATTTATTGTTGTTGCAGAATGGCTTATGGGGGCTTAAACAGGTTTATGTTGGTTTGTGTAACCCTAAATAGGATACAACCTCTAAGGAAATGCAATTGCTTGTGTAATGCCATCAACGGCAGTGTAAAGCCACAACAGGATTCTGGCCCAAGATGGCGGAGTAGTGTCATAAGAAAAGGTAGGAGGACACATTGCTGATAGGGTTGGAAATGGCACAGGTCCATCATAACATGGAACCTTTTTGCCATTTGGATCTTTTGTTCTCCATCATGCTAAAGGGTACTGAGGGAGATGCCAAGATGATTCTGGAAAAGCAGCTGAAAATAACATTTGCATAGGTGAGTTCTAAATTGGAATTGTGCTGGGCTGGAAAGAGAAATGATTCAATTACCCTGAAAGTCATCTCCACCAAGGTGATGAAATGGAGGAGCGATGACAGAGAACATGGGTTTATCAGTGCTATGATGTATGGACCTAGGCATAGTAGCACACACACACCATTCATTTTTCATTGTAAATTAAACAGGTGTCAATGTGTTCTACAAAAGCTGTCAGGAGACTGAGGTTAATTGCCAAATTAAATAATGCTGTTTTTACGAGCCAGGGTTGCCCTACTGTTGCTAAAGATTTCTTTCTCTCTGTTTCTTTTTTTAGCTTTCCCTTTAACTTTCAGCCAAATATTTTCAGGTTTCAATCTGAGATTTTCCATTGCGATTGCCTAGGAAAAGATAGCTAGAGAAAAAGAAGGGGAGGAGGGCACAGAAAGTCTTTAGATGTTGTTGTTGGGTGCCTTCAAGTCATTTTTTACTTATGTCGACCCTAAAGCAAACTTATCAAGGGGTTTTATTGGCAAGATTTGTTCAGAGAGCTTTGCCATTGCCTTCCTCTGAGGCTGAGAGAATGTGACTTGCCCAACAACACCCAGTGGATTTCACGACCATGCTGAGATTCAAACCCTAGTCTCCAGAGTCGTAGATCAACACTCAAACCACAATGCCATGGTGGCTCTCCTTTCAATGTAGGCACAGTCATTAATTGAAATGTAGACTGTGATCAAAGAATTGGAAGAACATTTGGGCTGCAAGTACACTGTAGCATTAACACAGTTCAACACTGCTTTGACTGCCATGGCTCCATGCTATAGGGTTATAGGGTTTGTAGTTTTGTGAGATATTTAGCCTTTTTTGTCAGAGAGGTCTGGTGCCACAACAAACTACAAATCCTAGAATTCCATCGGATGGAGCCAGGACGTAGTTTCTTGGGACTGAAGGGAAACATTGGTAAATGGTGATGATTTTAAGGAAAATTCTGAAGAATAAAATTTTTAATTTTTATTTAAAAAAAAAATTTAATTTAAAATTTTAATTTAACCCCCCCCTCACATTTCTTTTTCCACTGAGCCTCACCCCCTCACCCCATTCCTTTTAATGGGACAGAGGCAAATGCCACAGACCATTTCTGCTAAAAAGCAGATATGTGAGGAGCAGTGGTGTCATTCCCCTTAGAGTGTCACCTTGTGCAGTTTGAACCCCTTGCACCCGCCTAGTGATGCCACTGATTCTAGGTTTCAAGCAACTCACATATCTTTTCTTTATGTTCAGCATTAATCCTGCCTTAATCCTGCCTTTGCACTTTCTTCCTTGATCTTCCTTAGTAGGTGTTCCAGGTCTATGAGGTTTTCTTCTAGTCTTATGGTGTCATCTGCATATCTTAGACTGTTGATCTTCCTTCCTCCTATTTTCACTCCTCCTTCTTCTGGGTCCAAGCCTGCTTTCCTTACAATATGTTCTGCATACAAGTTGAACAGATAAAGTAATAGGATGCAGCCTTGTTTGAGCCCTTTGCCAATTGGGAACCATTCTGTTTCTTCATCTTTTGTTCTGACAGTAGCCTCTTGTCCTGAGTACAAATTCCTCATCAGGACTATCAGATGTCTTGGCACTCTCATGTCTTTAAGGGCATTTCATAGCCTTTCATGATCTATGCAGTCAAAGGCTTTGTTATAGTCTATAAAGCACATGCTGATTTTCTTTTGGAATTCCCTGGTGCACTCCATTAGCCATTGTATATTTGCAATGTGGTCCCTCGTGCCTCTTCCTTTCCTGAACCTCGCTTGGACCTCTGGGATCTCTCTTTCCATGTATTTGGAGTGAATTTTGCAGAACTTTGAGCATGAGAACTTACACACACATTCAAACTAGACAAGCAGTAGAGGACAGGGGGGCCATGGGTCGAGATAGATGCAAAGGCAGTTAACAACTAACAAATTGCCTGATGGCGGAAGAATGCATTAATGCGTTAATGACTCCTGAGAGTGAAACAGTAAAGCACAGTCACTCAGCAACAATGTTGTATTCAGAACATCTATATTTAGATGGCAAATGCTGTCAGGTCCATATGGCTTTGAACTGTGACTGCTGGTGTGCTTTAAAGCAAATGCAAGGAGTCTATTGGCAAGGAGGGACAAGGCTAAACAAGGAAGAGGGTGTCAAGAAATGGTGGTATTTCTATGACACACCTTATAGTCTTTCCTCACTCAGTATGCCACATGGAATACCAAAATTCTTGTTGAACTAGCCTTTGACAACAGTTGGGAGAACTATGGTTGTTGTTTTTCTGGCATGTGGTGTTTGCCATCTGTGGGTGATCTAGTTGTTGTTGTTGTTATTGGGTGTCTTCAAGTTGTTTTCTACCTATGGCGACCTTATCATGGGATTTTCTTGGCAAGTTTTGTTTAGAGGGTTGTTTTTTTTTTTTTTTGCTATTGTCATCCTCTGAATGTGAGAGAGTATGACTTGCCCAACGTCACCCCGTGGGTTTACCTGGCTGAGCTATGATTCGAAATTGGTCTCCAAGCTCTAGTGAAACACTCAAACCACTACAGTATGCTGGGTGCATCTATACTGCAGAAATAATGCAGTTTGACACAACCTTAAATGCTTTAGATCCATTCTATGGAATCCTAGGATTGGTAGTTTTCCAAGGTCTTTAGCCTTCTCTGCCAAAGAGTATTGGTGCCTCACCAAATATAAATCTCTGTAGGATGGAGCCATGGCAGTTAAAGTGGTGCCAAACTGCATTATTTCTGCAGTGTAGATGCATCCTGTGTGTCATAATAATAATAAAATCTTGAGGCTAGAACATTTTACAGTGATCAGGGCTCCAGTTTGGAGACTGAATTTAACATTCAAAATCTGGGCTGGCGTACAGTTGGTTAGTCCTAACTGGGAGAAGATTCTTTCAATCGGTTGTTGAATTAAAAGTCAAGACATAGGCAGATCCCATTGATCTTATGAGTCTATTTTGGTTAGGACTAACAACCGGGTTTCAGCACTGGAATTTCAATATTTTTCACTTTGGTGTGGTAGTATTTTGCTGCTAAGGGCCTATATTTTCACTTCACTGAGATCATTAGAAATATTCATCTGGACTTCACAATATTAGCTTGGTGACAAGATGCGATCACTGCCTGTCCAGAGTGGCATTTCAATCTTATTTCAACATTAATTTTGTGATGATACCTTCTACTAAACCTGGGGGAGTTTAGGTCTAATCTGCACTGCAGAAATAATGTAGTTTGACACTGCTTCAACTGCCATGACTCAATGCTTTGGAATCTTGGGATTTATAGTTTTGTGAACTATTTTGCCTTCTCTGTGCGAGTTCTCTCCAGACAGCAAAGTAGTTTACAGTTCTTTTTTCTTTAAATGGGAATGAAGTATGCATGTGTTTTTACGCCCTGGAAAATTCAATGAGACTTCAGAGTCCAATTGGCTGGATCTGCTCACCCTTGCATACTTATCTTTTGATGTCAAACTAGTTATTGTTGCAAGCTACAAAATCTGATGACTCAAGAGAACACGATAGGTTTGTTTAGCTGCTTCGCATATTAATCAAATGTATTGGGCTTCATTAAACAATCAAATGAATCTTGTGTAATAAAGTGGGAAGCCTCTTTAAACATCCCACAGCAGGGTCGGGAATATCTTGATTCAAACAGAATTTCAAAGCAGAAACACAAACATCTCATCTTGATTCAACTTGAGTACCAATGTGTGGGGAAGAACTGGACTTTTGGGGATCTGGTATTAATATCTTTCAAGCTTCCGATGCATTTAGTGTGAATATTCAGAAGAACACATATTATAACTCATTCTGTCTTGCTTCACTGCAAAAGGCAGGACTTGGAATTTAAGAGTAAAGATCCATAGAGATACAGGTATAGCTATATTGGATTTTAAAACTATAAATGCAAAGAAAAGGGGAAGGAAAAAGGAAGAGAAAAAACATGTAGACTAGCATCCTGTTGGTGACTTACTCGGGCACAGTAGCATCGCTGGGGGGTATGGACCACACCAGGTGACACCCCAGAAGGGGGGTGACACCCAAGAATGGGGTTGGCACCAAGATGGCTCCCTGACACCCGTGGGTGCTGCTTCAGCCGCTCCTAGGCCCAGCATGGGGGCTTTTCAGGCCTCATAGGTCCTGCAGGGGGCTTTTTAGGGCTTCTAGGCCCTGTGTCGGTGCTTTTTGGGCCTCATAGGCCCAATGGGGGTGCTTTTTGAGGCTCCAAGTCCCTGCAGCGGGGCTTTTCGGGCCTCATGGGCACTGTGGGGGGGCTTTGGGGGGCTTCTCAGCCCTGTGGGGGGCCTTTTGGGGCTTCAAGGCCCTGAAGGGGGCTTTTTTGGGGGCCCGCCGCAGAAACCCCACCAGAAATTCAGGGCCAGAAGTCTCGCCCCCCCAGAAGCCCCTCAGCTGGTGTGGGGAGACCACTGCTCAGTCATAATTTTGAATTCCAGCTGCATATGTCATTTTGTGGCTGTAGCCTGGGGAGGTATTTAGAATTATAGAATCATAGAGTTGGAAGAGACGCCAAGGACTATCCAATCCAATCCCCTGCCATGCAGAAATACACAATCAAAGCATTCCTGACAGATGGCCATCCAGCCTCTGTTTAAAGACCTCCAAAGAAGGAGACTCCACCACTCTTCAAGGTAGCCTATTCCACTGTTGAACAGCTCTTATTGTCAGGCAGTTCTTCCTAATGTTTAGATGAAATCTCTTTTCTGGTAGTTTGCATCTATTGCTCCAGGCCCTATTCTTTGGAGCATCAGAAAACAAGCTCGCTCCATACTCAACATGACATCCCTTCAAACAGGGTTATCATATCACCCCTTAACTGTCTCTTCTCCAGGTTAAACATACCCAGCTCCCTAAGTGTCTCATAAGGCATGGTTTCCAGGCCTTTCATCATTTTGGTTACCCTCTTCTGGACACACTCCAACTTGTCATGTAATATAATGATCACTCTACATGTGGAATGTAATCTGTTCTCTCTGACTTGGACATGTAGTGTCCTGAGGAGGACAGAGGGCAGCCAAGGAGTGTCTGGCTAAGTTCTTACAGTCAGCTGCTCAATGATGTCATACCCAAGGACCTCTGGAGGACTTCTGGCAAGATCCAGTTTACCTAATGATAAACTAATCCCATGAATAGACCGATCTATTATATAAGAGGGTTAGATGCAGCAGTGAACTGCAGACACATCTCTCCCCATACAAGCTTGCCTACAACATTTGATGTGTCCGGAAGGAGGAGGAACAGGTGCGCACCTCTTCCTCCTCCTTCCTTCTCGCCATCCCCAGCCTTCAGCTGCCTCTGTAGAGGGTCTGGAAAGAGGAGGAACAGGTGTGTGCCTCTTCTTCCTCCTCTCCCTGTGCCATTCCCAGCTTTCCCGGAGAGGCATCTGAAGGCCTGGGACAGCCAGGAAGGAGGAAGAACAGGTGCATGCCTCTTCCTCCTCCTCTCCATCCTCCACCTGCCGGGGAAAATGGCTTTGCATGCCATGTCTGGCACATGTGCCATAGGTTCGCCATCACCGGCCTAGAGAATTGTTATCTCTAGGAATTTCTAGGCCCTCCAGCACAATACAGAGTCACTAGAGAGAAGATATTGATAAAATCAGCAAATAACCAAATCCACAAAAGGCAAAGCCACAAATATGGAAGGCTCCCTGTATTGTCCACAAAGGAGGAGGAACCAAAACCTACATTGCATTTGTTTCCGTGATACAAAATCATATTATTTATTCATTTCATTTCCCTCAATATGAGACTCAAGGCGGCTAATAATTTGAATCCATTGGTGCACATTACGGTCTGTAGAACAACAGAAAGCATAACTTGGTCTGTCTTCAACATTCAACCTCTTCAAATATTTAAAGCTGGATCTTATAACAATTCTCAACCCCTTTTTGTTTGCTGAGGCATGTTACAGAAATCTGTCTGTCCATTTTAATATTTTGCTGCCTTTCTTTGTCTTGATGCAATATCGGGAGTTTTTATTGTCTTCATTGTTTTATTGTTTTAATTATATCTGGAGAGTAGCCTGGTATCTATATGCAAAAAGAATGGTTTCGAAGTGAATGTGTAAAATAAATAAATTGATGTAGGAGAACTAATACCAGCATTGGGCTTATGTGACAATATCCCAGCTGAAAGAGTTAAATTCTGCTTGAGTTATGCATTAATTTGTTCATGGAACAAGAAAAAGAGTGCGTATGGAAGGCTGGAGATAAGACAGACTTAATTAGACAAAACATTATTTTAATACCTGGTGCCTAATTAGTGGTTCGGTTTGCTGGGCCTTATTAGCATAAACTGAGCTGCTGGGCTTCACTTGTTTTTATGAATTAATAAATTAGGGAATGATGATAGTTTATTAACTGGTAGCAATGAGAGGAAAGGTACCTAGGATAAGGATAGGAAAGTCTTTGTGGCTTTATAGTGGTACAAATACTATTAAACAAGCAAGCAGAATTTTGTGGTTTTTGTATTGTGCACAAGAACCTGTATTCTGCACATGTATTTTTGTTTGTGCAGAGAAACTACATATATTTCTGCACAGAATAACTGCTAGAAGAGATCAAAGCATTTGAATCTGTACAACAACATTCATTTTTTTTTTCTGTTGCAGGGAGAAATTCCTACATAAATTCTTTTCATGACTCCATCAGAAAATATGAGGACACAAGAAGCAAAGATTCCCTGAGAGCCAGCATGGTATCATGCTTTGTGTATTTGGACCACAACTCTAGAGATCAGGGTTCAAATCCCCACACAGCCATTAGGTAACTTTGGCCCTAAGTTGGAAACAAAGGCCCACAATAACACAATAATACCATTCCCTCACAACTGGATTAGGTTAGAACAGGGCTAGGCAACCTAAGGCCCGGGGGCCGAATGCGCCCCCCCCGAGGCCTTTGGACCGGCCCCAGGCTGGTCCTGCCTCTGCCGCCACCGCCGCCGCCACCGCTGCCCCCCGCCGCCCACCATGATGATATTGATTATTGTTGTTATTACTTGTTCTTGGGGTTTTCTTGGCAAAATCTCCACAGGGGTTTTGCCATGGCTTTTCTGGGGCTGAGAGAGTGTGCATGCATATATATTTTTTAATTTTTTTAAAAAAAATTTAAAAAATTATTTATTTATTTATTTATTTATTTTGGTGCTTCGCCCCCCCCAATTGTCTGAGGGACAGCAACCCGGCCCCCGGCTCAAAAAGGTTGCCTACCCCTGGGTTAGAAGTTCTGATCTATGCTGAACTTTAGTGCCACCATCAGAGATGGCCAGAAAAGGCTTTTGCAGCATTTAGCTCTGAAGGGATCAGGTAATGCCGGCAAGCAATAAGATCCCATCTGGACCTATAAAGCTGCTGATTCTGGTCTGATTCCTTAGTTGGAGCAACTTGATTACTTGCTAGTCTGGGTGCTTACCTAATGACCTTTCTACCAGCCTTAGTTTCAATCAGCCAGTCCTGATAGCAAACGTTGAAAGGATGGGTGCTAGTTCTTTGCCTCCATCATTTCCGACATGCTTCATTGGAGTACCTTTAAAAAAAAACAACCAACACTAATTGCTCTCTTGGCATTGTGACAGAGGCTATAAAAATGTCCAGGATTACATGCACTTTACAGGTGTAGAAAAGCTGTAATAAAATAAGCAGACACTTGCTCAGAATCATCACCTTGAGTGCAGACAAACTCCTTTCCCTCAATTTAGATGCAACATTGAGCGCCAGTTTTCCAGGGCATATTTGTTAATACTTTATTTTTTTCTTCAAACATATACATATCTTTCCAGTAATGTACATTAGAATTGCTTAACACCATAAAACACTGCTCCTAAAACTCTACTTCCTCAATGTCTCTTGCGGGGTCGTCCTTTCTTCCCAACCATATCTATTTAAATTTATTGTTCTTTTGTTCTTTTATGATATACACCCATATATCTACAGTAGTCACTAGGTTTTATATTCATGTGATGCACAGTTCATCTTATTTCCCTGTCACCCTATTACTCTACCTATAGTTTAATTCCATCTGTTCTTGCAAAATTCATTGTTGCAAGGCATATTTTTATAAGAAGCAGAAAAGTTTTGAAAATGCCTATAGTGTCTATCAAATGAACTAAGTAAGGTTGGAATATTTTTTAAAAAATTGAAATCATTAAAAAAAAATGTTTGAGTGCCAGGAACTTCTGATGAGAAGAATCCTGGACTGGCAAGAATCTTTGCAATTCAGGACTTATCCTCTGCAAAATTCACACATAATTGTTTGGTGCAGAAAACAGCAACCCCCCCTCCCTGTTTTGGGGTTTTTTTTTGCCTAGGAAACAGCATATTCTGTGTAGGAAATTATATTTCTATGCAGAAAGACTATTTCCTGTGAAGAAGAAAAAAACTTTTTCCTGCACAGAATATACTGAAATTGGGGATCTATTCTGCACAGAATTTGGACAAGGTTGATTTGGATAGAATACAATGTTTTCTGTTTGTGTACCACCCAACATTTTATGCCCAAAAAATACTATTTCTAGGCAGGAATATTTCTGTGTGTGAATTTTGCATAGAATTTGTCTCAAATTGTGAATAAGCATTGAAAACTGTATAGTTTTTTGAAGATTTTTTCCCCACAATGAATAGAAACTAGTAAAATTACTTGTTGCTTCCTTTGAGATGGCACAGTGCAGAATTGCATCCCTAGAATAGAGAGAAACTTCTTCTCTCCAACATTCTTGGCTCCTCAGAGGCTACTTAACTTTCCTACTCATGGTACGTCAACAGCCCTCATCTTATTTCCAGTGTGCGTCAACATATTACTTTGGCTTGTCTTCTTGCATCCAACAATGTTTGGCAAAATTAGGAGAGAGAAGACAAATGTTAGTATGCCATGGTTAAGAATAAATAAAATAGTCCCTCCATGCCAGCTTCCTTTTCTCAGGTGGAGCCCAACTCTAATAGCGGAATTGAGTTTTTATTCAAAGAATAGTTCCCTGACTTCCCAAATTTTCTTTTCATCGAATTTCCAAGAGACTCACTCAGCAGCGACTAGACAGAAACTTTTCTATTTTAGAGCTTTACTTGACTATCTATAAATATCTAGCATGGCATAATGGTTTAAAAGTTTGAAGGCTCAATTCCCAGCTTGGCCATGAAACCCACTGGGTGGCCTTGGGCAAGTCACACTCTCTCAGCCTCAGGGGAAGGCTATGGCTAACCTCATCTGAACAAATCTTGCCAGGAAAACTCCATGATAGGTTTTCCTTAGGTTGCTATAAATCTGAAATGACCTGAAGGCACACAGCAACAACAAATTATTTAAAACACTGGTACTATACAGGACTGGCCCTACCATTAGTCAGACTGAGGCAACTACCTCAGGCTGACACAGAGATTAGAAAAGTTACTTTTTTTGGAATAGAACTCATAGAATCTGAGAATAGTAGTGGGAGTGCTTTCATCAGATGTGGTGGAAGATAATGCAATAATGACCGTGTTGCAGTAAGATTCAAATGCCAATCCAGTTGACCTCTACCCATGAAATGGAGGGAGGGAGCCATCTTGTCCTTTGCATTAAGTCAGTAAAATGTCTTATCCTTTGTGTTAAGCACAAGCACCATCTTGTCCTTTGTGTTAAGCAAGGCCAGCCTCATGCCTTTCCGCAAGCCCTTTAATGAAGTATGTTGAGACAAGAGCTGAACAAGTGAACTTTTTAAAGATGTTTGGCAATAATAAATAAAAGATAGCAGCAATAAATGACTAAAATGTCACAAAACAGCAACAGTCAAGGGTCCCTTCAGGATCAGTTTCCTGTGTTGTCCTTTCAGGAAGGACCAGAACCACTGTAATGTCATGCCTTCATTTACCACATCCTGTCTGCACAAGTTAATAATAATAATAATAATAATAATAATAATAATAGTTTTTATTTGTATTTTCCTGCCTCTCCCTATGGATCGAGGCAGGATTACAGAGAAATATAGAAAAATACAATATATAAAATACAATATATAAAATCATAACAATAATAAAAAAACCCACAATCCATATGATAAAATCCAATACCCAATCATGGGCACAGATTGGTCGTCATCTTCAAGTTGATTCAGAAAGCCAGCCAGCATTGGGGGTACTGATAGATGGAAACAGTGGTGTACCTAGTATATTTGACATCTGATGTGGATCATTTTTGATATCCCCTCCTCTCTTTGCTCAGTCTGGCAAAGCTGCTGGCTGGGTGGGAAAGAAGAGAGACTCCTGGCCAGCAGAGCTGCCAGATTCAGAAAGCATCCCCTTCCCACCAACGGCCACCCCTTCCCACTAGCACACAGGCTGAAACCCCCTAGAGATACTCCTGGATAGAAACAAGCATGCTTCTAGCATTAATCTCCTTGTTAGGTCTAACTCTACATAAGTATCAACTCATCAACAATTGATTCATTCTTTTGCAGGATTCAGTCTGTTGTCCCCTAATGGGATCTAAAGCCCAGCTGAAATGGATCAGGTTAATCTCCATTCCTCATGAAAATCTGGAACTGAGTGACCACCCAGTTCATCATGTGGGCAACTTACTGTAACATAAGACTCTGTCCTAAGGCAGATACTGGGCCTGATAGATTGCGACGTATGATGTACTAGTTACAATTGACCTCTTTTGCTCTAATTGCAATTAGGGATGGAGGAGGATTTCAATTATTATTATTATTATTATTATTATTATTATTATTATTATTATTATTATTATTATTATTATTATCCCACCCCTCTGCAGAGCAAATGCATTAGGCCTGCATTTTTAAGGATGCCAACCAAATTTGTTCCTTGCAAGCTGATATATGGATTGGAACATCATTATCATTCAACCATACTCTTTCCTCAGTTGCACACTGCAGTTTTTGGCTCAAAAATTGCATACACAACTGTGTGGGTTTTTTTTTGGGGGGGGGGAGGGGATTATGTAGAAAAAAATATGTTGTAAGAATTCTTTGGGAAAGTGGTATGCAAAACTAAACCTGAATTTTCACTTCAGAAAAACCAGCAGACTCATTCTGAAATTGGGCAGAATAGACTTGTGAATGACACATGCCAAACTGACACAGGCTGGACAGAGACTGATTTGTCTATTCCTAATTATAGTATTTTCCCTAATCACTTTTTGCCACAGAATGTTGTATAAACATGCAAAAAGTTGCATGTGCAAACACAGGAGGATGTTGACTGATCTCACAAGTTGTTCAGGGTGCTTATTTGCAAAACAGGTAGCAATCTTGCACCTTGAAGGACTCAGCACCTTAAATTAAAAACAACAACCAAGGTTCCTAGGAAGAATGAATGAACCATTTGTTCTTTATGGATCCTGTGTTTTTCAGTTGCATTGGCCACAACTAGTAGAAAACACCATAAAGGAAATTTTCCTAACTATCAGTCCATTGGGTCACATAAAAGGAGCCATGTTGGATCAGACCAAAGGCCTATGAAGCCCAACATTCTTATCACACCATGACCAATCAGATGTTTGAATAAAAAGCCTACCACAGTGGTGTCACTAGTAGAAAACATCATAGAAACACATTTTCCTACATATCAGTCCATTGGGTCACATAAGAGAAGCTACGTTGGTTTAAGCCAAAGGCCTATCAAGTCCCAACTTTCTGTTCACATCATGACCATTCAGAGGTTTGAATGAAAAGCCTACTACAGCAGCATCACTAGGATTGATGTCACCTTGATGCAGTAACTCATGCTATCACACACACCGCATTGCCTGGTTGGCACACACCCCAGCCATCCCCTCCGCTAGCCAGGCCATTTGTGCTGTGGTGAGGTTTTGATGTTGCTGCCACCAGGCAGAATCATGGCTTCTTACCCAGGATCCATGCTACACCTAGAAGGTAGCTTCCCACCAGCAGCCGCTGACAGTGATGTGGTGCTGCCTGCCTGTGTGGGTGATCAAGGGACGTAATGCTATTTCTTGCTCACTGAACAACTGTGCCAAGCTGGGAAGGGGCTGCTGGGTGGCAGAAGCCCCCACCAACAGCAGTGGCCACTGTCTATGGGTGACAGAGGCACCTTGGCTGGTGGAGGGGGTGACTGGGGGTTCTTGGAATTGATAGGACCGACCACCATACCAGGTATTCATGCCCCCTCTGAGATGTCACCCAGTGCAGACCGCACCCGTCAGCCCCAACTACACCACTAGCCTACCAGTAGGATATAAGTTCAATTTCAGCTTCCATTTTGAGCTCACCAGTACCAGACATACAGAGGCACACTCCCTCAGTTACTGGAGGTGATATGTAGCCATCCTGCTGGGTAGCAGTTGGTGCAAATGGCATGCGTGAGAGGGCAAAATAGCATGCGTGAGAGGGCAAAATAGCTTTCTAGAGGCAGTAGAGCACCAGTGATGCATTCTATTCATAATGAAACAAGACTAAGACTTTAAGAGAAAGAATCTTCAGCTGATTAAACATTTGGCTTTTCACAAAGCAATCAATTACATTTTAATAAATTTGCATATGCCCAAACAGAAGTATAGATGCATTTTTGGAAAGATTCTATTAAAGGAAATGGAAGGGGACTCGAGGAGAGGCGAGCTCTTGGAAATGGAGAAAAACAGTTTTCTGCTGATTGCCCCACTTTTTAATATATATTATAAGAGTAACACATTCGGATGAAAAGGTCCTCCCTTACCCTGAAATACAACAAGGAGCTTTGGAAAATTTGCCCATGCTAATTAAAAATCTTCCCCTGGCAATCAATGCAAACTTTAACTGGATTGATCTACTGACATCTCCTCCACTCTCAAATATCCAATAGTTGTATAGGATATGTAATTTCAGTTTGACATTTGTATTTGTTCTGTCATTATGTAATTTAATAATTGAAATAATTACACTTTTGCGGGGGAATAACCCACATTTTGTCAAATGAAAGGAAACAATCATTCCTGCCTCCCCTCTATTGAAAGAACTGGCTTGGGCACCCTGTTCCAGATTAACAAGGTAGCAGTTCTGTTCTCCAGCTGGAACAGTTGTGGATCTCTAGGATATGTTGGCTTCTCCAAGTTTGGAGCTTCAGTCATAAGCTTCAGTCATTTGTACTTTGATTCACCTGCCGCAGATCTCACACCTATTATAAAAGGACCAATATACAAGGCTGCCTTCTACTGAGTCAGATTATTGGTTCCTCTTGTATAGCTAACTCTGACTGCCAGCTGCTGTCCATGGTGTCAGATAAGATTCTCTCCTAGATCTACCAGGAGATTCCTGTCTTGGGGTGCAGCTATGCAGTGGGTCCTTGATATCCTCTGCGGTTTGCTTCCAGGACACCCCCTCCCCTTGGATATCAAAATCTGTGAAAGCTCATGTCTCATTATAGACAATGGCATAGTAAAGTGGTGTCCCTTATTTAAAAAAAAATGGCAAAATCAAGGCTTACTTTTTGGAATTTGTGTTTTTTAATGGGTGGAGGGTGGGGGTAATCTTTTCAAGCTGTGGATGGTGGAATCCATGGATTCAAAATCTGTTAAGGAGGAGGGCCAACAGCAATACAATTTAACACCACTTTAACTGCCATGGCTCCATCCTACAGAATCCTGGGATTTCTCATTTTGTGAGGCATCAGCACTCTTTGGCAGAGAAAGCTAAAGACTTTGTAAAACGACAAATCTCAAGATTTCATAGAATCATAGAGTTGGAAGAGACCCCAAGGGCCACCCAGTCCAACCCTCTGCCATGCAGGAACTCAAAATCAAAGCATCCCCGACAGATGGCCATCCAGCCTCTGTTTAAAGACCTCCAAGGAAGAAGACTCCACCAAAATCTCCGAGGAAGTGTGTTCCTCTGTCAAACAGTTCTTACTGTCAGGAAGTTCCTCCTAATGTTGAGCTGGAATCTCTTTTCCTGGAGCTTGCACCCATTGTTCTGGGTCCTAGTCTCTGGAGCAGCAGAAAACAAGCTTGTTCCCATAGGATGGAGCTATACCACTTAAAGTGGTGTCAAACTGCTTTATTTCTACAATGTAGATGCACCCCTGGTTGATTTTTTAAAATAACCTAGACCAAGAATCAACTGGTTTTGCATCTTGAATACACATTCAGTTGGGAACTCACAACTGATTTAGCTAAGTGTGAAGGTAACCTCTCCCAACCACACAAAAGGGCTTAGAAATATCTTCTCTTATCCTGGAGCACTCCTGGGTTCAGGTTCTGGGCAAGTGAAAGAGCAACATAACCTGCAACATTAAAATCCAGAATGCATGTGGCCTGGCAACATCAGAGTGTGTTCAAGAGGGGAAAAGTTATTAAGGAGGAAGAACACACAAGCTAGGAGAGGCTGCACAAGTTTGCTTTTGCCTGAGTTTACAGGGAAGGGCAAGATTCCACTCCTTGAGCTAACTGAGTGCAAACTACTTTTTGCATTTTGCCCCCTGCTGAGTTAACTACTTTTGTATGTTGAACTCAGTTTGTAGCAACTGAAGTAAGCTGAGGACAAAGTGGGAGGAGGAGAGGGAAACTGGGACATTTTAGAAGCAGCTGGAAAAGTGGGGTGGCGGGGGACTAATTGGGACTGTCCCTGCCAAATAGGGATGGTTGAAGATATGGATCAGGTGATGTTTCCTCTTGCTAAAATCTACTTTATGCTTCAATGAATGCCTACCGGAGCATCGGAAATAAATCCTTTGCTTAACTGAGCATGTTGTCTAAAACGTTTTGCTCTCTCTCTCCTCATCCTCTCTCACCCCATACCTTTGGACATCTGCAGCAGGATTAATGGGCAATTAGACAAAGAGCCTTTCTGACAGATGGCCAACCAGTAATAAACAGCTCCCCTACCCGGGTTGGTTGCAACATCCTCTGGAATACACCATTCAATCGCCCCAGTGAATAATTGGGACTGATCACTAGCTGTGCTTCCTTGCACCAAAGACTCCATCTGAATTGAAAGAGGCACTGAGGCAGGCTGCACCACCGAGGCCAAATAATGGGGTGCAGTCAGAAATTTCTGCAAGTGAGTTATTGGCTCATCCAATCGATCTGGCATCTTGGGCATGTAAGGAAATGAAAGGAAGGGCTTTCATGCTGACGGAGTGCACCCAGGTGTCTGATTATTAGAGAAAGCCATACCCTTCAACAACTCATTTTGAATACAGTCTGGAAAGCCTTGCAAAAATATAAGCAAATAAAACAAAGCAAAAAAAAAAAAAAAAAAAAAAAAGAGAGAGAGAGAGAGATTGAGAGAGGAGAATTTGCTCATGCGACACTTTGTTTTGTAATAGAAACTTCTTGCTGGCTGGTACAATTATATCACATTATGGCTGTAACTTAACAAATTATTTCTAAAGAGCATTCGGAAAAGAATAATAGAATGCCAAAGTTGGAAGTGACCCCCCAAGGGCCATCCAATCCAACCCCCTGCCATGCAGGAAGACACCATCAAAGCACTCCTGACAGATGGCAGTCCATCCAATGAGGCTTCTTTTCAATTGCAGCGTAAAGGTAATATTTAGTTACAGTAAACCCTTTGGTATCCACTGGGATTTGGTTCCAGGAGTCCCCATGGTTACCAAAATCTGTGGATGCTCAAGTCCCATTAAATACAATGGTGTAGTAAAATGGTGTCCCTTAGATAAAATGAAAAAATCAATTTGTTTCTGGATTTTATTAAAATGTAAAATTTTCAAGCCATGCATGGCTGAATCTGTGGATAAGGAATCTGTGGATATGGAAGGCCAAATACACTTTTATACTTGTGGGGTAGTGCATGCGGCCACACTTCATGGTAGTGGAGAAGAAGTCCTAGTTGAGAGATGTACAATTTCTAGAAATTTTGAAGTCCTGGAAGGGAAAGAAAAGGTGTGTATGTGTTTTGTTGTTCCCAATATTGCCATGTCTCATTGGATTGTGTAGTTTTGTGCAACCCAGACTACATTTGACACACTTATCTGTAGTCCATTTGGTTTTGGCTGACTGAAGTCCCATCAGTTTTAAAGGTTCTAGTCTATGTAAGGTTGCTGCTGCACTGCAGAATTAATGCAGTTTGGCAGTGCTTTGACTGTCATGGCTCCATTCTATGGAATCTGGGGATCTGTAGTTTGTTGTGTCCCCAGATCTCTCTGCAAGAGGAGGCTAAATATCTCACAGAGCTACAAATCCCAGAATTCCATAGCATTGTGCCATGGCAGTTAAAATGGTGTCAAACTGTATTCATTCTGCAGAGTAGATGCAGCCTAAAACATGGACCAAAATCCTATTGGAATTCCAAATTATTGTGAAAGCAGCTGTGCAATAGTTATGCTTTCTCAGAAGTTCTATTAATTTCACAACCATGGGACCCAGCATAGCTTTACTGCAAAAGAATTACATTGACATTGAAAGTGTGTGGGATCTTGCCCATTATCTGGATCCAACCCAGTGGGTCTAAATCAACTGAAATTCTTCTGATGTGGGGATGGAACAAGTACTCACTGCTTTTTGTTTCCTGGCTAAAAAAAGGCCAGGATGAATAACACAGAGGGGAGAGGATTGCAAAGTTTTCGCCTGTTATTCACACATCTCAAAGTGTTTCATGAAGTTATTCTGTGCTCCACAATTCAAGAAGGATACCAACAAGTTGGAACTGAGATGATCAAAGGTCTGGAAACCAAGCCTTATGATTTAAGGAGCTGGACAAGTTGAGCTTAGAGAAGAGAAGATTGAGAGTTGACATGATAGCTATCTTTAAATATCTAAAGGGATGTCATGTGGAAGATGGAGCAAGCTTGTTTTGTGCTGGGGTTGTACTGGACTGAAGGTATAATGTTGTTTGACACCACTTAACTGCCATGGCTCCATCCTACAGAATTCTGGGATTTGTAGCTTTGTGAGGCACCAACACACTTTGACAGGAAGGCTAAAGACCTTGAAAAACTAGCAATCCCAGCATTCCATAGGATGGAGCTACACCACTTATAGTGGTGTCCAACTGTATTGTTTCTGTAGTGGAGAGACACTGTCAGACATGAATCAGTGGCTTCAAATTACAAGAAAAGAGATTTCACCTAAATTAGAAAGAACGTCTTCACTGTAAAAGCTGTGGAATAGACTGCCTAAGAGATTGGTAGACTCTCCATCTTTGGAGGCCTTTAAACAGATGTCCAGATGGTCATCTTTCAGGAGTGCTTTAGTTGTATATTCCTTCAAGGATGGGCATGCTGGTCCTTCCAGTTCTAAGGTTCTACTAATCTATTTTGCAGAGAAATATCTATATGCATTTGGGCGCAGGAAATCATTGTTTTCAAAAACATACTTAGGCTGCATCTGCACTGCAGAAATAATGCAGTTTGACACTACTGCATTAATTCTGCAGTACAGATGCAGTCATGGATTCTGTTGTTGCTGTTATTGAAAAAAAAAAAGGAGGAAAGAAGATTCTGCAAAAGGAAACAAATCCAAAAAGATAGTTTTTGTGCAACCTGCTGCCCATATGTGTTTCTGGAATCAATGTGTATTTCTGTCTGTGCAGAACAATTTCCCAAAATACTTCTGGATATGGAAATACTGGGTAAAAGCTGTGCCATAATATTTATGTTTTCCTATGCCCAGGAGAAAACTATGGAAGTGATTAATCCTTGCATGCAAGGGCAAAATAGTCAAAGATTTACGTCTCCATTCTGGTGTAAGCATTCTGTGTAACTTGCAGGCTTGCGTGCCAGCAGATAAAATCGGTGAAAACATTGCCAGGAGCTGTGAATCAGGGCATTCTTGCAGCCATCTGCTTTGTGTCATGTATTTCATCTTGCAGTTGGGGATTTGGTGTTCACACTGTGGTTTTCCAAATGCAAGGCCTCATGGAAATCCATGGGCTAAACGAAGCCCTCCACAATAGAAAATGCATTATTTATTTGTGCTGGAAAAGCAGAAATTGGATGCCTTTAGATGAACTGAGATTTCCTTATGAACAGCAAGTTCTTCTCATCAGTCTGTCCCTGGGGATGTGTCCAAGTGGGTAGAGTGTTATGCTGCAGTGTAATTAGAAAAATCAGAGAACGTCTCCACTCTGATGTTCTTTGCCCTGCTTCAGATGTGATCAGCCTCCTCAGCTCAGAGAGGCCAGTTATTAAATCCCCCGAAACAGCTTGAGAGTGAAGACTTACATATCATCAACACCTGTGTTTCCTGTCTAATTCAAT
This sequence comes from Phrynosoma blainvillii, assembly GCA_026167975.1. NCBI lineage: Eukaryota > Metazoa > Chordata > Lepidosauria > Squamata > Phrynosomatidae > Phrynosoma > Phrynosoma blainvillii. The sequence goes on from JANUYF010000005.1 coordinate 5,915,408, forward strand.
GCATTTTTAGTGGTGGCTTGCTGTTACATATTGTCAAATTGGCTTTGACCCATGGCAACTCTAAGAATGAGAGCCCTCCACGAGACCCTCTTAGCAACAGCCTTGCACTGGTCTTGCATGCGCAGAGCCATGGCTTTCTAGATTGATACAAACTGACTGTTGTCATGTCGTCTCATGATATGTCCAAAATATGACAGCCTGAGTTTAGTCATTTTGGTTTCTAGGGGGAGTTCAGGCCTGATTTACTCCAGGACTCATTTATTTATTGTTTTGGTAATCCATGTTTTTTTGCCAGTCCTTGGAAAGCTCATGCTACAACTTCTTTTGCACAGTAAGTCTCAAATATGCTACAAGATCCCTTTGCATACTGATATTCCAGACTAACACAGCTATGTCTCTGAATTCTCCTGACTTGGAGAAGTCACAGATTAAACCTGGAGACTTTGAGACACCAAGCTTGTCATGCCTCCCCTTGAGTTTGGGTTCTGAAGATGATACAATCTGCAAGTTGGTTGGGGCTGAGTCAGCATGCTTTATAAGTCAAGAGACCTTCTCCCTTTCAGTTGTTGGAAATCAACTTGGCTTCTCTCTTAGCTTATGTCTTCTCTCTCAGGGGTGCTCTGATTCTGGAGCAGGATGGTTGGACTGGATGGTCCTTGTGGTCTCTTCCAATTCTATGATTCTACAATTCTATGATTCTGGGAGTTATGCTCTTGGACTGTTTCTTGACTGCTATTGTATTATTCATGGACTTTGCTTGGATTTATGGCTTCTGATCCTGGACAGTTTGTTATCAGATACTGATTATTCCTTCAGCTACTGAACTGTTGGCACTCAGCATTCTGTTACAACATGAGACCAGGACAAAGCTTTTGTTTAGCTGCTGAATTATGGCACTTTTTAGTTACATCCACTCCTCTCTTTACCCTACAGAAGTGGACAAGGAAGAATAGTGCAGGGTGCAGCTGTAGATGCTGTATTTCCATATCAATGTGATGCAGTGAAGTTGGGAAATGAGAGAACCCAATTTCCTTCATCTGTCTTGATTTTCTATCAGTGACCTTTAGTTGTGCTGTGAGGCAGAAGTGGATTTTTGGTTGCTAACAACACTGACTTAGGATGGATGAAGGGAAACAAAGAAAGAAGAACATCATGAGAAGAAGAAGAACTTCAAAGGAGAAACAAAGAAGGAAGAAATCAACCAGCTCTTGCTGCTATGCTTCTTTAAGAGTAGTATCACCAATGTGTTGCCTCCAGAGATGCCAGACTCCAACTCTCTCATTCTCTTCATGGAATAGTCAGCCAGAGGATCACGAGTGTTGGAAGCCAACACACCTAGAAGGCATCAGATTGAAAAAGGGTGTTTTACAGGTAATGTTCATGTTTGTTAGTAGTGTCATCTCCAAATATCAGATTTGAGGGGATATACACTTTCATTTAGGATCACAGAATAGAATCATATGGTTGGAAGAGACCTAAGGACCATCCAGTCCAACACTGTTCTGACATGGAGGAATACACAAACAAAGCACTCCTGACAGATGGCCACCCAGCCTCTGTTTAAAAACCTCCAAATAAGGAGACTCTACCACACTCTGAGGGAGTGTCTTCCATCTCGAGCAGCTCTTGTCATTAGGACTTTCTTCCTAGTGTTGAGGCAGAATCTCTTTTCCTGTTGTTTGCATCCATTGCTCCATGTCCTAGTCTCTGGAGCAGCAGAAAACAAGCTTGCTCCATCTTCAGTATGACACCCCCTCAAATATTTAAACAGGGATATCATGTCCACTCTTAACCTTCTCTTCTCCAGGCTAAACATACCCAGCTCCCTAAGCCGCTCCTTATAGGACATGGTTTCCAAACCTTTCTTCCTTGTCAGCTTCCTGAAGACATATGGCTGCCCACTGGTGGAAGGAAACAACATCAGGCTAGATGGATTTTTGGATTTGGTCTGGCAGAGATGGTCTTGAGATGTTACAGACTGTAAACTCTTGTGTTTTTGGCATGCATATTCCCCCTGCAGGGTAGAGAATGTTCCCCTTTCACAGTGAGAGCCATCTGTCTGCTGAATGTGACAAACAATTCAGTTACAGTGCCTAGTGTCCCTTATTCTAAGGGATACCTCTCATTTGAGGGATGAAAAGTGTATCCCTTATAGGTCTGGCAGGTGTCCATTCTTAGGAAGGTTGGGAAAATTTTATTGAATGAAATGTCAAAAAATCCCATTTTTTGGGTATGGCCCATTGTGATAATGGAGTCTCCCATTATCTGGGCAACACAGTTGAGGGATAGTCTTCTCTCCAGGTAACCCAAAGGTTAATGATGTGATGGGGTAATTTGCATTTATTAGGGTCAGAGTCATAGAGATGTTGAGAGAATGGAAATGGACTGTAGGGCAGAAGCATGAGCTTCTCAGGAGAGATTATAAAAAGCTTCAGATGACCATGAGGCAAGAGAAGAAGAAAGAGAGACAAGGCAGTTGAATATCAGCTGCACCTATGGATGCTTCATCTTGTTTTAAAATTATATTTTTATTGAGTACAAATAAAATACAAATAAAATACATTAATCATTTTATACATACAATAATAATTTTGCCTCATTACTTTATATCAGGCGTCGGCAACTTTTTTTGCCGAGGGCCGGGGGGGGGGAGAAATGGTGCCGGGCACTTGCACACGCACGCCTACCCCCCACGCACATGCGCACAACACCCACCATCATGTGCATGCGTGCACACATGGGGGCGCCATTTTGGAAGGCCCAATGGCGCTGGCACCATGTGAATTTGCATGGCGCCGGCGCTGTTGGGCCTTCCAAAACGGTGTCTGCCACTGTGCACTTGTGCATTCATGCACACGACGATGGGTGCCATTTTGGAATGCCCAATAGCGCCGGCGGGGCGCCATTTTGGAATGCCCAACGTTACTAAATCACATGTGCTAAAATCAATGGGTGGTTGGGTGGTGGAAGATCATCTAGATGCCCTCAAGGGCTCCTATCCTACTCACCAGAAGCAGGAAGGGACCCACGAGTTCATGAGATGGTGATGACAGCCCTTCATAAATACAGGTATGTATGCATCATGTCATTTATGAATATAGAAAATGTGTTATTTTTACATAGAAATACATGTCTAAGTTAACCGAAATGAATACTTTCATTTGGTATTTTGGGTAGAACATAAAACTTTTTCATACTTTGTGAATATCAACGCTGCATGTCATGAATTTTGACATGTTGGGTTTTTTAAAGTTATTTTTTTTTATTGAAGGTTAATTTTTTTAATCATATTTTTACAATAAGTATTTTCCTCCCTTTGCAATCAAACCATCCATGCCCTCCTTTCATTCTTTCCTTCAGAACTAGGTTCGTCCACCTTAATTTAACAATACTTTTCTTCTTTTTAATTACATTCATTCATTGCTAGTCTACATCTTTCTATGAATATATCAATATTCTTTTCATGTGATTGCAAGTTATTCTTCTTCCTTTTGTTGTGTGTATGTGTGTGTGTTATAGATTCATATATCATATAAATATTCATATAATCTTATCTATATACATATTCCAATATCTATTATTGTCTCTCTTCATAATTCTCTTTTACCCTTATCTTTAACTTTCCTTATTTCATACTTAATCTTCTCCTTTATCCTTTTATTAACCTCTAAGACTTATAACTGCTAAGTCACCCAGTTTTTCTCTCCAGGGTCTTATCATATCTTTCCACCCTTATTCATATTTCTTAATTATTTTTCTTTGATTAATATTGTGAGCTTATTCATTTCCATCATGTCATATATATATTTAACAGCCATCTTCAATTGTAGATGTACTTTTTTCTTTCCATCTCTGGGCAAAAACTTCTTGCTGCTACCAAATATAATGTGATTTTTGCATTTTTCTCCTCAGCTTGCCTTTCTATCATATTTAATAAGTCAATTTATGGTGTCATTTCCATGTTCATTTTTCATATTTTTGTTATATCATATTATATCATATATCATGTATCAAGAATTTCTTCATCACGCAACCACCATATATGAGTTAAGATTCCTTTTTTTTTCCCCTGCCACATTTCTAGCATTTCCCCTCTCCATTTTTGAACACCTTTGCCCTCCTCATTGGGGTTAAATATTGTTTAATGTAAATTTCAAATTTTTATTCCATGATTTCCCTCATTTTTCTATTTGGATTGGGTGCCCAATATTTTGTGCCCATTTTATTGTGCATTATTTTACTATTTCTTGTTCCATTTCTCTTTTTAATAATAGTAACTTGTATGGGTTGGTTACTAGGAGATTGCCCCTTGTAAGTAGCACTTTGTCTAATTCTGTATTTTCTTTTCCAATGCCTTCTAACTTAATGTCTTAATGTCTTAAAACTTTATTGCTGTTTTGAAAACCAGATAACACTAGCTTCTAGAGATATAGAAAAGTTAACTTAACATTGCAATACAGTAGGAAACCTCAGTTATAATACAGCACAGTGTGCCTTTTAGTAAATGCCTATAAATATGCTGTCTCTGTCAATGAAACAACCACATATCTTACTTCTATCATACCTCAGACATATAAATTATTGTTTATTGCTGTGGCAATGCATGCTACTGAAAAGTTCTCCAGCATTTCCAGAAGGTTGTTTGTGTTTTGCTTTGGATTAAAGAGTCCCTTCCAAACACTTGGAGATACCATAATTTCAAAGGATGTGACAGGAATAATGCAATGCGAGCGTGTTATTGATGGTTTGCTCTTTCACTGAAGGCCTATTCATATAAAGTAATGGATTCTTAGGCTGTCGGCTGAAACACAGAAGAACTCAGAAGAACCTACATCACACAGGTGGACATCCTTATAAGCACCATCATTTTAGTTAAAGTCACTTTAGCTCCCCCTTTACCTATGCTGCATTCATTCTGAGATTCAAGAGAAGAATCCAAGATGGTAATACTTGGTGGTACTTACATCCCGGATCATCAAAACACTCAGTGAAGGCTGTGTCCGCACTGTTGGGAAACCCCAGCTTACGGTACTATTGGGGGTTCCAGATCTGCAGGGAGGACACAACCTGGTTCTGAATCCCACCCTAAAAATAGCTTCCGGACCCTGGGTGTGTGCATGTGTGTACATGTGCCTTCAAGCTGCCTGCTGACTTATGATGACTCCATAGATTTCATAGGGTTTTCTTAGGTAAGTGATAATCAGAGGTGGTCTTGCTGTCTTCCAAGAACAGGCAGTACCTGGTGCATTTAGCTATTTAGACCTCATCTCTAAGAGTCTTATTGCATAAAGAAAGCCAAAGGATCAGGACAGTAGCTGTTTTTCCTGTGCCTCTCCACATGCCATCAAAGCACTTCTGTTCTCTTCCTGAAGGAGACGGTCATAAAAGCATGTATTTTGTCATGTTGGAAAAATCCGTTTGGCAAAAGGCACACTTTTACAACAGTATCCCTCAGGAAGGAGAACGGAAGTGCTACGACAGCATGCGGAAAGGGAAGGCGAAAGCCACTACTCTCCCAGTCTATTTCAGCCTTCTGATCTCATGTGATAAGGCTCTTAATCTCTCATTTAGGACTAAACCAGTACTTACAACATTAAGAATGTTTATGTTTGTGTTTGTGTTTGTTTGCCTTCAGGTCACTGTTGACTTATGGCAGTGCTTCTCAATTATTTTCTGTCATGCCCCCCTAGGAAGAAGAAAACATTTTGCGCCCCCCGCGCGACTGTAAATAGTATCATTTGCTTCCTCTCTCCAGCCCTAGAGTTGCTAGGCAACCCTTTACGGAGCCTCACCCCCCCTTTACGGAGCCTCGCACCCCCCCTTGGGGGTGCGCCCCACTATTTGAGAACCAATGACTTATGGTAACTTCATGAATTTCATAGTGTTTTCTTAGGCTATCCTGAGAAGTGGTTTTGCCAGTTCCTTCCTCTGAAATATAGCCTACAGAACCTGCTATTCATTTGTGGTCTCCCATCCAAATACTAACCAGAGCTAACCCTGCTTAGCTTCCAAAATCTGACATCTTTACATATCTGAAGAGATGTCACATAGAAGATGGCATTCCTTCTCTGCTACTCTAGAGACCAGTACATGGATTGATGCATTCAAATTACATGAAAAAAAGATTCTGTCTAAACAGAAATTCTTGATGGTAAGAAATTCTTGTAGAAGAACATCTTGATGGTAAGAAATTCTTCTTAAAGAACTTCTTGATGGTAAGAACTGTTTGAGAGTGAAGTGGACATCCTTGGAGAGTGGTGGACAGTAACTCTCCCTTTTTGGAGGTCTTTAAATAGATGATGCATAGACACCTTTCAGGAGCACATTAGTTGTATATTTCTGCATGGCAGATGGTTGCACTAGATGGCCTTGTGATTCCTTCCAACTCTGGTTCAAAGTCTTCTCACTTTCTCTCAGCTACATCTCCTGCACCTCACTTCACCTCCCAACATGGCAGAAGCTGGGGCTAAATATCTCTTGAATCCTGATGGTGGCAGTTAAGTTGCTATTTCACATGGAAAGTGGAGCCATTTCTTGAAAATGAGAATCAATTTATGTTGTTGTTCCAATGTAATTTTGTCTCCTGCTGGCCTTAAATGATTCCTTTCAGTTTTGTTTTACTGTTTATAAAATACAGGAAAACACACAAATTCATCTTTTAGCTGTTCGTGATCTGCTTCATTCATGAGACCAATGCGCACACTTGCACACACACACATACACATATGCAGCCCTTGGAAATGTTACTTTTGAAGATAGCAACCTAAGTCTTATCATTTGGTTCCAACTAGAGTAGACCCCTTCGACTAATAAGATTTACCTGTGTGTTGATTCATTCACCCATTTATTCAATGGGTCTCTTCTGTTTGGAACTAACTAACAGCATCAGGTCTATGAATACAAGTCCCCTGGCCATGCTGGTTGGGGGCTTCTGGGAGTTATAGTCCAAAATATTTTTCAAACAAGATGCTTTCCCCTCTCATAATGCCTGGCAAGCTGTCCTCCCCTCCTTTAAATGGTAAGAAAAATGGTGGGCATGTAGAGACACATAGTAGTTTGAGTGTAAGACTACAACTCTGGGAGAGTTTGAATCTCCACTCAGCCATTTATTCAGAGGAGGTTTGCCATTGCCTTCCCATGAGGCTGAGAATGTGTGACTTGCCCAAGGCCACCCAGTGGGGTTCGTGGCTGAGCTGGGAATCGAACCCTGGTCTCGAGTCGTAGGCCAACTCTCAAACCATTACACCATGCTGGCTCACCATTTTCTATAAAGGATCACCATTTTTACTATGCCATTGTATATAATGGGACTTGAGCAGAGTTTGGTATCCATGGGGAGTCCTGGAGCCAAGCCCCAGCGGATACCAAGGGCCCAATGTACTTTGTAAACTAGACTCCTCATGCTAAAAATTAATAAATATCAATTACAGAAATCTACAGCTTCATCGTATCCCTCTGGGGTCCAGTTTCTACCCATAAATAGTACTGAGCTCACACTCGCATAAACAGAGAATGTGTGTGTAAGAGAGAGGATTTGCCTTTAAAATAAAGCACATGGGGAAGTACTAATCTTCCCTTGACGTACTAATCGCATAGAGACAGGTTCACCATAAGAGTTGGCTTGAAGGTACATAACAACAACCACAAATTGGAATATCCCCTTATATTTTCTTTCAAAATGCTTGCATGCTTGCACAGAGAAGCTGAGCATGTCCAGTGGTTGCATCGGCACTGTAGAAATAATACAGCTTGCCACCATGAAACAGACAAAAGTGGCAGTTGTTTGGACAATTGGAAGAATCGGGAAGAACTTGTGCAAAAGTACCATGAGAAATTTAAAATGCCAGTCTTCTTATAAACAGCTCCTTGAGGACTAAGGGTGCATCTGCACTGTAGGAATAATGCAGTTTGATACCACTTGAGCTGCTGTGGGCTCCCTGCTGCAGAATCCTAGGATTTTTAGTTTGGCGAGGCACCAGCACTCTTTGCTATCAAGCTACACCATTGTCCTTGTCTAACTACAAATCTCAGGGTCCCATAGGATGGAGCTAGAGCACTCAAAGTGGTGTTGAACTGTATGATTTCTACAGTGTAGATCAGGGGTAGGCAACCTTTCTCCTTTAAGGGCCGAGGGACTTCAGCTCCCAGAAGCCTCAGCCATGTTGGCCAATAGTCCCATGTTGGCCAATAGCTCCTGGGATTCTGGGAGCTGAAGTCCCCCGGCCCTTAAAGGGGAAATTTGCCTACCCCTGGTGTAGATGCACCCAAGGAGATAGCAATCACTGGTACCCTTCTCTTTACCATTTTGATTTTTTGTGTTTTCATCTTCCAGTCTCTCCCCTCTCCCCTAATTTATTTTTTCCATTGATCATGGAGGACTGGTGCATAAGGTACCTCCCCAAAATGTTAAAAATGCCATTTTACACTGGGCCACAAGAAAAGGTGCATCATGAAATACAATGAACTCTTTGCTCATACTGCAATTCCACCCCATTGCATCTGAAACACCAACTTGCCTTTATCTGGATCGGAATCAGGGCAGGGCTCATTGTGCATGAAAAATAATCTGGAGACCTCATAAATATTTAGCAGTCGCAGTCTCTGGGTGCCACCTTGCCAATGTCTTCCCTATGCCAATTAGGCACTGTTGCATGTTTATAGTGCAGTAATAAGGCAACTACAGGCAGGCACTTTGATTTAAAGTGATAGTTTTCGTATTCTTTTTTCTCTCCAAAGCAACCCCGAGCAAGGCAGATACTCTCAGGAATGTTTGGCTCATCCCTTGACCCATCACTACAAAACACAGGATATTTTCATTCATATTTCCTGGTGGTTGGAGGGGAACCAGTGACAAGTTACATACCTTCCAACTGTCCCAGTTTGGCAAGAACAGTCCTGATTAATTTCCATCATCCTACTTTTGCAACTACTTCTAAAATGTCTCAGGTTTTTTCTCCTTCTCCTCCTTTCTCCCCTTTGTCTTCCACTTCCGAACTAGGAAAATTGATTCACTGGATGAAAGAAAAGACAGAAGAATACATTTTCTTTTTAAAAAAAAGATTGCATATATTGTTCAAATTTGGAAAAATGCTTGGCAGACACTGTTAAAGTCGGACCTCCGTATCCACAGATTTTTTTATCCATGGATTCAACCATCTACAGTTTGAAAATATTCAAAATATATATGAATTTTTTTTTTCTATTGAGCATGGCGGACAAAGGCAAACCAAAATGGCAAACCTTGATTTTGCTGTTTTATGTAAAGGATGGCATTTTATTATGGCCCTATATTTAATGGGACTTGAGCATCCATGGATTTTTATATCCACTGGGAGTCCTGGAGCTAAACCCCAGCAGTTACTAAGGACCCACTGTACTAAGAATCTTAAAGAATAAAGAATTAAGACTGATAGATGAAAAGATTTTGTATGGATATATATTTCTATAGAAACAAACAGAAATTTGGATAATAATTACAGATAAGTTCATAAACATACAACTGTAAAAAATTTCCTTCATCAAAGATTAAAGGTAAAATGCAACTATTTTGTTAAACAATAGAATTGAATGATTATCATCTGGAATGAGATTAGACAGCTATTGTATTTTATAGACAGGAACTGCTAGGAAGGAAGTCATTATTTGTAGAATTAGAAGGATGTATAGACTACAATTTATGATACATATAAACTTTTGGGGGTTTTTTGGTCTTTTTTATTCTTTGTGAAACTATGTGTTATTGTAAAGTTGCATTGATAGATGTTTGTTTATTATGATTTGTGTTGATATTAATAAACATAAATCAATGGAATATATAAATGGAAGACAAAGGGGGAAAGGAGGAGGAGGAGAAAAAAGATGTATTTTCATTTTCTTCTGTATTATATATTACAGAAGAAAAAAACATATATTCCCCACTTTTTCTGGGACTATATATATTCAGTTTGCAGAAATTGAAGTAAGTGGAATACAAAGGGGACTATATTCTGGGACTATATATATATATTCAGTTTGCAGCAATTGAAATAAGTGCAAGACAAAGGGGGAAAGGAGGAGGAGGAGAGAAAAAATGGGACATTTTATGTTCATTTTCTCCAGTATGATGAATTATATATATATATATATATATATTCCCAGTTTTTCTCTCCTCCTCCTCCTTTCCCCCTTTGTCTTCCACTTACTTCAATTGCTGCACTCAGTTAACTCAGCAGGAGGGAGAGAAGAGTGCAAAATTTTGCCTTTCCCAGAAGGCTCAGGCAAAAGCAAACTGCTGTAGCTTCTTCTACCTTATCTGTTCTTCCCCATCTTGTCTGCACTCTGATGTTTTTTGTCCATACATGTTTTCATCTGTGAAATGTTGGAGGGTATGAAACTATGCTCTTGTGATGTATTCTGCTGTTGGGGTGATGGCAGCCAATGTCAGCCCAGATCATTGGAGTGGTGGATCCAAACTAAGATTAAGTTCAAATTTTCAGAGGCATTGGCCTTATCCCTGTTGTTCACCTTCTTGTAGAGAGAGATTGTATAAACATGGTCAAATTTATGCAGTGTGACACCGTTTTAATTGTCGTGACTCAATGCTATGGAATTTTTGAATTTGTAGTTTTGTGAAATATTCAGCCTTCTCTGTCACAGTGCTCTTGTGCCACAACAAACTACAAATCCCAGGATTCCATAGGATGGAGCCATGGCATTAATTCTGCAGTGTGGCAGCAGCCAGAGATGTTTCATTCAGGCACGTCTTTGCCCATTTGGGTTGTGGTATTTCATTTTGATGGTATTGTGTTAATTAATTTTGGGGAGAAGCCAGTGAAGTCATGAATAAAATGTACACGTCTCATGCTGCTCATGAACAAGAGTTAAAAATGAGTTTTATGATGAGAAAAAGGGGAGATGCAGAAGGAGATGTAATAGCAGGGAGCACTTTGTAGCAAGGGAGTGTAACTGGGCAAGTAGGCTGACTCCGTATCGGAGCATCTGAATTAGCAATCACATTTAAGATGTGCTTTAGTCTCTCTCATCAAGAAGGTCAGGTAAAAGAATGAATTTATATGTAGAAAAAACTGGGTGCTGATGAATTGATTGGTATTTTGAAGAGCTATATTCAGACTTGAGGGTGCATCCAGAAATGCACGGATGGGTTTGCATTCAGATAAGAATACAAAATCAAAAGGTTGCTAGTGAAAGACTGATATCCTGATGAGATAGCAGCCAGGATTTAATGAGCTCAATAGGGGGGTGATTGTTGGTATTCGCACAGGGAAACTGAAATTTTTACCTCCTGGGATGTTCAGTCTTACCACCTCATGTGCCTCCGAAAAGGACCCAGTGGTGACTTTCTTCAGTCATGGGTGCAAGGCTAGTCCCACCAGGTTGCAATCTGCCCTCCTCTCAGATTGACTAATATGAACCCCATGTCCCTAATAATAAATACTTGTTGGCTCAAACGGCTCTGGGAGGGGATTAGTCACACCCATGAAAGATACTGTTGTATTTGGAGGCCTGAGTTCTCAGAAGGAAGACTGTGGGTTTTTCAGATGCTTAGAAGATGCAGACCTTATATGTGTATTCAATAGAAGTATAGTGTCTAGATCAAGGGAAGTAATAGTGCCACTCTATTCTGCTTTGGGAGTTTATCGCACACAGTTTTCAGCCTGATCCGTGCATAGGATGGGATAGGGCTGGAACAGGGAAAAATGGGTTTTACTCCACATGAAATTGCTGCTGCGCTGCCGGCCGACCATCACCTGTCCCCGATCTGGCCACTGACAGCCGATTTTGGTACTACGGAAAGCATATGCCTTATCACAAAGGGCCATACCCCCCACAATGGGATTTTTTGACATCTCATTCAATAATTTTTTTCCAGCCTTCCTAAGAAGGGACACCTGCCAGACCTATAAGGGATACACTTTTCATCCCTCAAGTGAGAGGTTTCCCTTAGAATAAGGGACACTAGGCACTGTAACTGAATTGTTTGTCACATTCAGCAGACAGATGGCTCTCACAGTGAAAGGGGAAGATTCTCTACCCTGCAGGGGGAATATGCATGCCAAAAACACAAGAGTTAACAGTCTGTAACATCTCAAGACCATCTCTGCCAGATCAAATCCAAAAATCCATCCAGCCTGGTGTTGTTTCCTTCCACCAGTGGGCAGCCATATGTCTTCAGGAAGCTGACAAGGAAGAAAGGTCTGGAAACCATCAAGCCTTATGAAGAGTGGTTTAGGAAGCTGGCTATGTTTAGCCTGGAGAAGAGAAGGTTAAGAGGGGGACATGATATCCCTGTTTAAATATTTGAGGTGATGTCATACTGAAGATGGAGCAAGCTTGTTTTCTGCTGCTCCAGAGATTAGGACATGGAGCAATGGATGCAAACTACAGGAAAAGAGATTCCATCTCAACCTTAGGAAGAACTTCCTGATGGTAAGAGCTGTTTGACAGTGGAACAGACTCCCTCAGAGTATGGTGGAGTCTTCTTCTTTGGAGGTTTTTAAACAGAGACTGGTTGGACATCTGATGGGGATGCTTTGGTTGTGTATTTCTGCATGGCAGAATGGGGTTGGACTGGATGGCTCTTGAGGTCTCTTCCAACTCTATGATTCTATGTTTCTATGACCTTAGGGTTAGTGTAGTCCTTCCCATCTAAGGCCATCAGGCATTCGGGCCTTCCCAGCCACACCGTCAAAAACACAGGGAAGACTAGGGCAAGTCACACTTTCTCAGCCTGATAGCATGGCAATGGCTCTGAAGAACCTTGCCAAGAAAACCCTTAGGGTTGCCACCAGTCAAGAATGATTTGGAGGCACACAACAACAAATGACTCCAACTACATAATTTGTCTTTCTCCTGTTTGATTTTTAACACCTTTGCCTGACGAAGAAGCCAGTGGAGCTTTGGAACCTTGCATCATATATTTTGTGCATTTTGGTTGCACAATAAAGGTATCACTGTTGTGTGGATTTTGGATGTTATTGTTAAAAGGTGCATGCACTTTTTAAGGTAGTACTCTGAGCCTAAGGAGATTATCGCACCGCTAATAAAACCGGCTTACCTGAGCCAGTTTAAAATTTAATTTAAAATTTAAAACGAGTGGCATCCTGATGTTAGTAAAAGGATTTAGGCACCGAAATTACTGCCTGGGTCCAGCCCAGGTCCTAGGCTGCTCCGGAGGCTATTTCCTTAAGCTAGAAAACTCCCGGCTTCAAAAAGAGGGCACTGAGGGCCGCTGCGACTGGGGATGGATCCGGGCTGGACCCAAGCAGAGGTTTTGGTGGCTAAATCCTTCTGATAACATCAGGATGCTACCCGTTTAAAATTTTAAATTAAATTTTAAGCCGGCTCAGATAAGATGGTTTTATTAGCAGTGCGATAATCTCCTAAGATTCCTCTCTTTCTCCTTGAGGACTGGAAATGAAAGTCCAGACCCAGACATCTGAGAACCGTAGCATGCTTCCCAGTGTTCTAACTTTTGAAAGGAAAGATTCAATCACAGAGCGTGAAAACCAGTACTGTTGCTAATAAAATGGGAAAGGGTTGGTTTGGCAAGAGAAAGAGGGCTGGGTGCCAAAGAACGGATGTGTAAAAAAATAAACCCACAACAGCCTTGTTTTTGACCTATTATTATTATTATTATTATACTTCATAAAATCACCAATAAAGTATCTCAAGTCATAAACTGCTTTTAATACCTGGTGACATTTGAAGAACATCAAGTCTTTCTGTGTACTTACTAAACACTAAGCGGGAGGACTAATTTTAAAAGCTTTCCCCATGAGCTGACAACCAATTTTTCATTAGTCTATTCTGAAAGGAGCACAATTTACCAACATTTAAATCTACCCAGGGACAGATTTGGACCTTAGTGTGATCTATTAAGCAAGTTTGTAATAGGTTCTGCACATTTCATAAACCTTTATATCAATAGCTCTTTGTTATGTCCTAGAGGGTAACGTATTTAATTCAGGCAAATAAGAAAATCTAGTTAAGTTGAGATTGCCTAGGTTTTGAACAGCTGTATTGCTTGGGTATCATCCTTGATACACTGGAAGCTTTTTCGACTTTAAACTAGCACGCCACATTATTATTTTTTAAAAGAGCGTTGTGATGCTTCTCTGCTGCTTAAAAACATTCCATGTGGCTCACATTGTAGGAAATGTTAAATATATCACAAATCACATACAGAGCCGTCATAGCTGAGCTCAAATGCAAAGTAGAATTGCTGAAGATATTAAAAATGAGATAGGAGTTCAGAAAAATCTTGCAAAGCAGTAACAACGTGTACCACTAAAAGCCATTGAGAACAAGCAATGGCATCACTTGGGGGGGGGGGGGCGTACAGGCTGCACCAGGTGAGAACCTAAGGGGGGCTGACACCACTGATCCTCAAACACCTGTGTTTGGGCAGAACCATTGTGGCAGAAACACTGTATCGCTTTAAAATGTTTTAAAAGATGGTGGGAGTGAGGTGAAGCTCAGTAGGACAAGAAAGGAGGGCCCCCAGAATTTTTTAAAATTAAAATTTCAAATGTCAGAATTTGATTTTTTTTAAAAAAAATTGAATTAAAAAAAATCGTATTCTTTTAAAATTTTCTGTAAAAACATTACATTTTAACCAAATATTCACGATGTATATGTAAGTACATTTAGGTTATGCGTATGATATTGTAATTTGAAGGTATAGTTTTAATTTTGCTAGTTGTTTTTGCTCATTGTCGTTGCTAGTTGTTTGCTAGAAAGAATGGGGAGGGTGGCTATGAAAGAACTAGCAAAGATCCTAAAATGCAAAGATATACAACTCAGCACAAAAGTCAGAATCATACAAGCCATTGTATTCCCTATTACCATGGATGGATGTGAGAGCTGACAGTTAAGAAAAATGATAGGAAGAAAATCAATGCATTTGAGAGAATGTGGGGCTGGAGAAGAGTGCTGAGGATCCCATGGAGAGCCAAAAGGACAAACAAAGGGGTCCTAGAACAGATCAAGCCAGAAACCTCCCTGGAAGCCAAAATGATCAAATTGAGGCTTTCGTACTTTGGACATATCAGGAGAAGGGAGGACTCTTTGGAAAAGACAATAAAGCTGGGGAAGATGGAAAGAAGTAGATAGAGAGGAAGGCCACTTGCCAGGTAGATGAACTCTATTATTAGCTGTTCAGCAGTGGAACACACTCCCTTGGAGAGTGGTGGAGTCTCCTTCTTTGGATCTCTTTAAACAGAGGCTGGATGGCCATCTGTCGGGGATGCTTTGATTTTGAGTTCCTGCATGGTAGAATGGGGTTCGACTGGATGGCCCTTGTGGGTCTATGATTCTATGATTAAGGAGGTCATGGGTATTAAGGGGTTGCAGGAATTAAGAAGAGCAGTGGAGGACAGAGGGTCTTGGAGATGTCTCATCCATAGGGTTGCCATGAGTCACAAGAAGTTGTTTATGTCACAGCTATTAGCATTACATTCAGTGGTATTATGGTTGACAAGTAACATTAATGCAAAAAAGGATTACTGAGGAAATTACTGAAATGGGAAGAGATCTGGGTGACATCAACCCTAGAGATGCCACTGAGAACAAGACCAGCTTAATCTGTTGTGATCACATTTACATTGTGAAGCACAGATGAGGAAAGTCTGGTTCCCTTGATGCATGGTTTCCCAGGTCATTGAGGTACCGAAAAGGGCACTCAAAATTGGAGAAGTCTATAAATTATTCTCCCCCCTGCAACAGGTCAACAGGACCCTCCAAAAGTTTATGTGGGTTGCTACTGGACATTATGCTGCATTTCAGATCCTCTTCCTCCTCCTTCTTGACCTTTCAAGTTAGCTCTGGCAAAAGCACTCTGCTGCAACCTTTCCTTGCTTGTGGGTTCTTCATTAATAACTTTTGACTTCTTGATCACACTCAGATGTTTCCAGGTCACCTGAATCTGGGTTTTCGCCTGTAAAACGTTGGAGGATATGTACTCAGAACATGAATACCCATGAAGAGATACTTTCCAAAGTTGGTCTAAAGCGGATGGCCAGATCCTGATGAAATTATGTTCAGATAGTTGCATCTTTTGATATGGAGAGAAGGAAGAGGAGGAATTCCAACTGCAGGTGAATCTGCACTATAGCTATAATGCAGTTTGACAACACTTTTATTCACCACTTTCACCTCATCCTACAGAATTCTACAGAAGCTGAAGTTGTAGTTTTGTGAAGCACTAGCACCCTTCGGTAGAGAAGGGTAAAAACCTTGTTAAACTGCAAATCCCAGGTTTCCATAGGATGGATTACAACACTTTAAAGTGGTGTCAAACTGCAATATTTCTACAGTGTAGAAGCACCCTGATTCATGCTTCCTGTTTTGTTTTACCTGCAATGTTGTAGGACTCCAAATATTCCTACTATTCCGAAATGTATGATTTCTCACAGAGAATCTAAATTATGGCCTAAATCTAATGTTAATTCCAACTACATTAGAACCACTGGATTATTGAGAATTTGTCAACAGTTAAGTAAATCCTGTTATTCTATTTGGGATTAGGAATTGGATTTAGGCTGGCCCATGCTTCCTGTCCTTTCCCAGTATGAAGAATGACTTGTACTTCCTGGCTGTGATTTGGGTTGTTGCTTTGATTTATGACAACCCTGTGAATGAGATACCTCCAAGATCCCTGATCATCAACTGACCTGTGGCTTCCTTGATTGAATCAATCCACCTATGTTGGGGTCTTCCTTTTATTCTTATTGCATTCTATTTTATTGAGCATTATCATCTTTTCCAGTGAGACCTTCTCTATGTTGATCATGGAATCAGTGTTCCGGAAGAGCAGCCATGCTTTTTCTCAATGGAGCTCTTCACACAGAAGATAGGAAGCCATGTACTGAAGGATGCTCTAGTCTAGATCCACATTTTGTGAATCTTCAGAAAATTTCTTTATTAGGTGACTTGGCTGTAATTTATTTCCATTTTATCCTTGAATCACTGCTCTATGCCTTTTAGATAAAATAAGCACAATGACATGAAATAATGTTTAATTAAAAACCTAAGTAAATAATAATAGCTCATGTCACAAAGCAAATCAGAACAAATAAACTGATGAGCAACTAAGAAAATTTAGGCTGAAAACAACCATGGTGTTGTTGTTTTCTGCCTTCATGTTGCTCCTGACTTATGGCAACCCTAAGGCGACCCTATCATGGGGGTGTTCTTGGCAAGATTTGTTCAGAGGAAGTTTTCTATTGCCTTTCTTTGAGGCTGAGAGTGTGTGACTTGCCCAAGGTCACCCAGTGGATTTCATGGCCAAGCTGGGAATCAAACCCTGGTTTCCAGAGTTGTAGTCCAAACACTATGCAATAATAATAATAATAATAATAATAATAATAATAATAATTTTTATTTATAGCCCATGGGATATGAAACCTACTATCCTGCATGCTAATACCCTCCCTTTTTATGTGACCAACAAAGTAGTTCCCTTACATTTTCGTCTTCTGGGAGTATAGAATCATAGAATCATAGAGTTGGAAGAACCACAAGATCCATCCAGTCCAATCCCCTGCCATGCAGGAACGCAAAATCAAGCAAAGTAGAATTCAGAGACATAGCTGGATTAGTCTAGAATATCAGTATGCAAAGGAATCTTGCAGCACCTTTGAGGCTATCTGTGAGAAAGAAGTTGTAGCATAAGCGTTTGTAGACTTGATCTAATTCCTCAGATGCATGGAGTGCAGTGTTGCCCAAGAAGGACCTTTATAATCAGACTGTATGAATAGCCCTAGAAATGCAGAACTTGTGAGGTGATACGTGCAGTTTTAACAATGGTTATTGGGGGACAAAGGGAAGTGGAAAGATGTGACCATATGTATGGTGGAAGGAGTTTTGGAATGTGGTGTGTGCAGGATTAGAACCAGAAAAGAGATATGATAAATTGGCTACGAGTGTCCAGTCTTATAATGTGTGTAGTGTGCAAGGAAGACTTTGTCTTTTTCCCACCTACTGTTGAACAATGGGCATCCCATGTAGTGTTGCAGGATGTAACCAAACAGGCTGTAACCGTGGCATGTACCACTATGGCTTGTTCCAACTTTTCTGACTAATCAATAGGATTTTAACCCAAATTGATTCAATAGTCTACTCTAACCGAGACTGCCACTCTCTGCCAAAGAGTGCTGGACAGGGCTGGGAATCACACAACCCACCAGACAATTGTTGTACAGCAAGTTCCAGCAGGCTTCACCAGGAGAATCAATGATAAGAAATGCTGGGAGTTGTAGACCAACAATCTGGCGGAGAGTAGGAGTCAGACCATAACCTTCTCCGTCAATGGAGCCCATTGCTCCAGTGTCATAGTTTGTATCCATTGCCTTTTCGATTCTGCCATCTTTGCCTACACTGGTATAGTGGCACTGCTGTAGGGCATCAATCAGATTCCATGGCTGCATCTGCACTGCATAAGTAATGCAGTTTGACTCCACTTCAACTGCATGGATCAATGCTATGGAATTCTGGGATTTTTAGTTTTGTGAGATATTTAGCCTTCTCTGTCAGAGAGCTTTGGTGTCATTGAGCCATGGCAGTTAAAATGGTATGAAACTGGAATATTTCTGCAGTGCAGATGTAGCCTTGGGCAGGTAGATTTGTGAAGCCTGGCTACTTCAGCTCCAGATGACTGATGCTCGATTCCTATTTTCCCCCTTTTAAATCCTTTAATCTGGACACATATTCCTTCTTATTTTACCCCCTATGGCATATTATTTTATCACCTGGTAGGGAAAATCCATGTGCTCCCATGCAACTATTTCAGAAATCAATATGCTTCTGCTAATGTCAAAAGGTTTAGTTGCTTGAGCCTTCCTAATTGAATCCCTGCCTTCGGTGTGTCGCCAGCAGCTGTTATGCCAATTTCCATTAAAAATGTGCCACTTAACCCAGAGGTCTGGAGAACTCCTCCTGATTCACTCCACAAACTGATGATGATTATCATTATTATTTTTAAAAAAGAAGATGGTTGGCAACCATTCGGCTTAGCGGATTAATCAAGCAAGTGCCGCACACAAAGCAAACCTGCTGTCCACAACAGCATGGGGACCTTGGAAAACAGCCAGGTAAGAGTCAGGATGACTTTGTGCATGCATGTTTAGTGGGCTGTGCTGGCTGTTTGAAGCAACGATTTAAGATGCCTGAGAAATTCGCTTCACTGAATTGTGTGCTACAAGATTTCCTTGTTTCCAAACTTTCCAGACTGAATGTAGATGCAGAGACAATCCGCAGCCAGAAATCCATACATTTTGTACTTCCAATAGATGCCTGGAAAGGGAAAGAAATGCTATGAACCATATGCAAACATTTTCAAAATAAATAAATAAATGCACACAGAGGAGTTTTGCCAGTGGAGACAAGTGTCCATTGATGTATCCATTTGAAAAATGCACTCAAATGTATGTACAGATTTTGCACACATATATCGTATTTCTAGTGGTGACTGGTAGCTTCCATGTGGGAAGTGAATCAACTTCAGATATAAAGAAATGCTATAAGGTGTTGGTGAGGAAAGATCAGAGTTTGACCATAAGGCCAAAGGAAGGTAGACCCAAGATGAAGAAAAGTGTCTTCAGCCAGGGAAAATCTGCAGTCAGAAATCCATACATTTTGTACTTCTATGCATGCCTGGAAAAGGGAAAGAAATGCAACCAACCAATTAACTATATTCAAACATTTGGGGGGGGGGGAAGTACAATGAGGAGTTTGTCAATGGAAGCAAATGCCCATTGATGTGCCCATTAATGTATCCATTTGAAAAGATGCACAAATATATGTACAGATTTTGCACTCACAAATACATATCTCCAGTCCCCATGTGGATGGTGAATCCACTCCGGATTTAAAGGAGCGCTGCAAGGTGCTGGTGAGGAAAGATCAGACCTTCACCAGAAGATCAATGAAAGGGAGACCCAAGATGAAGAAAAGTATCTTCAGCCAGGGAAAATTTTAGAAGGTGCAAATTTTATTAAGCTCTTAGGACTCTCATGGAGAAGCAGATTAAGCTTTACCGGAGCATTTCGACCCGACATCAACCAACTGGCTCTTTCTATCAGTAACAACAATAATTTGAAAAATAAGAGAAAGTTCCACAGGAAAAGCTTTCACTGGTTGCTTCCTTGGTAAATTGCCATTATGATTAATGACCACTGTTTAAGGATAGGCTAAAATATGTCCAACATATTCCTGTGATTTACTGTATGTTGTTATCTGCTGCTGGGTAGATTGTCCCAAATTGCTATAAACTGTAAGCTGTACATTTGCTTTGGTGCCAAATTGCTCAGTTTCAGCACTGATATCTGGACTGGTGTTGTGTCATTAAATAAACTGCTACCTTTCATTTACTATGCCTCCTTTCTTGAACCCCAAACGTGGCAGGTTTCCCCTTCAGGGCCATGCAATCCTTAAATAAACTACTTTCTTCATGTCACCAATGCCTCCTTTCTTGAATGCAAACAGGAAAGGGGACAGGTTTTCCCAACAGTGCTAAACCTTATCCCTAGATCAGCACCTTTGATATCTCCATAAAATTCTGGACTAAAACCCAGAGCAGATTCATCATTTCACTAACAGGGGAGCTACCATTATATACAGGTATCCACATGGGGTATATTCCCAGACTTATTGTTTATAAATAAAACCTTGGATAACAAGGTGAACCACCAGAGAATGCCATAGAATTGCACTGGAAGACCTAGAAAATAGCTAGAAAGGACACCTTTCTAGGCATCTGGAGGTCCTCCACTGTGACTCTATACTCAACTTCCAATGAAAGTTGACCACAGAGTCATGCTGGAGAACCTCCAGATACTTAGAGAAACTTTCCCACACCACCCCCTTTACACAGGTAAGTGAAACTGTGGTTATTGATACCCAAATATGGGCAGTGGTCTGTATACATTCTGCGCAAAATGGCATGGTATGAACATTTGAACCTTTCAGACTTCTTTTCTCCAAGCCAAGCATACTCAAGTCCCTAACTGGTTCTTCACTGGGATTGATTTCAGACCTTTCACCATCTCGGTCACTCTCCTCTGGACACGTTTCAGAAAAGATGGGAAGTCAGATTCTTGGGCTCCTGGCTTTCAATCCTGATGAACCGTAAAAAGACTTTGTGTCTTGACAGCACACTAGACGTATTAAATGCATCTGATCCTGCATGCTTCTTAGATTTGTTCCTCAACTAGGACCAACTTACACAAAGTGAGTCTTCCTAATCATTTTAGATGGTGATACAAAGTCAAGCTGTGAACTTAGCTGGGTGGTTGTCCTACATTTATGTGCTGCTAAAGCACATCAATTATATGACTTGGCATAGCAGATAACCTCTGGCGAATTGGCAGTCCAGCCAGGCTAGTGTAGATAAAATCCCAAACATTGTCAAGGACTGAAGTAATCTCAGGAGAGAACCAAAAAAAATAAAATAAAAAAAAATAATGGATTTTTATTAGTACTTTGACAAACATGGCTGGAGACCAGGGAGATTAATCCAAACAATTGTGGTGTTATTTTCAGCATGAACTTGGCAGAACAAATGGAGTTTGTAAGTGTGAAGGGGAAAACTTGTGTACATAAGGTTAGACAGACTCTCCTCCCTCCCTCTCTTCATCTCTTTTCTCTCCCTCTGAGAAGTTTCTCTTGACACCATAAAAATCTTACTAATATCTTTAGAACAGGGACGGGGAAAGTGCAGTCCATGATTTGCAGGTTTAGAAGAAGGAAACCAGATTCAAATCACTTCATGTTCAGTTTGTTATTATTGACCATCAATTCAGCTTTTACCTATGGTAACCCTATGACGTAGAGCCCTCTAGCAGCCCTGGTCATCAGCATTCCTTCTCAGGTTCTGCAAACTCAGGTCCATGGCTTCCTTAATGGACCCAATCCATCTGCAATACAGTCATAGAATCATAGAATCATAGAATCATAGAGTTGGAAGAGACCACAAGGGCCATCCAGGCCAACCCCCTGCCATGCAGGAACTCCCAATCAAAGCATCCCCGACAGATGGCCATCCAGCCTTTGCTTAAAGACCTCCAAGGAAGGAGACTCCACTACTCTCCGAGGGAGTGTGTTCCACTGTCGAACCGCCCTTACTGTCAGGAAGTTCCTCTAATGTTGAGGTCATTTCCCCCACCACTTTCCACTTTTTGGAGCATTATAGTTCTTTCCTATTAGTCATGGTGTGTCATGATGTGTCCAAAGTACAAAAGCCTCAGTTTAGTCATTTTGGCTTCTAGTGAGAATTCAGGTTTGATGTGTTCCTGATCAAAAACCCCAAATGTCTCTTTCATGCATGACAAACTGGCATTTTAACCAACCTTGTCCATGTGCAGAGTCGGACCACTGGTTCAGATGTGGTCTACTCTGAGTGAATATGGCTCTCTTGTGTCATAGAATATTTTTCTAGCCTTGTTACTTGAGACATTAGTAAGGATCTATGCCTCTGTCCATCTCATTCTCATTTATTTTCCCATGGTGTTCTCGGTCTGTGTCTACCATGTATAAGTTTGCAGGATGTCTTCCCCTCTGCTTGAAAATGCAGGTATATTTTCACCTTCATTTCACAAATATATGCTTCCTTTGTGTCTGCATGTTCCAGTCTACATACTTATGGGACACATTCCCTCCCCATGTGCATTTTTCACACGTGGCTTAGTGAGCATTTCCCCCCCCCCTTCTTTGCAAAGTTTGCAAGATCCTACATTGGGCTTGTGTAGTCTACACATGTACATTTACACAGTGGTGTTGCTACAGCACCCTTTTGCTAAATACGACATTGGGCACCCAATGGTATATCTGCCCATATGTCTGCTTCTTCCCCCATTTTGCAATAGGGAATTCATAGTGGCTGTTTCTGCAATCTTAGTCAACCCAGTAGTAGACTGAAGGCACATACAAATTGCGATATACTGTCCAAAAATGTGCAAATGCATGGCTGGAATCACTCTGGCTGCATCTGCACTGCAGGAATAATGTGGTTTGACACCACTTTAACAGCCATGACTCAGTACTATGGAATTCTGGGATTTGTAGTTTTGCCTTCTATTTAGCTGTCAGAAACTCTGGTGCCGCAACAAACTACAAATCCCAGGACTCCATAGTATTGAGCCATAACCATTAAAGCAGTGTCAAACTGCATTATTTCTGCAGTGCAGATGCAGCCTCTGTCTTCAAGAAATGGAAGAGAAATGGCAGGAGACATAGAAGAAAAGCATTATCCAAAGAAGCATGGCAGAGGAAAGAGACACCCAGCTAATTACTTAATTGGAAATCACCAACCAGAACTAATTGCTTAGATAAGAACCCATTTTCTGGTTCAATCCTGGAAAATCTTTCCATCCTGGAGAGTTTATTAATTGGCCTACTTATTGGATTTGTCAACTTGGCTCCCTTTTGAGTGGCAGAGATAACACAAAAGGTAGTTAATATTTTACCTCTCTTTTGGCTCAGTCTTGATTAAACCATTCCCTTGGTTCCCGCTGGCTCTTCAGTCTGCTAGAACCCTGCCTTGCTATTTCCAGTCAATTCAATTTATATACAAGCTGAAAATTCTTGTTTTGAGTTCTATTTTGAGTTTGCTTTGCAGGACACCTGGAAAAGGCAGGGGAAAGATTTTATTTTAATTCTCCTGTCTTAAAAATGTAATCAGTTTTGTCTTTTTTTTATTCTTTTAAAATTGGGTTTTAAAAGTATAATTACAAAGAAAGAAGAAATAAAAAAGATGGGAAATGTCTGAGTGAGGAATATGAGCTAGGCATTTGTATTCATATAAACCAGGGGTAGGCAACCTTTCCCCTTTAAGGGCCGAGGGACTTCAGCTCCCAGAAGCCTCAGCCATGTTGGCCAATAGTCCCATGTTGGCCAATAGCTCCTGGGATTCTGGGAGCTGAAGTCCCTCGGCCCTTAAAGGGGAAAAGTTGCCTACCCCTGATATAAACTGAAACAGATAAGCAAACTGTTCATGGCATGGACAGGTTTAAGTCCAATTTTCATCTCCGTGTGCCTTTTTGAGGCCATTGCAAAGAAGAAATTTGTTACCTCCCCTGCACAACAACCCCATAATCCAGTGGTTCCCAAACTTTTGTTTTCCCGGTGTTTTGGAGTTCATCTCCCAATTTGAAGGACTTTATTCTCCCATGCTTTGAGATCTACTGGGGAGGCTCTTCTCTCTCTCTCCATCCATCCACTCATCCATCCATCCATCTTTCCACCTCAAGCCCATTGCCTAACACATTTGATTTCCCCCTCTGAAAAACATGGCCTATGCTCTGGGGATGGATCTTGCCTTCTGCTTGAATGATGCCAGTAAGTCGGTTGCCAAAAATGTACAAGTTGTAAGTTGAGTCGAGTCCAGTCAGTGTGTCATTTATTACCAAATCAAGTCATTGAAGCAACTTGAGACATCACTTATATCACCACCACCACCACCACCACCACCATCAACTGGAAGAGCAAGCTTTAGGAACCATTACCCTAACCACTGAACCCATTGTCTTCTACTGCTCTTTGCAGCCATTAACTGGCTGAAGGAGAGAAGGGGACACTGCACAGCATCTGGCTATGCTTTTATCTCTCTCATGGAAGAAAAGCAAGATACAGTATACATATCAATACCTGGTTTGCTGAGATGCTTCCCTCTCCCCCCTTACAATGAATGAAGCTTCTTCTATGTTTTAAGAGATTATTTTCCAGTGAAAACGAATGCTACAATATTGCAATTACTTAGAGCACTTTAATTTCTTTCCACCAAAGGCATCACTATTCATGAGGATACCCAGAAGTAAACACATTATTCAATAAATTTAATTAGTATTTAATTAACAGACATAACGACTGATTATTAAGGGCTGCTTTAAATGATTGGGTGTCCCAGCTGGAGTCACTCTGAAGTTCTTCTACTGCACTGGGATTTCAGCAGTGGGCAAGAAGACAATTTTTCTTGTCCAGTTTAGGAGTATATAATTAGTAAGTGTGCATTCGTTGCTGAAGATTTAAAACCAGTCATTTTTGGGGGAAAATTGGTTTTGCTTGTTGGGTGTGAAAATGAATTTATAACACTGGCATTTCAATCAATTAAAAAAGAAAAGAAAAAGAAAGGTGCACATTGGAACACTCTTGCCAACGCCCAGTTGCACATTTTCACATTTCACTAACTGTTTCATTGCATTTCTATAGATCCGTCAAATTACAAAACATAGACTCTGATGTAAAGACTCAGCCAGTATTGCATGTCCACAAAAGTTACTTTTTTGCATGAAGACTGGTGTGGGCTTGTGTATGTGTGTGTGTTATCAACCTGAATTTGCTTTGAGTGTTGGTTCCATCCTGTGACTATCTATCTATCATCAAAGCTTTATTTTATAAAAAGGTTCACCTATTTCATGACAATGATGAGATCACATGCAAGAGGAAACTGATTTTTGACCTAAATACATCATGAGTAAAAATTTCAGGAGAATCTGACATGGGAAGGTCAGGGATGTGAATCAATGCCACCAACTAAAAGGTGTGTTGATGTTTTTTAACTGTAAAAATTTTTTTTGGGTAGCATTTAATTGCAGCTCAAATTACACTGGTTAGGAATATTTTCTTTCACATTTATGCAAACTGGTTTGCAGCAAGATATATGTATGAAAGTGTATATTTATTTATAAACCCTCTTTCCATAAAAATGATGTTAGAAAAAGGCTCGCTGAGACAGTGAAAACATCAGCAGTCCAAGAATATGTACATTCTTATCGCTCTAAATCCTTTGTGAACACTTCATAAATCAGAATATGTTTATATTCACATCAGCTAGCTAATAAAATGTGAACATTCCAGCTAAATTTCCCTAAACATCTCTGGGAGATTCAGGACAGATAAAAAGAAGTACATCTTCATGCAGCACATACTGAAGCTGTGGAATTAGCTATCACAAGATGTGGTGATGGCTGCCAAGTGGGACGGCTTTCAAAAGGAGTTAGGCAAATTCATGGAGGAGAATGTAAAGTTGATGGTGAAGACCTCAAAATTGTTCAAAGTTTTCTATACCTTGGTTGAGTCATCAGCTAATATGGAAAGTGTAATTCTGAAATCTAAACCCACTGTGGTATAATAGTTTGGGCATTTGATTAGGACATCAGTTGTGCATCAACACTGTAGAAATATGAAGATTGACACCACTTTAACTTACATTGCTCCATCCTACAGAATCCTGGGATTTGTAATTTTGTGAGACACACAGACTCTTTGGCAGAGAAGGCTAATGACCTTGCAAAATTACAAATCCCAGGATTCCATAGGATGGAGCTACATCACTTAAAGTGGTGTCAAACTGCATTATTCCTACAGTGTAGCTGCACCCTGGGGAGACCAGGGTTTGAATGCCCTCTCAACCATGAAAATCCACTGGGTGACCTTGGGCAAGTCCCACTCTCTCAGCCTTAGAGGTAGGCAATGACAAAATCTCCTTGGAATCTCTTGACAGGGCCACCATAAGTTGGAGTTGACTTGAAGGCACATAACACCAGTTACAAAATCTGAAGGTCTGAATCCTACTTGATAGTCCCAAGTAAAGTAGAGCAATTTAACAAATTATTGAATTGTAAGTCAACATGCAGGTGAATCCCACAGAAACAGTGTACCCCCTCTGGTTCAGATTAACAGGATTCAGGTCCAAGGGAGAAAAGCTACAAGGGAACTAGATAAGATCTCATGTCTACCTCATGAGATTTCCAACTCTATGTACAGATGTGAAAACTAGTCAGTGAGAACAGTTGTCAGGAAAAGAATTACCTTAACTTATCTGAAATGTAGTTCTGGAGGAGAGTTCGATGAACATTATAGACCTCCAGGCAGACAGATAAGTTGGCCATACAACAGTGGTAGCTTAGTGGTTAAGACGCCAATTCTGATGATTGGAAGGTCAGAAAGTTGGCAGTTTGAGGCCAAAGTGCTGCATGATGGGGTGAGCTCCTGTCACTAGCCCCAGCTTCTTCCAACCTAGCAGTTCGAAAGCATACAAATGCAAGTAGATGAATAGGTACCACTTTGGTGGGGAGGTGGCAGCATGCAGTGCAGTCATGCTGGCCACATGACCACTGGCTTTGTCTTTGAACAATGCTAGCTTTTAGGCTTAGTAATGGAGATGAGCACCATCCCCTGCAATCGGTTATGACTATACATTCATGTCAAGGGATTACCTTTACCTTTACCTTTAGAACAAATCAAGCCTAAACTCTCCCTAGAAGACAAATTGACATAGGGCATGTCATTAGAAACCATGACTCACTGAAAAGAATGCAAAGAAAAGCTGAAAGTGCTAGGAAAAGAGAAAAACAACCTTACAGATGGATCGACTTAATGGAGGTCCTGAGTTTGCAAGATCTGAGCAGGGCTACTTGGAAATCTTTTGGAAGTCATTCATGAGGCCAGCATAAGTTCAAATTAATCTGAAAACATATAATAACAAAAACATCATCAACAACAACAAGGCTATCAATGGCTACTAGTCATCACAGTTATAAGTTATGTCCAGTGTCAGATAAAATATTGTTGGGAAACATCAGCTGGAATGTTCTACTGAAATCATGTTCTTCTTTCAGCTTTCCACAGACATCTGCTTGGCCACTGTGGGGGAAAGATTGTAACCAGATAGGCTTCTGGCCTGATCCTGCATGGCCCTTCTTATGTTCTTAAAAATAACGTATTCTACCTTTCAGAAGTAAAAGAAATTAATTCCTCTGGGGGGAAAAAGCCAAACAAAACCAAGACTCAAATTTCTTTACCTAACAAGCCTTTCAGTATCCAATCCAACATGGCTCCCCTTAAAATATCTTGGGACGTTTTCACACGGGGCTCTCTAAAGCCGGCTGGAGCCCTTCCCCTAAAGCCGGCTGGACCCCGTGCCGCTGACACCGGAATGACTCCGGCGGCGGCAGGCTAATTCCTTTTGCCACCCGGAATTACCTGAAGCCGGAGTTAGCCAGGAATTAGCTTGCCGCTGCCGGAGTGAGGCCGGACTTAGGGCTCCGTGTGTTTGAACACAAGGAGCGAAAAGCCGGCCGGACGCAGGGATGACACCGGAAGGGGCGGGGTTTGCCACCGCGCGTGTGTGAACACATGGGAAATGGAGCCGGAGTGAGGCCAGCGGGAGGCCGGCTAGCATCCTCCTTTTGCCCCGTGTGAAAACGTGTTTGGTTGTCTTTTGCATATTTAAGCTACATCCATAGATGATTGGGATGAATTCTTCAAAGATGGAAAGTATTAATAAACTGCCACACACCTGGTCTGATTTGTGTTGTCTCGTATCTTGTCTCAGAATAGGAACAGTTCGTTTCTCATTTTCTGCATCTCATTCTTGTAACCCCCCCCCCCCCGAAGATCTCGCAATTCTGTACTTCACCATTCTAAATTAAACTCTGTTTATAAGACATCTCAGTGCACCTGAGATTAAAAAGTAAGAATGGGCTTTCTCTGTGATTTACACATAGATGTTTATTATAGTGGCAGATATTTGAAATCCAAAATTTGATGTAGTGTGGAGCAGGCACAGTGTAGCCTACAGATTGCTTGGAGCCTTTGGACCCCTTTTGTGGTTCCTGAAGTCCTCCCCAGGCCCCCAAAGGGTGTTGTTTAAAGAGGATTGCTGCAATAAGAGATTTCAGTACACAAGTGGTTTCTCTTGAATCTTGTTGGTGTCATATATATCTTAAGCTCACTTACACAGACAGTTGTGTGTTTTTTGGCTGTTGTGCAATGAACATATTCAGTTCATGGTAGGTCTAAATACTATTGTTGGTCTTAGAGGAGCCATTGAATCAGTTGGACTGACCTCTGCATTGACTCACCACTCAATTGATTCACTATAGGCCTAAGCAGACTGGCAGAAATAGTGCACATTAAATTGAGGCACTGCCCTGGCTCAGTGCTAGGGAATCATGGGAACTGTATTTTTTTCTGGGACATTGAGCCTTCTCTGTCAGAGAGCTCTGGTGCCACAATAAAATACAGTTCCCATGATTCCCTAGCACTGAGCCAGGGCAGTGCCTCAATTTAATGTGCACTATTTCTGCCAGTCTGCTTAGGCCCTAGATCTACTATAATTGGAACTAGCATCCAGCCCTACTGTTGTACATTCCTGGAAGGTATGTAACTGTTCATCATTGTCTTCAATGTACCACTTTCTTCACTGGGACCGCAGAAACAGACACTGTGTGTTCCCCATTGCAGAAGGGGTCATTAAGCAGATACATGGGTAGATACATAGTGTTACAAGGGTTGAGGCCTTCCATTTTAATATCAAAATATTGTGAGATTCACTCCTCCATTACCCTGAATGTAGCCACCATAGGCTCTCAAGTGAAGGGTCACATCAGTAGTTTAGGAGTTGCAAAAGGGCTGATTCACTCTCACACACACCTCAGGAAAGCAAGGAAATCTAATCAAAGGGACTGTACACCAATTTCCAGGTGCAATATTTGTTCCTGTCTCTCACTCCTGCGGATTACCTAAAGCAGAAATTTGTTCATTTACACTCTAATTCTCACCTCAGAAGCCCCCACCTCAGGCGATTACCTCACACAATTTGGCCCTTTGGCTATGGGATCCCTGGTTCTTTGCCCCAGGTGGGATTCTCCTATAAAACCCCCAAATTTCTTTTGCTCAGTGGACTAGTTGGTTCGCAGGCAGGCACTCTGTCATTTTGAACTCCCCTAGACCCTGCTCAATGCTACCTCTCCAAGCACTCAGGAATGGCTGAGTCCCACATCCCATCTGCCAAACCGCATGTACAAGAGCAGCCTCGCTACTGGTAATTATCACCATTAGTGGAGCCTAATTTCTATTCCAATCTAACACCTTTTTTCCCTCAGGTTCTTGTGTGCTTGTGTGAGACCGTGTGCATTGTGTGTGTGCTTATCCATTTAATAAATATAACTGATAGAGGAATTCTGCCTCTGCAGTTCTTTGCCTCCTCACCTCTGTAAACACAGGGACCGTATCTCAGGCTGATTGTAACTCAACCATAAATTGAGCTAAATATAAAATTCCCTAGACTTCATTGTTACAATTTGGTGGAAAATCTGGTGGGCAGGTCCCCTGAGCTCTAAACACACTGACTGTGCAATCAGTTTGTTTAGACCCTGGACATAGAGGGAAAGGGACAACAGGATTTTGCAGACTTCAGATCTAAATTCACAGGAAGCATGTGTGTGTTGATTCCTTGTGTGACTGAGCCACAAGGGCTGGGACTATCACAGGTTGGTTTCCCCCATTTCGTACACTAGCTCTAGGCCTACTAATCTAGTGGCAAGCTCCAGCTGACTGAGATAGTGGTGTCCATGTAGATTCTGGACTCTCTTTTGTTTTTTTTCCCTCTATCCATAGGTTGGGAGAAATTTGGTAGGATTCCCCCCCCCCCCAACATGTTGCAAAGTAGGGCAGAAGTCCCTTTTCCAAACTGAGGTGTAAACGGGATCAGGGTCCCAGTCTTAGACTCCATTTGTAGGGCAATAAATCCATGGCTGAGGAAGGGCTCCACCTCCCCCAGAATAAGTCCCTCACAACTAGGGTAAGAAGCTGTCTGACCTCCCAAATAGAAGCTGAGTTGTTGAGAGCACTCCAACAAAGCATCTAGGAGGTGTTAGGAGGACAACCTAGTGAAAAACTCCGTACTCATGAGACACAGGAGCTTCCTAGAGGAGAGAGAATTACAGGAGAAAGTGGCCTAGGATAGGGTGAGGAAAGTACACTCCCATCAAGGAAAGGTCTTGCTGCAACATTTGCAGTGAGGCATAAGTACACACTCCAAGGAATCAAGGAAAGCTTGCCCATAAATACCTGTGGTACATCTCCTGTAGAGGAGTAAAGTTAGTATCATCCTGTAAAGAATCAAAGAAAGGTCTATGTGCAGTAGCTGTGGGCAGACATAAGTACACTCCCCCAAAGGATTGGAAAAGCACCCCAAAAATTTGTGGCCATAGGTAGTAAGTGGGTTGACGAACCCCATGCTGCCAGCTGCACCCACTGGCAAGACAGCTAAGGTTGGCTGCAGTGCCCTTTGAGGATAGTTAGCAAGGCAACTTAAGTCCCGGGCTCCTTGTAACTCAACCATAAATTGAGCTAAATAGAAAATTCCCTAGACTTCATAGTTACATAGAATCATAGAATAGAATCATAAATTGGAAGAGACCACAAGGGCCATCCAGTCCAACCCCCTGCCATACAATAGTCAGTTGCACAATGTTTATATTCTGCAGAATGGTGGTGTAATATAACTTTGTTGTTGTTTACCTTCAGTTCATTTCTGACTAGTGGTGACCCTAAGGCAACATTAGCATGAGGTAAAATGCCATACAAGCACCATCTAGGATCTTGGCCATTGTCTGAAGATATTGCTTCAATGCTGGTCCATGTGAAAGCTGGTCCTGAACTGGTCATAGGCCACCTGACTAAGCACTATCAACTTTGAAAAGCCATGATTGCATAATATTTTAGTGAAGATGTCCTGCCATTATCACCTGTTACCATATTCTTTGAACCATAGATTCTAGTGATGGGAATTCTATTGGTTAGTAACTAGAGTAGAAACTCTGACTTATCTCTTGAATGACAAGTCAACACTCTAGTGGAGATGAATGATCAAATTCAGGTTTATGTGGTCCTCTACTGATCTATGGGTTTCCCCACTAAGATACCCTAGTTTAGAATATCCATGGGCAACTTTTGGCCCCTGGGCCATATGCAGCTTCTGAGCCATTTTGGAGTCCATACCATCAAATTTTGGTGGGTTCCAAAGTTCCCATCAGTGACACAGTAATTTCCTTCAATTTTCTTGTTAGAATGCACACTTTGTTTTTGGATGGTATCATGCTCCTGAAAACCTTGCTGAAACAAACTAGCCAACATTCTAAAAACCCAGTTGAGGCTTTTCCCCATTACTCAATGGGCTGCACTACCAAATCTGGGGAGTTAGGATACACCCTATGTTGGGATGTCAGGCATCAAAATTGGCTTTTTGGTCCCACCCTACTTGAGATAAGATTGAGCTGAAAGTTAACCAAAATGTGAGTGGAGTGGAGGGAGGTAAATCCTTCACAATTTTGTCTTTCCAGCTGAGGATGAATAATTGTGTTAGTTTTCTCACAGGTGCAAGAGAAAAATAATATTCCTGAGCAGTATTCTCCTCATATTTGAACATCCCAAAGTGTTGCAGAATTATTCTGTGGAGAAATACATACTTTCTTTCTCCCCAGAATAATTCCCCTGCAACAGTTTGGGGGTTCGAATACCAAGAAAAATTGCACACAATTCTCACGATTTATCCTAGCTAACAGGTATCCTAAATGTCAGGAAAAACATTTTTTTACCTTCTGTTGAACAATTTTAAATATTTTCCCCATCCCTAGTAGTGTGTAGGTGCAACAGAATCTTTGAAAAGTACTGACAGCAGTCATATGCCCTTTGGCAGGAATACTTCTTATCAATCTTCTGTCATTCTACTTTCATAACTGCTTTTAAAATGTCCCAGTTTCCCTCTCCTCCCACATTCTCAATTTTATCTTCAATTTACTTCCATTCCTGCAGACTGAGTCCAAATTCACTTGCCAGGAGGAAGAGAGAAAGAGAGGAGAGGGTGGATTCTTCCCTCTCCCAATGGACTCAGACAAAAGCAAACTGCTCCAGCTTCTCCTAGCTTGAGTTTTCTTCTTGATTAATAACTTTTCCTCTCTTGATCACACTCTGATATTGCTTGATTACATGCATCCTAGGTGTTATTCAGATAGTGAAAATAATCCTGGTAGACTCTGGGTTGAATCTTTGTTGTTCAGATACATTGTGTGTGGGGGGGGGGGGGGGGGGCTGCCAAAAATCTCACTTAACTTGGGATAATCAGTCTCGTCTGTTGTCCTCCCCCCGAGTTTTCCTAAAATATTTGCACAGTTGGCTGTGTGAATAACCGATGTGAAAAATCGGACCTGGGATAAATCGGGATAAAACTCTGCATGCCTTGAACGTGTTTCAAATACATCCACATCATTGAATCCATCTTTATTCTCAGTGCTGACATGTTTGAGCCACAGAACTCACAGAGATGCACAAAGATGCAGTACCATTTTTTTTAAAAATAGTGTGAACAACAAAATCAGAATGTGCGAGTCAGATTATTTGCATAGTCACACTAAAAAATCCCCCATATTTCAAGGACCCCCTAGTTTTCATGCGTGAAATTCTGGAGGGCATGCAGTGAGCATAAGGGTTAAACTGGGAAAGGGAAATCCAGGCCACAAATGGGGAAAGTTACAACTCAGTTTTATTTGACAGCACAATAACTACAAAGTACATCCCAGCACAATAATCTTGCTCACAAGGCTCCGCTACAATAAATCCACCAGCAAGTTTGCAGCCACAACAAGGGATAATTACTTAGCAACGATGGCTCACCACACACCCTTGACACCTTTGGTTAGAGAGGAAGCTGAATCCCTCTAATCTTCAGATGAAAGTGAGATCCAGGGGATGCAACAGGCTTCTCATTCTGCAATCCAAGGAGTCCCTTTTGAAAGCTCTCCTTAAATCAATACCACTAGAGCTAATAGAGATTGATCTTGCTTACAGGTCTCCCGCTGCAAGCAATTTATTTAAGACTATTTTTGGCAAAGCTAGCATGCTGTGTGCTATGAACCACACAAGTCCCATAACACAAGGTGTGTAGTGAGCACACCTAATGTTTTCCAGCTGATTCACAGGCCATCACCAGGAGTACTCATCACCAGGAAAACCAAGAGTGCTCTGTTGTTCGGCCAAATTTGGTCCCTCTCCTGGCTGGTTTAAGCATTGGACTATGACTCTAGAGACCAGGGTTCAAGTCCCTGCTCAGCCATGGGGACCCACTGGGTGACCTTGGGCAAGTCACTCTCATCCTCAGAGAAAGGCAATGGCAAACCTCCTCTGGACAAATCTTGCCAAGAAAACATCATGATAGGTTTGGCTTAGGGCCACCATTAGTCAGAAATGACTTGAAGGCACACAGTAATAACCTGGTATTGGTTCAATAGCAATGAAGAATCTAAGATTTGCCTTTCAAATGAGATGCAAATGTCTCTCTCCCCCCCCCCCCCCCCATTTTGTCTACCCAGATCCATGCACAGCTACTGATTTGTTGTTGTGGTTGTTGTTGATGGGCATCGCTAATGAAGGCAAAAACTGAAAACATTTGATAGTTTTTGCTTACACCTACTGTTGATCACTGTATTTTAATCTATGAAAAGCTAGTGTGTTATAATGCTTTAAGTGTTGGACTAGGTCTCTAGCAGATCAGGGTTCAAATCTCCGTTCAGCCACAGATATGCACTCCGTTCAGCCACTTGGACGATCTCCGTTCAGCTACTTGGACAAGACACACTCTCTCATCTTTGTCCTCTGAACAAATAAAACTCCACGATAGATTAACTGTATGGTTGTCATAAGTTGGAAATGACTTGAAGGCAAAGAAACAAACAAACTATGAGAGCCAGTGTAGTGCAGTGGTTTGAATTTTGGACTAGCTTAGGAGACTAGGGTTCAAATCCCCATTCATTCATGGAAATTCATGGGGTGTCCTTGGGCAGGTCATATTGACTCAGCCTAAAAAGAAGGCAACTGCCAAACTTCCTTAGAATAAAACCTGACAAGAAAACCCTAGGACAAGTTTGCCATAAGTCAACCTTACTTTGAAGGCACAACTGCCCCCCCATCTACCTAAGTCTTATCGTATCCCTCTGGGATGTACATTCTATCTGAAAACAGTGTTGTACCCACTCACTCAAGGGATTTGTCTTAAAAATAATGCATCTAGGGAAGAAAATCAACTCACTTAAGCTGTGGTGCTGGAGAGAGTTCTGTGAATACTGTGGACTGCTAACAAGACAAATATAAATGGATCCTAGAGCAAATCAGGCCTGAACTCTTCCCAGAAGCAAAGATGAATAAATTGAGGTTGTCATACTTTGGCCATATCATGAGAAGAAAGGACTCACTGGAAAAGATGATAGTACTTGGCAAAGTGGAAGGCAATAGGAAAAGAGGAAAATCCCATTCCAGATGGATAGATTTAATCAGAGAAACTACGGCCATAGATCTGCAAGACCTGAGCAAGGCAGTTGAGGATAAGGTGACTTGGAGGTCTCTCATCCATAGGGTCACCATAGGTTGACTTGAAAGCTGGTAACAACAAAGGGGAGTACTAAGCTTTCCTTGAAGCATGTATCATCTTGAGAACAAGACACACATTTTCTGCACACCTTGTTTTAAAGGCAAGCCCTAGCTTTTCATTTTTTCTGGTGTGCTTACAGTGCTGAAATTTGGTAGCATACTGTTGGGGAAAAAATTGAGATTTGCCTCTACCACAAAGTGTATAGAGAGCACATTCCTGAATTTGTGTTGAGCTGTATCTCATAACATCTGGAGGCCCAAAGGTTGGGCTATATTATGAACCATTTGAGAAACCAAAATGCCTGCTGCTAGTCAGGAAGCATGCATCCAGTTTTAGTTTGCATGCCAAAAATTTTGTGGTAGGTGAAATTAAGGGGGGTTGCAGACTGCCAGAAATAGTGTGAATTCAGTCCACTTTTAGGGTTAGGGTTAGAGTTAGGGAACCATGGGAACTGTATTTTATTGTGGCATCAGAGTTGTCTGACAGAGAAGGCTCAATGTCTCAGAAAAATAACAGTTCCCATGATTCCCTAGCACTAACCCTAACCCTAAAAGTGGACTGAATTCACACTATTTCTGGCAGTCTGCAACCCCCCTAAGTTTGAAATTAGCAAGCTGTACCCATGACAGAACTGTTGTCTCCGTGTGTCCCTTACAGAATCAACAACCTTGAGAATGTATCCCAGTGGTTGGCACAGTTACTTTTCTTGGAAGACAATTCTTAGAATCCCTTAGCCAGATTCTGGGAGTTGTCTCCCCCCCCCCCCACCACCACCAAAAAAAAGTTACTTTCCCAACCTGTGATCAAAAACCTTGGCTGCAACAGCTCTGCAGAAATAATGCAGTTTGTCACCACTTTAACTGCCATGGGTCAATGCTATGGAATTCTGCGATTTGTAGTTCTGTGAGATATTTAAAAAGCTTGCAGGAGAGATATGAGAGCTGTTTTAGAAAGCAAACAGACCAAAAGAGAGAAGACTAAAAAGAGACCTCTGGTGCCACAGTAAAGGACAAATCTCAGGATTCTATAGCATTGAGCCATGGCAGTTAAAGTGGTGACAAATTGCATTATTTCTGCAGTGCAGATGCAGCCCTTGAATATCTGTCACAGAACCTAAATGTCTATACCAGAGTATTTATCCCAGAGCTTGGGAAAGTTACTTTTTTTGATAAGAACTCATAGAATCTGGGAATTGTCGCCCAAAGAAATAACTGTCTCAACTTCTAGTCAGTCCTGAAGAATTATTATCAGCGACTTTGAGTCTCATTTTGGGAGAAAGGTGGAATGGACATCAAATCAAATTAATCATATTCTGTTTGAAAAATCTCAACCCAAGCCATGTTGCTGTCACCATTCAATAGCAATTCCCATCCTTGCGAATTGCTTACAGAAAAGCATTTCCCCCCACACAGCTAAAATTATGGTGAAAGGGCCCTGAACATAGTGTGATCCGTGGCACCATGCCTACAACACATATCAGTCACTTCAATGTTTGGAGACCAATGAGTGAGTTTTTTTTATCTGACATTTGAATTGCTATGTAAAGCTTGCAGGAGAGATACGAGAGCTGTTTTAGAAAGCAAACAGACCAAAAGACAGAAGACTAAAAAGAGCTTTCTCACCCTGTTGCATTGTACCTGCTAATGCAAACATCAAAGTCATTAAGGGGAAAACATTTGGAAAGGTCTTTTAACACTCCAGGTGAATGAATGACAAATCGGCAAGGGTTTTTGCCTTAAATGGGAGAACCTCCTTCAAAATGCAAGGAATGTTGGAGAGAAATTCTGCAGAACTGAAGGGCAAGGCTGTGGCATTTGGCAAAGACTTTACTAAAAATCTAGTGTTCTGATTTTGGCCTTCAGAAAAGTAGGACTTGGAATTTAACATCTGAATTCTGGAATGGACATTGTGAGATCCACCATAGATTGCTTTAATGAAATATATGTGAAAATAAGCAAAAACAAAAAAATCTTGGAAATGTCTCCATATGTGTGAATTCAAACAAAAATCCATCAGTGATACCTTTATTGGCCAGCCAAAATGCACAATATACTTGTTGCAAGCTTTCGAAGCTCCATGGGCTTCTTCATCATCAGGCAAGATGTTACAAACCAAACAGGAGAAAAAGCAATTGGAGATGTTAGTCAGATGCCTACATGTTGTTTCAGTCTTTAGTTAAGATAGTATACGGTGGGGAGGATATCTTATGTATGTGTGAAGACACCTTCTATTGCCAAAGATGAAAATGTTGCAAATATTTGCAACAAAAGGGCGATTCTCATATTGGCCAGCCAAAATGCAGAAAATATGCCATGCCAGCTTTCAAATTTCACTGACTTTTTCATCAGACAAAGATGTTGAAAATCCTACAGGAGAGGAAAACATGACAATGTTGGAGTCACAGGTCTACATATTGTCTCCGATGTTATTTCTGTTGTCAGTTCAGATGGTCTACTCTAGAGGAATATCAGTGCAGGCTGAGGCTACTCCCCTTCTTGGCTTTGTGGAGATCAGGGACAAAAGGCAATAAAAGACAGGTAATAACATTTCAGCTTCAGTAGCAACAGAAAATGTGGGAAAGTATCCTCCAGGCTAGATCAAGCTACTCAGGGCAGATGAAGTGGCAGTCAACTCTTTTATGCATTAGTTTGTTGCCAGCTTCCACCTTCCACCTGAGAATCATACAATCTTAGAATTGGAAGAGACCACCAGGGCCAGGCGGTCAACCCCATTCTGCCATTCAGGAATGTATAATCCAAGCACTCCCGACAGATGGCCACCCAGCCTCTGTTTAAAAACCTCCAAAGAAGAAGACTCCATCACACTCTGAGGCAGTGTGTTCCACTGTCAAACAGCTCCTACCATCAGGAAGTTTTTCCTAAAGTCCAGACCATCTAAAGGGCACTGGCTCAAGGAAAATTTAAAGAGATAGCAATCCCAATATCCTTCTGCCTCTAGTCTTGTCTCGCTTTCTGCTTCTTTTCTTTAAGCCTACCACTTCCCCATCACATCCTGTATATAGTCCATCACTACCAACACATTATGCTTTTGGTAATATATTAGATTTTCCATGCATAGCTAAATGGCCACTGGACCTTATTGTCCTAAGTTTCAGCATCCACCCAATCTTCATTAGAGGACTGTAGCTGAAAGACCAAGCACCATTGTGACTGGTAGCTCCATTCAAACCATCCAAGGTGCTTGGTGCTATTCCTAAATTCATTCCTAAATAGGTTGAGCATCTTGGATATCTCCTGTAACACTAGCTAAAACTTACTGAACGTTCACCACACAACTGATCTGGAAGCCACCAGCTGCCACTGCCAAACACAGCACAGTACAACCTCCATATTCATAGGAGTTATGTTCCAAGACACACACACCCATGAATACCTGAAACCACAGATAATAAGGAACCCTATTATTTTCAATGAGACAAATGACTCAATAAGACAAGTGCCCAAGCATACCATAGAATCACATTGGAGGACCTAGAAATGCCTAGAGAGAACACATCTCTAGGCATTTCTAGGTCCTCCAGTGCAATGGTATGGTATGCCATGCCATGCCGTGCCATGGGCCAGACATTGACCACAGAATCACACTGGAGAACCTAGATATGCCAGGAGAGACAGGGGTAAAGGAAACTGCAGATACTGAATTCACAGATATGGGGGTCATACTGTATGAGACTGAGGAATACATGTGTTGCTTACATAGTATAGAAGTTAAGGCAGATTCTTTAACTTACAATGAGGATGGCCTTGGTAATGGTGGTAGTGGTGGTCATGGTGGTGAGTTACACTGAATACCATGAGGACCCATGCTTTCATTGATGGGGGTAGTCCTTCCGTTGATACAGATTACAACAATTTCACACTGTCATTGTACTCATAGTTGCTATGGCCAGTTTCATCACCCAGTGACCAGCTTTCTGGTGATGAGCCTCTCCTTCCTTACCTAACAAAAGTTGCTCCTCAGGTGCAGTCTACTTCACCAGACCTTTCCAGCGTAGGAGAACCTGTCAGGGCTTGTGCTCTCCTGGAGTCCATGCCATACTGAGGCAACAGGGAAGGACTTTGTGCAATTGTAATGGATGAAGAGGAGGAGGAAGGAGAGGAGGAGGAAGCACCACCAGTATTGACAGCCTTTTACAGAATAATGAAAGTGAAAGAAGGTAGGCTTTTCAGAAACTAAATTTACAGAGGAACAGAGGAGGCAATCAATAGAGGGTGGATGAAAAGGAAAGCTAACAAAAGATGTATGCAACAAAGAAGCAAATGAAACAAGCATGCATTTCAGATGCTAATGTCATAATAAAACCAAGTTCTGATGAATCTCCCTGGCTTTAGCTACATTTGTCCTTTGCATTACAATAAAGCGACTCTGAAGACGCTGTCTTCCTTTACAAATGCTTAAACGTATTCACTGCTATCATTTAGCCATTAGGCATTCGTGTGACATTTTAATTGTCACATAATTCACCCCAGAATTGCATAAACAATGAAAACATAATTGCTACTTTATTACATTATTAAATTACAGTCGCCTATTTTATGGGTCTCCGGACCTATCTGCTCTAGACATCCTGTGTTATTTCTCTTGAAGCAAATTCAAGCTCCTTCTTTGGTATTCCTTTCCTGACCAGATTTTTTAAAAAGTTGTAAGGTGACCTGACCATTCATGGTGGCCATTTACCATGAAGTGCTTCAGGAATAAAAGTAACACTTCAGAAAGAACTACACAGGGGATCATCTTTCAAAAAGCACCAAACTTTTTAGAGTCCTGTGGCACATTAAAGAATAAGATAGGCATGGGGGGGTTGACATGCACCCCTATATATGGCCTTGTGTATGCACAAATTTGAATTGCA
Source organism: Phrynosoma blainvillii (assembly GCA_026167975.1). Taxonomy (NCBI): domain Eukaryota; kingdom Metazoa; phylum Chordata; class Lepidosauria; order Squamata; family Phrynosomatidae; genus Phrynosoma; species Phrynosoma blainvillii. The sequence goes on from JANUYF010000005.1 coordinate 5,955,481, forward strand.
TAGTTTCACAATGGAAGGGGGCACCTTTGAGACTAACTGTGAGAGAGAGAAAGAAAGTTGGTAACATAAGCTTTCATAGACTTCAGTCTACTTCTTCAAATGCACGGAGTGAAGTGTCCAGGAGCAGACCAGGATGAATGGCAAATGAGATAAAAAATTTGTGTGTATGATGATGAGGTGACATATTCAGTTGTATGGCCAATAGGGGACAAAGGCAGGAGGAAGGATGTTTATTTATTTATTTATTTGATTTCTATGCTGCCTTTCTCCCAGAAAGGGACCCAAGGCAGCTGACAAATAAAAATTCTAACATATTACAATAAAACAATTAAAAACATCAGCTAAAAACAATATAAAATTACAAACATTAAAACCACAATAAAACCACAGTAAAACCACAATACCTACCCCATATAACAAACACCCTATATAAAAGCCATCCCATGCTTACACATTGTACATGTTGCCTAAAGCCAATCTGAGTAGAAAACCATATGAATGTTAGTGGGTATTGTTGGAATATAGTGTGATGTTGGCTGGGAACCAGTAAGGAGAAGCAACAAAGGGACAAAGAGAGCTCTCATGAGGCTTTGGGAGTTAACTAGCATTACAATATGTGTAATATGCCAGGAAACCATTGCCTCTGGCAGTTAAAGTGGTATTAAAGTGCTATAACTGTGTTGTGTAAAATTCAGAGACATAGGGCCTCTGCAGACGGGCGGCCATGGGCCGCCCCGAGAAGCCGCGGATTGGGACCAAGGCTGCCCCATGCCTCGGCCCCAATCCACTCCTTTTCCTGCCCTGGAAGGAGCACTAAAATAGCGCTCCTTTTGCATGGCACGGAAAAGGCGCCAGGAGAGGCAGCGTGCACCTCTTCGGCATCTCTTCTGGCTCAGCATGCCTGGATGCTGAACCGGAAGGACATCATCAGAGTGACCACCATGTGGAATGGCGGACGCTCAAATGACATCCTTGGGAAGGGGTTGGGGCACCCGGCATGAGGCTACCCCTCCACTTCCTTGCCTCCAAGACGGTGCTTTGCGCTGTCTGCAAAGGGGTATAGCTGTGTTAGCCTGGAATACCAGTATTCAAAGAGATCTTGTAGCACCTTTGAGACTAAGGAGCTGTACAGATGGCTATGGCCCCAATCCGGCATTTTGCCACTCCTAAAAGAGCTGGCAAATGCTGCTCCTTTTTGGAGCAGCAAAAAGCTGCCCTTGCTGTGGTGGCAGTGGCTCTTCTGCGCTCCTTTGGCACAGCATGTCTAAACATTGTTTAGGAGTTCCCTGATACTGCCCACCGTCTGTTTGGGCGGGTGGCATAAGGACAACGTGGGGGCGGCGTGCAGTTGCCAGACCCCAACTCCACCCCCAGGCCAGCCCTTTTGGCCAGTCTGTACTGGCCCTAACTGTGTGAAAGAAGTTGAAGCATAAACTTTCATAAATTTGGTCTACTCCATGTATCTGCTGAAACAGGCCAAGGCTGCATCTGCACTGCAGAAATAATCCAACTTGACACCACTTTAACTTCCATGACTCAATGCTATGGAACTGTAGTTTGTTGTGACACAGACAGAGTAGGCTAATTGTCTCACAAAACTACAATTCCCAGAATCCCGTAACAGTGAGCCATGGCAGTTAAAGGGGTGTCAGAGTGGATTATTTCTGCAGTGCAGATGCAGCCCAAGCCCGCAAAAGCTTATGGTACATCTTTCACAAAGTTAATCTCAAAAGTGCTACAAGATCTCTTTACATACTGTGCAATGTAAATATGCTCTTTGTTTGAGCAAAGCAATCACCTGGAGTTCTCCCAGTTGCTGAAATTGATAGCTTGCTTTGCTTTCTGTGGGTTGGACTGAACAAGGCAGTAGTAGCTCAGGAAACGTTTTTGCTGCTGAATGCTGATGTTGAAGCTAGCCCCCAAAAGGTTGCTTGTAATGTAATCATGTTGAATGACATTAGAGGTCATGGATTTTGAAATTTGAAAGTGGTTTGTTTCAACAAGACAAACAGCCACTCCAGTTCTCATCATGAGGCTAAAGGCCAATGAGTTTTCTTCCTCTCAAGACCTTTGCCGCTTTTAAGTAAAGCAGAGGAGACTCTCTGGAAGTTGGATTTCTCTGGTTTAGTGTGGAATCGATATTTTGTGATGAACCAAAGTTCATTTTTGGAGTGGTACAAGACATGAGGAAAACAGAAGAACTCTGCTGGATAATGTAATATCCTGTAGCCAAACAGTTTCTCTTGGGAGACTCACAAACCAGATATGAAGCCAAATGCAAGCCTGTTTTGTTGATACCATAGACACATGTGCATGCACAATCCTAACCAAAAGCAACTGGCATTTAAAAACATGGCATCCTCTGTTATCCGAGCTGCAAGAGTGTCAGGTTACCAGAGTAACAGTTCCTATAACTTTAACGGTTATAACAAAGAAGGGATTTCAGTTGTTAATTATAATGCAATCCAGTAACAAGCAACACCTTCTCAAAATCCTTCTTCCATGCAACCTTTAGCAGTACAAGATGCTACTACAGTTTTCAGTCTGGTAACCCTAACCAAAAATCTGCTCTAGGATGTATTTTCACCATGGCTCTTCCCACCATGACTATTTTAAGCTCAGGAAAGGACTCTTTTAAAAGCAAGGAGTAACCACAAATCACTTTCGATTGTACAAAAAGAACTCTCCTGGACCTAAAGTGGTCAAGGGGACCAAAAAATGGGATGAAGTCCTCAAGTAGTACCTGGAAGCCTAATGTGACCCCTAGTAGGAGAACCAGTGTGGCATAGTGGTTTGAGCATTGGACTATACATTGGACTATACTCAGCCATGGAAACCTACTGGGTGACCTTGGGCAAGTCACATGCTCTCAGCTTCAGGGGAAGGCAAAGGCAAAAACCTCTTCTAAACAAATCCTGCCAAGAAAACCCCATGATAGGCTTGCCTTAGAGTCACCATATGTTGGAAACAACTTGAAGGCACATAGCAACAACAATCTTAGACTGAATCTGAGAACAGAAAGTGACTTGACATGACCTCCAGTTCTGTCAGGATCACAAATGTGGCTTCTGGGGACTATCTTGGGGATGCAACACACACTCGGTCTTCAACAGTTGCACACTCTTGTTCTATTTTAGTTTTTTAAAATCACTGCAAGAAAAATCTAGCATATCAAGGAAGACATTTCTAATGAAGCTTACTCAATCTTGTACTACCTGTCTGCTTGAAAATTTCCAAAATGAGGTTGCCATTCCCCATATTGCCACCTTGTTTTTCCTGACTTTAAATCAGGCCATTATTTTTCCATCACAAAGGAACATTGACAGCATACCCACCCTTTCTGTTGACTCTTATCTTATTTTTTAGTTCTGTTTCCTAAGGAGCATTTCTGCTGGGTGACGATGAAGATCTCACCCTCCCTAGCAATGCAAAAGAGGCGTATGAGGAAACTGGGAAGAACTGAGCAACAGCAGTAACATGGAAAAGTTGGTTGGTTCAGTGACAAGGGACTTAGAACTAATCTCCTTGAGATTGTAGGTGCTTCCGTATCAACACACGAAACCCCTGATCCAATTACCAAAGAAAAATGAAAGATTAGCTCAACACCATTTCAGTGCCATAGAGACAGACCAAAAACCCAGCAAGGAACACCTTCAGGCATTTCAAGCTAGGTAATAATGCTGTCTCTCTCTTCATTCATCAGGAGAGATGCCCTTTATCCAGCTCTTGGGGGCTATTAGGTGTTCTTCCTGTTCAAGGATATGTCCCCTCTTTCAAGGATTTGTCTGCCTTGCATACAAGATGCACCGAAATGTGTGCTAACAGTTGAAGTTACATTACTTATATACTTGAAAGCTGGCTTGGACATTCAAAACTGAAATGTCATTTTATGCTCCATGTAATTATTTAAGTGCAAAATTAGAAGGCTGTGTTTCTCCAGGTGTTTTTCAATCCCCAGATTTCATAATTCCTAGCCAACATAGCCAGTGGATAGGAGATGCTGGGAACTGGAGGTGTCCGCCAGCATGGTGTAATGGTTTAGGTGTTGGACTTCAACTCTAGAAATCAGGTTTCAGTTCTCTGCTCAGCAGAGAAATCAGGTTTCAGTTCTCAGCTCAGAAACCAACTAGATAATCTTGACTGGGTCACACACTCTCAGCCCCAGAAACCTCATGATAGGTTTACCTTAGGGTCACCATAAGTTGGAAACAACTCAAAGACACACAACAACAACATACCAGTATCTGTAGGGCCAGTCAAAGACATCTCAATCATTCCAAAAGTATAGGAGATTCTAGAAACACTGGACGTTTGGGAGAGCTCAGCTGTACATATTCAGCAAAAATATTTCTGGTTTCAGCTCAATATTCTCTTTTATAACCTTCTTGATTTCATAATGTATATGTCTCCAATATTTTACTGCTTTATCACATGTCCACCACATGTTGTAGAGAGTACCTTTTTGTTTCTCACATTTTCAACATTTACTGTTATAATTTCTATACATTTTACATAATTTTTCTGGTGTGAGATCCCATCGGAAATATACTTTATAGTAGCTTTCTTTTATGCTCTGACCATTTACATATTTCAATCTTTCCCCCCATGTATATTCCTACTGGTCCAACTTTAAATTATAACCAAAATTTTGAGACCATTTTATCATATTTTCCTTTATGGTCTCTTCTTCCAAAATATATATTCAAACCACATTTATATAACCTAGATAATGGACACTCTTTGTTTGACATTATCTCCATCTCGAGATCAGTTTCATTTTGCTCTATTCCTTCCTGTTTTCTGTCTATGATAAATCTCTCCTTCAGCTGTCTATACAAGAACCAGCTACAGTTGATTCCTTGATCTCTCAATTCTTCCAAAGTTTTAAAATTGTTTTTCTTCCTAGTAGGATCCAATAGATCTTTATATTTTAGCCAGTTCTCATTTACCATCTGACTGGTACTATACAATGCCTCATGTGGTGAAACCCACAGTGGAATCTTTGAATAAACTCTCTTTTTATACTTGTTCCAGACTCAAATTAAACAGCTCCTTAAAAATGGTTTTTAAATTCTTGGTTTGCCTTCTCTTTATTATAAAACAAATAGGCATGCCAGCCAAACCTCAGATTATCTCACAACACCACCAACAACAACAAAAGCTCACTGCCAATTACACATTATTAATAATCTCAGGCAGCCTCTTCTATATTCGTCATTCCAGAATATCCAGATGTTCGAAATCTAATGTGCACTTTCTTTTTCTTAGTTAAAAGTCAAAAACATATGACACGGACAGCCTGATGCTAAACAAAAATCCTGCATTTTGTTTACATTTTTTAAAATAATGGACCCTTGCATTCTGGAAATTAATTGGGTTCATGTTTTGCTGCCTATCCAAATATAAATAGAATAGTATGCTTTTTGCAGTTCCTTACTAAAGCAAGGTCAGCATGTTCTGCAAGAAACCAAGAAGAGGTACAATGAAAGTCAGAACTATAATTATAACCTTGAACAAGGTGGGTCAGAAGCAAGGACCATCCCAGCACGCCTATCTCAAAGCTTGATGCAAACTCCTGTCTCAAGGGCAAAACCAATTAAACTAATGAGCTCAAAAATACTTCTGCAATATTTCCATTAGAGTCAGATAGAAATCATGCCTTTAAAAGGAGAAGTTTGGGTAGCATTTCTTCTAAAAATAGGGAAACCTTGAAAATTTAACTGAAAGTAGCCCCTCTTTTTTCCCATCTTCCAAGGGACCGATTCCCAAACTTTGGTTTTCCAGGTGTTTTGGACTTCAACTCCCAGAAGCTTCAGCAAGCTTGGCTAACAGTCAGGGATTCTGGGAGCTGAAGTCCAAAACATTTGGTGGCCCAAAGTTTGGGAGCCACTGCTCCAAGGCTTACTGTTAAAAAACGGAGAAACAAGGAAACAGACAAGAACCCTTCTCATGAAACCGATGCGTGAACTTCTGGATATGACAGCTGACATGTTCATATTTTTCACATTTTATGGGGAAGTCTCACCATGAGGTGAGAACAAAGATCCATCAGTGATAATATCTTTATTGGCCAACCAAAATGCACAGTATACTTGTTGCAAGCTTTTGAAACTCCATGAGCTTCTTCATCACCAGGCAAGATGTTACAAACAAAATAGGAGGAAAACAATTGGAGTTGTTAGATGTCTCCATGTTGTTTCAGTCTTTAGTTAAGAAGGTATATGGCAGGGAGTATAAGGCAGGCTCCTCCTCCTTGATTTTTTGAGTGATTGTGAAATGCTTTCATAGATTCATAGACTCATAGAATTGAAAAGGGATTCATAAACCATAAAGTCCAATCCCATGCTCTGTGCAGTAAATACTGATCTGTGCAAGAAATACAGATCGCTGTGTGCAGGAAATGGAGCATCTACAGAATGAGATTTCCCAGTAAATCCCAGCCATTGCACTGCCTAGAAAAAATGTTGCAAAAGGAAGTACTAGTTCCCCTACTAGTTCCTTTACTAGATACCTTGTGAGACAGCAGATGTAGTGGTTTGAGCGTTGCACTATGATTCTGGAGACCAAAGTTCGAATCCCAGCTTGGCCATGGAAACCTACCAGATGACATTGGGTAAGTCACACTCTCTTGGCCTCAGAGGATGGCAATGGCAAGCCTACTCTGAAGAAAGATGCCAAGAAACCTCTGTGATGGGTTTGTCCTTGTGTTGCCATAAATCAGAAATGACTTGATGGCACATGACAACAACAGTTATCCTTACACAACATATGGTACAGTGGTGCACTAACATAAACCTACAAGAGGATTCCAGCCCCAATGTGCAACTTTTGCATACTCTGCTTTTTGTTCATACAGGTGTGAATGTTGTTGCTTAGTGCACTTACATATAAATGACTTCTAATACATTCTTAAAAGTGTAACTTAGTAACTTAATTGAATTCTGCTAAGAAAGGGATAGCATGTTCATTCGCATCATTCTCTCAGTAAACAAACTGCCAGAGCTTTGGCTTCTCTGCCCAAGCAGAATCCATCTTCTAAAGTGGCCTCTGAGAGCAGAAAGCCATTGGATTTAATAAAATCAGCTCAATCATCCCTAAACCCAATACTAGCTGAATGCAATTTAAAATGGATATCCTGGTGCCCTTTAACACAGAGGAGCCTGGAAGGGGACCGTGAAAGCTAAACCTATTCCTTAGCTTTGATTAAGAGAGCAAGATCCAAAACTCAGGGTTGGAACTTGGTAGCTTCATTGTCCATCTCTGCATCTTTCTAGAAGACAGTTCTTTCTATTTGACTCTGATGGCATTACTAACAAATATTCTACTCAAGATGGGGGGGGGGGACCCTGAAGGGACGAATCCATGTCACTAGATCATGTTGACATACTTAGCTTGGAAAAGTTTTAACCCTCTGTTACCTCCCTTTTTTTTTTTTTTTTGGAATAAAATAAGTTTTAAAAGTTTTTTTTAAAAAGAATGATGAATCAACACCTAGCTAAAGCCCCTTCAAAAAACCCTGCCCTCCAGCCCACAGTACCGGCACCCTTGGAGCACTATCTGAGTGGCTTGAGCCGCTGCACCTATGAGGCAGCCAGGAGGGGCACCGGCGGACTTAAAACCTGTCCATTTCCATCTCCCACCGGCACCACATGGCATGCGGCAGCGCCCTATGGCCGCGAAGGACTGTTTTGTTTTTTGTTTTTGTTTTTTTCCATCTTGCAGCCCTTGGAGGACCACAATGACAAGAAAATTATGTATTTTAAATTGTACATTTTTATTATTGTTATTTAATTTGTTCTGTATGTTTTGGGGGGAAGGGTGGGTGGGCGAAGGAGGGATGGGATTCAATCTGATTTATTGTTTTGAAGTTTTGTATTTTTGTACGCTGCCCTGATTGCTTGGCAGAGGGGCGGGATATAAATAAAAATTATTATTAAAAATTATTATTATTATTAAAGCTGCTGCTACACTGCAAAATTAATGCAGATTGACACCAACAGTGATGGCACCATCCGATGGAATCCTGGGATTTGTAGTTTGTTGTGGCACCCGAGCTCTCTGACAGAGAAAACTAAATATCTCACAAAACTACACATCCCAGAATTCCATAGCATTGGGCCATGGAAGTTAAAGCAGTGTCAGAATGCATTATTTCTGTAGTGTGGTTTAGCCCATAGACACTTCATGAACCATGTTTATGTACACATTGTCTGGTTAATACATTGGCTGATCATTAGCACATGAAAATATTTGGCCAATCTGTCTCCTGTTTTACAAACCATTCCTATTTGTTATCACGTGGCAAGGAGCTGCTCCATTAAAATTCAAACTAAAAACCAGAGCAGATTGACTGCCCTGCTGACACTGAGGTAGAGGACAGTAAGGGCAGCACTAAGAAGAGAAAATAACACTGAAACAAGATCAGTCAGTTGAGAGACAGTGATGAAAACTGATCAATGTAAGGATGTTATCACACTGGGGTCTCAAAGCGGCAAGAAAGCGGCAAGAAAGTGGAAAGGAATCAATCCAGAACCATACCGGAATGTACCCGGCAAGACGGAAATCGTTATCAGACGCAACTGGAATCATTGCGGAATTGAAGATGCCGCGATGGTTCCGCTCCGGGGACTCGTATCTCCTGTTCACACAAAAGTGGAAAGATCCCTTCCACAACCCTCACTCTTCTATGGGCTTGGGCTCCGAAGCGACCGCTTCGGAGGCCAAGGCCAGGCCGGAGTTAAAGGGACAGCGCGTCCCTTTAACCCTGGCCTCACTGCTTTATGGGCTTGGGCTCCGAAGCGACTGCTTCGGAGCCCAAGCCCATAGGAGAGCGAGGCCAGAGTTAAAGGGACACGCGCTGTCCCTTTAACCCCGGCCTCACTCTTCTATGGGCCTGGTCGCCGTTCGTTCGGCGACCAAGGCCATAGAAGAGCAAAGAGGCCAGGGCTAAAGGGACGCGCTGTCCCTTTAACCCAGGCATGGCTCTTCTATGGGCTGGTCGCTGCTTTGGCGACCAAGCCCATAGAAGAGCAAAGAGGCCAGGGCTAAAGGGACACGCTGTCCCTTTAACCCAGGCATGGCTTTTCTATGGGCTAGGTCGCCGAAGCGACCGCTTCAGCGACCAGGCCCATAGAGCAGCGAGGCCGGCCCCAGCCTCGTTCCACGATACGTGTTCATACATACGGCGAAAGCTGCATCATTCCGGCATCATTCCGGCCGCGCAATTGTAATTCCTCAAGATACCCGGAATTCAAAAGAACTGAAATGATGCCAGAAGGATGCAGGGATGATGCAGGGAAGGGCGTGGCTATGTGCGACGTTGTGTGAACACACAGAAAAAAGAACCGGAATGGTGCAGGAATGATGCAGGATTCTTTCTGCTTTAGGGCCAGTGTGATAACGTCCTAAGAAGCCCTTCCTGACACTTGACAAAAGAAAAACAATACCAAGGCATGCCCAATTATTTCAGGCAAAAATGCTTTCCCCCTCCACACCATTCAGAAGAATTGCTATTCTGATTATCTAGAAAGAGGGGGAGGAAACCATGCCATAAGGGGAAAGATGTATATTATGGTTTCTAAAGCCTCTCAATAAAATCAAATCTCAATTTGTTTCTCTGGAGGCTCAGTTCTTTAAGCAGTGACCCCACTAGTCTCTGTTAATGAGTTTGACGAATTGACATTTGCTTGAACATGAAATCCTGGACATTAATTTAAATTTGGGCTGATTTTGAACATTGGTATTATTGTGGTGTTAATTAGGGACTTGAATTGCCTCTCTCTGCCCGCATCTGACTGCTTTGCATTGCAGGAGAAGCCATTGAGTAAGAGGGACTGTGAAATTATTCACTTTGCTTAGATGGAGATCTTTACAGAAACAGCCAGTAGCTACAGAATTAAGGTTGCCATGAAGTACAAACAACTTGTCAAAAGAAGGGGCAGTTTAATCCAGCTCATGTTAGTCCCTGTAGCTACTCCTCTAAAGCAGAAGTGAAAGGCTCCAGATCTTTCTGATCTTGGAAGCTAAGCAGAGTCAGCTTTGGTTAGCTCTTGGATGAGAGATGCCTGCATCCTGCTTGGCATGCCTCATTCCCAGGACCCAGTTTCAGACTATGACACAGACAGTGATGCAGACCGACAAGGTGTCACACCTCATCCATGGGGCCTTGGCTCAGATCATGATACAGACAGTGAAGTAGAAGGACAGGGTGTCATGGCTCATTCCTGGGGCCCAAGTAGAGACTGTGACACATATAGAGAAACAGAAGGACAGGGGGACATACCCCAGAAGCTACAGCATACTGACATGGACTTTACAGTACCCACCACAGCTGAATGCAGAGAAGAAAGGGAAGGATTGCAATGCTTAGAGCAAATGCTCAGGAAACAGCTTCAGGAGGCTGCAAGCTATAAATAGTCTGGCAATTGCCTCAGTAGGTTGTTGTTGACAACTAACCATCTTGGAGGAAGCAACACTTTTGTCTCTTGGTTCCTGGCTCCTGTTTCTAAAGAGCCCTGAACCCTGTGTTGTAAGGTGGCCATGCTACTTGACACTTCCTTGGATTGACACCTTGGATTTATTGCTGTATTCTACTGACCCAGACTGCCTGGACTCTGAGAACTGTGTTCTCCTGACTGGTAAGCTCTTGTACACAATTGGGGCTACTTGTCTGGCTAATGGACTTTGCTTAGCACTTTGCCCTTGCCTGGCTTCCAGCACAGGAGACTGTTAGTAAAAAGGTTATCATGGACCTAAGGTAGATGGATGGGAGGAAGTACCCAAACTGTTTCCCAATCTCCCACGAGACTTGTGGGGAGTATTTTCAAGCAAAACAATGAGGATTTTTTTTTAAAAAAAGAAACAGCTTTGGGGTCCTGAGGGTCATGGAATCACAGGAATGGCCCTAGGGCCACATGCAAACCACAGACTACAATTTTCCACCCCCTGCCCCAAACAGATTTCAAAATGTGGGCATGAGTTGATCCATATTCAGACAAGTCCCATCATCCTTTGCCATGGGGTATGCTGGCTGAGGCTGATGAGAATTTGAGTCCAAAACATTGGAAGGCATCAAATCTGCTGTCTGAAGTGAAATTCTAACAACAATGCTACTCTGTACTCTTTCTCTAAAACATATAGGGAAGAAGTTTCTAGAACCTTCCTGAGCAACTTATTCTGTTGCTTAATGCACGTGTCTCAGTGTGATGCACTCCCTCGGACTGATTTTTTCCTGCTTCCCATTAGAAATGCGTGAAATACAAATGCAGCAAAAATTCAAGATGGCAATTCCCACCTGGGTGCTGGCAAACTTCTCCATAGATTTTGCACTGTGCTTAACTTAGTTTCTCCTGTCACCATGTGATCCCGGAGTCTTAGTGGAATTGGAACAAAACAAACAAAAAAAAAAGATCATCAAATGACTCCCAGAGGCACAGTTTTAATTAACTTTATTTATTTATTGTGCTTCCCACAAGGAGATTTTATTTACATATATACAAAACAGCAGCATAAAATGCTGTGTGTCAACACATAGAACTCCTGAGTGTCCTTATCTGACTGGGACTAACCCTGAGGCCTATATTTTGTAGAGGATGGAAACTTGGGCCAGGGAAATGTCACTTCAGACTGGAGGGGAAGATGAATCTCATTGAATTCTACCCCTAGGGAAACACAAGCAAAAGATGAACAATTGCTTCACACAGAAAACTACCCTGTAAATAAGAAGGAAAAGATACTTTCATCCTGGCATCTGTTTTTTGATGTAAGAAGATTTATGTTTGCATGGAAAAGCACTACATTTTTTGAGAAGAGTGAATGGGTACACTTCAGATACAGGTTTATCCAGTGGCAAGTGGTCACTCCAATAGTGCTGGGGTTGTCAGTGTATGATGGAGTCCATCCTTTGAAGGAGCTTTCCATGTTGATGAAACTATTTTGAATAAAGGATGCAGCATCTGGGACTGCATCTACAGAACTCATGCAATTTGATACTGCTTTAATAGCCATGGCCCAATGCTATGTGATGCTGGGATCAATGCATGAATTTTGCAGTGTGACAGCAGCCTGGCTAGCTCTTTTAAATGTATAAGGAAACCTGGAGTGGATTCATTGATCCATTGACACTGGACAACCAACTGCCTTGAAGCCAAAATAGTTTCAGTATATGCATATTTAATGGAAAGTAGCCACTGTATATTATCAATGAGGCTTCAGGGTAAACCTATAAACATCACAATAATCCAGGTATATTCACTAATTACAGATGCAGATGAAGAGGAAGTTGAGAGATTCTAAGATGCAGTCCAGGAAGAAATTGACAACATACCATCACGAGATTTCAAAGTGATCATTGAAGACTTGAATGCTAAAGTTTGCAACAAAGAAGAATCAAAAACAGTAGGAAGATTTGGATTAGGAACAAGAAATAACACAGGAGAGTGTCTGATAGAATTCTGTGAGGCCAACAATCTATTCATTGCTAACACCTACTTTATACAACCAGACTATACACCTGGACATAACCAGATAGATGGTAAACACAAAAACCAGATAGACTACATAACTGGAAGTAGAAGATGGAGAAGCTCTAGCCTTGTGGCCAAAACCGGACCAGGAGCTGGCTGTGGAACAGACCATGAACTGCTCATAACAAAAATCAGAGTTAAGCTGAAGAAAAAAAGCAAAAAACATAATTATACCAAAATATGACCTAAATAACATTTCAGATTAATTCGGTCACAATGTAAGAAACAGGTTTGAACTATTGAGTATAATTTGAAACCTGAAGAACTGTGGACAGAAGTCAAAGACATAATTAAGGATGAATGCAAAAAACACTAACAGTGGCCAAAAAGACAGATATGAAATAATGGATGACAAATGAAACACTTTATGCAATAAAAGAAAGAAGAAAAGCAAAAGCAAAGGGAGATAGGAACAAAGCCAGAAGGATGAACACAATTGCCCATCGTCTGATGCACAGGGATAAGGAGAACTACAACAATGACCAATGCAGAGAAATAGAAAACAACAAAAAGGGAAGAACAAGAGACCTCTATCAAAAAATCCAAATAATTAAAGCCAAGTTCAAACCAAGGGCAGGGATGCTCTATGGAGAAAAAAGAACATAATACAGGAACAAGAAGAAATAAAAAGATGCTGGAGGCAATACACAGAAAAGTTATACAAAAGAGATGAGGGAATGAATGACATTTGGAATGAGGAGCCATATGAAGACAAACCCCAAATTCTAAGAAGTGAAGTGTTGGGATATACAGACAGGTAGGATCTAGCATACACACATGCACATGCGCACCTTCGGCAACTCTTCCGCTGCAGCGTGTGCGAATGCTGCGGCGAGAAGGCATGGTCGGAGCGCCGGCTGTGCGGAGGGGCCGGCGCTCCGACGATACCTTCAGGAAGGGGTTGGGGTGCCCACCGTGCGGCTGCCCTTCCCCTTCCTTGCCCCCAAAATGGATCTTTTAGCTGTCTGCTTCCCCCCTTAGTTTGGCCTCTAGTGAGAACCAAATGAGATATATATTCTCTTGCTGAATGGGAAAGGACAACTCTGTTATGCCACCCTGAAGGGGGTGGGGGGAGGAAAGATGAACCAAGTGTTAACTGTTCTTAGGAAATATTCTGGAATAAACCAAGTATTGCACTGTTTATAGAACACTCTGGTGAAGTTGTAACTCAAGATCCCTGGCCAACCTTTTCCCAGGGAACTGTTTACCAAGCTTCATAAAGCCCAGTGATTCACTGGAGAAAAAAAGCCCCTCTAACCAAGAGAGGCTATTACTCGATTTCCCCGTTTGTCCCTCAACCTCACCATTGTGAATATTTGCAAATCCTTGGATGTCTATTTACATATGAGCTAATGGGAAGAAGCATTGTTTTCCTGTTGACCTTTTTGAATCCGGGTAGAAAACATGTAATTTTGACAGTAATGGAAGCAGTCCTTAAGAATGAAGTAGTTCCGGGGATTACTCAGCAAAGCAGTGTGAGAACTAGAGTAAATAAAGATGAAGGAGAGATGAAGAGACAAGTGCCTCGTGTACCCCTGAAGATGGAAATTTAAGAGTAGGTGTTAACTGTTTGTGCAAGAAAATGGGGCTAACGTAACAGATAGGAACATTATGGTTTGTTAGCAAGTAATAAAAGCCATTTTACAACTGAGACATAAAGTATATGGCTAGAGAAGCCTGGGCAAGAACAGAGGAAAATCATGAGCCAGGCTTTCCTGAATATTACCTTCCTGATCATGGCAATGAACTTGGTGAGCTTTAAAATAGGACAAACTGTCCCAGAATGTGTGGAATCTCCTTCACCAAAGCAGAAGTTGAATGTCTAAAGCTTTGGATTTAGATTTCCTGCAATGAAAGGGGTTTAGGCTAGATGTTCTTTGGGATCCATTCCATCTCTACATTCCTTATCATTCTGTGATTCTTAAAGGAGATTAGAAACATTCGTAGAGAGCAAGGTGATCAATGGCCATTTGTCATGATGCCACCTCAAATGCCAGAGGTAATAGACCTCACACTACCAGTCGCTGGGAACCATGAGGGGCTAAACTCTTGCACATACCTCTTACTTACGCCATCCTGTCCCCGATTCTATTCAACATTTATATGAAGCCGCTGGGTGAGATCATTCGGAGGCATGGAGCATGGTGTCTTCAGTACGCTGATGACACCCAGATATACTTCTCCATGACCAGATCATCAGCTCAGACTTCAGATGGCATCTCTCCTCTCAATGACTGTCTCAGAGCGGTAATGGATTGGATGAGGAAAAACAGATTGAAACTAAATCAGGACGAAACGGATGTACTGACAGTCACGGGCCCGAAACCAGATCTGGGAATACAGTCTCCAGTCCTGGATGGAGTCACACTCTCCTCTAAGGACTGTGTTCGCAGCTTGGGGGTGCTTCTAGACTCGTCGCTTCACATGACTAGTCAGGTGAATGCGGCGGTCAGGAGCGCCTGTTATCAGCTTCGGCTGATACGCCAACTGCGCCCTTATCTGGACATGAGGGATCTGGAAGCTGTGGTACATGCTCTGGTAACCTCATGTCTGGATTACTGCAATGCACTCTACATGGGGCTACCCTTGTGCCTAACCCAGAAACTTCAACTGGTACAAAATATGGCAGCCAGGTTAATTACTGGAACATCAAGGAGAGAGCATATAATTCCTGTGCTTAAATCCCTCCACTGGCTGCCAATTAGTTTCCGAGCACAGTACAAGGTGTTGGTTTTAACCTTTAAAGCCCTACATGGCTTGGGTCCATCTTATCTCAGGGACTGCCTCTTCCCGTATGATCCCCCCCATGCACTTCGATCCTCTGGGAGGAACCTGCTGCAACCCATGAAGACTAGGTTGGCACAGACCTCCCACAGGGCTTTTTCTATGACCATTCCCAGGCTATGGAATGGCCTGCCGGACGAGATCCATCATATCTCCACTTTTGCTGCCTTTAAAAAGGCAGTAAAGATGGATCTCTTCCAGCAGGCCTTCCCAGAATAACCGCCCGGCTAAATTGGAGATGATCCGCCTCTCCCCCCCCCCCCCCCATTTTGATATGTATGCCAGATCTGGTTTTATAGTATTCTATTTGTGAATTTGATTTTAACTTTATCTTAGTTTAATCCTGTTTTAAGGGGTGGGAGGGTTAGGGGTGGGATGATGGAATGTTTTAAACTGTTGTTTTTTAATTTGTTGTACGCCGCCCCGATTGCCGAGTAGAGGGGAGGGTTATAAATAAAAAAAATATTATCATTATTGTTACTTGTGGCCTTCTCAGTTGGACATTTGGTTTGTCAGAGTGTGAACTTTCCGCAGAGTCAACAGAGATGAATACTTGCAAAAGAAGGCCTATTCAGGGGTCAAGCACAAGAGAGTTAGCTGCCTGAGATGAAGCACATTCACATGCACATGTGCACAGATACACTCACAGAAGCTGGCATCCTGTTAGTGACATTTTTGTCGTTGTTAACTGTCCTAGAGTCTACTTCAACTCATGGTGACCCCATGAATGAGACACCACCAAGACCCACACCCTCAACTACTCTGCTCAGATCCTGCAGGCTAATGGAAGTGGCCTCCATGCTTGAATCTATCCATCTAACATGCAGCCTTCCTCTCTTTCTATTGCCTTCCACCTTCCTAGCATTATTGTCATATCCAGTGAGTCATGTCTTCTCATGATGTGGCCAAAGTACAACAGCCTCAGTTTAGTCATCTTGGCTTCCAGGGATTGCTCAAGCCTGATCTGCTCTAATACCCATTTGTTTGACTTTCTGACTGCCCATGGTATTCTCATCACCCTTCTCTAGCAACACAGCTCAAATTAGTTGATTTTTCTTTCTGTCTGCTTTCTTCAGTGTCCAACTCTCACATCCATACAGATGTGGAGTGAATGATAAGCCATGGCAAAACAGATGTATTTTGCTGCCAGTGTGAGAAGTAGAGTTGAACATACTGCACAACCAGAGAGGCTCCTATACCTTTAACAGTTGTGTAGAAGAGGAAATTTCAGCCCCAGTTGCTTGTTACTTGGTTGTGTGGCAAGCAACACCTGCTAAAATTCCCTCTTCTGCATAGGTAAAGGAGCCCTTTTTGATTTTTACTCTGGCAACCTAAAACTTATATACAGGTATACCTCAGTTAACAAAGTAGATGTGTTCTTAGGCATTACTTTTTAAACTCAAAATTTGGTACCAAAGATACAAACAACATGGAAAGAATGGGGATTGGTTTCTATAGTATAGAAAAGAAGAGCACATTTCAACACATGTTGGGAAATATTTTACCTAAACCTCATGCATATGTAAAATGAAACAACCAAGTCTGGTAAGCCATGCATGACTAAATAAATTCATAGATATAGCTGTGTTAGTCTGCAGAATCAGTCTGTAGTGAGATCTTGTAGCACCGAAAGAAAGAAGTTGGCAGCATGAGCTTTCGTAGACTTTAATCTACTTCTTCAGATGCTTTTAGTCTCAAAAGTGCTACAAGATCTGGCTACATAATGACTAAATCAGGGGTAGGAAACCTTTCCCCTTTAAGGGCCGAGGGACTTCAGCTCCCAGAAGCCTCAGCTATGTCGGCCAATAGTCCCATGTTGGCCAATAGCTCCTGGGATTCTGGGAGCTGAAGTCCCTCGGCCCTTAAAGGGGAAAGGTTGCCTACCCCTGGACTAAATCAAAACATTGTGAACCTTCTGGATATGGCTTGAAAGCTTCTGCCAAAACGCATACAGGGATGATTCATTATTATTATTATTTACTTCTTTCCATCATGAATATGAACACATCTCTAATTTGGGATGATGCTGATGCTGATGCTGATAACAATAATTATAATTGTCATAATAAATTTTAATATAAATTTTAATATAAAATTAATATTTTAAAAAAACCAAACATCCATCAAGGGTATTTCTGAAATGCTTTCTTGCACATCCAGCTTTGAAAACACAAATGAGAGCTATTCTGCTGTTTCCCACTGCTTCTGGGATTTTTTCAATAAGTATGTTCAGCAGCTTTTGAGGTTTCACCAGGAATTTCAAACCTGTCTTTTTCTCCATAAAGACTAGAACCTTGCTTTTTAAAAATGAGGCAGAAGGTGAAACTAGACCGGAGGAGAGGCACTGAACTGTCATGCAAATATTCACTACAGTGCCACAAAATTTGTTTTCAACACATTTGTTGGGGCTTTTCTCTTCAATAGTGGGGAAGTCATGAATTAAGTAGTGAATCACATGCAATTTTCCTTCCCAGGAGCTGTCAGATGAAAAAAGAAAAGAAAAGAAAACACCACAAAACAAAGACAATTGTGACATAATGTGTATCTTCTCTATGGGAAGAGGGCATTTTGCTTTATGGAAGAACCATATCTTATACTACACAGTTCACTGGAAGGAGGCGATGGGCTGTCAGATTTTAACACAATGACATTTTTCCTGTACTGCAGGCTGAATGTCACACTTAGCCAATTTGTGAGCCTCAGCATTGATCCACTTCTACCCCTGAGCTGACATTACAAAGTATATGTAAAATAGAGGTACAGAAAGCTGCGTTACATATCAAAATCTAGATAGGATATTTTGTATGAACTCAAAAGGCATAAATATCTCTGAGAACTTTCAAAGCCACAAGTTTCCTCATCAGGCAAATAAATTTGTAAAAACAGATCGGGATAAACAGGGATGATGAACTTTCCCTTGTCATTGTCCAACAGATGGATTCATTTCACAGATGCATAAGCAGTGCTTCACAAATGTAACCATTTCACATACAGGTGCACATTCTTGGATGAAATATCACTGTTCATTAGCATCTCCAATATGCATGGTGACCAGATGTCCTCTTGTCTCCATATGTGGCCTACATTTCAGTCTTCTGCCCAGTGGGAATTCCAAAATGTCTTCCATTTTGAGCATCACTAAGAAGCATGAATTTACATTTCTGGGAATGCTTGCAGCTTTAATTTGGCAGTGTCCTACATTTTTCTTGAATGTCCTACATTTTCATGGTGCCTTGTCCTCCTTTCTGGTGAGGACATCTGATCACCCTGTCAATATGACACTTTCTTCCATGGGATTGCAAAAGCAGACACTGTGCTTTCTCTATTGCACAAGGGCACAATCAGAAAGCACATTGGCAGATACACAACTTGTTGCAGAATGTGAATGCAGCTTATCTCCGTTAACTGTCCTGACAATAAAGCTCCTTTTTTTGCCAAGTCTTGCCATGCCTACCCAGTGTCCCACCTTTTGTTCTTGTCCTTTGTCTAGCTGGAAGTTTTTTTTTAGCAGCACTGGCATTAGTATTCCATATGGATGTGAGAACTGTACAATTAAGAAACAAGATTGGAAGAAAACCAATGCATTTGATATAATGTGGTGCTGGAGAAGAGTGCTGAGGATCCCATGGACAGCCAAAAAGACAAACAAGTGGGTCCTAAAGCAGATCAAACCGGAAACCTCCCTGGAAGAAGCCAAGATGACCAAACTGAGGCTGTCATACTTTGGACACATCATGAGAAGAGAAGACTCATTGGAAAAAACAATAATGCTGGGGAAGGTGGAGGGAAGTAGGAAGAGAAGGTGGACACATGCCAGATGGATGGACTCTATGAAGGAGGACATGGGTATGAGTTAGCAGGAACTAAGCAGAACAGTGGAGGACAGGGAGTCTTGGAGATGTCTCATCCAGAAAGTTGCCACGGGCAGTTAACAACAACAAAAAATGACATTGGTAGGATGTGGCTTAGAGAGACAGAAATTTTTCAGTGCCAGGTTGCCGCAGAATGTCTACAGTAAATAGTACAACAAACAAAGTCTCAGCTGGGAAAGAATGGAACTCTACTCTAGCTGATATTAGTATGCCTGCCTACACGAGGCAAGGTAAACAGCAGCTGCCTCCAGAGTTCCATACTATAACAGCAAAACAGAGGGAAAGGAGTAGAGGAGATAAGCCTGCCTTGTCTGCTACCCACAACCCCACATGTTTTATAAAAAGCATTGATCTATAAACTTGACCACCCAAATAGCTGGTGAAACCTGGATACATTTTGGAAGGTGGCTTCACATAGTCTCTAGAAGATGAAAAATGCCTGTGTTTACTAATACAAGGCTCACCTGATTGGGTTCTTTCATTTCACATGAGCATATTGTTAGTATTGAACCAAAGGTTCATGGAAACAAGTTGAACTGCTCTTTTTCTCTCTCTCAAAGATGTAGCTGTGTTACTCTGTAGAATCAGTATGGGAAGAGATCTTGTAGCACTTTTGAGACTAATTGAAAGAAAGAAGTTGGTAGCATGAGCTCTCGTAGGCTTCAGTTTACTTCCTCAGATGCATTTGGTAGAGGAAGTAGACTAAAGCCTACGAGATTTCATGCTACCAACTTCTTTCTTTCAGACCAGCGCGCCAGTGGCAGAGGGACCAGGCTGCCGGCTCAGAATTCCTTCCTGAGGCGAGGCAGCAGCGGTGCTTGAGCCGCTTGAAGGACTCCCCAGCCCAGCCAGCCCTCGCTAACACCGGCACCAGGCAGCAAGAGGCGGCGGGCCGTGGCCGCGGAGGACTGTTTTGCCATCCGCAGTCCTTGAAGCATTTAATAATAAGAATTTTTGTATTTTTAAATTTGTATATTTTTATTATTGTTATTGATTTTATTATTGTAATTGATTTTGTTTAATATGTTGAGGGATGGGTGGGTGGGTAAAGGAGGGATGGAATTTCAAGTTGATTGTTGTTTGTAATTTTGTAATGTTGTACGCCGCCCCGATTGCTTGGCAGAGGGGCGGAATATAAATAAAAATTATTATTATTATTATTATTATTATTAGTTATCCTCAAAGATCTCTTCCCATACTACTCTGTGTGTGTGAGAGAGAGTGTGTGCATGTGTATTGTAGGAATGTATCCCTCTTCTTTCCATGTTACTTCTACCTTTGGTACAAACTTTTCTGTTAAATAAGTAATGCCCAGGAGAACATTAATTTTGTTATTTGAATTCAAAGACATAGTCATATTATTCTGGAAATTAGTATGCAAAGGGATCTTGTAGCACCTTTGAGACTAACTGAAAGAGAGAAGCTGGTAGCATGAGCTTTCATAGACCTGAGTCCCATGCATCTGAGGAAGTAGATTCAAATCTACAAAAGCTCATGTTACCAACTTCTCTCTCTTAATTAGTCTCAAAGGTGCTACAAGATCCCTTTGCATTTGTTATTTGAGGTATAGATGCTGTTACCAGAGGGGTTATGCCATGTAACTCTATGAGTGTAGATTTGCATTACATAAACTCAATGTAGAATCTTGGTCATTATATATCTGTATATTATATGTATAGGAGATGTGTACAGAAAGAAACTGCCAAGCTGTCATACAGAATTTCACTTTTAAGTTGTTAACCAATGCAAAAAAAATGAGGCAGAATAAACAGAGTTGGCAAAATCAAATGAAAAACATGAAGACACCCTGATATGAAAACCATATGATTCACCCATCCCTAGCTATCACTCTCCTCTGATAGGTATAAACTTTTGCGCTCAGAACAGCTTGATTCCTTGTATTGACCTTCTTCCCTTTCCCAGCACATTCATTCTGTTTTCATTAAGTAAAGTGGAGAAACGCTAAGCCAAAAGCAAACAACACATTTAACACTATGATCAGATTAAGTAAGCCCTGCTGGAAAGCATTAGCTTTGCAAGGACACATAAATTGGGATGCTCGACCCAAAAGGCTTTGCCTTGAGACAGAGCTGGAAATGCATGACCAGAGAAGTGTGTTTCATGTTGGGCTACACAGCACTGAAAAGAAATCCCAGGGTCAACTGCTCAGATTGATTTATTGGAACCCACAAAGATTGTCTTGAATACATGGTGCCTGCCGATGAATGCCAGAAACCACTAATAAGTTAGAAGTGTGGAAATATGAACTTCATGGAGACATTTATTATTAGGACTGTGTCCATTGTTTCCTCTTGCCACCCTTTCACTGCCCTGTTTGCAAAGTAGGGTGGGTGGGTGGAATTTTGATTTATTTATTTATTCCCACAGGTGAGATTTTCAGAGATAAAGCACATATTGTTAATAAACACTGTATCCACCATTTGACATACACTGGGAGAAGATTCAGCACTATGCATCATGGTTTTGCCCCTTCGTCCTGCTCATATTTGCTGGATGGGTTTGGCCCCACCAGTGGCTACAAAATTCAAGATGAAATTTGTCTGTGGAGATGGAGAATGATCATTTCCTCGCTGTGTTTCGCTGCTGCAGAAGCTCATTTTGCTAACATTGCTTCATTTATAGAACCACCGAGGACCTTCACAAGTTCAACCTAGACAATGAAGAAATGGAAATAGTAAAAGAATCTTTATACATGGGATCAAATATTGATAGAAATGGGGACTGCAGTCAGGAAATCAGAAGAAGATTATGAATGGGGAAGGTGGCTATGAAAGAACTAGTAAAGATTCTAAAATGCCAAGCTATACAACTCAGCACAAAAGTTAGAATCATACAAGCTATTCCCATGGATGGATGCAAGAACTGGACAGTTAAGAAAGATGATAGGAAGAAAACCAATGCATTTGAGAGAATGTGGCACTGGAGAATAGTGCTGAGGATGATCCCATGGACAGCCAAAAGGACAAACAAGTGGTCCTAGAGCAAATCAAGCTGGAAACCTCCTGGAAGCCAGGATGACCAAACTGAGGCTGTTGTACTTCTGACACATCATGAGAAGAGAGGACTCATTAGAAAAGACAATAATGTTGGGAAAGGTGGAGGGAGGTAGGAAGAGAGGAAGGCCACATGCCAGATGGATGGACTCTATGAAGGAGGTCACTATGGGGATTAAGGGGCTGCAGGATTTAAGCAGAGCAGTGGAGGACAGAGGGTCTTCTTGGAGAGGTCTCATCCATAGGGCTGCCATGAGTCGAGATCGACTTGAGGGCAGTTAACAACAAAGTGAGAGAGAGGGATCAAGAGAGAAGTAAAGAGAAAGTCCCAGAGTCTTTGTATTTCATTGAAAGGACATTGATGAAATAATTCATGTGGTATTTGTAGTTATGGGCATATATGTCTTTTTTATGATGTTGTGCAAGGAACTATTCATAAGCTTCTCATTCAATGTCTGATTCCTTGTTCTTCCATCAACTGTGATTGTGGTGAGAATGGGGCTCATGTGATAAAGTCCTGAGTTATCTAACCCTAAATTACATAGACTGGTGCTGGTTCTTTAAGGTTTTTCTTGGAGACCTACTTCCAAGCATACTTGGAGGTGCCAGGGCTGTTGTATGCAAAGCAAGGTCTCCACCACTGATTTTATGGCCCACCTTCAATTTTATAAATAGACCAATAGAAAGATGCTCCATTAGCCAAGGGCCATTTAACACAATGATTGAAACTGACTGCACATACAAGTGATGTTTTTTCCTTTTCCTGTTTCAGAATATGAAACAGTGCTTTTCCACACTCCAGTACATGCTGTCAAACTGAGACAAGGCATCAATTTATTCTGAATGGTGTCTCATGCCATTTTTTTTTTTTAAAGCATCCTTTCCAAAATCAATTTTAACTGATGGGTGGGCATTACTTATCCAACTCTGAAATATTTTGTAAAGTAGAATCTGTCTCAGGGCTTTGGGAAATTCTAGCAATTTATTTGAGACCCTGCAATTTTAGCCTGAGAATAATGATGTGCAAAGGGTTGAAAGTTATTGATTTTTTTTTAATGGCCAATATGTTTTGCTATGCTTGAACTTACTAGTCCTGTGGATTCCCAATAAGCACAGTTTTGCAGTCTGGATAAAGAAAGGTTCTTAATCATCTGGTTGAGGGGCAAACAATGAGGCCTCACTTCTCAGTCATGAAGAATCTCTCATGCACATTAGTTTGTCAACTCCTGTAATGTATATTTGTAACATATTTACCTATTTTTGTGGGTTTTTTGGGCTGTGTGGCCATGTTCTAGAAGAGTTTCTTTCTGACATTTCGTCAGCATCTGTGGCTGGCATCTTCAGAGAAAATGCCAGCCACAGATGCTGAAGATGCCAGCCACAGATGTTGGCGAAACGTCAGAAAGAAACTCTTCTAGAATATGGCCACACAGCCCGAAAAACCCACAAAAAACTATGGATGCCGGCCATGAAAACCTTCGACTTCACATATTTACATATGACTGACCAAGGGCTGGAGAAATCATAAAATCACAGACTTGGAAGGGATCCCAAGAGCCATCCAGTCCAACCCCCTGCCATGCAGGAACTCAAAATCAAGGAATCCCCGACAGATGGCCATCCAGCCTCTGTTTAAAAACTTCAAAAGAAGGAGACTCCGCCACTCTCCAAGGCAGCATCTTCCAAACAGCTTTTACAGCCAGGAAATTCTTCCTAATGTTTAAATTCTTAAACTCTGTGTGCTGTGTGCTGAGTAGTGCATTTGTTGATTAATTTGGTTATGCATTGACATGGAGACTCAGCAGTGCATTCAGCACAAGATTTGAATAACATAACCCAGGTGCAACTGCACATGCACAAGGATAATTACATATATTCACCAATCGATACTAATGTGGAGACAAAGAGGATGATGATGAGGGTTTTCTTCTTTTCAGGTGTTGCCCACCCTCTCCTGGGGTTATATTATATAACTCCAATTGGTTTGAGTATCAGACTGTAGATCTCATTTGAGGAGGCCTTGATTGGCCGATAGCTTCATCCATATTTACTTTTTCAATCTCATCATGCCCTGCTTTCTTTGCTTTCTGGTACTCCAGAGAGTCCACAATATGTTCATTGAATCTTCTTCATGTCCTTCCCATGCTGGGTATAAACAAATGCATCAGGTTCTTCTGTTTATCTGTACCCTTACTGTATCTTTCCTAAGACACCCTGCTTCCACTTTACCTGCAAGGTAGACATGATGATAATGGCATGAAAGCAATTAATTTTGAATGCATTTCTAAAAGGTAGATCACAGCCATGAAGGAGGCAGAGGGAAAGCTGAACATAAATGTGGATTGTGGAGCTGTGAAGGGAGGGTTTTACTCTTTCTGTCCTGCTGTGTTCATTGTGATCCCTCCCCCCAAGACTGCCACTTCTACTGCTGAAAAAGTTCCCACTAGTGTTTTCTTACTGATGTAAATATCAGTTACTGAAAGCCAGGGGGACTTCATCATAGCAATAGAAGGAAGTATTTGGCTCCCACTCTGTTCAGCTCCTACTCTGTGACCCATATTCCCCATATCCATGTTCTGCTTGGAGTTCATTTAATAACAGCTGTTTGTATTAAATTACAGATGGGCAATTGTGTCCCTCCAGATGCTTTTGACAGATGAGTCCCATCAACCCTAGCCAGCATAGCCAATGGCTATGGAAGCTGCAAGTTTAAAATATCCTGGTCTGCTTTATGCATACTTAACTATGTAGCAGAGATCCTATGAAACTCTGCAAGGGAATGGCAAAGATGCATATCAGAATACCAGCAAGAGTGTCCAATGTGCTTTGGGATTTTCCAGTCAGCATTAGTACTCCTACCCAGTATCCTGATGGGCATCAGGAGTACCTGATGTGCACCAATGCCCACTATGCATCAGTCCCAAAATACAGTGGTCACTTGCAGTCCCTTGCTGAATACAGATATTGCAAAATGGCTCAGTTCTATTTTCTACAGACTTGTCTGCTTACAAAGATGCAAGTGCCCAGGTGAATTCTAGTCATGGAATGCTAAAGTTATCAATCCCTGAATTAAATCAATAATTGGCCCTCCATATCCACGGATTCTTTATCCATGGATTCAAGTACCCACAGCATTAAAATATTCAAAAATATCTAAATTCCAAAAAGTAAATCTTGATTTTGCCATTTTATATAATGTTTTTACTATGCAATTTTATGTAATGAGACTTGAGCATCCATGAATTTTGGTATCCATGGGGGATCTGGGAACCAAACCCCAGCGGATACCAGGGGACCAATGTACAAGTCCTTTAACTGAATTGACATGGC
Source organism: Phrynosoma blainvillii (assembly GCA_026167975.1). Lineage (NCBI taxonomy): Eukaryota > Metazoa > Chordata > Lepidosauria > Squamata > Phrynosomatidae > Phrynosoma > Phrynosoma blainvillii. The sequence continues at coordinate 5,981,005 of JANUYF010000005.1, forward strand.
TACTATCATGCCTGTCATGTCTAATCTGGCCATGAGAGTATGTTATTGGAGACACTGCAATATATGTGAGTGTGGGATACAGCCTTGAAACTATCAGTTGAGAATACAAAGAATTTCTGACAGAGAAAATATGAAACAACAATTGCTACCAATTGCATCCCAGAAGATGCCTGCTAGTCAAAACAATGTCCTTCCTCTGAAACAAAGGTGAGGAAAGTGTAACCTGTGAGCCACAAGGAGCCCCTAACCCATTTTCTGTTACTCTGAAGCCATAGCATTCTCAAGCTACCAGAGGCCTTAAGATTGCAAAATATAAGAAATGAAGAGAAATTAAAAGTGACTGATCCATTCATCCTAAATAAAGGGAAGAAAATTTATATAGGAGGAAGGAGCTGTAGTCAAAATAGAAACTTTCCCAAACTGATTGTGTTCACTAATCTGGTTTGCTGCTCTTAAATGTTGTAGCACATCCTTTTCTTTAAGAGCAAAACATAGTTTTTCATGATCTACACAATCAAAGGCTTTGTTATAATGTATAAAGCACAGGCTGATTTTCTTCTGAAATTCTTTGGTGTGTTCTATTATCCAACATATGTTTGCAATATGATCCTTAGTGCCTCTTCCTTTCCTGAATCCAGTTTGGACATCTGGCATTTCTCATTCCATATATGATAAAAGTCTTTGTTGTATAATTGTGAGCATCTCTTTGCTTGCATAGGAAATTAATGCAATGGTCCTGTGGTTACTGCAATCTCTGGTGTCCCTTTCTTGGGTACTGGAATGTATAGGGAGTGTTTCCAATCTGTGGGCCATTGTTTTCTTTTCCATATTTGTTGACAGATTTTAATTAGAACTAGAGTAGCTTCTGTCTCTGTAGCTTGAAGCAGCTCTATTGGTATGACACCTGTTCCTGGTGATTTAATTCTTTCAAGTGCCCTGAGTGCAGCTTCTGCATCACTTTCTGATATTGTGGGTTCATCTTCAAATGATTCAAATCTGTCATCCTTTCATCTCTCTTATACAGTTCTTCAGTGTATTTTTTCCATTGCCTTTTTATTTGTTGTTGGTTATATCATGTGTTCCCTTGTTGGTTGTATAGCATCTCCACTCTTGGCTTAAATTTCCCTTTGGTTTCTTAGATCTTGTGTAAGAGGTCTCTTGTTCTTCCTTTTTTGTTGTTCTGTAATTCCCTAACTCAGTTTAATTTTAAAAGCCTCACAGAGGTTTTGGGGGTAAGACATAAAACATGGAAATTGTAGTAACTGTTTATCATAAAATGTGTTAAACAGTGTGTCTTGGGTAATTCGATGTGAGGAATCAGCATTTTCTGCCTAGTGTATCAGAAATTGGTACTAATTGGTTATAACAGTTTATTTCTTTCCTGAAGACTCTCCAGAGACTGGCAGTCGATAGGGCAATGGTCAAGGAAAACAGCCTTAGAATTTTTAATAAAGGGGGAAAAAGAATAAGACTTTGCTGGGGATATGCCGTGAAGAAATTGAAGTGTACTAAAGATCTAAAAATAGAATATAGTTAGTAAGGTTTTATGCAATGACGGCCAAATTAAAGTAAATTAAATTGTAAGTGTGAATGGGAGTTATTATTTGAGAGAGATGGATATGCAGAGGAGGGAAATGTATTTCTTTCCCTGCTCATCTCTCTCTTTTTCCCTCCCTCCCTATTTCTGATTTTCATTTACTTAATGAACCCATTTAAGTTTTGGTAGAAGTAATTACAAAACTGTAATTCTTTTTCCAGATATTTCAGCAGAGGCTCAGGAAATGTCTTCAGCTGCAAAGAATATTTGTATTCTATGAATCCAAAATATGGAGACAGTTTCAGTTTCCATTTGGGCAAGATGTGTGCATAGCCAAGATGCTACATTATGCTGAGATGGTGTAAATATATGCTCATGTAGCTACATGGTGGTTGTGGTACACTACACTTCTTATTGTGGAACCCACTGGGTATTGTTCAGTGCACCTGGATATTGTCCCATTGTTGGATGGAGAAAGCTCTATGGCTGTTTGTGAAATCCCAATGAACAAAATGGTACAGTGAAAGCACAGATGAAGATGTGTCATCCAAGAAAGCACAACTGGAGCCTTGCTGGTTAGTCCCATTGAATCAATTGTTGAAGAGTGAATCAACATGTAGGTAAATGCAATGGATTAAATGGCTCTCCTCTATTAGGGACTAACAACAGAAATTGGGCCCATGTGAAATGGTTACACTTGTGGAATTCTACGTAAGCAGGCATGTGTATGTTCATTGCACAACAGTCAAAAAGTGAGGGGGGAAACAATCATATGTGTAAGGGAACATACACAGGTGTAGGACACCAACAGGATTTTGCCTTATGCATGTTGCTTATGGCTTGATTCTGGATTAAAAAAAAATTGGGTAGGACTAGTTTGGGTTGGCAACTTCTGCTTTACTAAATAGAATTGGTAGGAATCCCAGGCTATATATCAGAGGAAGGGAATGGCAGACCATGTTCGGTGCCTAAGAAGACACTATGAAATTCATAGGGTCACCATAAATTGACAGGTGGGAAGGCCTGAATTCAATTGCTAATCTCAAACAGGGTAAACCCATTCAATCCATTGCTGAATTGTAAGTCAACCATTATGTAAGTTAGATAAGTCTACTCTACCTGCATCAAGCAATTTGATTTAGAATGACGTGTTTTGAACATTCTAAGCCCTTTGGGAATGCTTAGGATGATTTCATCTTAGCAAACTCAGCTAATAAGTGCCAACAGATTTTTTTTTTCTGAACGATAAATCAGGATTACTGAAATAAGAGAAAGGGAGGTACTGACATACTTGGGATAACCCCAGTGCTTGCAGAAGTACCCCTGAACAGTTTTTAGAGGAAGAGCCACAGACAAGAGGTAGATACTACATGACTATAAATGCTGTTTGATAGTGGGATGCACTGCCTTGGTGGGAAAGATCTCTTTCTTTGGAGATCTTTAAACAGAGGTTAGATGGGTACCTTTCAGGAGTGCAAAGGAGCTGTCCAGTGTGCTTAACTTCATTCCCACATACGTTCACTGGCCTAATCTGCACTGCAGAAATAAGGCGAAATGAAATTGAAAACATTAGACCAATTATGGGAAAAAGGAGTTCAGTGTACTTGCTTCACATATTTCCAAATCAGAGAAAGATTTTTTGCTAGATTTAAAATAAAACAATATTAAAGAAGCAGACCCAAGATTAGAAAAATAAAATAAAATCAGATAATGAACACAGGATAAGGAAATTATATAAGCTCTTACTAGCAATAGAGTTGGAAGAAGAACAGAGAAATAAGACAGTTTGATACCACTTTAACTGTAATGGCTCCATGCTATGGTATCCTGGGATCTGTAGTTTCGTGTGATATTTAGCCTTCTCTGTCAGAGAGCTCTGGGTAACACCTAGAAATCCCATGATTCCATAGCATGGAGCCATTACAGTTAAAGTGCATTAATTCTGCAGTGGAGATTAGACCACTGTCCAGAGAAAATTCACTTCCTCACTGACCTAGAAGCCACTAGCTGCTTTGGGAATAAAACCTAAAGTGGTAACCCACCCTATGCCCAAACTACAATCCAGAGATGAGTGTGCATGTCCAATGTCCACAAAAAACTGAGAGTCTCTTACAGGAAGGGAATAGTAGAATATGCAAGGAAATGGAATGGAGTGTCCAGGAAAGATATTGTATTGCAAGTCCCATTTATTTCTAGAAATAGGAGCCCTGTCATGCAGTGGGGTAAAGAGGTCAACAGCATCAATATTTTTATTTTGTTGTAAGCTGAGTTTCTTCTAAGGATAGAAAGAAAAGTTTGAAAAATACAAAAGATTCAGAGGACTGTAAAAACAAACAAACCAAAAACCCCATGTTTGAGTATTAAGACACGCTTGATGAGAAGAATTCTGGACTAATGAGACTCTTTCCAGTTCTTCACAGGACATGCTCTGTGCAAAATTTACATCTGGATGATTTGCATAGAAAACAGAATTGATATGTGGGTGATTTGTACAGGAAAAAAAATATTATTTTCTGAACAGAAAATGCTGTTTCCTTCACATAAAAGTCAGTTTTCTGTACCAAATAATGCCATATGAATTTTGTGCATTTTTGGTGCATGAATTTTGTGCATGAATTAAGTCCCAAATTGTAAATCAGCTCTGAAAACTGCATAGTTTTCAAATACTTTCTCGGAGCACGAAGGAAGTCACTGAAATTACTTATTGCTTCCTTCAAGATATAAATTAGTGAAAAATTATATTCCTAGTTTCTACATTGTTACTCCTAGGTCATCTAATGCAGTACAGCACTGTGAAACTCTGGTGACATGGAAGGCCATAGGACCCAGAGCTTCCCATCCAGTCTTATCCTGGTTCTCTCATTTGAATGTATGGAGAGAGATGCTTTTTAATTAATTTATGCATAGCACTACAGCCTGGGAACAATTCCGAGCCTAAGTTATTTGTTTCTGCAATCTGTGCATGCATGCACACGACAACCGAGTCTATTGCCTGCTTCGCAAACTGATTGCAGCACTATGAAAAATGACAGTGGGGAATTGCAGAGTTAAATGGATGGGAGACAAAGTGGAGCAATTCCCTCTGCCTCCGACCCCCAAAAGCAGTATTTTGAATGTAACAAGTCAACACTGAAGTTTCCATCCTTTGATCAAGCAAAGAGGAGCATGCTGTGTAATGGCAATTGTGTTGGCTAGAGCACACCAGTAAATGTCTTTTGATGCTGGGCAGAATTGCACACCTCTCTTATTCACTTTAATGATGGGCCTCCATCTGTTCCTCCAAGACAGTGTCTCATCCATAATTGGGATAATTTATAATGGCATTCATGCATTACTCTTTAAAGGTCAAGAAACAACCAAGAATCAGAATTAGCCCCTTCACTGTTGGAATACCATATTCCCAACTTCTCTAACCAGGAAACCTGGGACTACAGCTCCCAGTGTCCATGCTGGTCTGGGTTGATGGGAGGTGTAATATAGCATCTGGAATATACCCAGCTGGGGACAACTTCTTCATGCTGTTGAAGGGATTTAAGAAAGAGGTGACTAGGGGGGGTTGCAGACTGCCAGAAATAGTGTGAATTCAGTCCACTTTTAGGGTTAGGGTTAGTGCTAGGGAATCATGGGAACTGTTATTTTTCTGAGACATTGAGCCTTCTCTGTCAGACAACTCTGATGCCACAATAAAATACAGTTCCCATGGTTCCCTAACTCTAACCCTAACCCTAAAAGTGGACTGAATTCACACTATTTCTGGCAGTCTGCAACCCCCCTAGGAGAACAATTTTCACACTATTACTGCTAAATACTGTAGCACCCAAATTCATGTGGGTTGGTTTTGCTATCCAATTGCAACCTAGAGGGAAAATAAAAAATAATTTGAAGCTTTCTCCTCACAGGCAAATAATAATAATAATAATAATAATAATAATAATAATAATAATAATAATAAATCTGATATCAAGGCAACCAAAAAGAAATTTTGTAAGCCGTACAAAATTTCTAGGAATGGCAGATGGAACAGAAGTTGTATTTTCCAAATTGTCAACAGGCTGCCATTAAAAAAGTTGAAAGGGAAGTTGTCAATGCCTTCTGAGACAAAACACTGAAGAGCATTAAGAGAAGCCTAAAGATTTGTAACTTGTGGCTAGAAAGAGATCCTTGAATTTCTAAATGATTCTTAAGCTAGAATTCTGTTGGCGATATATGTCTGTGTAACTTGAGATTTGTGACTCAGGAATTTTAGAAAGACAAGAGTCTGTCCATAGATACAGAGGGCTGTCTAGAATTCATATTTGTCAGTGGCTGGTGATTGTTACGATCTTATATTCGTGTCTTTTTCTTTTTCTTTTCCCTTATGAAAGTTTCAAAAAAGAACCAAAATTAGCAACACCTATGTTCTTAATAACTCTTCTCTTATAACTCTTCTATGTCTGAACAAATTTGGATCAATGTCAGTTTGTCAGCTGCCAATAATGGACATTTGTCTCCTGGTCATCTAAATCAACTATGTCTTTCCACTGGCTCAGATTGTGTGTTCTGTCCAGATGCATTTTTAATAAGATACACTATTGATTTCCAATATTTTATCAACTTAAGACAGTTCCAAATACCATGAAACAGGCTACTTTTCAAGTTGGACAGCTTTATGAAGAAATAAATGGTGATGGTGACAATGCAGAATTTCCTTTGCTTTAGGTACTGATTTATATCTTATATAGCAGGAGTGGACAAACTGCACGTGACCACCAGCACTCACTTTTGTGGCTCATCAGTCCCTCCAACCCTCAACTCCCTTTTAAAAAAATTGCAATTTTCAACTAATTTTCACACCAAACCACATAGGAAATCCCCAGTGTGTGAAAACATATGAAAGTACCCCCAAACCATCTTCACAACGGTCCTTCTCAAAATGGTGAGAGAAAGTGACATGGAGGACAATGGAGATACAGGGACTTGTTGAGTCCTCAAAATGGTGAGAGGAAGTGTCATGGAGGACAATGGAGGTATAGGGACTTGTTGAGTGAGCTATGCGGCAATTAATCCCTTGGGATTAATTTTGAGAAGGACCGTTGAGGACAATAAAGGTATTTGGGGGCAATGCAAGGTTCTGGGGTGTTTGTGAAGATGGTTTGGGGGTATTTTCATGTGTTTTCACACACTGGGGATTCCCTAGGTGGTTTGGTATGAAAATTAGTTGAAAATTGACCTGTCACCCTCATATAGTTGGCCACCCTTGCTATATAAAAGCATGAGAACATCCATCTTGGGTAAGACCAAAGACAATCAAGTCCAACATTTATTTATTATTTTCTACATTTATTTCATTGATATGCCACCTTTCCCTCTGAATGGGACCCACAATTTGCACCATGGCCAGAGAGTTGTCCACAGGAACCACCACCTTTGATAATGAAGGAGCTGTATAAGCTATCCTGACAAGGAACCATTGATGGGCCTACCCTTCATGAATTTACCAAATTCCCTTCTAAAGCTGTCCAAGTTGATAGCCAATGCTACATCTTATGGGAGAGAGTTCCACAGTTTAACTGTGTGCTGTGCAAGGAATTCCTTCTTTTCCTCTCTCTTCAATCTGCCATCATACAGCTTTAGTGGACGATCCCAAGTTTTAGTCATACAAGAGAGAGAGAGAGAGAGAGAAAGAGAGAGAGATACAACTCTATCATGTCTCCCCTTATTTGCATTTTCATACCCTCCAACATTTTGTAGATGAAAATTGGGACACATGTGGTCAGTCAACATCAGAGTATGGTCAAGATGACAAAAGCTATGAGTGAGGAAGAACAGACAAGCTACGAGAAGCTGCAGCAGTTTGCTTTTGCTTGAGTCTTCTGGGAAGATCAAGATCCTGGCCCTTCTTGCTGAATTCAATGGGCACAAGCAATGTTTGCACTTTGGTCTCTCTTTGCAGCAACCAAAGTAACCTGAGGACAAAGAGGGGAAATGGGAGGAATGGAGATAAACTGGGCCAGCTGAAAAACAGCTGAAACACAGATGATAGAGAAGTACCTGAGACGTTCATGGGATTGCTCAGTCTCAATGATCTCTTCCTGTTCCCAAGTGTCATCAAGAATGTGACAAAGGTTTAGACCAGAGATGCATTAATATGAAACAAGTTTATGAGAACCTGAGCTGAGCGAGGCAGTGAAAATTACATCCTTGAGCTTGCAGGAAAGAGAGACTTGACTAGAAGCAAGTGGTTGGTAAATAGAGTGGAATGATTAGCATGTTCCATGGCTCGAAATATACACAACGTCTTGACAAAACATTCTTTAATATGAACTTCAGAAGCCGAGACACATCGTTCACAGGGGCCCTAATTAATTCTAGAAATAGCAACATTTACATCCACTGAATTCCCAGGAAATGTCCCAGTTTCTCTCAACCCATAATCTTGTCACTTTATAATCAAGATAGAAAGAGGGCAGTCATCATCCTGGAAGCAAAGGCAGAATTGTTTTGAACCAATTGTTAGTCTCAGCACAGTTTCAGGAATCCTGTGTTAAGTAAGTGAGATTAGATGGATCCTATGGGCCAAGAGCCAGGGTATAAAACAGGAACCCCCCACTACTAACATCTTGATTCTCCCTTCCAAGAATGACCAAAACCATTGTAAAATAGTGTCTCTCAGTCCAATGATAGAGAAATGGCCCAAAAGAATACCATGATCAATGGTAACAAAAACTGCCAAAAGTCCCATCAGAGTCAATAGGATACACTCTTCTTCTCTAGTTACCACTCCAGGTCATCCACCAAGGTGACCCCATAAATACACCTTATGCCAGATTGAAATGGATTGAGATTTGGAAATGGATTGAGATGGAAAGGCTGTTTTAAAATATTTGAAAAATGGATGAAAAACAAGGGGTTTCTTTTACTTTGTGTCAAGAAACCCTGACAAGAAAGTCTTGGACTTAGGAGAATCTGTGCTGTTCAGGACTTATTCTGCAAAAAAAATGCACACGTGGCTGTTTTGCATAGAAGCCATTCTTTCTGCACAGGATTTCTTTTTCCTGCACAGAAATATTATTTTATATGTAGAAAGTGCTGCTTTCTGTGCAAAATAGCCACGTGTAAATTTTGCTCAGAATAAGTCCCAATTTGTAAATCAGCTTTGAAAGCTGAGTGGCTTTCAAAAGCCTCCTCACAGTGGGAAGGAGATTGCTAAAATTACTCACTGCTTGCTTTGAGAAGAACATTAGTAAAGAATTGCACCACTGAATCTAGATAATCCAGGATCTAGAGAATGTAGGAACCCCTAGGGCTGGGAGTTCGCCATGCACTCTAGAACAATGGTTCTTAATCTTTTCTTCACTACAGAGCCTCTTTAAATATCTTTTGTTACCATGGGTCACCAAGACTCTACGCAAGTATTAAATCCTAAAGTGCCTCAAATATTTGTTTTAAATTGCTTATCAGGGGGTCTTCAGATTTGGAGAGAAGGCAGAAATGAGTAAATGCACATAATCACATTACAATATTTTTTATTGGAATGATTCCAAATAATGATCATGACGATGATAACAGCAACAACAGAACACTGAAATATGGCTTAATGTTACTTGTTAATTAAATTAATTAATGAGTTACCCTTGAGTGGGAAGTATCTAACTTAAGTGCATGTGTGTGTGTGTGCAATCTGTCAATTTTTTAGACTACTTCTGACTGATCATTTCAATAGAATGGGGGCTCAGATGCCGGAGTCTTGATCCAGTTTTGCCTTATCATTTCAGGAGAGACTTGGTCTGCTCAAGTTGGAGGAGCTTGACCCCTCCCATCTCAGGGTCCAAATATACTGATTTGATTAGATATGAAATTGCTAATTGGAAAACAAATTTATGCTAATTACAAAACAATCACAGAGAAGCTTTTTCTGGCAGGAGGCAAGTACTCTTTTGGAACTGCATCTGTTTTGTGAACATCTAACTTCCAAAAAGCAATTAAGAAATAGGTTTGTTAGAGACTGGATTAGACATGGGTTGAAATGTTGTAACAAACTTTCCGGGAGATCTTTTACACTACATAATTATAGTACTTTGATCCCATTTTAACTACCACGGCAACAGCCAATGGAAAACTGGAATCTGTAGTTTAGAGGGAGGTATTTAGAATTCAGAGCACTCTTATCCCTCACTGAACTACAAATCCCAAGATTCCATAGGATGAACCTATGACTGTTAAAGTGGTATCCAACCGCTATACCTGGGCGATAGGGAAGGGCTCTTAGATTCACTCCTTGATATACCCAGATAAGAATGGAAAGGACTTCTGTGTGAAACACTGGAGATCGATTGCAGAACAGAGTAGACCAGGGATGGAGAACCTGATGTTGTGTGCCTTCAAGTTGTCTCCAACTTAAACCAACCATAAGGCAAACCTATCATGAGGTTTTTTTCACAGGTTTCTTCAGAGAGGGTTTGGTATGGCCATCCTCTGGGGCTGAAAGGACGTGACTTGCCCATGGTCACCTAGTGAGTTTACATGGCCAAGTGGAGATTTGAACCCAGGTCTCCAGAGTCATAGTCCAACCCTGAAACCACTGCACCACGCTGGCTTGGAGAACCTGATCCAAATCTTTTACTTCTACTCCCAGAAGTCCCAGACATTATGGCCAAGAGCAAAGGATTGTGGAATCTTTGACCCCAAACATTGGGGATTCAAAGGTTCTCCACTTCTAGTGTAGTCAGTATTGGTTGTAGGTGGGTTGTTGATCTGGGTTTGCACAAAGTAGATGCCTATGCAAGGCCATTGGAACAGCCTTTCCTAGCAGGTGCTCACCTGTTTACCTCCAGAGTCAGAGTTTGATGGGGACCACAATGCCAGGGATAGCTGGCCAGGGGTTCTGGGAGTTGCTGTCCCCAAAAGAAACTTTCTCAAGCTCTGTCCAGAGTGCTGCAAAAAGTCCTCTTCTGGGTACGATTCAACGGGTTCCTCCCCACCCCTTCCCCACCTCAGCAGCTTTAGCAATGAAAACTGCCTATTCTTTGGTCTACTCAGCTGAGCATGACATGGCGGGATGGCACCTCTCAGCACACAAAATATAAACCCAGAACAGCCTGCCACAAAGTCCAAGTGTCCCCCATTTAAAAAAGGAGGAAGGGAGGGGAAAGGACTTTGGATTGCATTCAAACAAGTGGGTTTATATCTATGAAGGCTCCTGCAAAAATAAAAACCAATCCATAGCAACCCCCTACCATGCAGGAATACACAATCAAAGCACTCCTGACAGATGGTCATCCAACCATCCTATAACCTGTCCCATAACCAGTTAAGTGTCCTACACACGTGTGTGCTGGTTCTCCAAAAATGAACATGAACATATTGATGGTGTACGTTCTTGTTTTGTTCCATGAAGCTCAAGGAGAGGAGGAGTGTTCTGGCTGCATGCCTGGGCAGTGAAGTGCTAGTTCTGTGTCAAAGAGGGCACCATGAGATCTTAAATTAGAGCTTAAGGTATGAGAAAACAGATTTCAGTTGCATACTGAGAAATGCCTTAGAGGTAAGTAAGGGCAGTTCAGCAATGGCGATCAATAATTAGAAATGGTCAGATGTGTCTAGTCCACCTCCATGGTCATCCTCCTTTTTTCACCTTCAAGTTTATTTTCTGTGAGATCCATGTAGATTCTTGGAAGGCATTATTTTTCAGAGTTTTACATTATGGATGCATGCCCTCTATTGACTAAAGCATAACTGTACACGTTTTGGAAATGCATGCACTGTTGGATTATTATTCTCTCTCTCTCTCTTTTTAGCATTTTGGCTTTATTATTATCCTTAGTATTAGTATCACTTTGCAGAAAATATCGCAAGCTTGAAAATGTCCAGATGTTCAAGTGCAATTTATATCCTGAATTTCCTGAAACTTTCCTAGCAGGATAGTGAGCTTTTCCTTACTGGATATCTTTATTCAAATACTGGATAAACCATTCCTTGGGGATGACCTCTCTCACTTCTTCTTTTGCCTCAAAAGGAGAAACCTAGAATGCAAGACCATTCACCAACCCTATTCTTCTGTGATCAAATCCTTGGGGACCAAAGCCTGAAAAAATTTCTTTGTTGGACTACAACTCCCAGAATCCCTCAGCCAGCATGTCCATTGGGGGACTTTTGGATTGTTGTCTACACAACTGACTTTTCAAGCTCTGTTGAGGAACCATGTTGGGAGGAGGAAGCTTTAAACCAGTTCACATTCCTTTCTTTCTCCTTTAGTGTTTAGGAATTCCAGAGGCTTCCCTCAAGTCCATCAGAAATTCTTTCCACAGAGTTCATCCTTTAAGTAATTTCCCCCCTTATCCTCGGCTTTATGCTCATTTTTAATGGCGGCTCTGTAGTCATTGCCGTCATGTGTGAAATCTGAAATATGCCCTGCATGGAACTAGACCCATGAATAGAAATTAAAGATTATTTCAGAAGTGCGGTTCCACATTCATCTCAATTGGTCACCAAGGAAACCAGGATGGATTCCCACAAATTTATCAACATCTCCTCTTGTCAGTAATGTAGAGGTTCCATTAAAGCATGTGTTTTAACTTAACCTCTTGATAAGTCACTACAGAAAGAGCCATTCCTTGTCATCCGCCAGCGCACGCAAAAGATGTGGCAGCTTTCACATTTGCAGCGAGAATTTGATGGATCGAGTACCAAAAGGAGTTGTGTTCCTAAAACAATATGTCAGCAGGAGAGAACAAAAACAGTTAAAATGCAGAAAAAAAATATGTATGCAGTGCTTCATGTCCCCCCCCCCCCTTAAAATAATTAGCCTAACCTTTAAATGAAGAAATTAATGTTTTTGGTCACAAATGGCAAAATAGTCACGAGGAAAACTAGCTCGATTTCTTGCTGTAATTTCTTTCTCTTTGCTTCCCCTATTCACTCCATTTGGCATTAGCAAAAACTGTGGGCCTGATTCCTATTGCTTGTCTCAACTAGAGTAGTCCCACTGAATCCATGGGATTTACCTACACTGGTGTGGACTGCTTCTCAAATTTGCAGATGATACCAAGTTAGGAGGAGTAGCTAATACCCCAGAGGACAGGATCAAAATTCAGAATGATCTTAATAGATTAGAAAGCTGGGCTAAAACTAACAAAATGAATTTCAACGGGGAAATGTAAGGTACTATACTTAGGATATAGATAGATATAGATATAGATATAGATATAGATGATATAGATATAGATATAGATTAGATATAGATATAGATGAAATATATTCACATAGGATAGGGCACACCTAGCTTAACGAGACTACATAGAATCATAGAATCATAGAGTTGGAAGAGACCACAAGGGCCATCCAGTCCAACCCCCTGCCATGCAGGAACTCCCAATTAAAGCATCTCCGACAGATGGCCATCCCCAACTACATGTGAAAGGGATCTAGGAGTCCTAGAAAACCACAAGCTGAACATAAGTCAACAGTGTGATGCTGCAGCAAAAAAAGGCCGTGCAATTCTAGGCTGCATCAATAGAAATAAGGTATCTAGATTGAAGGAAATAATAGTACCACTCTGTTCTGCTTTGGTCAGGCCTCACCTGGAATACTGTGTCCAGTTTTGGGCACCACAATTCAAAAAGGATGCTGAGAAGCTGGAGCGTGTCCAGAGGAGGGCCACCAAAATGGTAAAAGGTCTGGAAACCATGCCTTATGAGGAGTGACTTAGGGAGCTGGGTTTGTTTAGCCCAGATAAGAGAAGGTTAAGAGGGGATATGATAGCCCTGTTTAAATATTTGAAAGGGTGTCATATTGAGGCTGGAGCAAGCTTGTTTTCTGCAGCTCCAGAAAACAGAACCTGGAGCAACGGATGTAAACTACAGGAAAAGAGATTCCACCTCAACATTAGGAAGAACTTCCTGATGGTAAGAGCTGTTCGACAGTGGAAGACACTCCCCCAGAGAGTGGTGGAGTCTCTTTCTTTGGAGGTTTTTAAACCAAGACTGGATGACCATCCGTCGGGGGTGGTTTGATTCTGTGTTCCTGCATGGCAGGGGGTTGGATTTGATGGCCCGTGAGGTCTATTCCAACTTTATGATTCTATGATTCTGACCACCAGTCAACAATTAATTCAATTGGTCTGGTCTAGTTAGGATTAATAGACATTACCTCCCTTTATGAGTCTGCTCAAGATTGAGGACAAATGGGGAAGGGCTTGCTCTTGGCTCCACCACCATCACAGTCATGTTGGGGGAGGACATGGGACAGGGCCTTCTCAGTAGCTGCTCTCAAGTTCTGAAACTCCTTTCCCCTGTTGGCCTCCTCCTTGCTCTCGATCGTTGCCTTGTGGGTCACCCTGCTCTGATCTCAATGTCTGAAGTCTCTCCTTGTGACCATCTCCCATGTCTCATGAAGTTCTTTTTAAATGATTTGTACCTCTCCATTCTGCTCTCTCTCAAATCCTCATGTGGTCCTTCTTTCTCTTCTCCCTAACAAGGACTTTTGCAAAGTACAGCTGAGATCCTACCTCATGCTTGTGTCTCATAAGTGTACATGGGTGCTCTACCACCTTTCTGTTGAATGCCAGCATTGTGCACCCGCTGGTGTATCAGCTGATTTGCTCAGTTACCCTTCCATTGTGCAATGCGTAATGCACAGTGACTATTTCTGCAGTCCCAGTGAAGAAAGTGATACACTGAATGCACGAGTGAATAATTTCGCATCATTCAAGAATGCACACAAATGCATGTCTGGAATCCTGACTAGAATAGATTAAGCTGATTTAATGGCTCTCCTCTTGTTGGGACTAACTGTGGGATTTAGATCCAAATGTTACACTTGTGGGATTCCAGTTATGTGTGTGTATGTACCTTCAAGTCATTTGTCAACCTATAGTGACTTCATGAATTTCATAGAGTTTTCTGAGGGTGCATCTACACTCTACAGGTAATGCAGTTTGACACCATTTTAACTCATAGCTCAATCTTACAAAATCCTGGGATTTGTAGTTTGGTGGGGCACCAGCACTTTTTGGCAGAGAAAGCTAAAGACTTTGCAAATCTACAAATCCCAAGATGGAGCTACAACACTTAAAGTGGTGTCAAACTGCATTATTTCTATAGTGTAGATACAACCTGAGGCAAGGAATACACAGCGTAGTTCTTGCCACTTCCTTCCTCTGAAATATAGCCTACACTGCCTTGCATTCTTTGGTGGTCTCCCATCCAAGTACCAATCAAGGCTGACCCTACTTAGCTTCCAAGATCAGACAGTATCTTACATGACTGTGAATTCAATACATCCATTCCACAATAGCCCAAAAAGTCCAAGCAACAGGATTCTGACCTACATCTTTCAGAATGAGTTTATATGTCTTTGCTTTTCTTGTGCTTACCAAGTCGCCATGCTGTTGTTTACTCTCACCAAAGGTGAAGACTGCCCCCTGCTGGAAACAGACTCATATTGCTGTTGAGCTGCATTTAGTAGTAAGTAGTAGTAACATAGCTCTATCTAGTGGCAACAATAAACCTATGTTTATTGTAGCACATGGTTTCATGGACCAGAACTAACTTTGTCAGAGTTATGGAATGTTATGTGTAATTACCAATAAATAAAAGAATAAATAAATAAGTCCACTACGGTTTTGAAAAAATATTTTATAACATTGAGCAGCATAGGAGGAGTGCAATATATTTAAAAGGTGAACTGCTATTTCCAGAGACTAATAAAAAAAAAAAAGCTTTTAGGAAACATGTTGAAATCTTTCTTCTCTTTCTCTCATGTTTAATCTCAGCTAGAGTAGACTCATGGAATCAATGGAAGTTAATTTATGTTTTGACTCAAAATATTCCCATTGATTCAGTGGGTCAGCTCTAGGTGGTGTGAACAACTGGATTTTGGCCAAAACGAACAATAAATGATGGCTGTAATCCTGTTGGTTCATCATCCCATCTTCAGTAATCCAGTTGAATCAAATGTTGAAACGTTAGCATTTACATTGGCTATGGAATCCTAGAATCCTAAATTTGAAAGAGACCCCAGGGGCCATCCAGGCCAACCCCATTCTGCCATGCAGGAACACACAATCAAAGCACCCCTGACAGATGCCCATCCAGCCTTTTTCTATAGACCTCCAATGAAGGAGACTCCTTGACAGTCAGAGGGAGCATGTTCCACTCCCCCGCCCCCAGAATCTTCAGTATTGGTACGCTGATTATTTTCTTGGACTCTTATTTCTGAACAGTATTATCACAAACATTCAATCGTTCAGCACAAGAATAACCCTCTTATACTATACTCATTTACACTTCACTATAATAGCTATTAGTTCAAAAATCCTAATATATCATATTTAATATGATCTTACATTACGTTGCTTATCTAAACACAGTTATAGGTTATAAAGTAGAAAAGAGATTTCTTTTTTTCTGTGGGGGGTTGCAGACTGCCAGAAATAGTGCAAATTGAGTCCACTTTTAGGGTTAGGGTTAGTGCTAGGGAATCATGGGAATTGTTTTTTTCTGAGACATTGAGCCTTCTCTGTCAGAGAGCTCTGGTGCCACAATAAAATACAGTTCCCATGATTCTCTAACCCTAACCCTAACCCTAAAAGTGGACTCAATTTGCACTATTTCTGGCAGTCTGCAACCCCCTGTCTCAGTTTCATGGGTCTGAGCCAACTGTTGCACAGTCTAATGAAGCCTTCTACAAAGCTGATTGTCCCACTGGGGAGTTGAAAAGCCCTTCGGTCCACATGGACTGGTATGAATGCCTCTTCTTGTAACAAAACTTAATTGTAATCCACTTTGATCCACCAATTCAAATTATCATCAGTCCTCCCAAAAGCACATATACTTGGAAAGTCACATAAATCTCAGTTCCCTTTTTATTATTTGTGCTCGCTCCCTCCCCGTGAATGATTTTAAAGAGACCTTCTTCCTAATTACAAGTTCAGTCCATTGCTAAGATCGGGTTTCTCCACTCCTGCTTAGACCGCAAGATACATTAGTGACTCATAGCCTTTGCAGACTGCCAGAAATAGTGCAAATTGAGTCCACTTTAACTGCCCTGGCTCAGTGATAGGGAATCATGGGAACTGTATTTTTTTTTCTGAGACATTGAGCCTTTTCTATCAGAGAGTTCTGGTGCCACAATAAACTACAGTTCCCATGATTCCCTAGCACTGAGTCAGGGCAGTTAAAGTGGACTCAATTTGCACTATTTCTGGCAGTCTGCAAAGGCCCAAAGTGTCTTTAACTTGATATATTTCTTGTGTTTCTTGTATTTAGCACTCCCTGGACCTTGATCTTGTCTGTTCATTAAACAGTGTCTATAGAGGAGTTCATATGTTCTCAGTCAATCAGACCGCCATTACTCCGGTGTTGTCAGTGGGAAGGCTTTGCTTTCATTCCTAAACTCTCCGTATTAGCTCGGCTAGCTCCAATACTTTATATCCTTCTTTTCTCAATCAGTCTCTGTTCACAAGTCTTTCTTTCTTTTCTTTCCTTTCACCAATCTTCTTTAATATTTACTATTGGTAATTTTAGTTATTCCACCAAATAGTGTAAAGTTAGAATATGGCGCAAACAGATTTTACAGAAGGAGGTAAACTCCAGTTTAAACAAGTGTAATGTAGATTGTTAGCTTACTTGTCAGCTTGATTTTCAGCGGTGGTGGTGTTCGTGCCGCTGAAGCGGCTGCTTACCCACGGTCATGTCCAGCTCAGATCTCCATACCTCCGCGATTTCATAGATCTTCCTCTCCTCTCTGCTGATCTTTATTTCTCTCCTTTTCTTCTTTTAATTCAGGGGTATAGGACCAGCATTGAGCCCCTCTCATTCTCCCCTAACTAGGGAGATGTCTTTTATCCTCCGGCAAACACACCTGGAGGATCTTGAGCCACGGATAGCAATCACCTCCTTGCCATCAAAGCTTAGAGGGATTTACACACTGCCATGCCACCGGAAGTGGATCATTCTGAATTTTGATCCTATCCTTTGGGGTATTAGCTGACCTCCTAACTTCGTATCACCTGCAAATCTGACAAGAAGTCAACACCAGTGTAGGTAAATCCCATGGGTTCAGTGGGACTATTCTAGTTGAGACAAGCAATAGGAATCAGGCCCACAGTTTTTGCTAATGCCAAATGGAGTGAATAGGGGAAGTAAAGGGAAAGAAATTACAGCAAGAAATCTAGCTAGTTTTCCTCTTGACTATTTTGCCATTTGTGACCAAAAACATTAATTTCTTCCTTTAAAGGTTAAGCTAATCATTTTAAGTGTGTGTGTGGGGGGGGCATGAAGTGCACCTGCATATATATATATATTTCCTGCATTTTAACTGTTTTTGTTCTCTCCTGCTGACATATTGTCTTAGAAACACAACTCCTTGTGGTACTCAGTCTAGTAAATTGTTGCTGCAAATGTGATCTATATCTATATCTATATCTATCTACAGGACAAGCAATAGGAATCAGGCCCACAATTTTTACTAATGCCAAATGTCAAGAAGTTCTTCCTAATGTTTAGATGGAATCTCTCTTCCTCTAATTTGCATCCATTATTCTGGGTCCTGTTCTCTAAAGCATCAGAAGACAATCTTGCTCCATCCTCAATAAGCCATCTTTTCAAATAAGATGGGCAGAATTCAAAATGCTGAGTGTGACACTTAAATCCCTACACACCTTAGGTCCAGATGATCTAAAAGACTATGGGGCTCAACAGACGGCCCCTTTTCTTGCTGGATTGGGGCCATGGCAACTGTATGCCGTGGCCCCAGTCTGGTACTTTGCTGCTCTAAAAAGATCTGGCAAATGCTGCTCCTTTTTAGAGTGGCAAAAAGCTGCCCTTGCCTCCATGGCAGCAGATTTTCGTTTCTCCTTTGGCGCTGCACCAAGGGAGCACCCTGACGCCACCTGCCATCTGTTTGGGTGGGCAATGTGAGGACAACATGGGGGCAGAGTCGGGGTGGCCAGCGTGCGGTCACCATGCCTCCACTCCACTCCCAGGCCCGCACTTGTGGCTGGTCTGTACAGCCCTTTTATTTCCTTATGTAAACCAGCAGGTGCCTTAAGATCTGTAGGAGAGGGCTTTCTCTCAGTTGTACCACCTTTGCAGATGTGGTTGGTAAGGAGAGAGAACCTTCTCTGTGGATGCTCCCAGGCTGTGGAATGTGGAATTCACTTCCACAGGAGGTCTGCTTGATCTCCTCCTTTCTCTCTTTTTGCTGTCCAGTGAAGACATTTTTATTTAAGGAGGTAACAGCAGATAGAGCTTTTAATGGGAAGAGGGTGTAATTTCACCATGCTTTAAATGGCCCTCAATGCTATTTCAGTTTGTGTTTTTAACTTCTATTTTTAAATTGTTGTTGTTGTGGGCCTTCAAGCCATTTCCTGCTCATGGTGACCCTATCATGGGGTTTTCTTGGCAAGTTTCTGCAGAGAGGGTTTGCCATTGCTAACCTCTCAGGCTGAGAGAGTGTGACTCAACCAAGGTCCCCTAGTGGATTGCCATGGCTAAGCAGTGGTGTAAAGACTGGGCTCCTCAAGTCTTAGTCCAACACTGAAATCACTTTGCTGCCCAGGCTGTCAATTGCATTTTAACTTTTCTATTAAGAGTTTTAAAAAAATTGTATTCTGTCTTTCGGGGATTGTGCACTGCCTTGTGTCCCTACTGGGAGAAAGGCAGGATATAAATATAATATAAAATAAAACATGTAATAAATAAAATAAAATAAATTGATTCAATAGTAGACTCCAGATAGAATTAACAAAAGGATTTAGGACGGTCATGATCTTTACTATCTTTATTCTGCATCTGGATGGTAGCATCATTTTCTTTATTCTGCATTGGGATGATAGACTCCAGACAAGAGTAACAGCAGGATTTAGGTTATTATTCTAATTTCAAGAATTTATATCTTGTCTTTCTCCCACAGCGGGATTATTTTTATTCTACATCTTTATTCTACATCCTTAACTGGTTGAGGGTTAGGGGACTATATTTACCTCTGAGAAGGCATTGGAGGACCACATTCAACACTGCACCACCTCACAAAAAATTATCCTCCAAAATTCCCTCTATGGTGCACAAGGTATACTTTTACCATTTTTGCCCCCTCAACTGCATTTTAGGCCTTTTCTTTTACAACTGGCAATAACCCCAAGTCCATTCTTTGAACCTTGCGGGGCAGTTTTCTCCTCCGCTGCTCTACATTCATGGTAATCTCACTCTAACAGATAACCAACCCAAAAGTGACGACGGATAGAAGCCACCATTCAAGGTAAGCAGTGATTTCAGGGCTAATTTCGTCATTCGTTTCTTTTATCTTCCCAGAGTCCATGACATGCAGAAGGCCATTATTATTATTATTATTATTATTATTTTTAAAAAGAACTTTAGAGCACCAGAATCCTTCCTAAAAGCCATAATTGAGCCAAATGTCCCCCTTTTCTCTGCTCCACGGGTGTCCAAATTGTTCACAATGTCTTCGATACAAAAGAACAGGGCAGACTTCCGCAAAGCAGCCCAAATGCTTTTTTTTTTTTTAAATTATGGTAATTCTTATCTTGACACTCTAATAAACTCCCCAATAACTGAAAGAAGGCAGGGAGGCCGGAATTAGAATCCTGTTGTGTTTTTTAAGGAACCACTATATCTCTCCACCACAAATTTAAGATCAGATGCTTTTGTTAGCGCACAAGGCAGCCTTACAATTGAGAGAAAAGGTTTGTAATTAAGGTGGTGACCCATCTTCCTCCTGGAAAAGGTCAACTAAAAGACTAGATCCTGCAAGAGGAGGCCCCGTCTTTCAAGGTGTCGTTCTGTTGTGCAGCACAAAGGAAAGGGAATAATAGAGAGGGGAAAAGCAGATTGCGGCAAAGCATCGATTGTTCCAAATTTAGCAAGATCTCTGTCTCACTTGCTCCATTAAATACCTGATAAAGAGGGAAGAAACTAAAGATAGGAAGACCATGTCACACTAGCTGGAAAATGGTCAAAATGCATTTCTTGAGTGCTGGACAACATTGACGAGGAAAATCCTGGACTGATGAGAAAAATTCACAGTTTGGCACTTATTTTGCACAAAAGTTTCACATGGCATTTATTCCTCCTGCAGACTTTTCTGTGCAGAAAATAACATTTCTGTCAACAGTGACACTGTAGAAGTGTCTGCCATCATGAGCACACTGTAACATTTGCAACCACAAATGCAGATCTGCAGGCCAAGGACCAGAACAATGTCACTGTTGCTTTTCCTGCCTGATTTTTTTCTACCACCTTTGCCTTGAGTTCATTAATTTTCTGATTGGGGTCAAATTTGGGAGTTTTCAGAAATTTTACACAGAAAGAAAATTGACAGCTTCCTGCAACT
The DNA here is from genome assembly GCA_026167975.1 of Phrynosoma blainvillii. Taxonomy (NCBI): domain Eukaryota; kingdom Metazoa; phylum Chordata; class Lepidosauria; order Squamata; family Phrynosomatidae; genus Phrynosoma; species Phrynosoma blainvillii. The sequence goes on from JANUYF010000005.1 coordinate 6,001,868, forward strand.
TTGGGAGAACTTTTTGTTTCTTCCTGGCACAACATAATCTGGAGTTTTTAAAAACAGGGTTTGAGAGTTTAGCTGCAAAGTTTGAGAATTTAGCTGCATCCGCACTGCAGAAATAATCTAGGTTGGCACCACTTTTCCTGCCATGGCTCAACGCTCTAGAATTCTAGAAATTGTTGTTTTGTGAGATATTTAGCCTTCTCTGTCAGAGTACTCTAGTGCCACAATAAACTACAATTCCCAGAATTTCCTACATGGAGTGGTGTCAACCTGGATTATTTCTGCAGTGTGGATCCACCCATAGAGAAACTGTGGAGCTTTGCAGTAAAAACCTACACTCACTATCTTTTTAACTACACAAAGAAAACAGCAGTCTTTTGAGATGAAAAAGATCACTTGTTTATGTCTTTTTTAAACTAGGCACTTAGGAAAAGTGTGCAAGATGCAAAACTAAATTTCATGCTGTATTCCTACACAAACAATGTGGAGAAAGGTTCAACGCTGTGGGGGCATCCTTTGCTGGTTTGAATGTTGTGCCACCCCAATGTTATGCAACCCAGGATACAAAAATTGCAACTTTTGCTGGTTTGAATGTTACACAATTTTCTCTGCATGTACAGTTTTCAGGAAACTTTCTGCAATTCTCAGGAGAAGCTGCATGGCTTCTGGAAAACTGTGTGGTTTTCTCGGCAATGGCATAGCCTTCAAATATTCATTGCAGCGAAGAAAATATTCCTGAATGTTCTAAAGCTACAGAATTAAAATGTGTTTCATAGTTTTTGACATCGGTCAGGAATTGAAACAATCAACAATTGACCATCCCTAGTATTTTCTACCTTGGCTGATGGATAAACTGCCAAGAGATGCATGCAGTGAAATCAATTCCATCAGTTTCTAGTTTCCAAACTTGTAAAAAAGCACATCAACAGCATCCATGATCTCCACCAAACCAGTTCATCTCTCCTCTCCTTTCTGTCATGAGCCTCAGTAAGCATTAGATTCTTTAAAATTCTCCCATCTCCACCCACCTGAGACTTATTTAGAAAAGTGTACACGGCCTGGTTTTTAATTACCTCTGCAATATGTTGCATGACAGAGTCCTCAACCTGTCTCTGAGATGAGTTCTCTTCTCCATCATTGCGCTTTCTAATTCCATCACTTCAAACCACTTTTCTTAATTTCAAACCATCAATGTCAAAATTATACTGTTTGGATTTGTGGTTCCCCAACACCACCACCACCACCACCACCTTTCTCTTTCTTGATTCACTGCTTTTCAGGACATGAAATAGCACAACGACATTGGGCCTCATCACCTATAAATAGTATTTTGCTTGTTCTAGGAGGATGTAGAGAAGGTCGAGGGAGGAACCCAGAGAAAGAAGATGGCACAATTATTCTTTGTCCACAAGTAATTGCCACCTTGAGTCCCATTTCTAGGAGAAAGGCAGAATATAAAGCCAATAAGTGACACACACATCAGATTCCAAGATTCCAAGGAGCCCTGGTGGCACTGTGCTGGTCCGCAGCCACAATGTTGTAAGTTTGATCCTGGGGGGCTCCAAGGTCAACTCAGCCTTCATTCCTTTTGTAGGTAGGTAAAATGAGTACCCAGCTTGTTAGGGACAATTGGCTTACACATTGTAAAGCACTTAGGGAGGTAAAGGTAAAGGTAAAGGTATTCCCCATTGACAAGGTTGTCAAGTCGTGTCCAACCATAGGGGCGGTGCTCATCTCCGTTTCTAAACCAAAGAGCCAGCGTTGTCAAAGACTATTCTGTGATCATGAGGCCAGCATGACTGCAAAGAACTCTGTTTACCTTCCCACTGAGAAGTGGTACCTATTTATCTACTTGCATTTGCATGCTTTCGAACTGCTAGGTTGGCAGAAACTGGGACTAGTGACAGGAGCTCATCCCATCATGTGGCACGTGGGCCTCGAACTGCCAACCTGCCGATCTTGCAATCAACAGTCAGCGTCTGAACCACTTGAGCCACTGCTAGTTCACTGATAAGTGGTATAGAAATGTACTTGCTATTGCTATTGCTATATTTAATTGAGAAGGAACAATTTTCCACCAAGCTTTCATCTTTGCAGCTTTGCTGTGCTTTAACAGGAATGGCTGAGAATTTTATTTCAGTTCGTTTTGATCAGGATTGGTGAAAATTTCCAAATTTTGGCTGGAATCCTACATCAAGTTGCATAGCATACATCCCTGCATGTGTGGTTACACACTGATTGTGCTTTGTTTCTACTATTTACCATTAAGTTGGTTTTGACTCACTATGAAAGATCGCCAAGAGTCACAGTTACCAACAGCCTTTCAGTATCACAGTTACGGATTTGTAACCTCACATAGGTTTGCATGTTCATCATGTGGGCATGTGCATGTGAATGTGTGATGACACTGCATGTGCAGCTCCGTATTTATAACCATGAACTGAATGCAGATGGTCTGATGTCTTACCATTTCTACAGGGGAACGTAGGTGTGTGTAAGACACCAAACATTTTTCATATTTGGGGTAGGAATGATTTGCTTTATTTAAGAAAAAAAGATGAATACTGGGTGTGATTTTGTGGTCCGGAATACTAAAGGCAGAGTTCATGATGGATGGGAGTTTCTTAAAAGTGAGATACTGAAGGCACAATTTCAAACAGTTTCCAATGAAGAGGAAAGATGAGAGTCATCTAAAGCAGAGGTAGGCAACCTAAGGCCTGGGGGTCGGATGCAGGCCTCCAAGGCCTTTGGACCGGCCCCAGGCCGCCGCCGTCGCCCACCATGATGATATTGATTATTGTTGTTATTACTTGTTCTTGGGGTTTTCTTGGCAAATTCTCCACAGGGGTTTTGCCATGGCTTTTCTGGGGCTGAGAGAGTGTGCATGCATATTTTTTTAATTTTTTAATATATTTTTTTAAAAAATTATTTATTTATTTATTTATTTATTTTTGGTGCTTCAGCCCCCCAATTGTCTGAGGGACAGCAACCCGGCCCCCAGCTCAAAAAGGTTGCCTACCCCTGATCTAAAGAAATCAGGATGGATGTCTAAACACCCTTCCATTGAGCTAAGACGCAAAAGGGATGTGTACAAGAAATGGATAAAGGGGGAAATCACCAAGAAGGAATTCAGAAAAATACCCAGCATGTGTAGGAAGAAAGTCAGAAAAGCTAAAGCTAGAAAGATTAAAAACAAAAAAGAGCTTCTTCTTCTTCTTCTTCTTCTTTAGAAACAGCACAATTTCATAACTCTGAAAAGTCTGCCAATATAAAAAGGCCTTTTGAGCTGCCAGTGGAAGGCCATGTACAGGGAGAGTCTAGTTTCCCTAAGCAGTGGATTCTACAGCTTGGAGCAGCCACCAAGAAGGCCTTCCCTCATGCCATGCCAGTAGCAAACATGCTTGCTGCAGGCCTGAAAGAAGAGCCTCCCCCAAAGATTTCACAGACTGGGTGGGCTCATACATAAAAACGTGGTCCGTCAGACGGCCTGCACTGCAACCAGTTTGCTTTCGGTCTTAATTCTGTCACTGTACATGGTTCATGACTGGAACACGGGGTCACTCCATAAATTCTGGGAATGCATGAACTGCTCTGAGCTGTTCCTGAAATTAAAATCTGAAATCCACGTGTTTCGGTTCTTGGTTTTAATATCACGCCCGCATCCCTTTGCATGGGATGCTAAATAACGTGCTGCCTACTTTTGATGGGGGGGGGGAAGGCTTTTTATCCACCTAAATAGCAAAACAAGGAGGAGGAGGAGGAGGAGGCTCCATTCTCCCCCACCTATGAGGGTTGGCGCCTACAGGGAAAGCAGCTCCTTGGAGCTGAGAAGGTGCAGTTGAGACTTGATCAGCTGGAGATCGACAGGCAGGGGCAGGGAAAGAAAGATTCTCCTGCTGCTGCCAAAGATGCAACTAACTCTCTGCTGTCTGTTCCTTCCTCTGGTAAGTGGACTTTCATTTTTTCCCACCCCCAAATTAGAGTAAAAGAATTAAAGACCCTGGGGGGTCTTTGGAGGAAGAAGGCAGATTTGAGATCTCTGAATGCAAATGAGCGATCCATAATCCTTGCTTAAAATTCCTGCTGTGCTCAGATGAAGGTAATTCAAGGAGGGTAAATAGGTGACTCTCGCTGAACTGCTCTTTCAATGCCCTTTTGTGTGTGAAGTAAGTAGGACCATGGGGTGGAGATGGTCTTGCAGTATTTAATAAAGGGTGCATTGGTGGTGCCTTAACACACTGGCAAGTAGGGAATGAGAAGCTGGTGGTTTTTCTCTGCTGATTTATCCCAGGCAGAAGGGGGCACATTTATGTCAATGTGGTTGGGGTCAACTGGTTGGTCCAACTTCAGTAGGGTGGTGGATGCACATTGAAGGAGCTATCCAATGTGCTGAACCTATGCTAGGAAGAAGGTTCGGATTTCAGGATAGCGTTCAGCACTCTGAATGCATTTAAACTTTGGACTAAAACCCAGAGCAGATTCATTGTTTCCCTGCCCCTCAGATAGTCTCCACCAAGAGTCTCCTTAACTACCACTTGGTGTGATGCCAGCAGTTGAATTTGTCTGATTCATTGCCTCCTAAGTTTACATCAAGAGAATCTCAGCACTTTATATGATTTGGATAAGTGAGAGGGAGTGTTCGACTTTTCCTGATAGAATGGAAACCCAAAGGTAGTCATTTCTTTTTTGTGATGGCAATTTCCTTTCTGTATTGATATTTTTAAGAGAAGGGAAAAGATGCGGAGGATTGGGAGAAGATGGAGGAAGAAAGAAAAATGTATATAATTCTAAAAAGAGAGACTCAAACTGAGACTTTGGTTTCAGATTAGGTTTAAAGTTGATTCCTGAGAACATCACTGATCCAGTATTATTGAACACACACCTGGATCTCTCACCTGTATGCATTTTTGCCCAAACTGGTTCCATATTTGGATCTCTCCCTCTGTTTTGTGTTCAGTCAGTCACATTTCTATTATTGTGAATCACAGTTGTAGTTAGATTTGTGCATTCCTTTTTCTTTTGCGTGTGTTCCACCAGGGTCACATAGGTTGCATCTGAACTATAGAAACAATCCAGTTTGACACCACTTTAACTTCCATGGCTTAGTGGCATGGAATCCTTGGATTTGTAGTTTGTTGTGACACCAGAGCTCTCTGTCAGAGACGGTTAAATGTCTCACAGAACTACAATTCCCAGAATTGAGCTATGGCAATTAAACTGGTATCAAACTGGATTATTTCTGCAGTGTGGATGCAGCAATAGTGAACACAATTCTTTGAGATCCAAAGAAACACCCCTCTTTCTTCTTTCTCTTTCTCTTGCTTTATTTATTTTAGAGCAAAAATTGTTTGGCGACTTGTCAAAATTTGAAGCGTGGGTTTGAGCGGATTTTTTTTTTTTTCCCCTGAAGGCTCCCTGTAAATTTAAGGATTTTAAAGCAACATCTTGCTTCAGTTCTGGTTGGAAAACTGTGTGCTTAAGAAATCACATCAACAATTATTAAGACATTCGTATTCTACCTCATTAAGAAGAGTTATGAAAAGATGCATTTCTTTGGAACAGTTGGTGTTTGAAAGCAGAATGCTATGACATTTGAGAATTATTTATTTTTTAACAATGTGTTTTGGCTAAAATTCAGACTTCCACAGAAAATGTTGATCATACTCCTTCGCTCTTACAGGAAGAAAAAAAAATGAAGGAAGGTAGAAAAAGAGGATGGAAGGGAGAAAAGGAAGAGCAGAGACAGAAAAATTGAAATGTCAAATCATGACAAGAATGTTTGAAATGTCCAGAATTTGAATCTTAAGATGAGGATTTCCCTCTAAACACTTAAAAGCTGAGACTTTGGCTTTAGATACATAAATGTGAGGTTAAGACATAGTTTAGAAAAGTTACTTTTTTGGACTACAGCTCCCAGAGTCCCTCTGGCCACACAGCCAAAAAAAGGTTAGAATTCCAAGATTTGGGTTAAAGGATTAATTTTAAAGTCAGATTTCATATTTTGGTATAGGAGCACCTATATGTATGATTCAGAGATAAAACACCAGTGAGACAATTCTAGTTTTAATCAAAATGTAACTCGAGAAGCAATTTGTACAGTTTGAGATTTCATCATGGTGCCTCTGGAATCAAACAATGAATTCATAGGAATTTCTATTTTAGGTCTTAACCCCTGCATCCAGGATGGCTATTTCCTGATGTCAAACTAGTTAATTTTTTGAACTACAACACTTAGACCAGGGGTCCCCAAACTACAGCCCATGGGCCAGACCTGGCCCGTCGAGGCCTTCTTACTGGCCGGCGAGGCCTCCAGCCGCTGCTGCCGCTGCCGCTCGCGTGCACTGACGCACATCATTTTGGATTCCAAAATGGCGTCTGGAGTCATGTGCATGCGCCTGGCATTGCACGCACTTGGGCACGACTCCGGGCGCCATTTTGGAACACAAAATGGCACCGGAGTAGTGCAAATGCACGCATGCGCGCCTCTGGCTCCCCGGAAGATCTGGGGGCCAGCGAACCGGCCCCCTGATCAGAAAGTCCAGGGACCCCTGACTTAGACCTTAGCCAGGAGAGCTGCTTAGATTAAAACTCAGATTATAGTCATTGCCCACTGAGAGGGGAGAGACTAGCTACTGCTGTCTGGATGTTAGACAAGACAGACAAATTATTTACTCATTTGGATAGTGGTGGGGATAATACAGCTCATTTTTAAGCTGATCTGATCTGATCTGGAATCCTCAGGTCCTAATCAACATTGGAGTGGACTCCCCACATGAAGATTTGCCATTGTTTATTAGCAAAGCATTAAAAATTATGGAGCACAATCCAACAGAACTATACATTTATCTTGACACAGCAGTTCCTTGTAACAGTGGGAATTTTACTAAGGTTTTCCATGGTTTGGAAAAGTTACTAGCTAAGAGCCTAGGTCAGGGTTAGAATCACAGAATCATAGAGTTGGAAGAGACCACAAGGGCCATCCAGTCCAACCCCCTGCTATGCAGGGACTCCCAATCAAAGCATCCCTGACAGATGGCCATCCAGCCTCTGCTTAAAGACCTCCAAGGAAGGAGACTCCACTATTCTCAGAAGGAGTGTGTTCCACTGTCGAACCGCCCTTACTGTCAGGAAGTTCCTCCTAATGTTGAGGTGGAATCTCTTTTCTTGCAGCTTGCATCCATTGTTTCGGGTCCTAGCCTCTGGAGCAGCAGCAAACAAGCTTGTTCCCTCCTCGATATGACATCCCTTCAAATATTTAAACACGGCTATCATATCACCTCTCAGCCTTCTCTTCTCCAGGCTAAACATCCCTGATGCATATAGCATCAGTCTTTTCATGTAGAATTGTGCACCAATTGGCAAGAGTGTGAAATCAAATGTGCAACTGGATGTTCCCCCCCCCCCCCGCCAAAAAAAGTTCAGCCAAATGCATACTTGAGCACCCATCAGAATGCGCATCCTCATGTGCAATGGCATTCCATGCACAACTCCACTTCTGGGACCTTGAACGGAATGCAGATGCTGAAGTGCCAGACAAAAATATCTAACTGCTTCCATGTGAAAACTTAGAGGATTCTAGACACTGAGTGCAATATGTGGAATCTGCAGCCCAGAATCCTCCTGCTTGTTTGGTGATTCTAGAAGCCATAGTCCAGGCAAAGTCATCTTTCAAGGCTCTCAGATTTTCTGCTTCAGCATGAGCTTGTCCATTCACTTCAGTAGAAGGCTGAACATACACAAAGTGACATCTCATGTAGGGTACAAAAGAAGAACCTGTTGAAGCAAAGAAGAGGCAAGCAATTGTAATAAAGGGGGGTGGGGAGCTTAGATTGTATCCTTACACCTAAGTAAACCAAGATTTCCCTGTCCAGGAAACACTACAAATGAGGTAGTAGTATAATAGTAGATATATTTTTGCTGTTGTTGTTGTGTGCCTTCAAGTCGTTTCTGACTTATGGCAACCTGAAGGTGAACCTACCATGGGGTTTTCTTGGCAAGATTTGTTCAGAGGAGGTTTGCCATTGCCTTCCCCTGCAGCTGAGAGCATGGGACTTGCCCAAGTCACTCAATGGGTTTCATGGCTGAATGGGGAATCGAATCCTGGTCTCCGGAGTTGTAGTCCAACACTCAAACAACTATGCCATGCTCGCTCTCTAGGCATATTCTAGCTTGCAGTCTGTCATGCATTATAGCAGGGGCAGGCCACATAGGGCTCACTTGCACATTTTTACATCCACAGTCAAATTTGTTATTTTGACATTAACAAACTTCCCTCTCCCTGCATTGCAATTTTTTAAAAATTAGAGAGGCGGACATATCAGTTTTAAGTTCAATCATGCTCCTGGAAGCATCTCCAAAGTACAATCCAGAAGAAGGCATACGTGGTAGCCAACTTGACAGCTGTGGTTTTGGGGTTCGGTGTAGCCCTGGCCAGTTCAGTGGGGTACTGTGGAGCCCCATTAAACTTACTCATTCCTAATATACCACCTCCAATGAAGGACTGCATGCTAGTTTTCTGATAACATGTTTCCGTTGTGAATTCAAGGTGCTGATGATAACATGTAAAGCCCTAAAGGCTTGGGCAACCATACTTGAGAGGTCACCTCTCTCTAAGGCTGCATCCACACTACAGATATAATCTGGTCCCCGCTTCTGGGAATGAGGTCTATTGCAGGGGTCCCACTGGTAAGGAAAATACATTCTAAGAAGATATCAGAGAGGACCTTCTCTGTGGTAGCAGCCCACTTGCAGAATGCCTTCCTCTTGGAGACCTGACTGGCATTCATATCAGCCTTTTTATTGAAGCCTTTGGGGCCTAATTGATTTTACCCAGGCTGTGCATGTACTATCATTGTACTATTTTAGTTTGGTTGAACAGCATGTTTTAAACTGATGATTGATTATATATATATATATATATATATATATATATATATATATATATATAATGTTTTTTTAAAAAAAAATATGTGTGTGTGTTGTGTGCCTTCAAGTCATTGCCAACTTATGATGACCCCAAGGCCATGGGGTTTTCTTGGCAAGATTTGCTCACAGGAGGTTTGCCATTGCCTTCCTCTGAGGCTGAGAGCATGTAACTTGCCCAAGGTCACCCAGTGAGTATCATGGCAGAACTGGGAATCGAACCCTGGTCTTCAGAGTCATAGTGCAATACCCAAACCACTACACCATGGTATAGTTACTGTTTATTATTTTAAATGTATTTTATTGTGAGCCACCCTGAGATCTTCATAGATAGGGTAGGATATAAATAGTTTTATAAATAAAATATGAATCAGCATGGCATTGTAGTTTGAGCATTGGACTATGATTCTGGAGACTAGTATTCAATTCCCAGCTCAGCCATCAAACCCACTGGGTGACCTTAGGCAGGTCACACTCTCTTAGCCTCAGGGAAGGCAATGACAAACCTCCTTTGAACAAATCTTGCCAAGAAAACCCCATGATAGGTTTGCATTAAGATTGCTGTAAGCTGAAAATGACTTAGAGACTACATAACATGGTATGAAGCGGTATATAAATGAACCTGCTATTGAAGGCACACAACAACAATTGATTTTACCCAGGTTGTGTATATACTATGGTTGCATCATTTTGTTTCAAATCACTTTAAAGCAGCTGGTTTTTAATGGGTGAAAGATTAAATATATATTTTAATCTTGTAAATTATTATTTTTATTTATTAATTTAGAATGATTTCCTTGTATGTCACCCTGAGATCTTCAGGTCTCCAGAATCATAGTCCAATGCTCAAACCACAATGCCATGCTGGTTTCCCAATTCCCAAGCAGGTATAAATATTTTGTGAGCCAGAGTGAGGTAGTGCTTTGAGTGTAGGACTGGGACTCTGGAGATTGGGGTTTGAATCCATGCTTGACTATGGAAACCCACTGGGTAACCTCGGCAGAGTTACACCCTCACTTCCCCAGAAAACTTTGGTCCAAAACACACTGCAGAAATAATCCAGTTTGAGCCCACTTTAACTGCCCTGGCTCAGTGCTAGAGAATCCTAAGAACTGTAGTTTATTGTGGTCCCAGAGCTCTCTGACAGAGAAGGGCTAAATGTCTCACAAAACTAGAGCTCCCAGGATTCCCTAGCATTGAGCCAGGGCAGTTAAAGTGGTCTCAGAGTGGATTATTTCTGCAGTGTGTTTTGGACCTCTGTGATAAGTTCACTTTCGGGTCGCCATAAGCTGGAAATGACTTGAAGGCATACGACAACAACAATAAATGTTTTAACCACTAAATAACTAAATAAGGCAATAAATAATAATATTTTCCCACCTCCCCATAATAACTGCAAAGGAACCTCCCAACAATAACTGCAAATGTGTTGACCCAAGTTACACGTTCGGCTTTGGAATCTGTAAAGACGTGAACTTGGCTTCTCATTCCACCACAGTAGCATGCTGTCTCTTTCTTTCTTTCTTTCTTTCTTTCTTTCTTTCTTTCTTTCTTTCTTTTTCTCTGACTTTTTTTGTGTCTTTCTGGGGTGAAAAAAGAAAGAAAAAAGAAAAGAAATCTGTTGGCATGGATGGATGCCTCTGAATGCTTGACAAGCACATCTAAGAATCATAATTACTCTTATGCTTAAGCGTGTGAAGCACTTTGACAGCTATTAACTTTTAATTGGGATAACAAAAAGAGTCATGGAATATGTCAAAATATGACACAGAAACATGAGGAACAGAAGTGAAGGTCTCCCCCCCCCCCCGGAGGTGGTGGCCGGGGGTGGAGAGAAGGGATACAAAAAGCATCACGACTCAAGTAGGAGAAAGAAGAACGAGGATCTTGCAGTGGTGTGTGAAGCAAGAGAGGGTGTGGGGACAAAGACCTCATAAAAAGCAATAAAAAAAGTCGGTGATGATGTTGAAAGTCTGTGGGCCACAGGACCAGATGCCAGATGTTTTTAATTTCCAGAGGATTCAAGTCCCTTATTCCTGGGGCCCTGTTTTGTCTTCTTGTTTAGTGTCACCTTCTTTCCTCGCTCTTCAAATTCTTCTGCAGATTCCATCTGTTCCAGGGTTATGGGTTGGAATCACTGGGCCTTTGGCAATGTTAACCATTCAATGGGGGTGTGGTAGGGATGACATGGCTTCAAATATCTGGGAAAAACCAGATATGGAGGACCAGGTATATTTTATTTATTTAGGTCTGTTTTACAAAACAAAACAAAAAAATTATGTTTGATTAATTGAGATAATTATAGAGAAGCAACCCACCAAAGAATAAGCTAGACTCCAACAGGGAGGTGATTTTTGACATAGAATTGCTTCTATTCCAGGGATGAAGAAAAAGTGGCCTGTGGGCTGCCTTGTAGCCACCAGGACAGTAGCCCTCCAGCTCCCCCCCCCAGAAGATTTTCCAAAACTGTTGCTTCCAGAGTACTAAGGGGGAGTGGGAAGCAATTTCACCATGTTTTGGGCTCACATGTCATTTTAGGACCAGGATAAGCCTCTTTTACAATCAAGAAATGACCCAGAAATTGACCTTCCAGTCACTTCTCTTCAAGGGGGGTGTATTGTAGCCCCCAACAGTTGCTTAGTCTCAGTTGCCACTCTCAAGCTACAAGAAAAGAGATTCCCAGTGGCATCCCCACCCTTGGTGTCACTCAGTGTGGGACTCCAGGGGGATCTTCTGGAGGCTTCACACTCAGCCTCCCTCGGGGCTGCCCTGTCAATCTCCTCATGAGAAGAAAGATGGGAGAAAGGCAGGACAGCACAGGGGGCACAGGACAGAATGCCATTCGACCTCCCTTGAGGCCGCCCTGTCGTTCTCCTCATGAGAAGAAAGATGGGATAGCATGGGTGCAGGTTGGCGAGTGCTTGGCTGTCCTCAAGAGAACAATGCAACAACACTGGTGGGGAGGGCCCAACCAGGTGTCATCCCTCTTCTGGGGTATCACCCCATGTTGGCTGCATCCTCAGCACCCCCTAGTGATGTCACTGGAGGTTCCATCTAAACGTTGAGAAGTAAGAGCTGTTTGACAGTGGAAGACACTCCCTCAGAGAGTGGTGGAGTCTCCTTCTTTGGAGATTTTTAAGGAGAGGCTGGATGGCCATTGGTTGGGAATGCTTTGATTGTGTCTTCCTTCATGGCAGATGGTTGGGTTGGATGGCGCTTGGAGAAGGCTCCATGATTCTATGATTCTATGACTGTACCACATGTTTTGTCTGTGTAGGCTGGTTCTAAGACTGTGAGACCTCATGAGGGCTCACAGTTTCTCCTTTCCCCACTGAGGCAATTTGCAAATGTTCCTTGCTGACATCCTCTGCCTGAGATGATGTTTATCACCTTGCCATTTGTAAGAGTCCTCGTAGGCACCAGCCAGCCTTATCGTAATTTCACAATAGAATAAAAATTACAGTGAACTGCTTGTTATAATAGCAATCATGGCATATGAGATTGTCATTTGCTCACTTGCTCAAGTTTCACCTGCCCCGCCTTCCATGCGGCAGAAGCATCTATCAAGAAAGGGTGAGCTAAAAACAGAAGCGGTGTGCTCTGCCAGTTCAGATGTTTGTACGTTCCCCATTTTAAATGTATTGAGGCACTTTGGAAGTCTTCTCCTTGGAGTTTGGAAATGGGGAATTCAGAATGAGTCGACATTTTATATTCTGAACCAAAGTGTCTTAACTTTCTGATTATGTCTGTGTGTTGTGTGCCTTCAAGTTATTTCCGACTTATGGCACTCTAAGGTGACACTATCATGGGGTTTTCTTGGAAAGTTTTGTTCAGAGGAGGTTTGCCATTGCCTTCCCATGAGGCTGAGAGAGTCTGACTTGCCCAAGGTCACCCAGTGGGTTTCATGGCCAAATGGGAATCGAACCCTGAACTCCAGAGTCATAGTCCAACATTCAGACCACTATGCCACATTGGTTTTACAAGAGGAAAAAATGGGGGAAGGTAACAATACTCCAGCTTCACAACTGAAGACTAGAAGACCTATCTATCTATCTATCTATCTATCCATCTATTTGTGGTTTGAGTGTTGGACTATGACTCTGGAGACTAGGTTTTGATTCCTCACTCACCCATGAAACCCACAGTGTAATACTGGGCAAGTCACATGTTCTCAGCTTCAGAAGAAGGCAATGGCAAACCTGCTCTAAACAAATATTGGCAAGAAAGGCCTATAAGTTTGCCTTAGGATTACGATAAGTCAAAAATGACTTGAAGGCACACAACAACAAAAATCTATCTATCATCTGTTGAGAGTCATATTCTCCAGATCTTCACAAGCCAGAAATGGTCATGTTGAGGGGAACATAGTAGATAAAAGCTGGGTTTAGGGAGAGAACTGTTAGGTTCAACTAACAGAAAATCATTGAATCAATTGTGCTTACTCACATGTTGATTCAACATTCAGCAATTGATTCAGTGGGTCTAGTCTAGCTAGGACAAATAACAGAATTCCAGCCCTGAAGGTGTGCATTCTTGAATGGCACATACACTGGGCAATTGATATCTACTGGGGGTTTGTTCCAGGACCTCCTTGTGGATACCAAAATCCATGGATGCTCAAATCCAGTTGTATATGGTGGTGTATTAAAATGGTGTCCCTTATTTTAAAAATGGCAAAACCAAGTTTTGCTTTTTGGATTTTTTTGGGGGGGGGGGATATTTTAAGCCATGGATGGTGGAATTAATGGATTCAGAATTGGTGGATATGGATGGCCAACTGTACATATGTATCGGTACCTTCAGCGTAACACTTGCTTCACTGGGATTCCAAAAAAGCTCAGGACATTGAGCACATTTTCAAGTACAGTATCAGTGGTACAAAGTGTTCAGCAGAAGCAATCTGTAGTGCAACTGTTGTGTAGCTATGTGAATGTATGCAAAGGGATCTTGTAGTTACTCAACTAGCTAGACTCAAAGGTGCTACAAGATCCCTTTGCATACTGATAGTCCAGCCTAACATGGCTATGTCTCTGAATTCTACCTCCATATGAATGTAGAGTGTATACATTCAGGCTCTCAAAACTTCATACGGTAATATATCCACATGCTGCTGCTGCTGCTGCTAATGATGATGATGATATTTTTAACCATCAGGACTTTGATTTCTGGTGGATCTGTTCTCATTGACTTTTGAGTAAGGATGATATTTTAAGCACTGGTGTTAATTAAATGTTCTACTTTATTTTTAATGTCTGGTTATTTAAATCTGATTTGCCAGGTGTCATTAGTGCAATTAGGGAAGATCAAAGCCATAAAAACTGAATATGTATATGATAGTCCTATAAAAACAATCTATCTGATCCAACAAGGAGTGGAGGGGGGAGACACACAAGCAAAGGATCCGCTTCTTTATGAGAGTCTCTTGGTGAACCAGACAATGGCCATGTTGGCTGGAGGATGCTGGCAACTGAAAAAAAAAATGAATGTTTCCAAGCTTTGGCCAGAATGTAGTTTTGGAAGTACAGCAAATCAGTTTGCCTCCAGTACTATAAGCCATGAAAGAGGCAATGGTGGCTGAAAGAAAGAAAAATCAAGAGGAAGTCAAGAGGAAGGAGCAAAAAGGAATTTGCTGTCATAATGCAAAAAGAAAACAGTTTGACACTAGGGATGTGACAAAAGCTCATTGCAGTTTGTTAAACATACAGAATTTTTGGTTTTCTCCATTCTCAGCTCACATATTTATGAGCTTTGAAATTTGGCATCTGCTCAACTGTGGTGTGAGAATTTACAGACACTTTGTTTGCAAAAAGTGCAATGAGGTGGGCACTCAAGAAAGAAATTTGATGTTCAGGATGTGGATTTTTTGTTGTTGTTTTGGTTTTCTTTTTACCTGCTTAAGTGTTAAACGTAACAGTGCCTCAGTCATTCATTGTAACTCTCTGAGCCCTGGTGACATAGTGGTTAAATACCTGTACTGCAGCCACTCACTTGCAAACCATAAGGTTGCGAGTTCAATCCCAGCCAAAGGGCTCAGGCTTGAATCAGGCTTGCATCCTTCCGAGGTTGCTAAAACAAGTACCCAGATTGTTGGGGGCAATTAGCTTACACATTGTAAACCGATTAGGGAGTGCTTAAGTGCACTGATAAGTGGTATAGAAATGTACTTGCTATTGCTATTGCTATTGAGTCTCAGTCGAGGCAATTAGAAGTATTCTTCTTGGATACATGAGGGAGGGGTGAGGGGATTCCATTCTAAAGACACTGTAAATGGAGTTTTATGGTTGAGTCCACTATTTGCAAGAAGTGTTAGGGAGGGAAAGACAGCTGATTGTTTTACAGCCTTCATTCTTTAGAAATTTGTCAGGAATGGTTTGCTTTTCTGTAAGAGGTGAGCAAGTTGAAATATCTTGTTCTCCACAGAGAAGGAGGAATAATAAGATTTGCCAGCCCCTTTCAGGGATGGGAAGAATAAAAAGATACATTTACATCACATTACTATTTGAGACTACTTTAATTTCCATAGCTCAGTGCTATGGAATTCTGGAATCTGTAGTTTGGTGGACCACCAGACCCAAGGATTCTGTTTTCCATCCTTTCTGCACCATTCCTTCTGATGTTATTGGCATCAAACATGTCATGCTACTTCAGATGAAACAAAGAATTCTATATTAAGAACACAAACATTGAACCATTTCCTTGTAATTCTGCCACCAGGTCTTTTCAAAACCAAGCACAAAAATATTCCAATAGCACACAATTTCATGCAATTACTGTTCTTGAAAAGCATCTCTGGCAGTCAAAGGAAGGGAGAAATATACAATTAGTTTCCACAGCCAAAGCCCTGAATGGGGTCTTTTTAAATGTAAATCAGGTTGCCCTTTGCAGAGTAATCATTAGCTTACATTGGCTGACGGTTGGGTATTTGTTTGGCCTGACGCTGCAAAATCTAGTTTAGTCTGACACAGATATTTTATTAAGATTCTGTTGAAGAGTCACAGGCTGCCATTGACAAGTGATAAATTTTAGCAAAAAGAGATAGATTTTGCTGTGTGTGTATGTTTCTGAGTATCTCAACATTTTCAAAATTTTGTATAGCTTAAATAGTAGCTTGAGTGTTATACTAGTGCATTGGGAGACCAGGGTTCAAATCTCCCTCTTGGCCATGGAAACCCATTGGGTAGCCTTTGGCAAGTCACTTTCTCTCTCCTTCAGAGGAAGGCAGTGACAGTCTTCGAACAAATCTTGCCAAGAAATCCTATGATTCACCTTATGGTTGCCATAAGTTAGAAATGGTGTGAAGGAACACAACAACAAAAATGAAACCAATGATAAGTAGATCTTTGGACACAATACTATACCACGTTGGGAGACTCCCACATGTGCAGCTTACCTGTTAGCTGCCAGAATGTGCCCACAGAAGCATTTTGGGGCTGGTGGAGGACAGTGGCCATCCAGAAAAAATCTGGATACATTTCTGAAGCTGGACGTACAAAGAAGATGTCATTGGAGATTATCACACTGTTCTTAAATAGCAGGATAGAAGTGGGATTGTAAATGTAATAGCGGGATCTTACTGCATAATATCATGGCTTCATCTGTGCTTCTGCCATTGCTTTTAATGAACATAAAAATCCCATGCATAGCTGTCAAGACTGCAGTTAACCCCTTATTGAAGTATGTGCCATAGGTCATTCAGGGGTAACTCAGAGAAAAGGGGATTTATACAGATTTATCTGCACACAAAACCATTCCCAATGAAAGCAAGACTTTTCACTCCTGAGAAGGCAATCATTTCATCTTGAGCAGGAGAAAAGGGATATAAACAGATTTCTCTGTGCACACCCCACTCCCAATGAAGGCAAGACTACTTTACTTGCTTAATTTTGGCTAGGTGATGAGTAAATTGAATGGTAGTGTGATAGAATACATCAGCAACCTGTTATCTACTTGCAATTGTGTGGTAGTGTGAAAAGAATTGGGAGGAAAGCTTTGTGTGATAATCTCCATCATCTCCTGGAGACTAAGGACAAGGAAACCCCCTCCAACGCATTGGGAGGGGCCCTCTGTTGCATCGGCCAATTTTAAGATTCCGACGCCATGATTGGCTGGGCGGGCAGGAAGTCCCGTCCTTCCTGCACTGCCCAGCCAATCAGGGGGATCTCGCGAGATCCCCAGCACGCTGGTAATCTCGTGAGACCGTGGATCTCACGAGATTACCTGTGAGATTTGGGGCTATATAGCCCTCGGCTGCCACATGGCGGCAGCCATTTTTGACAGAGCAGTCAAACAACCCAACCCACCCACCTTTAATTAGCAGCTGTTTATTATTTACTCTCAGGCTTTGGCTGGTCACCTTCAGAGGCTGAGAGGGAATTTTTTACCAGAATTATTGTAACCTAGGTTTTTCGCCCTCCCTGAGATTAGTAATTAATACTACTACTAATAATATAGTGCGCGTTGCATAATGCAATAGTTTATTGTGTTATTGTTGTGGTAATTATTCACGTGGTGTTGCAAATTATTGCTTATGCTGTCACAACTTGGGGATCAGGGTTTTGATTGGTCAATTTTCATAAATGTCATTTGTAAGCTCTGGCTGGCAGGGACCCCTCCCAGAGGATAATTCAGTAAATTGAAATTACCAACTTGAATTAATTAATGTCGATGAAGGGTATACGTCAGTGGGTTAACTAAATTCGTTATGATGTCATAAACCATGTTGAGGACATCATAACTGGCTTATGTCATATGTTTAATTATGACATCATTTCCGGTTTAGGGGGGAGGGGATGATTTGTTGAAATTGAGTAACTAATTTGAAATGGATGTTCTTGACACATGTTGTGCTGGGCCTGGTTTACCCCGGTAGATGCTCGTTATGTGCATGGACACATGTGTCAAGAACAAAAATACAGTTAATTGAGCATTTGTAAGGGGAAACTGTTTTAAGACCCTGTACAGATAAATAAAAGTTGTGGCCAGTTTATTACCCAAGAAGAGGCATGCGGAATCTTTTGTGCCGATGCAATGAGCTCTTCCTTGATTTCTCAGCTGTAGAAATACATCTTCCTGCTCTTTGGGAACTTTGGTCTTTCCTGGCCATCAAATGGCTGTTAAATGCTCTGTAAGTTGACTGATCACACAGGGGTCTGAATAGCCATTTGTCAGGAGTGCTTTGATGGTGTCTTCCTGCATGAATAGGGTTGGACTGATCTTTGGAGTCTCTCCCAACTCTAGGATTCTGTGATTCTACCCAGTGCCACACTTTTGCTCTGTCTAGTTGGAAGGGGAAACTTCTTTTTTAGGCAGCATTGATATTGGGAGGAAGGTGGTGTGGAGAAACAGAGGTTGCAGCAGCATGCTTGCAGTAAAATGCATTAAACTAAGCTTAAGCTGGGGAAAAGCAGGATTCTAATTTAGCCAATCCATCTGTAGCCACGTGTGGCTGCCTGCAACAAATTAGGCAAACAGCAGCTGGCTCCAGTATATCTTTAATAAGCATGTGAGAACAGCAACACAAGGGGGAAAGAGGGATAGATGGGGGTGCCTCAGCAGTTGCCTCCTGATGTTAAAAGAAGAGCATAGACCCATAAGTGGGACCATCAGAGTGGAAACCATAGGAAAAGTGGAGGCTGATGGAAGAAAATATCATCCCTAGATGCTTTTTAGAAGATGTCTTCAAATGATTTCCAGAAAATTAAAAATATATTTGTCTACTTAAACAAGGCTTTCCTGATTGGGTTCTTTCATTTCATATGAACATATTGTAAGCTTTCAATGAAAAGTTTGCTGAAACAGGTTGAACTACTTTCTTGTGGGCTAGGACATACGAGGGGGTATCCTAAAGTTTTAATTATCACCTTTACAAAAATTTGACAGAAAGTTTGTTTTGATTTGTAGTTGTTAACTTATCTCTACATAGTCACTATCCAGATTTACACATTTTCCCCAGCATTTCTTGACCCTCCGAAAACTGTTATTGTAGAGGTCTGCAGATTGCGCCTTAAACCACTCTTCCACTTCATGAATGACGTCATCTGTGTTGTCAAATCGGTGACCCCGCAATGGATTTTTCATTTTTGGGAAAAGAAAAAGTCACTTGGTGATGAGGACACTGACGAAATTTCATCAATATACCAAAATATTTCTGGGTGTTAGTTATTATTTTACGGTCCCCCCTTGTACTTCTCCATCTTACACTTAGTCACTTCTGGCAGAAACTGTAACAAAAATAAGAGACACAAAGAGCTGATTTTCTCAACATCGTGCACCTAGGGACCCAATGATGACACTGACAAAATTTCATCAACGTACCACAATAACTTCCGGGTGATAATTATTACTTTACGTATCCCTCTTCTACTGTATAGTACCAAATTTTCTGTGAAAGACGTAATGCCTAGGAACACTTCTACTTTGTTAACTGAGGTATACCTTTCACAAAATTCAAAAACATTCACAAAATTCAAGTAGAGTGGAAAGCAAAACCAATAGATTTGTCCATCCTTTCATTCTTCGCCTGTGCTTCTATGACTTGTATTTATTTATTTTTATTCATTCTCTTAGGTTGCTTCCATCCACCCAGAATGCAAAATACTTCAACAAGTGGTGAAAGATGAGGCTCAGTGTCTGGATATGAGGAAAAATGAATCTCTGTTGCTGGGATTTCAAGGTAATGGACATGGCTCGAATTGAGCAAAGGCTCATAGAAGATCCTTCCCTATTTTTAATTTTACAGAATAGATCAATGATGGTTGGTGAGATGGAGAACTGGCTCAAGGTTTTAGTTTGAATTTTATAAGAAATATCCAAGGGGAGGAAATATTCCCTGAAAATTGGTTTAGCACTTTGGGTAACTCAGGCTGAAGCCCTGAACAGATTCACCTTTCCAATGACATGGAAGGTATATCTGCTGCCTCTGGAACAGGTTTTCTGTGTGAATTTTTGGATGGTTCATTGCCTACACAGGGAGAAAGACACAATCTAAACACAGCTTACATTGTCAGAGAGACATTTCTAAAGCAAGGGGTTTGCTATATCTGTTGCTAATGTTCTCTGCGTTTTTTGTTTTTTTGTTGTTGCTGCTGCTGTTGTTCTTTTTTTGGGGGGAAATAACAACTGGAAAATGCAACCTGATTCAAGGTACAGGCAATTCTCAGAACAAGCAGGAAATATTTTATTCTTTCCTGGAGGGTGCATTTTTTTTATTTCTGGATAATCACATTAACAAAAAATCCTTTTGAGTATGTCTGTGTGATCCTGGGATTTGTGGTTTGCTGTGGCACCAGAGCTCTCTGAAGAAGAAGGCCAAATATCTCACAAAACTACAAATCCCAGGATTTCACAGGATGGAGCCATTGCAGTTAAACCGATATCGAACTACATTTTTTGCTGTGCAGATTAGACCTAGGTTATGAATTTGTAACCATGATACCGAAGGGCTGTTGGTAACTGGAGCTCTTGGAGATCTCTTTCCATAGTGAGTCAAAGCCAACTTAATGGCAAATAGCAACAACAAAGCACAATAAATTGTGATATTTTTTTTTTTTAGCTTTCTCTGTCAGAGAGCTCTGATGCCACAAACTACAAATCCCAGAATTCCATAGCACGGAGCCATGGCAGTTAAAGTGGTGTCAATCTGCATTAATTCTCCAGTGTAGATACTGCCTATGTGGAATGATAATGCTTTTCTAACAAGTTCCAACTGGTAATAAATAAAGATTTCTGTTGCAAGAGATTTCACTTTTTAGCAATGGTCTCTACAGACTCTAAGCATTTCAGAAGGGTTGACAACTTATCTCCTGTCTCTTTCTTTTATTATTGTGCTCCGAGCCTTATGTTCAACCTATTTTATACCAAGTTTCACACAAGACTTTGTTTTTTTCTTTATTCTATTATATGTTTTCAGGAGAAGAGGCACAGGTGGGAAGGCAGGGAACGAACGAATGAATGAATATATTCTAAATTTCACATTTAGTTTCTCCTCAGGATGTTCAGGAATTTGGGATGGACTAAGCTGCTGGCCCAAAGCTGCATTTGGAGAGGTGGTGACAGTCCCATGCCCTGGGTTTTTTGAAGAAATCACCAACATACATGGCAAGAAGTGTTGTCTTTTGATATATTTCTCTTTTGAAAAACCTAGCTGTGTCAGATCCTAATGGTATAATGGCTAACTGTATCCAGACAGTCTAGTAAGGAGGTTCTAGAGTAGGGAGACCGGGGTTAAGCAGATGATGTGGTCAAAAACTGGCAGGATTTTGGTAGGCAGGCATGAGTGTGGGACCTCTGACTATCAGCTAACCTCATGGGCTGCATCTACACTATAGAAATCATGCAACTTGACACCACTTTAAGTGTTGTAGCTCCATCCTTTGGGATTGTGGGATTTGTAGTTTTATAGGGGTCTTTAGCCTCCTCTGCCAAAGGCTGCTGGTGCCTCACCAAACTACAAATCCCAGGATTCTGTAGGCTGGAGCCATGGCAGTTGAAGTGGTCTCAAACCACATCCTTTCTACAGTGCAGATGCACCAATAGACAACTTGCTGGAATTCCGGGAGTTACATTTAGGAGGATTCTTGTCAGGGGCAGCTGGTGAGGTCCATTTTGTTGGGTGGAGAACCTGGTCTAGGGTTTAATACAAAGGAGTCATGCAAGATAATGAATCTGTCCCCTCGATAGCTCCTTTAAAGTTAAACCAAAACCCATTCCTTGCTCCACTGATATGGAAGCCACCAGACAACCACTGATGGTTGTTAAAGGTGGCCAACAAGGTTGTGCCTCCAAGGGTCTGAGGTCTATAGGGCCCCTGGCTTCTTGTCTTCTTCATTCTCAGTGAGCTGAATGTCTTCCAAATAGAATGGGTTCTCCAGCATACCCATGGTGGTTCCTTGCATTCTCAAAATGATGTCAGTTTATCATGAAGAGGTATAGTATGTGTTGGTGTGATAGTTCTCCATCTGTGCAAATGGCTTCCCATCTTTATTTTTCACAGGGTTCCTCCACAGAAATTGTACGCCAGGTACTTACTGGTCAGAACCATTTCCACCATATTCAGTTGCCTGCGGGTTCAAAGAAAGCTTAACAGAGGGACCTGAGGATCAGGTGAGTGAGGACTAATATGTCTACGTTGACTCTTCTCTAGTTTCAAAGTCTGAACCAAACTCTCTCTCTCTTTCTTGTTTTTTTCTTATCAATAATTGACATTTTATTGATTGATCCCATTTTTAAAAAAATAGTAACCTGCCCTAAGGGGATTTTCCAGATGAGTGGTAAATAAATATGTTAAATAATAAATAAAAGGCAGTGAAAATGGGAGGAAACATATATATATTCTCTCTTCAACTGCGTAAGGTACCACTGTTTTGTCAGTTACTACTTCTGTGCCATCTCCCCACTCCCTGGCTTTACTTCTTACACTTCTCTGGTTGAAAGGCATGTGTGTGATACCAACTGAACAGGGAACCTGTTGTTCCATTGTGATCAAAATGTATAGCATTATGGAGCACAAACCTTCCTTTGTCTTTTATAATCTCACCCTTTCCATGGTTCCCAAGTAAATCGGACCTTAATCCTGAGATTCAAATTTTCCCCATGTGTCCTAACTTCCATATTTTCTCTCTCCCTATGCAGAAAGCATACTATTTGGCATTCTGGCACATCTACACTGCGGGTTATGCAACCTCTCTGGCATCACTCATAACAGCACTCCTCATCTTTGCCATCTTCCGGTAAATGCAGAAAACTTCTTTGAGTGGGTAGCCATGTCTACAATGCTTGAACTTTCAATAGTTGACTCTTCTTGGTTTCTGTTTCTTTTTTTAAAAAAATCCCATCCTACCATTGAGCCTCTGGAGACCAGGGTTCAATTCCTCACTCGGCTATGAAACCCAATAGGTGACCTTGGGCAAGTCACATGCTCTCAGCCTCAGGGGAAGGCAATGGCAAACCTCCTCTGAACAAATCTTGCCAAGAAAACCCCATTATAGGTTCACCTTAGGGTCACCATAAGTCAGAAATTGACTTATGGCACACAGCAGCAACAACAAACCATTGGGCCTCCTTCATCTGATGTATTTATGTAACACATACCTTCCAATGGTGCAGTCCAAACAGGAGTTTGGAACTTATGTCCAGGATCTCACTCAATGGAATGAGCAAGAGCAAAACGCATTCACAAGTATTGCCATGTACGTATTATTTTTAACCATTCCAGGTAGATAGATTGATAGATAGATATAAATGTTAGACAAACAGTTAAGAAGATGAATCAAGCTCATGATGGAAGGTGTTGAGCTTGATGGGTCATATGTTGGAGAGGCCTGACCCAGAATGCATCTACAGTGTAGAAATAATGCAATTTCAGAACACTTTAACTGCCATGGCATCATCCTACAGAATCCTGGGGTTTGTAGTTTGATGAGGCAACAGCATGCTTTGACAGTGAAGGCTCAAATCCTTGTAAGACTAAAAATCCCAGGATTCCAGAGGATAGCGCTACAGCTCTTCAAGTGGTGTCAAAATGCATGGTTCCATGTGCAGATCTGAGCCAGCATGTGGCTGTATCTACTGGTTAGATGCCCTGAAACAGGATCCCATCCAGTTAGACCACATCCAGCCATAAAATGACGTTTCCTTGTTTTGTTCTTTTCTAGAAAATTTCACTGTACACGGAATTATATCCACATGCATTTGTTTCTTTCCTTCATCCTGAGGGCAGCGGCTGTTTTCACAAAAGACGCTATTTTATTTTCAGATGACAGCATGGACCACTGCCTGATGTCCACAGTAAGAAGCCTTGCGTGTTCTTTTACCTCTGAAAGATATATTTTATGCAAAAGCTTTATCTTTCTCCCAGCACTGGGCTATGAGAAGTTGTTTTTTTTTTTAAATGGCTCATTTTTAGGATAATTTTGGGGGAAAACTCTTAATGTCAGTTTTCCCAGCCATAAGATTTTTGGGGGACTGTATTTGCATCTATATTTACATTACTATGACAATGTAACTTTAAAACTCTCAGTTAAATTCTGCATTATCATTACTACTACTACAACACTACTACTATTATTGCCCATCTTTTCCCATCAGTTTGGGATTTAAGGCAGCTTACAACAATTAAAACAAATAGTTAAAAATTAACAGAATACAAAGTTAAATCACATTTAAACCATTATAAAATTTGAAACCAGTTAAAACCAATTAAAACAACAACATCAATGGCAAATTGTATGAACATCCATGCACATCTTCCTGAAGGGATGCATTTTTTTCTTATTAACACCCATTTTGCAAACATTTTTTTTTTTGGGGGGGGGGTAACATAATTTATTTTTGGGTGCAAATGGGTGCAATTTCCCCATTTGATTTACAAATTGATTTGAAAAATTAGGTGTTAGGTACAGAAGTCCATTCTGGTTAATTTATATGTTCAGCAGATCCAAATTTGTTACATTTATACAAAATTAGGACTTCACACATTTCTCATGCAAGTTCATTTTGCTTCCATGAGGGAATAGGTCTAAATTTGACTGTTCCCATTCCCCCAAAGAGTAAAAATAAAAATCTACAGAATAATTCAAAAAGACACTGTATGTACTAGAGAATTCAGAGATTGTAGGTACTAGAGACTTTCCAAGACATTTGGGATGAAAGAAACCTCCAAATTTCTAGACTTTATAATATGTCATATATATATATATATAATTTTTAACACTAGTGGATTTGGAGGAAGGAAAAAACACAACAACCCCCCCCCCCATATAACTAAAATTCCATAGAGCTCTGACCACCCCTCCATCTTAACTGTAATGAAAAGAAAAATGAAAAGGGTGGGAAGAAATATATTATTCTACCGTTATAGATCTAAATACAAGTCCACCACATATGTGGTCTTTGTCATTTGTTTACCTCCCTGACGTTTATCCTTGGACAGAAGGAACCAAAAGAATTATACAACCCACCCACTTACAGCTCCTGCTGATATTTTTACCACACATTTGTTGGATATTTTTAGATCACATGGAAAGATTTTAATAAAAAAAAATCACATCAAATTAGTCTTTTGGCCAACTGTGATGGGGGAGAGCAGCTATAATTCCTTTAGAACTTGGATGATAGGAATCAATAGGTAGATCTGTTATACAGAAATGCTGTGATGGAGAAAGCTTCTCTGATAGATTTCTATAAATCAAGCAGGTGTTAAAAGCAAAGTAGTCCTAGTGGAAGAAAAATATTTATTTGGGGTAAGTCTGGGCTGCTCCCAAAGTATTCTAGCCCTGAAGCTCCCCTGAAATCTCTTATTATATCTGCATTCCAGAGCAACGGTGTCTGTACTTGCATCCTACTATGTTGCCTGGCATCACCTCCCTGGCACAGGTTGCTCTCTTTGAGGTAAATCATGAGTCACCCATCATTGATCACATGGATGGTGCCTTGATGCGACCTCAGAGGGAGCAACTCATGCCAGCAGTGCCAATGCTGGGTGGCAGTGGTGTCACTCAGCATGTGGGGGGGGGGGTGTGTGCGACCCATACAAGGTGACACTCCAGAATTGGGGTGACACCTGGTTGGGCCCTCCTCCATCTGGGGGCTTGTAAGGGGTGAGTATGCCCTTCCTGGCTTTGCCACAGCAGTGGCTTCTTCCTGAGGAGGCCACCTCCATGGTGAAGTAGAAGGGCAAGTGTCCCCCTCCCAGCTTTGCCATGGTGGAGGCTTCCTCTTCAAGAGGAGACCACTGTAGTGAAGGGTGAGCATGCCCTTTTTGCCTCCGCTCAGTATCTCCCACCAGTTCCCCATGCACTGGGTGATACCAGAGTCGGGGATGCCACTGCCAGTGCCATAGTGGGATGCTGTGAAAACAGCTGCTTGGCATTGCTCTGGATTGCTTTGGATTTTCTTGGAAAATCCAGAGCAAAAGGCAAGGTGTTTTAATGCAATTTAACGTAGGGATGCTCCAGATTTGATGCAGAACTGGTTTCATGCCAGGAAGACAGTCTGCATTCAAATCAGGGCTTTGGCCCTGCCTTGTGAAGACAGGTTGCAGTGAGGGCAGGTGGAGGGGACCCAGTTAGTTTAGCCCATGTAGGCATGCCTTTGGTTTGAAGGGCTGATCTCTATACAACTTTATCACCCCCAAGGAAGCTCTCTGAAACCTTTTCCATATCTCTCCTTTAGGTGACATGCAAAGCAGCAGTGACTTTCTTCCAGTTCAGTATTATGGGCAACTTCTTCTGGCTCCTGGTTGAGGGCATGTATCTGCAGACTTTGCTGGTGCTAACCTTTGTCCCTGACAAGCAGTACGCCTGGAGGTTCATCCTTATTGGATGGGGTTAGTAGACTGCCTTGGGTTCTGTTGGAAAAGGCTTCCCAATCAAGCATTCTCTTTAATGTGTGAGCAACCATTGGCTTTCCAATTGACTTGGACTTCAACACCTAGAAATCCTACCCAGTATGGCCAATTGCAAGGTTCTCAATACCTACATTAGACAAACAGCTTACAAACCCTTATATCCATTGGAACAATGGATGCAAGCTCCAGGAAAAGAGATTCCACCTCAACATTAGGAGGAACTTCCTGACAGTAACAGCTGTTCAACAGTGGAACCCACTTCCTCAGAGATTTTGGTAGAGTCTCTTTCTTTGGAGGTCTTTAAACAGAGCTTGGATGGCCATCTGTCGGGGATGCTTTGATTTTGAGTTCCTGCATGGCAGGGGATTGGACTGGATGGCCCTTGGGGTCTCTTCCAACTCTATGATTCTATGATTAGACCTTAGTATAAGTACTTTGGGACCCTTGCTTGAATTATCTGAAGCTCTGTTCCTTGCATCTCATTTGATGTGGTTTGTCTCATCTACTACAAGAGTTAAGGCTGCCATCCAATGAATGAAATATTATTTGAATATTATTTAATTAAGTAGACACTGTAGTTTGTGTTGGACTAGGACTCTGAGAGACTGGGTTTCAAATCCCTACTCAGCCATGGAAACTCTACTGAGTTATCTTGAGCAAGTCACACTCAGCCATAGAGGAAGGCAATACCCAACTTGTGGCCAAAAAATGCCATGAAAGGGTTGCCAAAAGTTGGAAATGACTTGAAAGCATACAATAAAAACAATCGATTGATTAACTATGGGGGGAAGTAGACAGCGCAAAGCGCCGTCTTCAGGGCAAGGAAGGGGAGGGGCAGCCGCATGCTGGGCTCCCCAACCCTTTCCTGAAAACGTCGTCGGAGCAGCCGGCCCTCTGCACGGCTGGCACTCCGAGGATGCCTTTCTGCTGCAGCGTCTGCACACGCTGCAGCGGAAGAGGCGCCGAAGGTGCGCCGGCAGCCTTTTGCGGCGCACCTTCAGCGATTTGTGGAAGGAGCGCTATTTTAGCGCTCCTTCCTGGGGCAGCGAAGCTGTGCCGCGGGGTCGAGGAATGTGGATGCCTCAGCCCCGATCCGCAGCTTCCCGGGGTGGCCCCGTGCAGCCTGTCTGCTTAGCCCCTATGTCTGTTAATTAATCCATTCCAGCAACCAGGGCTGTGCACTGATTTCATAACAAATCACAAATCTATGGGCCTTTGCAGACTGCCAGAAATAATGCAAATTGAGTCCACTTTAACTGCCCTGACTCAGCACTAGGGAATCATGGGAACTGTAGTTTATTGTGGCACCAGAGCTCTCTAACAGAGAAGGCTCAATGTCTCAGAAAAAAATACAGTTCCCATGATTCCCTAGCACTGAGCCAGGGCAGTTAAAGTGAACTTAATTTGCACTATTTCTAGCAGTCTGCAAAGGCCCTATGTTGAACAAGCTTGCACAAAATAGAATTTGCTCTTTGCATGAAATGACACTGGGTTTTGCATAAAAAGACTCAGGAGTTTTTACCCAAATGGATGTGGGAGATCATTGAAAAACTCACAAAGTCTTGAAATTTCAGCCAGTGGGCAGAAAACTTTGGAAATCTTTGGCTCCTGTATGCAAGAATGAATGAAGCAAAGATTTGCATACTCAGTAACATAAAAATGTGAATGCAACAACAAAAAATGAACCTTTTAATAATGAAACTGAGTGTAATTATGGCAAAGAAAGAGGGGGAAATTGTGCATATTTTTGCCTCTGGTTGTACATATATTCTTTATTGTGTTCACTAATTTGTCTTTTGTGTCCAGGAGCACCAGTGGTTACAACATTGGCATGGATCATGGCCAGGATTTACAGCCAGAATACAGGGTGACTTTTTTTTTTAAATGACATATCTTCACAAATCGATAACTAAAAAACACATACATGAAACCTGGAAACCTGATGCTTGTCATTATTAATGATGAATCTATGTTCTGACTGGAGATAAGTCAGGGATCAGAAACTTTGATTGATGCACATAATTCCCTTACCACAATCTCATACAGGTTGACTCTCCCTTATCTGAAATGGTCGGACCAGAAGAGTTTTGAATTTTGGAGGGCTTTTTCCCCAGTTTTGGAATATTTGCATATGCATAATGTGATATCTTGGAGATGGAACCCAAATTTAAACATTACATTCATTTATGTTTCCTATACGTCTCATACCCATAGCCTGAAGGTAATTTTATACACAATATTTAAAATGTTTTTGTGCATGAAACAAAGTTTGTGTACACTGAACCATCAGAAACCAAAGGTGCCATTATCTCAGCCATCCATGTGGACAAATTTGGATTATGGAATATTTTGGAATTCTAGATAAGGGAGACTAAACCTGTACTAGTTTCTTGAGTCCAATGAAGAAGAAATAGATAAAGAAACGAACATCTGGAATTAAAAAAAAATGTTTTGATATCAGGATAAAGGGCAGAGCATGTCCATCAAATCAAGCAAGGAGAGGAGGAGTTCTCTCCTTCCAGGGTAATGTCAATACATAATTTCTCTTTCCTTGGCTACTTCAGATGCTGGGATGATGAAGAGGAAAGCTCAGCAGTTCTGTGGATCATCAAGGGACCCATCCTATTAACGGTTTTAGTGAGTTTTCCTTTTGATCCAGTTGCTTTGAAGAACAGAAAGCCCAACAATTGTCCTCAATTGCCAGGGAACTCTGTGCTGTGAGCCATCCTTGTAGCCTTTTGAATGTTCATAATGTGTTTTTTGAGTGTTTTTTGCTTGCTTTCCACATAAACAAATAAGTAAGCCATGCAACAATTGAAATGCAAACAGCAGAGATCTCCTTTAGAAATCTGGCCTGGCAGATACATCAAAGCAGAAGCTGGAAAATTTACATGTTTGTACTGCAGTGCTCAGAATCCCCCCAGGCTAGCATGGACTGTGGGCCTTGTAGTCTTCAAAAAAAGTCATTTCCTCCCAAATATGGTATCTTAGGAGTTTATCACATGGGGAGCCCCGTGCAAAATCGCTCTTTAAAGTGAAAAACAGCCGCAAAAGCGGAAGCTTTTAATGAACGGGATTTCTCCCGTTCTGCCCTGTGTGAAATGTGAAAGCGCTGTTAAAAGGAGGTTAATCCGAATGAAAACCCCTCATTGTTACTTTTGGGTTTTTCTGAAAGTAAAAAGAAGCCTAAATGAGGGGTTTTCATTCAGATTAACCTCCTTTTAACATCAATTTAATAGCGACATCGTGTGAAATCATGACCGCTTTTGCGGTTTATTTCTAATTTAAAGCCCCGTTTTCGCACGGGATTTCCCCTGTGTGATAAACTCCTAAGATCCTATCAGTGATGTGTTTAGACATGTCTGCTTGAGAGATAACCATAGAGGGCACTGTTTCCTTGGTTCAATTATTTTGCCATCAGAAGCAGTCTGTCCCACAGTTACATCTCTCTTCCTTAATCTAGGGAAAAATTAGATCAGATTTGCCGTCTTTTATATCATATATTTGTAACCTTAGGTTTTTTTTCTTCTTCCCTTCAAAGGGAAAAAATTCATAAAATCTGGAACATCTTTCAAACATGAGCTGAAACAAAAATTTCCCCTCCTTTGCATTTGTTGAATTCAATTTGGAGATATTAAAGACCTAAAGAATGAACACAAATTTTCTTGTCAAGAAAGGATGGCCATGATCCAGCACAAGGAGATATAGCTACAAAACTAGCTATGATAAAAAAATGAATTGTGATGGTGTAAGTGTGATGTGGCAGCGAAAAAACCCAATGTGATTCTAAGCTGCATCAATAGGAATAGAGAGTCTAGATCAAGGGAAGTAATAGTACTGCTATATTCTGCTTTGGTCAAGCCTCATCTGGAATACTGTGTCCAGTTCTGGACATTACAATTCAAGAGGAATATTGACAAGTTGGAACATATCCAGAGGAGGGTAACCAAAACAATCAAAGGTCTGGAAACCATGTCCTATGAGGAGTGATGTAGGAAGCTGGGTACATTTAGCTTGGAGAAGAGAAGGTAAAGAGAGGACATGATAGCCCTGTTTAAATATCTGAACAGATGTCATATTGAGGATGGAGCAAGTTTGTTTTCAGCTGCTCCAGAGATTAGGACATGGAGCAACGAATGCAAATTATAGGAAAAGAGATTCCACCTAAACATTAGGAAGAACTTTATGATGATAAGAGCTGTGTGATACTGGAATACACTGCCTTGGAGTCTGGTGGAATCTTCTTGGGAGGTTTGTTCTTGTAGCTACATCCCCAGTAGATATCCCCTGCATGAAGAGGGCCATACTTTCCAGGTGTTAAAGATGAGATGTTTCAGCCAAAACAAAATAGATGATAACCATAATTCAACCCTGGCATGGTCAAATGCAGAGAACCAAACCAAACCTGTAATATTAGCCCTTTCCCACTGTTCAATGTGTTTGGTTTCAAGACCCACCCCACCCTCCCAAAAAAGAAGAAGAAGTTTCTGTTGCCCCATGATCCAACATAATCTGCATACAAGAAATTTCTTCTGGACATCTGAGGTTTCAAGGATCAGATCTGTGAATCTCAATATCTGGCCAAACAATCAGAAAATAGGAGCCTGCATGGTTGAGGATACTGTAAGAGTTTTGCATGCGGAAATCTGCTATAGGTCCTTTGTCACCTCAAGGACTCACTGTTGTGATGTGTTAGCCCTTTGTCTATGGATAATCTGTTGTTGTTTGAGAGTGGGAGGAGAGCTGAAGAAGCAACTGGCTATGTATCCATAGGCAGACACCAACCAAAGACATCTTTTGCTGAAATCTGCTGAGGTCCTCTGGAAGTCTAAGAAAATGATGTCATCTATCGGCATCTGGGTACAAGGACATAGCCAGGCACATTCTGGTTCCTTTTCCATTATTCTGCAGCAACAGAATGGCTGGAAAGGGGAGATAGAGCACCACAACAGCGAGTCCTGAGAAGGCTTTGCAGTTACAGAAGAAAGAAGAGAATGGCAACCTCTCCAATTATTACTCCTCCCCCTCCCCAGGCAATACAAAGCATATGCAAACATAAGGTGGATGTACACTTGCACATGTCACTAACAGGATGCTAGTCCCAGCCTGTACATTCTGACAAAAATGAGCTCTATCCATAACAATTAGGAAGCCTTGCAGTTCTTGAACCAAATCAAAAGCAACTCAAGAAACCACCAGATGCCTGAATCCACTTTGTTTCCTTTGTTATACCTAGTGTAAGCATAGGAAGGAGGGGTTAATTTCTTGGCAAAATAATGTGACAAAACTTTTTTGCAAGCTTTGGTGGGAATCAACCCCTAAACCACCTCTCTTGTCTCTCCAGATGAACTTTGTTATCTTTATAAACGTCATCCGAATTTTGGTACAGAAATTGAAATCAGCAGAGCCTGGAGGACGGCATACAAAGCATTTTGTGTAAGTGACTAAACTTTTCATTCTCCCCAACTGGAAGTGTCTGACACAGCATCTGCTGTCACGCAAATGTCCTCCTACTGGACCTTTAAAGATACCTATGCATTTTCTTCTCCTCAGTGAATAATGGTGTCTTCTGGTTAAAAACAACAACAAATGATTTACCACCAAAGGTTTTATTTTTATATTTCAGGAACATCTTTTTTGCCAAAATCCCAATGTCTAAACATATTGGGTTTTGCACAAATCCCCCTTTGGGGGGTGGGGATTTGTGCAAACCTCACCAGTGTGTTATGTACACTTTGGTTGTTGTACTGTTAGGCTGTAAGCCAGATGTACAACTATATAACTTTTTGATATTTGCATTTATGACTGAGGCAGAGATGATTTATGATTGTGGTACCATGAAGTCATTGTGGTGTAGTGGCTTGAACAGTGAACTATGACCGTGGAGACCAGGGTTTGATTCTCCAGTCAGGGAAACCTACTGGATGACCTTGAATGGGTCTCACATTCTCAGCCCCAGAAAACCCTGTGATGGGTTTGCTTTAGGGTCACCATAAGTCAGAAATGACTTGAAGGGACACAACAACAACAACAACAACAACAACCAATGCCATGATTGCAAATGCACCCAAAGCTAGCACTGTAGGATGACACATCCAGCCTGCCCCAACCAATGAGGAATTGTGACAGAACCCCACAGAGGTCCCCACTTCTTCTGTTCATACCACTGCTCACTGGTGAAGAAGGTTGGATGCATCATCCTTCAGCACCCTGATGACCACTAGTACCTTATTTGTTTCAACAGTCAGGAGCTGCCCCATAACCATTTCTGAACTGTTGCTCCTTCAATGTCTTCTCTTTCAGGAGATTGGCCAAATCTACATTACTCCTCATCCCCCTCTTTGGAGCTCACTATGTTGTCTTTGCCTTCTTCCCTGAAAGCATTGGGATGGTTGCTAGACTCTACATTGAGCTGGGAGTAGGATCATTCCAGGTAATGGTTGAGGAAGGAGAGATGGGTGACTTTGAGGACAGTGGCATGGTGTCTTGATCAGTGCAGAGGTCTCTTGAGGACCACTTTCTTAATGCCATAAAGAAGGTATAGGTGTGTGTAACCCCCTATGATCCCAGCATCTACTGATGATGTTTGTGTTTATGTGTGTCCTTCTTATTCTTCTCTTGTTTTCAAGGGTTTCTTGGTGGCTCTTCTGTACTGTTTCTTAAATGGAGAGGTAAGTGGATATGAGAGAAGCTCTTTGAAAGGCCTTGTTTGGAACAGCAAGCCTTTCCATGGTACTGCATCTCCCAAAATAGACCTACAAGTGACATTGCAGGTGAGGAGTGCTTTGATCTTCTTTTCTAAATCACAAATGACACATTCTCTCTTGATCTTCTCTAGTCAAAGTAGACACTATAACAATCTGGATGCTCTAAGTCAGGGATGGGCAAAGGGCAAATTGTGGTCTATGGGTTCAATGTGGTCCCCAGAGCCATTTATTTGTTCCCAAAAGTCAAAAACATTTTCTCTCCAAATGTCCTGTAGTGCCTTCTGGTAAGCAGGGCCTTTGACAGCAGATACAGTGAGGTGGAACGTGGTACCAACATGGGGTTAAAGATCAAGTTTATGTGTGCCTGCTGCCTTCAGATGAAGTGGCAAATGTGCTGTGGCTTTGCTAGGAAGCATAGAAAGAGGAGGAAATAGACTATGCACGAGAAACTACTGGTGGTCCAGGAACATTCTTTTTATCCCAGAGTCCACAAGAAGCTGCACCAAGCCTGGAAATATAATCATTTTTTAAAAAGAATGGAAGCAGTTGGAGGACCACTTCCAGTTTCATTCCCCCCCCCACCAGTTCCTTTGAGTTTTTGAGGGATCCATACATAACCCTATATTTTTTATTGTTTATTTAAGGGGGGGGGTTGGAGCCAATTCATAGAATCATAGAGTTGGAAGAGACCCCCAAGGGCCATCCAGTCCAATCCCTTGCCATGCAGGAAGTCACAAAACACTCCCAACTGATGGCCAACCAGCCTCTGTTTAGAAACCCCCAAAGAAGGAGAAACCCTCACATTCTGAGGCTCTCATATTCTACTCTCAAACAGCTCTTACTATCAGGAAGTTCGTCCTAAGGTTTAGGTGGAATCTCTTTTCCTGCAGCATGAATCCATTGCTCCATGTCCTTGTCTCTGAAGGAGCAGAAAACAAACTTGCTCCATCTTCAGTATGACATTCTTTCAAAAATTTAAATAGGGCTATCATATCACCTTCTCTTAACCTTCTCTTCTCCAAGTTAAAAATACCCAGCTCCCTAAATCACTCCTCATAGAAAGCTGGATATATTTATTTACAAGAAGTCAGACCTTAAAAACTAAAACTAAAACAAAGGACCAGGTGGGCATGTGCAGCCACTCATTGGCCACACAATGTCAACCTCTAAAGTAGAGTTTGGAAAAGTTTCTTTCATGGACCACAGCCCCCAGAATTATCTTTCTAGCTCCCTTCACCCACCCCAAATAAACTGAAAATTTGACAACATGAATGAGCCAAGACTGGGGCTGCAAAGGGTTGTGTTTTAACTCTAACCTAGTTTTAATCCTCTGTTCCTTCTCTCTGCCATGATAGGTTCAGGCTGAGTTCAAGAAACGTCTCCGTAAGTGGCATTACCAGCATTACCTCAGCTTCACCCGGAAGCACCGAAGCCTCTCCAGAGATAACAGCCCTACTAATTATGTCACCCAGTTATCCTTGCTGGACAAAATCAGTCCCAAAAGGAGCATCTGTCCCAATGACCTCTCCTCTGTCTGAGACACTTACACCCTGACCAATCTCCAGAATCACTGGGAGGTATCCAGTCCTACCTTCCCAGCAGGGGGCAGTAGTTGTACTATTGAAGACTTTGGACCCAGCCCAAGTATGGGCATGTCAAGTCTTCTAAAGGGTGAACCCCAGGTCAGGTGACCCAAAGGTGATTTCCTATTGGTTTGGTTGACTATATATGTTGGCTATACTGAGTTGATCAAGACATAGTTCTTCAGATCAGAGCAACAGCTTTGTTGGTCAGGCTGATTTTGTTGACAGCCCCTCAAATTTAGAGTTTAAGATATGTGGATGCCTATTTTGCAGGGTGGAGTGCATTTTGGTAAAGCATAATAAAGAGTACAAGCAGAATTTCCAAGGAGAAGCTGCCATTTTTGTTAAGCACAGTAATTATGAAGTTGCTCTCATTGGGATGGTGAATTAGATGTTCATATTTGCCACTATTATTTTCAGCCAGGGAGGGCTACTAAGACCCTGGAGATGTTGAAATCCAGCTCCTGTGAACCCCACCATTGCCTATGCCATCTTGGGCTAATGGGAACTTCACTCCAAAAGCATCTGAAGGGTGCAGTGGCCCATCCCTGATTTACAGTCGGTTCAAAGCATTTTGCCCATAGTAGCTCAGCCATCCTTATCAAGAACTGAGGTCAAGACTGTCCATCTTCTGGAGATAGGTGCTGTTACCTGGTACATCCTATGTCAGTGGAGCACTGAATCCACTTCAGATTTTAGTTTGAACTTCAAAGGCACTATTCAAGATTCTCAACCTATTTGGGGGACAGCATTTAGCACGTTGGATAGTTCCTTTGAAGTCTGGGGTAAAACCTGGGGCAGATCCACCATCCTACTGACATGGAAGCCAAGGCAAGATTTGATGTGTTTTCTGATTTACATTCTCACACCACAGTC
Organism: Phrynosoma blainvillii; assembly: GCA_026167975.1. Taxonomy (NCBI): domain Eukaryota; kingdom Metazoa; phylum Chordata; class Lepidosauria; order Squamata; family Phrynosomatidae; genus Phrynosoma; species Phrynosoma blainvillii. The sequence continues at coordinate 6,037,297 of JANUYF010000005.1, forward strand.
CTAAGCATATTTACTTGGAAGTAAGTCTCATTGTGTTGAAATGGTGTTAATCCATACCATGAATATTTAGGATTGTAGTCTTCGACTGCAATCCTATAAAGAAATGGTGGTCCCTCAGGACAGATGCCAAACATTATACCCATATTTGTGGCTTCAGCACTGAAATGCTTGTTTATTTTACACCACTTCTGCCACCAAGGTTGCCACCATGCAGCCAAAACATTTCTTTGAAAATGAGCTGGATATAGAACACCTACCTTGTTTGTATTCAAGCAGAATTGTAATGCTTTTTGAGCTACCAAGCCACTGGTGAAACACCTCCCCCCCCACCCCCCTCAGAGCCAAGGGTAGGTGGGTGAATGGGGAAACTCATGCCCTCAGTATCCAGGAAAATACCCTCACTTGCATACAGTCTTAACACAGTGAGTCTTACTTTCAAGCAAATGTGCAGAAAAGTTCTGGTTCTACTACACCAGACCTGAAACAGGGATTTGGGTATTGAATTTTTCTTTTAACAAGGAATATGAAGAATACTTGTCTGTATTATCATCAGTGGAAAAAGAGACGGGCCTCATGGCTTTTTACACTTCAGAACTCCGATTGCTCTGCAGAGGGGCGGGATATAAATAAAAATTATTATTATTATTATTATTATTATTATTATTATTATTATTTAAGAAAATGAAGTTCTTTGAAGATGGGCCCTTTGCAGCGTCCTTGAGGCAGGGATTGGGAGGGGCAGCCGCACGCCACAACCCCTCCTCAAGGACGTCCTGATGTCATACGCCGTTACGCACAGTGTGCAGCATCAGAACGTCCTCCCAGTGCAGCGTCTTGATGCGCTGCGCCGGAAGGGGCACAGAAGAGCTGCACAGTGGCTCTTGGGGCGTCCTTTTTGCCGGCTCTGAAAGGAGCGGCATTGTGCCACTCTTTTTTGGGCCAGCCAAAGGGAGGATTGGAGCCGAGGCATGGGGCAGTCTTGGCCCCAATCCTCCACTTCCTAGGGCTGCCCAAGGTCACCCATCTGCATCCCCCCTGTGTGACCAATGCATATATTGTGCAAAATACTTTTATTCTTGTTTTAAAATGTTGTCCAGAATTCTGCATGTACTACTTAGTTATGCAGCTATTTTAGTTGCATAGCTAAGTAGCATCTCACAGTTTGACCCCCATAATCCTGACCACTGTGAGCAAATGGGGTCGGTTCTCCTTTCATTCAAGGCTGAGCAGTTTCTGGTGCAACAACTGGAGGCAAGATCCCTGTTGCGATTTCTCCTTGCAAAAGAGATCACTGGCAGGAGGTGGATGGAAACATCCATCTACTATCCCAATCATAGCTAATTCAGAGATTCTGGGAAATGTAGTTCAATAGATTTCATCGCATTGGCTGAGTAGTTGCATCAAGAAGAGAAGCATAACAAGCCATGCGATTCCATGTCGTCTCCCCACCTCAGTAGCTATCACATGTGCTCCTGCTGCTTACTAGTGGGGAGAGGGGAAGCAATTCAGAGGAAGACAATGCAGTTGGTCTTGGCTCTGAGGGGGAAAGAAATGAGGATCCACTCTCAGAAGGAATACACTCTTCTTTTCCTTCTTCTCAGAGTTGAGACCAGACACTTTTTTTTTTCATCTGAATTGTTTCCCCTTTCTCTTTCCATTCCCATGGAAGCAGCAGCAACCCTTCTGGGCTTGACACATTCTGATGGGAGTTATGGATAGAATGTAAAGGTCTAGAGCAGGGGTAGGCAACCTTTCCCCTTTAAGGGCCAAGGGACTTCAGCTCCCAGAATCCCAGGAGCTATTGGCCAACATGGGACTATTGGCCAACATGGCTGAGGCTTCTGGGAGCTGAAGTCCCTCGGCCCTTAAAGGGGAAAGGTTGCCTACCCCTGGTCTAGAGAATAAACTCCTATAGCCCACCCAAAAAGTGATGTATCTGCATGAAAGTGACATCAACAGAATGCTGACTAACCACTTGGAGAATGCGTAGTCAGAATGCTAGGTTGGGACCAGTGAGAACATGGTTCAAATCCCCACACAGCTATGATGCTCCCTGGATGCTATCTCCCTGTGTAACCCAACTCACACAACTGTTGTGTGAACAGGGCAAACAACCATGTACCACATCTTGAGCTCCTTGGAGCAAGAGTGGGTAGGTGTAATATAAATGTAATAAACAAGCAAATAAGATATCCTCCAAAATACAGTGTGGTTGTGTGCGTTTTTAAAAAATAATTCCAATAAATGTGTCACAACAAATGTTTTATTATTATTATTATTACATTTTATTTTTAATAACATAGATTCTCAAACTCCAAAATATATCTCAGCAGCAGGAAGGGGAGAAGGGTGGAAAGAAATGACACATAGCACTGTTTCAACGCACACCAGATATTTACATCACCTTTAGAAGCAAATTCTGCATTTGGGTTTCTGCTGTCTTGAAGGCTGATAAATGAAAAGGGTCACTTCAATCAAACCTTGCCCTGTCCACCCATTCCACATTCAATGCACAATATTTAAAAAGGAATACCTGTGTACAGCAGCCTCATTGGGAGCACCACTGTTGCTGACTTTTTGCACATGTGGGATGGAAAATCATTTCATTCAATTTCAGAGTGTAGGTGGGCAACTGTGATGGGATCTGAGGGCCAATTTTCTACCCTAGGAATCTCGGGGAGCCTCATACATTGCTATCTGTTCTTTGCTGCAGCTTCCTGAACCTGGTCATTTCCCTGTGACAAGGCAATGGGGGAGAAGCAAACAAGCATCCAGCTATTTTCCTATACCTGGATGCCCATCACATACAGTCATGGGCATCTGCAGAGACCTCCTCAGGATGCCATTTCTTTGTGTCTAGGAAAAAAGCTGGAAAATAACCCTCCCACTACCAGAAAATGTCTGGAATCCATGGGCTGCAGGAGAGAAAATGTGAGTTTGCAGGGGATGTTTTGGTCATCCTCTGGTAGGTAGAGATTTCCAACCTCTGAAACATCCAATAAAAGGAGTTTCAATAGCAATGGCCTGACTTAGTAGTTGTTGTGTGCTTTCAAGTCATTTCTGACCTATGGCAACTTCAAGGTGAATCTATCATAGCGTTTTCTGGGGCTGAGAGTATGTAACTCACCCAAGGTCACTCAGTGGGTTTCCATGGCTGAGCAGGGACTCAAACCCTGATCTCCAGAATAATAGTTCAGTGCTCGAACTACTACACTAGCCTGGCCTGGTTTAACGCTATTGTAATTCACAAATGGGATAGAAGCCATAATCCTTTCAGCTTCAGTGGTCCCCTTTCTCAGATGGGAAATGGATCACAAATTAATATTCTTTCCATCCTTACTTCTGAGACCCCTTAAGCTGAGAGTAGCCCATCAGATATACAATTAGGGTAACATTTTTCTTCTTTGGAACCAATTGAATTCCAGCTACAGGTTGAGTCTCCCTTTTCTGAAATGCTTGGGATCAGAGATTTTTGGGTTTTGGAATTTTTCAAATTTTGGAATACGTGTATTTGCATATGAATATTTTATTTATTTATTTATTTAAGGGATTTATATCCTGCATTTCTCCCAAAATGGGATTCAAGGCAACGGACACATAGTCTTGGTGATGGGGTCCAAGCCTAAACACAAAATCCATGCATGTTTCATATACATCTTATTACACATAGCCTGAAGGTAATTTTATACGATAATTTTGTGCATGAAATAAAGTTGGTGTACATTGAACTATCAGAAATCAAAGGTGTCTCTCAGTCACCCATGAAAAATGTTTGGGATTTTGGAATATTTTACATTTTGGAATTTCAGATAAGGGAGACTTAGGGGCAAAACAGACTGACAGGAAAAAGTTGGCTTAAAGCTGCCTTTTCTGAAGCCACACTGAAACCCCACCAACCCCACCGCCGGCTCCCAAGGCGGCTGGAGTGCGCATGTCATAACCACATAGCACAGCTTCCAGCTGTGCCACTGGGTATTTTTTTTTATTTTATTTTTTACTATCACCACCATCATCCCTGCGCACCTTTGCAGGAGTGCACTGCTGGCAACTGCCATTCCATTGCATGGCCATCCCTGTGAGCCTGCACAATTTCCCATGTGCAGCATTTCACTGGGACAAGGTATCAGAGTAGAGGTGTGCGGATGTCAGCAAGGTGCAATCATGCCTTCCTTCATCCGCCCCTTCACCCTATGCCCCCTCTTTGACTCTCTGTTTTGTGTATGTTGTACTCATCTCCATGAGAGGTTCCATGGTTTCTTTTTTGGGCATTGCCACCCACACCACTTGTGTACGGCAGCTCTGTCCCTTTTAAATGTGCTCCTTTTAAGGGCACTCCTGTGACAGGGTGTTTACATGCACAATTAGGGTTAGGGTTTGGAAAGAGCAGCCCTTTAGCGCCGCACTGGCATTGGTGCATTTATACACACATGAAAAAGTGCACACTTTTCAGGAAGGAGTGGAAAAAAAGCTGCTTCTTTTTGAAGCGGCGTTTCTCCCCATAAGGCGCCTAGAGGGTGCTTTCCTGCCAGCTTCAAGGCATGCATCATCTAAATGCCATGCCTCCAAGCCAGCCTGAAAGCACCTCTTTTTGCCCATCTGTTTAGCCCCTTAATTTGTATTTGCTTCGCTGAAATCTATTCTGTGCAGGTTGTCATTCAGTTGTCATTCAGAACTGGCAATGTTTTCTTTTGGAACTCTCTGAAACCCATGACTTCTCTCAAGATCTGACCAAATCTCAAGATTTGTTTCCCAAGGGAAACCTGCATTCAGTTGCAGTGAGACACATGGCACCAGGCAACATTTTCCCTTGATGCCAATGTGAAATAAAGATATTTGATACATTGATTGCTATGGCATTCAGGAATTTCCCTGCTCTTCCTGCCCAGAGCATCATGACGACTCAAAGGAATGGGTACCAATTTTTCTTCACAGTTTTGGCATCTGGGGAATTTTGGCAGGCCTAAAAAAGGTTGAGAGCTCACAGTCTATGGTAATTCTTAATATCTTGCCCACATATAAACAAAATAAAGAAATCTAGTTTTACACATCAGTCTAGTGGTTTTGGGTCTAATGCAACCGGGGGTTGGGGCCCTCCTTTGGCCATATCCTGGTAACTGGACATGATGTTGCTTCCAGAATGCAGACAAAGAAAGAGGTATTCGTGGGAGATAAATGTCCTGGAAAAAATGGGGGAGGGAGTTGGTGGTATTTTTGATCAGTTTTTGCATGATTGGAGACTGAAAAATCACATCAAAACATTAAGGCCTCTTTCACACTACAAAAATAACCCAGTGTGTAAATTTGGGAAACTGCAGGGGGCCAATGGCCCATCATCACTTCCCCATCCCTAATCTACCTGATGCACACAAGGTCTTCTAACTTTACAATAATGGAAAGGATGGTTCCACATTTCCAAAGGGATATAACCACAAAACAAATTTCTACTAAACTTCAAACTTAATGTATTGTCCTCCTCTACTGAAAATGTATTGTGGTGAACAAAAACCAAGGTTGGTTTCCCTTTAGCTGAGAGAAGCCTGCAGATGATTCTTTGGAGCCTTGAGCTTTCTCCAGAACCAGCTTAGATATGTAATGGGGCTCTTGTAAATTTAATCCTGAACAGATCATGAAGCAAAACAAGAAACCATAAAACTCTGCTAAATTGAACAAAGATATCTGTCCTCTCTTATCACCACCCAAACTTCAACTTTCTGTTGAAGCCATCCTCTCCTATTGCCTTGCCAGTGGAAAGTGGGGGAAGAGTATGGAGGCTCTGGCAACAAGAACAAAGCTGGGTCTCTCCTCCATATTCAGTCCTCCTTCTCTCCACAAGGGATGCAACAGTCATATTGGGGTCATGTCCTTTCTGGAGAAGGTTTCCTTGGACAAAGAAAGGGAAGAGGAGATCCAAGATGATAGGGCCTGGCAGTCCTGTCATGGCACTGGAAGAGGCAACGCCCAGTCCCTCTCAAACAGAAGTTGATCAGGTGAAGATGGCAGAGGCACTTCACTCTTTCTAGCAACATAAATTAAAGTGCCAGAAGCAAAAGGTCAGGCAATGCCTTGGCCCAGTTTAAACATAGGATGTTGAGCTAATGAGGCCAATTGAGCTAACTGCTGGCTATAAGTTAGGTTGAGAGCCAGCATGGTGTAGCGGTTTAAGCATTGGACCAGGACTCCGGAGATCAGTGTTTAATTCCTGCTTGGCCATGGAAACCCACTTGGGTGAGTCCCTTGTTTTTTCTCAGCCCCAGAAAACCCTGAGATAGGGTTACAACAACAGCAACATCAAATAAATTAGGTCAGCCCAGGCCATTCTGTTGCTGCAGAACAATAGCTCCCTTTTGGGCATATCTGGCTTCTTGGCTCCCTAACCTTTGCTATGTACTTCTAGACTAATTTTTCCTGCAGCTCTGATCACTTCCCCTTAGGACTGCTTTCTGCTCTTGAACTTTGGACTTCCTGGACCATGGTTTGTTTGTAACCTCATGTAAGCCTTGGGGCTCAATTGGCTTTGTCCTGCCAGCCCTTATGGATACAGGTGTGCTTACTTGGCACTTGTTGGCATTGAACAGGATATTTTGGAGAGGATGGCTGCATCTGAAAGGTGGGATGTGGAAGCTAAGAGAGGACAAGTACTTCCATTTTGCTTAACAGAGTTTTACAATACCATATCAATTACCACAACTTGTTCAGGATTAAAATGACAGGTGCCCCATCTCACATCCCACTTGGCAATCATAGATTAAGGTGAGGCAGTCAAGTAAGTGGGGCTATTTGCCGTAATGTGGAAGGTGAATCTCTATGTTCCTTTCTCAATTATGTAAGAATGAACAAGATGATAATTGCAAGACCAGGTGAGAATAGTCATATCCATAGCCCCAAATGATGAAATTAATACAGTTTCTTCTCATGAATCATTCTACTCCTATATATTCTTTCATTTCTAAAGCAGCAGAGAAAGATATCACAAGGAAACAGATCCCACATCAATGTTAGCCAAGTCTAACCAGCAGTCTGGTTACCCACTATTGGGTGGACATCTTTCTGTTTCCTGAATTGACTTGGTGCCCGTTCCATTCCATTCCATTCCCCCTTCCTTTAGAAATAAAATGGCTTTTAAAAACAGCAACAACAACAACAACAGAACATTTCAAACATTAGAACTGAAAGAGAACAAAACTCAGGAAAAAGCAGAGCATTTGTACACAGTGGCCCCAATCCAGTTCTCCAAAGCGGAAAGAGTCCCTTGTTGTTGTTTTTTTTTTTCTATGGCTGGCAAGGATAGGACTTCAGTCTCCTGGGCCCTAGTTTGATTTGTTTTTCATCTCAGTGGGGGCAGGGAAGTACACAACCAACCAACTTCTGAATAGTGGTTAAAGGTAATGTATTACCTTTAGATCCTAATAGATCCAGGGGTAGCAGTGTTGGTCATATAAATAACATCCAAAATCCACACAACAGCCTTACCCTTATTGGTTCAACTAAAAAGCACAATATAGATGATGCAAGCTTTCAAAGCTCCAGATGTTTCTTCATCAAGCAAACGGTGTTATGCCTGATGAAAAAGCCAATGGAGCTTCAAAAGCTTGCAACATGTATATTGTGCATTTTGCTTGGTCCAATAAAGGTATCTCTGTTTTGTGGATTTTGGATACTATCAGGGCTAAGTGAGAGTCTGTAACTTGCAATCTATACTCTGGATTGTACAGGAGGGAAATAGCAGCCACTCTGAGATAAAGGCTCCTAAGTGGCAACCATCTGCCCTTTCCAAAATCCCTGTGAGAAATCTAGTGCATAGATCAACTCAGATATAACAGAGATTTCCCATTTAACTTCAATGACAGGGAAAGACAGTGCTAGTGATAGAGCAGGGCATATAAGCTCTACTGTCCCTGGCAGGGAAGTGGACAAGAAAGTACCTCCTCTTCACATGTTATAGGCCAGACAAGCCAAATATGGCTGACTGGGAACTTGCTAAAACACAGGGGGACTTTTCACATCATACAATACCAACAATACCAGTGGGCTTGCCATATTGGAGGGCTAGCTATCTGTGGCTTGGAGCATCCATGGCTATGTCTGCATTGTGTGCCTTCAAGTCATTTCTGACTTATGGCGACCCTTAGGTGAATATATCATGGGGTTTTCTTGGCAAGATTTGTTCAGAGCAGGTTTGCCATTGACTTCCTTGGAGGCTGACAGCACGTGACTTGCCCAAGGTCACCCAGTGGGTTTCATAGCCAAATGTGGAATCGAACCCTGGTCTTCAGAGTCACAGTCTAACACTCAATCAACTACACCACACTGGTTACACGGCTAGCCCCACTACATATAAGTCGATGGCAGTGTGTGCATGCAGCTACGCCAATGCAGACACAGGCATGTCACTGCCCATAGATTTATATGGACTTGGGATCCCACAGTAGTTCATATCAGGAAGGGCAGGAACCAAATCCTCACTGATATGGAGAGCCAACTGTATAGACTATGATTCCACTTTAAGTGGCATGTTGCTGTGTAATCTTGGTATTTGCAGTTTCGGGAAGAGTGCTTGCAATTCTCAGCCAGAGCTCTCCTCTAGTGTGGCATCAAACAAGACCCCACCAGGATTCCATATGCAACCATCATGACAGTTAAAGTGGAATTATAAATATTCTGTAATTTTCTAGCATGAAAGGTCCTGTTTCTATAGCCAAGTAGAGATAGGAAAAATAGAGGGGGAGAAACTGGTGAATACTCTTCATGACCTAGCCAAGGAGTTGTAGTGGACATTTGTAGTCATAAATTATACAACAAACCCATCTTCACTGGAACTCAGCATCAATGTTTGAGCTGATAAGGGGCTAATGTGATCATCAACCCGAACAATTCTGGACCTGGTTTTATGGAATACAATCCTCTTCAAAGAGCAAAAGGAGTGAAGCCAGCCCAAGGTATTTTTTCTGCCTTAAGAGAAAGGCAAGATGGTGCTCCTTCCCCCATTCCATAGACAGAAACTGGGGCTGCATCTACACTGCAGATTTAATGCAGTTTGGCACTGTTTTAACAGCCATGAATAATGCTATGGGATTCTGGTATTTGTAGTTTTGGGAGATATTTAGGCTTCCCTGTCAGAGAGCTTTGGTGCCACAACAATTGCAAATCCCAAGATTACTGCACTGTGGCCACAGCCTGAGATGTAGCTCTTCCCCAATTTTCTTCTTCAAGGAAGTAATACTTAACCATTTTCTTCTCACTGTGAGAAAATGTTTGAAAACTGTGCAGCTTTCAAAGATTATTCCCAGTTTGGGATTTTCTCCATGCAAAGTTTGCACATTGTATTTTTTGCACAGAAAACAGTCTTCTCTTTGTAGTAAATATCATTTTCTGTGCCAAAAAAGTAACTGTATTTTGTTTCTGTGCAGAATGCAAATTTTGTGTAGACTAGGTCTTGTACAGCAAAGATTCCCATCAGTCCAGGATTCTTCTCATTAGGGTCTTTCAGCATTCAAAAAACATGTTTTTCAACAATTTCTCAATTTTTTTTTTATATTTTCCCCGTTCCTAGACTAGAAACTTTTTTGGCCAAGACATCATGAAATGGAGCAAATCTCACAGTGGCTGACTCTTTCTGAATGGGAGGTCTTGATGGGTTGAAACACATTTTCTGCATGAAACACCAAAGAGACCCCAAGGCTTATCTAGTCCAACCCCTTGTCATGCAGGAACATACAATCCAAGCACTCCTGACAGATTGACATCCAGCCTCTGTTGAAAACCCTTCAAAGAACGAATCTCCACCACTTCTGAGGAAGCATCTTCCACTGTTGGTCAGCTCTTATCCTAATGTTTAGTGGAATCCCTTTTTCTGGAACTTGAATCTACTGCTCCATGTCCCAGTCTCAGGAGCAGCAGAAAACAAGCTTGCTCCATCTTCAAGATGACATTCCTTCAACTAAACACGACTATCATGTCTCTGCTTAACCTTCTCTTCTTCAGGCTAAACATACACAGTTCCCTAAGCTGCTTCTCATAGGGCATGGCTTCCAGAGCTTTCATAATTTTGGTCACCCTCCTCTAGATGCACACCAGTAGCCCAAAGGCTTAGGAGGAACAATGAGATGAATGTGACTGCTACTGCCTCCAGCATCTGCCTCCTGAGATTATTGCTTTGCCTTGCCTAAGCCAGTCCTGTGAGGTCCTCAGTTCCACCATAAAGCTGATGTAACCACCACAGGATGAATCTGCATGGAAGTCTATACACAAACATCTCTTTTGTCCTAGAGCAGTGTTTCCCAAACATTGGTCCTCCAGATGTTTTGGATTTCATGTCCCAAAATTCCTGATCGTTAGCCAAGCTGGCTAGAGCTTCTGGAAGGTGAAGTCTAAAATATTTGGAGGACCAAAGTTTGAGAACCACTGTCCTAGAGGAAAGAATTAAATAAACCATGGCACCATGTATACCAAGGACCAGTATCAGATGTTAACATTAGTTGTATGGTGAGAATCTGTGCATTTGCCTGCTCATTCCTTTGCTATGCAAAAAGGCTGGGTGGCTCAACATATAGGAACCAGGGTCCAGATTGTTTTAAGGGAAATGTCTCCCCTCCACCAGCCTCCTGTCCAAACCTTTTAGAAAAACAATTCCATTAATTTAAATTCAGGAGAAAGATCCAGCCCTTTCATTGCAATTGCCATGGCTAGCTTGCACTCATTCCTTAGTGTTTAACAAAATATTACATATATATATATATATATATATTATACATTAAAAACAAATATATATTCCTTTTTTAAAATGTGGACACACTCTCTCACACACACACAGAAGCTTTACACACTCATATTAGAGAGGATACTGAAACATCTAGAAAGGCTCCAACAATCCACAGTGGAATAAGAAGAGTCCTTTGGAGACTTTGAGCATTATGCAAGACCTCCTAAAAAATTGACATCATTGTTATAATTCGGCTGAAGTAGCTACGTATCAGTTGTGGCTCTGACTATAAGGCAGGATCGAAAAGGGATTTTCCTCCTTCCTCCAACCCCAAATCAAAGGCATTAAATGAACTTTCCTCAGCTAAATAAACACTGGCATAAATCCAATTGCTGGTCACATTTCAGGAGTAGATCCTTTGAATCCATGGGAATTACATATCAATTCATTAGTTGGTTCAAGGCAGTGGCTCCCAATCTTTCTTATGCCCCACAGCCCTAGGAAATGTTGAGTGTTTGCACCCCCTACAAACTAGTATCACACATAAAGGTGAAGAGGTCTAAATTCTAATTTTTGAACCACATACCAATACTTCAGGTGAACAAACTGAACTTTAAAAATATGCTTTTAACTCAATGCATAAAATGCAAATCTAGATTGATCAATTAGATTCTAATTTATTCTGAACAAAATGACTCATGATTTGTCACTCAAGGACACAAACCAATCTTTCTTGTAACCCCTGAAATTCCATCTTGCACCCCCTGGGATTGTGGGAACCCTTGATTCAAGGGATCTACTCTGGCTGGGTCTAACCACTGGATTTAAGCTTCAGATGCTCAGCTGAAGAAAGTGCTTACATTCAACAAAAGTATTTGTTTCTCCCACTTTCAAAGTCCTTCTTATTTCTCTCACATAACATTGGGTATTCCAGTTGGACCTTCTGTGAATCGCCATGATGAATTTCAGGTTTTGTGGGTGGGTGGTTTTTGTTTGTTTTTGGGCTACATAATCCACAGAATTTGCATCCTAGCCCTTTTAGTGTGAACCTTGGTGTGACAAAGGCATCACACTTTGTGCAACCCCCAATGGGCACCAGCCATTGGAGGGGTCACTACCTTCAGTTTTAACCTCCTTTCCGTGGAAAGATTTTAATGACAACTGTAGTCCAAAAGAAGTTTCATTCCTAGAATTCATCGATATTTAATATGGGGGAAAACATATAGGTTTCCTCCTGCTTTCATGTCTGTTTTGCTTTTCTTAAAAAATGAAGAGAAAAAGAAAATAACCCATCAATCTCAAAAATATAGCTCTATCATAGCTGGGATGGCCCTTTTAGAAAATTCACAGCTTAACGCAACATTTCTGATACATTCCTGGAGGCAGAAAAACACCAATGACTCCACATTTGTGTGTGAATCGTCGATCTGTGGGATCTACTCTATTAGATGTACCCTGCACAGATACATTTGGTGTTCTGAATGCTTCTGGTGGAATCCACCTCAGTGATCACAATGTCAAGGCTGGTAATGATCCCATCTAGGGTTTTGAGTTACATTCTAAGTCTTGAAAAAGCACAGGGAGAATGGCGCAAGATGGAGGGAACAGGTACACTTGAAATGACAAAGAGGGGAGGAAACAAAATCCATGAGGTGTTCTTTCACGTATATCAGCATGGCAATCAAAATCCACAATGGCACAACGATCACCAGAAATGCAAGGCCAATGATGGAATTATCTGTAGCTTGCTGGGATAGTGGGTGGGTTGAATGTCTTTTCTTTTCTGGATGATCTCCATTGTGTATTTATAATACCTTTCGACACCAACTCTTCCACGGAACAGAGATGTCATGTTTCATGTTTCCAGAGTGATCTTGTTTCTCTTAATAATAAAAGGGAGGTGGATTTTTTTTAAAAAAAGACACAGAGAGACACACGCAACAACCCACGCCACCAAGATTATGACTTTTTTTGTTTTGTTTTCAAAAGGATTTTCTCTCGCTTTCTGGGAGGGAGTTGGGAAAGGAGGTTGTTTTATGTGCTCATGTTGCGAGGTTCTCCGCATTTATGCTCGACATGCGAATCTGTGAGCTGCTCTTGCTCAGAATGGACAATTGTGTCCCCCCGTTCACTCCGCTGCTTGCGAGAGAGGGATGGCGATGCTTGAAATCCACAGCAAAGTACCGGTTGACTTTCCAGCTCCTCCATTTCCTCTTTATTTCTGATTGCACCTTTAGGGAGAAACTTTAAGAGGTCATTTTTTAATGTACTTAGGCGCTTGGGCTCATGCTGATACAGTCTTTTATTTTTTAAATAAGAAAGAAAGCTCTTAAAACAATGCTAGATGGTATTACACAAAGCATTCGAGAGTTTAACTCATGCAGTTTTGCACGTGCAAAGGTGAAGATGACTTCTGATGGAAAATTCCCATGCTATGTTGACTGTACCCCCACCCCACCCCCCACCCCCAAAAAGTAGTCTGCATAAGCTGGAAGAGAATGCTAGAGAATTTGTTTAGTTTTGTGGATGCAGGTCATGAGTCTGCTTCATCAGATGTGAGCATGAAACTCCACACATGCAGTTTCACAGCTCTTGCCTCCTTAGGATCTCTCATGGCTCAAGGGCTGTGTGTAATGCTGCTGTGGCCATTTTCAGGGAGAAAGGAGGAGGGAAGGTGACTGAAATGAACAAAAAACCGCTCATCTCAGCTGCAACTGTACTTGAAGAGGAGAGAAACCAGGGCTGGCATCCTTTTGGTGATGTACATTGGTTTTGGCTGCTGCCACACTGAACAATTAACGTAGTTCAACACCACTTTAACTGCCATGGCTCCTTCCTATGGAATCCTGGAATTTGTTGTGGCATCAAAGCTCTCTTACAGAGAAGGCTAAATATCTCACAAAACTACAAATACCAGAATCCTTGGCATTGAACCACAGAAGTTGGGTGTTTTGAGTGGTATGTTTTACACAGGAGAATTTTCTCCCTCTGCTGCTAAACCTGAGTTTAGGCTATCTTACCAGGGAATGTTGGGAATTGCAATTGCTGGAGTGGGGCTAAAGAGCTGAAACAATGATGCTATGACTCCATCCTTATAGCAGAGATCTTAAGAACTATGAGTCTATACAGACCGGCCAAAAGGGCTGGCTTGGGGGTGGAGTCAGAGCATGGCGACCACATGCTGGCTGCCCTGACTCTGCCCCCACGTCGTCCTCATGCTGCCCACCCAAACAGATGGTGGGTAGCATGAGGGCATTCCCTTGGCACAGCGTTTAGAAAAGCTGTGCCAAAGGAGTGCAGAAGAGCCATCGCCGCCATAGCAAGGGCGTCTTTTTACAGCTCCCAAAAGGATTGGCACCTGCCAGCTCTTTTTGGAGCAGCAAAGTGCCGGATCAGGGCTGCAGCATGCGGTTGCCACGGCCCCGATCCAGCATGCCCAGGGGCAGCACGGAGCTGCCCCTTAGGGGTCATCTGTACAGCCCCATATATGTCCCTGAAGGAAAACTGGTTCATCAGAATGCTTAGTTTAGGTCTCAAGAGAAGGTAGCAAAGGGCTAGCAATTTAATTTTTCCTTTCTGTCTGTTTTCTGGGGATGGATGAAAATGTCATTTTCAGGTACATTTGATAAAAATTTATCAAGTTCAGACTTGTAGTCCCACACATTTTAAAGGTGTCTACAACTTCATTTCAGTAATGTGGCAAACATGTCTCCCCCACCCCCATCTCTTTTGGTCACCATCTTGGTAAGACCTGCTGACATAGTGAATGATATGTGGTTTGGTGACTTAATCCATGCTGACTAGCTCATAATGGCTTCCAGGTAACCTGGAAGATATTTTACAAGTGCACGAGGGGCTGAGCATCAAGCAAGCATGTATGTCTTTAGAGGAAGCAGTGGTAGACACAGTACCATTCCCATAATAATTTCATACATGAATCTCCAAGCATTCCTTCACATTCTTTCACTGACCACAGATGGGGATATGTAGATGGAGTGGTGGGGCTATCCAGAATGGATGAAGCTTGGTGCTATATGGCTAGGGTCCTGAAGAGAATGGCTGGGCATTAGCATTAGCCATCATGGCTTCAACAAGAGCTGAGGCCAAAAGCTAACCTGGCTAAGCAAAGCAGCTTCTAAAACCACAAAACTTTCTAGGAGAACCATGAATTTGAAAAAACATCTAGGTAAGCAAGAGACAAACCCACATACTTCGATATGTTCTTGCAGATCAGAATCAGTATTGTGATTCCCAAACTTTGGATCTCCAGGGAGTTTGGCTGACAATCCCCAGAAGCCCCAACCAGCTTGGCCAACAGTCAGGAATTCTGGGAGCTTAAGTCTCAAAACATCTAGAGAACCAAAGTTTGGAAACCACTGCATTCTCCTACTTATGCTTTCCTAGAGATAGATAAACAATCATTCTCATATGTTGTGTGCAACTGAAAAACATCCTTAAGCCGTATTTTTTGCCTCATGATGACATTTCTCCATTCTCCATTTTCGGCACCAACTAAGCCCATTCTCTGCCTCCCAGCTGAGCAGGAAAACAAAGCATCACCGGAGGACCAGGCAGGTGAGTGGAGGAAGAAAGAGGGTGACCAGCCATCTCTGCCCTCCCCCAATCCCAGAGAAAGAAGTGAAGAAACTAAAGGAGGGATGGGGACAGACTAAAGGAGGGAGGACATGAGGGAAGGGGAGGAGGGAAACCCAGGGAGGCATAAGAGGAAATAAAGAGATATCACATTTGCAAGATTAGCCAATAGTATAAGAAAGATGCCAAGACAAACAGCAAACATCCTTTAAAAGACAAATAGCTTCCAATGGAGCATTACACATAAAATAGGGACATGGAATGTGAGAAGCATGAACCAAGGGAAGCTAGACACAGTAAAAATGGAAATGCAATGCGTGAATATAGCAGTACTGGGGGTGAGTCAGTTAAAATGGACAGGAATGGGACACTTTGAATCAGACAACCATACAGTGTTCTACTCAGGAAATAAAGAGATAAGAAGAAAAATTGTGGCTTTCATACTAAGAAAAGATGTAGCAAAAAAGCAGTCAGAGGATACAATGCAAAATCAGACAGAATCATTTCAGTAAGGCTCCACGGTAAACCTATGAATATCACCATAATTCAAGTATATGTACCAACCACAGAAGCAGAATAGAAAAAGAAGAAATTGATAGATTCTATGAAGAAGTACAGGAAGAAATTGACAGCACACCAACACAGGATGTCAAGCTGATCATTGGAGATTGGAACACAAATGTTGGAAGCAAAGAAGAATCAAAAACAGTAGGCAGATTTGGATTAGGCATAAGAAATGAAGCAGGTGAGCGTCTGATAGATTTTTGTGAAGCCAACAACCCATTGCAAACACATTTTTCATACAACCAGAAAGAAGGCTATACACATGGGCATCAACAGATGGTCAGCACAACAATCAAATAGATTATGTAACTGTAATTAAAAGATGATGGAATTCTATACTGGTGGCCAAGACTAGACCAGAAGCCAACTGTGGCATAAATCACGAATTACTCATATCAAAGATAAAAGTAAGACTCAAGAAGTAAACAAAACCAGTGATTATACCAAAATATGATCTAAATAATATCTCAACAGAATTTACTGACAACATAAAAAACAGATTCGCACTACTAAACATAATATACCGAGAACCAGGGACATAATAAAAGAAGAAGAAAGACAGACACTTTCAATAAACAAAAAGAAAGAGAAAAAATGATGGATGACGGGAAAAAAAATTACAAGCAATAAAGAAAAGAAGAGAAGAAAAACAAAAGGGAGATAGAAACAAATTAAGAATCATGAATTCAACAGTACAACAGCTTGTGTGGAGAGATAAAGAAAATTACTACAACGACCAATGCAGAGAAATAGAAGACAACAACAAAAAGGGAAGAACAAGAGATCTATTTCACAAGATCCAGGAAATCAAAGGAAAATTCAAACAAAGGACTGGGATGCTTTATGACAGGGGTAGGCAACCTTTCCCCTTTAAAGGCCGAGGGACTTTGGCTCCCAGAATCCCAGGAGCTATTGGCCAACATGGGACTATTGGCCAACATGGCTGAGGCTTCTGGGAGCTGAAGTCCCTCGGCCCTTAAAGGGGAAAGGTTGCCTACCCCTGCTATATGACAATAAAAGTAACATAATTCAAAACTAGGAAGAAATAAAAAGACATTGGATGCAATACATAGAAGAATTATACAAAAGAAATGACAAAATGAAGGATACATGGAATGAAGAACCATATGAAGATGAACCCAAATTCTAAAAAGTGAGGTGGAAACTTCAATAAGAGAAATAGTGAAATATAAATCACCAGGAACAGATGATATCCCAATTGAACTGCTGTGATCCACACTGACAGAGTCAACTCTAGTGTTAACCAATATATGTCAACAGATATGGAAACCAAAACGATGTTCAACAGATTGGAAGTGATCAATATACATCCGCATTCATAATAAGGGAGACACAAGAGACTGCAGCAACTATGGGACCATAGTACTGATCTCCCACGCAAGCAAAATCATACTCAAAAGAAAGCTTCCTTCTTCAAACTGGACAGACCCTTTGCTAGTCTTGAAGTGCAACATAGACACCTACCATACATGGAAAGAGAGATCCCAGAGATCCAAGTGGGATTCAGGAAAGGAAGAGGCACTAGGGACCACACTGCAAACATACAATGGCTAATGGACCGCACCAGGGAATTCCAAAAGAAAATCAGCATGTGCTTTATAGACTATAGCAAAGCCTTTGACTGCATAGATCATGAAAGGCTATGGAATGCCCTTAAAGACACGGTAGTGCCAACACATCTGATAATCCTGATGAGGAATCTGTACTCAGGAGAAGAGGCTACTGTCAGAACAGAACATGAAGAAACAGAATGGTTCCCAATTAGCAAGGGATTATTCATGGATTTTATTAAATATGTTCTATCTAGGAATCTCTAGGTCCCCCAGTGCAACTCTGTGGTCAACATCTGCCAGACACTGACCATAGAATTGTGCTGGAGAAGCTACAAATGCCTAGTGGAATGTTCTTTCTAGGAATTTCTAGGTCCTTCAGTATGACTTTTGGTTAATGTTGACCATAGAGTTGCATTGGAGGACCTAGATATTCCTAGAGAGAACATGTTAATAAAATCTGTTAATAATAAAGTCTGCAAAAGTCATAGCCACAAATGAGTGTAGTTAAATAATTCTCATACCTGGGATCAAACATTGATATAAATGGGGCCTGCAGTCAGAAAATCAGAAGAAGAATTAAAGATGGGGAGGGTGGCTATGAAAGAACTAGAAAATATTCTAAAATACAAAGATATACAACTCAGCAGAAAAGTTAGAATCATACAAGCCATCATATTCCCTATTACCATGTATGGATGTAAAAGCTGGACAGTTAAGAAAGATGACAGGAAGAAAACCAATGCATTTGAGAGAATGTGGGGCTGGAGAAGAGTGCTGAGGATCCGATGGACAGCCAAAAGGACAAACAAATGAGTCCTAGAGCAGATCAAGCCAGAAACCTCCCTGGAAGCCAAGATGGCCAAACTGAGGCTGTTATACTTCAGACACATCACGAGAAGGGAGGATTCATTAGAAAAGATAATAATGCTGGGAAAGGTGAGTCTGCAGCAATTAAGCAGAGCAGTGGAGGACAGAGGGTTTTAGAGATGTCTCATTCATAGGATCACCATGAGTCAAGAGCGACTCGAGAGCAGTTAACACAACAACAAAATATATTCCTAACTCACACCCCTGCATGCACACACACACACACAAAACTACAAAAGAGGACTCAGGCTTAGAAGAAATATTTCTTCTGGACTAAAAAGATGAAAACAGTACCATCTAGTGGATCCTATGTCACTGGTGAATCCCATCCAAGTTTAGTGTGAACTGAATTCCAAGATGTTGAATCTACTTTGGGGATAGGTTTCAGCTCCTTGGGTTATTTCTTTAATGTTTAGAATAAAACCCAGAGTGGATTCACTACTGACACAGAAGCCACCCTGTGCATGGAGAAGCCATCTCATGGACTGGAGGCTATATTTGGCTTGGGTGAAGTTAGGAGGATAGACAGGGTCAGGATGTGAGAAGCCAGGTTGATATGGACTCAGGAGTCCTCCCTGGCTTCCTTCTTCAAACTGGATAGACCCTTTGCTAATCTTGAAGGCAAAATGTTCCTATGAGCAGGAAGATTTCAGCCCATGACACAGCGACTCTGCAATGAGGAACAAGAGAGTGGTGGAAAGATGAAAATGAAGATGGAGTTCAGGCTTGACATGTGAGGAAGAAACCAACCATTCCAAAAGCTTACCTCCCCATTCAAGAAACAGTAAAGGACAGCAACCACAAAGCCCTGAATTAAAAAGGACAGACATCAGCATATGATTATGCATTGAGAATTGCCAGTACAGGTTGAATCTCCCTTATCTGAAATGCTTGGGACAAGAGGTACTGTGGGTCCTCTATATTCACTGGAATTAGGGATGCAGGACCCCCATCAACGTGGGAAAACTGTAATTTTTTTAAAAAAGCCCTCTTTTTTTAACTGAGAGAACACCTCTCTTGGAAACTCGAGGTCTTCCAGTGGAACCCCTGGTGCAAATGGTCATAGAATCAAGCTGAAGGACCTAGAGATTCCTAGAGACAACATATTAATCAAATCCACAAAAGGAAAATCTGCAAATGTGGGGGGCTGTATTTAGGGTTGGGGGGATTCCAGATAAGGGAGACTCAACCTGTAATAATTTATTATTATTATTATTATTATTATTATTATTATTATTATTTGCTCAATATTTAAGTGTAATTCCCCTTATCTCTGGCCTCAGCCCCTATATAGGGGTAGTTGAAGAAAGAGATGGATGTAAGTAAGCTTAACTCACCTGGAAAGATCCCAGGCCCAGTTCAAACACCAGCCTCTCTCTCTTGCTGACATTCTCTGGATAAAAGGCAAACACTGTGTAATGAATCCCAAAGAGTGGAATAAGCAGCAAGGTTGAACGGGCCAGCCTCCTGTTGAGAGAAAGAAAGCACACTTTTTTGAGGCTAGGAGGATTCAATCAAACTCCTGTTCTCATCTGACAAAGAGTAGTGGAAAGACCAATGGAGACCTTCCATCTGGCCAGAAATATCTAATAGTTATCATGAACCTTTGATCCCATTGCTCAGGATAGACAAGCTCAGACCTACGAAGCTACTTTCTACTGAGTCAATCCATGGGTCCAATTAGGTCAATATTGTTACTAACTGGTGGTGGATTTTTTGTGTCTCTCTCAGCCCTATTATTTGGGATTCTTCAAACCAACTTTTCCTGACCTTAGGTAGAGATGTTGCTGGCCATGCCAGGTGCAGATCAATGGTGGTAATCTGAAGACCTACATTTGGGATAGGATGCTTGAAATGGGGGAGGGGTCTGAGAACTTTAAAGAGCTTCTGGGGTCCTCAAGGGCTGGACGCAGGAGTCCCAAGGGCCACATGTGGCCCATAGACACACTTTGCCCACCCCTACTTTAAGCAGAAAACTATTGTTGTTGGTCTTCAAGACTTATGGCAATCTGTGCAAGACAGGAAAATCCAATCTCCTCTTCTGAGGGTCTCCACTCTTCTCAATATTCTTGCAATTATTATTTTGTTTTCAGTAGAGATTCATGGAGGTGTGGAGAAGAGGAGAATGATCCAGTACAGACAAACAAACCAGAAAGTAGCACAAACAAAACATTAACAGTTCAATTCTCATTCTCCCCAACTCAAAGCTAAATTCCCATTGGTTTTTCTACAAATGAGAAATGCAGTTGATACCAGTAAGCTATTCACCACTTTAGAGTGCAGTCTACTTTTTTATTGTGGGTAAGTCCTATAGCAAGGATAAATGGCAATGAATGAATGCTTATTCACTCTGAGACAGGCTCACACAGCTTTGACATATTGTTATTCTCCATATTCAACACCTACTCTGGCAATGAAGAAGACTTGCTTGTGGCATGGACAAAGACATACTTTACCATCTGTCATCCTGCAAAGGCCATACAAGCCTCCACACTCTGAACAGTAATTTCCCCAATATTTATAGATTGGAATGTGGGTGGTTTTTCCCCTAATATTTATAGATTGGAACATGGGTGGTTCACAATCAAAGCAACTTTTTGAAGATGATCAGAGAAGAGTCTAAAAGTAGTTTGGGTCCCTCTTTCTTGGTTTTCTGGGCAGATTTTCTGGGCACCCCTCTTTGTAACAGTACTAGCAAACAGAAGGAATGTTAAGCTAAGGCCATCTGGTTGCTCTCTTACTGAGCAGCAAGGAATCCAACATTGGTTCTAACGACTACTTATCTAAAGCTGAACCACGTTCCATAGGAGCTGTCCAGATATTGAACTCTGTTTTTACCTTTGGTTCAGCACTTGGACAGTACTGGTAAAACGTGAATTGGTTGCAGAAGAAGTGCCATTCTGACCAAGCATGACTTCTCTGCTACTCACTGCAGTTCTGGTACTAACCACTAAGTGAGATGGCATGACGGTTGCTCTTTGACTTTGCCACCACTGCCCAAGGTATATATCTTGGAAAAGTATAATTGCATTCTTTGGCAACTCATCACGAGCTATCATACCATGAACCAAAAATACCACTTAACTACAAACTTAATAGGGGTGGTGGTAGTTAGGTAAGCCTCACCTGTCTTTTACTCTTTCCCAGTCTCTATCTTCCTATCTGCAATATAGATTCCACCCTGCCATTCAGAATCATTATAATAAGGATTGCTGAGATTTAATTGGATACTCAAGGAAATGTGTGATGGAAATATGGACCACTCTAAGGCAACTTTAAAGCAAGTCACTAAACTCCTTGGGAACAAGCATAGAAAGGAAAAGAAGACTAACACAACTCTTGAAACATGCTTGCATGAATAATGGCAAGGTTGTCTCTGAACAAAGGAAAAAGTCATGGTAGGCAGTGGAGTCACTGCTGTGTGTATGGGGTGTGTGTGTAGATCACACCGGGTGACACTCCAGAGGTGGGGGGACACCCAGTTGGGCCCTCCTCCCCCTCTGGTGCAGGAGGAAGGCCCAGATGCTCCATTACAGCTGCTTCCCGGCTACTTCATTGTTAGGCTTCCTCCCAGGGAAGGAAGCCCATTGATGGAACAGCAGGAGGACTGAGTGCATGCCCTTCCTGGCTGTTCTGTTGAGGCAATGGAGAAGCTAAAGGGGTGAGTCTGTGCCCTTCCCTGTTGCTCCATCAAAAGGCTTTTTCCCTGGGGAGAAAGCTCTGTGATGGAGTAGCAGGCCTGGCTGTGATGCAACAGTTGGGGAGTGGAGAAAAGGGGAGAGGGGCAACTGGAGGGGAGGGAGACAGTCAGGGCAGAGGGGGGCAGCCCTGGCAGCTCTCTGTACCAGGTAGTGACACTACTGATGGTAGATTCTACCACTGTGGTGCACCTGTTTTAAAAATATAGACTATATTCACATTACTATGCCAAATCACATTACACTAGGCAATGTCAGCACCGATTAGCATGAGCTTAGGCCCAAGGTGAGCAATTCTCAAGGTTTCAGCTTCCATTGGCTCTCATGACAATGGTATGGTGAATCCACTCCCAGGCCAAAATCCTGTTCATTTCTTGTGTATGCCTAGGTTCTCCTATAGAAGTGGTTGGGCATTTCTGTCCAGTGTGGAACATCCATATTCAGTTCAAGATTTCAGAAATGGAGCCGTGCATGTGGTGCCATGACTGAGCTGTGCATTTGTACAACACTGTCATTCAATATATGGATTGCATAGCAACATCAGGGTGTAATGCCGCATGCATAGATTTATGAGACATAGTCCTGATGTAGGATCTCCACTTAGGTTTCAGACCAACCCATGAAGGAGCTATTCAATGTGTTGATCTCTAGCTCCAAAACTGTTCAGCACTATTGAAAAGCTGGAGCAGATTCATCTACCCACTGGGATGGAAACCATCAGCTAACATTGAACTTGTATCTTCCCTTTAAAGGGGTAGATGGTTTCTCTTGAAAGAAGAGCAGACTGCAGGGAAGACTGAGAGATGGCTTTCATGGGCTTTATTTAAGAGCATTCTGAGCCTAATAATGAAGTGGGTCAGCAAATGGAGTTTATCCATTAATATTTATTATTTATTGGGTCATTACTTTAAAACATACATCCAATCTTTCCTTCAAATCCATGGTAGCTAGCAGAGAAAATGAGAGTCATTATGTTGTAGTGGTTTGAGTATTGGATTAGGACTACGGAGTTGTTCTTGTGTGCCTTCAAGTTATTTCTGACTTGTGATGACCCCAAGGCAAACCTATCAAGGGGTTTTCTGGAGCTGAGAGAGTGTGATACAACCAAAGTCATCCAATGGGTTTCCATAGTTGAGTCATGACTCATACTCTGATCTCCAGAGTCATAGTTGTACCCTGATCTTCAGTGTTGTAGGCGTACTCTGGAGTCCAGAGTTCAAATCCCCACTCAGCCACGAAGTTCCACTGGGTTACACTCCATCAGCCCCAGAAAAAACCTTGTGATAAGTTTTTCTCAGGGTCACCATAAGTCAGAAATGACTTGAAGGCACACAATAATAACAACATTCCACAGCAAATACAAATCCTGCTTTCAAAAAATCTTGATAATAGGTTCACATTAGGCAGTGGTCATTCTCTTTAGTGCTGCTCTTTGGGAGAAAAATATGGTATAGATTTAATAAACCTACAAGGAAGCAAGTGAATCAGAGATGTCCAGAGGTTACAGGTGATCCATATTTGCACCCCATCACCCAAGTTCTCTGCAAATTCTGCCCTTTATTTTGGTATGGCAACAGAATAAGCAAGCCATTCACTTTTAAAGAACCATTGCCCCCTCCTTTCAGCAAGTTGTGTGCTCCTGGCATGCCTTGTTTCCAAGCAGATTTCCATTTACTTCCAGTATTCTGAATCTAAATCTAAACAAGGTATAAAGGTAGCGTGCCATTTGTTTATAAAGAGGTAGGCAAAGTGCAGCCTGCAGGCTACATACAATCTTTGAGCCCCTAAATGTGGCCCCTGAATCCTCCCAAAGCCCCTCCAGACATCCCCCCCCAAAAAATTTATTTATTTTTCATGCTGATTAAATAACCAAACACACTTCCTGTGAATCCAAAAATATGCCAGTATAGCTCATTGGGAGGCCATGGGGGCCGTAGTCCCTTCACAGTTGCCCACCCCTGGTTTAAATCCAAAATTGCACTTCTCATATAACTGTAACCCAGCATTTCTAAATTTGCACAGCAAGATCAGCAGCAAAATCAGCAGCAGCTCGGTGGAAGGATGTTGACAAGCTGGAGACTGTTTAGAGGAGGATAACAAAATGGTGACAGGTCTGGAAACCACCAAGCCCTATGAGGAGCGACTTAGGGAGCTGGGTAGGTTTAGCTTGGAGAAGAGAAGATTAAGAGGTGATACGATAGCCCTGTTTGAGTATTTGAAGGGATGTCATGTTGAGGATGGAGCAAGCTTATTTTCTGCTGCTCCAGAGACTAGGCCATGAAGCAATGGATTCATGCTACAGGAAAAGTGATTCCAACTAAAGATTTGGAAGAATTTGTTAATGGTAAGAGCTGTTTGACAGTGGAAGATGCTGTCACAGAGGGTGGTGGAGTCTCTTTCTTTGGAAGTTTTTAAACAGATGCTGGATTGCAATCTGTTGGGAGTGCTTGGATTGTGCCTTCTTGCATGGCAGAATGGGGTCGGACTGTATGGCCCTTGGGGTCTCTTCCATCTCTATGATTCTATGGTTACAGGGGTGGTGGCGGGTCCTAGACCTTCAGAAATTGTCCACCCATGAACTAAAAACAAAAGTTAATAACTCATGGTGCTAGGTGACCGTTTGGTATCTCTCTCTTTGAATTTAACAATAACTTGCATTTTCTCTCCCCCACCCATGAGTACATAAATGTCAGATATACAACCTCCAGCTCCCTACCTCTGATGTTATCAACTGAAAGCACACAAGAAGATACAAAACAAACAAAGCCAACATGCAGGGCACAAGAAACATGGATGCCAGCCTAAGCAACCACTATGGCTACAGACCACATAAGAGCAACATGCATCAAACACAGATATTGCCACAGGATTGCATACACTTACAAGGTAATTGTGGATAGTTCAGACATCCTGCAAGAGTGCTGGTTAGCCCTGTTGGATTTACAGTAGCATTTCTGAACGCAGCTGCTGAATGTGACAAGATTAGCAAAAAGAAAATTTTAAAAATAAAAAACAAACAAAAATGGGTTTTGTTTTTCATCTCAACAAGGCCAAGAGGCATGTCAATTCTGAACACAGTTTTATGAGTCACCATGCCAAAAAAGACCAAACCAAAACCAGGATGCAGGTGGAAGGAAAGGAGTACTGCAAGACAAAGCTGGACTGATGCAGAAGAAACAAGATGCCTTCATATTGCACTGAGTCACAAAACTAACAGAAGGTTGCAAGCAGGTGAAGCAAAGACAGACACAATGGAAAGGAGGGGACTTTTCTTGCTGCAACTCGTGCTTTGGATGGGTTACACTACACAGCAATAGGGTTATATGAGGGACTTTGGTGAGTCTAAACAAATGAAGGGAAATAGGATGACACATATTGTGTTTACATGTTGGAAATATAGATTTAATACACTCATCCCTCTACATTTGCGGCTTTGACTTTTGTGGTTTTGATTATTCACAGATTTTATTAATGTTCTCCCGAGGAATATCTAAGTCCTCCAGAACAACTCTATGGTCAACTTTAACCAAAAGTCACACTGAAGGACCTAGAGATTCCTAGAGAGAACACTCTACTAGGCATTTGTAACTCCTCCAGAGCAATTCTATGGTCAATATCTGGTAAATGTTGACCACAGAGTTGCACTGGAGGACCTTGAGATTCCTTGAGAGGCATTCTCTCAGGTAAAAAAAAAATTTTTTTTTTTGTTATTTGAGGTTTTTTCACATTCACGGGGGTCCTGTGCCCCCAACCCCAGCGAATGTGGAGGGACGAGTGTAGTTTCAAACAATAGATTATTATTATTATTATTATTATTATTATTATTATTATTATTAAAGTTTATTTCTAAAGTGCACAAGATCTGCTGGACAACACTTGGGCCTATCATAGGGATGTAATACTTCACTAAGGCTGCATCTGTACTCCAGAATGAATACAGTTTGACATGGCTTTAACAGCCATGGCTCAATGCTATGGAACTGTGGGATTTACAGTGTTGTGAGATATTTAGCCTTCACTGTCAGAGAGTTCAGAATTAAATCTGGGGAAAATTTGCACACAGTTGTTTTGTGCGGAAAACATTTTCTGCAAAGGAAAAAAAGCAATTTTGCATTGGAAATGATATTTCTATTAAGAAAAGAAAATAATATTTCTACATAGAAATATTATTTCCTGCACAGAAAAAAACTGTTTTGTGCACATAAAAAGCTGTTCTCTGTGGAAATCACACAAGTGCCAATTTTGCATAGAATAAGTCCCCAATTACAGCATTTTCTGTGCAGTAAGCTTTTTCAATGCAGAAAACAGTGGCTCCGAAGGATATAGAAGCTGCCAATTTCCCACTCTGTAACTCATTCTGCTTCTGAAGAACACTCACAGATCATATCCTGCTAATATCATTATATGACAGCCATATTTATATACCTCATGGGTATTATAGAGAAGATGGAATAATCTTGTTTTCTGCTGCTCCAGAGACCAGAATGTGAATCAATGAACTGAAATCACAAGAAAATAGATTGCTCCGAAACATTAGGAAGAATCTCTTGACCTGTTTGGTTCTTCTCTTAGGAGGTCTTTAAACAGAGGTTGGATGGCCATATTTTGCAAGTGCTCTAGTTGTGCATTCCAACATGGCAGGGGGTTGGATTAGATGGCCCATTGTGGTCCAACTCTATGATACTAGGTCTAAGCTCTCAGATTGGACCTTTGTGGGGGGAAGTTGGTTCTTAGACAAGCAAGAACTCATTGGGAAATTGTCTGCAATTGCTTACACTGGGCAATCCAAAATATTCCCTGGTGGTGCAGTGGTTAAATGCTGGGCATGCAACCACAACATTGCAAATTCAATC
The DNA here is from genome assembly GCA_026167975.1 of Phrynosoma blainvillii. Classification (NCBI taxonomy): domain Eukaryota; kingdom Metazoa; phylum Chordata; class Lepidosauria; order Squamata; family Phrynosomatidae; genus Phrynosoma; species Phrynosoma blainvillii. Next base: position 6,064,145 of record JANUYF010000005.1, read on the forward strand.
CTAGAGGAAGGCTCCAAAGTCCACTCAGCTTTCCATCTTTTTGTAGGTTGGTATAATGAGTACCCAGCTTGTTGGGGGCAATTGGCTTATACATTGTAAACTGCTTAGGGAATGCTAGTTCACTGATAAGCAGTATAGAAATGTACTTGCTATTGCTATTACTATATGCCCCGATTCACAAAATGAATAGCACCAGATGCCAAAGACCAGCTCTTAATCTTTAAATGAATTACCATATGAGAATCTTATCTAGGAGACAAAGAAGAAGACAAGGCATGCACATCCAGAAAAAGAGGGACTAGAATTCAGTAGTAGAGTACATTCTTTGCATGCAGGATTTCTGAGATCTCTACTGACAATGCATTACCAACAAGTGACGTGGGAAAACTTTGTTTGCCTGAGATTATGGAGAAGAGCTGTCAGTCAAAGTACAGAATGTCAAAAAACATGAGCACTAGACAACTGCGACTTTCCTGATGCTGTTAGATTGCAATTCCTATCAGGCCCAGTTAACATAACCAATGGTGAAGGATTTAGGTTGATGTAGTCCAACAAAATCCAGAATGCCACAGTTGTCTACCTTTGGTCTATATGTACAAATAATCTGTGGAGGCATAACATCCTAAGGAAGCAGCATGCATAACTGGAAATTTCCTTATCTATATTCTTCACAGCTCCTAGTACTGAAAAGACAAAGCTCTTTTAAAACTGTGGCCTGTCTCTTCAGCAAGGATCCACTAGACCAGGGGTAGGCAACCTTTCCCCTTTAAGGGCCGAGGGACTTCAGCTCCCAGAAGCCTCAGCCATGTTGGCCAATAGTCCCATGTTGGCCAATAGCTCCTGGGATTCTGGGAGCCGAAGTCCCTCAGCCCTTAAAGGGGAAAGGTTGCCTACTCCTGCACTAGACTAACCTGAAATGTGTTTCTCTTTTGGATGCACACATCTCTCCAGCAATGATCTGCATAGTTGTTTACTCAACCCCACTGATTAGCAAAATTAAGATCAATTCTGCAAGACGTGAGTTCAGTTAATTTGCATATTTTATAGAAAAGTTTTCTGATCTTTGGGGTGGAAAAGGAGTGCCATTTAAAAAAAGGTAATATCTTGTTTATGGCATTGGGATTAGTTAACCTAAGCCTCTTTCACTTTCCCCCTAGCTTGGACCAGAGGTAAAAGGATACCTACCGATGGGATATGCCATGTTTCTCGTTTCTTTCCACCATGAAGCTAGTTGGAGGAATGACGTACACCTGCATTAGCTAAGTATATATGCATGCTTTGCCATTTTCAACATGCATGACAAAAGGAGTTAATTCAAATAAAAAAGAAAAGGAGGAGGCAAACCCAGAATCAAAGCAATGCAATGGTAGTTGGGGACATTGGATCACTGTATGCACCATCCTCAAAACAAAAGAGATGCGGCCAGTAGCTGTGCATAGAAACTAAAGCATCCATTGGATTCTTTAAGAATCCAAGCCTTAAAGACAAACGGGTTTCTAGCCCTCATGATACCACAGACAGAAGATGACATGAACAAGTGATTGGCTGGTGTCACATTGGCAAACAGTGAAAAAATGTCATTATGGTTGCACATGATGCTGGATGCATAGAAAAGCGCCCACAGGGAAACAGTAATCATTGGCAAGCACACCATGAAATGGCATGTTTGGGTCATACCTGAGTGTACACAAAAAGAAGCCATTTTGGCCCATCCCATTGCACTTACTCTTTTTAAATATATGTCACCCAGAAAAACTTTTCCAGTGAAAGAAGCAAGCCTCCCACTGACAATCTCTTATTTACATTTGTACATTGTAAGCATGTCAATCTTTATTCATTTAATTCTCACACACAAGAAAAAGAATGCCAAAGGTTTTATCCCTATTGGATGAGATTATGAGAATTTGTGCACATTTCCTAATCTTTTTTTTTTTTTTTTGACATTTTGAACATTTTATAAAAATTGCAAAAAAAAAAAATAATGGATTGCAATTCCTATCAGGCCCAGTTTTTTAAAATGCAAATCCCTATTTTTTTTTTGCGTAAAACTTCTTTTTTTTTTTGCACAGAACAATGCTTGTTTTTTGTTTTGTTTTGTTCTGTTTTGCACAAGTGACATTTAGAAACTGAAATGTCCTGGGACGTGAAAAATCTTGCAGTAGTTGACCATTTTTTCCCCAGGGAAAAAAACAGGGAATTTTGATGCAAGATGACACCATTTCTTTTGAAAGACAAGAAAATTTGCAAATATTTTACTCTTTAGCACTGCTCACAGTAGAAGTGGGAATTTTACGGAACAAAAATATAGTCAAAAGAGCAAACTCTGCTTCACTGTATGGTCCAAAGGCCACACCAATCCGAAGGATAGTTCTTGTGGTTGTTGGCCCTTAAGTCTCTGCTTTTCTGCCCAGATGAAAGAGGAGGAATTGCTGCCTGCAGCTGCCTCCAGCAGGGGCAATTTAAAAAGACAAGCTATTGCCCTGCTCATCCGTGAGTATACTGGAGAACCAAGAGGGCAATGCCTGTTCTTTTCTCTGCCTGTGGCTAGACAGTCCCTTCGGCAACCTGTGCCTTTCCCTTGCCCCCAAATGGCCAAAGAAGGAAGCACTGCACAAGGCAGCACTGGATATGCATGCACATGTCCTTTCAAGTTAATTGCACAAGGAGGTATCCAGTACCTCCTTGTGCAAATAACTTGAAAGGACATGTGCATGCATATCCAGTACCTCCTTGTGCAAATAACTTGAAAGGACATGTGCATGCATATCCAGTACCTCCTTGTGCAAATAACTTGAAAGGACATGTGCATGCATATCCAGTACCTCCTTGTGCAAATAACTTGAAAGGACATGTGCATGCATATCCAGTACCTCCTTGTGCAAATAACTTGAAAGGACATGTGCATGCATATCCAGTACCTCCTTGTGCAAATAACTTGAAAGGACATGTGCATGCATATCCAGTACCTCCTTGTGCAGTGCTTCCTTCTTTGGCCATTTAAGGGATACCTCCTTGTGCAATTAATTTGAAAGGACATGTGCATGCATAATCCCAGGTCATGTGTGTGTGTATCACTAACAAGATTCTGGTCTTTGCCTGCCTTTTCTATTTGTGATCCTAGGAAAAGCTAGCCTAGAGCACAGACTGGGTTTCACCTATCCTGTTTTACTGGAAGGAAGCAGTTTGGGGGCAGGGAAGCAGACTGTGGGTGCATTTACACTGCAGAAATAATGTGGTTTGACACCACATTAACTGCCATGGCTCCATCTTACAGAATCTTGAAATTTGTACGTAGTTTTGTGAAGCATGCTCACTTTTGGGCAGAAAGGGCCTTGTAAAACTGCAAATCCCAGATTCCATAGGATAGGTCGCTACAGCACTTAAAATGGTATCAACTGCATTATTCAGCAGGGTAGATGCATCCTATGCTTTTTCCTTCTCCAATGCTTTCTTTTTTCCTTTGTCCAACAGAATGTATATGGAGCCATGATTGACCCATCTTCCATTTGCTGATCTCTCTGAGATACCCTTGAGTTTTTATTCTTAGTTATTCATGTTTAATACACAGCACTGGGATTTTAATCTGCAGCCCCCAAAGCATCAAGAAAACCCAAGACAGCTTAAAAACTAACAGCAAAACACCAACTTGGGCATTGGGTGGCCCTGTTCTGCTCAGAGTTGTGTGATTTTCCCAGCACATTCTGTCTAAAGGGGGCAATGCAATGCAAGCTGATTTTTCATCTGAACCCAGATGGAGACAGCAAAGTAACTGAAGCCAGAAATAAATAAGCAAATGCACAAACGGTTTGACTCAAAATTACTGCAATCACCAAACTATTTAAGGAACCTGCATGGAATCTTTCAAATCAATGTGGCTTTGCCCAACCACTTCCAACCTCTTACATTTATTTTTGGTTCTAAAACCCTAGGGATGATTCCCAGATATTTTTGGAAAATAATAATAATCTGATAGCGGCAATCAAAAGGCTGATGTTAGGTCTTGTTTGCTTTCTTGCTTGATGCTTATGATTTAAGCAGATACTACAGTTGGAAACCCAGCAGCATCACTGGGGGGTGCAGGGGGTGTGGACTACACCAGGTGACACCCCACAAGGGGGTGACACCAAAGAAGGGGAGTGACACCAGGTTGTCTCCCCGCTGCCCGTGGGTGCTGTTTCGGCCAATGCCGGACCTCCTAAGCCCAACGCAGGGCATTTTGGGCCTCCTGGGGACTGCATGGGGGCTTTTCAGCCCCCCTGGCGGCTGTGCCAGGGCATTTCAGGCCTCATAGGGTTCATGTCGGGGCATTTTGGGCCTCCGGGAGGCTGCACAGGGGGCTTCTTGATGCCCCCCTGCCCCAGAAACCCCATTGGAAGTCCAGGACCAGAAGTCCTGCCCCCGGAAACCCTGTCCCCGCACCGGGTGTCACCAGGTGTAGGAATGTCACTGCTGCAACCCAGAGTACATTTACTGCAGAGAAGGTCTGCAGAATCCCATTCAGCTTATTAAAAACATTTATATATTGCCTCCCAGTCCACCAGGGCCCTCAACAGGTAAGAGCATTTAAAACCCTATAGAGATTTTTTAAAAAAACTTTTAAAACAAATTAAAATTCTCTTTAAGGACTTTTAAAAAGAATCTAAACATGGTGTCTGAAAATAATTTTGAATTAAGCAATTAAAACAGACAGAGCAATTTCAAATACTAAAGGCCTCTTACCCCTAGCTGCTACTGTTTGTTGTTTTGTTTTATGATTTTATTGTTTGATGCTGTTTTTAATACCATTCTAGTTTAATCTATTTTAAGGGGTGGGAGGGTTGGGGGGGTATTTGGTGATGTGGTTTACCCTTGTATTGTTTTAATCTGTCATACGCCGCCCCGGTTGCTTTGCAGAGGGGCGGGTTAGAAATAAAACTTATTATTATTATTATCATCATCATCATCATGTGAAGCAATACCATTTTAGCTGCCCACTGGAAACTCAGAATAGATAGAGCCAGCCTAACTTCCCTTGGCAGGGAGTTCCAAAGTTGGGGTGCTGCTACAGAGAAATCTGTAAGAGCTCTGGTGGTGCAGTGGTTAAATGCCACTCATGCAAAAACCAGGAGGTTGTGAGTTCAATACCAGCCAGGGGCTCAGGCTTGATTCAGGCTTGCATCCTTCCAAGCTTGCTAAAATGAGTACCCAGCTTGTTGGGGCATTTAGCTTACAGTTGTAAACCATTTGGGGAGTGCTTAAGTCAGGGACAGGCAACCTTTTTGAGACCTGGGCCGGTCTCCCGTCGCCCAGGTCTCAGCTGGGCCAAGGGGGTGGTGGCAGTGGGGGGGGGAATGGCCTCCTCCACCGCGCGCCCCCCCCACACATGTGGCCGCCGCCGTAGCGCGCACGGCCGCAGCCGCCACGGCGCATGTCGCAGCCGCCATTTTTGAAGTCACTGCTATTGCTACTTGCTATGTACCCATCCACCTATTTTTAAAAAATAATTTTGTGCATGAAACAACATTTCTGTATATGGAACCATTGGAAAGCAAAACTGTCACTACCTCAGCCATCCCTGAAAAAAAATTGGGTTTTGGAATAGTTCAGATTTCAGAATTCTGGATAAGGGAGACTCAGGATGTATATTTAAGGAGATCTTGTAGTACCTTTGAAACTGAAAGAAAGAAGGCGGTAGCTGGAGCTTTCGTAGATTTGAGCCTATTTCCTCAGCTGCAGTTATGTTAAGCAAAAGGTGATATGGGATACCAGTAATTACATGTTACTGATGAAAGATAATGAATCAATTTATCACTCATCACATTATTTTTCAAAGGAAACATCATTATGCCCTTGTTACACTCAAACAAACGTGTCACAAGTAATTTCACTCATTTTAATATGTTACTTCCAAGCTCTCTAAAGAACTGCAAGTAACTTTCAGTCTGGCTCTCAATATAGGCCTGCTCTTAGAATGACAGACCTGGCATGGGAAGATGTAGGGGGGTTGCAGACTGCCAGAAATAGTGTGAATTCAGTCCACTTTTAGGGTTAGGGTTAGTGCTAGGGAATCATGGGAATTGTTTTTTTTCAGGGACATTGAGCCTTCTCTGTCAGACAACTCTGATGCCACAATAAAATACAGTTCCCATGGTTCCCTAACTCTAACCCTAACCCTAAAAGTGGACTGAATTCACACTATTTCTGGCAGTCTGCAACCCCCCGTAGTCAAGTTTTCTATTCACTCACCAAATTCCCTAGGTGTGATTTTGGACAAATCACCTTCTCTCCTTGCCTAACATACTTTGAAGGGCTTCCACAGAGTTACATGACTAGCTCCACATACAGCCCAGACACAATTGTGGAAGGGAGGCAAATGTAATGGCATATTTCTTCCCATTAGAAGTTACTGTTATTATGAGAAGTGAAAGAATAAGAGCTATTTGATAGAAATTGCCATCAAATCCAATAGTTATTTGATCAAATCCAACCATTGTTTGATGGAAAATGCCACCCAGGGCAAACTTCCATTCAGATTTTGGGCAACGTTCAGATCAAGAAAGATAATGTTATTATTGAGTAATAATAAATGAAATAAATCACAGTGAGCTCTGGATCAAAATCCAGAGTGGCTGAATGAAGCACTACAGTCACATTGAGAAGGTATAGTCATGGAAACACAAGGCTGTCACTTTGCCCTGGTAGCTATGCTGTCTAGCAAACACAAAGGGATGTGATACTGGAGCTAAGCATCAGGGAATCATAAGAGGAAGAGATTGTTTTCAGCCGCTATCAAGGCTGCAAACCTTCCCGTCACCCGTTTCTTCTTGCTGCTGTGTGCCTTCAAGTTTTTTCTAATTTATGGTGATCCTAAGGTGAACCTATCATGGGCTCTCTTGGCAAGATTTGCTTAGACAGGGTTTGCCTTTGCCTTCCTCTGAGGCTGAGAGAGTGTGACTTGCCCAAAGTCACCCAGTGGATTTCCCTAGCTGAGTGGGGATTTGAACCCTGTTCTCTAGAGGCATAGTCCAACACTCAAACCACTGCATCACCTGCTATTCTTCATCACCTGCTACCCCCTCTTTTTAACTGGGGATACTGCAGAATGAACCTGAGATCTCATGCATGAAATGCACAAGCTTCATCATATCCTTTTTCCCAGAGCTTTGACAACTTCCTTTCTTGGAAGACAACTCCCAGAATCCCTAGCCAGCATGCTCAGCAATTATGGTGGTTGGGGCTTTTGGGAAATGGAGTCCAAAAAAAAAAAAAAGGAACTCCCCACAATACTGCCCTCTCCAAATGTGGAGCGACAAGGACACCATCATAGCCAAGATTCAGAATCCTCTGGTCTTTACCCATGCTTGAAAGACTGGCTGCTCCTCATGACAAACAGGAAGCCCTACCTCCTGCTGAGCACTTTTTAAGATTAAAACAAGATCTACAATGACACATATCCCTGATCAGATTTTTAAAGGTGCCAGCAAAACCTACAGTGACATATATTTGCAAGGCTGTTGAAACAAAGGCAACAGAAGAGTTGCTTCTTTGCCTGGTATGGGAGTGAGATCATCTGTAGCCATGAAGTCCATTATCATCAGTATGCTGATGATTCCCAGTTTGATTATTTCTTTAATGAAGCATTCAAGGCCAGATGCCTCTTCATTGAACTAGCACTTGGAAGCTCTGGCCAAAGGGATGAGGGTGAACAGATTGAAGCGGAAGCCAGAAAAGCTAGAGGGAATAGCAGTAGAAGGTGCTTTTATCTGGGTAGGCACTACTTTGTTTATGGTAGATGAGCGATTGTGATCTTATCTGAGCAGCTGGAAAATTTTGGACATCCCTGAACATCCCTGCGACTAGGTTTTGAAGCAACTGAAGAGCTTTTTTCATCTGTTTATGGTATTGCATCTATTTTCCATTCCAGACAAAGCAGATCTTACAACACCCATTCGTGCTTCAGTATATTCCAAGTCTGGTGTCTGCTAGAGGACCTACATAGGTCTACCCTTAGACAAAATAGGAAGCTTCATCTGTTATAATTCGGAAGGAATGCCCACATCCTACATGTTCTTCACTAGTTACTTTGGTGCCCAGCTTACCTGAGTCTGTCTTCCTATAAGGCACAGTGAGGTGTAAACTTCAGATGGCATATCTTGAGTGACATAAAAGGGCAGAAAAATGGTCTTTTAATTTATTGACTGCATTCTAACAGCCATGAAGGGGTAGAGGCCCTCATGAGATCATGTTCTCTAGGTGCTAAAACAACTTGACTGATCTGGCTCGGAAACTATATGAATGATTTTCTGCATAGACAATGCTGTCTCCTACCCAGAAAATGCTGGTTTCTGCACAAAACAATCACATGTGAATTTTGTGCAGAATAAGTCTTGAACTGTGAAGATTCTCATAAGTCCAGGCTTCTTCTCATCAGGGTTTCTGGATACTTGAAAAACATGTTTTTTGATCATTTGGTTTGGATATTCTTTCAATCTCTACTCTTAATGGGGCTAACCAAAAAGAATGAGACCATCATGTGTGCATGAAGATGTTCTTCTCACTACCACCACTGGTGCATATAAGAATAGGGGCTTGTCTGCACTGGCCAGAATAGTCTGGGCTGCTCCTGGAGTATTCTAGCCCTGGAGTAGTCCTGGATTCCCACCGTTACCTCCACACTCTGTAGCAACGTTGGGTGGCTGTCTACACACATGTCTTTCTATGGCACCTAGCGGTGCTACCGCTAGCTTGAGTTACTCCCTCTGAGATCAGAAATGGGGTGCCAAACATCAATCATATGGCTGGGCACCTTGTCGTGACCTCAGAAAAAGCAACTCACACCAAAGCCAGTGGCACCAGGAGACACAGGACGTGTGTGTAAACATTCCTGCCCAGAAGAGTGCTTCAGATTTTCCTGCAACATTTTCCTGGAGCAAAAGGTGACTTTTCTTAAACCATTTTAAGGGAGGGATAGGGTGGATTTAATGCAGAACTGGCCTTACATCATGAAGGCAGTCCACATTCAAATCGGGAATTTGGCCCTGCTTTGTGAAGACAAGTCACTGTCAGGATGGGTGGAAACTGCTTCATTTGCCCTGTGTAGACATGCCCAAGGTCAGCAATTATTCCTTTGGAGCTGCAAGCAATCCATGTTCATTATTATGAGCATAACATGTATAAGCTGTGTACATCCTATCTGCATGGTCATAACAAACAGGGAGCATCTATGCACAAATGAAGCCATGTGTGAACAGCATAATGTTACACAGGAGAGTGATAACTCTTTACAACACACACATACATGTCAAAGTAAGACATTTCCACAAGCCTCCATTGGGAAGATGGATAAAAGAAAATGGAAGGATATGAAATGGAAAAGGATGTCGCCTGGCTTTGTTTTGTTGTCGCTAACTATACACATAGGAAAAACATCAGGAGACCTGGGGTCCATGTTGCCTCCAGGCCATATAATCCTGGAAACCAGGGAGAGAATTTATATGTCTGATCTGTTTGCATCTCATGAATGATCCTTTGGTGAACCTGTACAGAGTTCCATCTTCCTTTGGTTCATCCTTAGATGAACCTGTTCAGAGATCCATCTTTGGTGGGAACACTGGATAAATAATGTCTTGTTTCAGAGCAGACTAGAAGATCCCCTGACAACACTATAACAGATAAGTGGATTAAAAAAGAAAATAGCCACATTTATAAGGAAAAGCAATTCTTCTGTATGTCTTAGATTTCTGAAGGTTGCATCTAATGCTAATGTCTGGGATTTCTTTTGTGAAACAATATTTGGAACACAGGTGAAAAACAAACAAACAACAAAAACCAGATACCAAAAAGAGATTCTGTGAATGCCTAGTTTTTTTCTGGGGTGGAAATGGATTGAAGCATATCAGTGGGCAATAGAATTCCTGACCTAGCTGCATTCAGATTAGGGCTGCTTCTATAGCTGTTGCAGAAATAAAGCAATTTGATGCCACTTTAACTGCCATGACTCAATGGTATCAAATTCTGGAATAATCACCCTGACTCCCAATTTTTGGAGAAGGGTGAGATATAATCATCATCATCATCATCATCATCATCATCATCATTATCATCCTTCCCTGTTAGAGTGCACTGGTGCCCCACCAGATTACAAAGCCCAGAACTCCAGAGCACTGAGCCATGGCAGTTAAAGTAGCATCAGACTGCTTTAGTTTTGCAGTGTGAAATACCACTCAATATTATTTCACATTCACTGGCCAGGCCAGAAGTGCTGGAAGCAACCACTGAGGTCCTAAATCAGTCAAGGAGAATGCGCAGTCCTGTAGATGCCATTGTATTGCAACTCCCACAATCTCTCACTCTTGGCTATGCTGGCTGTGCTGATGAGAGATGCAACCCAACAGCATCTACAGGAGCACCTGTTTTCCACTCCTGTCCTAAATGGTCTCAGACCAGGCTATCTCAAAGCCCCCCCTTTCTTTGACAACACTGCTGGTATGTTTTATTCAGCATCCTCTTGACAGTATCCACCACTATCTAAAGGAGGGATGGGCAGCAGCTTTTGCATAGCTTCTATTCCACCTACCCCCCAGAATGTTTCATCTCTGAATATCCCAAAATACTTATGAGTGTGGGGCATTTTTGCCATTGGGCAGAAGGCCATATTACATGCAGAAGAATCCTTTAAAAACAAAACAATCAGGAAATGACTTTATGGGTGCATCTACACCGTAGAAATAATGTAGTTTGACACCACTCTAACTGCCAAGGCTCAATCCTACAGAATCCTGGAATAAGTAGTTTTGTGAAGCACCAGTACTCTTTGGCAGAGAAGACTAAAGACTTTGTAAAACTTCAAATCCCAGGATTTAATAGGCTGTAGCTACAGCACTTATAGTGGTGTCAAAGTGCATTGTTTCTATAGTGTAGATGCACCCTATGTTGCAAAACAATGTGACCCCTGAGCCTAAAATGGCCCATGGCAGCTCCAAAACATGGAGAAAAGCCATCTATGTCCCCTAGAGAATCTCCACTTGCAGGAAAAAAAAATGCAGTGTGTGTGACATCGGGGGTATAGCTTTCCAAGGGCCCCTAGGGGTTGGATAAGGCACCCCGTACCATTTGACAATTGCCCACTGAGATCTAAAGTATGTGGGGTGGGCATGTGAGACAGGGCTTTTAAAAAACAAAAACTGTGGCACCTATATGGTGGGAAAGAACATGGATCACTCATGATGCTCTCTTCCTGATAAGCAGTGCAAATATGGCTTCTCAAGAAAAGGTGTAAAGCCATGGAATTGACTGGCTGTCCTTACTGACCACCTGGTCTTATTTTTGAGATAGCAGTGTTTCTGTCTCCATTTCAACCATTTTAGTGTCATTGTCTTTATTAATGGCTGCTCTTAGTCATCTTAAAAGTATTCAAATGGACAGATGGGAATAAAAAAAGAGGCAAGACTGAAATGTATAAATAAGCAAGCAAGTCTGTATGGATAGAACCAGGGATGCTTCTGTATTCAGTTGGCCCTCTGTATCCACGGATTTTTTTATCAACAGATTCAAGAATCCATGGCTTGAAAATATTTCCCAAAATATATAAATTCCATAAACAAACCTTGATTTTGCCATTTTATATAAGGGGCACCATTTTACTATGTCATTATATATAATGTGACTTGAGCATCCACAGATCTTGTTATCTACAGGGGATCCTGGAACCAAACCCCAGCAGATAACAAGGACCCACTGTACTCTGGTCCCATGCTCCTCCAGTAGCACATGTAAACAAGAACTGTCCACCTGGGCAGACTTCTGTTCAGTATTCTGCAGTTCATATCCTACAATGTAGAAGAAGACCAATAAAGAGCCCTCCCCCCATTTGTTAATTTATTGAGGTGGGGCAAGGAACGGTTATGACTTCCTAGCACTTGTAACCTATGTGCACATTCAGCAAGAGAGAAACCTATGAATAGGAACATGAGTGGTATGCTAGAAGGATGCCCATGTGCCCCTGGATGGTGGAGAAGGAATGTGGCAGACATGGCAGCAATTGGAGAGTTCTAGAAGTGTTTCAGGATAATACAGTGAATAGAAAATGGCATTGGCCCACATCTGGAATTTTTGGAGAATCCTTGGAATCATGTTCTGTGAATTGATGAACCTCCCTTTGAACTGATCTGAATCTTGGTCATTATTGGTTCTGGGGCTGTCAGCTCTGTCAACTGTTTTCCAAGACTTCAGAAATAATGCTTGCTTTTTAACTTTCATATTGAGAGCCAGTGTGGTGTAGTGGTTTGATTGTGGACTAAGACCCTGGGAAATCAGGGTGTGAAACCCTGCTTACTCCTGGAAACCCAATGGGAGCCCTTGGGAGAGTAATACTCTCTCAGCCTCAGAAGGAGGGAATGGCAAACCCACTCTGAACTCCCTTGGTGTATGGTGGAGTCTCTTTCTTTGGAGGTTTTTAAACAGAAGCTGAATGGCCATCTGTTGCAAGTACTTTGACCATGTATTTCTGCATTGTAGAATTGGGTTGGATTGGATGGCCCTTGGAGTCTCTTCCAACTCTAGGAAGAGTTCTATGATTCTATGAAATCTTGCCAAGAAAACCCTGTGATAGGTTCATTTTAGGGTCACCATAAGTTAGAAATGACTTGAAGGTACACAACAACAAGGTTTCTTCTCAGTTTCCTAATAGAAGGTGCCAGGAAATGAACCTGTTGTTGGAATATGGATGGGTTATACAATCAATTGAATCTCACTGACTATTTCTGACACCTGTAACTTGGGCAGGTCTAGTCCTATCCGTTTCTACTTGCCTCTTCCTTCAGTGTAAGAAATCTATAACAACACAGGCCTTGACTAACTGTGGATGAATGAGGGTTCAGCAACTTTCACACCTTCTACAACCAAATTAAGTATTCTCAATTTATCAGTTCTTCTCACCTTTGTGGAAAATGGGTTGAAAGACAGACACACATACTATAGGGAACCACCACCACCACAAATGATAACATAGATAATGCTCATCAGGATGTAAAGGAAGCTAGAGTTGTAGGAGTCTAGATGTGACCACCACAACAAGCAATAAATGGAAATAGGACAATGCTTGCAATACTTTCATCTGTGGTAGATCCTCCCCCACTATAGATAAAACTTGATTTGAAGTCAAGAACCCAAGCCTGAACCTAATCTGAGAGTTTACAAGGCCACCATGGAAACTCTAGCCATCACTGCCACGTTGTAGGGACCAACAATGGTATCATCTGTCAAGAACTACCAATGGCTCCAGGTCAGGCTCATATGAACTGGGAATCAGGCCCCAGTTCTACCACAGAAAATGTCCCAATCCTGTCATGGTAGCCTCCAAGTGCCTCAAAATGTGGTTGACTACAAATGAGAGGTGACTAACAGAAAACCAAGATACCTGTTGAATGGCTCTGGACCTTCTTGTCTAAGAAATCTGACCTGATAGCATTTGTAAATCAGTTGTTGGGAAACATCTGGAGCAAGGGCAGCCAAGGGTTTCCTGGTAAACCCCTAGGCTGGGATGGGAAGCCTACAGTTCTCCAGTTGTTAAGGAACTACTACATCCCTAATACCTCACTAGCTTGGCTGGCTAGACCTAATGGCAACTGCAATCCAGAGCATCTGGAAGGGCACACATTCTCGAACCCAGTATTTGACTTTCTGCAAAGCTGCATTTCCCAAGTTATTTCTTAGATCTGCTCGCTCCACTCTGTAACTATCTTCTCTCTATTGCCCAGCCTTTGGATGGCAACAATAAGGTAAGGAAACCCATAAGATTAATGGGTTTGTGATCAGGCTGCATCTACACAGTGGCATGTGGCCAATTTAGCCACGGAACATTAAATCAGGTATTTAAGTAAAGCCTTCTCCTGCAATCAGCCAACACAGTTACTTTGAACTGGATGCATTGCATCAAATCATGCAACTCATATCAATTGTATGAGACCTTGGCTTACTCTTGGGAACAGTGCCATCAATAGAGAGGTTGAATGTCAGTTATATTGATTCAACATGTCAGACATTCGAACTGTCTGGCAGCAATCTTAAATGAATGGCTCAGGGTAAGCTTGTTGCTATGGGCACTTCATGAATATCTCTTCACAACAGGTAGTATCATTGAACTGAAAATGCTAGATCATTGTTAGTCTTCCCAGATGAATGCAATGCTACTGTTGGCCATTTTCTTGCAACCAGTGGTTACTACTCATGGTTTGCAGTAGGTTTTCTCTATGTTTACATTTTCCTTGGCAACACTTTATGCATTCCACTCCTTGTTCTTCCAGTTAAAACCCCTTTACCTCCAGAATCCCACAATTCAGTGCAATTGTGCTTTTCTAAACTCTACTTTGCAGTTACAGTTAGAAAGATAACCCATATAACCAGTGAAATATCTGCTTGGTGTTTGCAATATACATTGCTTCTGATTATGGTTTGGTTTCCATTTACAACATAAAAATAAAAATGGGGAAAATTTAAACTCCCAAACCACATGTTTACTTTTTCCCATGTGTATGTCAGAGCTCAAAACCAAGTATGGATCTTTCAATACTCCTATGTTATACTTACAAATAAATACTTGATTCGTTGCCTCCAATATCAGGTGACTGAAGTTTCTGAACCAAGATGATGATGATGCCAACAAAAAGCAAAAAGTTGATCTGGGGAGAGGAGAAAACAACGACAAAGGATCAGTGAATTGCCTGGAATCGTTATGATCACTCAGCCATCAATAATCACACAAATAGCTTGATTCTAAACTTGGAAAGAAGAAATGACAAATAGTGATTTTACCTGGAATGTGTCACCATTTGTGGTAACATTCTCATTTGCATTTTAATGGTAAAATCAACATGGAAGGCTTTTTGTGTGTGTCTGGTATGGGTTTTCATCTATTTGCCTTTTCAAAAATATTGTTTCTACACTCTGGAGGAGATTTGGGTAAATTTTCCAATTTTTTTCCAATTAAAGGAAGGAAGGAGATAGTAATAATTCACTACATGTTACTCCCAGGTGCTATTTAAAAACACCCAACAACACTATTTTTTCAAAACATGCTTTCCCATTTCAAAGCTCTGGGCAGCTTGTCCTTCAAGATACAACATCAGGCAAAACAACATTCTTTACCTAGATAATAGAAATATTCTTCTTGAATTCTTAAATTATGCAAAGTAAGAACTTTTCCCCAGTTCATATTGTGTTTCATTTCTGCTACCATATATGCTGCATGTTTAAGTGATCTTAAAGCATGCATTTTAATATAAATTCTGAAGTGCAAAATCTAAAGGTTAACCACACTGAGATTTAAACGTTAGTTTGGGAGATGATCACAGTGCCGATTCACTTTAACATGTAAGCTGCCAAAATCTTCGGATCTCCTTATCCCCACCTACTAACAAGACTTCTCATGGTAGGTTATTTTAAAAGAACATAAAAAGGCAAGAGTTAGCAGGTTCTGGAGTTCTAGTGTGAACCAGACACCTTACTTTATGTTGTAGGGTAGGCAACTGTGTTTAAAATACCTAAAGAGTTTTTGGTCAGTCTGCCAATGTCCTGATCTCTAAGACCTTAAGGAGAAAAGGTCAGCCTAAGTGGTGGATATTTAGGTTTGTGGGATATACAGGTAATAAATACCGGTTTACCCTAGGAAATGGGTAATGTGTGTTTATGAAAAATGTTAATTTTGAAACACAGAGTGGATGGGGCCAGGTTCATGCAAACCCAGAAGTGTTTGTTTGAACAAAAGCCTCAGAGGAGCCAATATCCACAAATGGAGGGGTGGAAATCCCTGATAATTCCCAAGTTATGTAAGGGAGAAAATGGGGAACCTGAGTTTTTTGTTGTTCCAAAAGGTCATGTGGGTAATGTTACATGTAACAATGTAAGACGTGAACCAGATATGCATAACTATCCAATGGAGGAGCACAAGAGTGGCAATGCTGTGGTACCTGTGTATAAACCATTGGATTCTGGAAATGTATCTAAAAATGGTAATTTGCCAAGGAACCAGAGCAATGTAAGGTCCTAGGGAGTACACAAAGAACAGAAAATGCCAGATGTGAGTTTATCATACAAGGCTAAGCAAATGGTACAGAAAAGTTGTGACACAAAGAAAAAGGTGCTGTCAAATTTACAGGGACATTGCCAATTCAGAGGCATGGGAAAATAGTTGCCTTGCTGGGTTTCAATAAATGCTATGGACAATGACCTGTAACAAACAATAATGTCAAATTGTATATTGTGCAATCCTAATGTACCTATAATGTTTATTTCTGTTTTTGTATAATGTCACCATAACAAATTATTTTGAAGGGGACTGTTGGGAACAAGGTTTCTTTAAGACAGTGTAAAATAGTTTGTATGGCTGTAAATGATGAGTAAGACCAGATGTCAACCTTTAGTCATCACCACTGTATAGAAGTGCTCTAAAACTCAGGGCAGGTGTGGGTTGTTGGTAGTGGGATGTTGATAGTGGGTTGATGGTCGGTTGGAGAAAGTGGATTGTAAAGCAGACAGTGAATCTTGGAGATGGTCAAAGGAGTGTTTGTAAATAACTTGTACATATTGTAACAAGAGATAAAAGCCTCCAAGGACTTTGGAAGAATCCAACTGTGTCTATGCATCATTCAAGGTTGGTCAGTGCAAAATTGCTAAATACTACAAACTGAGTTGGTGCGTCTGCGCTCTGCTGCAAATAGCTACTGTTGAGGACAAGCGCCTCAGACAGTGCTGAAAGCTGGCATCTCTAGTGGGTCTAGTGGGCCTAGTTTTTGTTTTTGTCACTGCAAGCTAGCAGGACATAGAAGAGAGCCAATACTTTCTCTCCTTAGCTGAAGTCTAAAATGAAATATTTAAACTAGACCTATCTTTGAGTGCAAAAGAATGCAGCTTAATAGTCATTTTCATTCATAAGTATCTCTGCAGTATATGGGCAAAACAACTACAGACCTGTGTACATGCATCAGGAACCATACATCTGCTAACCTAAGCAAGAAGCTAGAGCAGGGGTAGGCAACCTTTCCCCTTTAAGGGCCAAGGGACTTCAGCTCCCAGAATCCCAGGAGCTATTGGCCAACATGGGACTATTGGCCAACATGGCTGAGGCTTCTGGGAGCTGAAGTCCCTCGGCCCTTAAAGGGGAAAGGTTGCCTACCCCTGAGCTAGAGCAACCAGTGGCTGAGCATTTCAACATGGAACATCACAGCCTCTATGATTTGTCCCAGAAATCTCAGAATTCTATAGCATTGAGCCTTGGCAGTTAAACTGGTGTCAAACTGCATTAATTCTACAGTGTAGATGTAGCCTAGGTCTCAGGTTTTAGCTTAGAAATCTCAGGGCCTTGGGGTGATCCTGAACAGAAAATCCTAAACTCTGTAGTATATCAGCTCTCCTGGATGTTTTGATTGTGGAAATGAGCAGATGCAGCAAGCTCTTTGGGTCTGTTATCTAATGTCTGTTATCTAAGGCATGCTGATTGATGCTCAGCTATGGCTCATATCCAGGGGATCCTTTCTCCTCTGTGGCTTACCATTATTGATGCAACCACGGGGCCTTTGATCACCCACCACAAAGCTGTGTTGCCATTAATGTCCCAGCAGCTGATGTCCATATGGAAGGAAAGAGGCAGGGAATGAAAGAAAGGAGAGAGATTAAGATCCCAAATGAAAACAAACAGTTCTGCTCCTCAAATGATGACTAATACCACTCATATTTAATATTTATTTGGCATGATAATAATTTTTGTTGGTTTTTTTAAAAAAGCATTTATCATGAAATGTCTTGTTTCTCCAGTCCCAGCAACCAGAAGCACCTGCTGAATCCAACTGATCTGCTTTGGGTTTTAGTCCAAACTGTAAAGGAGGTACCCACAACAGTGAACCCCAGTCCTGAAAAATGTTCAGCATCATAGATAGCTCCATTAGTTTTCTTTTGGTGGTGAATCCTATCCTCAGCACATACACTGAAATGGGGGCTACCATCTAACACTGGATACAACCGCTTAATAGAGAAGTACACATTTTGTTTCAGATCAGTGTTGCATTTTCTTTATAAAAACAAAAACACAGAAGTTCCCAAAACATACACAAATCTGATGTGTGAGAAACAAACTGATAGATGGGAATGAGCAAAGATTTCATCACATTTGGTTTGTGATCAGAATCAATATAAATTCCACTGCGAAAGAAAGCCAAATTGGCACATTTTTTATCCCTACTGCTGAACTTAGTATTTGAGGGATGAGGCTCCTTCCTTCCTTAAGAAGTAACAAGTTCCCAAGGGGAATGATCAAGCCTGTGTTCCATCTTGAGGAAAGAGGATCAGAGTGTTTTTGTGATGCAAAAACAAACTGAGCACAAGCACCAGAGAGTGTTCCTCTTCCAAGCAGTAGTAGACTTCCCCAACCAAATCTTACCTCCTTGGAGCACCTCCTCTCTCTCAAAGTTGTGTCTTAGCTAGGAGACTTCACAACTTATAACAGACAAGGCCATGGGTGCATCTGCACTGTAGAAATAATGCCATTTGACACTACGCTGTAGCGCCATCATATGGATTTCTCAGATTTGTAGTTTTGCAAGGTCTTTAGCCTTCTTTGCCAAAGAGTGCTGGGGCTTCACCAAATTACAAATTCCAGGATTCTGTGGGATGGAGCCATGGCTGTTAAAGTGGTGTCAAACTGCATTATTTCTACAGAACGATTCACCCCAGGCAACATAGAAAGAATGAACACTCATGAAAACTAAAATATTAAAACAGTTTGACCAAGACATCAAGAATATCATGTGTAAACGTAGCCTCAAGCACAACTAGTACAAGCAAGAACAAATTTCCCAAAGCCAGACAGAACAAGAATGCTTTTTTGCAACTTGCTGGATGATATCAGCGAGGGAGTCAACCAACCCTCCTGTAGAAGGGCATTTCAAGGCTTTGGTGCCACTGTCGAAAAGACCTTGCTACCTCTGGCCTCAGTCATGAATCCAAATAAGATGATGCTGACTTGTACCAGCCACCACTTGGCCATTGGCTGGAACAAGTAACATTTCACTTCAGTAAGAGGCTCTGGGTAGGATTTGTTTTTGTTATTGTTGTTGTGTGCCTTCAAGATGTTTCTGACTAATGGCAACCCTAAGGCAACTTTAGGGTGACCCTATCATGGGGTTTTCTTGGCAAGATTTGTTCAGAGGAGGTTTGCCATTGCCCTACCCTGAGCAAGACTTGCCTAAGGTCACCCAGTGGTTTTCATGGCCAAGTGGGAAATTCAACTGGGGCCTCCAGAACTGTAGTCCAACACTCAAACCACCATGCCAATATTTTAATTTGGAGCCCATCTAAATATGAATAAAAGTGGCCAGATCTTTGGATGATGCTTCAGATAATAAAACAGATGTATACAGGTATTACCCAGTGATACCTACCCAACATCATCAAAGTGGAGTCGAAGGACAGCCCAGACAGTGACACAAATGGTCGGTGTTCCTGAGGAAATTAAAGAAGATGGTATTTGATGGGTTCTCTTATGTTGCTTTTGTGAAGTGTTGATAGGGCTTCAACTCATATGTTTGCTGCTAGTTTGGTATAATCGTTCTTAATTATCAATGACTGGGGGAACTAATTTCAGTCCAAGTAATGCAAATTATACCAAGCAATGCAAGATGAGTGTAGAATTCTACATGGCAAAGACCCCTATTTTTATTGGGGACTTTGCCCCATCTAAAGCCTTATCTGAGCATTGACCCATACATAAAATTTCCATTCCAAGAGGGAAGAGCAGAGACAACATTGTCTATACTCCTTCAGTTTCATGGGACTATATCACACTCATAAGCTGTGTGCTCATAAAGCACACAAATAGCATTTATATAGAAAATGCAAACATACTGGGCTGGAGACAGTAACTGTTGCACAACTCTTCAAAAGTGTGATGGTGCTGCTTCTGTCCCACATGCTGCCTTCTGCATACCAGCCTCTGTAGCCTCATGTCCTTGCTCTAACCCCTTCCCAGAATGCCTTTCAATTTGTATTTATTTGTATTTTTAGCACAATTGCACAATCATGGCAATCCATTAAATAAAAAAAATGTAGAAAGAAAAAGAAAATGTAAAGAAAGAGAAACAACCTGCTTGGGAATAGCGAGGGAGAAGAGGGAGAGGAGCAGAATCATGCCCACTTGCACCACATGACTACTTGCATATAGGACCAGCAGCAGGAGGAACTTATCATACATACATCAAAGTGGAAAAGCAGCAGAATTTGGAGACGTTGATGAGTTTTGCTCATGAATGAGAAGGAGCTCTCCAGCAACAGATGGACTACAGACCAGCTACTGGACAAATACAGTGTCATGTTATAAGATATGGCCACAGATGCTGCTATTCTGCTCTAGTTCCACTTTTCAATCCATATGTGATAAAGTCCATAGTCAATTAGGAGTGTTGGAAAAGGTAACATAGGAAATAGCATGCTGCCTTGTAGCAAGGCAGATTGTGAAGTGAGAAACTGGGCAAGTGGGGGTTGTGCCAGACAATCAATGGTGTGAAATGGTGTGAAGACAGGCCTACTGGGGGCAGATCCTATAACCTAGAGCCTTGTCTGTAAAACAGTTAGTTAGGGGAAGGATGGGAGTCAGAAACAGAGTATTAGGACTAGTTATGAGGAAGGAATTGAGAAGATCTGAATTGTGCTTGAAGAACTGAGAATGTTACTTGGTTTGGAATAGAAGGGTTATTGTGTACTGTGTGTTGTTGTTGTTGTGTGCCTTCAAGTCGTTTCCAACTCATGGCAACCATAAGGTGACCATATCATGGGGTTTTCTTGGCAAGATTGGCTCAAAGGAGGTTTGCCATTGCCTTCCCTTGAGGCTGAGAACATGTGACTTGCCCAGGGATACCCAGTGGATTTCATGGCTGAGCTAGGAATTGAACCCTGGTCTCCAGAGTCATAGTTTTAACACTCAAATCACTACGCCATGCTGTATTGTGGGTATGGAACTGGAATAAGTCTAGATGCTCATTTTATTTGTTCTATAATAAGTCTTGACTGGATTTATTTTCTACATCTGTGTCTGACTGTTCTCATTTAAGAATTCAGACAACTCGTCACCTTGGGGCCCTAGATCCAGGGAAGGATCTCAAAGCAGAATAGTAGGGTAGGTTGAATGATAGGAACCCAAGGGTTAGACCAACCTGGAGAGGGTTCAGTCACATAAACCATGGGTCCATTGAGGCCAGCATCATGTCCAAGTTTGTGTATATGTGATTCCTCCACAAGTTATGTCTAAGAAACAAATGCTCAGAAGGAAGCTTACCCCATCCAATGATAGTATACCAGTAAAAGTATCTCCTTTCTGGAAAGAAGGTTTCTACTAATAAGGTGAAGAGGTACAGTCCTTCAATGAAGAGCCAGAAATAGTTGGACATCACGCAGTAGTGGAAAAAGACCATTACTGCTTTGCATTCCACCTGCAGAAGACAAACACAAATGTCATCTTTTTGCTTTATAAGGTGGTTATCGACAATCATTCAGGTCAGACATGCTGAAATGCCTAAATATAGAAGAAGAATACACTGGGTCTTCCACATTGGCTGAGGTGAGGGACTCAGGGCCCCCATGAAAGTGAGAAAAACACATATAAAGAAAGTCATTTTAAAAAAGCTTTTGATAATCTTAACTGGGACTACATGATACTAACACTGGGCAAACTGGGGGTAGGCAATAAATTTTTAGGTTGGATACAAAAGATATATAAAGAACAATATGCACAATTCACAATTAATGGAGAGAAGACCCAACAATTCAATATTCAAAAAGGAACCAGACAGGGCTGCCCCCTATCACCCTTATTATTTATAACAGTACTGGAAGAACGTAATAACACAGTAAGAGAAGACCCAGATATAACAGGGGTAAAAATCAAGAAATACGAATATAAACTTAAAGCTTATGAGGACGACCTTGTCATTTTTCTGGAAGAACCGCTGGAATGTATACACAAAGTAATAGACACAATAAATAAATTTGGAAAAGCAGCAGGATTCAAAATAAATACGCAAAAGTCTATGATCATCACAAAAAACATGTCAAGAGAAGAAGCAAATTTACAGGAGATAACGAAATGTAAGGTTGTAAAAAAAGACTAAATATCTTGGAATTAAAAAGTATTGTGGAATAGGGAGGGAACATTGCAAAAGCTGCTGAGAGAGTTCTATTCCAAGCAATTTCAGACATCAGGAGGCATTTGATTGAAATCTTTAAGCTGGCAAGAAGCTTAAAGCTTACAGTAGAGGCTGAGAGTGAGAACACAATGGCTGCTAATTGGCAGACTGAAGTCCTCCAGGCTTTTCCTGAATTCAAGAAAAGGACCCAGCTGTGAGCATATGCCTATGTGTGTACAGAGCAATTCCAAAGAAGGCTTTTGAATAAGAATGGAAGGGGGGAAATAAATATGTGGCAAATTGCTATGTAGCTCATAGAAGGATACACCACACTAGGTGACCTGGAAAACCTAGCACCTTTGAATTTTGTGGAATTCACTGTCACATGGTAACAAAAATGGACAGAGCGACAATAAGCATCCTTATACCAGGAAATCTCCAATGGATATGCCCAGCTGAATCCCTGTGGCATATCACACACCAATTGTACCAAGTGTGCAATTAAATGCACAATTTGTACAATTAAGTGGCTGCTTTCTTTGCTCACTAGCTTCTCTTCTCTTCCACTTGATGATCTAATGTTCATAAAAATATTTTGCTGCATTGGGACACAAGGACTAGAATTCTGTGGGTGACAGATGCAAGTATTGTTGTTGTTGTGTACCTTGTGTATGTTTCCAACTTATGGCAACCCTAAGGTGAAGTTATCATGAGGTTTTCTTAGTAAGATTTGTTCAGAGGTGGTTGGCCATTGCCTCACCCTGAGGCTGAGACCTCAGCCCAAGGTCACCCAGTGAGTTTCAAGTCCGAGGTGGAAATTGAATCCTGGTCTCCAGAGTTGTAGTCCAACACTCAAACCACTATGCCAAGCTGGCTGCTCCTATTATTCTTCTGCATGGCATTATGGAAGCAGGTAATCAGTTTCTTCTTGTGCAACAACCTTTTTCAAAGACATACAGATGACATGTCACCTACCTGAGTGTACCTCCACAGCCATTTAGTTGTTGGGGAGGATGGGAGGTACCCAGGCAACATCTAGATGCATTTCTTCAGAAAGTAGCCCTCAAATACATCCTCCTCCTGTAACTTCAGGAGATCCAGATGATACTTTCCTTGTGCCTCCAGATGCAGAAACATATCAGGATGCTTCCTGAGTGTCCCTGTCTGCCTCCCATCACTAAATATTCATGGTAGAACCATTCCAGCAGTTGCCTGTGTATGTTTGGGAGGGGAGCAAGGGGAGGCTTGGTCAAGCTTTATGCATAAAGCTTCATGGTTTAAGTGTTGGACTGTGACTTGGGAAACCAGGGTTTGATTCCCAGCTCAGCCATGGAACCCACTGTGTGACCTTGGGCAAGTCATTCTCTCTCATCCTCAGGAGAAGGCAATGGCAAACCTCCTCTGAACAAATCTTGCCAAGAAAACCCAATAATAGGCTCTCTAGGGGTGCCATAAGTCTGAAATGACTTGAAGACATACAACAACAATGCTTTACCAAGCCAGTGTGGGACTGTGCCCTTTACTAAAATGACAAATACACTCTTTCAACATGAAGAGTAAAATGGCAGGTGTGTTTCCAACATCCCTCCTTTTAATAGTAAATTCAGGGGATAACTGGAAGAGGCACTTTTTAAAACTTTCAACTTTTTTTGAAAGATTGAAAATGGACCTCAAATTAGAAGATATTAGCCAAAATAAAAAAAAAAGGGACGTAATTAGATGAGATCTTGTTTGGAACTCAAAAATCCACTGTATCTAAACAATATAAATTATTCTTGAAGAGAGAAATGGAATCAGAGACAGTTAAAGAATGTACCATCAAATGGGCATGAAATATTGGTCACCCCATCCAAATGGAAAGCTGGGGAAAAGCCTGGGGCCAAGACTTAAAATTCACACTTAGCGTGGATGTGAAAGAACATTTATATAAAATGGTACACAGATGGTACATGACTCTGAATAAATTGACAAAAATCCAATAATGTAAAAAGAGAATGTTCTGGAAATGCCGAAAAATGAAGGAAATGAAGTTATACCATATTTGTGGACGTGTCCAGTAACGAAGAAATTCTGGGTGGTAACTAATAAGATGCTACAACTAATAATTCAAAAACCAATTAAAATGACACCAGAATGCTTCTTAATAAATATAGTAGAAGGAAGAGAAGAAAGAAAACAATTAAAATATATTCTATATTCAGTTACAGCCGCAAGACTAGTATATGCCCAAAAATGGAAGGGGAAAGAATCACCCACAACAGATGATCGGCTCAGAAAGTGCCAAGACATGATGGAGATGGACAGGATGACAGTGCTAATAAATGGGAATTCTATCAAGGATTGGGGAAAAGACTAGAAACCACTGCTAAGGTTCTGTGAAAAGAAATGGTCAACTAAGTAAATATAGATTTAGAAACTGAGTAATGAACTGGAAACTATAAACTAATGAAGGATTTAATAAAAAAACACAAGATAAACATCAAATAATAAAATACTAAACAGATAAAATAGCTAAAATATATAGAAGCCTAAACTCGGCAACAGAGGGATACGAGAAGGGAAAGAATCTGTCCTACAACATTAGTAGGAAAGAATAACAGAAGGAGATTTAAAATGTGTATTAAAAGTTTATTTTAAAGATGCACAGTCTTATAAAAATATTAGAGAATAGATCAAATGAGGAGTGGATTGGACAGAGAAATTATGTTAACTCAAAGAAGAATATTACTGAAGAATATTACTTGACTTCACACAAGAATATTATTGTATGTGATATGGTCCATGAATAATTCCAAACATGATATACAACACATTTTTTGGAGGAAGGGTTTAAAGGAAGAAGTAGGAAAAGCGAATTTTGGCAGGGGATAAAGTTGGGAACGTATGGCAATGATAAAAACACATAGAAGATGTCAAGGGGAAAATCGCTGCATGTTTTTCTTACTCATCTTTTGTGTGTGTTTTATTTTGTGATAGAAAATAATAAATAAATTGGGGGGGGATTTAAACTTTCAACTTTTTAAAATATTAAACTGGAAGAGATAACTTTTTTTAAGGGACTGCATTTGGCATGTTTTACCTAAACAGCACCTAAAATGTGTCCAATTGCAACACCAGAGGCTTCTTAAGAAATTCAGTGTTCTCTGCCTAACAAGGGGTTGGTAGCCTTGCAAAGGACAGAGGCAACCTGGATCTCAAAGGAAGTATTTTTATTTTTATTTGTTGCTAATGGAATTTAAATTTTATTTCTTGGACTTTACAAATCTTTGTCTCCCAGAGGCCACATGGCCAAAGGGGAGGCATGGCATTTGATATCCCTTCATACCATCTTAATCGAGAACAACAGCATTTGGACAAAATATAGGCCTGTCACTCTAACACTGGCATATTTGTCTTTCTCCCGTATGATTGTTAACATCTTTGCTTGATGAAGAAACCAATAGAGCTTTGAAAGCTTGTATCATCATGTAATTTTGTGCATTTTGGTTGGCTTAATAAAGGTATCGCTGTTTAATGGAAGAATGAATAGGTCAAGGAATGGCTATTTAAAAGTAAATTGCAGGCCCCGGGGGGCAGATCTAAATCACATAACTGAAAAGGAGATATACAGAGTTATGTCTGTTGTTGTTTTTTACCCTTTGGCAGAACAAACTCCTGCCATTGCATTTTAAAAATCCCAACTTCTGTCCACTCCAGTGGCCCACGTGATATGCACATTTTTAAATACACACTCCACTGTTTATTATAATTTTAACAGCTATTGATTCCTCTTTTCCTCCCAGATAGCGATGACTCCATTTCTGGCCTACTTTACCGTTGAGACAAAACAGTGGTTGCTGTCTTGTTCCGCATACAGGACTCCATCCTTAATGAAGACGGATATGGCTCGGAGGATGAAGGAAACAAAGAGGTTCATGTGAATAAAGTTCCGTGTACAGTGCAGTTTCCTGGAAAGAAGGAAAAGACAGCAAAGAGTCAAGATCACATACATCCCATTTACAGACTATTTCCATTATTATGTTCTTTAATTGACTGAGTTATAAAGTGGCTTGTTTTGGTTTCCCTGTCCTCACCTGGCCCACTCCCTTGCCCACTAAAGCAAACTCACCTGAAACGGCACAAGATCACCATAGCTGTGGTGAGCGAAACCAAGGATGTGCTGTAACCAACTGTGTAGAGAGCTTTTACTGAGAGGTAATAGTAATCCTGAAAAAGTAAACCACAATATGATCATGTTTATGGAGGAGAAACATGGCAGAGCACCTGCTTTCCCACCTCCCCTGGAACAATTTTTTTCTCTATTCCTTTTACACATTTCCTTGAAACCAAAACAAAAGAGAAGAGACATAATTATGTATGCCTCTCCTTGTGAGGGTTGCCAGTCCTTTCATGTTTCATGTGTAGAAATGAGAAACTTTAAAAAAATCTTTGCCAACAAGCATTTTTTGCATTTCTTGTGAGAGTGCAGTACAATCCCCATATCTACAGGACTGGTAACTGTGGTTTCATTTATCCATCTGGGAAAATAGTCTCTCTAGGCATCTGGAAGTTCTCCAGCATGGCTCTATGGACAACCTCAGGCAGAAGCTGACCACAGAGTTGCACTGGAGGACCTCCAGATGTCTACAGAGACGTCTCTTGGCATCTGGAGGTCCTCCAGCACAACTCTATGGTCAACTTCTGGCAGAAGCTGACAAAAGAGTTGCACTCCAGATGTCTACAGAGATGTCTCTTGGCACCTGGCAGTTCTCCAGCACAACTCTATGGTCAACTTCTGGCAGAAGCTGACAATAGAGTTGTAGTGGAGGACTCCCAGATATCTAGAGAGACCTCGCTAGGCATTTGGAGGTCCTCCAGTGCAACTCTATGGTCAACATCTGCCAGAAATAGAGCCTGCTAACTCTATTATGTACTGTATTTATATGTTTTCTTGGGACTAGTTGCCAGAAAAACTACCGTGTCCCTTTCAGATCCATATGACCTTTAAAAGCACCTGAAGAGGTCTTCCTGATCATGTCACGCTCTCCTGAGGTCTGCTTGGTGGTCACTTTGAGCATGGCATTCAGTGTGGGGGCACCTACCACATGGAATGGTCTTTCATGAGAACTTCAACCTAATCCAAATGCCCTTATTTTTCAGTGCATGTTAAATAAATAAATAAATAAATAATAATAATAATAATAATAATAATAATAAATTTTTATTTATATCCCGCCTTTAGCCAAGGCTATCAAGGCTGCTTACAATTAAAATACAATCCCATACAATTATAATAGACATATAACCTCCCTTAAAAATATATTAAATCATTATCAACATTAAAAATAACTTAAAACAAGACTACAAGTCAATACTATTAAATGGCCGGCACTCTGAATATATAAAAGAGTGATCTGATGGTCTGATGGCGGGAGAGAGATTGTAACAATGTCATTCTGGGAATGCCTGCCGGAAGAGATCCGTCTTGATGGCTTATTTTAGTACATACTTATTTTAACACACAGTGTTTCCTCCAAGATGAACAAAAAACTTTGAGGTGTAACCCTAGACCACAAGGAAAACTATCAAAGGCAAAAAAATCTAGGGAAAAGTAAAATGGATAAAAAAAAAAACCCTCAATTTTATTAGGAACAAAATAGAAAAAAGGGGGGATAAATAAAAGATGAGTTAAAAGTGTTGCCAAACTGTTTAGGCAAATAAAAATCTAAGGT